>SRSE01000697.1:2738704-4108056 GCA_005024645.1 Planiliza haematocheilus
CACTTGTCCGAGTTATTAAGAACGCAGGAGAGGTTTCTTGGTTATATGACACATTCATTAGAGGCTTGTACCTGGTGTATAGAGAAGTACGTCCACAGGCTGAGGTGCAGCAAGTTCCAGCGAAGGGTTAATTTTGTGCTTGAGCGTCTCTGCGGTTGTCTTGGGAACCATCATGGGGACTACAGACACACACAAGAGAAGTGATTAACCTTTGCCAGGTGCTTAATGCACAAACACACAATACAACCCACCCGAACATCAACAGAAATCTCCACACAGACTCTGCTGAGTTATAATATATTCATGAACATGTCAGGTTTCCACAGCTACATTAGCAACACTACCTTCCATCTTGATGCGGTCAAAGTGAGCCAGCTTGGAAGCAGCGAAGATGGCCTTACTGCTCTGTAGGCTCCCCACCACAGCGTCCATTAACAGGGCATTGGTCAGAGCCTGCTGCATGTACTGGGGGTCCTGAAGGGAAAGACTCGAGTGGTTCATTAAAAAGCTAAGAGGAGAAAATATTCATTAAAACAACACAATGATAATGTTTGCTCTTGTAGAACAGCAGTTGTTCTTTGTTCTACATCAGAAGAACTATTATAATTTTGAACTGAGAGATAAAAAGTCAAGTTTCACGCTACATCAAATAGCGGTAGTGCTGACATTTCACTAAAAAAAAGCAAAATGCAAAACTGCTTGCGCTAGCAGAGATAGTATTTCAGCCTCAACCATACTGATCAACCTCACAAGACTCTGCCGTCCCTAGAGACACGTGCTCAATGAACAAAATTAAACTCATATATCCTCCTGACTGCCAGTAGTTCAAATTAGTCCTAAACCTGAATATCTCCCCACCCACTCCATGCTACTGAATTAACTCATTTTGCTATGTACAGAGGACAATTACATTACTTTTCAGTGATACCAGATGTGAAGGAGTGGGGCTTTAGTACCTTTTTCTGTCTCATTTAGGAAAATATCGTCCATCAGTTATATGACATCTTAAAAATAAATGTTTTAAGTAGTCTAATTACCGTACAAAGATGAATTTAAAAGAAAACGTGGACAATATATATTTTTTTCCTGTAGTCAGGAGATGAAAAAAAGTAAATCAACGATGAATCTCTTACTTTTTTCCTGTACTTTTCTATTCATTTTAGTTTATAAAAAGTCAAATTATAATGAGAAAAACAAAAGTAAATTCTCCAAAAGTCAATGGTAGCGTCTTCTAGTTATTTATTTTATTAAAACAACAGAAAAAAAACAAATATATTAAGTTTACTATGATTTATGTCAAAAACAACCAACACTTTGTCTCATAACCATCAAATGTTGGTATTTGTTCATTACAAATTAAATAAATAAGTTGCATTTATTTGCAGATTATTTGCAGATTAATCAATTAACCAGCTACTTGGTTCAGAAATAGAAACGTAATAATAATAATAATATGGTAGCTTTAAAAAAGTTGTGAAGAAACAAGCTAAATGCAGCCATTGATTTATTTTCACGTTGTACTTTTTAACATCATAATTGTTACCAGAAGTTAAGACAATACTTCTGCCTTCTCAGGCAAAGCAGGATATATTTGAACACGCATTACATGCTAGTTAATATGCTAATTGCATGGACTGCAAATACAAAGGGGAACTGAGACGTGATATGGTATTTAAATTAAATTAAAGACAGCTACGGTGAGGGAAAAACAGCAAAGAAGAGAGACTGAGATGATACAGTTAAATTATTTGGTTTCACAAAGGAAACCCTCTGTATTTGTTCAAGTGTGTGTATTTATGTTCATGTACGCCTCATGGAATCTCAACCCCACCCACAAAGGTCAACGTAGTTCACAAGGACTGGCGCGCACACACACATGCTCATACTGACTGATACCGAGATAAAGACACGGTATGAGCAGTAGAAACACAGGATAACTGTCTTCTTCCATGCGTTTGTCATCTTCTCCCACATGTTTACACCCTCACACACCATCAGTTAAGGATTTACCTTGTGTTGGTCGGCGATGAGGCGCCCGGCCCACATCTCTTTGACCATCAGGTTCCACAGCTCAGTCTCGGTTTTTAGATTAGCCTCGAATGTCTCCTTCCTTCCCCGAACACGTAGCTTCAGGCTTTGGATTCGCAAGAGCAGGAAGGGAGCCGAGGACACCTTCACCTCCTGCAGGAAAACACATTAATATGATGTGGATGGCTCTCACAGAGTCAAACACATCTTAATTTACTCTATTATTTAGGATTAACATTCTCAAATATCACCTTTACTCTGCCTCACCTCTAAATCTCTGTACTGCGCTACCTCCACGTATCCCGGTCGCCCATCGGTGAGCAGGAAGAGCCGGCGTTGAGTCATGGCAATCTTGCCCACGCCGCGGCTCGTCTTGACCGAAGAGGACAGCTTGAAGACGCACTCGCTTTTCTCAATGTGCTCCAACACAGACGCCGGCAGACACACCTTGACAGCAGACAAATACAGATAATATGAGTGAGGCTGTGATTTTACTGAATTCATTTAGTAGCCAGAAACAGGCCATGCAATGATGCCCTGGATTTACTCAAACCAAACACCTCAGCAGCTATTTTTGAAGGATGAGCAGTCCAGGAATGAAAGTCTATGATCAGTCCCTTCTTATTTTAATTCCTCGTTGCTCAGTTTAGATCTCTGAGGAATCCTGAGATGTGGGCAGCAATTTGCAGGATAGAGTGTCACAACAATGACTAGATACAAATTACTGCCCAAATGAAAAACAACTTCCCCTTCCCTATCCCTCTCTTCGACGCCCCATATTTACTTAATTATGAAATGATTTTCAAAAAGGTCTACTACCAAAATGATTTAACTACTGACATCATGGTGACCTGGGGAAAAAGTGGTATTTTTCAGCAGAAGACTATTTTTGGACCAAGCCACCAATGATGATCAGTGACATTGCGCTTATGCTTCATTCACACTACCATTGAAAAAAGAAGTGACGAAACTAGCTGGCTCCACTTATTGAGTGAGTCACCGCTGAAGTGTTGCTCAAGAGTTCACTGACTCCGTCGATGACGTAATTTCTTTGAAAGTTAACAGGTGAAACTAAATGAATTGAAGTGGATTTAATTGTAGCTTTAATCAGCAGCGTCACCGGCCTGTTGTTCTACGCTCGTCACACTTTCCAGTCCTGGTGACTAAGTCCATCTTTTACAGACAGTCTAGGATTTGTTCACTTCAATGATGGATGTATAGAGATGTAAAAAAAATAAAAAAATGACTCCATTGTAATCGGCATAAACCTCCTTTCACTTACAACTGACGTGGACAATATATTCTTTGTGTACGGTATCTATGGAGCAGTACAGACCTCTTGTGCCTCGGCCTCCGTCTCTTTCCAGATGGTGTAGAAAACTCTGAACAACTCTGGACCAACCTGCTTCTGATGACCTACAACAAACAAGCACACGCACACACACGATAAGATAAGATAAGAGAAAATCATTTGTTTATATCATATGTTGCTCTATTTAAGCAGAGCCACGTGTACTGTGGATTCAAAACCTATATCTTAAACTTAATTTACCTAGAAATGAAGAACTACTCTGCTTCACAAACAAATAAAGACGTTTGGTGGCTGACTGGGCCAACTATTTCTTTATTTCTTTTAAGATTAAGTCTAATCTGCTGGCATGGCTGACGAATGAGTAGTCAGCCTGATGACCTGATTGTACTAAAACACTGGCTTAATATAACACACCCAACCAACAACTGACTGGTAGAGCAGATAATGCATGAAACAAGACTTTTATATAACAAACTATATCTATATATCTATATCTATAAATATGTAGATAGATAGAGTTTATTTAAGCTGGTAGATAGCAGAACATATTCTATAATAATATACGGTCTGTATAATATAATATAATATAATATAATATAATATAATATAATATAATATAATATAATATAATATAATATAATCAACATTTTGGACCATCGACCCTTGAAAGACTTGTCCACGAGATCTTTTTATGACAGGAAGCAGTAAAGATCAACGCTTGTACATATCTTTGTCGGAGGTGAGAAGTGGAAAAGAAAACTTGACGTTTGCCCACTATAACATTCAACAGGATGCACAAGCCCTTTTCCAGTAACCTAATGTGAGCGAAAGATAAGCTTCCAGTCGTTCTTCCTGCGTTCCAGCAGGCAATTTAAGTTGGAACCTCAATTTTCAAAATAATACCCCAGCTAACCTTCTCCCTGCTCGCTTCCTTTAATTCAGCCCTCCATTAATCACTCGCTTCCTTTAAAATACACTGAACAGAACATCTCTTCATTGCTGTCCGAGTTGAGCTGAAGCTCGTTTTAACGAGACTTTCAGTTCTGTTCCAAATGAGGTCATCTGCAGAATGTGCAAAGTAAAGGGCAGCAAACACGAGTGAAGCCCTGGTTAGGCATCCAGCGCTGTATGACAAACTCTTCAAGACGGGGTGAGGTAATGATTAACCTGAGGAATGAATGTTTGCCTGGAGAACCTCTGACAAAGGAAAAATGAAAAACAGCACAAGGTGTTGACCTGGTCTCCAAATTCATTAGATCCCAAACTGATCAAGTATCTGTGGGAAGATCCACAGAGGTCCCTCCCCTCAACCCATAGGACCCAAAGGCCCCCACTGACAACATCCTGTTCCCAGACACCACAGGACACCCTCAGAAGACCCATGTCCATTCTCTGATGAGTCATAACTGTTTTGGAAGCACAAGGGAGACCTACACAATATTAGGTGGTCATAATGTTATGCCTGGTCAGTGTTTCTACATACACTATATTACAACATACACTTCTTACCTACAGTTAGAGCTTCAAATAGTCTATGAATGGTTCCTTGGTCTTTTACAATGCCAGACTCCTGCACGCACTTCACAAACTCCTCCAGCTGCATGGATTTTTTCGGCAGCTGGAAGCGCTTTACGGTGCCTTCCTCGTTCCCGTTCCCGTGGCTCGCGCGCTCTCGCTCCTGGTCCCTCTTGACGCGGCTGATGAGTCGTTTCAGCTCCGGTCGTTTGTCCGCCTATGGGGAGGATTTAGAAGTTTAACAGTGAAGAGCAGCATCTTTCCAGAGAGAGAAAACTGAGCCACTGACAACTATTAATAAGGGTGGATAGATGAATGTGGATTCATAAATATGTTAAACAGCTCATCTGTAGCTTGTCAATGAGTATTCATGTATTCAGTACACAAAGACTCGAACTGACCTGTAGGCGTTCAACCTCTGACATGGAGTCCACCAAGGACTTAACCATCTGAGAGGGGAAGATATCTGCGTCTGTCTTGTAAAGACTCTGGAAGTCCTCTAATGCATCGAGACGCTTGTTGGACACGAAGTTCACCAAACCACGCAGGTAATGGTACCTGAACAAACAGACAGATGGATGACAGATTATGTGATTTAATACAAACGAAAGACAGAAAAAACATATTAGAAAAACAAATGTATAATATTTTTCTTCTCTGTGCACAGTACCTGGCCAGTATAGCAGATTCATCGGGTGGTGTTGCGCTAATAGCCTTCCCCAGTGAAGCCGCCATGTCAGAATAATAGTTCTGGACGTAATGATAAGCCAACGGAGGGGGGAACTCCGGGAGACGGAAAACCTTCACTACTTTCTGAGGAGACTTCAACCCTGAAAGGACAAATAAAATCAGAATCGGACTTCCTCAAATCCCTTCCCCTGTTTCCTTTTAGCTGCTACTGACCGACATCAGGAGTCATCTTCCTGAGGGAGTTCGGTCTGTTGTGGCTGATAGAAGCTACCGTTTCAGTGGCAGGCTGGTCCAAGTTAGGCAGACTGGCTCCCAGCCTCTTGCTCAGTCTGTTTTCATGGCTGGTGTAGCTGCTGTAGCCTGTCCTGGACAGTTCAGACATCGGAGGACGCCGGGGAGACTCTGTAAATGCTCGATTCCTGCAAAGAAAAACACAGATTTTCAGAGTGACATGTAGAGCAGAAGTTTTATGGAATCAAGCACTGCCTAGATGGTGAAGGCCAGGGCTACCCCAATGAGCTTCTAAACTACTCTACAAAAATCCTATGGCTCCATCTTTAGTGGGCATCACTAAGAGAAACAAAGACTGTAGAAAACCCTAAATTACCCTTATAGCTAACTGCTCCTCTGCTGGAATGATAGCATCAGTGTAAGACAAGCCATCTTAAACACATTTATTTAGTTTCATTGATAAAGTGTCAAAGATAACGTGTTGTGTCAGGCTTTTTATACAAGCTAATGGATGTTAACACTGGAGTTAGCCTGTTGGGTTACATTAACTTTGGCTGCGCTGTTTCTTACCTTGCTCTACGTTCACTTTACTAGTCTCAGCTTCACCGCCACCACCCTTTTTTTTTTTTTTTAAATGTTTGTTAAGAAAATCTTTAAGGCCTCTATTTACTTCTGCGGGGGGGGGGGGGGGTTCTTGACCACTATTTCAAGGACAATTACGAAGAAAACAAACAAAAAGCTTTTATGTAACTTAGGTATTACATATTTTTTCTACAAATAGCATTTAAAAATATTTATAATTATTCCATAATTTAATGAGGGCCCCCCTCCTCTACCCTGGGCGGGCGTGTATCTACCATCAAGTGCCCGTCTCCATCTTAAAGCTAAATCATTTTTTGTGGTTAAAATAACAAAACAATTTGTTGTGTAATGAGTAAATTACCACATTGGTTCCTGTCAGAGGGCAAATTTCTTTAGCTCAGTCAGGTATAACAAGTTAAACAGCTCTGGGGTATCCCAGGAATGATGAAATGTGCTCCGTCAGCGTGTGAGTGGAGGAGGGACAGGACAGGAAAAAGTTAAATAATCATTCACTTGTGAATCCACACAACAAAGCGGACAACCATCGGTTCAAGACGACATCACGTCATAACCTCTAAAGCGTGTAACCTGGGATTGTCTTCCCATGACCTGTCTCTCATCACTGCCAGGAAACCTCTGTCCATCTAGTATAACATCATACCAGCATCATACCTGTGCGCATAGTTGCGCATGTTCTGCTCCATGCGGCTGAAGGTGTCTCGTTTCCTGTTCAGCCTGTCTCGCAGGAACGAGTGGAAGATATGAGTTTCTAATACCTGGGACAACAAAAAACAAAGAGAAACACGCAGCAAAGACAGTCAGCTTTAGTGTTTGTGTGTTGGTGTGACTGTCTTTTAAATATGCGAGCGTACCTTCTTGTAAAACAACTGGTCTGCTGGCTCCCTTGTTCTCAGAAACTCCTCACTGTTGAAAACTCTGTGCTCATGGTTTAAAAAGTCCTGGACTCCTCTAAGAGACAAAGACAAAGACGGCTGGTGTAAAACAGAGCAACAAAAATCCATTTTTGTCTGACAAGCCTCGACAAGTCTTACTTGAAGATGTTGACCACTAGTTCCAGGGCGATGTTGTGTATCTGCGAGTTGAGCCGTCTCTGCCAGTCTCTGCGCTGGGATCGCAGGGAATTAGCATCGGTGCCTGCTCCAAGGTGACACATCTCCAAGTCATAGTGAAGCTGGAGACACTCTGACCTGGACGTACACAACGAGCACAAAATAACGGTTTTCTCCAGTACTTTAGTAATGAAGTTACTAATCTTAAATGAAGCAGAATAAGCAGAGCTGAAAGTATCTGCACAGTAGCATGGAGGTACATTGCTAAACAGAGTTTCTGGTCACGAGTGTGTTTAATTGTTTTACAGTGTGCTACCTAGATATGAAGCTCTCAGCTGCAGCCAGAGGGATGGCCGGGAGGTCAATAGTTTCAGACCACGATGACTGAACGATGCCATCGTCAACATTTACGAGGATTAGGTCCTCCGTCTCCTGCACAAACACAAAAATAAACACACACATGTTGTCAGTACAAAGGGCGCAATTCATTACAACACAGTCTAACAGAGAAGAGCTCAGTCTGACGAACAGACAGCTACTGTAAAATATGAGAACTGAAAGATGCTGAATAAACATGAATGCAGTGGAAACTAAGAGGCTATTGTTAATTACTGTACGCGTGCTCAAGACAATAACAAAAAAAGACAATTAAATGAAAAGCTGAAATCACATTTAGATTACAAATAAACAAGATGTTGGAGGGGAGAATTTGTTATTTAGTAAATCCACTCCTTCTCATTGTTACTCTTTGTTTAAGTGCCATGACACACCAAGCCGCCAGTCGGCCCTTTGCCAGATTCAGGTTCGTCAGTAAGCGTCATAGTTTTTACTTAGAGAAACAGAAAAGGAAGTTTGTAGCACTTCTTAGCTTCTTAGACTCCCAGTTAATAGTAGCACTTCCAGTTTCCAGTCTTCACTTTGATGGAGGCGTGCAACATATGTCCACACTCGCTGTTGGCTGTAGTCTTTGCTGTGTGTTTTAAATTAAACTTTTTGGTCCAGACAAAGGTCTTAGTCGGCCTCTGTATGCCTGTTTGTTAATATTCTACACTGCTCCCATCATCTTGGGCAAGTTAGATATCCAGGGCGTGCCAGATTTAAGCAGGAAAGCCGTCCTGATTTATAAAAACGGATGTTTGAATAGCTGTAACTACACTGGTGTACTCACTGCAGCAACCTCTTCAAAATGACTGATGTGACAGCCCATGAGGAAGGCGGTAGGAGCCATGAGGAAGTCCAGCATTCCTCTCGCCAAGACGGGGACGTAAGGTTGTTGCCAGGACAGAGGCTGAAACAGACGTCAGGGTGACATGAGACAGATAAGAGAGGATGAACAAAATGCTTGAAAAGTTCTTTAAATAGCGACACTGTGACGGTGTTCCCGGCGCTAACCTGCAGGTACAGCAGCAGACTCTCCGCAACCAGAGTGAGTCTGGCCCAGTCGGATGAGAAAAAGACCAGCCTCTGTTCTTGAAGGAGACAGGACAGAACCTGGACACAGGAAAGCATTTGACTTCTTATGTAAATCTTTTAAAATCGTAGGGTATTTTTTTTTTTGTGACCAATATCATCGCTGTTACCTGGAGTAGCGTTGTGTGTGTGAAGCAGAGGAAAGGCAGATGAAGGTCAATGTCAATGACAGGGCTGTCCTGATCCTCCCTGGATGGAAGAAATACTTGGAGAGGACGAAGACTGAAAGACTGACACACGAAAACACATTTTACTATAAAGACCTTACAAATAGGGGAATACAAAGAGTGCATTTAATTTAATGTAATTTGAGAAAAGAGTTGTTTTTTTTACCACATGCAGTTGTCCAGGAGGAGGTAGAGGCACCAGGGACAGCTTGGCTGAAAACTCCTTGACCGTCTCCTCAAAGTCGCTGTGTCTTGCAGGCCGCAACTGGACCATAAGACTGAGAGCATTGAGGCGGGAAAAGAGTTGACTTTCACTTCATTGAAATCAGGTCATCCATCATTTATGTATATGTATTTAATAAAAAAATATTACCATGACAAACAGTCTCTCAGGGCGTTGTAGTACGGGAACTTGGAGATGATGCACACAGCAAACGGTGCATAGAGACGGGCCCTAGTTGAATTCAGCCGGTGGCCATTCTGGACGACGCCTTCATTAGAGGACTGACAGAGCAAGCAGCCGATGAGAAACAAGTGTCGGCATTTATTAGTGTCAACTTGTTTATGCGTGTTTTTGTATTTGTACCTGTATCGCCCTGTAGAACTGCGCAACAACTCCATGGGTTCGGTTGCCAAACAGGTCGGTAAAGACCAGGAAGTGGTAACTGTCATCTCTGTTCTCAGTGGCTAGCTCAAGACCACCTAGCCGAAGGAAACCAACAGGAGATGCAACATTCATGTCTTACACAGTAGATTACATTCACATCGACATCCAAGCTCTAACAATGGTTGGGAAATTTTCATGAAAGCTTCAATAATCAATGAATCATCTGATCAAGTATCTGTGGGAGGATCCACAGAGGCCCCTCCCCTTAACCCTTATTAGGAAGGTCATAATGTTATGCCTGATTGGTGTATTTGCAACTAATAACCATGTAACTGATTTAAACAACTGATTTGGTTGTTGTGAGCACTGGTGCTGAAAATCGTGGGTCCACTTCAGCCCGTCTGTTGTCAATAAAGTTATGAAATAGATCTTCACTTATTTTTCTGGCAGATTTTGTTCTCCGCAGTAGAGTTAAATCAGAAATATTATCCATGTAAATATGTAGACAGTGTTGTTTTACACAGAAACATAAAAAAAGCTGTAACCATGGTGTGTCATAATAAAAGGCATATGCTTTAAAGGTAAGGAGGACTCGCTTGCATGCCAGTGTGTGGTTTTGAACTATAATCTACAACGTACACAGCTAAGATACCGATGCATGATGGTTGCTATTGAGCCAGTATAACATGACACAATAATAAAATCAAGACTGAGATCTGCAAAGTGTATGATATGAGATTATCTGGTTAGATCACAGTGAAAGGTTGGGAATGTAATGCCATGTGCTAAAAAAAGGGAACAAACAAAGCAGCTGTAGTAAATCTATGGTGTCTAAAAGCACAAAGATGTTACAGAGCATTTCAGATTACAGGACACTAATGGTAGGTTCGTCGTAGAAGAAACTGAGCGTACCAGGGAAACAGAGCTGTGGCAAAGCGATGAGATCAAGGTCCTTTGGGACACTGATGTCCTCTGTCGCTGACGACACTTCAGCACGGCTGGCTGCTTCTCCGTTGGACTGTGACTCAGTACGATCTCGTCTCTTCTGCAAAATCGCAAAATATTTATATCTCAAATGAGCTACGTAACAACACAAACTAAAACTAAAACTTTTACAAATTTATAATAATTGTCGTACAAACTTATAATTATATTATTGTATACCTTCTTGATGAAACTCTTCCTCCTCTGGACGCGGCTGAAAGCTGGACCAATCACCTGGCTGGAGCTGGTCTCCTTGGAAACAAACGGTGGGGCATGGACTTGCAGTACCTCGGCATCCAGCAGGGGGAGCTCGTTTAACTTGCTCTGCTGTTTGGAAATTTTAGTCGGTTAGCGAATGTACATGAATAAAATTTTAAAATAATTCTTAATCTTTATCAGATTTAAATATACTTGAATTTGATAATCTATTCTGTATCTTAAACTTTTAAGGCCAAGACGAACCTAACCAACATCAAACCAACATCTGGAAACTACAATAGCGTTGCCTCATGTCGCCTGTGTCTGGAGTAAAAAAGCTGCACCTGAACTCAACACAAAGACTACCACCAATGTCCACCAGCACACGCGTTGTGTACCTGCGCGAATGGGAAATAACTCTTCATACCAGCAGGTGGCAGTAGTCTGTAATCGTCATTCAAAATGGGAAACCAGAAAAGCTACTATTAGCTATTTTGTTTATTTTCATAACTTCCATTCGTCTTCTCATACACAGGTTCTTTCTACTCCAATGTGAAAAAACTAAGGTCACAGACGACATCAGCTTTGTGTGACACAGCCTTTATATATATATATATATATAAAGAAAGAATCAAGAACATAAACTGCCAATGTGAAAAGCTTCATTCAGTTGTTAATTAGAGGACAGTTGTGATTAAAATGATGGCTGAAAGAAAAGGAACAATCCAGCTCAGTGACTCTTTCTCTGCACGTCTGTGTGTAAACGTACCTGCAGTACGTCTCGAAGTTTATCAGATGAGGCTCCAACCACGACACATGCCTCCAGCAATCCAGACGGGAGCTCTGCCATCATATCCAAGCCAGCACACTGCCATAAAACACACACTGTTTGAATCAGTCAGCCTTCTGCGAAGCTTCTCTTCTGCGATATGATTCTGTTTTACAGCGACCCTCACTGTACTGACAAAGAAGTGAGGAAGTTTGGCAACAATGGAAGAATATAGCTGGTATGATGGTTCAGTGAATTTGAATTTTAAGGATGACTAACCTTGACTAATAAAAAAGATTCCCAGGCTAAATGTCTATCTCGTCCAAGTTGAGAGTTTTACGTGCGTGACGAAACCACATGTTGAGCAATTGAACCTCAGCTAAATAAAAAACAAAACAAAACAGCAGCATCACGGGCATTACGCACATCTCACACAGACAAAACTCTCCCGCTGCAACTTCCTCCAGATGTGTGCAGTCACACACACTGCACACGGAGACACACACATGCACTGACATAAACAGAGACATATATGACTAAACCACCGACACAGCAGATGTTAGGGGTTTGGGTAGCGGTGGAGTTTTGATCAAAACCACAGAAAAAACTAAATTACTGTTGCGGAACCTTTTTTTTTTCCCATTGAAAAATAAAGTGCCATTAAGTTACCTAATGACACTATTTACGGCCTAATTAGGAAAGGGTCATTATTACTGACAATAAGTTGACATATATGATTTATTCTGAAATAAAGGTCTCTTTTTTTCTGCCAGAACATCCCTGACCCATCGAGGCACCTCTAGACCCCTGAAGGTGTGCTGTGGTATCTGGCACCAGCACGTTAGCAGCAGATCCTTTAAGTCGTGCATGTCGCGAGGTGGGGCCTCCGCGGATCTGACTTATTTTCCCAGCACATCCCACCGATGCTCGATGCTGGACTGTGATTTGGGGAATTTGGAGGCCAAGTCAACGCCTTAATCTCGCTGTTGTCGCTCCTCAAACCGTTCCTGAGCTATTTTTACTTTGCGGCAGCGGGCATTATCCTGCTGAATATGACCACTGCCATCAGGGAATACGGTTTCTATGAAAGGCCGTGCGTGGGCTGCAACAATGCTTAGGTAGGCGGTACGTGTAAAAATAACATCCACATAAAGGGCTGGATCCAAGGTTTTTCCATAAGAACACTGCCCAAAGCATCACGCTGCCTGCTCCGGCTTGCCTTCTTTTCACAATGCATCCTGGTGTCATGCATCGCCCAGTTAAGCAAGGCACTCTGTCATCCAAGTTATGTAGAAGACAATGTGATTCATCAGACCAGGCAACCTTTTATTCAGTGCTCTGTGGTCCAGTTCTTATGCTCACATGCTCATTGCAGGCACTTTGGACAAGAGTGCAAGGGTCACCAGTGGACAAGGGTCAGTAGGGGCACGCTGACAGGTCGGCACTAATGTTATGGTTGATTTGTGTGTTCAGCTTATTATTAATGGAAATCTACATTATTCATTTTCATCTTATTTGGGGTGAGATGCTCCACAGCTCAGCTGAGTTCAGCTCAAGTCCTCATCGACCTACCTACCTACCAAACTACATCTGTCCCTCTGAGTCAGATTCAAGAATAAACATCTGACTCGCATTAGCTGCAGCTGCAGCCTACACCCAAGGAGCTGGACGCTGCTAGATCATTTTATTTCGGTCAGCTTCTCTCTTTCGTTTTCACCTTTCCACGTTTTTATATTTCCCTCTAATCCCACCTTCAACATCTTCTTTTCATTTCAGCCTGCCGTATTTGTTCTATCCTTCTGTCTCTTTGTTCGCTTCCCTTTTCTCCCTTCTTTCTTCACCTTTGACCAACGCTTGCTTCATCTCTTCCTCTGTCTTCAGGCCAATCTGGCCTCTGACTAACTAAACTGCTGTGTCATGGAAAAAATGCACACTTAAATCACTTATTCCCTGAAGACTGTTAGTAAACTTTGTGGGTCGAGGGGGAGCGTGCTGCTGTTTATATGCCAAACTATGTACGATGTTAGAACCACGTCTGAACGCCTCCAAGCATTTAATGCCAACCAGATGCATGTGAGAAGAGAAGCCGTCAAGTTTTTCGAGCACTTTCTGGATGGAACGAGCTTAATTTATTTGACATAAGATTTCGCTAGAAGAACAACACTAAGAGGAGAAACTCCTTTGATGTACCGCACAATAATATTGTTAAGATTTCTGTAGGGTGTGGAGCTTCGAGGAGGTAACCTTAACGCTGTGAGAGGCAGACACCAAGGAGCTGTGCAGGGCATCAAACAAACAAGTCTGGCTTCATATCTGTCAGAGAAGAAGCTGCTTTGATGTAGCCAGCGAGAAGAACATGGCTGGGAATGAATTCAGGGAAAAGATGAAGAAGACTGCTGAAAGTATTTATATAGCTGTGTATTAGGGCAGCTCTGTCAACGCTTTTTACTAAGATGAGCTTCTATTGCATATTGGCACTTTTTCCATAGACAGTCAACGGGCCACTGACTTGGTCTATAACTATTTTATGGGTTTCCGTCTTTATGCTCATCCCTGAAATTAAACGTAAGCTATTTTTTGCATCATAGAGCCAGTTAGTGATCTGAATTTATTGTTTAAATAGGTCATCCGGTTTTCACACTGCAACGAAGTCACACAAACTCAAAGGAGCAGAGTTTTGGTGTTTATTGAGCTGCCCTGGGACACAGGAAGAGGGTAAGCTCTTAAAATAAGTGACATGCCCCTTTAATGGACACCAGACCACGTTTAATAGGTGTTGGTCTGCCTATGAAAAAATAACAATTATAAAGGAAATGCTTTGAAGACCTGAACCCGAACTACTTATAAATAAATAAATAAATAAAGACAAGCAATTTTTTAAAACTGTGTTGCTATTTCTTGCAATAATGTGCAGACAAACTGTATTTTTCCCTTTTCTTTCTTCTCCTTTGGCTGGATAAGTAGTAACTATGAGCAACATGTGCCTCAACGAGCATGAGCAAGTAACTTAAGCTTCATTTCAACACAAAGCAAATCAGAGCAGTGCAAACTGAGCCGTGACAAGTTTTCCAAATCTATTCAGCAGTTATGAAACTTTTAAACAATCTGTAATATGCATTAGTAATAGGTTTAAACGTTTAACAGTTGCAGCTGGTGAGTTGTTAGGATCAACAGGGCAACGAGACTGTTGACACAGGAGCTCTAAGGAAAAAAATAAATAAATAAATAAAAAACGACTCACCTTAAATTACTTGTTCATTTCCACTGGAGACGGTCGGGACGGGGAGACAGCAAGCTAACACCGGGTAATACGGCTCCGGCTCGGTGTCTTAAACCGACGTTAAAAAGTTTAAAAGTCGCGACTTCAACACAAACGCCAGCTCCTGCTAAACTATGTGATTCAGAGGTTACTGACTCACACACACACACAGAGGTTTGCCGCTGGACTGTCAAACTTCGCATGGCCACATGTTTACTTGTACTTCCTGTGTTCTGATTTTCAAAATAAAGGCCTTTTATTTCTTCAACTTCCGGGTGTTGCGTTACTCGGCTTGGTGGCGCCATCTACTGTATCTGTATGTACTGTAAGTCCATTTTATACAAATAGTAAATATTAAATAGAATAATTAAACAGTAATAAATAGAATAGAAGGTAGAATTTGCTTATATTTAAAGCAAATACAGCCAAGTGTCGATGTTCTGTCTTATTATATTACAGCTGCTTCCAATTACGATTGAGGATTTATAAAATTAATTCATGTCTGAAACTGATTGCACAATTTTAATTAAGTGCATTTCAGAATTAAACAAGCACACAATCAAACAAGAACATTAAAGTGACAGTGTAAATGCAAATTAAAGAAAAACGGGTCCTCAGTGAAAACGTTGTGGTGATTTCCATCGAGCAGCCGGGATCGTATAGTGGTTAGTACTCTGCGTTGTGGCCGCAGCAACCCCGGTTCGAATCCGGGTCCCGGCACTTCAGTGAAAAGGGCACCACCCCGGGCTCACTTGCATAAAGTGTGCCACTCTTTTCTCATCATCTAAACTTTAGATGATAAGCATGCTCAGGTACAATTAACAGTGTAATTGTGTACATCATCTTCACTCTGTAACGACCAAAAAATCATACCATTCATTCTTCAAATAGGAGATTTTCTTGGATATTGTGACTGTGTTGTCGATATGTCCATACTTTGTTATGCTTTCTTTGTGATTAAATCATGTTTAACCATGCACACATATACTTAGTCAGTCTTTCCTGGTATAAAGCGTAAATTCATTAATTCAATCATTCATTTATCTTCTGTCATCACTTGTCCCATGAAGGGTCATGGGGGGAGCCTATTCAAGCTGTCATCTGGCAAGATGCGGGGTACACCCTGGACAGGTCTTCAGTCTATCGCAGGGCTAACACAGAGAGACAGACAACCATTCACACTCACACGCACATAGCTATTAGGGTTCATGATTTGGGCACAATAACAAAATTATCTATTGAAGCTAAATAAATGGAAATAAGCTAAAAGCCCAGAGATGCTGCAGTAACAATGAGCGGCCACAAGGTGTCGCCTTTGATCCCACGCACAAAGAGGAGAAGCACAGTTTATAAACCACAATCCCTAGCAGAGAAGTAAATGGCATTGGCAGCCAAATACTGGACCAAGGAAGGTGTGGGCTTCAATTGAAAACTGAGCAGGCTTTCACATGAAAGTTGCGGGTTATGTAAACTTGCAGCGACTTAGGCAGGTCTTTATTTTGAGTTCTAGGGTCTTGTAGAAGATACGATCAAAAAAGGTATGGTTTGACTTGAATAAGACTCTCTGAGCAGTTTATAGCCATGTTTAATACGGATTATGCAGTGGTAGTACTGTTTGTCAGTGGGAAAAAGTATCCAGAGTGCTTTTACTTTGCACTTTCTGCTACTTTCGCATCTATGCAATACAAAGTACAATCAATAAATGCATTATAACACATTGTTATTGTTTAAGTAGATATGTTAATTAGTTACATTGGCAATGTTATTACCAGTGGAGGTGGAGACAGGTTTCCTGTAGCCTATCACAAAAATTAAAAAGATAAATTCAACTATTTTTTTTTCTTGTCAGTAAAAAAGAACAAACACAGAATTAAAATCAAACACTGAATAACATGCAAGTATTGATATTGCACCTAGAGTGCGTAGTATGCGAACCAGTGCTACAGAATTACAAATATAAGTGTGTGCAGGACTGAACTCCTCTTTCACTCATATTTGGTACTTTAAGTGTTGTGATGCTAATACCATTTTTTTTTTCAAATAATTTAATAGTTTAAACCATAGTTTTGTTTGTCAGTAAACAAGAACAAACACTGAATTCAAATCAAATAACAAACAGCATGGAAGTGTTTATATTGCAGCTAACATCTGAAGTGTGTACTCATCCATTCATTCATGTCCTGCTGTTTTCTGTGCCTGGGGCCAGGCTTTTCCTCCCTCTCTCTCTCTCTCCCTCTCTCCCTCTCTCCCTCTCTCCCTCCCTCTCTCCTGCTACAGCAGCCATATTGGAATGCTGGATGTGGAGAGAGGGGGGAAGCAGGAACAGGCGACGAGAGAGAGGGAGAGCGAAGTGGAGACAGTCAGGAGCGGAAAAAAAAAACACTATCTGCAACTACTCCCAGTTTTACAAGTGAAATAACGGATTATTTACCGACTCCTGACGCCTCCTCCCGCCGGTAAAGTCAACACAAACCTCCCGGGCGTCACCTGGAAGAAGTCACCGTGAGTGATGTTGTGTTTTTTTTTTTTCTTGTGCGGTTTTTTTTTTTTATTTCAACTGCTAAAAGAAATTATGGGATTACGCGTTCGGTTTAACCGTTGCTGCCGTTGGCCGTTTTAACCGTTTACCCAACTCCTTGTTAAGTTAGCTTAGCTTTACGGCACCGTAACTTTTCCTTTGAGTAACTTGAAGCGGTTGAAAAGAAGCTCAACCCGCCGCCACCAAACTCGTCGCCACATGGAGTGAATGTGTTAAGTTTACGGTAAATAAATTCACCGGATTAACCTACGTTAAACCCCCAAATCTGCCCTGAGCGTTGTGTTTGTAGCCTGCTCCACGGATTTAGTGTCTGCCTCGTTACCTTGACTCGCTCCTGGACCAGGGGAACTCTTACTTTCCACCTTGAAGGACCACTTAGGTTTCATTTCCTCCTTTTATTTTGGCGTCAAGACATTGATAGCACTAACTTACTGAGCCAGCTAAATATATTAGTTAGACGTTTTTGTGTATGTACCTCTGTCCATTTCGGAGTTGAGGGTCATGAACTATACTGTACATCCACAAATGTCATTTAGTCAATTCATTGAATAGACAATGATTTTCCTGGTTTGTCCTCATGCTTAATGCCATATTTCCACATGGTTTCAATCTATTAAAGAAGTAAGTTACTCCCCGTTTTTCTCGACAACTGTTGGAGGAACACTTAAACTTTACATCAGGGTCTTTTTCATTGAGTAAATTAATACACTAAACTAATCAAATCCATAGAAAAGATGTGTTCCTGTCTGTCATTAATACAAAGAAATATGAAATATTGTACGTGGGAGCATCACAACACGTTGATCTGACAGTTGGCTGTTTTTTTGTTTTCTTGTTGTGGCCATAGCTTTTCTGGTGCTCTCTGATTAGCTGTTCATCTTAGAGAAGAAAGAAAACAAAATAATGAAATTCAGTTGTCATGCAGAAGGGTTATTGCCAATCTGCACATTTAAATGAACGCATATTTTCACTACACCGTCCGTACCTTTTGGGCCCTGACACACCAAGCCAATGCTTGACCGTCGGCCAGTGTTGGCGAGCGACCCTAGTGTATCTAGTGTGTCCCGCATCGCTGGAACTCGGCACCCTTTTTATCCAGTGTTACATCTAGACTTGGCAGCGGTGACGGAGATGACTCTGATTGGCTCTGTGCCAAGTAAAGTGACAGAAGAAAGAAAACGATGAAGACTTGGAGAGGTATTTCCTCTAGGTAGGCAAAGGCCGTGTGTGTGCAAAGTTGGCTGTCCATTGGTTGTAGTTGTGGTGTGTTCAAGTGCAACTTATTGTTACAGATACAGGCGACACCACAGCTGGCCTTTGTCAGTGCTAGTTCTTTGATGTATTTTGGGTGTTTCTGGCCCTTTGAAATCTGCCGTAAAACAAATAGCATTGTGTAAAAACTAGATTTGCTTTAATCTCGTTTTGCATATAAAACATGTATACCACACTAAGAGATGTTGTACAATGATCAGGCGTAACATTATGATCACCTTCCTAATATTGTGTAGGTCTCCCTTGTCCCGCCAAAACAGTTCTCAACAGAGAATGGACGTGGGCCTTGTGAGGATGTCCTGTCATGTCTGGCAACATAATGTTGGAGGGGAGGGGAGGATCCTCTGTGAATCAGGCTTGTTCCAGTGCATCCCACAGATACATGATCAGTTTGGGATCTAGGGAATTTGGAGGCCAGGCCAGGTCCTTGTGCTGTTTTTCATGTTTTTTTAAGATGTTCCTAAACCGTTTTTGTTTGTGTGCCTGTGTCAGGCTGCTGCCATCAAGGAATGTCATTGCTTTCAGGTGGGAGTGCCTGGTCTGGTCTAGGTCAGTGGTACATGTCAAAGTAACATCCACATGAATGCCATGTCCAAAAGTTTCCCAGCAGAACATTGCATTGTCACAAGATGGTGTTATTATGTTATTCACTTCTTCTGTCCGTGGTTTTAATGTTGTGGCTGATTGGTGTAAGTGAATCGTGCCAGAAACAAGGTGCTGTGTTTGGCAAGAGCTGTGGTGCTGAGCTCGGCTTGCCTCCACTTCACATTTCAGATGCAAGGAAATGCTAATGAATTGCAGTATCCTGGGGCCACTGAGGCTTCAGACCTACAGTACGCTAATAGGAGTTCAGTCCTGCACACTTACATTTGCAATTCTGAAGCACTGGTTTGCATACTTATGCGATCGAGGGCTGAAAAACGTAGGTGCAATATACAACAATTCCATGTTGTTCGATATTTGATTCTAATGCTGGTTGTTGTTCCAGTTTACCGACAAGCAAAATTAGTTGTCGTGGGTTACATTAAATTCCTTTCTGCTGAATAATCAGATGAAAGCCTTCGCCAGGATGACGTCCTGCAGGCACTGCTTCCTACAGTACAACAGGCCAGAGTCATAATTCTTTCTCATGTGTGGCTTGTTCAGACTACAAACCTCCAAATGCTGCCAGCTGTAAATCTAAATCTTTCTCGCTTAGCTCTTCTTGAAAATATTAGAGCTTTCTACAGGATTGATTTTTCTGAATTACGAATTAGCTCATCCACTTGATGAGCTTGTGTTTAGTTCAACTGCAGCTGCATTCATTCAGAACCCTTACCGTGAGTACACCACATGAAGAGTGGTCTTCATGTGGTGGCTGCACATTTGTATCGCCTTTTGTGGTTATTCCGCCAACTTAAAACCCCCCCTGACACACAAGGTGGTTAGATATGAAGTTGAGCCAAGTCATTCATCTCGTTTGCGTATATTTAAAGCATGCGGTGACGGAGTACGGCCGCTGTCTACTAATTTGGCATCATGAATGTAATCCATTATCTCAAGTAGAAACATGTCATTACATTCAACGTGTCAAACGAGCTGAAAACAATGTTGTTTTGCTTTAAATCTCTGGCATGCTGCACCGTATGTGGCTTCGGGCAGTCCCTCTTTAAAGATACTCTGCAGGCTTGTAGTGTTTACAGTTTTCCATTACTGTAGACATGTTTCTGCAGTAGGCTCTTTGAGATAGGTGTCGGTCAGCTGGCAGAACCAAATGAATACACTTCCTATAGGGCAGAATAAATAGCTACACCTTTCCTTCTCTTTCTGTGGCTGGTGTACAGCAGGCTAATACAGGCGTGGCAGTGTTTCTGTGTGTGTGTATATGTGTGTGTGTGTGTGCACGTACTGGCGTTTCCTTGTGTGTGTGTAAATTGCAGAGCAGTGCAGGAGGCCTGTATTTATAGAAACACTTGACTACACTCAGAGATCTTACAGGAGCAGTCCACCACGCTGCAGGAAACTCTGCTGTCTCTTTCTTTTCTATTCTTTGCTCTTATCCACCTTGCATTCAGCTCGGGTCTGTTGTACCCTAGACAGACAGGGGAAAACTGTAGAGATGATAACAAAGCCAGCAGTCTAGTGTCGGTATATTGCAGTATGTGGTGAGACTCACAATGACCCAATCTAGTGATAGCAGCACTTGCAGACACATACTTTGTGTGTGGAAGTATGCAGACGTCCTGAATGAGAGTGTGTGTGTCCCTTAATATGCGTGTGTGTGTGTGCGTCATGAGGAATTCATGATGGCTAATGAAGTAATTTGTCAGTAGAGAAGAGAACAACTCTGCACTCGTTTCTTCGCAGTTTCAGTACTTGCTCTTTTCCAGTGATTGGCTGCTTTGTACCTACTGTGTAAATATGTGCAGCTGTGTGGAGGTCTAAGCTGTTTTCACACGTCCGCCATGAATTTATGATGACTATTTGCTAACTCACCTCAGGGTGGAAAAAACAAAAAACATCAATGAGCACTTTAACCGAGAAACTGGTGTTCTTTGTTTCGCGCCATTAATTCAATTTGGAAGTATGACTAACGCAGTGTTTGTGTGTATTTACAGGTAAGTACACGTACATAGATGTGTTTGTGTGTGTGTGTGTGTGTGTGTGTGTGTGTGTGTGTGTGTGTGCTGGCACTTCCGCGGAACTTATTCCCCTGCATCCTGCATGTGGTTTCAGCTGTGAAGGAAAAGCAGTGTGTGTGCGCACTAGGAGACAGGAATCTAAATGAACATCCATTCCCTTTGCTTCTGGATTAGTTGCATTCAGGAAGCAGACCCCACACCCCTCTGTGCACACACACACACACACACACACGCACACACACACACTTTCAGAGCACTTATTGTACATCCTAAAACATGCTGTGTCCCCCAGGAGCTCACAGGAAAACGCCTTCTTCCTCTCAGACTTCTTAGTGTGTGTGTGTATGTCTTTTTGCATGCTTCACGATGACTGTGTTTACCCATGATAACTTGGATAAGCGTTGTCTGCCTGATAATATCCCAATGCTCCCTAAAAAAGTTGGATTAGCAGGGTGTGTATGTGTTGCTTCACTTGGTTTTTGTGTGTTTGCTAACTGAGGTTGAATTATGCAATATGACTTCCCGGATAGTGGACACCTGCCACCTGCATTTATATAAGGGTGTGTGTGTGTATTTGTTGCATTAGCAGGGGACAGCAGGAGATGGAGACGTTCATTGAATCATTTATAGTGGCTATATGTTTTTAGTTAGTTAGTCAAACTTGGTAAAAAAGAGAGCACCGGTCGCCAGTACTGGCAGAGAGCATGAGCTAAAGTACCAAAGAAAACCCCGATAATGAGGATTAGGAATGATTGGCACATTGCCAGTTCATTAGGTACACTGGTGAAAATCAATGCACTCTAATATAACAGTCCTGCATTAAATCCCCCTCTGTATGTTTGTGTGTGCCAGTGTGTAGGCTGATGATGAAGCTGCGCTCACAATTCAACTTGGTAACACTAAAATCCATAGCTTCCAAAATGAAAAGACAGTTCTCACAATTGTTTTAAACAAATGCAAAACACCTTCACGAAGCTACGGTTCAGTGCAGGACTTCTCACTCGTGTACCCAATGACATGGCCCAGTTATGGAGATTGTGAGTTGTACTGACAGTATTAAGAATGACATGAGAAGCACCTTAAGGGTCTGTATGTTGGCTGTCAATCTCACCACTGCAGGATCTTCCAAGCAATCACAAAGAAATGGACAAACTTTCTAGAACGACTAGAAATGATGTGTCCATCAGTCAGTTCATGCAGATATCCGTGTTCTGTGCCGTAATGCTTGTGACACATCTGGATGAGTTTTGTGGAAGGGTGTGTTTGTTTCTTGAGCTTGGCTTTATGCAGTAGTAAGTGTCGGCGGGCCAGTTTTGCAGTGTGTTCTGCTTACTGCATGAACAGATTTTTGCTACAATGGGAGGAAATGACATCATAGTTAATGACTTGTCCCTCCTTGGGGCATGCATACACAAGGACAGAGGCATGCACACACACACACGCACACACATAGACGAAAGCATATGCACACTTGGAGCTAGCTACTCTCGGTCATGCAGGTCACTGGTGCAGCATGTCAGCTGGTGATGAATGGAAGTGAAAAGCAGTGATTCCCTCTGGTGTAAAGATATATGTGTGTGTATCTGTGGGCGGTTATAAGAAACCCTCGACAAACTAAAGACGTCTCTCTTGTCCGTTCGCTTACAGTGACCGAACTGCAGTCCAGAAAAGAACAATTAAAACCTCAGATATTGTAAACGAGTTGCCCCTCTCCGTCTGTGCGTGTCTGTGTGTCGTGCTTGAGTGGACAGTCAGCGTAATTACATTGCAGTGAGTCAGAGAGTGAGAGAGAGAAAGAAGTAATTGTTGGGGCTTTGTCATATAGACACACAGAGGGAAAAGATGTGGGAGGAGGAGAAAGCCAGGCGGAAAAAAAGACATTTTCTATGTCAAACACGTCGAAAACATGAACCAGTCTATCTTCTTTCAGCTTCGTATGCAGGATGTTTAATCCCACAGTGGCCGTTGTACAGGAAAAACCCCTGCTGGTAGGTTTTTCTTACCTCCTACTGTGAGTATCCATTTGTTCAGCTGTCCAGCAGTTATGATAACGCAAGATCTCAGACACCACTTGGGTTCAAACTATAAAAATATATGAATTGGGATACTAATGGTGACGATAGTTAAAGGAGTTGAGGGAAACTTACCAACTTTTTTGCATTCTTGCAGTACTTTCTCATCTGTTTATTTATATTTAAGCAGTTTGTAGTTGAAACAGTCAACATGAGCCTGTCTAAAGGAAGGCAGCAAAAATCTGTCTAAAATCACCTTTATTATTTTTTATTTTTTATTCAGCTGACATATTGACATGTAGCTTCAGAAGTTTTGTCAGATATGACAACCCTTACCTATGGGACTAACAAATATTAATTAAATTTAAGTTAGAGGCATCTGATACTTAAGTAGAAGCACAGACTATCAGGCATTGATTATATCTAATTGTCACCAACAGAAAAGCAACACGAGTGGTCACATTTTTAAGGCAGTTAAGCACCACAAGTCTTGGAAACATTAGCTTTAAATGAATCGATATTCAGTCTAATCAAATCACAACGTCAGTAGCGACACCCAGAATCTAATGATCACCAAGGAAATGGGCTGACATTGTACCAAGCAGTTTTGGTGCCTAAACCTAAAAGGGATAGTAGTGTGTGTGTGTTAGTTTTACACACTGAATTTCTCTGACAGTGTTACTTAACCTGTGCGGTAGCAGAGGATTTCCTCAGTCACAATAAAGCTGGTCTTTTGTCGTGCATCTCAGGCTTTCGCCCAGGTACTGGATGTATATAATGTCTGGTTTCCAGGTTAAACCTGGCCACAAAGAATTTAAGTTGCTCAGGCCAGGTATTTTACTCAGAGTGAAAGAAAGAGAGAGAGAATGGGACCAAGGCAGTCATCACTGTCTGGTTGGCCAATCATATGACCTCATCCTCTCCTTTAAATCCATGCACAGCCACAGACACACAAACACACAAAAAACCACAGTCATAATAGATTAAAGGGGGAAACACACAGATGAGCAGTGCAACACCTGGACACGAGCCATACGTATGACATCACACTCGCACAGGCTGGTGTGCTGCCATAAACTAGTGCGGCTGAGGTCAGATGTGGGTATAATGCCACAGTGTCTGTCTTAGTGCCAATGTATATGTGTCTGACTGTGATTAGTCACCAGCAGGAGCACTCTTGCAACAAAGCTTCATTGTAAGATTTTTTTTCAGGCTGTCGGTTTGTCTTCCTCTCTCTTTCCTTGACTTTTTAAAAAACTATTTATGTTGTAGGTGTTCATGTCAAGTAATATAATCATTGAAACCGTGGAAACATTGAAGTAATTATACTAAAATCCCAATAAATCAAGCAGAGTGACAGCAAACTCGGATTAAGACACATCTGTTCAAAGATCTTTACCACTAGAGGGCGATATTAACATTCAGACTCATGATCCGAGCGTGCTGTCATGGAGAGCTCTAAAGACAGAGCTTAGATCCACCTTCTAAATGAGAGTAGTCTGCGTAGTGGTTGTGTGTCTCTGTGTGACATCTTGGCCTACTAATCCAGTGGCCCATTAATCTGCTTTACTCCTGACCGACTCTCGTCTTGTCTGTCTGCTCGTTCTGGTGTGTGAGATAAAGAACCCGACTCTGCCACGGATTGTTCACAACCTGTGTGTACGCTGCGACAAATATACTATATATAGTAACAGTAAATGATAGCTGCAGCATATTTCATGGCATTTAGTAAACATCCTGTGGGTCTGTTTAGGCGCAGATAGTGGCTATAGATAGGGACGGTCCTACAACAAGATTCCTGCTTTTAGGACAAAGATGTGATCAGAGTTGACTTAGCATTCGAATCTTCTTCCATTCGTCTTTTATCAGTCTGGGAATGAGTTTAAATGTTTGATAATGCCATGAATATTTTTTGGAACCAGGAGCCTTGTGTTTATTTAGATTATCATGCTGCACCTCTTGCAAAAGTGTTAAAAGCTTAAAATTAAGACAAAATGATTCACAGTTTCAGCTCTGTTTAATGCAAACATTATCATTTGCCATTACCTTTGATGGTCTACCGTACAGCTTTGAAATAGGTCTTTAACTTTGCACTGTGTGGTTCAACAGAATCAGCGGTGTCATGCAAAAGACAGGTGACTTATGGCTTTCATGGATAACTGTTTTATACAATATTCCTGGAACAAGACCGTTTTTATAGTCACTTTTTACCATTATCTGTATGTAAGTATGTATTTTATTGTGATGGTTGAAGCCCATAATAGATAAGATTAGATTCAGCTTTATTACTGAAATAGTCGTATATAGTACTGCATAGCAGTGAACGTCATCTGGCGGCCCCAGGCCACATCCGGCCTGCCAGAGCTTTCCATGGCCCCCAGAATATTACTAAATTCAGAAATAGTCTAGTTCGGAGGAAAAACTATGTTGGTATATACATTTATTTACTTATTAATGAAACAAACGCCATCTAAAAAGTAGCTTGTGTCATAGCCTGCTTTCAGTCAAAGGTGAATATAAATTTGTTGCCCTCATTTAAACATTTCCTTTACTGTTTTACATGCTCATTTTATTTAAAGTCATTTTACACGAATGTCCTTGCTTGGGCTTTTTTCCACACACAATAGCACACAATTGCGGCGTCTCAATAACAGCCGTCAACATAACGGAGAATAGCACGGTAAGAGCACATCAACAAATGGATAACAATTATGCTTTATGGTGAGTAAACTACTGGATTTTACTCTCCTCTGTATCTCCCCATGCAATTTAATTACAGTATAATTGGATTAAATGTGCAAAGTCTGTGGAACAACTGCCAGTTAATCTCCGTGCCTCGCTTCGTTTTTTTTTTTTGGGCGCTCCAAAGATGGATGATTTTTGTGGGACGGTGTTGAGTTGAGAACATTACATTATGACTAATTGAGCAGCTCCTCGGGGGGGGAGTTTTGTGTCAGAGAGGCAGAGTAGCCAAAGGCAACACAGCACAAACACCCACGCACAATGTTTAAATAACCCATACGTGTTGTCTTTATCGGCTGTCTTCATGTTACTACTCCTGTGTCTGTCTTTATCACTTCTCTTCTTGTAGTTGTTGCATCATTTCTTTCCATTTCACTTTGCTTTTCTATCCTTCCTCCCTCGCTGTTCTGTCTCCTGTACATCTGGCTCTCCCCCCCAGGCCCCCCAATCACTCTCCTGGGGGACAAAGACCTACCTCCCCATCCGCCACCCTCCTCCTTCCTCCTTTTCTCTCTATTTAGTCTCCCTCCCCCTCCTCACATGGTCAGAGGCTTCCTACTGCTCCTCTTTTCCTCGTCCCTTTACTCCACTCCCACTACTTGTGCTTCTGTGTAAGCTGTGTAGTAGCAGTAGTTGTAGTAGAGGGAGGAGGCGGAGGAGGCTGGGCTGTAAGTCGACATTATCCATCATTACTGAGTTCGCACAACGGTAGCCCAAAGAACACAGAGGCTCTAGGATTTTGTCTTTTCCCAATTTAGCTGTCTTTTAGAGGATTAGTCTCTTCTCTTCTCTTCTCTTCTCTTCTCTTCTCTTCTCTTCTCTTCTCTTCTACTCCTTGGGACTATAAATGGAAGGACTATATCATGGTAAGGCTTTCATCATTTTCATCATCCTGCAGTATGTGATTGAGGGTGAAATCATGAATGCGTGTATAAACCACTTTAGTTTTTTTCTTTTTAAAACTAATTCAGGTTTCAAATTTGCGTTTTTGCGTGTGTATGATCGTAACTGAAAAGTACACATTAAAAAGTTGAAGAATATTTTAAAAAGTATGATCTAAAAAGGACTGTTGACAAATGTAAAAGATATTTCTAGGTGTCAGCTTGGGCTTTAAGAAAAAATGTTAATTGATTAATTGGAAATAAAAGGCAGATAAAGTCTGCTGATTGCTAGCCCTACTTCCAGCTCTGTTCTGTTACCATCTGCTCCTTTACCTTAATAATGAAGAATCATGAATGTATATGAAAAAAGATGGACGTGTTTGGTTGATGGCATGTAGGAGGTTTCAACTTTAAGTGTGCATGTGCAGTGAAAGGGGTTAACGCTGCTTGTGTGCGTATGCGTGTGTGTGTGTGTGGGAGGGAGTCAGCACTTGTAAGGAGGAGATGTATATGTGTGTCAAATTAGTGGGTTGTGCTTGAATATGTGTGTGTGCGTCCCAGTGTAAGTCCCAGTGTTGCACACGTGGCTGCGTGTAGGTGTTATTTGGTGCGCTCTGTGTGTGTGTGTGTGTGTGTGTGTGTGTGTGTGTGTGTGCACGCCTGTGTGTATGTCATGCGTAAAATGTAAGCATGATCTAACAATGCCCCTGCAGCGTTTAGTTTCTGGGTTAGATCATCTATATTTCAGAGTGTTTCTAATATTTTGATGCTCACTCATAGTAGATGGGAACAGGCATGGCTTATTACACATATATATACACGTGCACGTGACTACACCTTTACCTGGCATACATTAAAGCAAACCAGCTGACCCACCTCTGGGTGCAATATTGATTGTCAAAACTTGATTTGGATCAGATAAAGGACTTGGATTTAATGTGTTGCTACTCATTTTAACATACTTCATTACATACATGTTACGATGCATTAGCGCGGTAATCAACAACTGAGCTAAATTCTACCATCTAACAGAGCGTAGGGCAGATTAACCACAGGATTTGGGTTAAATGAGCATTGAAAATTCATTTTTTAGTCTTGTAAAGTAGTTCCCCAGTGTTTGCTTGCATGCAAATGAAAAGAAGCGTTCAATATTTAATGTTACATTTGACTTTCTTCTTACTTAAACATGTTTTCATTAGGAAGTCATGTGTAAATATATGCTTTAACCCACAACTTGAGCTTTAATTGCATTTTTACTGGTCAATTTGTCTGATTGATTTAACACCCGAATAAAGCAGGCCATAAGCGTTTGAGATAAATTTGAAAGCTTCCGCTATCTCACCAGTTCATCTGTCCTCAATCTGCTAAGTTGAATTATACATAGCGGGTCTGGTCTGAGCGTGATACATGCGTGCCGCTCTAGTAAGCCAGTTAGCTTTATCGCTGCACCTGAAACGATGCGCACTTGAGTGAGTGCGTGCCACAGTGTGTGCGCCTTTGCAGATAAGTGTGTACGAGCAGTCATGCGTTTACATGACCTTATTATGTTGCATTCGTTTGGGACTTATCTGGAGAGTAGGTGCCATCTGGGTTTATGTGTATGCGAGGCGTTTTATTCAGCATGTGGCATGTTTTGAATAATTGCTCGATGTTTATCTGCCTGTGAGTAATGACCTGAGAAAATGTGCGTCCCGTTGCGCACATACAGATAAATGCCGACTATATCCATATTTCCAGATGGAGGTGTGAAAACTGTGACTTGTCCACCTTATAAAAATATTCATGCCACCATTTTTTTAGCGCTTTATGGGTCACTATCAAAGTCACGGTTAAAACCTGCAAAAAAGGTAGTTTCAAGGATAGAGGCAGCCCTTCTCTGGGTGTGTATGGTTCTTTGCATTTGTATTCATGTGTGTGTGTGTGTGACTGGCAGGTGTGATTGGTGCCTCAGGCGTCGCTGCAGCGTAACACTGCACGCCCCAGTAACACCCCATTGTCCACAGAGTCACAAACACACACATGCAAGCGTGTGCCAGCTCAGTTTGAACGTTAACCATTAGGCACAGAGCAACGAGGCAGAACCGCTGACTTCTCTCCTCGGGTTAATTCATTTAATTCCAACAAGAGAACGGTTTTATTTTATTTATTTCTTTTGTGCTTCTATTCCTCCTCAACTAGTCTCATCTGTCACTGCAGCATTGAGCTGCACAGTTTTTCTTCCATGTAGCCAATGTGGCCGCTGCTTTAGCCTTTCCATACAATACAGTTAAATCTACTGCTATACTGTTTTGACATGCAAAATCAGGATAGTCTAAACACGAGTATACACAGCAAAACATGCAACACGTAGGAAAAGGTATTTCAACTCTCTTTGGGAAGGTTTGGATTTCCACACTAACCTTTGCCCTCTCCCAGGCTGTGAATTTTATTTAACCACTGATCTGAGACCTGTAGTTTAGACATCACTACTTTGCAGACTGTCTTGTGATTGTTAATTACAGTCACCAAAAAGTCTGTGGCTAACATGCAGTTAAACACAGCTGGAAGGCAGGGAGAAAGCACAAACATTCAGCGCTTACTTTTACTAAGTCAACAGAAATCAAATCTGATTTTTAGGTATGAGGATTGTGGTGGTGCAGGTATTTAGCCAAACTTGTTTAGCTGTCTTTTCATTTTTCAGTGGTAACAGTTTGTGCTGTTATGTGCCGCCTGAAGCCTTTGATTTATTTTGCTCATCCTCCTCCACAACAGGTTGTGTAGGTTGCCAAGACAGTAGGAAAACATTTGGAGTTGCAGAGAGAACATTCTCTAAGTCATATACCTTCAACCACACAAAAATGTTTTTGTTTTTTTTCTTTATGCATATACCTCTAACACGTTCCTCTCCTCTGCACCTTGTTCTTGAGCATAGCTTGAGAAGCAGGTGTTTTGGGCTGTCTGCCAGCCTGCATGCAAGTGTGTGTGAGAGAGAAAGATACCCCTGGTCCTCTTTGATATGTATAGTAATGCTTGCTCTCCTACAGTGTATGCTTGCTCTCCTACAGTGTATCTCATTGGTGGGAGTATAAACTCACATAGCCTGATATAGTGAACACTTTTCAAAATGTTATTCTTTATTTTTTAATTCATACATTTTAATTCATGGATTACAAGAAGTCACTTATGTAGGAGCCAAATTCAAGGAGCTAAAATACACATCATTTTTGTAATTTTCCAGCTCTTCAGGTGCTGTCTAATCTTGTTTTCCAGACATAAAAAGGCCACTGTCTCTTATGGTTTTCAGTCTAGACTGCAGCGATGAGAGCACGGCAGTAGATCTCAGGCTACATAGCACTTAAACTACTCTGCACTCTTACCAGAGAGACTTGGAAAGACAAATGGAGACGGAGTGGAGCTCGCATAGCGTCCCAGGGACAGACAGATGTACGTTTCAGGTCTACCTACATCTCATTATGACCACTTTAAGACATCCTGTCATCATGAACCGGTCCCGCTCAGTTCACTATTAAGGATGAAGTTAAATCGATTAATATAATTGGTTTGTTCGTTCAAAGGATGATACGTGGCAGCTGAGGATTTTAGATTAAATGTATGTGCTTAAATGACGACATCATCATGACATATTTGAAAAGGACGTAAAGTCTCACATCAATTTAGTACGATTGTGAGTCTTGATCTTTTGGTGGCAAACTACCAAGAGGAAATGGTTTTCTTTTTAAATTATTAATGAAATCACCAACACTTGAACCATCGCCTCATTGAATAGGGCGTCATTTGACAGATTGCATTCACATCTTTAAGGTTTTAATGCTGAACTTACTCATCTAAATACTAATATTGTTTCAGCAGAGATAAGAGGTAATAAGTTGTTTACTTTGTATTTATTGCATTGCAGATTATTTTAACTTTGCCATACTGTATTCGTGTCATATTTGCATCCATCTTAACACCATCACTACCATGCACACCCACACACCCACACACGCACACACACCCAAACTGTAGTCTTCTCGTTTCACGTTACATTTGTCAATAGTACACCATGAGTCACCTCCATGGCATTTCCCTTTGGTGGTTCTTCTTACTATTGCGTCATCTTTGTTGTCGTTTCACATTGTGTGAGTGTGTGTTAAGGCTCACCCCGTATTTGTGTGCACATCAGGGTGTTTAAAGCACTCAGGCACTTATCCTTTTGACCTCCTCCTACACACAGCCCTATCACTGCTGTAACTCGGTGTCAATTTCTCATACGGCTTCCGCTGGGCTTCCTGTGGGAGTCGGGGAGATGTATTGACAATATAATGTGGTGTACCAGTCAATGATCATATACGTTTACTTTATCTGATGTATTAAGCATTTTAAATGTCCAGCTTTGTGTTAAAACTTGTATATTATTATGCAAACTTTCTAAGAATAAAGTGGCTTTGAGCGCTTCCTACAGTGCAACAACAATTATGCTTAGTTTGAGAAATCTCTTTTCATCTACTACTAGCATATTTTTCTTTGAAGATCCACATAAATGTTTCCGCTATCTGGAGATCTCAGAGTAATGATGCAAATGCCTGACAGCTATTGAGTACAGAGTGTCAAGCATGCTGATAGATTAATTTAGGTTTTACTGAAAGTGGACTGATGCACATGAGAGAATACGTAAAGCCAAAATCTATACACGTATAAATGAAACTACCGGCCGTATGTGTGTGTATCATTTGGTACTTTATCCTCCAACCATCATCCTCATCCCACAGCTGCTCCGTGCCATTTCCCCTTCAGCTCTTTCCCCTTTATAAACAATGCATCTTCAGCGTATCAGGGGTCGGGGTACATCATGTAACAATGGCCTATTGATTAAAACAAGAATCAATCAATTTCCCTGGGAAAAGTGCGTGTTTGAAAACAGGGTATTGATTGATTTTTAATTAGTTTAACTTGACGAATGTCGTGTAGCAGGCTCCGGCCTCGCCACTGCAATTCACATCCGGCAGCTGAATTGCGGACACCTGCTGTGGGTCTTAATAAACTTTTTTTTTTTTTTTCTGACTTGATGATTTCTTTGTCTCATCAATGAACAAACCAGATAACTCTGTTATTTCTCTGCTTGTCTTTCAGATATTTCCAGGATTGCCTACTACACAGGTGAGTTGCTGACCCTCAAACACGCTCATTCAGCTGCTTTCTTCACTCGTATACAGTAAAAAGGGTTATTCATAGGCTAGGGAAGTTTATTTCCCAAGAAACGTTTACCCTAGAAGTGATGCCGCTGTTAATATAAGAAACTATTATGATTATTTAATTAGTCTGCCATTTATTGTGGTATATTGAGGAAAAACTGATTTAATTACGTCTCTTCAGGCGCTTTTCGGCTAGTAAACGATTCTATACTGCACCAACACAGTGCTGCAGCTTTCGTTTATTCAGAGAGTAAGAGGAAAGCTGACATCCTTTAGTGAGAAATACACTAATGATGCTTATAATCAAACTTAAACAGGGACTGCTGACAAGATTCAGTAATTGCACGTATTTATGTGAGTTATCTGAGAGTGTGGGAGACAGTTAAACAAGACAGAACCCAGAATGGGATATATATATGGGTATGTGTCTCATTAGTGCAGACAGGGGCTAGACTGTGTGACTAATTACAATCTTCACACTGTGGATACCAGACATAAAATATATTCCTTTCAAGCCACTTAAAAGGCTCCATATAGCGTCAACAACCTGAGGGCGCAAAATAGTTTTCCTTCACAGAAATGAGTTCGTCATGGCACTATGACCTGGAAGCATGCTTTGTTATAAAGGCACCAGTGTGCTTAACTTTAACGTTGCAGATTCAGTACACACACCTGCCATCAGAGGGGTCCTCTTTATGCATCTTGAGTGACAACAAATCACATTTCAGTTCTATATGCAGATAAACACGCATTATTTGGGAATTATTCACATGCACATTCATGTCAGTGCTGCAAACAGCCTGCTGGGAAAAAGTGTAAAATGTTCCTTTTTAGTAAATACGTCTGACTTTTAATAACAGTATCTTAACTCCAGCTGGATAATTTGCATACATCAAAATGAGCATATGGCTACTTGGCAGACGATATGCAATTAAGTTTTTATGATCACGTTACACATTGCTTACTCATGATAAATAGTTACAGTTCATTTATTCTGGTCTACGTTGTGTATTAGTTTAGTATATTTTTACAGCAAAATGCTATTCGTACTTACGAATAGACATTTATTGATTTATAAAGGTAAATCTGCTTATGCAGAAGACGTAAGTTGAAAAGGGAATCCTTCATTGTAACCCAGACCACAGACTGTGGTCAGATGCATTCCAAATTACCTCTAAATGTAGTCTAAGCAATCAGATCCTAATGCATATTGGGTACTCTCCCACAAGTACATAGAGCTGCCCAATTGTGATTGGATCAATATACAAACTTCAGTGCCAGGTGTGAACAGGGGCCACGACTTGAGTATAACAATAATTACCAGCTGCAGGGAAGTCTAAAAATAGCCAAGGAGCAGAAAGAGTTGGTTTAGAAAGTGTTTTTGAGTTTTATTTTAGCATCTCTATTTTAAAGTGTCTCTGTGCGACAGGTTCAAGAATATGTATCATATATTTTTATTACATCCTGAAGGACTTTATGTCAGGCACAACGTTTAGATGAATTGGCGGTCAAAAAATGTTGTCTTTTCTGTCACTGAGATAATTGTGTCCTATTAAATGTGTTGTTCAGTGTGTAACAGTGACAACTTCACAAATGCATAAGGGGAGCTTTAATGTTGACATTATTATCAGTAAATGTGCACTGTGTCTTTGATGTAGTATAAAAATTAAATTTTCAGTGTTATATTTAGTTCCGGCGTCGGCACATGCAGTAAAACATAAAAGAAACTCTTTTTGTTTATGATGTAAAATGTGCTTCTAATTCAAAAGGGCTTTTTTATTTCACCTTAAGGCACTGAAACAAACACACTGATTGCTCACAGATATAACAATTACACATTAATGTTGCTGGTGCAGCAACATTAATGTGTAATTGTTATATCTGTTATATCTGAGGAGGTGCACTTTTGGGTTTTATTTGCATTTCACACTAAATGTTGTGCTTTCCTTCCATGCTTAAATAATTATATGTTCAAAAACATAAAGAATAAAATGGTAAAAAAGAGAGAGAGAGACTTGGCTCAGTCCCCAAAGAGCTCTTCCTATTCATGGCAACATCCGGCCTTCTGACAAAAGGCTTTCAATAGACACACGCACATGCTACAAAGCCCCATCCTGCTCCCGCCAGATTTTCATAACAATGGTCGATGCCTGAGATCAACCACAAATTAAAGGAAACTCACACGTGCACACTCGCGTATAAGTGCACGTCCACCTGACTGCTCAGTTCAGTTGTCTGAATCGGTAGCCATCTGAATGTTTTTTTTGGTGATCAGTTGAGGCTTGTTCGGTTCTTCATTCTACCAGTAAATGATCTTTTGATGAATAGCATCTGGCGTCTTATCAACACACACGGTCCCAAGTGCCACTTGTTTGCAGGATATCGAACTGATTGTGGGGGATTGTGGGTAATATGACCCCTAAAACAGTGGCGAAGTGCCTGTGAATGTGGCGCATGAAGTGAGATCGAGCCATGCTTCGTGATTTGGAAGTGGATAAGCTGCCATATTGCTTGCACCTGCTGGTTTACATGCTGGGCACAGCCAGGGCAACGCCTGTGTTGACAAAATGCTCCTTTTCCTCTTGATTTTCAGTCTGAAATTTAGCTTTAACTGGAGTTAGGGAGGGCAGAGGGCCATAATGGAGATGCTGTTTTGTCTACATTGAGTGAAGTTTTTTTATTTTATTTATTTTTTACAGTTATTATAAGAAAAGTTTCCTTTCTTCTCTTCAGTGTTGGTAATATTAGTTTAAGATATGTGCTGCTCTGAGATCAGCTTCATAAACAGTAGTGGGAGGGGTTTTCATTGAATAGAAGGGTCAGGATTAGCATATTAATAGTTTATAGCTCCTCCTGCTCCTCCAACAGCCCTCTCCTGAGCTCTCTCTTCCCCACTCGACTTTCTTTCAGTTGCGCTGCTCTGTCCTCGTTTTCCCCTCATTCAACCTGAAACAATCGCTGCACTTCTCTCTCCGTCCCTCTGTCTCTGTTTCCTTTGTTTTTCTGGCTGGAGCCTTTCTCTCACTTTCTGTTTCCAAGAGGAGAAGATAGCTTTCTGTTTGTTTCTGACCGTGCTCAGCAATTGCCTCTCCATTTCTGTGACCGCTAACTAACCAGAGGTCCTCTGGATCGGCGCTGCACAAGTTGGATTTGGCTGTGTACTTTAGCTGGAGGAGTGAAATAAGCTGAATTCCCTCCTGAGCGACAGTTGCTCGCCACTTCCACGGCAACTCTGTAACTAAGGAGTGCAGGCATGGGGCAGAAAGCGGGCAAAAAACAAACGGCGAGAGGGGCCGCTGAGGAGTAATTGGACCCAAAAAGAGGAGCGATGTCTGTGGATGAAAGCAACTTTACATCTCTGGGGATCTTTTTTCTCTTGTGCAACTTTGGATAACGGGAACGGATTATTTTGTTTTTACGTCTTGCCTGTTGATGTGTTTTCTGTGGGAGTTTCACACTCATACAAACTTTCAACTACCTAAAACTTTTTGTGGATTTATTCTAAAAGCAATGGTTGACAACACAACTGCTGGCAAAAGCAGAGAGGCTCTTTCTGCGGAGACAGTGCACGTACTCGCGTGTGAAGTTGATGTTTGGATTATGTGAGAGATTTCGTCAAGATCGTAGCGTGTTTATTTATTTAACTTGTGTACACGAGTAGTTCACGGGCGTGCGCGATGCGCGGTTGCGAAGCTGCGAGTTGCCTCTCTGTACTCGGCGCAGACAGACACAGGGAGGGTCAGACATGTGTTTCCATGGCAACAAGCGGCTGTAGCCCCTTCCCAATGTGCTGGGACAGAGGTATGAATGAAATCTCCTTCGCACACACACACACACAGAAAAACACACACAAGTAGCACGAAGCAGCTCCTCGCAGTGTGATATTTGACTCCATGGGAACTGAGTTGGTACACAGCCAAAGCTACAGATATGTGTGTGTGAGAGGGAGGGATAATGTATGGGTGTGTGTGCATAAAAGGTTTGTTTACATAAAAGTTAATACCATTTGAAACTGGCAGGGTAATTTGGGAGCACATTTTATCTTACTGTGATATAATCCTAAACAACTTTACGTCTTTTTTTTCTAAATTATGTGTATGCCTGTGTGTGTGTGTGCAGTAGCTCTGACTCTCTCAGGTGTAATTATCTAGTAGGACATATCCATTTTCCTTTAATGGAGTGGAGAGCAGACGCACAGGAAGAAAGGGAAGCAGAAAAACAGCATGAAAGAGTCCCCAGTATCTTTTTTTTTCTGCAGTATCATTATGACAACGACACACACACGCACACACACACACACAACGAGAAGGTAGTTCACGTCAGGCATTTCCAGATGAAGTTGCCATGAAATTCCAGGAAGTGTGTCAATGTCAGAACTTCTTATTCAGGGAAAAAATGGCAGCCAACGGTGCATTGTCCTCTCTGTGTTAAAGACACCGGTGCTTACACAATGAGCCTTGACCCCGACTGCACTTCTCCCGCTTTATTTCTCCGGTATCTTATTGTTCATTGTATTTTAACTCGACAAAGAACGGCACATGAAGAATAGATAAATGCCGCACGGAGTTTGCGTCAAGGAAGACAGAAGTGACTCAGGGGAAGACGTGAGCGAGCAAGATTCAGATGTGGCGAGCCGTAGAAAGAAAAGAAAGCTGCAGCTACACGATACGAACGAGAGCTCAAATGATTTGTTAAGTAACTGTTATCTGTTACAAAAATCTCTATAAAATCCTTCGCTTGTTCCTGTCTTTCCAGGACTTTTTGAGATTGAACACTATCAGTAACATTTTTATAACATTTAATGAACCAGAATATTGACAAATGAATCTAGAAAACAACTCAGAATCGTTGATGATCGATATGGGTATTGATTACTTTGTATGGGTGAAAACTGTTTTTCACAAATTTGCAATTGCAGCATATTGCATTCAAGTGTTATTTAGATATGTGTGCGTGTTTTTGGCCTGTCTTGACATGTAGTGTGTGTGCAATGTAATATTTTTAGTTAGTTACTGCAGAAGGACTCTCTGTGGTCTCACTGTACAAATACCCTTGGTTTGAACAATCTGCAAACAAATCTATGAAAGTAATGATTTTAAGTTGCAGCTCTAATACAAAGAGCTTTTGTTTGTTGTAGGATTGGTAAAGTTCAAGTTTTTCTCCGATTGATTTTTATTAACATCTCATTTTCTCTCTCCCTTGTGCTCCACAGAATATGACAGACACCTAGCAGCGGCAGTGTCAGCAGGGAAAACCATGGCGACGGCCTACCTGGACCCCAACCTGAATCATGCCCTCCTAGAAGGTGCCAAGTCACGGCTGAGCGCGGGGGCATCGGAGCGATCCATGGCCGGCTCCATGGACAGGGTTCTGAAAGTCTTCCATCACTTTGAGAGCAACACTGAGAACAGCTGCTGGTCTTCTAATATAAGATATGGAGACGCAACTGACGTCAGGGTAAGAAGACATGCTCTCATGGTGTCTCCTCACAAATATAAGGGACATGCATCGTTAAATTACAACTACAGTAATTAGTTATATGCTTGTTGTATAAAAAATATATCATATATTGCCAACTTTATTCAATAAATTGAACACCACAAACTCTGCAATTGTGATATATTTTTGCCGTTTGTCCTCAGCTCAGGATTTCAGCTGTCTGTTCCAATAAAGGAAACTCAACACAATGAGTGTTTTGCTTGCGAGTCCACGAAACCTCAGGGCACAAGTTGTGTGTGTTTGTTTGTGTACTCGTGTAGGTTTACTTAACCACTGCCATGACGCAGGAACTACTACTCAGATCCGAGTGGTCGCACAGGATATGTCACTGCAAATCTCCTCTCCTCTCTTCTCCTTTCATCCCTCTCTTCTTCAGTATCTAGGTCAGACCCCCTAGCGTTTTACATGGCGACACACATGGTTCTGTGAGCCTAATTGTACATGTGTGTATGATGCGCGTCAACTTGTTTGGGTGGGAACGCCACTTTAAATCACCTGCACACAGATGTAGATGAATTATGCTTAATTTAGCCTCATAGACCTACCAAGCAAGGGTGGTGTATCTTTTGGGGCAATGCCTCCACCAGTTCCTCTGATTAATGTCTAGTCAGTGTCAAACTTTGTTCCATGGAGTACTGCTGGCTTGCTTATTTGGGGACATTTCAAGATGACCGTACATTTCAACTGCAAATGTGATGTGATTACAGATGATTGTGAGAATTCAAAGGATAAATGGCAACCATTATATACTTCCTGTGGTATGGCTACTTGCGTTGAACACCAGTGCATCCACCAAGTGTAATATCTGCACATTTAAACATTTTCAGTGTGTCTTAATTTGTTCCTTTTTGTCTGCAGGGGATCATCCAGAAGATTCTGGACATCCACAAAGTGCGCTGGACTTCGTGTTTCGGCCTGCGTCTCAGTAACTGCCAATCCAGAGACCAGGTGCACTGGCTCCACCCGGATATGGGGGTGTCCCACATCAGAGAGAAGTATGAGCAGGCACGACCGAACGAAGAGTGGAGGTAAGATAAGACCAGTGTAAACGTGATCTACGACAAATGGCTTATTTGGCCAAACTCACTCAGAGTCACTGTTTCCCCAAACAGCTAGCATCAGCTGTCTGACGTATTATATACCAAAGTGGTGATTTATTGGAAACAGCGTTGTGAAAAATAGCGTGTCCCGTCTGTTGTATGGTGACGAGTGGCCCAGTGCGTGTGGTGCAGTGTGGTCGCATTGGCTGGGTAGTTTGTATGGTAATGCTCTGTTATATATTAGCTTTATTGTGGCAGTCTCGGTGCTAATGCTATTGTGAGGTAGAGACCTTTTATGCTGTGGTCATAAAGAGAGAGAGAGAGAACCAGATGCCTGCTTTGTTTGACTAAGTCAACAACTCTCCGTGTCTCACTCTGTTTCCACAATAGTGATTTTACCAGCACTCATCTAATTTTTCGTCTTCTCTTCTGCACTTTCTTCAACTTCAGCCCTTTCTTCTTCTTTTTTACTTTGTCTCCTCTTTTTCCTCTCTCTTGTTGGTCTTCTCCGTTGCTTTTTCCCTCCTCTCTCTTGCTGACTCTGCATTCACGTTGTTAATGAAATTGGGTTATGTCTTAATTAAGGCTGGAAAACGGAGCTGCTTTGCATCACGTACTGACTCTCTCTGTCTTCTTCTTCTTCTTCTTTGCTGTAGGTATGAATTAAGGATCCGATATCTACCAAAGGGCTTTGTGCAGCAGTTTACAGAAGACAAACCTACACTCAACTACTTCTACCACCAGGTACGCGCACAAACAGACGCACAAACACACAGAGGCCCCCCAGACACGCAAACATATTTCATTTTCTGCGAGCAGCCAACACAGACATATGGCACCGCTAGAAGACTGTGTGTGTTTGTCTTTGGATAATCTAGGTCAGTAGGACTGCGTGCATGTTTGTGTGTAAAATGGATGGCTTGGCAAAATAGGTGTCGTAATTTAAACATCATTCTGTGGCGTGTGTGTGTTTGTGTCTTCCAGGTGAAGAATGACTACATGGCGGAGATTGGGGATCAAGTGGAACAAGATGTTGCCCTTAAACTGGGCTGTCTAGAAATCAGGTACAATGTGCTCATAGCACTGTTTACAATGCGCAGAATTTGGTCTTCTTTTAATTTAATTAAGTAAATTAGGTTTATTAAACATTTTTGCTATTCTTGCCAGAACTAGCACTCAAGTTTTCAGTTTGACATGTTTTCCTTAACACTGGAGTTCTTCCATCTTCCATCTTAATCAGTCTGTGCCTGCCCTTTAGCTACGCTGATCATTCTTGCCAACATAAGTCAGTGTTTATTATCCATTATTCAAAGCAACAGCCGGTTCTACTTCGGATAGAATTTGAATCTAGGTTGTCTTTTGCAGTGTATGCACAGCTGATTACAGTTCAAAATCTGAATTATTTTAGTAAAGAAAGCAAACCCTTGATGTCTTTTTAATGTGGAAGTGTGCAGTCATTGGATCTGACCTTGTTCTCTCTTTCCCTGTCTCACTGCTTCTAGGAGGTTCTTCAAAGAGATGAGAGGAAATGCCCTGGACAAGAAATCCAACTATGAACTATTGGAGTAAGTGTTTCTTCACAAAATAGTTGAGACAGGTGTCCAGCTCCTTAACTTTCTGACATAACAGTCGCTCTTAATGATATTCTTGCTGTACCTGGACACACGTTTTGTAACCGAGCTGTCAGGGATACAAATGAGAGTAATAACAGAGCATATCAGGTTCTGGGCCAGGGTTTATCATGCATTTCTGAGTTTCAGAATACTGACTCTGCACTTTGACAAATTGCAGTTCATTATAGTTATTGGTGTTAAAAATGAAACTTGGATGATGCAGCAGCAAATATTCTGTCTGTTTGTACTCGTGAATTCTCAATAAACGCTAATGGACAAAACACTCTAAAGGCACTCAGGAGCTGGCCCAAGGACCACATACCTTTTTAGGGACTTTTTCCTGCCATATTTGTACCATAACTAGGTCTTGAATTGAGGTAATAGCCGGTCTGCAATTGCTATAGCAAAGCTTTTTGATTTTTTTTGCCATTTACAACCACTTACAGCTTGATAAACAATCAGCTGTCTGTAAATTGGGGCTAACGTTTTTTATTTTTATTAAACTGCTGTTTATAGTAGAATCTAAAACGGACTTTATAAACCGAGTACATTCCCCATTTCTGCAGTGTGGTAGGAACTAATGAAAAAGTTCCTGCTGCCCAAAAGTGCCTTCTGTGTTCATGCTCGCCAAAACAAAACAAAAAAAAAGGACATCAATGGAGAATTAACAAGCTAGCGTCTGATTCTAGTCTTTCTTTCTGCCCGTCAGCCTAATGAGCTCTCCCCAATTAACTGAGGAGAATGTCCACTGTCTTTTCCACCAGAATCTCTTTGTTTCCTCTTTTCGTTTTCTCTGGCCTCCCCTGTCTCCTCTTCATGCTCCCTTCCTCTATTTTCGTCTGTGTTCTTCCACACTTTGTTTTGTCTGTACTCCGCTGTCTCTCTCAGTTGACTGGAGGAAGATGTTTTGCCATGCATATTTCAAACCAGCGAGAGAAGGAAAGTGATGTTAGGGCTTTGATGCAGCAAGATGACAGTTCGTCATCAGCGACTACGGGGCTCTTGTTGCACCATTGGCTCTACTCAAACCCTACCAGCAAACGTTTTGATCTATTTGCAGAAGTACAGTATTGTTTGTTTGGCTTTTCAAACCAGTTTCATTCATTTATACTTAATGGAAGAGCTTTATATCTCGGTACTACTTTGAGACTAAATGGAATAAACAGAAATGCCCATGAATCAAACGTCCCACATCAGCCCAAGTAAATATTCATGCCTGTGTGTGTTATCATTTTTTTAGGAATCAGTTTGAATGATTTTACTGGAATGCTGTGATTTTCTCTGGTATTTGTGCCAAATTACATAGCTGCTTCCTGGAAAGCTTGAACATTATTAGGACATTTTCTGGGTATTACTGAAATCCAAAATAAAGCTGCTTTTGAGGCAAAATGCTATTTCCACTTGCGTTTTTATATATAGACTCATTTTTCCCTCCTAGCGTATAATAAGATTTACAAATTCCCATAAGCCTGAAGACAGATGGTAGTTTTTTTGTTTGCATTTTCCACCGAACGTAGACCGGACAGTCCATTAGGTACGTTAGTGGAAACGAATTCATTCTTATGTGACAGTCCTGCACTAAATCTTAGCTTCATGAACGTTATGATATTCAGCATTTGTTTAAAATAACTGAGCTGTTGATTGGACTGTGTTGCCATGTTTGAGTCTGTGCTTTGTAATGGTATTCAATTGTATTGTGTTTTTCCAACACGTGTTTCTATTATTTTAACAAGCCCGTTTTAGTCGGTGGGCTGGGATAAATAACAGAAACAGCAGCACAAACTACATCCTGCAAAATGATCATTCAGCGGAAACGTATCACCTTCCCCAGAACATGCAAAGTATGAGTTTAGTGCAGGGCTGTTAACATTAAAAATGCATTTATGTTCACTAGTGTACCCAGTGTTTTGGCGAGTGAGTGTACGTGCATGCTGGTGATCAGCTGGCTGCAGTTGGCTGTAGTCCCAGTGGTTTGGGAGCCAATGCTACACTTTGAATCAGTGGGCCTTTGTCAGTGCTTGTTCTCTGAGGGCAGTTTGATTATGTAATTCCTTCATGGACACGATACCAGAAAGCCCCATGATAAATAACAGTATTCAAACTTAGGAGAATATTGACAGCTTTTGGAAGTTTTTGACGGAAAGTGCTTTTGCGTATTTTGGATTGACAAGTTGCATGACAAAATCTGAATTTCTCTCAAATTGAAACCTCTCATTTTTTCCGCTTCATCCAATTAGCAAAGCAGAGTAATGCTGTGAGATTTGACCTGTGTTAAAACAGGAGGCAGAAAACATGATGTAAGCTCCCAGCCTGTCTCTTCCCCTCTCTTTACTCTTTCTCTCCCCCCTCTAACTTGCCTTTTCTCCAGAGGAGTATGAGTCATTAGCGAGCTTCCTGTTATAGCTCCGCACATCTTTCTTTGTCTCTGTGGTCACCCTCTTTGTACTCCTCCCTCCATCTTTCCCTTTATGGGTTTTCAGTCATTTTTTTTTTCTCAGCCCCGTCTTTTAGGAAAAGATGAGTAGTCCTCAGCAGTCAGCACTTACTCAGAGCTTGTTTCTTGTCTTCACTTGCCCAGCTGTATCTATCAGTTGCTGTTGTTGGTAATATCTCCGCAGAGGAAAAAAATACACCACCGATGTCTGATAAAGACAGAAGTGCTCGACAGTTAACATTCCTCAGCGTAATTACACCATGATGAACATACTGATCTTTTCCTCCCATGTCTCTCTCTCTATGTTTATCTTTTCAGGAAAGACGTTGGCTTGAGACGGTTTTTCCCAAAAGATCTCTTGGATTCAGTCAAGGTGAGATGACGACCCCCGGAGTTTTTGTTTTGACTGTGGTTCTGCAAATAAAAAAGAAATAGTCCAGAGTTTGGTGTTCATTCAGCAGCTGGTATCACTGTTCCTAGTGCAAGCGAAAGGATCCTCCGAGCCAAATATGTGGATGTGTTAGTTGATGTGTTGTCAGGCTTTGTGTGGACTGGCAGCTGAAATGTGAAACAGTCCAAGACTCAGCAAGTTTGAATTGAAACATGGTCACCTAATCAGCGAGGTATTGTACATGTAGACAATGAAGAGAAAACTTATGTAGTATGTACAGTGTCCATGAGTAAAATTAATTATTTCTCTGCTTGCTACACTCTTTATAACGTGTACATAGTTCTCTCTCTCTAACAATTCACCTGTTATACAATAGGTTGACTAGGTTTAAGGTAGTGATAGAAACGTATTTTGTGTTATACTTCTGGTTCCCTATTCACACTGATGAGATGAGAGGCTATACTACCAAGAAATACTTCAGAGATCATGTAGCAAGAAAACCACAAAAACTGCACCTGTGGTCATTATTAACTATTTAATTTAAGTGGTATCTGTAATAAGTCAGAGAGAAGAGAGAACTCACATGTTAAATAAAGAAAGTTATTCTAAGATAGACGAGAAGGTTTGTATGAGTTGGTTTGTCTACGTGTGCTTGTATGCGTCGTCTGGGTGCTCTTGCATAATGAGCAGTGTCTGTGTCAGTGATAAATTTACGGCACGCGTTTATTGCGAGGGTCTTGGTGTGTGTGTGAAAGGCCCAGTGACCCGAAAAGGTCTTGATGTCAGCAGGCGGGCAGACAGATGCTCAGCAGAGGGAGAGAGAGAGGCCGTGTTTGTGTATGCATCTTGTGTGTGTGTGTGTGACCCTCAGGTCATGTTTAAACCCACTTTCCCTTTCCAACAATGAGGAGGGAGGGGGAGGTGTCAATGTGCGTCTCCTTCTGCCTCCCTCTGTCTGTCAAGCCCTGCTGACTCCCCTCTCATCAGCTGCCCACCTACCTACTTTATCTACTCTCCTCTCTTCTCCCATGAGGCCTGTTTTACAAGCCTGGGAGATGTTACTCATACAGTGTGTGGAGTCAAACATCCGTGCACTGGCAAATCTCGCTTGAATATTGAGGTTTATATCAGTGACTGAAGCAATAATGTATGTAAAAAGTTGAAGATTCATTTTTATGTTGACTAATTGTTGCGGTTGTGATGCATTATATCGTTTATTATCATACTAAGTCAGTCAAATCAGTTGTGGTCAACTGAAGCAAATGATTTCTGTATTGCACGCATTTGTGTTGGAACGAGACAGAGAGAGACACAGCTGTCATTTATGTTTCTGTCGTTCACTCCACTGAAAGAGAATGGTAGTCATTTAATGGGATTATTCTCCCTCAATGAACTCCACACTCACACACACACACACAAAACCCGGAGCAGATGGCTGTGGTAGTAAACAGTGACTGATGTTAGCTGTTATAAAGCGCAGAGTCTGTTCATTTATATTGACACGGCGGGCAGCGGGTTTAGTAAAACTGACCTTTGGCGGCTTTGGAGATCAAAGCTGGAGCAGCCAGTGCCAGATTGAGTCGAGAGAGCTGTTTCTCTGGTTCGATTAATAGCGTATTAAATAGCTATCACACTGTATAAAAGCAAGGATTGACACTCTATAAATTTATCATAATGTAGTCAAACATACCGGTATATTTGCTATAAATTAAGTGTAAACATATCATGATTAGTATTTGTATTTGTCATTTGGATGTTTCTGAATATTTTCTGTAACAGGCTCCATGTTATATTTTATTCATTATAGCCTGAGAACCTAATCACCGGTGCAATGCAAAGGGTTAAAGCATGGATTATTAAGTTTTGAAGATCAAAAAAAGGGATCTATAAATGCATATTTTATTATTAATTGTTAATCGATGATGTGTTTTATTTCTTCGCTGCTGAAAAGAAGCCAGTGTGGTGAATGAAAATTGAATGTAACTTTACATATTTATGTGTTTTAGTCATTCATTAGCAGCAGGAGGTTAGTGCTGATGAATCAGAAACTGAAACTGCAGGTTGAATAATTTATTTTAGGTGCAATAAAGGAACTTCCTGTTTGTGTATCACGGCCAGAGAAGGTGTGAAATATCTCGCTAACTATATAACATTAATTAAAACATACAGTAATTATGTACATTAGTTAAAAACTGTTACCAGACATACGTACACTATTGTAAAACCCTGTTTCCACAGGACACAAGCTAGAAATACAACTCCAGGCTTCTTCCAGCTTCTATTAATACAATTCACTATGAGACAGACAAATTTAATTTTTTATATTCTATTATTTCTAAGTGCTGTGTCTGGTCAGCGTAGCGTCATTACTAGTCAGGTTGTTGCTATAGTGATGGTCAGCATTTCGATCGTGAAGGCGATAACCGCTCTAAGTACTTCCTCACAGGAAGGGTGGACACTCTGGACTGACAATATGCAGTCAGATGTTGGTATGTGTGTTTTTACGTGCTGTTGTGTGTGATGGAATTCTAGGAATTAAACCGGTGATCCTATCTAGAGCACAAAGAAAAACGCCCACTTTATATTCAGTAATCAGAAGTGTAGTTTGGCATCTGTTGTTGTTGATACGTAGAGACACGCTCACGGGGCTATTGCAGATGTGATTTCTTGATTTTCCTCAGGCTTAGTAACTAGACAGCTGGCAGCAGGGCTCTGTGATGCCTGTAGATATTACTGCTTTTACTCACAAAGAATAAAATAGTAGCTCAACAAGATAACGCTTTGTGATAAGGCTGTGTGAATGAGCCTGTCCTTGAAATGGTAAATGCTTAGTGCAGGTGAAGAAATTTCAAATACTGCATAACCACTGATGGAGATCTTTTTTTCTCATTAGGTCCGTCTGCAGTCGATAAATCAATGCGACGTATGCATTCTTTGACATACTTGTGGTACTAAGTTGCTCATTTAAACTGCGTAGAATGACCTTAATGTGCAAATCCATGCCTGTTTTTTAAGCCTGGTCCATACTGAACTAAATCTCCTCTAATCTTTGTCTTAATCTATAGATGAAGAGCTATTTATAGTTTGGGATTGTCGGCATGGTATGTGTGTTTGCTTGTTTTTATGTGCTGCACTACATTATAAGTTGATTGTATTTATGTCGTCCGGAGTGATAAAGTCTAGAGGTGGTTGTAAATGACAGAATAATGTCCCTGGATTTCTTCCCCATCTGTCTACTCTGTAGTGACATAACAGACCTATAAAAAAATAAAAATAAATTAGGTATGAAAGTGTCATTGTAACGCCAGCAGGGAAAACACGACCTGCAGCATGTTTTAAAATCTATGTGTAACATGTAGGGAGACGGGTCCAGCATACACTATTGATGAATGGGCTGACTCTCTGATGTTTAATTGAGTAGCTAACCGTGTCGACGTGTCTTTGTTAAGGTATTGATCTGATGTGAGAATGATGCCCTGAGGTCAGTTTGATTGGTACCAGAGTGGACTATCGGTCAATCAGTGTCTCTTAGTGTCTCTCTCAGTCGGTGCCCACGCACATTCCCCCTCCCATCAGCCTTCACCACTTCCTCCTCCCAGCTGGAGATGCAGTTCCTGTTTAAAAGGTTCAATAACCTTTTTAAAAGATAGTCGCTGTAAATGTCTTTGTTGCTTGTTTTCTTCTGCCCAGGCCAAAACTCTCCGTAAGTTGATCCAGCAGACGTTCAAGCAGGTGGCCAATCTCAACGACGAGCAGTGCATCCTGAAGTTCTTGGAGATCCTCGCGCCGATCTATCGCTATGACAAGGAGCTCTTCAAATGTGCCCTTGGGGTATGTTTCCTCCATTCATTCCTTTCCTGTGCTGCTTTGCTCCAGCCCGCCCTGACGTGCTCTTGATAACTGTGTTAGGTTGACCCCTTTTGGTGGCGTCAGGTCTTGCATGTGTCCAGCATGTTATCGCCCCTCCTGTCTCCTCCTTTCTCTTTGCATAGTTTCTCACTCTCATCCTCTTTTACCCTGTATCTCATTTTCTCTCCCAACAGTCCAGCTGGGTGATCCAGGTAGAGTTAGCTATCGGGCCAGAGGAAGGGATCAGCTACCTCACTGACAAAGGATCCACGGTGAGCTTCTACCCCACATGCACAGCCAGGATTAATACTCTGTAAGATTAGCGCAGGTAACATCAATCCTTTTATCTGCCCTTGTCTATTTTTTCAGCCAACCCATCTAGCAAACTTTAACCAAGTCCAGTCCATCCAGTACTCGGCTATGGAGGAGAAGGACAGGAAAGGCATGTTGCAGCTGAACGTAGCTGGAGCTGCTGAGGTACTCCTGTCTGTCTAACAGCCCTTTAACATTTGATGTAGAGTTCTCTTTGTTATTTCCCTGTGCTCTTTTTTGCAACCTTCGGGGTGTAGACACTTCCTCAAATTGTCTTAAGTACAGAAAGCCAGGTAACGAATTTATGTTGTTGTCTCAGTTGAGGAAGTAGTAGTCGAATAGTTTATTCCTTGTACAGAACCAGCAGAGGGGCGCAAGAATAAAATAATGAAAGTTATTTTATATACAGAAAGAGACCCATGATCTGTAATTTCTGCCTTAACTTATGAACTCTTGGCTTTAGATTTGTTGCATTTAGATACGCCGACGTATTTTCCACTGTAAGGAAGTTTTATTAATGATTCATTCTGGCCTTGAGGGGTTATAAACTGTCCTAACGTTGGCTCTACTTGACAGAGATGGACACAGATATGATCATGTGTAGATTCTCTGTGATGTTTCTACTTTCAGAGGGAGCCTTTCAGATTACCCACTGATAAGAGTCTTTCACTTTTATTGGCATCTGTAGAGCTGGAGTGAAAAGAGGCACAGCTGCAAAATAGTTTGTCTATGTTATATAGTATATGTGTCTTAGCAATAGTGCTCTCTGTAACAGGCTGTGTATGTCTGTCTGTACGCCTGCAGCCTCTCACAGTTACGACAGCATCCCTCACCAATGCGGAGAACCTGGCCGACCTGATCGACGGCTACTGTCGGCTCGTCTCCATGGAAACTCACTCTTTCATCGTCAGAGTTCAGAAAGGTGAAGTGTGAATGGTTTCTCTTGTTAACAAACTATTAAAATATGACTGAGAAAATGAAGTTGCTTAAATGAGTAAGACCTCTTACTTCAAACCATCAAACTACAGCGTGGTTTCTTTAAATACACCTGTTCTCATCATCATACATCCTTTATTCTGTACACACAGCCACAACGTATTTATGTGTTGACTTATTATTGAGTGTTCGTGTTTTTGATGATGATTTATGCTTTTGTCCTCTAGAGGGAGAGAGAGCGCTGCCTTCTATCCCAAAGTAAGAACCGATCTTCTGCTGTCTTACTGAAAGTCCATACTGTATAAGCTATTTTATATCAGAGCTCTAAAGCCACAGATTTGTCATTTCTCTGGCTTTAGTACACTAAGGTGTTATGTTACCTGTGTGAGGTGATTTACTTTTAGTGTTCAGGACCCTTAAGCAGCTCTTTTGAAGTTCAAACTATCATCATTGTGAATATTTGACTGTCCGTATTTGAATCAGCAGGCTGCCTGGTTAACAATTATGTCTTTTATGCCAACATTAATGACAATTCATGATGAATGCGGCTCTGTTTCAGAAAGAGAAAGAGAAAGAAAAATGAGTCAGTGACTCCACATCTTTACTTGAGAAATCCAATCACAGGTCTTCTGGAGAAAAAAAAAGGCCCAACTTGTTCCCCTTTTTCAGTAATTTGATAACATGCAGGGACTTGACTCCTTTATTTAGATACAGTCATTTTCCAGAGAAGCTGCTATTACAAAAAGTACCTATTTAGATTCAAACACTAGCAGCACCTAACTAGAGGAACTAATGGCAGGTGATGTAAAATACTGAATGCTGTATTAAGTGCATCTTTTGCACTAATGCTGGTAGATTGAGTTTTAGTTCAATTCAGTTTTATTTATATAGCGTCAATTACAATACAAATTGTCTCAAGACGGTTTACAAAACCTGGCCTGAAACCCCCAGAGCAAGCCTGAAGGCGACGGTGGCAAGGAGAGAAGAGAACAGCAAGATAAACATACATCTGTCATAGATACATGGGGGGGAGGGGACACAGCAGTGAACATTCTATATATCAATAGCACAGAATTGCATGACTAGTAATAGATAGGAAATTAAAGGGCAAGAGCTCCGTGCCAGAGAAAAGAAAGTGGGGAATGCGAGAGAGAAGAAAGAAGGAGAACATGTTTGGTGCATTGTCCCACAGCAGCCTAGGCCTATAGCAGCATAACTAAGGGATGGTTTAGTCCAGCCCTAACTATAAGCTTGATCAAAAAGGAAAGTCTTAAGCCTGACCTTAAAAATAGAGAGAGTGTCTGCTTCCTGAACCCAAACTGGGAGCTGGTTCCACAGGAGAGGAGCCTGATAGCTGAAAGCTCTACCTCCCATTCTACTTTTTGAACTGTATTTAGACTTTTGATTCTACTGTTCAGGTTAGATCTGCTAGTTTCAGGGAGCATTCTCCCAATGGCACACAGATAAAAACAAAATGTCCTTGGTCTGAATTGTTCTCAGAATCAAAGTGGACGTTTAGAGATCAGGTGACGGCTAATTCACTAAATGACCCGAGCTGACAGGCTACATTTGATGTGGTTTCATTTGAAGTCAGTTGAGTTTGTCAGATTTTATGATGATTTAATTAAGTGTTTTTATGTTTCTGTGTCTATTTTTGGTAACGTCATTTTGATTCCAAGAAGTTTCCTGGTAAAAACGATGTATGACACAGGAAATAGAGACCTTGTTTAATTGGCACATCAGCAAACGGCAGGTCAACTGAACATTAAAAGACAAAAAATGACTAGTTTTGTATGCAATCATAACCAAAATAAAGTCTTCTCCTCCATTATTAGTGGATTATTATGAATTTAAGGATCTTCCTGATTTCTCGTATTAAAATATTTAAAGAAAATCTGAGCAAAAACAGATGTTTCCTCTTCAAAATGAACATCAAGTGAACACCTGCGGCGTGTCGAAATGTTCGGGGGGGAAACATGGGTATTTCCTGATTTCTCAACCTAGACTTCTTTGTATTTGTTTATCCATCATCATGTGTCACTGCCTGGATGTGACGTGTGTTCACATGGCAGTTGTTTAAATTCAAACACTAGCAGTTTTGCTTACTTTTGGTCAAATCTCTTCCTCTCTCTCTCTCTCTCTCCTTTTCCTCTCTCCCTCTCTTTCTCTGTGCTTCTGGTCAAATAAGGAGATAAGTTTAGGAGCCAAATATTTTCCACTTTGGGTTTTTAAACAGTCTGGTTGTCTCCTCCTCTTTCCCGCTTTCCCTCGGTCTCTCCCTCTCTCTGCCCCGTGCCTCTCTTTCCTTTCTGCCTGTTGTGGTCTGTGATGTAAAGATAGTAGTAGAGCTCAGCTGACTCAGAAAACGAGACCACGTCAAAGAGAAGCACTTAATAGAAACAGTGAGGACTGGCTCAGAGACATGTGAAGAGGAGTTTCCATTCTTTTTTCTTTTTATGACATCTCCCCTTTTAAAACTCCTGATGTGTACACTAAGGAGAGTGAGATATTTTTGTCTTTCATTGGAGTTTTGTTGCCTAATTTACCGCCTTCTTCTTTTCTTCTAGACTGTCTAATAATGAGAAAAAGTTAGAGGCGGTCAGGAGTGGAGTAAGAGCGATCTCTGTCTCAGGTAAGCCACAAAATCACGCACACTAACTCACAATCAGCGGAGTTAGCGTGGTTTAGAGGAGCGAGACCAGCACTGTTCTTCCTTTCATCTCATTGTTCTCCACTCTGTTGGGACATTCTCTCTTTCTCTTCTTCTTGTTTACTTCCTCCCCTCCTCGTCTTTATCACATCTCCCTCTGCACTCACTCACATCCATTCACTCTTGTTTCTTCTCTCACTCACCGGGTCCTCTTCCCCCCGTCCGCCCGCCCGCCCGGCTGGCTGAAGATCTAGTGACAGCGACGCCTGCTAAGCCAACCAAGGCGCGGCGTTTCCTCCTCCCCTTTGTCTTCTGTTCAGATTCGCCACCCAATGGTATCCCCGGCTCTTATTGGACAGTTAGTAGCGGAGCATATCCACAAAATTGTGATGTGGCGGAGGAAAATTCCTGATTTGACGGTCTTGCTTACTGGATCACTTCACATTAAAGGCACACAGGCAGTGACTAGAAGAGGAAGTGGCCCACAGTATGGATGTACAAGTTTTAATGTATGTGGGCTTTTTAAGTGTTATTTGATCCAGAAAAAAAGCTTACAGTCAAAATATTGACTGAGCGTTGGCTTCTTCTTCTTCTTCTTTTTTTTTTTTAAGGAATTTTCTACATATTTTTTAAAAGGAAGCCCTTTTACCCGCTGCATCACAATCTGCCCTTTTCTACTAAACCGTCTCCGTCCTCACCGCCTGGTTGGTTTTGACTTATCCAGACTCACACACACACACACACACATTTTAACCACAATAACTGGTTATGTGTTGCTGCATATAACCGCACCAATGCTCACAAAAAAAGCCTGGGACAAAAAAAAAAAGCACTCTGAAAGGAATCTCTTGTAAAACATGAGGCTTGTGTGTGTTTTTGATGCATTAATAACAGATTTTCTTACCCGTGTGCAGTTTGTACCAAGAGCAGGAGTCAACCTACTGACAAAGGCTGCTAAGAAAAGATGTTTTTCATTTTCCTCACTTGCTTTCTGCAGAATATTGCGAGTGGAAGCCCTTTGTGCTGACACACAGAGTAAAATTGTTATCTCAGGTCTCGGTTAAGCACATGCCTCGCTGCTGAATTCATTTATTTTCTCATGTTTTCATTCTGTTAAATCGCAGCTGCAAACTTAATTCATAGTTCATAAGCGTTCATTAGAGAGCCTATTATTCTGTTTAAACTCGTTAAAGTGGCCTCACACAGCCGGTCGCTACTAGTGCAGTGGCGTTGCTCTTGAAAACAGCAGCTGCACTGGAATGATTCTCATGATGGATCTTATCGTGCTTTTCTCTGCGTGAACGTGCTGGATATACCAAATGTTCAGTGCGCGACCTCGTGTCTCCATCTGCGGCCTTGGCTGCAGTCATCAGTAGCTGGAAGGACTGCTAGAGAAAAACTTGTGAATCTGGACCGCAGCTGTTTCATTGTTAAAACCTTTGGATCGTGCGACACTTCTTATTTACTGGAGGCTCCAAACGTGAAACGCAGGCATACGACTTCAAACCTCTGTGTGTCGGTAGAGCTGCTAACCACACATTAACTCCTGCAGACATATTTTATGCATATTGTTGTACACTTTTGTGCACTTTAAAGTATCTTCTTTGCATTAATGGAACGAGTTACTCTGCTTTTTTTCCCCCCATAAGATTTTGGAGTTTCACTAACCGCTCGCTGATTGTTTGGCTTAACATCTCCCATGTTGTTTCAAAGCTTGTCATGCTCTAACCTCTCTCTTCTCTCTCTCCCTCTCTTCTCTGCTCTGCCCTCTGCTTCTCTCTCTCTCTTTCTCTCCCCTTGTTACTGCCTCTGTCTGTCGTCCTCCTCCTCCTCTGCTGTACCGTTTCCTGCATGCTCTCCTGGACTCTGCAGAAGATCTTAGTGGGGATGGTAAAGTTATGCTGTTGTTTATCAGTCTGTCTGTCTGTTCTTTCTTTTGTTGTCGTGCTCCAGCGGCACACTGCACCTTCCTAAGAAAGGGCAGTGTGAGTGCAAGAGAGTGTGTGTGTGTGTGTGTGGACTGATGTTTATGCATGCATTCCTTCTTCTATAACAATGACCTCTGTGTATATTTGCTCTTGTGTGTAAATGTAGTGTGATTTAGAAGGCCGTGATTATTTAACGTGCTAGAAATATGATTAAATCATCATTAGCTTTAATTGTCTATTAGCAGCTAGAGTGGCATACTGTTGTGTCTTTGTCTGTTCATGATTAAAATCAGATTAGCTCGAAATCTGACTCTCAGATTTTACCACAAAAAACTGAAATTGTAAATTAAGTGGTATTTCTCTTTAAGAGAGCTTCCTGCAACTGTTTCTCTCTCCCTCTTTCTCTCTCTCTCGCTCTCTGCTCGCACAGGCTTCACACACACACACACACACACACAGAATCATGCACACGTGTACTCGCATACATTCGTGCACACTCTCGTGCACGCGCAGAGAGTAAAGTAGGGAGAGGTTTGCTGGATTCGAAAGCGGGTGCATTCCTGGCTATAATGGGCTAGCTAGATCGCGCGCACACACACACACACACTCTCAAACACACACACATGTTCTCTCCCCACCGAACGCAGAAATAGACCGAGTTAGACCAGGCAAACTTAGAAATGGCCATTTCTTTAGAACATATCCCAAACCACATGGGACTCAATATGCAGAGTGACACTAGCAATGACCTCGTCAGTAAAAAACGAACAGATCCCTTCAAATATATTTTTAAGCTGCAGATTTAAAAGCAAAAAGAAAAGCTGAAACTGAGCTGAACGTTAGAAAAACAACAGGAAGCTTTTCTTTGCACATATGGAACTGGTGATAAGCTTGGCTCAAATGTAAAAAGTGCTCAAAAGTGTTTTTCTGTTGATAAACACACTTTTATAAAGTAAACTTATGACAATCACCTTCTGTTGAGACGCTGTGTTTATGATCAGTTAATCTAATAAAACAGATTTTTATTTGCAGCAAAGAAAAGCACGTAAATGCTTTTTTCTTTGCTCTGGTGTGAAACATAAATCATGCATTGCGATGGTTTAGTACAACTCACGTCTGTTCGATTATAAGTTAAAGGTTTTCCGTTCCCTCTTCTCCTTGGGGCTGTTGCACATGTAACAACAACACAGAGCAAATCAACTTCTCCTTTATTCCTCTTTGCTCCTCCCCAGGTTAAACATTAACCACAGAAGATGATTTAAACTTGAGTAGCTGTAGAAACAAACATTAGAGGTGCAGATTTTAGCCGCTTGTTCCTGCTCCCAGTGTTTATGCTAAGCTAAGCTAACTGCCTACCTCACCGTAGCCGTTTACGATACATGAGTGTGGTCAATCTCATCTAACTCCCAGCACCAAAGCAAATAACCATGTTGTCCCCAGATATCCCTTGATAACGTAATAGCAAACACATGTCAGAACCTGACTTCTTTAAACGATTAACCCAGTAGAGAGTTTTCTCGAGAAAATCAGCCACAGGCTTTAGGAAAGGATTTCTGACAAGTTTAGGGACACGTTCCCACAGAGCCTGATAAATCCCGAGCGGAGCTGCGAGGGGAGCGATCAGGACAGCAGATGTTTGACTCTTGTTTCCAACAGCTGAGTCTGCACACTGATTTTATTTTAAACACCACCATCTGGGTCGGATAGACGTGGTCCATCTTTCCTTCTCCCCCCCACCACCACCACCTCGCTGGCTCCCTTCCCCTCTCCCTGCCTATCCGTCTGATTCTGAACACATTTCGAGCCTGAACACTACCATCTGCTTACATGACAGCTAGACTCAATATTTCCCTCTTCGTCTTTCTGTCTTGCCCAATTTTCAGCTACTTTCTCTTTCTGTCTTTGTCTTTTTCTTTCACTCCTCCTCTTCTTCCTCCGACCGCCGCAGTACCTCCCTGCGATCCAGCTGCTCTCTCACAGACAGATATTCACAACACATGCTCAGCTGACGCTCTCTCGCCAAGTGTTTGTGTGTGTGTGTGAGAGAGAGAGCGAGAGAGCGGGAGAGAGAAGAGGGGTTTGCAAGGAGCTACGTGGGTGTTTGCTTTGCGCAAGAGTTAGCTTCATTAATTTATTTTGTGTAGTTCTGTTTCTGGCTGTTTGGGTGTATCGGGGAGACAACACGGTAAATCACTCATGTCCATGTGTGTCATATTGTTTGTGTTGCCTGTGTGTGTGTGCACTGTTTTATGCGTGTTTTTTTCCTAATGTTACAGAGACTGATGACTATGCCGAGATAGTTGATGAAGAGGACACATACACCATGCCCTCCAGTGAGTCGTTTATTCAGTCTTCTCCTTTGCTAAAGTGATTGCAGCTTCTGTTACACAAGACGGCTATTAAGTTACTGTTTCACTGTTATTAAACTGTCAAATACCCACACTCTCATACAGATTTTGCGCTGCTACCTCGCACAACAAGCCAGAGAAATTGCATTAAACCGCATTCGGTTAGGCAGCGACTGTCAAACAAACTCAAGCCAGTTTCTTGGTCTTCTATAAACAGCGCAGAGACACTGGCTGGAGACTTAACTCAATGCTGTATATGTGTGGCTCATGGAAGCACATTACATCTGTCAGATTCATTCATATGCTGGTCAACATTTGACTTTTCCTCCTACTTTTAATGTGGATGTTTTTCTGGCCCGTACTCGTATGTGTTTGATTTGCGCGGCCAACTTTGAGACTGGACCGTGTTCTCCTTTTCCCCCTGCAGTCGTTTCCTATCTTTCTGTCTTTATTTCTTTGTCTTTTTCCTTTTTTGACTCCTTCTTTCCGCAACTTCCCCTAATCAAACCTTGTGCAGACATATTTTCCTACTCTGCGTATGTATGTGTGTTCATGTCACACTGGCTGTTTTATTTAACAAAGAAGTAGATTTGAATCATTCTGTGGCAGTGTCGGCTCAGTTTTATCTTCTTTACTGACTAAACATCAGATATAGAGAGAAGCAGGTTGTGTATTATTGTCTATATATGTGTGAATGTGTGTGTGTGTTTCTGAGCTATTTTCAATCTTAAAGCAACTGTCTGGCTCTCCCCCCCTCTCTTCATCTCTCCTTCTTCCTCTTTCTCCCATCGCCAACACAGTGAGCTATGGAGTAGTCGAAGGTAAAACTCCCTGCCTCTCTCTCTCGTTCTGTCCCAATAAAACGCCTTGTGTTGTGCTGTTTTTCTTTGCCAGATGCTTTTACATTTGAAGCGCAGTAAGTGCAGGAGCAGGTGTTTTTTTTCCTTGTCGGCAGGTGGGAGATAGATTTTGAAGTAGCCGGGCATCATCTTAAGATGTTTTCTGTCACCTGGCAAAGAAAAACACTCAAGGTGTCTTACATTTGAAATTTTTGTTGGTGTTTTTTTTTTTTTTTTTTTTGTATACCACAGATCTTCCAGGTGAATTCTGGTGTCGTTGCAGACAGGGAGAGCCAATCCATAAACAAAGCAAGATGCTACTTCATGAATTAGAATATAGGAGCTTAAAATCTCTGCACATATTGTCAAGCTTGCAGCATTTGTCTTGTTTACTGGCTTGGTTCTCGTTGCACCATCCTTTTGTTATGATATCTTCTATTCTCTATTTCTTCTTTTTTTTTTTTTTTATTTAAATCTTGATTTATGGTCATGCTTATTTCTGTTCTCTGTGGGTTCTTTTATGTTTGAAGCAATTATTAATTTCCTGAAAGAAACTGTCGTACGGATTAATTACCGCAAATCTTCTGTTAAGGAATGTGTCTGGGTTGTTTGTATCTGCGAGAATGCGGGTTGAGTCTAAATAGCAGCCCAGCAGCTAATTAAACTTTTACAGGATAAGTTGCCGATGGTCAACTTCCAGCTTAAACCTCTTGAACTCAGTTTTTCTTTCATTTTTTTATTTGCTGCAGCTGCTTCGCCAGCTGACATTAATACACCTCTGCAGAAAGTTTTCCCGACCTTTTTGTCGAGGAGGAAATGTTGATAGCCATAAATGTCAGGAGTCAAAATGTCAAAGCATGTGGTTGTCTGTTGCAAAACAAAGCGATTTCCTTCAAAATGATTTGGAAATACTCACTGAGTTTAAAAAGGTTACAGCAGGAACTGATCATATCTAATGTAGTTCAGATTCAGTGCATCTGTTCACTGTCAATACTTGCATCCAGGCCCAGTGCTCTGCTGTGTAGATATGGGCTCATAATGTTAACATGCACTGGGTCCTCCGGGTTTGTATCTCACTTAATCTTTTATTCAGGACTACTTGTTTATGTGTTTCCCTGCAGCTTTCTTTTCACTAAGTCAGTACAGGAAGAAACAGAAAGGACAATGGGGACTCTGGTGTGCATGTTGTTGAACCTCACATTTGACTGGTTTATGTACTTTATGTTGGTGTGTTTGCAAATTTGTGTTACGGAGTGCATGTGAAGTACACGTTGGTCGTGTTAGAGGTGTTAGAGGTGGACGAGGCCTTGTATTTCAGACATGTTGTTGTCAGTTTATTTTAGTTGTTGCATTGTTGCCAGTGGATGGGGCTTACCTAAAAGGACAACTATTTGACTGCCAGAAAGTTACAAATCATTTCTTAAAAATATTGCATATTTTTCTGTTGATTTAAAAATCCCATTCAAATATTTCTGTCCTGCTAAGCCCTGTCCACATGGTCAAAGAGGAAGCATGTCACAAGTCATGCAGTTTTCTCAGGAAAACAGCAGGTTAACGTTACCTGTCTCTTGTTTTTTCTCATCTTTTCTCATTCTCCCTTTCAGCGCGGGACTATGAGATCCAGAGGGACAGGATAGAGTTAGGTCGCTGCATTGGAGAGGGTCAGTTTGGCGATGTACACCAAGGAGTCTACAACAGTCCAGTATGTCTCTCTCACACACACACACACACACACATACAGTACAACGCCATGTTTTGTATATTTATGAGTTAATTTTCTTTTTCTTCTTTATTCAAATCTGTGGAAATTATTGAGGACAGTTTTTGTAAAGTGTTTCCAAATAAGTGCAACATAAAAATGAAAGCTGTTGTCCCCAATACCCATGTCCCGTCTTACTGTTAGATGCTTAGAAGAGCATCTCTATCTATACATCAACTTTTGTCAGGTCATGGTAGAAATGGGTTCAGCAGAGTATTCCAGACGTCCCTCTCTGTAGCGGTGTTTTCTACCAAATCGTGAGGAATCCCAACGCGTTCCCAGGCCAGATGAGGCATGTAATCCCTCCAGCAAATTCTGGGTCAATCCCTGGGGTCTCCTCTCCACTGGCTATGCCCAATAAATCTCCATGTGAAGGCAACCTTCCTCAACAGATGCCTGAGTCACCTCATCTGGCCAAGTCTGTACTCCATATCCAGAGGTCCTCATCCTACACTATATTACCAAAAGTATTCGCTCACCCATTCAAATGATCAGAATCAGGTGTTCTAATCACTTGGCCTGGCCCCAGGTGTATAAATTCAAGCACTCAGGCATGCAGACTGTGAAACAAGACTTTTGTGAAAGAATGGGCCGCTCTCAGGAGCTCAGTGAATTCCAGCGTGGAACTGTCATAGGATGCCACTTGTGCAACAAATCCAGTCGTGAAATTTCCTCGCTCCTAAATATTCCACAGTCAACTGTCAGCTCTATTATAACAAAATGGAAGCGTTTGGGAACAACAGCAACTCAGCCACGAAGTGGTAGGCCACGTAAAGTGACGGAGAGGGGTCAGCGGATGCTGAAGCGCATAGTGCAAAGAGGTCGCCGACTTTCTGCACAGTCAATTGCTACAGAGCTACAAACTTCATGTGACCTTCAGATTAGCCCAAGTACAGTACGCAGAGAGCTTCATGGAATGGGTTTCCATGGCCGAGCAGCTGCAGCCAAGCCACACATCACCAAGTGCAATGCAAGGCGTCGGATGCAATGGTGTAAAGCACGCCGCCACTGGCCTCTAGAGCAGTGGAGACGCGTTCTCTGGAGTGATGAATCACGCTTTTCCATCTGGCAATCTGATGGACGAGTCTGGGTTTGGAGGTTGCCAGGAGAACGGTACATTTCAGACTGCATTGTGCCAACTGTGAAATTTGGTGGAGGAGGAATTATGGTATGGGGTTGTTTTTCAGGAGCTGGGCTTGGCCCCTTAGTTCCAGTGAAAGGAACATTGAATGCTTCAGGATACCAAAACATTTTGGACAATTCCATGCTCCCAACCTTGTGGGAACAGTTTGGAGCGGGCCCCTTCCTCTTCCAACATGACTGTGCACCAGTGCACAAAGCAAGGTCCATAAAGACGTGGATGACAGAGTCTGGTGTGAATGAACTTGACTGGCCTGCACAGAGTCCTGACCTGAACCCGATAGAACACCTTTGGGATGAATTAGAGCGGAGACTGAGAGCCAGGCCTTCTCGACCTAGCCTGAGCCCACGCGCCGTACGGAGGAACTTTTTTTGGCTGCTTGTATCCGTGACGCCATTCTTTTAATCATTACCCCAATTATATGACCATATGTAAGGGTTGGAGCGGCTTTGTCTTGCGGCTCAGCTCCCTCTTCAACTCAGAGGTCCAGTATAAAGGCTGCAGTGGTGGTTACGCCTCCATGTAGGTCCAACACCTGCAGCACAAGGCTATGGGTTAGGGCCAACATTTTCATTTAGAATGGTCATCGGTTATAAATCTTAGGGCGCTGTGATTAGTTAAGGTTTCTGAATGGAGGCTGAGGCACGTCTATAAATAACATCACCATAATCCAAGATGAACAAGAGGGCAGCCAAAATGTTTTCACCTCCTATTGAACACAGCTTTTCTTCTGGAGATTGTATACTCACTAATAATGTATATATACACAGCATATTTGGACGTGTTTTTCTTTTTCTTTTTTTTAAAAGCGGTTATTCTGTGATATTGATATCAAACAACTAACTTGTTTACTGTGTCTCGTGCAGGACAAACCTCCGCTACCTGTCGCCATTAAGACCTGTAAGAACTGCACCTCAGACAGCGTCAGAGAAAAGTTCTTACAAGAAGCATGTAAGGCCTCACTCACAAGGTGTTTGTATCAAGGGCCACTGATGGATTTGAGCTGAATCCATAATGAGTGTTTGTGCTCCTCGCAGTGACAATGCGTCAGTTTGACCACCCTCACATTGTTAAGCTGATTGGAGTGATCACAGAGAACCCAGTGTGGATCATCATGGAGCTCTGTACACTTGGAGAGGTACGTAATTAGGTCTGTCCTCGTTGTGTGCACCACACCGTACGTACCTTGTGTAAAACCGTGTCTTCCTGTGTTTTTGTTCGTTCTTCTCTGCCTGTAGTTGCGTTCGTTCCTTCAGGTGAGGAAGTACAGTCTGGACTTGGCCACGCTTATTCTGTTTGCCTACCAGCTCAGTACAGCACTGGCGTATCTGGAGAGCAAACGCTTTGTACACAGGTAAACACACACACCGAGAAGATTAGGAATCTGACAGCGTACACTGTAGGTTTTTCTTATTGTCGGAGATGATGACATCAGTCAACCGTTCAAATAAATATTGCAAGATTATTTCAGGGCAGTACACAAAGGTGTTCTAATACAGTCATTTGCTGTATACCTGTATTATTCTTTGACATATGTTATTTGTAGTAGGATGTTGTAGGATTCAGGCCTATGTAAATACAGCCTTTGTTTTTTTTGTTTTCTTTTTAAAGGGACATTGCAGCCCGCAACGTGTTGGTCTCTTCAGTCGACTGTGTGATGCTCGGAGACTTCGGTCTGTCCCGATACATGGAGGACAGCTCTTACTACAAAGGTAGTGAAACAACTATACAATGTACAGAACATGCACACGCTATGTTTACATGAACAATACTTCTTCAACTGTTTACATGTACACTATACACAACGTTCTGATGAGATATATGTGTTTACAATGGCAAGTGTATATCAGAATATGACATATGGCCATTGTAAGCATAGAATGAGACAGAAACATAACTGAAGAGGACTTCTATAGTGCTGATGGCCAAGATGCTGTTCACATTAATTCTGGCTTTGTTCAAATTTTAAAACGCTTGTTTGAGCAGCTTCTCATGTCGCCTCATGTTTGCCTCCTATTGGACAAAAGTCTGCTGAAATAATGTTTTTATTCCAAGGGTATTAAGTATGTTCATGGTTATTATTCACTAATACTTTTTCTATTGAACCTTTTGTCATGTAAACGTTTCTAAAGCTTTAGTCTTTACTTTATAAGTCCTTGCTTCTAAATGGATGCTTTCAATTAAATGCTGCATACAGAAACGTCTTTGTTTTGCTCTCCCACTCAGAATAGAAAATAACATAGTAGGCAGTGCTGAGCTGAAATCAGTGAGTAGTCCTCATCCTGGTAGTTTTGCCTGTACTTTGCCACCATCTACTGGTGACATCAGGTTACTTCAGTCACCTATTTAACCGTTCCAATCACTCGCTGCCTCTCATAGTTTAAATTCCTCTACGACCTAGTAACTGAACATTGCCCTGTACCTCAGAGGTAATAACTCTTTATTTGTGTGTTTCAGCTTCTAAAGGAAAACTTCCAATCAAATGGATGGCCCCCGAATCTATCAACTTCAGGAGGTTCACCTCTGCCAGTGATGTGTGGATGTTTGGTGAGTTAAGTCAGTGATTTACATCAACTGGTCGTCATCTAAGAAAAGATTCTCTACCATATATGCAACTTTCTATTTGGTCTCTGACTTTCAGTGATAAAACAACTCAGCCTTTGTGTGCGTGTGTCTTTCTCTGTAGGTGTGTGCATGTGGGAGATCTTGATGTTCGGCATCAAGCCCTTCCAAGGAGTGAAGAACAACGACGTGATTGGCAGGATAGAGAACGGCGAGCGGCTGGCTATGCCTCCTCAGTGTCCGCCCACCCTCTACAGTTTGATGACCAAGTGTTGGTCGTATGATCCCAGCAAGAGGCCGAGATTCACCGAACTCAAAACACAGCTCAAGTGAGAAAGCAAAAGTGTTCCTCTTATCAACATCAACTACACTAAAGGGTCTTTATACTAATGCTAATGTTATGGATACAACACTTCAGTAGATGTTACAGTCTAGTAATCTAGGTAGCCCTTCACATTTAAAGATTAATGGACATAGATGTAGTTTATAGATTTCTTTTTTTCTGTCTGCTAATGTTGTATTGCATTTCTCCAGCACCATACTGGAAGAAGAGAAGGTTCAACAGGAGGAGAGACTTCGAATGGAGATGAGGAGACAAGTCACAGTTTCCTGGGACTCTGGAGGTTCTGACGAAGCACCGCCTAAGGTACGACTGTTTCCTATTCTCACTGTTGTGTTGCTTTCTCCTTATTTTTTAACGTTTGGGTTAACAGTTTAGCACGACAGCCAACTTACCAACTGTTGATTTCTCTTTCCAGCCCAGTAGGCCGGGTTACCCTAGTCCTCGCACCAGTGACGGCTTCTTCTCCAGCCCCCAACACAACCACTTTCCGGTAAACACACAGACATAGGAGAGCATGTTAAGCACTGAGGAAACTGTGCTCTCCTGTCCCCTCCTCACTCAACATGACGACAGCAGATTTTAATCTGTTAGGCGGTAACAGCTGCACTGCGCAGAGTTACACAAAAGCAAGAAAAAATTATTTAATTCCTACAGGTTTTTTCTATTATCTTTCTTTTCCTACTTAGTGTTATGAGTTAAGCTTCAAATATTCACTATAATAGTTTGCAGAAAAATAAAAACTGTTGGGCTGAACTGCTGTACATGATAAACAATTACATGATTCACTTATTTCCAAATCCTGATAATCTTTTATTTTTCCTTAGATACAAAACATCTCGATGCTGCCAGTAAAAAAATTGTCAACACAGTCACTGCAGAATCACGATCAGCATAAACATAGCTCCTTAAACCCGTTTAAGAAAAGGCATAACAAAACGTCAAAAACAAAGCCATGAATTAAACACGTCTGCTCCGGGTTCTGTTAATCGCAATCCTTAAATCAAATCGGTTCCAGTCCGAGTCTGAGCGGCATCAGAGGCCAGGCTAACAAACCCGATGTTAAGTCTGGGTTAACTCAGACTGTCAGGCAGACGCCGAGAGCGTGTGCTCTGTGTGTCAAGAGAAAACGAGGGAGACTTTGAGCGCAGTCATTCTCCTCCTCATAAACCGAGCAGACAGCAGGCATTTCCTGTCAGCGCTGAAAGCCACTCACTCATGCACTTACACACTCAAATCAGAGCCTCTCTGCAGCTCAGATGGCAATAAGCTGCTCTCTCTGTCGTCCTTATGAGGAATGCATAATTCTAGCTGCTATTTAAGTCTAACTTGATAAGTTACAATAACATCTCTGTAGTTTTGTATGTATTGCACTACACACTGAGTATTAAAGCGCTCTACAAGGACTCTCACGTTGTGTTTAATGACAATAATAATCAGAAGCATCGTTCTGTGTGTCCGTTCAAAAAGAAAATGAGGGAAACTTCTCAAAGGAGATTTCTTCAGATTTCTAGATAAAGACTTAAATTTTGTATGCATGGAAAAGAGGAACAACTTAACGATGTGTGTTCATTCGTGCCTCACTAACAGTCTTTATTTCTGCATCTCCGTCTCTCAATCTGTCCACCTCCAGCCTTCAGCCCATGGCGGCGTCGGAGGGGTAGGAGGCAGCTACCCTCCCACTGATTCCTGGAACCAGCACAGACCTGAACATACGGCACTGTGGAGCCCGAACATGGAGGTATACTCACACAGACAGAAACACAGAAACCACTCGGATGCCATTCGTTGCTGAAATCTTCCGGCCTTAAATCCCAGTGACAAAGCTGCATAATTCAATGCTGCGTGTTGCACTCATGCACAAAAAAAAAAAACACTAGAGTTATAGCAAAGGAATTAAACTTCACATGAACTCTAAACGTTCATACATGTTATTAAGGGCTTGTTGTTTTTTCAAGCTGACCACAGAGTTCCCCATGCAGGAAGAATCAAGTTACAGCAATTACAAAATATTAAACTTCACCTTTGCTAATGTTTTTATTAGCTTAGAGTACAGAATGTGTTTCAAATACTGCTTCCATCGTCATTAAATCAAGATGACTGAGGTGACTGTGTTGAACCCTGTTTATACCTCCTCTACATTTTAATAATAATAAAAATGGTAAAAGAGCAACAGTTTGCATTTTAATACGTGCACGTGTTCCCTGCAGGAACCTGGATGTGTCGGTCATGCTCTGATGGAGGAGCGGCTGATGATGCAGCAGCAGCAGATGGAGGACGATCAACGGTGGCTGGAGCAGGAGGAGAGCTTCATGGTGAGTACACACTGACACAGACTTATCTGTGTGTAAACTACTTTGTTTTTGTCTGTGGTCAGCTGCCACGTTATGGGCAAAGCACCTCCTCTGGTATCCACCCTCAAAGCTATTTTTCAGCCTGGTTACTCCGGCTATGTGTCCGCTGAAGACTTTGGTGCATCCACTGTAAAGATTTAGAAAACGGAACATGAACGTTTGATGAACATTTTTGTGTGTTTAATCCATTTCAAGAGAGGAACTTTAAATACAGGCCATATGCTACTGTAGTTTAGTGCAAAGGAGTCTACTGTGGGTCGGTTGCCCTGGTAACCCTAACCCAGCAGTGTGTGATCTGTGATGTGTACATGCTAGAGAAGACGAATGAGTCAATAGTGTTTATGTAATCGTCTTTCCAGGAGATTCAAAACAGCTTGTTATCAAATGCTGTGGTTGGTATGCTTTCTCTCAAAAACATTATTACTTAAAAAGTGTCACAATCCATTAGCTGTCATTTCAAAAACAAATAATGGAGATGTAGAGGTAAAATGTTCAGTAAAGGTTCAGTAAAACCTCGTCGTGTGTTGTTGTTGCCAGATGAGCTGCAGAATATCTTTTTCAGATTTGTGAGCTGGCTCAGTTGTGCGTGGTTTGATTTATCTCATCAGACACTGAAACGTGCCCAAAAAGAGCTTTTTGCAAAACAAGTCTGTTTTTCTTCTCTGCTCAGGTCAGAGTGTTTCTCTCCCCTGTTTGATGGGCTGTTTGCTTCTTTGAGCCAAATGTAGGAGAGCTGGAAGTGGGAAAGAGAGCAAGAAAAACATGCATGACTGATGAACACTGAGGAATGGTGTCACCTTTCTTTATCTATCACCTTTCTTTTAGATATGCTCAGATTACCCACATACACTCAGCAGACTGAACTGCTGGTATCTTATTTGCTCTTTGGCAATGGTAGGGATTATTTCTAGCTTTTGTTTTTACAAAGGTTTGTGCAGAAGTGCGGAGCACATCTGAGTTGTAGATCCCTGCAGACACATCGCACCGTCATTAGTAAAACACATTACTTGACATCTTACATTAACAATCAACCACATTCTTGATCTTTGATACACCAAAGAGTGAACACTGCCCAGAGAACCACCGTTTAAATTCACATGTCACTGCATACAAACAAGTAAGATCTGTGTGGTGAATTCAGAGCCTCAGCTGATGGTGCTTTTATGGCTTCTAGCTTCTGACAATAGAGCTTAAAGCAAAGTAAATATCACTGATCATCAGTTATGACAACGGATTATTTTTCAAGGCAGCGTGGCCATGTAGTTGTAGATTAAAGCAGGCAATAATCCAAAAAGCATTTATAGGCCAGTTGGAGTAGTGCGGACCATGCTAATGTGCGTGGGATAGTGTTTCTTTTACTCCTAGTAGTATATGTACTCAAATAGGCACTATTATAAGATCGAGCTGTGCTTTTAAGCTGTTGTCAATATTTTCAGTCACATCACCTTCAAAATTACAATTTGCATTTGCAGGAGCCTTTATTTCAAAGGGACAACATGACAGCAGGTGTAGGTTGAGTCCTCCTCAGTATACATTTGATAGACGCCGTGGTGACTTGATAGTCCTTCTACACTTTGATTTACATGCTCTTAATATGCCATGTGTCTTAAAACCTCGGCCAGACTCAGGGAGCATGATGACAAATAGCATTGGTTGCATTCTGTGTGCTGTGACTTGCCTCCTGAAGCACATTTACTGGTGAAAAGAGTAAATCTAGTTTTTGATTTATGAATCAACAGGAGAGTGACAGCAAAGAGAAAAGCAGAGAGAGACAAGGAACGTCACAGAAGAGGACAGAGGGAGGGAGAAAGGAAGTGGGATTGGCAAGACCAATGGAGAGGGAGGAAAGAACGAGGAGTCAGAGAGAGAGAAAGAAACAGAGGGAGATGCAGAGAGATGGAAAGAGTGGGAGGGAGAAACAGAGAGAAGAGTGAGGCGGTTCAGTCTTTTCTCTCCAGGATTTTGTCTCTGTGGCTCAGTGGAGCTTTTCGTCCTCTGGAAAAACTTTTCCTCCGCCTGTCTTTTTCCTCCCCCTCCATTCCTCTCTGACTCCATTTTGTCCTTATTTGCAGTCTCTATCCTTCATTTTTTTTTTTTTATCAGTCTTTCTCTCTATGCTTTAAGCTTTTCCGTTTTCCGATTCTTTTTTTTTTTATTATACCTTCGGCCCCTACTCCACCCGTCTTTCTTTCGATGGCCTCCACTCTCTGCGTTCCTCCTCCTGTCTTCTTCAGCCTATACTCTCCCAGGATGCATCTCTTCAAGGCGTGCTTCACCAAAACGGTACTGAAACAGAAAGATGGAGATGGAGTTGTGCTTGCTTTGAGTAGATGTGGAGGAAAGTTTTTTTTATTTTATGCTGTCGTCGGTGTCTGCGAACGTTTCAGTTGTGGCGTTATCTCTGTGTAAAGGGTTTGCTGCTCCTCTTCCTCACTGACCTGAAGATGATGGAGAATTTCTGAAGCAGTGTAGATGGAAAAACTACTTAAACTACTGGTCACTTCTGGTGCATTTCTCTCTTGGGGTGTCATGGTTGAAATAGAGACAAATGTTTGTAACCTGCAGGATGCAAGTAAAGTCTTTTTATGAATGCCTTGTGATTTTAATTTACTTTAATGTCAGTACTTCCACATGCATCCTTAGTTTTGTTTTTCCATTGAATTTGTGTGTTTCTGTCTTTCCTGTAGAAGACAGAGTCCAGAAACAGCAGAGGAAGCATCGACAGAGAGGACGGCACGCTACAAGCACCGGTCAGTTTCTCTATTTTGCTGAAAAGAAATATGCTCAGGTCAAACACAGGTGAAGTGCAGTTGGACAAATGCATAGAAAGAAAGAAAGAAGAAAGAAAGAAAGAAAGCATTGGAGAGGTTGTCGCAAAGATGAGAAAATCTTGCAGAAAGCGAACTAGACAGAGGCAGACGGACAAAGAGAGAGGAAATGCAGACACTGGGGGAAGAAGAGAAAGTATTTCTGTCCGTGTGCCATGAAGGGCACTGCCTACATACCAACCAGTCGACCACAGAGGACTCATGGGAACTTTAAACCCAGTAGCGACGCACATTTACTGTAAACAAAGGTTTATAAGAGCTCGACATCTTCAGCCTGATCATCTCTCCACAGCAAAACAGTGACTTCTGTGAGCATGAAGGAGTATTTTATCTTATATTTACCTTCTGGTGATGTTTAATCCCCTAATCAAAGAACTTTCTTAAAGCTTTTTTACTATTTAGTTGAATGTCTGCTGCCCAAACACAAGTTTGCTAATGATAACTTTACGTGTGGGTTTGTGTCTGCACAGGGTGGAAGCCAACACATCTACCAGCCAGTAGGGAAACCAGGTGAGAGAACTAGCATGCCCACACACTTAGCAGAGGTAATTTATTGATTTAGCATAACAGGAACTTACTTTAAACTACTTTATATAGTTGTGTATTTTAGCCTCATGTTTGTTAAACCTGTAAATAACTGAAAAACTACAGTAAAGCTCTTAGAAAGTCACAAATTGCACTCTGTAAAGCAGTAGAGTGGATTTTATATAGACTTAGTAGTGCGCTTGTCACAGCATCGTGTATCTATCATCATGCATCATGCTTCAGTGTACCATACTTCTATTTTCCAGAGCATGTGGCTCCTCCTAAGAAGCCGCCTCGCCCCGGAGCTCCTGGTCAGCTTAGCAACCTGGCCAGTCTCTCCCCAGTGGACAGTTACAATGAAGGGGTCAAGGTTCGTAATCTCAAAAATAAAATAACGCATTAAAAATAAAGATCAGAATTGACGTTTTTCATTTAACAGTAATATATTGCCTTAATTTGCACGCTTGGTTTGGACTTTCTCATTCAGGCATATTTTGATTTGACTTTATGGCACTGTGCTGAAGGGTTTGCATGCTGTGCCATGTCATGCTTTGCCTGTGGTGAGCTTTGGCCTAATGTTCTGTCCCTCTTCTCTCCCCCTCTGTTACTTCCATCCATCCATCACCCCTATAACACCCTCACATCTTGTTCTTATTCCAAATTCTCCTTTTCTGACCTGTTGATCCATGCCTCCACCATGCAACGCCCCCCTTCACACGAACCTCTTTCCTTTCAAACCCTCATCTATCCAACCACAACTCCCTGTCCTCCCCTCCCCTCACATCCTCCCCATAGCCGTGGAGGGTAAGCTGATCTGTGTGTTTCTGTTATCATAGTAGAGTTAGTTAGCTGCTAGTGATCATCAGTTTCTTCTGCAGAGAAGCTTTATCTTTAGTTTTTCTTCACCGGAGACAAAATGGAAAACCTCTAGTTAATAGATGTAATAGACAAGTGGTGGCGATATAATTCAGTCTTTATTTCTGGTGAAGAAAAAACAAAGCTAAAGTGTCTGATTGATCATAAATGTTGTAGAAAAGATCAGTAGATTAAACTGTAGTACACAGATTGTCTGTCTGTTGGTGCATATTTAGATATATGTTAAATTAATCATAACATTAATGAACTGATACTGGGTCTGGTGCAGAAACGTCAACGCAAACACTGCAGAGATTCTACTAACACCACAGGGTCTTTATGAGAGACCTGTTTTTATTCACAACTATTTACTTGGGTTTTTGTTTGTTTTTTTAAATCCAGCCGGGGAGTTCTTATTAAAGTGCTGGACTTAAAATCACGTCTAGCATAATTTAATTATATCTGCTGTATTACGCTACTTAAAGTCAAATTTCTATCTGGGCAAACTGTTAATTTAACCAGCTTTAAGTGATTTTATTGCACTAAAATCACTTAATGCTGGTTGAGTGTGTCACTAAAGAATACATTTGTACTAACAACACGTAGTAGTATTTAGCATGTAGCAATAGATGCATGTGGATTTGTTGGTAAATACCGCCACCCTGTGTTGGATCGGTGTAACTGCAGTCACCTATACTGATCACAGCAGAAGAAAAGAGCTGTGAGCAGTTTGAGTGACGACCAGCTACAAGAAATTAAAGCAAAATGAAAATATTTATTGAAATAAATCTAACGGTCGTACTCCTGGTCTCTTGGTGCAGCTGCAGCCTCAGGAGATCAGCCCACCGCCCACGGCCAACTTGGATCGCTCCAATGACAAAGTGTATGAGAATGTGACCGGACTGGTTAAAGCTGTGATTGAGATGTCCAACAGGATTCAGCCCGCTGCACCAGAGGAGTACGTGCCCATGGTCAAGGTAAGATTCACATCCTCAACAGCTCTCTGAAAGTTGTACTTTGAAACAGGTTTAAAAGTACAAATTATGTTAATGTGAATATGTGTTCATGTATTATGACAGGAGGTGGGTTTGGCTCTGAGGACTCTACTAGCGACTGTGGACGAGACGCTTCCTGTGCTGCCAGCCAGCACACACAGAGAGGTAAACTAATGCTTGTACAGTTAAAATAATATAATGGTCATGGCTGAATTCAGTGTCACTACTATGTTGTCAGACGCCTGAATAGAGCTAAAGGGGCCCTAACTTTAGTCTGAGCTTTAGAGGCCTTTACTCAGATTGGTGTTAGGAGTTCAACTGAGGTCACCGCACTTTATAAACCACACTAAACATTATAAAGTTGCTCCTAAGATGCAAGGAAAGTCAGATGGATGGGATGAAAATGCCCAAGTTGTCATAAGGCCAATAAGTTAAAACGGTTGTGTGCAACCAATCAGCTACAACACAAGTCCAGTTCTGATGCTCATGTGTCCTCTGTAGGTGCTTTTGACAGGTGGACATCCTGTCTGTAAATGTAATGCACTGTTTGTTCTGACACCTTTGAGTCTTTGCTTTCTTGGACCACTGCAAACTGGGAACACCCCACAAGAGCTGCAGTTTTGGGGATGCTGTGACCCAGTCGTCTATCTCAACAATTTGGTCCTTATCAAAGTTGCTCACATCCTTCCACTTTCCACTTTTCTGCTTCTAACAACGGCTTTGAGAACAAAATATTCTCTTGCTGCCTATATCCCACCCACTGATAAAAAAGATAATCCGAATCCGTGTTCTTCTCATCTTCCCACAGATTGAAATGGCCCAGAAGCTGCTGAATTCAGATCTGGCAGAGCTGATAGCGAAGATGAAACTGGCCCAACAGTACGTCATGACAAGGTAGGCACGTGTCATAAATGTTTTCGTCATCATAATTTCACTGTTTCTTTGTAACATCAACATAATAACAAAAACGGTTTCTGTTTTCTGGACAGTTTACAAAAGGACTACAAGAAACAGATGCTAATGGCAGCTCACGCACTCGCAGTCGACGCCAAGAACCTGCTGGACGTCATCGACCAATCACGGCTCAGGATGATCAACCAGACCCGCCCACATTAGCCTGGGATCTAATCAAGCCAGAGGTTTCTGCTGAAGTAAATGAAAAATGCAGGACAAGGGAAGAAGAGCGGAGAATGTGATAGTTCTTGGCCGCCTACTAAGAGATATCTGAAATCAAGGAACTGATGGGACAGCAGACTTCTCCTCCCTCAAACATTTACAGCTTCCTTTTTCTCTCTGGAAACACTAATGTTTCAGTCAGTGTTGTGTCGTTTCGTACTTAAGTTGCATCGTCGGCTTTTGCATCCAGAGAAAGCGCTCTTCTCTCTCATCACGTATCCTCAAAGATCTTTTTTCTTTTTCTTTTTTTTTAAAGATCACACATTACTCTTTTTTTTTTTTAACCGAGGAAATCAAATACAGGTTTCGCTTGAAGGACTGCGCAGGTATTTTCATGAATGGACGCACCAAAAGAACTTGCCACGTGACGAACACATACGCAGGATGTAACAACTGGAACTGAAGAGCCAGCACAAGGAGGATAATGAAGATGATTTCATTTCATGTCATTGTTTAAACATGCTTTTATATCATTAATTATTATTATTATTGTTTTCAGCCTTGCAGTTTCTGTTGAGTCTTCCTCTTATGAGCAAAAATGATTCCTTTACAGCAGCTCATCAATCTATTTTTCGCCCTCCCCCTCTCTAGATCTCAGGCACAGAGAGATGGTATAAAATCTGAAAACCAACTAAATGTCTTTTTATGGAAAAAAAAAAAAAAAACGTATATATAAAAACTGCCACAGGCCACTTTTTAAGTTAACGTACATAGTAAATATATGAAGAAGCTCACGTTTCTGAGGCATGTGTATTATGGAGAGGGCGAAACAGGGTGGAGAGTGGAGACTATTTACAAAGGAGGTGCTAATTATGAAATACAGCAGGTCGTCCTGTGCCAAATGAAACTGCATTTGATTAAAAAAGGAACATTTCACCTAAAATGCTGATATTGCTCAATGTAACATAAAGTTGTCAGATTTTACTCGAAAGAAAAACGTCAGACTCATGGCGATTGTCACTTGCTGTGTGTACTGAAGCCACGTGTATTGTCGCAGCAGTCGGGTTGTTGGTTCCTAGTCATCTTTACAAGACACAGTACAAGCTCTTTGTCTTTCATTTTAGTCGATCCAGAAATTGAATTTTTAGGGAATAGAAATAAAATTGGTTTCCGTTTTATTCACAAGTGGCACGACTGAAGTTTAATTGGAGCCCAGTCTTGATTTATTTTAAACTCGTATCTAGACCAGGAGCTGTTACACACCCAAGAAACATTCAGCTCTAAACTATGGGTTGTGACCCCAACGGAGCCTTATTCTTGGGATTTATGATTTTAAACGTCCCACATCCGGTTTCCTTCCCCCATCTTTCTACCTTCCTCCGCTGGAGTTTATTTATACCTTTTATTCCCTCTCCTCTTCGGCTTTGCCACAGTAAATGTCTCTCTCTGTTATCAATCCTTCCCTTCGGCTCTGTCTTCCTCTTCCTCCTCCCTCTGATTCTCTTGCTGCTCCCTCTTCCTGTGAGGTGAGCAGTCTTCTCAGGAAGGAGACATGTGTACAGTTGCTAAACCAAGCAAATAAAAACACTGTTATTATTAAAATGCATTGGAATTTTTTTCTTTACCGAGTCTGTCCCTCAATCTCCTTCTATCTTATCGTTTGAGAACATTTTATATTGTTATTTATTACAGCTGTGAACTCATCCATTTATTTTTTATTGAGGTGTACAGTTCCGCATAATTAGGGGCGTGGCTGCTTTGAGTGACTGGTGATGGATGGTAGCTGTGAAAGGTCACTAGCCGCTGGCATCGGTCTCTTTGCTAAGTCCTCACCTGGGCTAATGACAACTTCCGTGTTTGAGGGTTTGGTGCGTTTAAATACAAATAACACCAGTCGGATATTACTGCAGTTACAAAGGAAACAAAGAAGAAATGTGTCCTCGACTTTGGTATGTTAATTTAGATTTTAATATGTTAGCTGTCTGTGCCCAGCGTAGCTAGCCCGGTAGCTAAAGTTAACTAGCTAATTAGCAAGCTAATGGGTTAGCCATGTGTTAAGGGGGTTAACGGGACCTGGCCACGGTTATCAAACCGGCGTGTCAAAACGTGATGTAGGAGTGTTATAGTTATAATACTTTTTAATAAAGTTCGTCTATTTGAGGTTAAAAAATATTAAGCCACCTTGTAAAGCAGCTGATGTTTATGTCCCGTTTACGTTGATATGGAGGGGGTGGAGCTTATATGACCTATACTGCAGCCAGACAGCAGGGGGAGCTCTACCTGTTATACACTTTGGATGATTTGTATAAAGTTTTCTTAAAGGTCAGGGGGTATTTAACAAACTTTTAAAGCGGTCCAGTTATAGAACAGTTATAGAACATTTCTTGAAGCAAAGGTCCAGCTCTTGATGTCCAACTATTCAGTGTGATATATATTTAATTATCCTAGTAGTTGTATCAACATCAACATGTAATCAGAACCTGACTGAGAAATCAAATAAATTCAGGACGATTAGAAATAAAAAAATAATAATAATAAAAAAAGAGCTGCATTTCAAAATAATAATTCATATAGTCTATGGTTACTGCGAGGTTGTGGTTAGCTGTGGTTGTGTAGCCTTATTATGTTGTCTGCTCATTACCTGCTTGAAATGTTTCCCATCTTGCCACTAGGTGTAGGGTTTACGGTGTACACTCATATGTTTGAGCAGTCGTATGTGATGGTGTGTCCCTGATCTGGAATCCTTCTTCATACTTATGAGGATGTACGAATGAATGTAGCTGTGGATTACTGCATTAGTTTAACACGTAAGGCCGTAAAGCGTCACGTTTTGCTGTATTAAGCGTTGAAAAAAATGCCCACATGTGTCCCGTCTTAAAAATATTCAGGATATTAACGTGTAAGGGGTGTTACCTTTTCGTTTTTTTTAACTTAGCTAATCATCTTCTTTGTCAAAAGATGAAAACAATTGTTTCCGCCCGGTTTCGAACCGGGGACCTTTCGCGTGTGAGGCGAACGTGATAACCACTACACTACGGAAACTTGTGAAGGAAGTTCCATCAATTAGGTAGAAATAGGTTTATTAACTTTATCACATGACTAGAAGTTAAAAGAAATGTCAGCTGACTAATATAAAAAAGTAATTCACCTGTTGCAAGTGTCGGTGTTTGCACCCAAAGGGTTCATTAGGATTATAGGAAAGAGAACAAGTAACCCAACACAACCAACTTCGACTATGCTTGTAAATTAAAATGAAAGGATTCTTAAACAAATCCATTTTGGTTGTTACAGAGCTAAGATGTATCCATAGATCAATGCAGCACATTAAAATTGATGCTACAGATGCAAGTGGCTGGAGATGTGAATTTACAATTTGCATAAAAATTCAGCTTTGAGTTCAGAGGTGATCTAAAAATATTTTAAAATACGTCACATTTAAAATAAATAAATCAATCCCTGGCTTAACAGTTCTAGTCTTTACATCTTTATGACTGAAGGAGTTACACAGGATATTCACAAGTATGCTTATTGTACATCCTCTAAATACTGCACCTGTGCTGTGACAAGTTAATGTCCCATACGTGGGATCAATAAACATCTCATCTTTTCTTACCGCTCCAGATGGATATGGTCATATCTCATAATTTTTACAGTTTTAAGCCTTTAACAGTTGGTTTCCATGTCTGAGCTTGACTTCTGATTCAGTCCTCCCTTGGTCCATCTTCCACTACACCATAAAACTAATTAAGTCTTGGTTATAAAAAGCTGCTGGTATTTGAACATACCATATCAAATTACTACATAAAGAGATGCAACAAAGAACCAGACAACCAGTCATTTTTGTGTTTTTATTGTGTTCTTAGAAAAACAGCTTTTTTAATCAAAGAGACCGAAGCCCATGTCGTCGTCGGACTCCTCGGACTCTTCCTTCTTCTCTTCTTTCTTCTCCTCCTCCTTGGCTGTGGTGGGAAAACAAGACATTGTTAAAATCAGTCTTTACAAACCCTGCTACTTTAGTGTTGCAGATCATAAAATTGATCATAAAACTTGTGATTTAAAACTACTGTTCAATTACCTGGAGCGTCAGTTGATGCAGCAGCTCCTGCAGCAGGAGCTCCAGCTGGTGCTCCACCTCCGGCTCCAACATTGCAGATCAGACTGCCGATGTCGACGCTGGACAGAGCCTATAAAATAAACATTCACAGTTTAGTCACTTTGTTCGTATGTCCAGGGCTTATTCTTCTATACATGATGCTCAGATATGACTAACTAATGCTTAACACCATCATTTTTATTGGGTTAGTGGACACAGAGCCCTTTACAAACGCATAACTCAGCATGTTATTCATTCAGGTCATCAAAAAGTCAGCCTCTTTAAAAGCGTTAAAACCTGACTCGCGATTACATTTACAACATACTGCATCACCTGCAGCGTCATCAGCTGGACCACAGTCAACTAAAAGCATTCAAGTGTTTCAGTGTGAACTATTAAATGCTATTTCAAAGTATTGAACCTACAAGCTGACATGAAATCACTACACGTATGATTAACACCAATAAACACAATCAGGATTTCTACCCCTTTACGAACACTTGTGTACATTTCTTGTGAAAAACAAATAAGGCTTCTCAGACATAAACCATAAGAGTTGTTCTTCACAGCAGCGTCTCTACCAGTGAATGGCGTTGGGGTCTATTGAAGATGCAGATCCAACTGTCAAAAGCCTACGCGCTTCCACACATGCTTTCAGCAAACCATGTGGTATTTCATTAAAGTTTGAATGCGTAGTTCTTACCTTGGCAAAGAGACTTGGCCAGAAGGGCTCCACGGTGACTCCAGCAGCCTTGATCAGAGCATTCAGCTTGTCCTCCTTCAGACACAGAAACAGCAAACGTTATAAAATCTTTGCAGAGTCAATACACATCATCAATAGGACACCAACTAAGAAACTGATGTATTATTTTGACTACAGGTATATTAATCCAAGATAGTTATATAAAGTAGATGTGAAAGATTCTCCACCTTCTCAAAATACATTTAAAGACCCACTGGAGCCTTTCAGCATTTGCAGAAATTCCTGCACCTACAAATTACTCATAATATTTACTGCTACCAATCGTCATTATTTATTGCATGACCCATCCTAGTGATGATACGAGGTTTACTACTCAGCATCCACGTGTAACAAACTGTCAAGACATCTGAGTTTAAAGGCATGATGCTCAAAACTCAAAAACTTTCAGAACCTGGTAATACACATTGAAACACACTGATTAAAGTTAACAGACACACTTTTCAGAGTGTACTTCCTTCTGAGTAAACACTGTGTACAACTGTTTCACTAGCTTAGCTTTTAGCTAGCACTTGTCAGTGAGTAAATGACACATCTATACTCATTCACCTGTCAAGTCAGACGTTTAAGGTACATGGTGACTTGCAGCATCGTTACCCACGCCTTGTACATGTTTAAAAAGACTATACTAACCAGCAAAACACAGACCACAGCTGCCAAGACATAAAAACGTGGCCTAAGATTAGCAACAAGCATGCCGCCATTTTAGCCGGTACAACGGTGAAGCCGAGCAGCCGCACATCTAAAGTCGTATTTTAACAATTATATTAGTACAATGGGTCATGTATGCGGTCCCTACTATATCGCTTTACTGATTTAAGAAGTTCACCCACAGCAAAGTGGTTCTCGAGGTCCAACTGAGAGGTACTAAGCTAAGCTATAGGAGATAAACAGGGACACTTACGGTGACGGTAACTTCATCGTCGTGAAGGATCAGAGCTGAGTAAATACAGGCGAGCTCGGACACGGAGGCCATTGTAGATGTTAGATTTTATTTTTGTAGCGTCGGATGCCTAAATTTGACGGTGCTAGTCGCCGGATTGTGGGCCTTAGCTTCTGATGAAGAACCAAGCACTTTAGGCACGTTTACTGCCAACAGCGGAAAAGGGAGGGGGGAAGGCGGGAGCTTGGCATATATAGTGTGCGTCAGTGTTGCGTGTCTTCTACGTCATTACGTACTTTACGTAAAGTAACTTCTCAAGCTGCACGTTGACAACCTGTTTTAATTTAGATTTTTCAAAATACTGAAATAAAAACATTACTATTATTATTAGCGTTATTATTATCATTCATAAATTAGTCTTTGAAACGGATTGATCATCAGTGATGTGACAAATACTAAATGTGTAAATTATTATTACTATTATTATTATTATTATTACCTGAGAAGGTGAAGATATTAATACATTTCAGTTTAAATGATTAATTCAGCGCCAGCAACAATACAAATAGTCTAAAGATGCTTCACATTATTACCTATAAATGTTGAGAAATTCAACAATTTGTCTACATCTGTGTTTTTTGTTTGGGACTGCGGCCATCGTCGTAAAGAGGAAGAATATACTCCATAAAGAAGAAAACTGTAAAGAACAGGTTAACTCAGTCACTTTATTTCATCTCAATCCAAAAACACAACATTACAATAAGTAAAACCAGTTCATGTCCTGGCTGCATTTGCCTATTAACAGAAAACCTTCTTATACAAATCTTGATATCTGAACCTGAAGTAGATGGATTCCAGGTACAGTCTTTCTATTCATTCGTTTTTTTAAAAGCATGATATTAGAGCTATGGCGTTGAAGTCAAAATGTGTAAATCCAGATTTAGTAATACTTTCCTTAAGTCTTACCATTACTGTTCCTCCCGCAATGTCAGTGTTTATTTAAAAACATCAGAATGGAGCATTTATGGTGAACACACACCGCTCACAAACAGTTCAAAGAATCGTTCACATTTGGCACTAACATATTTTCTTGGCTCTGGCATGTAAGAAATACTCCAACAGGTAAAACTACAAAACTAAATGGATGGAAGAGACAGTATGGCCGTCAGTGGTGTCACCCAGCAGTGTTACAGTGTCATAAAAATATTATTTAACATGTGGACAGAGCAGGAAAAAAAACAACAACAAAAACAACACAAAATTCAACTTCACTGTGAAACCTTCAAAGGGAATGCAATTCATACCGTCTCCATAGCAACAAATTGACATCGATCACTCTGCTTCAAGATTCTCCATCGCCGTGGCAACAAATTGCAATATTGTACCATTCCGCTTCTACGTTAAAAATGATTTCAAGTCAAAGTTGCTGAAGTTTTGAAATTTCACACTCGTTTGTTTAACTGAGAACTCCTCTGATTTTAGCCTCAGTCACTTTAAGCACGTCGTAGTGGTTAAACCGAACGGAGACACAACGCTTTATGGATTTTAATTTTTGGATAAAATGTTTGTCTGCACATTGATACTTTGCTTTTCAAGTTAGAAATCTTTACACATAACTAGCATAATTATATATAATTTTTAGAGAAGAGCATTTAACAAATAATAGATTCATTGACGTTTCCAATCTTTGACTAATGCAGTTTTCACATTGTATTACCATTACAGTAATTACCAGCTTCTGACTTGTAATTAGATTTTGCTTAAGAGAGCCTTGGTATGTACAACCTGGTGCTTTTGCAGTAATAGTAATAATGGAAGGACAAATTGAGATGCTTCACATTTACCCAATTACATTGTTCAAGGTAATTAAACCTAAATTGAGTAGATTCAGTGCTGGCAGGTGTACGGCGAGCAGCTGGATTATATAGTCCTGATGAATGAGGCCTCTCAGATGAGCAAAGCAGCTCTTGTTCTACAACTCTGACATATACTGTGAACAATTATACGATTTTCAAAGCAGATGGAATGAGGTTAGTCTCAAAATGTCAGTTCATTTGTAAAACCATTTAAAATGATAAAAATCCTTTTTGACATGATGATTAAAATTTAGAAAGAGGTGATTTCCAGTACCGTATGTTACTTCTGCAGCTCACCACGACAAAATCAACAATTGTTTTTTTGCAAAAAGGAAGCGCAAAATGTATGGCAGAAAAGGTAAAAAAAAAAAAAATACATAAATTGTTTGCCAGCATTATCTGCTAAAGTAAATTTACAGTTGCCATCAGCCGACTCTGTCTGATCAGAATCGAGCATGCTGTTTTTCTGGGTTGTTGCATCAGTTTGAAAAGGGCCACACCGATGTAGCTTATTGATCAAAGCAGATGTTGGCCTTTCAACACTTTAGGACGAGGCGAAAAAGTCACAAACCACTGGAATGTTAACGCACCTGGTCCATTTACAACCGACTGGCCAATAACAAAAGCTGCGTCCCCTGGACCATTAAGCTCGGTTCAGCTGATCCCAGTTAAGATCAGTGGATACCAGTGGAAACGTGACAATACCCACAGACAGCAGATCATGGAAGAGCTTTCTTCTTTAGTCCTTGTGAGTCTTTCTTTTGGGTTTCTCATCGTAAGAAACTCCATACTCATTTACTCGCGTTTTGTCCACCGGGTAGAGCCTGGGGAAGCAAAGAGAGAGAATTTGTCGTTAGGAAACGGTTTGTTGGTCATTTAGGAGTAAGTGTGCTGTGTGTGTGTGTGTGTGTGGGTGTGTAGGTGTACCATCTCTGGTAGAGGTAAATGAGAAACACCACATCGTCTCTGAAACAGGCCAGTCTGTGAGACGTTGGCATGGTGATGATGAAGGCAAACACATCGTCGATGAAGGTATTGAACGCCTGCAAACAATCAATGTCATTAAGTACTCTCTGAAAAAGGGGCACATTGCTGATAGGAATATTGAGACCATACAAACGTTAATAAGCAAATGATTAGTGGACAGGGAATGTGCTCTCACCTTGTACATGAAAGCCTTCCACGGCAGGTGGGCCACAGATTTCAGCTGTTGAACGAAAAATACAGCAGAATGTCTTAGTCAGAGATTAACAAGACGGAAACAGAAAATCAAGTAGTGGATATTTTTAATAAACCTGAAACAAATCTTGAACATTTTCATTTACTTCCCGTTTGTCTTAACATAAAACTGACCTTGTAGTTGACAAACAGTTGCGGAAGCATGAAGAGGAAGCCAAAGGCATATACACCTGCACAGTGAAGATATAATTGGATTATAAACGTTTAATCAATGGCACATACCCAGTTAATACTGGATAATATAGTAGATGAGATGCGTTTGTGCTCAAAGTGAAATAAAAAAAAGCTTACCATTCACCAAGCTGTTGATCAACCACGAGTACCAACTACAACAAAAAGATGAACAATCACGATAAGTCCTTGCTGCTTTAAATCAATATGGCATTATCTGCACATATCGTGTTGTTTATAGAGATTCCTACCTCTTGTACCGTAGAAATATCAGAGCATACACTGCCCCTCCAATACACAGGGGGTAAAGGAGATATGAGAGATACTTCATAGCCTACGGAGAAGCACAGGAAATGTGACCATCAGCTGAGGAGCTCGTATTGTATGATTAGTTGGTGTATTGGAAAAATTGTTCATGTGCAGTTTTACCAGAGTGTCGTATTCTTCTGTTCGTCTCTCTGATTCATCTAGTTTTCCAAACTGTGCCACACAGGAACAAAAGGAAGAGAGGATAAATGCTATTTTTACAGATACAGTTACAAACTATATTTCTTTATAAGCTTAAATTTGTGATGAGGCCAATTATGTTCCCTAAAATGCTGTTTTTATTCATTCATATAACCAGATACAGTCCATTATCTGCTGTGTGCCTAGTTAACTGGCAGGCAGAAAGAAAACAGTAAAATCCAGAAATTCGTGCACAGGAGTCACAGTCCTTTGCAATAGTTCATGATCCAGTGAGTAATTTCATGGCAGATCATGAAAAAAAAAAAAAACACTTTATGACACACTCACCAGGAATGTTGGTCTGCCTCCTTTCCAGAAAACCTGAATCTTAAAGGCCTTCTTCACTTTCCACACCTGCAACAAAGACCACAGCCCCACATCAACACATAAATGATGCTATTCATGGTTACAGTTTGTCTCTTATTTGATTATTAGAACAGATTTTTAGCAGATTGGAGGTTGGGACTATGCAAAAGAAGATGAAGATGTCATTAAAGTATTTTGCAAACTAGGGCAAGACATTATTTTTTAATTAAGTCATGTCATAACAAAACTTGAAATAGAAGAAAGCAGGTGTTTAATCTATTGTGAACGTTAATTCTTTAGTTTAATCACCAATGCATTCATATTGGACTTGAATATATAGATATTAATGTATATATATATATGTCCGTGTGTACGTGTATAAAGTAAATGTGGACTTACTTCAATAATGGAGCCGACCCCAGCAGGAATGAGGACAAGCAGGCTGGTCTGCTCATCAAACAAATAGAGGAAGATCACTATGGTGCTGAAACATCGCCACAACACTGAAAGAAAGACGAAAGAAAATGTGATGGGCAAACAAATCATTTGATTGAGAACACTATTTTATTACTAATTAATACTGATTATTCCAAACCATTATTGCACAAGTAATCGTGCTTATACTGTTTTGTGTAAATCCCTGTTAAAACACGACGTCGCCCATGTCTTAATGGTTTTTGTATATTTGAAATAGTAAATGTGAGCCCGAAGGACGCCCACTGACAAACACACAGATGACGTGTAGTGTCAATCGTTCAGCACATTTTTCCAAAGGTTCATCACAGGCCGACAGTTACATACTGTAATGTGCACAAAGATACCACAAGGAATTTAAAGCGTGCAAGTAGATCTTTCCCACCTGTTGACCTGTTTACTGTTTGTTTACCTGCTTTGCTGGACATTCCCACCATGCTTTTCTTCTGCTTCCAGAAGCTGATGTCATTTTTGAAGGCCAAAAAGTCAAAGAGAAGCTGGAGAGGTGACAGACAAGGCAAAAGAAAGTGAAAGTTTGCCTTAAGACAACCCTAACTGTTCCCGTAGAAGAACCCAGCGGTGAACCGAGCATCTCTATGTGCCACTACATTTTATTTAATTCCATTATCCAATAATCTGCAGTCAGACTCACATGGAAGGCAGCTACAAAGAAGGTCAGAGCCAGGAAGTACAAGTTGGTATCCACAAAGATCCCTTTAATCTCATCAGCATCCTTCTCTGTGAAACCTGCAAATGTAAAAGACACATGGAAACGTTATTAGTGTGCGTGTGTGTGTGGGACTGAGTGTGGGTGAGACAGAAAGAGAGAAATGTAAAACGTACCAAACTGCTGCAAAGAAAACACAGCGTCTTGCATGTGGATCCAGAATCGAAGTCTCCCCAGAGAGATGGAGTCGTAGGAGATCGTCAGTGGGAGCTCTGATGAGGTACTGTTGATCTCCTACACACACACACACACGGGGACAGTGCTTTTGTCAGTTCAAAAACTTTTTCTTTAGCTGGCTCTTCAAATATTTATTCAGTATCACATTGACATTGTGGTCTCATGCACTTTAATGTGAGCTGGGTCTTACTGATCGTACCAGCCCTGCTTCAATGGCCTTCAAACAAAGTTCACTAAGAGTTTAAAATGAATAATAGAAAGAATAGAGCATTTGAAAATCTGCCACTGGGAACTGGGACTACCTCACAGGCTGTCGTAGGCAGTACATTACATAATGTTTATTCAAACTTACCACAAGGTCCTTGACCCGGTTGCTGAGCTCATCGACAAACAGCAGAGGTAGATACACCATCTTCTTCCCATTCTGGAATCTGAAAGGCAAACAAGCAAACAAACACAAGTCGTCTCTATGGTGATCTATAGCTACACTCAGCACTGATTTGCATGCGTTTGTGTATCCACTATCTTACACTCTGAGGTATCTGTGGACGTCACTTGGGAGGTATTCTCTGTCGAACAGGAAGTGGTCGCCGACAATGTTGAGCGTTAGTCGCGAGCGCCAGTGGGAAACCGGGTGATCCGACGTGGAAGCGGATTCACTTCCTGCTGCAGGGCGACCGTCGTGGCCTTTCTTCTGCTGGGCTTCCTCTTTCTGACCCTGTGGGATTTCACAGAGACAAATTAACAGTCAACCACCACATCTGAAACGCTAATAGTCGCTGCTCCTTCTTCAGATCTCAGCGTCTGATTTACTGCATGTTTAAACTGTCTGGTTCCTTTACAAACAGAGCACAGACTCCTCGTCTCCTGCCTGCACGACATTTCTGCAGGATTGTTAACACTAGGAAGATGCAACGGAAATAAATGCATCATATTTAGAAAGAGAATGAATACAATGTAAAACTAATAGCACCAAAAACACAAGACATGGTCACTTCCCAATTCGAACAACTCCATACCCATGTTTTATCCTCTCCAGATATCAGAGAGATTTCCGGCGGCTTGGGGACCATGTATGTGGTGAGCTGGGCCACCAAGTGGACCTGACGTGGATCCTGCCATGGATTGACTCCAGCTTGATGGACGAATATTAGTGCATATAAAGTTCCATTATTCCGTGTTTTCTTAGGGAGGGAGACATTGACTATCCTGGGGGAGAGACAGAGAAAAACCAAGACAGAGTGAGCGTCCAGATAAATATGTTCAAAACAGAATCGTAACACAAACCCTGAAAGCAACAACTAATAAATTAAGCTACTACTTTTTATGTTTAAAGTGCTCCTCAAAAATTAAGCCAAAAGCAAGTAGAGCTCCCCCTGGTGACTGGCTGCAGTATAGGTCATAAGCTCCACCCCCTCCATGTTAGTGGATGGGACTTATTAATCAAATGAAAAAGCGAGTGAGTCTGGCGGACTCCGCGTGGCTCCACTCTCAGACCGTACTGCAGAGACTCTGGGTCCAAGTCGCAAGATGACGCAGCACATATCCCCGGGAAAATAGCAACAGTCTGGCCAATGAAAGGAAGTGGGGACACGTCGTCCATATTTATATACAGCCTATGGTCGAGACTGGTTTGTTAAACAGAGGAGTCTGAGAAGATGCTTTTATGAGTGACCTAAGAGTAACCTAAAACACACCAATAGCTGCTAGCAGTCTCTCATCTCTGTGAATCAATAATAGCTTGAAGCAATGGCGAGACAGATGATCGTGTAATCTTTGACCACGATCCATCTGGGATTTGACAGCTTTGATTTGATAAAACAGAGTAGTCATCACTTAAAGTCCCACCAACCTCTCAAACTTGCTGTTGACATCAAAGTCCTCCTCTTTGTGGATTAGAGTATGTCCCCCATCTGCATTTGACCGCAGTGCAGTGTAGATACTCAACTATCAAATGCAGACAGAGATAAGGATGTTACAGATAATGTTAATTAAAATTGTTGTAGTTATAATGTAAAGTAGCATTGCGCTAATCAAACTAAACACCCACAGAAGACAGCTGACTGACCTGTAGTTTCGGGTTCCCCCCCAGGAAGGGCGTGATGCAGTTGTCACCTGTAGGGCTGTCGCAGGGCTTGGTGTACACGATCCCATACATCACCCAGCAGGTGTGGAGCACGTAGACCACAAACACCCCCACGATTAGGGTGGTGAAGGACGTTTTCAGGAACATGATGCTTGCGTCGTCTCCCTCAGCTAGCCGAGCCGCTGGGCCATATGTCTGTAAATGAGGCGTCGCAGATGCAGGATAAACAAGATAGTACGTGATGTTCAAGGGAGTTGTCACTGATTGCACTACAAAAACACAAAAAAAAAAAAAAAGAAAAGAAAAGCACAGGCTTTTACCCCCTCTTATTTGCATGAAAGGAATAATTGATTTGGGCTCTTAGTGGCTGTGGCTGACCAGGAACATTCGCCTAAACTTGCTTGTCCAGTTTTTTCATTGCTGTTCTATACAGACCACAGAATGTGATGCAAACGGTTAATAGTCGAATGAAAAACAGGCCGTCACATTTAAACATAACAATAAACACAACATGGTCAGTGTTTTTACCTGACATGAGGAAATTATAGTGTTTTGCAGCTACTATTGCAAAGTAACATACGAACATTTACTTATAAGGTTACAATAAATAGACACACAAATAGCCATTTCTGTTTGAATATGTGTTTGGTTGACGGCAGATTAGAATAAATGTGAATCCCTTTAAAAAAAAACGCACACTCGCTGTCAAGTTGCCTCTATGTTTTCATCTTTAAGGTTTTACTACCATTTAAGCATTTGTTTTTCTGATGTTTCGTAGTAACAGCTTCCTCGGACACAGTCAGTGATTTCAATAATAAAGTCTTAGTTTTTTCTCTTACAGCCTGAGGCATATAATAAAAGTAAAATTCAGACGTTAACGTAAAACATTACCGGTGTTTAATCTGGCAGGCTGTCGGTGACAGGACTCTCTCAGCTGGATCATTGGCTGCACATCGGTCCATTCACTTTACAGATCCTGCCGGGCAGTTCAGCGACACGACATCTTGTCTTCAAACCCGCTGGTCACTGTATTTGTCTGAAGACATCTGCTTCCGACTCGGCGAAGTTCTCGTTTTAAGACAAAAAAAATACAAGAATCTCTAAAATATGTCAGCTAAAAGCGTGAGGTGGCTCTACATTTCCGCCATCCACTTCCTGGTTGGGCTCTAAAGCGAGATTTGGGGGAAAGCTATCGCGAGATTTTGTGTCAGGGACCGGGACACTTGTAGAGTTGGGGAAACAAACTGCAGTTATTAAACAATAATCTCCCAAATTACATTTAAGTAATAGGATTAATAGGATCTTTTCATTATTGGCAGTCAGTTCACATATTTTACGCTGTCATAACTGGTCAAACGCATTTTTTGTTGACACGCAATTTGAACTAATTTGTTTAAAAGATTGAGACATCAGAAATGAGAGAAATTACCATTCTGCAGGTTTATTGCCAGTTTATTATTTTGCTTATTTCGCCATTCAGTTGTAAACTTTTAGTTCTGATTTGTTAACACACGAATGTCTGTATTGCTCTTCACCGTATATCCACGAAGAGCCAGTAGAGCCAGCTCATCAGGAAACGATTCGGTGGTATACCTACACCTGAAGGACAAAGAAAATTCCTATGCCGATAACGTTCACTTTATTAAACGACTAAAGATGCCAACAGTTGTTTTTCTTTTATTTACAGTACTAGGCTAAACTATAAAGTGCCGTGACCCGGATTCGAACCGGGGTTGCTGCGGCCACAACGCAGAGTACTAACCACTATACGATCACGGCTGTCCTCTCGAGCCCTTCTCACTTCTTGCGTCTAACGATTACGCTGGGTGGTGCGGTGTGTCTTAAAGCGCCACGTATTAAGTTTTTATTGAGCACCTCATTCTCTTGTGTCACTTTAATGCTTTTTAGCTGAGTCGGTCTGATTAACTTCTTCTTCTTCTTTTTTAAATTGCATTATGAAACATTTGACCGCAAGTTGTATGAAGAGCGTACACTCAGTTAAAAAAATAAAATAACTATGGTAGATTTCTCTGGGGTTTTGGTGACAAGTTTACTATTTTAACACGGTCACACATTCAATAGACGACAGTGGTCCTGTCTTTTATTGAATGATGTAGCTCAAAAAGGAGAGTGCCGTGACCCGGATTCGAACCGGGGTTGCTGCGGCCACAACGCAGAGTACTAACCACTATACGATCACGGCTCACAACCAGAACTGGTAACCGCGGCTCTTTCTTTGAAATGTACGTGCTTACGTCTCGACTACTGCGTGTTGGAGACGCACGTCGTCGCTTAGTTTTGCAGAAATAAGCCGAGTTATTTTCACTTGCCAGTTCGTTTACGTTAATATAATTGCTGCGATTGCAGCTTCTTCTGCCATAATACACAGGGAAATCACTGTATATTTCTTTTAATTTACTTTCTCTTCACAGCAGTGCTGGTTTCACCCGTGCATTCGTACTGTATTGAGAAGCCTAAAAGGAGGTTGGTTACCCTCAAGCACCCTTGAGTAAGGCCATTAAAGTTGGATGGTATTCACTCCGCGGAGAAAGTTTTGTCCTGTGTTTCAAACCACTGACAATAGAGCTCCTCTTTCTCTTGTCTCTGCTGCAGCCAAAAGCACTAACCTAGCAGAGGATGGTTTCGATCCATCGACCTCTGGGTTATGGGCCCAGCACGCTTCCGCTGCGCCACTCTGCTGTACAGTCAAGCTTGACAAGGAGGGACATGAGGGACATCTTTTAGCTGTTGTTGGACATGAAACACCCATCCACACACTGATCCACCCAGCCTGCAGCTACAGCATGTTTATTCCTGAAGCGTCTTCTCTGAATTTCTTAATAAATGCACCATTTCCTCTGAATACATTTGTCTCATGTATAAATTTTAAAGAGGTTGCGTATTAAAGAGTCAGAACCAGAACAATAACCTTGTCTACACTGGCCCATGGAGGGCTGCCTGGGGGTAAAATGATTCAGCAGCTAATACCAATTTATCTCACATAACCTTGGAGTGGAAAAATAGGACATTTTCTATGCCCGGCTCTACTTGTGCTGCAAATTTGTTAGCATTTGTTCAATCTGACATTTAACCGCTGCTGTTTGTTCATAAATAATGGATAATACTCCTGCGCCACAGATGGTCAAGCTTGCCTGCCTCTGTGAGTTCAGGTTAGCGACGCTGACCTCAGTCTTAATGAAGTCTTGGAACATCTTGTCTTCCATCACATGTATCGTATCCTCCTTGCTCATTGACCCCCTCTCCACAGTTGGCCTATACAGTCTGAAGTGTCCGCTGTGCCAGTATGGTCCTGTAATTAGTCTGAGAGCTCCTGTAATCTCGATGCCATCAAGATATTGCATGTGGGATGTACAGCAGATGTGAGTTGAGCACCCTCATCCTGGAAGTGCTCTGTGGGCAAATTTCCCAGCTGAACATCTTTTTATAAAGTCTTGGATATTATCAGACTTCCTGTATCGGTATGGTGTATCTCTCCATCACTGAAGCACATGTATACCAATGAGTTAATCTCTTGCTTCCCGTCTGTCAGATAAGTCACATGTGCAGATGACCTGGCGACCGACAGCAATGAAAAGGAACACTGTGTCATGATCCAGATGATTCATCCTGGATAGGTAACAAAGGCTTTTAAGTCCTGTTGTTTTTTCCCCCTCGTAGTGCTTTAAAAGCTAGCCACCCCAGATGGGACTCGAACCCACAATCCCTGGCTTAGGAGGCCAGTGCCTTATCCATTAGGCCACTGGGGCTTTGCGCAAGCTGTTTTTTACTGCAGCTTTTTCAGAGTTAAAAGGAAAAATGTATGTTGCTGATTGTTGTTCCATGTTTGCTCCCTCTCCATTAATTATCTCACAATACCACATTCATCTTGGTCTCTTTTAAAGGGAATCCAGACTGCCCCCAGGTAGTTAAATGGCAGTTAATGGCCGTCCACCCCAATATATATATAGGGTAAATTAAAATATCAACCACCTGTATTATTTTCCTGTAGAACAAATACATTCATTCATTCATTCATCTTCTATACCCGTTTAATCCTGTTAAGGGTCACGGGGGTCTGCTGGAGCCTATCCCAGCTGTCATCAGGCGAGAGGCAGGGGTACACCCTGGACAGGTCGCCAGTCCATCGCAGGGCTAGAACAAATACATTCAGATTATAATACTTCTATTGAAAGAAGGTTTTGAATCCCGGACAAGTACCAGTGATGCAGTATGTTTGCACCGGAGGGAATTACAGTGATGCAAGGGATTTAAATGTTTTCCCCCTTTGACCACTTACTCATGTTTATAGTTAAACACTGAATATTTTTTTATTGTTTTGTCAGTTCTGAGTTTCAGCTTTGACAAAAAGTGACTGCACGAACAAAGGAGCTCTCTCTTGCACTCAAGTTCCTCCTCAAACTAATGAAATACTCAGTGAGTGTGTGTGTGTGTGTGTTTCTGAGCCTTTGGGCGGAACAGTACGTCAGGAACACAGAAGAGAGGAATACAAAGAAACGATGGGCACCATTTAAAATATATGACCGAGAGAAGGACCGAACCGTCCCCTGATGCACTCCGTACCCATTTACTTGTCAGACGTGATTAAGAGGCTTCAGCCTCATCCATACCAGTGATGTACTCGTTCTCTTCCCTCGGGGAACCTGAGTCACATACATTAGCTAAATTGCTGAATTTCTGGTCCTCCTCATAAACCAGAGAGCAGGCGGAGATCCTCGGGCATGTTCTCCTAACTGTTCTTCAGACTCAAGACTAAAGGTGGCTCTTTGCTCTCGGGGCTTTCAGACTCAACCAAGTCTGATTTTTCCCCAGCAGCTTTACTCATTTTACTTTTATTCACCATTAAAATGGCAGATTTTGTTTTAATGCTAGGGATAGATGTAATTTTAATCCAGTATTGCATTGTTTGTGTGACATACTTACATTTTGTAATTTGACATGTACTTTGAATATTATATTTAGCAACCTTTCAACCAGGTAGTAGTTAAACGTTTCACCACCCAGTGGCGCAGCTGCTCCATCTATAAAAATATACAATCAAATTCAATTCTGTCATTAACCATTCTGCGCCCACAGCCAGCTCTCTTTTCTCAGTTTCTGTCTGTCTGTCTCTGCCCTTCCTCGATACTCCCATGAACCATAATCACCACTCCGTGTGTCTCCATCAACATCCATCATTCTTTATGGAGTTTCGCAGTCGGGGGCCATGAGCAGAGAAATCTGGAGAGAAGGAAAAAGGCAGCCCTCCAGTCAGGGGCACAGAGAAGGTTAGTCAGCACTCTATTTCCAGATGACCTCCCAGATAGAAAGAATGCGTCCCTGTCCATACATTTCCAATTGCCGCGTGGGGAGTATTGACGAGACCCAGTTGAGAGAGTTCAGCTAACCTCCTCCTTTTATTTGAATAAATTGACTTTTTACAAATACAAAATTCCAGAAACAAGTCACCTCTCCCTAGCTTTGGAGCAAACCATTGCTCTCAGTGAATGCGTAATATTTAGTTATTTCACTGAGGCCATGTTGTCCCCAAAACACACTAGGGGGCTGTTATTAAAATGAATGCTTCCTTTAATGTAATAATACTAAGAGTTCCATTGTGTAGTGTTTAAAATTAATTAAGCGCAAACTTGATTTTTAAATTTTCTGTTTTAAATACAACAGCAACACAGCCAGATAGTTAAAGCTCATGAAATAAGTCGAATTAAAGGGTTTAAAGGCATTAAAAAGCAGCATAGCATTTCAAGCCAGTAGGTGTAAGGTTATAAGTTGGTCCTCTACAGAGACTCTATATGTGCCAAGCTGCTGCAATACTTTGATAAAAGCTTAGCCGGTCAAGCAAACGTTAGTCACACCGACAGCAGAGTATAGCGACATGGTGGATGCTGAAGTTTCAGGTCCAGTAACTCAAAAAGTTGAATAAAATGTATGTACGGTTTGATGATCTACAAAAATAGGCTTGTTGTTTTGTGTAGAATATATGAACATTTGTTGCATTTAAATTGATGTAAGGAACAATTGTTTTGTGACAATACAATGTTCTTCTGGGAAACCTTTGGACCTGGTTTTCGTGGGGATGTTGCTTAGACATGTACCACCCACCTAGACCAAACCAGGCACCCCCACCCTATAGCAATGGCACTCCTTGATGGTAGCAGTCACACGCACACACAAAAACAGTGTAGAGAAAATATGAAAAACAGCACTAGGTGTTGACCTGGCCTCCAAATTCACTAGATTCCAAACTGATGAAGTATATGTGGGATGATCCACGGAGGACCCTCCCATCAACCCACAGGACCCAAAGGCTCCCACTAACAGCATTCAAGTCAAGTCAAGCCAAGTTTATTTCTAAAGCACATTTAGCACATTTCAACCTCAGTTGAACCAAAGTGCAAGCAGAACAATATAAATAAAACAACAATCCTCTTTAAATATAAAACAAATATAGATAAAATAAGAAATAAAACACAAGGAAAACTGTCAATTAAAAAGTTGTGTTGGCAAAATAAAATCCAAAATATCCTGCACAACTTAGACTGAAGGCCAACGAGAAGAAGTAGGTTTTCAACAATGATTTCAAATGCTCGAAACTCTGGACAGCTTTGATGTACAAGGGTAGGCCTTTTGGAGTTTGGGGGGGCCACCAATGAAAAGGCTCTATCACCCCAATATCTGACCCTGGATCAGGGAAGGTCCAGTAGCAGCTGGTTCTGACAGGTAAGGTAGTGCCCGGCCATTAAGACTCTTAAAAACTAGTTGTGAAATGAATGAATCCTAAAATGGACTGGAAGCCAGTGCAAGCTCAAAATCATGTGCAGGGAGTTACCAACCGACTTTATTTACAAGTCTTAACGAATTCAAAGGTGGAGTCAACAATCGTAGCAAGATTTCTTCCAACAGGGTGACAGTAGGATACTAGAGGACCGATGGCATTGTCAAAACCATCTAAGAGAACCTGGTGTCCAAATAGAGACACCACAGGACACCCTCAGAAAGCCAATATCCATTCTCTGATGTGTCACAACTGCTGTGGAGGCACAAGGGAGACCTACACAATATTATGAAGGTGGTCATAATGTTATGCCTGATATGTTTGTTGTTTCTTTATTTCAAACGCATGTCGTGTCATTGCTGCAGAGCTGTTTAATTATATGAAGTCCTGCAGGATTTGGGCATGTGAACAGAGCCTTCGTACAAGGTACAGAGACTCCTGCCAAGTGTGCATGTGCATTAACGTATCCCTTTCAAGATAAGGTTGAAAATCATCGGAGTGGTCCTTTAGGCGGGACAGCTTGCATCAGTCAAGCTGTTCAGTGTTTGTGGTTGTAGGTTACTGAGCTGCAACTCTCAGCTTTGAGGCAGGGGTGTTTGCTGAAAAGGAGCGAGAAGGCTCACTCAACCTTTTCTGGGTCAATAACACTAAAAAAGCCACCAGTCTCCCTCCTCTCATCTCAATCAAAGCTATTGCATTGGTAATTTAGAGCTGGCGTAAAAGGAAAATAACTTGCCTCATTTAAATGCTAATTTGTCTTCAGCTGGAGATCGAGCACAATGGCAACAGGTTGGGAGAATGTGGAATATGCTGTGTGAGAGCTCGTAGATCAGGCGCGCAGGCAGTTTTCCAGCCACACTTCCCCATAAAAATCTTTTATTTCTTCATGCTTTTCTTTCTTACATGACCCGGCAGTTCTGCATAAATACGCAAGAATCCTCGGTCCGCACTGTGGTTGTGACTGAAAATCATTACCGATGCTTCTCTGTCAGGGCCGACGGCCTTCTTGGTATCGTCACCCCACGCTGCTGTGGGCCACATTCTGACAAACCATACATGTTCATAAATCCACAGAGGAATGGCTGCTTTGCAATTCATGTAAGGAGTGTGCCACAAAGCGTCCCCGACCTTATACAACTGGAGTGCATCCTCGTCTCTTGTCTCAAACTCTGCTGTTCATGGAAAGAATCTCATATCACATGTCCTCTGAATTGCCTCTGAGCTCCTTGCAGAGCTCCAAGATTGCAGCCATGGTATACTCTGCTGGAGAACCTCTCATCTTCTGTCCGGAAAGGTGCATCGCTCCCTTCAGTTTGAGAGTGAGTTGCCGCCCCTGGTAAACAGGCTGAAGTATCTTGGGGTCTTGTTCACGGGTGAGAGTAAAATGGAGTGTGAGATGGACGGGCAGATTGGCACCTCGTTGGCAGTAGTGCAGACATAGTCCCAAACGTGGCAGGGGAAGAGGGAGCGGAGCTGGAAGGCTTTCAATTTACCATTCGAAAAAAAAAGAAGCTCCAGCCCCCTCAGCTGTGAGCTTTGGGTAGTGACTGAGATTGCCAGTTGAGGAGGTTCAGTCATCTGATCAGGGCACCTCCTAGGCAACTTCCATTGAAGGTTTTTCTGGGCGGACTCATGCAACCGGTGGGAGACCTCGAGCCAGGGGCCACTGGAGAGATTATATATCTCGTCTGACCTTTTAATGCCTCGCGATCCCCCAGGAGGAGCTGGAATAGCTGTGGAGAGGGATGTCTGAATTAACTTGCCACTGCAACATGACCTGGATTACTCATAGAAAATGGATGGATGATTTCTAAAAGCATCCAGACTTACGGTTTAATGATTTCTTTCTTTCTTGACTTATTTTTTCTCACCCTTCGAGGGCAGCTTTCTGTCTTTTATTCTTCCTCTCTTCGTCCATTCCCTCCTCCTTTACTGTTTCCCAGTATCTAAGCAACACACACTCTAAAGATTTCTCTAATTTTCTAAAAGTGCCTCTCACCCACGGTCAGTCCCCCTCTCTTTAATTTCTCCCATCATTCCCTCTTTCCCCGCTCTCCCACCGTCTATTATCTGAATCTTTAACCTCTTTCAATCTGTCTCTCTGTGTCATCCTCCGTCTCTGTCACTCTCCGTCTGTCTCGCTCCATCTTTCTCACTCTCTTCGTCGGTCTGCAGCCACCCTCGCTCTGTCTCCTCGTGATTGAGTGAGCCGAGAAGTTAGTTGGATACCCTTTTTACTGTCCTCCAAGGTCAACCGCACACACACACACACACGTGCTGACCTTTCCATGCGCGTCATTCAACGTCGTTGGCCCTAAAGGCTTTTGCAGGTACTTGACATGCCTGGCTTAATGTATGGCGCTCATCTATTCTCACACAATTACTTTTTGGGTGTGAGCGCGCCAAGTGTGTGTTTGCATGTCTGCATGCCCTCATATGTATGTGTGTGTGTATATATTCGTGTGTGTGTGTGTGTGTGTGTGCCCGCGGCTTTCTCATTTAGATTGTAGGCCGTATGAATTTCCATTACGCAGAGTTGACAAGGAAATGGCCCAGTTTTTAATTGGTGGAGATTCGCCTGCGACACAAGGTCATTGGTTGATAATATGTCAATAATCTGTCACACAGTTGAGAGAACAGGCTTAGAGAGAGAGAAGAAAAAGAGAGTAGGACAGTGGAAAGATGGACATAGCCTCATTGGATTTGTCAGCATCTATCCCACGCACACACACTCTCTAAAATCACCCACGGGCACATCCGTTAGAGCGCCTCAGCTCTTTCCTACGCTCCTTCCCTTCTATTTTGTCCACAAAACGTCTCGGGTTAAGAAGGTTTTCCTGGATAAGGCAGAATGGCATGTTTACTTGTTTAGAGCGTGCAGATTCATCCAATCCAACCAACCTGAATTCGGTCCACAGAAACATTCATTATGTAGAGCATGAAAGGCCACGATACTGGACTTTTTTGTGTGTATCTTCTCACTAAGGCGTCTTGTTGTCTCATCAAGGGCAATGCCTGCAATCAGAGCTTAGCAGTAACCCCATCATCACCCAGTTTTCATGAATAGGGCCTTTTTAATTATGTATGCAGTTAAAAAACCTACTGGTTCAGGAGGGGATCGAGAAAGCACACACATCAGGAAGCTGATTCTGAAAGCGCTGTGATGAGCGATGGTACCATACATGGAGCTGAATCCTAGCCGATGATGGGAGGGACAGGGCGTCTTTACACTGGTGGTGGTGGAGCAGCAGATGAGGTTAGCAGGTGGATGAAGGAGAGTTCCAAGGCTGACCAAGGAAAGCAGAAGAGATTAAGAAAAAGATCACCTGCATTCTCTGTAGAGGAAGGACTTGGTGAACATTTACCTACGCTTCATTTAGTACCATACAATGTAAAGTTATGTCAGAGCTGGAATAATAATGTGCAGGGTCTGTAACTTGTTGCAGCATCTCTCTGCTTCTCACCAGATTTCATCTCGCCCAAGGACTGCCTGAGTTTAATGTAGATGTTAAATGTCCAGATATGAGACCTTTCCGCTGATCAGAAAATGTTGTACGATGAAGGCTGGTTGACTTTGTACATTTCATTTAAATAAAAACGTGAAAGTACGCCACAGAAAGAGGGAGCAAAGCATCAATGCCACACCTGTCACAAATGAAAGAAAACCCACCGAACCATTTCTTTCTATTACATTTTTGCACACATCCGTTGGTTTTTACACCATAAATATGCAATAAAAACCAACAGGTGCAGAAACTCAGTTAAATTTTTTCTTCTTTTTTTCTTTTTACCCCTCTGAGCTTTCTCTCTCGTTGTTTTTGATGCCACTGCTCCAAGTGATTCGGCTCCACTGAGCCATCACTCAGATGTTACCTCAGCACTTTCACAGAACACTGGCCCGCGCACTGTTGTCGACGTGTGTGAGTAAAACTTTGATTGTTTCTCCCCTCCCATTCTCCCCTTCACTTCCCCTTCACAGCTCCCTCAGCCCGATGCAACCCTGTCTTTCCACCTCTCACCTAGTTTCCCTTCATTTCACCGCACCTTTCTTTTTTTTTTTTTTTTACTCTTTTCCTCTCCCTCCTACTTCATCTCCCAATCTGTTCATCTCGACATGTGTGTCAGTTTGTATGGGGTGGCTCTTGTCGCCATGACGATGCCAAGACAAGCGGATCATGGAGGGAAAGCACGACTGAGGGGCCGAAGGGACAGATGCACCGAGCGAGATATCGTGGAGGAGAGATGGAGCGACATCTGATGTTCCCTCGCTGGGGCAGCCATGAGTGCAGTTACAATCTGTAAACACATACACACACACACCCACACACACACACACCCCACACACACACACAGGACTTTTGGGATGTGATCACAGGGGAACTTTGTAGCCTCTCAAACTGAGAAAATTAACACAACAGGAAATTGGTTTCTGCTTTCGTGCAAATGTGACAGTATATCCCTTGACAAATGATGTTATGTGTATATAAATGATGAGTACAATTTATTCAGCTTCAAATAAAACACGATGGAGGATGGTGGTTAGAATTGGGAATGAACAAGAAGCGCAATAAACAAGCATCAGTTGTTTAAGTGAAATATACTTCTTCACTTTCTGGTAGAGAGCACCATGTTAAATATAAAGCTACAGCCAGAAGCTTGTTAGCTTAGCATAAGTCCAGGACGCACATATACAAATAACCTATACTCACAACTGATAAAGTTATAATAAAGTGATATTTTGTTGTTTAATTAGCCACACTGTTAAACATCCTCATTTCTGAGCTTTATATGTGTTAGTGAGAGGATTTTTGGCCAAGATAAGCTAACCACATGGTAGCATAGCCTAAAGCCCTGTCAACATAGTCCTACAAAGAGGTTTGATTGCTGACAATTACTTTGCAGCTGGTGGGCAATCCGGGCTCTGGTTGCCTGGGTAACCCTCTTCTATGTTTGAGTGAATCAAGCAAGATTTGAACTTTGAACCTGAACTAGTTTACAGACAGAGATCTCTGCTCCAGCTGTGCTTATCTGACACTACGCCCACTGTCACAGTAAATTTTGTGGTAGGTACCAGTATCATGGAAGGTGTGTACTTGCAGTAAACGTTAGGGGAACTCTGTGTTTGCGTCATATATCTGTATTATCTCAACTGTTTTTGCATCAAAATTTAGATAAGTTCAGCTTGCTACCCACTTTCCACCCCCCCACGTATTACAGTATCGCTCTACATCGCTGCTAGTTTCCTTTATTCTGATTTCAAATGAGGCTTGTACGACAAGGAAAGTCATGTGTACAAAAACGTTTGACGCTCAAATGATGCAGAACACCTTTGCAACTGTTGGCGTACAGAATCGACCAAGGCTAACAGTTTAGCAGGCTAATGACCAGGTAACTTGATGTAAGAAATGCAAAGGCATAATGAAAAGATACCTGGAATATCAAATAATAGTATTAGGAAAGAAACCACCTCTGACATCCATGAAAACATCAGAAAACAAGTTTCAACTAGCGAACTCAACTACAGTCTCGATCACAGTACTTTAAACACGACCCTAGCGTGCAGCCATTATAATCGGTCTTCTTGACTAAGAGAGATAAATATTTCCAAAAACCTTTGTTGACATCTTGCTAGCTAACGGGCTAATTCATACTGTGCACACAAACGCAAACGTAAAACTCACTAACCCCCTCACCCCCACTGTTTCACTCTTGTACAACTCTGACAAACTGTTCAGACAACCGGGAGATCAAACACCGTGGCAACGATTGAGCCCTGTGATCACCACGGATACGGTGAGACAGCCCACCACTTTGTACTATCTAGTTGCATGTAGTTTATGTGTGTGTGTGTGTGTGTCACAGTGTGTGCAAAGTGACCAGGTTCATTTAGCAGTACAGAAATCTGAGGGAAAGCAAAGTCAAAGCTTGACTGACTGTTTCTCTCTCTCTCTCTCTTTGTGTGTGTGGGAAATGAGAAATAAAAGAACGTGTGCTCATGTGTGTCATTATTCAATCATCTGTTAGTGTGTGTGTGTGTTTGTGTTTTAGGTGTGTCCATATGTAACCGTCTGCGGCTGAGTGTCTCCCCAGGCTCTTTTCTGATAGACCACTGTTGGGTGTTGTGGAGATGAAAGGGATGCTGGGAACTCATCTCACGCTATGAATCCTGGGTAAGTAGCGTGTGATGTGAGTACATCCTCATCACTCAGTGAAAGAACGCTTTCATCCCTTATCCTTTCACTCTATCAATATCCTCCCTTTCTGTCTGCTCTCCTTGTGCTCGTCCCCATTTCTTTCTTCCTTCCTTCATCTTCAGTTTCCTGTTTTATTTCTTTATTTCTTTCTTTCCCCTTTTCTTCTGCTCTTTCTTCCCTCATTTTAATACCTATTTCACTCTGCCCCTATTCTGCTTCCTTATGCTTCTTTTCTACACAACTCTTTGAATTTGCCTTTCTTCCTTACTATTCTCTTTTTCTATTCTATTCTTTCCATTTTCCATTCTCCATTCCCTCTTCTGTACACTTTATGTACCTATCTTCTGTCTTTCTTTACCTTTGTCATTTCTTCTCCTTTCCTTTCTTTTACCTTTCCCTATTATAATTTTTTACTGCCCTCTTTATCTTTCATCGTTTTACCCTTTCCTCCCCTTATGGTTTCCATTCCCTTCTCATCCTTTCTCCTCTCATCTTCCATCTCTCTTCCTTTTACCTTCTACTAGTCCTGTCTCCTACGTCCTTCTTCTCTCCTTTCCCGTGCACATAAAATGATCAAAGTGCCCATTCGGGCCATGACAGTTCAATTTCACCAGGACACACATACACACACCCTGGAGAACTTTTCTAAGGGTTCACATGCGGTCAGCAAACTTCAACTAGGTGGCAGACAAGTTTCAAATTATTATTCTAAAGGTGGTTTTGACTTTTAGCTTTGTTACCTCAAATTTAAAGATTGAACAGACAAAACGTGGCTGTAAACGTACTCGTAAAATAAAGATAAAACAAAGTCTCTGTTGTAACTCTAAGGGCAATACGAACCATAAATAATGGAAGGCTGTTAACTGGGAGCAGGTAACCAGAAAAACACAACATATGGAAATGTTTTAGCATTTAAATGTTTCATGACTTGGCCTAATTGGTTTGAAACATAGAATCAGTCACTTAATCTTAGCCTAGACGTAAGCTGACAAGTTGATATTAAACCAGGGTAATGCTACATTTCGTGCCTTTCAGGACCCCACTGAGAAACAGAATCAGACCCGTAGGTACAATTATAATACATTAGTTAAATTAGGCTATAAAAAGACATAAAACTAAAAGATGATACTGAAACCCGTCTCCAAGTGATTTTCAACATGGACACATATTCTAGAAATCAAAGTCTGAAATCACAGTTTGTATTTAACTCAACAATGTGGGCAGACTGATAATCTGGACATTTCATCAAAGTCAATACCAGACCAAATAAGCCAGGGACAGCCTATAAGCACTGCTGTCTCCTCGAGATAGATGAGTCTGTGTGTGGTGAAAGTCTCAGGTGAAGTTGACCCCACGTGATCAGCCCAGCCGTCACGTGACTTGTCAAAATAAGAACGCAGGTGCGATGGCCGCATTCCATTTAGGAAAGGTGCCACTACTGAGCGTCATGGCTCACTGTCATGACTTATAGAGAAACTTAATGGAACTGAGCCGCCAATCATTACACCTGTGAGTTCCTGCGTCTTTAAACAAAACATTAGTTAGCGAACGTTGCCGCGATGGGGTTTGTGAACTTTTTAGTTCCCGTCTTAGAATAAAAACTTTGGAGGCTGAACTGGAACTAATTTAGCTAATGAGCACGTTTTCTGACTGCATGCGCGTCAAACAAGTGGATTCTTTGCAGGAATTAACACTGACCGTGGATATATTATTATATAAGTGGATGTGCAACGCCTTTCCACCGGGAATTATGAACTGTTTTCTGAAAATACAGGTAAATGATACAACACACCCACTCCCTCTCTATGTGCTAACACCGTGGTTTAGCTTTATACCTGAAATTGTAATGCACATAATTTTCCTGAATGTTTTTTTTCTTGCATACCAGCTGTAGCTTATTTATGATTGCTGTGGTTGTTTTAATCGATTTTGTTTACATTGCTTGCTTCTGCTGCTGTCTCCAAAATAGCTGCACTGATGTGCAATCTGTTCTTGAGTGTTGTGCGGCTCTGTTTCTCTTCAGCTCTGTGTTTTTCATCCTATAAGGGGGATCATTTGCAGGGAGACAGCACATTATGTTCTTATCCTTGTGTAAGATTGTATATCAGAGTTGCATTGCATTCTTTTGATTCATAGTTATCGGTTATCCTTTTTTTGCAGTTGCAAAAATGGTCTGATTTCTGTATTTTTTGAACAATCTAAACATATTCCATCTAAAACTTACACACTTTAATTTTAGTAATTAGGCAGAGATGTCAAACTCATGTTCGTTCAAAGGCCACATGCAGTCCAATTTGTTCTTAAGCAGCCCAGACCAGAAAGCATAATGTGACAACTTTTTGTTTTAGTGCAAAGCAGTACACTATGAAACGTTTTATTCGTGAGCAAACTGAGTTTTTAAGAGCTATAAGTGCAATTTTAGTACCTTCCTGTCATCTGCTGTTTAGTTCTGGGTCTCAGTGTTGTGTCATGTATGCAAGTCTGACGAACCCTAGGAAAAAAATTAGGATACGTGTCAATTTTTCTTAAAAACTTGTAGCTGTTGTCTTTTGCACTTTCATGCAAATTCATCTTGCTGGCCACATTGCAGCCTCTGGTGGGGTGCTATTGGCCCACGGGCCGTATGTTTGACAGCACTGCTTTTAAAAAGGAAGGATTTCATGTCTCACACCTAGAACAACGAGTGGCTTCTTAGTGTGTTAGAGGAACTATCTTTACATTTTTTTTTCCCATACTGCACCTCAACAGTTCCTTTATACATGCACATTTACATTAAATGAATATGTTGGAAATTCAAAGGAAGGTATTGCTACAGCCCACTCAGGGACATGGAAGTGTGTGTGAGTGTGTGCTGGGTGAATTGAGCTGCTCAGTGTCAAACTTCAAGGCAGCTTTCATGTTCTTTAGTCTGCCGCTGAAAGTTACAAAGTTTTCACCCCAAGATGACGGCTCTTTCTTCTATTTTATGCTTTCCTTCCAAACCCTCAAACACTTGCACCTCCATGTGTCTGCTCATCACAGGTTGTTACATGTCTCGCAGCCTTCGTACACTTACTCTGGGTCCTTCCAATAGACGCATTCCCTTCATATTTATATGCACGGACAGTTACACCCCGGCACTTGACAAGAAAATTTGACTTATCCACGCTGTGTTTTTCTTTCTTCATCCGTCTCCTCCTCCTCCCCCTCCTCTCTGCATCTACGCTCATTCTCTCTCAATCTTCCTCTCAGCCTGCCAGCCTCTTCCTTCTCTGTTTCTCTGCGTCACTCTCTCGACGCTGATATATGGTGCACTGAAACAAAACGTGACGGCCAACCTTTTTAACTCTCACTTTATTCCCCTCAAGCCTATTTTGTTCTCCCTTAATTTCATGTCCCTCCTTTACATACATTCATCCTCTTCTTCGCTCCCTTTTTTCCACTTGCTCTCCTTCTTCCCTTCACTATCGCTTGTCTCCCCTCCTTCCTGTTTCTCCCCTCTCTCTTATTCTTGCTCCTTCCCTCTCTAGAGTCCTCTTCTTTCCGTCTGTTTCATTAACAAGATTTATCTTCTCTAGTAATTACAGTATACGCACACACACACGCACACACACGCAGGTGCGTACACACCCACACTCTGCATGCCAGTCACACTCCCTCAAGCTGCAGTTCTGCTTTTCAGCCAGCCAGGGTCACTGTGGCACTGCGATGAAGAGAGCGAGGGCGGTGGAGTGCAGCTAGAGGAAAAGGTTGTGTGTGTGTGAAGCAAGGTTATCACATGCATGTGTATTTGTATGCACACATGTATCCGTGTGTGTTTCCAGGACTCTGCTTGACAGCAAACGGGCATTATGATGCGACCGCACTGACATAATTTGAAATAAACGCAGAATAAATGGCATTCAGCTGGCCACCTCTCCCTTTATTTCCCAATTTATTTATGTTTGAATCCATAATGCATGCTACCTTAATGCCGCCTTGAAGGCCACAACTCTGCTTTTGTGTGTGTGCGTGCGTGTGTTCGTGTAAAAACCATCAAGGTCCCAGAGATTCTCATCTCACGCAAGTACTTTAAATTCAGAAACAACAGGCTTTATGACTGCAAATATTTGCACTGGTAGATGAGCCGGACGAGGTTTTAATGGAGGCACTTTTGAAAAGTTCAATGTTTATTCGTGTCTCGGTCTTTTAGCCCACGGGCCTACGATCGTCGATATCATAATCCCTCCAAAGTAATGGCTTTGGCTCCTGACAGAGCCTGACTGATGCCAGTGTTCCCTCCATTCAGAGCTAGCTAGTTGACAGTGACAGAGTGACTGACGGAGAGGTTGACAGGGTGACAAAAGCAGAGTGACTGGTGTTCGTCAGTGCAATGTTTCACACAGTGACACAAGAAACGGAGACGATTATTAGAGGATTTTTAAATCTATAATTTTCAAATTTTACAAAGACTAACACCATAAACGAGACTGAAATTGCCAACTCATAATGAATTCTTTTTTCATCATTACCCACTGGCCATCCTGAGTGAGAGAGTGAGTGTGAATGAGACTAACTTGTGTATAGTTTTAGGCTTGTTTCGCACACACACAGGATTGAACAAACTCTGAGCTATTTTCGAGTTCAGACCTCCTCCCGCGTGCATCACACAGCAGTAGACTGACAGATGGATGGTCCAGCAGAGTCGGGGCGCCTTTGGGTCGTGGAGATGCAGATAGCGCGTTGTGTAACAATTTGTACTTCGCCGCGTTTTTTGTTTTTTGAGTTTTATTCACTTTTAGTTTTCATGTGAGAAAGTTTCATTTGTAGTGCAGCCCAACAGCAGGGCACAAACGCATGGGCAGGTACCGATATTCATTATACTGTTATATAGCCTGGTATACAGCTTTGTTTCTGTCTGCTTTGATTTTTAATGCATATCTGTAGATCTGTCTCGTTCTTAGAATGAGATACTTGGTATTCAAACTTAAATATTCGCCCTTTCACACCTTATTAGTTACGTCTGGCCTTTTGGACTTCTCAATTTTAGAGGAAGCCAAATTGGACGGAAAAGCAAACAACCTAACCTTGGTCTGGATCAAATTGTACCATGGCTCAGTTAGTTAATGCAAAGTCATTTTTTGGATGGTTTGGACCACAGCAGAACACGAGGAGAGGAGTTTTTAAAAATCCAGACGCTTCCAGAGGTCAACAGAGAGAGTAAGAGGACAAGGGAGCAATGCCACTTGACGGTAAAGAAAGTGCTGCAGCAGTACACAAATCCACTCGATAGCCTTAGCGATGTGATATAATGAAAGTAGATAATAGATCTGTTCATTCACACACCAGTTGCGTTCCTGTCTATAAAACCAATTAGTTTCAAGTCTGCTGAGATGTAACCCATGTAGGTGGTGACAACAAGATGTGGCTATGTCATGTAAAGGTCTATTTACTGTATACTGTGGCAGAAACATGAAGCTTAGGTCAAACTATCGGGTGTAAAGAGGGCATGACTCTTTGTATTGTTTGAACATCTTCAGCAACGGTGCAAATGTGATAATGAAGTTTTGTTGGCATGAAAAGAGTCAAAGAGCCAAACTTTATGTAACTGTTGCCAAAAGCACCGGTTACGTAAATGACTCGTGCGCATAAAGTTTATTTCCAAGTTGGAAAAGTTGATTTATGGTAAGTAACGGTTGAGCAAAGATGACAAATGTATAAGAGTGAGAGTATTGAGGTTCAGCCTTACTTCTGACAGCGCTGCCCACATGAAACCGCACACAGTGTGTTTGAGATGCACACACACATCAACACAGACAGTCGCACACATTCATATTCGCGCTCTGGAAAAGCAGCGATAATGACAAGCTCTAAAGAGGCGTGTAAATGTTATTCGAGTTAGCTCTGTGTGGGATTTTTGTGTGTGTGTGTTCATGTTTTCGTGCGTTTCTCAAGTGTTTGCAGGTGTGCAATGATGTGTGTCGTGTAGTCAAGCCAAGAGTGTGTATTGTTGTCACCTCAGGCCCCCTAATATCATTTATACGGTTTGCACTCTAACGCACGTACGCACACACACACACACTGAGTTGTAGCAGGTGTCTTCCTTGTCAAGAGAGCAAAGCAAGAAACATGCCCATGTGGATCTGTGTGTGCGTTTGTGTACAAACTCAGGTGTGTGTCGGTTGATAAAGTTTATCAGCCCGGGGCACGTTGCTGTCGGCAACCAGTGTTGCAAAGGGAAAAGGCCACGCAGACGAAGTGTGTGTGTGTGTGTGTGTGTGTGTGTGTGTGTGAGTCAGCAGAAGTGTGCGTCTGTAGGGAGCAGGATGGCAAACATAAGCACCGCTGATGACCCTTTTTCTCATCTCAGAAACGCATACACGCGCACAGAGCAGAAGATTTAAAACCATTCTGAAGAGGAAAAGCTATCAGCATATTTATAAGTTGATATTTCAAAAACACCAATAAACGGAACAGGACCTAGAAACGATGGCATTGAAATAGATCTTCACGTAGAGGCTGAACTTAGCAAGCGACAAGCCGGTACACACACACACACACACACACACACACACACACCGCTGCTGAGCCACATTTCCAAAATCTTGGCAAAGTTTATCCTGATTTGTAACCGTGCTACTGATGTTTCATGGTCTGATCTGTGAGGAGACTGTGAAAGAAGTGGCATAATACTGATGGACGGGCGACAAAAAAGCAGGAGTCGTTTTCAATATTGGCTCACTACAAAGTTTAATCCAAGTCATCACCCCATTTTTAATCCTAATCTCACTCAAGCATCGACTCCAGTCTCGTAAAACTCAAAGACAAGCTTTATATTTTGGTAAAATGTGCTAAAATAATATGTAAATGTTGCAGTGGGACAGACAAACAGACCAGTATGGCACAAGCATTTGAGTGTTTGTTGTTGTTGTTGCGCAGAGATGTGCAGATCTCCTTTTGCCAGAAAGCTAAAAGGCTTATTAGTGTGCCCATCTGTGCAATCTACTATCATTTTCATAAAAATAATAACAAAAAAAAAGGATACAAAAAAGTTGCTTTAAAAATAAGTTTAAATTGGACTCAAATTTTTTTGGGGGGCAAGAGTTTTTAATTGGGACGCAAATGGTGCTAAATATGTCAGGAGGGAGACTGTTAATGAGCTAATGAAAACTGAACAGTCTGGAGTTTATTAATATTCAAAAGATGGAGGATGGCAGACCTTCCAAAAAGGGATTTTGTATTTTATTTTTTTAATTAACTTTTTTTTTTTCAGTTATGTAGGCTGCCACACTTATTTTTTTTATTTTTACTTTTTAACAAAGTATACTAGTGCTGTTTTGGCAGTAATCCCTAGTTATAGAAGACGCTAATCCCTATGTGTTGGTAAATGAAATCATATTAATATGGGATTTGCACCTTATTAAGTCATTATTACATAGTACTGCCAAAGAGGGAATTATGACCCCAAGACAGTTTTATTAATAAGGGAAATAAAGTAAGCGAGTGTAATATTTATCTGAGTTGGCCTTTCGCAGGCAGCCTGATGAGCAGAGGAATGAAAACCCAACAATGGCTAAAACATTTGGGCATTCTTGTAAAAATTTGTGTTGAATGTGAGCGCGCAGCACTCTCTGCCCTCACAGCTGCTACTGAAGTGCCTCTGGGCCAGACACTTGACCTTCAAGAGCTCCAGTTGCTTGGCAGCTAAAGGAGCATGACTACACCGGGCAGCTCCCGGATGAGAGTCGCAGCGAACCCCTGAAACTGCTCAGAAAAGTGTTAACGGTCAGGTCGCTGAGTTTTGTCGATGGAGGGAGAATTAATTGCCAGCAAATTTGATAAGGAATTAATTAAATGGGTCATTTTTTCATGCAAAAAAAATTATGCCCAAGATCCTCTGGCTCCAATTTCACAAAAGAGAGGATTTGCTTTTTGTTTTTAATGATAGGAAAATAGAAAGGCTCCAATGCTGACCTGGGTGACTGATTCACATTATATACAGTTATACAGTTCATCAGTGTAATTATAAATTTCCGTCTTTGTGCTATTAGTTCAGTTCATCAAGCCTTGATGGGATGCTGAGGCATCACTGTAAAGTTTACAGATTTTAAAATTCTCATAAAGAAAATACTGAAAGAAAGAAAAAGAAAACGCGCATGCCTAGCAGTGTACAATATGTTTTTGCTTGTGCAATGTATTTTTGTCCCGGCATCAAACTACACCGATCAGCCACAACATAAAAACCACCAGCCAAATTGAATAACATTAATGATGTAACTGATCGAGCGCACCCACGTGGCGAGAGGATTGGCTGTTCCTTGAATACTGTCGCCGTGTGTTTCCCCAGATAAGTGATGCACATCCACCCGACCATCCATGTAATGCAAAAGAAAACGTGACCCATCAGAGCAGTGGTCTAGTTTTGCCGCTCACGTGCCCATTTTCAGCAATATTGGTCTGCGGCTAAGCAGCCCCACGCGGAACAAACTGCGACTCACTGAATACTCTGACGCATTTCTATCAAAACCACCGAGCTACAGTGACTCGTCTGCTGGATGGGACCAAACTGGCCATCTTTTGCTCACCACATGCGTCACTAAGCCTTGGCCGCCCATGACCCTGTCACTAGTTTTCTTTCCCTGGACCATTTTATGATAGGTACTGACCACTTCAAAGTGGGAATACCTGACAAGAGCTGCAGTTTTAGAGAAGCTCTGAGCCAGTCGTCTAGCCTTCACAATTTGGCCCTTGTCAAAGTCAATCAAATGCTTCCACTTCCTGCTTCTACCACATCAACTTTGAAGACAAAATGTTCACTTGCTGCCGAATATATCGCACCCCCCTGACAGGTGCCATGATAACAAGATAATCAGTGTTATTCGGTTGTCCTGTGATTATGACCAGTCGGTTATAATGTCCTGGCTAATCGCTGTGTACTCCTCTCGTTGAGCTTGTTGGATGCATTCCCACTTCATCTCCCTTCTTCATGTGACATCTGGGGCAGCGTGTTGGCTCAGTTGATGCAGTGTCTGACGGTTGGATCTCTTGGGCTTACTGGTAAATGATGGCGCACAGGAAAACCATCAGTTTTGACACAGCAGGACAGTCCAGACTGTTAGTATTTGGGCCGTTTCACTTTTGTGGTTCTTTAGGCTTTTCGCATAAAAGAAAGGAATAAAATGAATACGGTCTTTTTAGTAGGTTTATATTATTATAGAAATAACTCTGTGGCAGATGAAAACCACTCTAGTAGCACAAGGGACCGGACAGATGCACACGCTGTCAAAAGAAACCGGCATATTTTAAATTTGGATTGTGGTGGAGTCAATTAATGCCCTAAGTCTTGGACTCTCTGGCATCAGCAGATGCTTTGTGTCTTTACTGGTGAGGCTCTGGCAGGTTTTCACTGCAGCCACAGTTCTTGCTTGTTGTGGGGTCTCTGGGTTTAGCAGATGGACTATGCTCTACCTCTTAACTTTGATATATTTGCAATCACCTCTGTTTTAGCTTCATTAACGTTTTCACCTCAATCTGAATGACACCTCTCAGCTGAGACACATGTCAAACTGAATGAGACGCTGATCACAAAGAGTCTGGAGGTAACTTGGAAAACACTAATGACTTGTATGTGTGTCCCAGGAGTATAAATTAAGGTGGAAAAAACATGTTTGCATTAAAGTGAATTCTGTTTAGCATACTGCTTCTTAGTGTCTGTGCGTCTGAAAATCCTTGAATGCACCAAGAAGGGCAGTTGATAAACAGCCTCTGCTCACAGCTGCAGTACCATGCAACGATAATGTAACTTTGATAAAAACTGTAGCTGATTAAATGTCATTGTGATGGATGACTCATCTTAAGGAAGTTCAAGTATCTGCAGATTCATCTGCATAGCACCCTGAAAGTAATGTTTTGACTTTTTTTTTTTCCAGTCGGAGAGAGGCTAATCAGTAAAATAAAACACAGAAATGGAAAACTTGAGGGTTTGAACGCAGCTCAAGAGGTTCACCACATCTCAACCTTTGTGTGTTTCTCCACCGTTTTAACACACTGAGCACTTCTTTGCATTGATGAACTAAAAATTGGTTGCGTGCACTAGATGGCACTGTTGCCATATCTCGCTCCTGACACGCGCATATACACACATAAATAAGCAGAGATTGGCAAACACAATGCTACCCAAGGCTCAAGAGATGGAGAGGCACTTTCAGTCTCCCTTTCCTCCCTCCCTCTCTCCCTCTGACACACATGGCGTACGTTCTTTCTCCTTCGGCTGTTTTCTCTCTCTCTCTCGCCCTCCTTCTTTCTCCTTTCAGACACACTTCTATTACCTCGGCCTATTCGTCCACTGTAATGTATCGTTATTACAAAAACAGACACCTCATATAACACTAAAGCCATTGTTACTGCAGCCAGAAAATCTAAAAGTTTCAGAGCAGGCATGCAGTCTCTTGTGATTCATGAAATTACAAAATGGTGTAGCATGTAATCACAAGCTGCTGCAGCTGAGAGAGGCTGCAGCACCCCACCTCGCACTCGCACACTTCAGTATCGGTCACGTTTGCTCACACCTTCAAGCTGCATGTAACTGCAGTCGTCTACTGTCGGCTCCACTGGCTTTTTTTTTTTTTTTTTTGTGAAGTGCTTTGCTGAAGAGCACTTCAGGAAAGTGGATTACCTCTCAGTCACTACACCCACAGTTTTTTCCGCCTGTGGGGATTTTAAGTGTTGTCTGCCTGGTCACCAAATCACTTCTCTTCTTTTGAGGAGGCTGCAGACGAAAGGAGGCTGAATCAGATACGAACAGTGAATTTGTTGTCGTTCTCACCCTGTCATGGAGCACACTTCATCCAATCTCCGTGAAGTGTGCGCGTGTCAGGGAGTGAGATGAGAGCTTGAACCGTGACTCAAACTCTGTTAACACCAAGAAATAATCATCATCCGTATTCTGTGTTATCAAAACGGGCACACGTGGAGGGAATATGGATACGCTCTGCCGGCTAGAAGCCACCGTCACGGGGAAAATGGCGGCGTTGCCTGTTTGTTCACACTTTTTAAATGACCTACTGTGTTTACCTTTTACTGTCAAGTGACCTCTTGCAGTTTGTGCCACAAATGACGGTCTCTCTCATAAGCGAAGGTGTTGATGTGGCGTTTAAACCCGGGAGGCTGGAGTTCGATTTTGACGCTGAAGTCCGTGGCTTGCATCCTGTCTCCTTCATTTCAACAATCAATATGCACAGACAGATCTGAAAAACAATCATATGGGTCTTTCTGTAAATTTGAAACAATCGACTTATTTTGTGGTTTAGATTATGGATTAGATTAGGACTAGTTCCACATTGAGTGAGACCCAATAGAATGAATACTTACTTGATTTCAGCTACATATAAGTGTGTGCAAATGTGTTTTAGTTGGCTTAGTAAGACCTTTGTGTCTTTAGAAAGACTGTGTCCTCCTCCACAGAATCGGCAATGTTTCAAGAATGGAGAAACCAAACAGCCACCTCCTACACAGAGGTGAAGCGAAAGGTATAATGGACCTCAAACAACAACAAAAAAAATTGGGGGAAACAAACTAATTGAAAATGTCATCTTGGGAAGTACGAAATAACTTTTTTTCCAGACTGAACTAATAAGTAACCAGCCAAAATATTGACAAAATAATGAATGATAAAATTAATGATGAGTTGGAGTCCTGTTTTATGCCTTATTACAGCTGACAACTTCCTGGGGGTTCATGGGCAGGTGTGCCGACGCACAAATGAGACCATCAGAGAAACAAAAGATCCCTCACATTGTCAGTTTTATTCATACAACTTTCAGACCTTCACTATTGATGATGCAGCTTGACACTGACACAAACACCTCATGGTGTCCATGTGTGTCTTTTAATGTGACAACTGAACAATTATTTGAACTTTTGAACATTTGTTCTTAGTTCTGTCATGGTTATTTAGTTTAGTTTAGTATTTATTTAATAAAACAACATGCTATAGCCCTTTTCTGTAGGAAATATAACCTTAAATGACTGCTGGTGTGATCTGCCGCTGTATAGAAAATAAGATTAACTTGACCATCAGCCACTCTATTGCACCAACCAAACACACTAGAATTTTCTGTTCTGATGTGGTGGCACTATTGCTCTGGTTCAAAGTAGATTGTGGGACGTGACTAATGGGCAGTTTACACTTCTGCGTTAAGTTGACACAAAGGCGATAATGCAAAGACTTACACAGGCCCTAGTGCCAAAGCTGACGTGCACCTCCCCAGAAATGTAACTACGTGACGCGGCGACACCGAGTGCAAGAGCTGTGATCGGTCCAGCCGCAGTTTTCAAATTGATTGTTTTGGGTCAATAAAGAATCAGAGGTTTGGAGAGACAGAGATTTATATGACCCGTGTTGAGTGAAATTATGACGAAAATTTGCCATTGTTGAAAGTGAACCAGGAAGTAGAAACAAAAATGAACCTGGCTGGCAAAAAAGACACAGCGACTAACTTTTGTTATAGACCAGACCAACGAGCGCACAAATATAAATGACTCGCAGCGACGTTGGCTACGTGTGTAGGTCCTTTTTAGGTTTAGGTCCCACAGTGCTATGTGTCTCGAGGGGACGGTGGAGGGGGGAGTTGGCTGCATTCTGCAACCTCGCCAATAGATGGCACTAAATCTTACACACAGGACATCAAGGTAATAACTCTTGCCGGATTAAGGATTACTGTAGCCTGCACTAGTAGATAGACATCTCAGTGTAATGAGCTGCTCTTCAGCAACACAGCCTCAGAAATAATAATACATTATCACCTCTCTGAAACAGCAAGAACTGAACACATACAGCATACAACCTTCCTGAGGGCAGGATTTATAGCAGGACTGTTGTATTAGGCTGAATTGGGTTTTAGTTAGGTGCTAATGAACTGGAAACCGAGCATACACACCTGGAGAGGACACCTCAATGACAACTGACAATGTCAATTTTAAGTTGGTGAAACATTTAATCAAGATTTGCAGACAGGGCACAATTCATCAACAAAATTTCCAGTGTGACCTTTGTTCATCATGAGTGAGCCAGCAAGGAGTGCCAGACACACACCTCCATAGCAGAGCTGCATAACAGATTTACTCTTTAATGGCGCTGATACTTACAACGCGAAGATGTTTGCCAACTAAACATTACATCAGGTCAACAAAAGCAAAGAAGTAAATCACAAACTTATCGACAAACTCAAACTTTCCAGATCGACCATAAAGCAGTTTGCTATTTTTTTCCCTCTTTTTTTTTTTTTTAAGTGAAGAAGCAAGTGTGGACAGTCTGATTGACTGCTCACTTAAGAGGACGCAAAATGGCAGCCAAGTTTGGCCACAGATGGCGATGGCTGACGGTACAGCCATCACATCTGATTTAACAAAGGTTACTGGTTGGACTTCTCACGCTGACAGTAGCCAATACTGCCGCTGCTGATAGTGCTCCCCTGGGACGTGTACCTAATTCACATACATCCTGTTTCACCACATAAATCTGCCCAAAGGACACCACACCTTCTGGCTTCTCAGAAGCAGCTGGCTATAAACACAATGTTTTGACACATGCATTCAGGCCCAAGTTGTCTTAAGATGCTTGCACATTACTTCGGCCCGTTTTTATGCTAGGAAAATCTTGTGTTCGACTTTGAAGGACATATTAAAAATATGAAACCAATTTTTTGTTGCCTCGCACGTTATTTTTTTCTGCTATTACTTGCATCACTTGTTTGTGTTGCCTCATTTATTCCACTAAGTAAAAAATGTGAACCCTCACAAACTCCCCTCAAAACTTCTTCTTCAATATATCGACAATAACAGTCACAGAACCTGCTGTTTGACCATCTGCACTATTGCAAGTCAGGGATTCTTCAGATTTTCATGCTGAGATCCAAATCAGTAGTTTCTCCTCCTCCTCCTCCCCTCTTCAGGAGCCAGACTTCTTGCCTTGTACTGGAGCCCAGTGCAAAAACTTGACAAAATATACGGCCAAGCCCTAAAAACAGAACATCTGTCATGCTCTGTGTATTTAGTGTTTCAGTTTCACCTTGTGCACATACCTCAAACAGCTTAAATTAGATAAAATTATCAATGAAAGGTGTCTTACGCCCCGCAGTGCCTCCCAAGATTAGTCGAACTAGGTTGTCGGTATTAAACATTTCATCACTGCGAGAAAACCGGCATTCAGAGAGTCCATTTTCTCAGTTTAACAGTCAGCTGCTGGGTCATTCAGAATTTAATTCCTAAGATTTCTGGTTTGGCTGATACTGATGAAGCACTGCTGAGCAAAGGTGATTAAATAATGTGCACCAACCCGCAGAGTGATGTGGCATGCTCCGTTGATACGAACCCATTCAGATAAAGATTAAACGCTGTCAATTTCACTGCGGCTAAAGGTTCATCCTGACAGAGCTGAAAGACGGGCAGATGGTGAAGCGAAGGAGGGAGGCTGAGAGGAGGGAAAAGCAAAGGAAAGGGAGGAAGACAGTGTATGTTTCAGCGTGTCAACACATAGATATTTCCTCCGCGGCGCTCTGTCTCTCTCCATATCTCACCCAAGTGTCAGGGGAGTGGGTGGCAGGCCCTGTCTGGAGAGACCACACACGTTTAGCCTTCAGAAAATTTGCCTTGGCAGTGCCGGTCAGTGTTGCGAACAGGGAAACTAACGCACACACCACCGCTGTGTACAAAATGTGCTGTGTGAAGTCATGTATAACATCAAAAGAGATTGCATACTTTCTAGTTACGTCGGGCAGTGTTATACTCTCACAGTTACAAACAGAACGAGGCAGTGCCATCTCAGTAAATCTCGTTCAACCACTGTAGTTCAGTCTTCATTAAGATCATGTGCAGGCAAACTGGTTGTAGCCAGAAACATACACCGTACAATGGTTTCAGAGTAGATAATAATATATGTTAAATAAACATACAAACACCATGTTCAGACCCTAAAAAAAAAAATCATTCTTATGCGACTCTTTAAATCTTTTTAAATTATCCGACTGTAGTTTGAGGAACCTAGTATCAGTAACGATGACTCCTGATCTTTGGTAAGCTACAGCATGAGCCTGAAGACAGAGCACTGAACTCTGAAGTACAGAGCACACTTTGAACTTGATATTGAACGTTTCTGTCAAATAGATATCCGTTTCCTATGTTCTCCTCACCATTTCTGACAATGCTGGCTTTTTACATTTCCCTCTTCCTTCTGCCAAACCGGCAAAAGAAATCACTTGCAGTTGCTTCAAGGGTCTGTCTACATTCATTTGCCATGCTATAGTGGTATGAACTCAAACATCTCGACTACTAAAAGGTGGTCTGCTGTGAAGTTTTGTACAGACATTCATGGTCATACCTCCTTTTGTGTGCCTTCGACTTTTGCTCTAGTGCCACAGTAGTGCCAATAAAAAACGAGATTTAGGTAATTGAATGACATGTCTTTATAGTATTGAATGAGTTCTGGCTAATACTACTACAAACTATCAGGGATCTCAAAGGGTTTAAACCAGCATCAACATCAGAAGCTATTTACCAGAAAAAGAAAGTCATTTAGCGCCTATTTTAGACTGCTAAACCAAGATGTTGAAAATGTTTTACTCCCCTGAACATCAGCATATTGACATCCTTAAGTAAACAAGGACACAAACATTTGGCTGATGATCACAATAAAAGCCTAATAGGAGCAGATCGGAAGGAATTTTCAATCAGAGAGGGCATTGAATAAGCCATTGAATAGGAAGACAGTGGCACTTAATAACCACTTAATGCGATTATTTGTCTCTGGTTGGAATCTCGGTGGGACGTGTTGCTAAGGCCTGTTAAATAATTTCGGTGTTGTCATGGTTTAGAGTGAAACTGCGAAAAGAGAAACACATTTGAACGCTCCAAAGAGAGCAGAGCCACTTTGCACAACTCCATGAACAACTTCCGATTTTTTTTAAAGTCAACTAATGTGAAAATCAACCTCAGCTAGTCGATGACATCACACATAAAGACACAGTAGAAAGTAATGCTTAGCAGCAGTGAAGTCTATATCTCTGACCTGAATACATATTGTAGTGTCTCATACAAAGAAAGCTATGGAGGCTTTTCTGCAGGGTAATTGAAGCTAGAACACGGGCTACTGTCCCGCGTCTACACCACAAACGCTGTCAGCCAGACACTTCAAATATGTGGCTCTCGTTCTGCAAACTCGCACTCTCGTAAATGTTGCGTGGTGCATTAACTGACATCAAGGACAAAAACACGCTCTACAACCACAGCAACAACGTCAAGTAATGGAACTTAACAGAACTGAACATAAACACATCAGCTTGTCAATACTGCGTGCTGCAGATATGTTTAGGCTATATGAATCAGGTTAGGGTAAGAGTGTTATAAGATAGGATATTGTAGCCAGGACAAAAAAAGACGATGTGGTATATCTCTGAAACCTTTTCTGTCGATAACAGCGAAGGATCTTATAACTTTAGGCATGAAATTCATCAACAAATTGTTGATGTGCAGCCTCCTTTTCTTTGTTACTGCAGGATAATTGGTGAAGTTTTTAACTGACTGCCGTTGAGAGGATTTGGACCATTCCTCTTCTGGTATTAGCAACTATGTCACCGTAGAATAGGCTTTGTTTTAACTAAGTATTTCCACACGTTTCTGTCTCAACCTGTCTTCTCAGAGGTGTCTGTGTTGTTATTGTCACGTGATAGACGACTAGTCGATCCTGCTTAAAGCGGCATGGTACAGCAGTAAGGTCGACTTGTAGGTACAACCCCTACTGTCAAAAATGTTGTACCTGGATTGATATTTTGGGGCACGTAAACACAGGTTTCTAATCATATCGTTGTATCCTTCATGTTCATGTAAAGTAGCCATCGATAGCGCGTGTGTTTAGCTACAAAGCTCTGCTGTGCCTACGCGCAGCCCCAAAGAGACTGTAGACATTTAGTTTTGCCTAAACACATTACTCGGTGCAAATTTCATTGTCGGCCAGTTAATGCACAAACCTCTCTCAGACGGTGTCAATACGCCCCAAATTTCATTAACAAGTAATCCTTGCAGTGGCAACACCTCATCGAGTGGTAGAACAGAACACTAATCTAATTTTCTTTAATCTGGGAAGTGGCCCTGGTTTATACAACATAGAAAGTGCAATCGTGTTTAAGTCAAGAGACAAAGTGATAGAAAAGTAAAAAATTGTAAGATGATGTGATTGGAGAGGCTGAAAGGCTGTTAAAGCCTCAGATAACTTCAGATTGGGTTCCCTGATCTGAATGCAAACTGGAGCTTTGGTGTGGGAGACCCATAAATTTGCTGTGATGGTAATTTGATTCTGATATTTTCCACGAAAAAATGACTTACGGAGTCGATTACTTTTTGCATTTGCGGAGTACGATCCTGCTCTTCAGAGACGGACACCTGTGTGTCATGCTTGGACTGATTTTATCCAACGTCCATCATCCAGAGTGAGAAAACAAAATTCAACATCGAGAGTCAGAAGTTAACTTATAGCAGATATTAAAATAGCGTCCACATGGGCAGCAGCAAATGTTGTGCCAAACTTTTGAATCTCTTCAGCGTGATCCCTGCACTAATATATCAAATCACCCACAGCCACTATGGTAATTAGTTTTTAGCACTGATTAGTGTTTATTGAAGACAATTCAGTCAATGGCTTTATTGAAATTCTTCTCATAATTGCCATTGCCTCAGTGGCTTTCAGAAACACAGATGCTGCTGATTCCTTTATTTTCTGGACACTGGTTTATTGGTGTTAATTGTGAGAAGGGATTCAGATGACATGTATCGTTTGTGGCAATCCTTTAGAACGAAATCCAAAAAAAGGAAAGCAAACCTGTGAGCAACGCCGAATGCAGGAGAGAATAACATAACCATAATTGAGTATTTTATGACACGGAGAGACGTTAAATTATCCTTCTGTATTCCGCTTTCGGCAACACAAAAACAATTTACACTGAAAAGGAGCAGGGTTTGGAGACTGCAGGCCACACAGCAGTCTCTACACACAGAAAGAGCACAATAGGTGGTCAGCCACTTCATATTTCACAGCATTATACACTAAATCTCTGTTTGAAATTTGGAGCCGTTTCCATCAGCCCATGTTGATGTGGTAATGTGCTTGTAAAACTTGGTTGAAGAAGCTTTTTACACATCCATCTGGCATGTACTCTTTGCAAGAAAGACCAAAAAGTAAACAGTACTAGGGGAAAAGAAAAGGGTGAGTGTGAGTCACAGATAAAACTGAACTCACACTGTGGTAAAAATGGTTCTGTCGTTGCAGAAACCAGACACATGCAACAACACATGACCTCAAATAACAGCATGGTGGTATTAGGGTTCTGGTAACTTTTGGTAAATGTATGACTTGCAAGAAAAGTTCAACATGCTGATTGTGGTCAAACTCTTTTTCGCATAACCTGATGAGATGACAGTCCACTTTCCAAGAGCACAGTGAAGCATGAAATCAAATTAAACTCGAGTTAGTCCAGAACTAAATTATGAATATACTTTAGTGGCTGAGCCAAGTATATCTCAATTTCAGAATTTGGAAAGGACTTGAAGATAACCGGCTGTGTGGCCTTCATGTGATTTACATTTGCATTAAATTTTGAAATCATACCACATTTTGTTCTTTAAATGGGTGAAACTAGAATTAATTGAGTCAGGTGCTCCAACCAACCAATCAAGTCGCAGTTTACTTCCATTTCTGTCCAGATTTAAATGACAATCGGTGTACTTTGTGTATAAAATGCCATTGCTTCCTCACTGTACTGTGTTAGACATTTGTGTGAAATGTTGTCGAAATAAGTCACATGACATGTTGAGAAAAGAACTTAACTGTGTTTTGTAAGGTAGTAGTAACCCTGTCCTTTGACCTTTGACCACCAGTTGGACTCAGTTCACCTTTGAATCCAACTCCACATTGAGATATTTCATTTTCTACTTGTGGACACCACATGTTTGGGCAAAACCCGATCTGACAGTGTTCCAAAAAACTTTGTGTAAAGGAAAGTTTGTGTCGGTGAGTTCTCCTTGTTCTGCTTTGGTAATAAAGTCCAAAGATTTGAGGTGTTTTTTGGGGCTCCCTCTCCTGCTGTAGCAAGAATTCTTCTTCACAAAGATGTAAACCAGAGGGTGCGGCGCGGCGCGGCATGTCTCTGAAGGATAGAGTGCTACTTCTCTTTGGTCTGGGTGGAGTCTATTCAGTGCAGGTGTCTCACTCCCCTCGAGACTTGAATATTCCCACCACCATGTTTCACAGTTGGCTTAACACACTGGTACCGTACTCTCTCCTGATCGTTTTCTTGCCACACCTTTGACACAAATCCGTTACTTTGATTTATCAGTGAATGCAACTTTTTAGGTAATGCGCCCCAAACTTTTGGCCTCGTTTCCCCTTCTTTATATTGTGTAGGTTTCCCTTGTGCCTCCAAAACAGTTCAGAGAATGGACATGGGCCTTCTTAGGGTGTCCTGTGGTGTCTGTTAACAGGAGGTTGTTAGTGGGGGCCTTTGGGTTCAAAAAGTTCCCCAGCAGAACACTGCTATCAGTGGTTTTAATGTTGTGGCTGATCGGTGTATACTGTACATGTTTGTTTGTATGATAGAACAAGAACAAGATCAAGACTTGAGTTTGTTGATAACCCTTCTCCCATGCGGAGGCTTCCAGGATAAGACGCCAAAACCAGCTGTGACTACTGATCAGAGGCGCCAGTCAGAGGTCAGAGAGAGAGAGCGAGATGCCTACCCGATACGAACCGGCTTTTTGAACCAGCTGCCGTCCTCCGGTTGGGCTGGCGAGGGGAATCTTAAGCCGTGTCTTAATAGATTGTCTGGTGTGCAATAGTGGCATAAATTGATTTCCATAAACCTAGCACATTACGCCACGCGAAAGGCTACATTTATCAATAAGCTATCCATCTGCAACTGCCTGACCCTGGAGACACCGACTCACAGAGCTGCTGTGGGCGATGAATAGCCGCCGTGTGTCACTCCGTCGTTTAACAACAACACACAGGAGCGTGTGTGCATCATAGATGATTTTTATATTGAAGTGCTTTCATTCTCTGTAGTCGGTGGTTTAGTTGTGTGATAGCTGCACTTATATTGGTGCCTCCAGTATTGGTATGGAAATCTCAGTTTCATTCCAGCATGTTGTACCTGTTGACCTAAAGGTCCAATATCTTCATAGTTGTGCAATTGTTCCTTGGACCGACTATGTGCAGTGGTTATGCGTAACATTATGACCACCTTCCTAATATTGTGTAGGTCTCCCTTGTGCCTCCAAAACTGTTGTGGCTCATCAGAGAATAGACATGGTCCTTTGGGTCCTATGGGTTGAGGCGAGGGATCTCTGTGAATCATCATACAGATAGTTTATCAGTTTGGGATCTTGTTTTTCATGTTTTTGAGGTCGGGGGTGCCTGGTCTGGTCTAGGTGGTTGTTATATATCTAAGTAACGTCCACACGGATGCGAGGTCTGGCAGTTTCCCAGCAGAACACTGAATTGTCACAAGATGGTGAGTGTTATTTACTTCTCCTGTCAGTGGTTTTAATTTTATGGCTGATACAAGAGATAATGCTTAATCAGAGTGTTTTCTTGGCTACAGCAAACCAAATTATGTTCCTGAAGATAAATCTCTTTGTCTCAGTGACAGTAAAATGCCTGATTTTTAACTATCCTCAGTGTACAGGCTGCTCATGACTACTTATTGGCAGTCTGGGTGAAAATACAATTCTCTATCACAGAATATGTTCTTTTCCAGTCGTGAATTATGACTATACTTGTATATATATTGCTTTTTGGGTTTTTTTTCCTGAAAAATTCAATTGGGATATTGTAGATTGACAAAACTGCAAATCTGCAAGCGATGTTTGTTTTCAGAAAATCAAACACCTGACAAATTAAAGTACTTCATCACATTGATGTGGGAATCATATAAAAATCCAATAGGGCCATAAAACAGTCCTGCTCATTGATTTGCACCATCATCAACAGCCCAGATATATTAAAGGCTCTCTGAAGGCAGATGAGTCGCAACGCGGCGTGTATTTACTATCGTATTTACCACCACTAATGCACATAAACAGCCTCGCGTGAATGGGCATCAATATGAGCTCGTTTGAAAGGGAAACAAATTCTCCTTCCGTGTAGTTTGAACATTTTTGTAGCTGCACTTTTCCTTTCTGATGTAAATTTGCAACACCTCCTGCTGCGACGGCAGTCTTGTCTTAAGCTGCAGGTTCGCAGATTTGTCTCATATTTTGGGTTCGGTTCAGCGATTTTTCGCACTCGGCATATAAAGAATGAGACTGAGACTCGTCTGGAGGCTGGCACACACTCCTCTCCGCTAGCATCCCAAGATATGACCAACACTAAATTGCAACGGAGGAGGTGACAGCGAGTGCTCCAAGGATGTTGCTTGGTGAAACCTGCCCAAGTGTCACAGGAAGTCTATTTTCCACTCCAGGTGCTGTAGCTGATTAAACTTTAGAGTTAGACTTGGCTGTGATGACCAATTAACAATCTGTGCACAGTCTGTTCCTGCCACTCTCACAGCAACCTGAACAGGACCTCATATCTCCACCCTACAATTATTTCAGTGATGCCAGTTTTTAACGACAATGAACATACAATCCATCACACCTGTCCTAGAAATCTTTGATCATCTCACCAACACTTGACCTCATAAAACTTGGAGTTAGCCCGCTCTTTGCTTTTTCTATATATTTTTTTTTTTTATAAAGGTTGTGTGATGTCTAAGATGACTGAGGAGTCGTGGAGTAAAAATTCATTTCTCTGTGTTCTCATGACCACCGCCGCTGAGATTTATTAGTAAATCCCACTTTTTGTTTAAATGTCAAACAGCTTGGCGTCTTTTCACATGGCAGCCGCCTCGTGCACACATACTTTTGACGTGTTTTGGAGAATGCAGGCAAAGTAGAAGACAAAACAAACAACTGCACTTTCTTGTGACCCATTAAACTTCTAAAATTCGTAGAGACTTTTTTGGGAAGTTTTTTTTTTTTTTGACACTCTGGGCAGAGCTTAACGTCAAATCACTTCGGCCAGTCTGATATCGGGGATCTTTGGCACCCCTCCTGAAGCTAACCTCCCCACGGCAACAAAGCAAGCTTTGGCTTTTACCACCTCGCTAGCCCGGAGGCTGATCTCAGCCACACCTCAACTCATGAACTTTGGATAAAGGAAGTACTCTTTAAAGCTTGAGCAACTTCTCGCTCACTGACTCAGTGAAGACGTTTCAAGACGTATGGAGTCCGTGACGTATCTCCAGTGGCTGATGGATGATTAAGCTTCTTTATGTATGCTATACTGAAGTCCCCCTTTTATTTATTTTTGTTTGCCTCATGTCCAAGTTTGGCTCTGCCCTGGTAGGGGTTTGTTCTTGGGGTGGGATGGGACAAGAGGATTATGGCATTTAGTTATATAACTGTCTGGATGTACAATTATTTTGATCGTAATTGCTACCGCTGCATGTCTGTATGCAATAAAGAAGAAGTTAAGTTTCATCTTAATATTGTAGTGACAGTCAGTAGGGATATACTCGCATGTGATGGATTCAGGCATTTTTACTTCTACAGCCCATGTACTACAATCTGTCCTTATGTATCTTAACCATCCACAAGTTAAACATATTAATACTGAGCTTGAAGATCCACTATTGACATTGAAGCAGCAGGTGCACTAAAAATATTAGCTCTGTCTGTTTAGTGGTATTTCAGGGCTTCAGGCACATCTTGTACCTTCATTAGTGGAAGGACATGCAGTATTTTAACGGTAACCCTTTTTAAATTGACTCCGAGTTTAGCCTGTGACGCTTATTACAAAACAGCGTGATTGCAGTTATTTTAGCTGAACAAAATCATTAGCTGCTGTGGGTTAATGGCACCTGAGGGGAGAATTAGTGCCACTATCGATTTACCGCGATATGATGATGGTTGATGGCGTGGCCAAAGAAACTGGAACAAATGTCGCAAAACTGGTCAAAGATCGTCAACAAAAATGTCTCGATGGCTCAGCTCTGCTCTGACTCACTGCTGGAGTCACTTGCCTCAAAGTTTTATTTTACATTTTCCCTTGGCCTTCACAGTATGCTTGCGTACTTAACCCACCTTTTTATTTACTTGGTCATTTAATTATCTGTGTCTGTGTCTTCTTTTCTTCTGGTTTTCTGCATTTATCAGCGTTTTTATCGCTTTTATTTCATTATTTCTCCTTTTACGTCCTTGATATGGTTTAACCACCCACAGTACTTTTCCACATCATCAGTATCCTGCAGAAACTTGAGGCTACACTAGTGTCCCGTTGACACCCTCTGCCCATTTCTCCCACCTCTCCCTGTGCCTCTTCCCGGCCCCTTCTTTTCCTCCTATCTCTATCCCACCCATTTTCCATCCCCTCCTCCTCCTCCTCCTCCTTCTCCTCCTGTCCTCTCCCCCACCAGGTTCTTGGCAGCGCTTGGCAGTCGCCCACCTTGTCTAACTAGCAGGTTGATGTGTGAATGTGTGTGCTCTCTCCTTTCAGTGTCTATGCGTCGGCAGGAGTGTGTGCGCGCTCCGGCAGCGTGTGTGCGTAGCTGTAGTCTAGACATGGTTTCCTCTCCTGTGTTTGTCTTTCTCCTCAGGCCAGCTGATCTGTTCAGCCAGGAATGTTACTGCTACTGCTGCCATACTGGTAACACACACTCTGTGTTTCTATGCAGCTGCCCCCCTTTTTTGCTCCCCCTCCATCTTGCCACTCGTTTGATTTTCCTCTCTTTTTTGATATACAGTATATATCTGCACTATTACATATCTGCCGTCTCTCCATCTGCCTGACTGTCTGACCTCATCCTGCATCTTTCAGCTTCTCTCTGTCCAACTTTGTTGCTTCAGCGAAGAACGCCACTTTCTTCTCTCTCCTAACGGGCTTAAAATGCCCACCTTCGACCAACCTTACTTCTACTTCACCTTTTGTCTCACCCTTATTGTTTTGGCAGACTCCTCTCTCTCCCTCTTTCTCCCATCTCACCTCTCTCCTTTGCCCCCTCATCTTCCTTTCTCTCTCCTTACTTCTCCTCCTGCAGACAAACTTTTCCACTGGATCTCTGACACACCTCAACGTGTATATGCAGTTGTTTAAAGCGTTGCGTTGCATTTACTTGCTTAACTCTTTCTGTATATGTTTTTGTGTGTGTGTGTTTACTGGATTTGATCACCAGTGCGTCTGTGTGTTTGCGTGCATGACTGACATCACCGTGGCACACCTCAAACACTGGAGACGGGCCAAATTAGAAACACAAACACACTTGCTGACTGGAGAAATGAAAGGGAGCTGTTTTTCTATTTATTTGCTCGTCTTTTGAACTCATAATACATATTCATACTTCTCAACCATCTTCTGGGAGAGTAGGACTGGGTTTTCTGTGTGTGCGTCATGTGTAGCGCGCCTGACAAAGCTTTTGTTTGTACAGACAGCATAAAAATATACCGAATAGCCCTCATTATTTCAGATTTAGCAGTTATTATGTTTAGTTTATGTGGACAAATGAAACAACACGAATTATATATTTAATGCACAAGGAAGAGCAGAGACCTCCAAAGTAAACTGTTAACATTTTATGACATTATAAAACAGAGATTTAATGCTAATTTGCATGATTTAAATACATTCATCAAATATTTATAGTTTGTCAATACGCTGTTCAACTATTCATTTATAATTAAATGGTCATAAAGCTGCATATTAGTGGGTTTCTTGTACGTTTATAGTTGTTATAGGTGTGTGTTTCCTTTTAATGGGTAAGGGCGTATTGGAAAAGTCATTTGAGGGAGAATATAAATACCAGGATCAATAAATAGCCCAGTTTTTATGCTCATCTAACTGTCTCCTTGTGTAGCGTCATCTTTACCACAGTGGTATCAATCTTCTCCTCTCCAAACAGGATATTCACAAACTTTTCTTTAACCATTGGATCAATAAGTGATTATTTTCTGCTGCCGTTTCATATATTTTCTTCGAATGTGTCTAATTCTTGTAAAGATTTTTTATTTTTTTTTTTTTAATCTGCAAATGAAGAGGTTAAAGGTTCACACTCCATTTACCCAACCGTTTCATGCAGCTTCCTACGCAGAAGTTGCTGCTGCTACTACTTGTGATTCTTTGTCAGTGTAATCTGTTTGCGGCGTTTTATTTTTCTGGTCAAGGTTAGTCACTTGCTAAAACATGCATGAAAGAATGTGTTTTCTAATTTAGCTGAAATGATGCCACTGATGAATATTGATCTTTATCTTGACCTTCCCTCCTCTGTTCCCTTTCTGCTTCCCCTCACCTTTTGTTTTACGCACCTTTCCCTCCCTGCCGCTTTCGCCCCTCCCCTTCACCTCCACTCTCTCTGTTCTCTCCTCTCCCTCTGCTTCGGGCCTTCAGGTTGTAAAAATTAATCTTCATAAAAAGGGAAAAAAAAGTTTCTTCTTTCATCTCCCTTGGTCATTCTTCACAAAGACACACACACACACACACACGTTCTCTCACTTTTAAATTAAACTGATAAAATTCTCTTTCTAGTTGGCCTTGACAACGACCCGCACTCTCTGGTACACACACTCGTCTCACAACTCACACCTCGGCACTAACCACACGTTGCACATAAATAAGCAATAGGGAAAGGGAATTAAAAAAAAGGTGTATGCTATCCCCCCACTGCAGAAAAGTTAGTAGAAAACATTCTGTATGGGACCAGGGGAGCATCTCTTTTATTCAAGAATGAATGCAGGACATCAGAAAACACTCATCAAGGCACAGATCTTCATGACGCATCATTCACATTCATTACGCACAAGACACTTTAAGATTTAACTGCACCTTCTGCTTTAATTTCATGTATTCTGAGTTATTCTGAGACGGCACCAAAGCACAGCGCCTTCGAGGTTTGGTTTTGTCAGTTCACGGAGAAATTCTTGGTGCAGACTTTTGGAGGCCTTTACTCACATGTGGGAAACAAATAGAAGTTCATCCGAGCATGGCTGCTTTTTGGAGCGCCTTCTCCAAACATCAAGGCATCGCATGCATACTCCGTGCCTGACTCGCTGACACAGAGATCGACCCGCCGGGTTTTTAGGTAAACCTCCTTCCTTCCTCTCTTGGCCGAAGTGCGAAATTTCAGATTAATGTCGGAGTGGTATTGACGCAGATGTAAGCAGTGCTAAACAGGTTTTTGAAATGGTTGTGAAGGACATTACTAGGAAATAAATCCCTTGTTCTTTGATGTATGGACATGTATAATAGTGTGAGACTTGTGACGAAGAGTAAGTTAAGTGTTGACATCTTAAGAGGTGCACAAAAAGTAGGGAGGAACAAAAAGCAAAGAGACGGGGGCGTTTGTTTATTGTGTCCTAGTTCTTCACATGTTCTTCGGCCTCTGCTGGAACAACGGGAAGACATTAAAAGACTAGTAAGAAGTTCAAACAGCTGTCACTTGTCACCCGTCATCGCCAGAGATTCGAAAGAGGGTCTGGATGACGCTGGAGTAGCTTTGCACACACACACACGTGCAAACACACACTTTCTGCTCCTTCTCTCGGTCTCTTACCATCTGGTTAACTTATCAAGCCCCTCTCTCTCGTGGTTGCTGCGGCAACCAACGCAAACAGCAACTGGGGGCTGCCACACAGTACAATGCCTCTCTGTCTTCCTCTCCTCCTTCCCTCTCTCTCTTTACACTCCCTTAGTCCCTTAATCCCTCCATCCCTCGGCCCGTCACTCCTTCTCTGCATCATTTCTCCTCTCGCTCCCTCCACCGCCTCATCCGTTCACTCCTCTCTCCCTGTTTTCCCTGCATCCCTCTCTTCTCTTTTTTCCCACCTCCCTATCTAGATTCCTCCTCTGTCTCTCTCTCCCTCCTTTCTCTCAATTCCTTTTTTTTTCTCTGTCCTCCTTCCCTTCCTCCCAAAGGCAACTCAGCCAATCAGGCTCCTAAATTGAATTTCTGTTTCTGGTTTCTGCATGAAACGGTGAAGCGGTTGTGGTGTTCACACAAAGAATGTGGAATAGTTGTGCGTCTACGTGCGTTTAGTGGAAAGAAACGGCGATGAAAGGAGAAAGTGAATGTGGGCCGCATTAGCACTGATCTGTGCTCTACTTCTGTTTCTGTTTGTCATTGCTCTTGTAAATAAACTTTTTGTCAAATTGGTGGCCTAACAAATCTTTGGGTTTTTTTTTGTGCCACACAGTTATCTCAAAGGGAAGGAATCTGTGCGTGCGTTCGAAGCTGAACGCATGAACGACAGATATACACTGGCTAAAAGTCTTCTTCTGTTACACGTTCGCAAGCCGTGCATTCATCCTGAGCCGGCCTTGGTCAGCACACCACGCACTCAACATATTTCTTTTGCCGTATTTTCTCATTTAAAGCTGCAGTCAGCCTGCGCCGACCAGCCTTGTTTTGTTTTGAATGTGTTCTCCACTGTTAATTGACTCTTTTGCTGGTTTTCTGACCCTTTTTAATATTTTGAACAAATGCTGCAATTGCTTTGAAAATTTAAAGATGGCAGGGATCATTAGGTTCCACACAAAAACAGGGCTGATCTAATTTGCCTCATTATTTTGTTCTCTAGATGATGTGAAAGTTCCCAAAGCCTTGACTGACTCCTGTTATGTGTGCACCTGGGTTTGGCAATCAAAACAACGCTCCCATGTTTGTGGCGGAGCTGAATTTAGCAAGCTCCTAACCCCCCGAACTGTTCCTTGGGCACCGCACAGGTGGCAACCGACTGCTCTGAGTGTGCACACCGCTCTGTGAACAAATGGATTTGTTAAATTCAGAGAAAGGATTTCTTAGATCATTGAAGTAAAATTTATAATCTTTGTCTCTGGGTTGTCTTTCTCAGAGGAGGAGGTGCACATTGCCAGATCCCTCGGAAGGATGCAGCAAGTTGACGGTTCTTTTCCAAAGATGCATCAGGTAAACAACTGGTAATGTAATTATTATGAGCTTATAAATAGTGGGTAACATGTGTTCTCACTGTAAATGGATTGCTCCATTGCTCTAGTAACACCAGCCAAAGCAAACCAACCTGCCAGGGAAACGCTCACAGTTTCAAAACAATGACGAGTGTGAACTATGTGTGAAAGCACCCTACCTCTCACCGGGCAACTGGCACAGTTCGACCCCCACAGTCCAATTTGGTTGGCTTGTGTGATCACTTTATTACACCCTCTGGCGCAGTTTGGCGTACTGTACCCCACTTGAGGAGGTCGGTTCCACTTGGATGTAGTACAAATCTAGTGTGATCACTAACCGTGCACAAGAGCAGATCTCAAATAAGCCGTGAAGAAAAAGTAAATCGTGAGGAAATGTGTCAGGTCACGTGCTCAGGTATGAAGTTCCTTAATTAGGACGTAATAAGTCGTAAGTAATAAGTGAAATAAAGTTGGAAATGTTCTTTCAACCTCAACAACCCAAACCTAGTCCTGCTTCTTTGCATTTGTAGAGAGTAGCGCAGCTATTCTGGGAACACAGCTGGAGTTTCCTCGTGTGGCACGTTTAATGCAGCCGTAAAATGTTATTAGCATGGTGACATTATAAGAACACATGATTTGCTGCAGCGGAGCTTTGGCGCGTGCTTCGTGTTGAATCAGCATGCTAATGAGACTGTGGTGGAATAATCGCTTCAAAATTAATCCGGAGACTTTTATTTTTATTTCCTGAGATGGTTCAGGTAGGAGTTTATATCTCAGTGTTGTGGCTTGAATAGGCCGTTTAAATGTAATTTGTTTTGGTCTAACAATAGATTGGACTGGAGTTGGTATATAAAGTGAGTGACTTAGGAAATAAAAATGTTAAAGTTCAAACCTGCACCAGGGTGCAGGGGCAATTACTGAGGTAAGGCTTCCTCTCCTCACTTATTGTCTTGCTTAACTGATTAGGTGTTTCTGACAATTCACATGATTGTGTTTACCTGCTGGTTAAACTACACCTTCACCATGTGCATCGAAAATATCCTCTTGTGTTTCATTGCACAAATGGAGCAGTGCTACTGGGAAAAAATATATTCAGCTCAAGTGCCTCGTACTTGGGATTATTGTTTTCCACCTCTTTACAAAACTTTCCAATGAGGTGACACTGGGAAATGAGGCGGCTAAAGTTTGCCACTTTGTTAAAGTCGAATCTTGTAGACGAACACACTTCTGCTGTTCACTGCATCACCGTTTGTTTGTTGTGCTGCTACTTTCAGTTTTAATGAACTTTTTTACCAGCTTTACACAGCCCTGCGGTCTGTTCCATGTCAGGCGTTGCAAAACCAAAACTCTTTCCCCCTGAGAGATTTCATCGTCTTCAGTAGCTGCCGTTACTCCAGCTTGTCGTGAACCTTGGGTGACAACAGAGGGAGGGCTAATCTCAATTTTGTGATTTAGACTTTGTCCAAAAGCAAAGAATTCAACTTGAATTCATTTGATTTATCGCCCAGACCTACTTACTGGTGTGTATTAAATGTGCTGTATTCGATTAGAGGAAGGTCTTTGAACGTCCCTTTTTTAAAAAAAAAATAATAATAATTTCTGAATTTTGTATGTGTGTGCACGGTTGTGGCTGCATTGCACCACTCTATTCTGCATATCTGCACGCACAAATAAGTGTGTTTCTCCCCTGCCCTTGCCTAAGGCTGTGTGTGGGTGTCCGTGGGTGTCTATTCGTGTGTGTGTGTGTAAGTGTAAGTGATGGATGTGTTAGGTGAGCAGGTTAATCTCTTGCTAATGTAGACGAATTGTCCACAGCCCATGTTACACAAAAAAGCGCAAACACACACCCACACACACACACGGATAAATCATCCCAATAGCACCCACAGACTCTTACTGTAGATAAATTGTCACTGTACCATGCAAAGATCATGGAGTAATGCAGGGTGAAGGGTACTGCACAGGCACCCGGGGAATGCTGCATTTGCATGTATATGCGAGTGTGTGTTTATCTCTGGTTATAATCACTGTTTCCCTTGGTGAATCTATCTCGAAGACTTTCTTTGTATGGTGCTCTACTGCACACACACACACACATATGCACACATGCAGTGACTCATTGCTGCTAGTTACTTCTGTCAAAGTGCACCCACTCTGGGGCCTGCAGACTGACAGTGGTGTGTGGGAGTGCGTGTCAGTGTGTCATGGGGCCACAGAAGTAAAACTTAATTTGGACGTTGAGCTGAACCATCCAGCTCCTCTGGGTTTGACAGACAGACAACAGTCGGACTTTGAAGTCGCTCTGCTCGGCTGCACAGAGCTGCTACAAAGCGGGCGTCCTGGCACCTGTTGATGCAGCACATAAAACCTCATCAGCACTGCCGATAGCTCTGTTACTGATGCCAGGAGGCTCTGGCCTTTGAGCCGATCACTGCAGGCTAACCCTTACATTACTCATCGTTTACCGAGCAACAGTTTGTCATCTCCGCCAACTGATTGACATTCACTCCGACGTTGCAGTAAATCGGGTTAAAACGGAAGGAAAAGGCCTGCACTGGTGTTGCTTTTCTTAAAACTCATTTTTTAAATGTTCTCCTGTGTTGCCTTGGGCATCTTTTACCTCATTTGATCGGGACATTTTCCACTGGATTTTACTTAATTTCAATGTAACTAACCCCTGAACTCCCTGACACACCTAGCCCAGCCATTTCCTCTCTACTGTATCTCACCATGTAATATATTTGTGTAATGCTGCCTTCAGCTATATGGACACATTTACTGCTTTCATGAAAGAAGCCCCTAAGAAAGGGCTCTTCTTGTGGCGTTCACAACTTTCTAAGTGGACATATTGGATTGGTCAGATTTGCTGACATTTTCAAGGTAGTATACTGATCAGCCACAACATTAAAACCACTGACAGGAGAAGTAAATAACATTGACCATCTTGTGATAATACAATGTTCTACTGGGAAACTTTTGGACCTGCCATTCATGTGGATGTTACTTAGACATGTAGCACCCACCTAGACCAGACCAGGCACCCCCACCCCATAGCAATGACACTCCTTGATGGCAGCAGCCATCCCCAGCAGGACGCAGCCTGACACAGACACAAAATTGGTTTAAGAACAATTAAACAAAAAACGCACAAGGTGTTGACCTGGCCTCCAAATTCACTAACTGATCAAGTATCTGTGGGATGATCCACAGAGGCCCCTCCCCTCTACGCATAGGACACAAAGGCCCCAACTAACACCATTCTGTTGCTGGACACCCTCAGAAGACCCATGTCCATTCTCTAATGAGTCACAACTGTTTTGGATGCCCAATATTGGTCATAATGTTATGCCTGATCGGTGTATAATTTTTCTCGATGGAGTTGGAAAGCTATTCTAGTAGAACTTATAAACCTTTTGTAGCCTCAAAATAAAATTCTGAACCTTGTGATAGTTTAGTGTTTTGATTTTATATTAGTGTTTAAATTGCTAATAACCATTTAATTAATGTAACTGGTTATAACTGCATACAGTTGAATATCTCATTACACTTATGTGAAGAGTAAAATCATTTGTCTTATACAAATTTATCTTTCATTTTAGCCTTAGATTACAATTAAACGTAGTTTGGCGTCGCTCTTTTTATTTCCTGTTTATTTAAGTGCTTCATGCCAAATTTGACTCTGTCTCAGAAAACCATGCCGCCACCAAACACATAATCCCATTTCATACATCCCACAATGCACTGAAAATCACAGCAAGGCCAAAAAGGAGGCGGCGGATATTGGCTCCAGTTTCACTATGAAAGTCTTTGTGGGAACTTTGAAGGTAAATCAGACAGAATATTCAGCCCCTTTATATAGTTAATGATGCATTTGTGTTTGCTTTATAGTCTCGCCACTTTCACTCACTGATGATCCAAATACTTAATTCTAGTGTTGCTTTATTTTTATAATCTTGTTATCTCTTATGCTCTTTTTATCTTTCACTCCATTTCTCCCCTTCTTTTTTTTTTTTTTTTTCTGCGGCTCTCGGTGCCAAAAGTCCTCAGGTTATCCCCGGCCTTTTTAGAGTTTGTGCGTCTCCGAGTCTCATAATGAAATTATTCGATATGTTGAATAATGCTAATCCAATATGCTTGCATGAAATGTGGAAAATGGAGAAGAAAACGGAAAATCAATGTAGTCGTTAGCAACGGCATTAGATCTAAAGGGGGAAGAAAAGGTATGAAAATGGATTATGGGTGAGGCAGCCATGTTGTAGCATCTGGTATGTGTCTTGTTCTTTTTCCTGATACGTCCTCAACACTAAAGCACTCTGTATTTTTTTACTTGGCATTCAGAAGTAGCACAATCCTTGTCCACAAACTTTATTTCCTCAAGGGTGGATTACTGGACTGAACTCCTCATCGAGATCCAAGCAAACCGCTCCATTATCTTAGTAAAAGTGTGGAAGCGCTCATTTTAATACCTGCCACGATTTTCTTCAGGACGGAGTTTAACATTCTTCAAACTGTCCATAGAAATGAACGGCCTACCTGACAGTACTGCTAAAAACGGCTCTCCTAAAAACTCCCACACTCCACTGCCTCAGATGTAATGACCTATTGACTCCTTTGCACCTTCAGCAATCGGCTCTGTACTTCTGCAGAGTTGTCCTCCAGCTTAGGTCCCCTTAAAATCTTTCAGAAGAAGGCACTTTATTTTTTCATATGTTGTGAAACCACCTTTTCACTTGCTGCGTTTACACTAGCACCTCTGTTAATCTCATAATCTGAATTAGCAAACGTCATGGTAACCTCCATACTTCTTTCTGCCTGTGTTTCATTCCATGTGTGTAAATGTAAGGTGATGCGACGAGTTCTTTGGAGGGTCAGAAACGTGGATATAAGATTAAAACAAGTTTTCGAAAAGGACAAATAAAGCCAGAATTAATAGAAGATATGCACCCATCTTCTTCATCTTCTTCTCCTGAATAAATTCAATGTCAGCATCACGTTCAAAGCTCCGCAGCAGACAGATCAGGTCATTGTCATTTTCAAATCCTGTCATAATCTATTTTTACCCGTTACTTTAATTTTTTGTAAATGATAATAATGACATATTCAATAGGATATCATTATTTAATATTCAGTAATGGTGGGAAAAAAAGATTCGGCTCATATAACCAGCCATCAAAGACGACTCAGGAATCATGAATGCAGTCCTACTATGTTTGATCGATATATAATCAATAAACTGCACCATTCAAACATCTTACGTCTCACTCGGCAGAGACACTCACTCACTTACGGACAATATGCAGAGAAACGCAACTTAACCGCTGCTCGTGGATCCCTGCTTAACTGTGAGTCGGCAGCCACTGACTGGGCCGGCAGAGAAACGATACTTAACCACCTCTTACACTCCTAATCAAGAGAGACGAGAGACAATTAATATGCTCACTTGTCACCAAGTGGTCTGGGGTGTCGGATATTTCCATCACCGTTTTTAAAAATGCGATCAGTGATGGTAAAATATTCAGTTAATGTGACCCCTGAGACAGAACCACTTTGTTCATCACAAAAAACTTTTCTGATTGATGTTGTGGGGCACATGCACGCATTAATGTAAACAGTAAAGTAGGAATCTTGAATCAGACTGATTTAAATTGTATTTATGATAACAGTGCATTTTAAATATTCAGTAATATTCAGTGTTTTAGGATGTTTTGCACTTTAGGTTCAATGAAGGTAGAACTGCTGCTTTTACTATTGATTTCTGCCTTTTTCCAAGTCGAATTTCTACAATTGCTCTTGATTTAAAAGGCTGCTTTGTGACTGCGTAACTGAAATATGTTGTGCCTTTAGGTGGTGAGTTCGAGTCAGCCAAAAAGTGAAAAGAGCTAAAATGTAAACCTGCAGACATTAACAATGAGCATAAAGTCCTAAATCAACAACAGAGAGAGTGAAGTATGTTGTGATATTTAAATAATCAACAAAAAAGTGCATTTATAGAAATGCCAGTTTTAATGTCTGTCTGCTTCAGAGCACACATCTGCAAATGTCTAATCGATTATGACGACACAGTGTGTTTACTGAAAACCACCCAAACAATTTTCCTTCATTTATCTTTGAGATTTCCAACTATTTCATCTGTGTGTTTTCTGGGTTTAACTTTTGCCTATAGCGTATACTCATCCATCTTGCTCTCCGCTGAAAGTCATATGAGCATCACTAAACACCCACAAACCAGAAGGAGCTCAATGATTTTCTAAATGTGGCGGCAAACTCGCATCCATAAAAATCAGATCAATGAGCCTAAAAAAAAAAAAATACGAGGCCTGAAAGAAAGTTTTTAACTGCACCGTGAAGACGTTTGACAGCTTCACAATAAAAAATCTACCCGCTGGTTTTTAACACACTTATTTTAGGCAGCACGGCATTATTCAGGTGGAGTTTAGCAGCGTTATCTTGTTGCAACATATCAATGCAAGCATGTGTCTTTCTCTCCGATTCACCCCGCTGTCTTGCTTTGTTTGTTTCTCACCCTCCCTTTCCCTGTAATTCTCCCTATCTGTGAATAATTTATACGAGATGAATTTTATTAACGGTTTTCAGCAACTTCTTTGTCTTTTCTCCATCTGTCTTCTTGCTAAATTTCAGTTTCAAATTATTCCACAGACTGTCACAGGATGCAAACTTTTATAAAAGAAAAACATTTTCAGTCGTTTGGCGCTCATATGAGGAAATTATACATTTTCCCTCCTTTAACCGTAAACCCAACATCATTTATCCTCATGTACCTCTAACCTCTAATCCTAAAGGAGGCACTGCATTTTATCTTCTGATGATACACACTGACACCCGCTTCCATACAGCCCGAGGCCATGAAAGTGTGAATTATAGATTATAAAAACTGTAAATTATCCAGCTCATGACCTACACACTGCATGATAGTGGATCACACTGTTTCTACTGTACATCCTTCACATATATAATATAAATATATATTAAAACATACATAGAAAAGCTTAAATGATGGGGTGTTGTGTATGACAAAATGACAGATCAGACTGTCATCATGAGCTATTTTATGTGGCTTGCATTCACTGGCATGCTGTAATTAACCCACAGTCACTAAGTGTATAAGGCTGGCATGGCGTACCTCCTGGAGTGAACTCACGTCTCTTAGTTCATCATTATCCCTGTCTTTTTTTGGATTTACTTCAGGAGGGCCGCAAAGCTCCAGCACATTCAGTTAGCAATCTCTTTGATGCGTGGAGGACAGCAACACTTGGTTATCTGCATGGAGCAGGCTTTTCACTCCGAGACACACAGGCTCGGGAAAGAAAAGGGGCTTTATTCAAGTCTAGCTGCACCGCTGACTCATTTTGCACAAACACTGGGCATCGCCGGCGAAGATGATGGACACTTTTGAGTGTAGACGACATGAAGACGAATTTTAATTGCGCGTCTGTACACTATGGCAAAATAAACCGGCTATCTTGCCTTTCTTTAAAAGTCTTTATGCTCTCGTTTGCCAGTGAGAGTGTTTTGGATATAGACGTGGTCAATTGTGCAAGATCCTGGACGAGGGCTCCTTCGATTTTTACTCGGGACAGTCTCATTAACGATGTTGATCAGTCTGCTGTTTGTAGTCCGGCTTAACAGCTTCCCCAGACTGCTGCTTGCACGTCTATCTGAGTAGCTATTCAGGTTCGATTGTCTCCACTCTTATAAAACAGGAATATAAACCCTTGACGCCATATGTCTGCTTAACAGTTGAATAGCAGGAGTGTAGCAGCATGCAGATCAGTTTGGCTGTTTGTAAACATCTCATTAAAGCCAGCGCAACCACACTCTCACTTTGTTTTTAACACATCCATTCTCATGGCCCGACGTTGGTCGTTATGATTATTTCAAATTCACTGGTTCACTGGTATTTAATTGAAATGGCATAGTAATATACTACGCTGGCATTCAGAGTCAGAAGTGAGTTTGTGTTATACGCTGCGTTGTGTTTAAACTGATTGTATTAGACGGCTGAAATACCCTCACTGTGTTTTATTTCTTCTCAATGACTTACTTATTCATTGTTAACATGGCCAACTGAAATTGTTGCACCATTTCCCAAAACAAAGTTGACTTTTGGTTGAAAATGGGAAACAAACTGCTTCTTTTAAAGTAAATTCTGTTAACCCACTCATCATCCCTGACCTCATCCTGAAGCTAGATTAACGTAATGTCACAGTGATGCAAATCGTAAACCATGAGAAGTACAAAACGGATTTCACGGTCCATGTATCTACCATGGAACCATGTTTTACTACTCTGTTGTCTTCTCTCTTTTCTACATTAGTGAAAAGATTTGATACAGCAGCCATTCCAACTAAAGACTGTATATAAACATGGACAATGCGGCCCCACTTCCTCTCTTTGGCCAAACAGGTGCTATTTTCCCAGGGATACGGGCACCGTTATCTTGCGAGTCTGGAGCCAGAGTGTGCGCAGTGTGGTCCAAAAGTGGAGACATGCGCCCACACTTCCTTCAGACTCACTCATGTCTTTGTTCCCACCAGTATCCCACCAGTTACATAAAATGTTGGATTATTCACTTTTTTTTTTTTTGTCTGGGACATTTTACAGAGCGGTCGACATGGCAACTCATAGTCACCATTATGTCACATCCTGTTTCTATAGCGTCCAAAGCTAACTAAAGCGAAACTTATCCAAAGAGGTGACACTAGAACATGCATCAACATTATATTAACTACCTAAAATGACTGAAACTATCCTTGAAATAAATATTTCATATGTATTTCAGTGTTTTAGTTTGGCCCAAGTCCCATCCACTAACATGGAGGAGGTGGAGCGTATGACCTATACTGCAGCCAGACACCAGGGGGAGCTCTACAGGCTTTGGCTTCATTTTTGAGAAGCAGTTCCACCGTCCATTTTTATACAGTCGCCAATGTTACAATGGTACATGAAGAGGTAGACTTGATACAGGTTGATGTTGACACACCAGCGCACAATTATAAAATGCTTATAGCGGCATAGGCCACTTGTATAGCGTCCATTCATTACCTCGCAGCGTCAGTGGTGAATCGTGTTTTATCTGCCAGCAATGAAGTAAACAAAAAAACAATGTGGCATGGAACAGCTTGCATATCAGTTCATTATAAACGCTTTCTAATTACGTTGATTGAAAATCTGCGCAGCATTACACATCGTCACGCAAATCACTTGTGCATTTTTTGAAACAGGGTATAAAATAAATCTTTGTTTTCTACAGAGGAAAAAATAAATCATAAGACAAAAAGAGATAAGAGTCAAAGGAGTAATGAAGTAGTCGTCCTCATTAAACTTTTTAAACTTATTCAGTATCTGTTGAATTGCTATCCTTGCAGTTTAGTCTGCCACACATTCCTCCAGTTTTCCCTCGTTCCTCTTTCACTCCTTAGCTGCTTTGATTGTTCTATCGTATTTCACTTTTATTATTATTCAGGATATAAAGTCTTCTCAAATTACATTTCTGTCTGTATGCAGCACAAAGAATGAACGGATACAGAATTGATGTTGAATGCTTATGAGATAGATGACGGCAGAGGGGAAAAGAAAATTGAGAGAGTATGACAGCGAAAATAGCGTAAGAGTGTGTGTGTGTGTGTGTGTGTGTGTGTGTGTGTGTGTTTTCCATTTTAAACTCTCAACTCTACATTTCCATGAGGTCGGTACAGCATTTGACTTTGATACCGGGAGTGTTTTTGAAGGACTATGAAATGTTTTTGTTTTTTTTGTCTGTGTCACGTAATGTCAGCTGAATGCTCGCCTCTGAGAGAACAAATTAATTTGGTTTAGTTTATTTATCTGCGCAGCTGAGTAGGCAGCGGGAGGAAAGATTGTCCCGCACAGAGCAAGAAAAAAACATAATGCCAGTTGTTCAATTAACCTCTCTATGCTCAGTGTCTCCTCTCGTTTACATGTGTTTTTTTCCCCTTTGATAATACTGATGAAATACCTGAAGATACTGGCAAAATGTACACGATCACAATTCTCTCTTCTCTCAGAACCTGAGAATAAAGAGCCATAGAAAAAAGTACGAAAACGTTCCCCCAGCAGTCGGTTCAGTACTTCAATAACTAACACAGGTTTCATATCTCCAGAATGAAACCACTTTGTCTCCTACAGTCATGAATTACTAACGACTATTTGAATAATTAAAACTGTGAAAATTAATTTCTTTTGATCAATTGGGAGCAATCACATTTGGAGTTGTACCATTTTTCGTTCTTCACTCTCTCGTTTTCTATCATTCTGTCTTTTCTGCTGTTTCTCTGTTCTCTGTTTAATCTGGCAGCCGGTTTCATTTAGACATATTCTGTGCTTTTAAACTTTCTTTCTTGGTGTCAAAAAGTAGCACAGAAATGCCCGTAACAGAATATTTATAGTGTATATAGAGAAAATGCAGACTCACTAGTGTCAGAGTGAATGTGTTTTATTAGCAGCTCCACTGTATAATAGACTAAGAAAGATATTTAATAAGCAAGGTGAACAGTGCTTCTGGAAAAACAAGAATTGCGGTTTTATTCTCTGCTCTCATCACAAGGGAACGCTTGATGTTTCTGGGCTTGTTTGCATTCTGCTTTATTTTTCAGTTTCTCCAATGTGATTTTCTTTTCCTGAAGTTGGCCACCATTATCAGTAATTTGTCCATTTCTGCTCTCGCTGGCAGCTAGTCTCCAGGGGTAGACTTTTTCTGTTGATTGCTCATATTGGCTTTTAAGAACTGCAGTTCAGCTTCTAATTTTGTTGCTCCGGTGTTTATTTTTTTTTCATTCACACCCACTGTGACTTATCAATCAATCTGTGTTTGTCTGCTTGTTATTTTTGGGTGTAAGTATGAAAATATGACACATGAAATGGACTCTTGGTTGTAGTGCCCTTATATATTGTAAACTTATGCGTGTGTCCATGGCTCGTTGGGAGTCTTTGGGAGACACAATAAATAGGAAGGAGATTCCTGTTGACTGGTGCTGTTTCACACCTGCCACATTTTGTCAGCTGATTGACTGATTGATGTTGTGACCAACACAACAAGTGACTTTTCCTTCTTCTCCTGTGATACCTGTGTTCTACTTGTTGTTTGCAATTCATTTTAATTCATTCCATGCCTTATGGGTATTGTTGTTCCCAGAGCAAAACCGTTAAACATAACATATATCCCATTACATTTGTTTAGCTGTTTTCTTTGAGTTAAAGGGGACATATTTCTTCTTGCCATGGCCTCCTTTATGCCTTCTCTGTATGTTTCAGCCTCTGAGTTCTGTCCAGCGTCTTGAGACAATTGGTAATCGTTATTGAATTAACCCTGATCAGGCATAATATTATGACTTCTTAATATTGTGTAGGTCTCCAAAACAGTTGTACCTCTTCAGAGAATGGACATGGGCCTTCTTAGTGTGTCCTGTGGTGTCTGGAAACAGGATTTTGTTATTGGGGGCCTTTGGGTCCTGTGGGTTCAGGGGAGGGGCCTCTGTGGATCATCCCACAGATACTTGATATAGTCAATTTGGAGGCCAGGTCAACACCTTGTGCTGTTTTTCATGTTTTTCTTAGTTGTACCTAGGGCTGCTCGATATTGGGAAATATCAATATTGCGATATTTTCAGTCAATATTGATATCACGATATTTTAAACGATATTTTTTTTTGCCGATTCGTGTAAAGCTTGCGCCAACTCAAAGAGGATGGACTCAAATTCCTCCAATTTATCTCTTGCTTTTCCATTTAGTTTTCAAAATTAAAGTATTTAGGCATGCACTTGCTTTGATTCTACCATCCTCTGCTGGCTTGTGTCTACCTCTATACCTTGTTGAGTGCTAAGCACATAGCCTAGTGCAGGGGTCGCCAACACAGTGCCCGCGGGCACCTGGTCGCCCGCAGGCACCGTGTGAGTCGCCCGGGGATGTTCTAAAAATAGCACTTGTCATCGAGTGCCTCTAAAAAATATATTTAATTGTGCCGCCGTTCTTTTATATCACTAACACTTTCATTACTGTAGAGCTGAACATGGTAATATAAGATTATATATTATGTTTTATGTAGCCTATATATGAAAGTTCAATATCACGCGCAAGACAAACCGTCATCTTCGATTTTACCGACGTAGGGAAGCGGCCGCGGCTACATTGAGGAGCTACTGTGGAAAAGCGGCACATGAGGAGAGACACTTCAGTTCAGTCACGCGAGCTTTCACGTTAACTGCTAACTCCAGCGCACTACAGCTGTGAGTTAAGTGTTTTTGCCAGGGACGTGCGGTCAGGAAGTGACGATAAAATTAATTATACTATTGATCAAATAAATCATACTGTTTGTCAATTGGTCTGATATAAATCGGACATAAATGCAGTTTCTGTATGGTTCTCGTTATTTCGGTTATTTATATATACAAGCCTCACCTCGGATTGCGCAAGTTGTCCGCCTGCCTGTGGCTGACTCTCTGTATGGCATCAATATATTGGTTGTCCACATTTGTATCATGTGTCCCAGTCTTCCATAGCCCAATTAATGTATTTAGTGTAACACATTTAGTCTTGTTTATCTGAAACGATATAGGCAGCCAGTACTTGTGCGACAACTAGCTGCACTGATATTCTCCTGCAGCTTCTTTCTAGCTTGCTAATGCTCACTCAACAAGACCGAAGAGAGCGCGCAGACTGCAAGAGTTTGAAGTCAATGACGTACCACCGCCGCGTTTTGTAACCCATTACGCGTGCCGTGGCAGTACAGATAAATGACCAAAATTGTTTATAATCGGTATTATTAATTTTCATATCGTTTGACGCCAATATCGTTATCGCGATTTAAATACGATATATTGCACAGCTCTAGTTGTACCTAAACCGTTTTAGTGTGTGTGTCTGTGTCAGGCTGCATCCTGCTGGGGATGGCTGCTGCCATCAAGGAGTGTCATTGCTATGGGGTGGGGGTGTCTGGTCTAGTCTAGGTGGGTGCTACTTGTCTAAGTAACATCCACATGAATGCCAGATATAAAGGTTTTCCAGCAGAACGCTGAATTGTCGCAGGATGGTCAATGTAATTACTTCTCCTGTTAGGTCATAATGTTGTGGCTGTTCATTGTGTCCTGAATAGTTCAAATGAACTTTACCTCTATTTAATAGGATGGTAGAGGGGAACAAACTGGGTTGCTGGGTGTATGATTTCTCGTTCTACCACAGCTTCTCACATGTTGCTTTGTTCCATTAACCTGGTTTAGGAAGTTCTTTATTTCTCTCAGCAGGTGGAAGACGACAACATATACCTCGCTTTCTATTTGTGCGAATGTGCGGTGATTTTCCAAATTCATTCATTCATTCATTCTTCATTCATTTTCACTGGTCATGCTTGATAAAGTGTTCTTCCAATGCCACGGACCATTTCCACGGATGTTGCATGTCACATAGGAACGGCACAGGTGTAATGGCTGAATTCCATTTAACTGCTTCAGTAACTCATTGTTGCACCGAATGGCTCATTTGGGACTTCAGCTACAGCACAGGCATCTTTTACAGATCAGAAATTCCTTTGTGGTGCCTCCTCATTGCAAAAATGGTATAAATATCTCAGCATCTTCCAAAAAAAGATACATAACCAGATGATATCTAGCAAGTGTGCCTTACAAGGATTACACGGTCTCCCTTTCTCCTTCAAATACTGTGTCCTCAATATATTTCTGTCCTCCAACATTTTCATGTACCAACAACATCACCTGGAGTTACTTTGTTATCCGCGATTAAACTTGGTGTCATTGCAGAGCCAACAGGTGTGACACAAAATTTATGTCGGAGTCCCTGGGGTATCAAAGAGAGTGCTTCCACAGTGACCACAAATTCAGCCTTCTTTTCTTTTCATCACCACCGAAGCAGCTTAAGGATTTGTCTCGCAGATTGAGGATTTATGTCCTGATGGCATAATAAAATAAAGATGGCCTGCTGTTACCAGGCCTCCGGGGAGAAAGGCTTATGTTCCCAACTCCTGAAGACGCTAAGATCATCGCAGAGATGAAAAGTGATACTGCAGTTTTCCTTAAAAATAATAATAATAATAATAATAATAATAATGATGATAGTCTCTGTGCCTCATTCTGTACTAAAAGGTCGGGGTTGCACACCTCCAGCTGGGAAGCGACCTTCTCTCGCTGACAGGAGTTGACGTATCCGCTTCGGATTTCTTGTCTGGATTTATCTGCTACATTTTGCGAAACGCCAGGGGTCATTAAATGCGCCGCTACCTCTGGCTAAGACTGGAGCAGCGCCTGCAGGAGTCTTCTCAGCGAATCGCCAATAAACGCCTTTGGGGCATGTTCCGCACAGACGTTGATGCAGTTTTAAAACAAGCTCAGAAGGTAAAGGCTCACCTTTCACTGATTTCCAGCACTTTACTTGACTTGACAAGATAAATATCGACATGAGGATTATACCTGTTTAGACATAGATTACCCTTCAAACTTTATATACTTGTATATACTGTGTTCATACCAATCCCAAGGCCTTTAAAAAGTACTGTTATTAGGGATAAAACAGGATGAATACCGAGTTATTTTCATGTGACATTAGATACAAGCTTGCCGACACGGAGACATTTGAGCTTAACTTTCATATTCGAGTTAATTCCAAACAAAAGAAAAAGAAAATTACAGAAAGCGCGGCTCTCTAAACTAACAGCTCCAATGTCTTTGTACCGTCAAAATCTTTCCTCACGACTGTCTGAGGAAAGCCATTGGCCCTTTTTTATTGTGTTACTTCTACGGCAGAGTTTGCACAGTTTGATTTATTTAGTGTTGAGTGCAGTTGTATTTGCTTCTGTAAATTTGCAAATGACCCAATTGCTCCGGTATGGAAAGGATGCAGAGAAGAGACAGTTGTTCAGTGTTGATTTCAACAGTTTTTCAGCACTATAAATTCTGTTGCGGCTGCTTTTTGCAAAGACCACCCACAGACTTTAGTGCCTATTTTTAGGGTTTAGAAGTTGCCTTTTTTTTTTCAACTCATACTCTCAAGTATTAGCCCAGTGCTCATGCAGTCATCTATAACAAGCCACAGCCCTTTAATCAGTCACCGACGCACAACTAAAAATGTCAGAAGGCCTATTTTAATACAACCTTTGGGTATAAATTGTGCTGAGCTGCAACAAGGATGGTGTCTCAGAAGGAAAATGCAATAGAATATATATAGGGACAGGATATACTGTATGCGTCTGTGCTTCTTTGTTGCGGCCTGAATGCAGTACAGAGGCTGAGCTGTGTTGTCTCTGTTGGCCACTATGACCCAGTAACTGACAGCAGTGATGAACACTGATGAGGCTAATTAATAGCAAAAGCATCCCTGTAGAGAAATGACAAGAAGCAGCTCCGCACCTCACTTGTTAGCGACACCTTGTAATTATCTGTTTATGTGCATAAAGCATATGAGCGCCGTACACTGTGTGAATTTTATAATAGGGAGGACTTCTCCTTTACATGCCCCCGTATGTTGTAAATGGCTCTGGGGGTTTTAACTGCCCCCGACTGGATCCTCCCCACAAGACCTGAGACTCCCTTCTGCAGCACCTTTGCTTTATGCGCCATGCTAACAATCGCACACACACATAAAGACACACAAGCCTTTATTCTTGTACTGCTGACTGTGTGTGTGTGTGTGTGAGAGAGAGAGAAATGAAGAGACAGAGGGGCAGCGAAGGAGCAGTTAATTTAGCATGTACGGCGAATGTGTGTATAAATTTCCTGGTACCTTGGACAGGGTGATGCAGTTAGACACAAATTATAGTTATGGCTGTTTGTGCGCGCATGTGTGTGTTTGTTGGATAGGACGAGTCGGTTACAGACAGTATTTATAGTTATAGGACGAGGTGAACGGAGGACACAAAAAAGACACACAAGCAAAGTTGGCAATAACGCACATACACGGTGCACACTTTCCCGCACGCGTATAAACACACAAATACACACACACCAGGATATTATACAGTTGGCAGTAAGCTATCTATTGTTGCCATGCAGTGCTAATCAATACTGTCTCTATTGGACACATACATCATTGGCAATGAGCAGAAGTGTCCGTGTGTTTGCCCGTGTGAGAGTGTGTGTGACTCGGTGCATGTGTTGTTGTAATGGAGTCATAGATCAAACACATTGAGCTGTGTGTGTATGTGTGTGTTTGCAGGAGACAGAGTGAGCCCATGAATGTTTTAGTTTATTTTTCTGTGTGATCTTTTGCACTAGCACATTTTTATTAGCTAAAAAAAAATATGATTGCACCAAATTACTGTGTACTCTAAAAGTCCTATGATCTGTAAATGATCGGAAGTTGTAGAAATGTAGATCATAATTTGCAAGAGACCAGGGTCTTTGAAAAAAAGACAGAAAAGGCTGGTATTTTTGGAACTTTTGTCAAGTCAAGTGTCTAATATTCAATTAAAAGTGTCTTAAAGGAATCAGAAAAAAAGTTCCTGTGTTATCAAAAACACAAAATAGTAAAACAGTTGAGTGAGTGTCTTATATCTTGAGTAAGAAAAGCAAAAACATCCAGTCACATCTGCTTTTTTAACAAAAGTTTTCTGTGTGTCTTTAGCCTGGTTTTCTGGCCTTTTTCACCACATCCAATTTTCATATTTGTTAAATTTAAAAGTTGTTGTCACTTATTTTCCACGGTGGGACTACGGAGGGCACGGCAGCAGGATACGCTTCAATTACTAAATCATCATTAACAGCGACCAAAAGGCCGCGGCTCGGCGCCCTGAAAATTCACTTCTGACCCCCAAAAGGTCCTCGGAGAGATGAGCTCGGAACAAAACAGCGGAATAAGCACAGAGACGGAGGGCGCTTTCACCTCCGAGGGAGTTATTTGTCTCAGAATCAACAGGCCCGTTCGTACTTTATACTATTTGCTGAACCATTTTGCCGAGCGAGCCAAAACGGCAACAATGAATAGCGCCATTCTTCACAGATGCAAAAGCAGATAAATAAAATATATTCGGTAATGCAATACATTACAAGACGCTCTAACTCGGAAAGTGGGCCTGCAGCCAGACAGTTGCCGCTCCCGGACTGGCGGCGGGAGCGGAATGAGAAATGCTCCAGTATGCCTCAATGGTTATAGTCAAAGGTTTCCATTTAGTATAGTGTTGCAGTGTAGCAGTATTTATGTTTTCTCTGTGATCAAACGGGACCATTTTAAAGATGGATTTAAGAAAGGGGAGGTCCCCGGTGTCCCATCCTGTGCCTCTGGTGACTTTGAAAAACCTTCTCGCTGTTCTTTATTGCTTTTCCCAAGAACACACCTTAAAGGGCAGTGAGCGAGTGAACACCACAGCACATTATCTCCACGGCTCTCCTGAACTACCGTTGTTGGTCTGCCATTACTCAAGTGCTTAATGCATCTACAAATAAATGTGCTTTCCACCATGTATTGTGTAGTTTTGCAGTTTTCTTAAATAACCCCTAGCACTGGGCCTCGTGTAAAGCTTATCAGCTCTATTTTTCACTCTCTTAAACTCTCTTAACTGCACAATTTGTTCTCTTCATCCTTATGATTAAATCTTATAAAAAGAAATATGATTTTATTTTTCTGTCTAAATGAGCTTAAGACAAAACACTGTGACGAAAGAACAGTAACAACGAGGCGGCGTGTTGCAAAGGTTGGCAATGTGCATTATTTGTTAAAGAAACAACACTGCTACTACTGCTACCAGGCAATTAGTGGAAAAACATTCCTGACGAAAATATTACAACAGTCGGGTCGGATTTGGAAGCGTTGTCCATCAAAAACATTTTCAGTAAGTGTTGTTATGTAGCCGTGCACCACTTAAAGTAAACCTTCTTCTACAATAACGTGCTGCTTGTGAGTGGAAAGAATAATTGAGAATAATAACACGAGAACGGCATCACTTACGGTCCTCGTCAGTGAAACGAACAAGCATCAGAATCTCAAAGAGCTGCATGTTTTTCATGCTGCCACTTTTAGTTTTAACAAGACCTTTTGACAAACTTTACACAACCACAGTGGTCTGTTCCAGTATCAGTGGACTGGTAACATGGCTACCTTTATCTGGTGTTAAATAGACAAAAAGTAGATTTAAGATTTGCCCTTTTTTTTTTACACATTACTCAAAAAATAAACTTGAATTAATCTCTCCGCGTACTCCGGCTTCCTCCCACCGTCCAAAGACATGCTCATTAGGTTCACTGGTGAGTCCAAAATTGGCTGTAGGTGTGCATGTGAGTGTGAATGGTTGTCTCTCGGTGTTAGGAGGGAGGGAGTATCCCGCCTCTCACCCGATGACAGCTGGGATAGGCTTCAGCAGACCCCGCGGCCATTCACAGGACTAAGCAGGTACAGAAGATGAATGAATGAATGAATAACTGAATTAATCCATTTCATCACCCATCCCTTCATCCCAGATAAAATAGAAGAATGTCACCCAGCAAGAAGTGAAGGCCTAGTGATGGAAAACGTAGCATATTTAGCAGTGCAACCGGTGACACACATGGAATGGCAAAATCTGAATGCACCTGCCGCTTGTTACCACAAAATCCGTCTGTAAAAATACCTTCTGTCGAAGGGTGATCACAGGAGCAGATGAGAGCATTTTATTAGAGAGGGCAGGTTATAGTATGAGGCCTTGATCACTTTTATTACCGCTCTTGATGCGCCACGAGAATGAATCCGTTTATTTGAGCCGTTCTTGCACGAGACCAGTTGTCGCCCGCGTGATTCACTCGACCCTGGCACCGGGAGTAAAAACCCTTCACACCACCTTCTGCAATATTCCAACACATTTGTGTCAATAGCAGACTGCTGGGTTTCACCGCAGATCCTTTTTTTATTTATTTTAAATGACGCTTTGGACTGCAAGTAGTAAACAGTGTCAAGCTGTAAGATGAAAAAACGTGGCAGAGGTGGAGTTGGGTTTTTACTGGAAATGTGGATTACATGAGTAATATTTCCAAATCTGTCTCGCCATAACGGCCTTATATGCGTCCGGTCTGCTCGCCTCCACAACAGCAATAATAAATTCAATATTCCAGCCAGATGCACAAACCTGCCATTATTCACTATACCTGTGTGTGTGAGTGTGCGATCTTAAAATGGAGAGAGGTTTTGACAGAATAGGTGTGTACTTTTGCGCATATATATGTGTGTGTGTCGCTTAGGAGCTGCTGTTTCTGATTGTAGCACATAAGGGCCCTTCGCTATTTAAACCACATGTGTTACATGACTGCTGTTCTAGTTTTACATTAATAAAAGGCGCATGTGAGAGCGCGATCCGGCTCCTGCTATGGAGTGTTACAGTAATAAAATCATCATACAACATTTAACCAGAGGCTCTGAAAAAGGAGACATTCCCTCTGGTTAAGGCCCCCAGTCACAGTGATTATTCTCAATACGATGGCAGGTTTATTTTCCCACTGATTTCCAAGCATCACACGCCGAATCGAGTAGATCTGTCTCTATGGATGACACGCGGGACGCGTTTCTTCCAGCGGGAAGGGGATTAAACCTCTGAATTTTACTGTGGATTGGGAATTTTAATATTGTTTATGCACGGATGGAAGAAGTAAATACTGCACGCAAAGGAGAGGTTATCAGATTTCATCTACAGCAGGACGGCAAGCTGAGAAAAAATGACAGTCGTCCTAATATCAGTGAAGCAATATGTTCCTTCCCGACACTGGCCACTTTTACAATATTTCTTCAACCAGATTAAAATATATCTCAATTTAATTGTTTGCATTGAAGCTAAATAAAAGGCCTCAATAAGATATATGTGTTAACATGCCCTTAAACGTCAATCAGAGCAGATTGATTATTTTTTTTAACATGCCCTCTGTGGAGCGCGTTTGGAGCAAACACTGAACAAATTTAATAGAAGAGGAAGACCAAAACGTTTTTAATGGTACATTATCCTTATTATTATTTGAATACAAATATACATGTGTACGCTGCAGTTGCAGTAATCCGACCTAATTACTGTTATAGCAAAGAGTTTTTGAAATTAGCTTTGCCAGTTGTTTTTCTTCCTCATTCTTTGTGGCTCATTGGCCAAATGGCTTTTAAAATATTTATTTACACAAAGTCAAATTGCAAAGAAAGCGCGCAAAGAAAGGAAAATGGCACAAGATGAACTTTAAGTAGGCAAATATAAAACAACATTCAAATTACAAATGTTTATGTGAGTTTTAACATGAAAACAAAGCTAAACCAAACAACAGCTCAACAAAGTTCACCAAGTCAGATTACACATTATCTTGTGCGGGTGTTACTTGATATCTAAAGGAGTTTACATTCAGTGATTACCCATAAATTACAATTAATGGGCTGTAGGGCTCTCCACCAGATGTGGCACTGAAGAAAGGCCGTGATGAATGGCGGAGGTTCCCAGACTTCTGATCTGAATTTTATTCAGGGTCAGTGGTCCAGAACGACTGACGATAACAAAATAACATTTAATCAACTCACTCGAGCTAAAGACCCTCAAGATGGTTAAAATTCATTCAAGCCTAGCTGGAGGAATGGCAGAGTTTGCCTGCGATTATGCTGCTTGTTAAACAGTTGCAACAACAACTCACCACTCTCTCTGCAGCAGTTAGCAAGTTACCTTTTTATTTTCCTTTCTTGGCCGCTTTAAATTTTTAAGCTGGGTGGAGTTGTGCCTCTGAAATTACCCACAATTTGGCTGCCGCCCCGTCTTCCAGTGACAACTTTAGGAAGACAAAGGTTAAATGGCTGGTATGAGTCAGTCTGCAAGTTAAAAAAAAATATTTATATATAAAAATGAGATATTTCCTGTTGCGGCTAAGTGAATTATAATAGATTTTCAGATGTTCACATGTCTGTGTCATTCCCTCAATCAGAGCAGGGAGTCTGACGGTTAACAATCACAAATGGTGTAATCTGTTAAAGAGAAAGATGGTATGATTTCTCCACCCACGGCTGAAAGTCCAGCTTTGAGACACGGTGCATTTTGGGAGAGTGACTCACTTTTTCTTGACCGGGAAGAAAAAAAATAAATAAAAAATCTAGCTTGTCTTGCTTTGACTGCTGCTCTTTTGACCTTACACACAGATCAGAAAGCAGCTAGTTGATTTCTGATCTAACGGGATTAGATGGGTCATTCTGGGAAATGCAGGAAGGCATTAACTGTAGCCGAGGACAGGTTGAGAAAGAGTAGGCTCACCGAACGAGTAGATTGCAACACTTAATCACAAAATAACTACTGGAATGGAGCGAGCATAGCAGATTGATGGTATGTAACAGTGGAAGAGGACCTGAGGGTGGAATTTTCTTTTAATAGCGCAGTCAACATCCACTGGGTCCACACACACACACACACACACACGATGACAGTAGGTAATACAAGGAGTCTGCTGTCCAGTTGTGCGCATTGTGTGTCTGTGTGTGGGTGTGTGTTAGCGGGTGAGCAGCGGTGGTGATGGCAGCACAGGCTGTACCTCTGGAAAATCCACAAGCTGTGACCACGTTGCAGGAGAAGAGTGGCAAAATTAATGATGCCAGTGGAAGAGACACAAACCACACTGGAATGAATTATCTCCACTTTCGCTTTGCAGATTTTTCATGTGAAGCAGCAGAAAAGTTTGGAAAGTTTCCCAGGACGTTTAATCCATTACAGATTACTGATTACCTGCTTAAAGCTGCCATCGGTCTCCGTGACTGAGAGGGAAACTCAAAACTTATACTGCTCCTACAATCCGTGTAGCGTCCCTCTAGATAACAATTATACCGCTCTATATATTTTTTTCGGTCGGCTTTGGCCGCTTGATGCATAAATGCATACAGGCCGAGGGTTGTTTTGGCGTGGAAGTGAAAAGATGACATGTGGTCGAGGGGGGGACGTTTAAGCTATGAATTCAGATGCATATCACACTCAAGATATTCAACAGCAGCGTGTTGCTGCTTTGAGATGCCCTGCCCTGTCAGGACACTGCAGTGACGGTGTTGCATGGAAACCATTGAAGAGGGCTGCATTTTAATATTATTGTTGTTTCAAAAACAACCAAAAGGTGTCAGTATACTTCATTGGAATTGCCTGTTATATTGTCAAACACAGTCTGAAAGGCACACAAGCCTCTGAAATGTTGAAACTGACAATCCAACCAGCTCGGTCGTCTCCTTCGCACACCGCTTGATCAGGAGATGAGAAAACAATCAGGATTTAAACTTCTCTCCATCTCATTTTGAGCATATAGACACGTACGACATCCCAAATGCCTTTAAGGAATGATTGTGTAACAAATTGTGTGGTATTTGAATGATCGCCTCTCTTTTCCTCTGCCTTCACTGCGCCCATTTGGAAAGGTTTCAAAAACATTTGCCTTTAGGCATGATCGGTCCGTTTCAGACATACCTCATAACTTCAGCTCTCGTTGTTTACACTTCCTAAGGTTCCTAGGTTTCCCACAAGCACACATGCTGCAGCGTGAAGCGACTTTGCAGCATCGAAGCGACATGAGACCTGAACGTCTGTGAGTTGTAGCGCTCATAGGCCAAAAAACGAACCTTCACTGACTCACAGTGGGCCCATACTGAGTTGAACTAATTTAAACTGACACATGACACAAACACAGTTCCCCAAATGTTTACATTTAGTTCCTACCATTAAATTCAACCAATTCAACGGCCTATTAGGTCTATTAATTAGGATTCGCCTCCGCATTCCTTAACGGTGTTTTACAAGACTTTAGATGGTCTCCTTTAGTAACTGATTTTTGTCGATTACCAAAAATGTTACTCCTGACACTCCTGCTGGGCTCCGCAGATATTCTCATTAAGGCGAAAAGCAATCAGTGATTTCTTTTCTCGTGTCCTGTTATGAAAAACAGGAACACAATGCGTAATATTTTCTAAGGACTCGTCTATCAAGCACCCGCTGAATACCTGATAGTGTTTCTTTCAGGGCTCCTGCATAAGAAAGCTTATTTGCTCCTGTGCTTGTGTATTTCAAAACTTTAAAAGCTTCAGTCAAAAATGTTAATACATTTCATTACCATAAACCTTTTTATTATCCTCGACAAAAGCAGCTGTTATTACTACAAAGCTTTGAGTGTCTGCAGCTTAGAGCAGCTAATGGCTTTTCCATGTGTGTGTACAGTATAGATATGTGTGTGTGTGCGTGTGTGTTCTACATGAGTAATATTGTAGTATAGATGAATTATTGGCGGCCATCCATGACTATGAGCCGCTGTGCCACAAGGGTCTTTAATGTGTGCGTATGTGTGTGCGATTTTTGTGTGAAAGAGAGAACGTGTGTATCACTGTGTGTGTGTATTTGTGTAAATCCTCAGCTTTTATATACTGGCTAGGAGACAAAAACAACAACCCTGAAGGTAAAGGAGACAAATCTAATCACACACACACACACACACGGGATACACAAGCCCCCTTTCTTCTTCCTCGTCTTTTGCACATACATGCATACTCACAGACTTGGACAGACGACAACTGTGGAAAGTTTGGGAACTGGCTAGAAAGCGTCAGCATAGTGGACCATTACCATAGTTCAACAGGGTTTGGCCACAACTCCTGTCCCTTTCCTTTGCAAATTTCACCAAGATAAATAAATACGCCTATGTATTAAACTGTATTTATAGTTCAGGCCAACACTTCTTGGTTAAACATAATGAAAAACAACATGTTTAGAATACACCCCAAGTCCGGTCGGTGCATTACGTCCAACAAGGAGAGACGAGGAGCTTTGTAAGTCTGACTGTAAACTTTTAAAAAGTGACGTTCTTGCGTCTTTGCATGCGCAATAGAAGAAGGGTTTAGTTTTTTCACGGGGCCTTGAGACGCGAATTACCTCAAACTATGAACTGACATGCAAATCTGATATGAAAGAAGAGCCGCAACAATTAAACAGATTGAAACGAGAAAAACTATTCAAGGCAGCGTAACGAGAGAGTGCAGGATTTGTATAAGAAAAGGTTCTTTGAAAGTAAAGTGCCCTTCATAGATAACTCATGTGTATGTGATATAGTTTTTATATTGTAAACATAAGCCGGATAGTCAGCTTGTTCACGTTGTCCCGCCACACAAGTCTTCCTCTTCTGTTTGTGTCTTTGTTTTTCTTCCTCTTTGATCCCAGTTTTTTGATCACCACAGTCCATTGATGAGGACCAGGTCGCACAAATACAATGAGAACCCCAACATGATACCCCCACAAATAAACCCCTAAAGACTCGCACAATTAGGAAAAGAAAACCACGGGCACACACGCAGAGAGCTTCTAAAAAAGGAGAGGAACTTCAGGCAACTCCGTGACGGCTTTTGAGCTAACAGAGAACAAGCGACTACAGAGAGACGGAAAATAAATATGAGACATCAAGTGAAGTGATGATGATGATACCGTGGACAAAAAGAGAAATAAAGGGGCAGATGAAGTAGAAGATATTTGGAGAGCATTATTTCTTAAAACTGTAAAATCACAGCAGTGACCCGCAATGACAGAAGGTGACGGGGCGGATGAGGAGAATCACTTGGGGTGACAGAAACGCTGAGACAGTGCGGGAGAGAATCATAGTTTCCATTTTCCAGTGCGTCACATGAAAACAGTCTATTCATTAGAGCATCAAAACTAACACGCAATGGTATGACCACTTCAAAGCGTGGGGTGGATATAAACAGAAATATACAGAGAGAGAGGAACGACAAAGATGCCCTCTGTCTTCGCTGCCAAGTCAAAGCATTGGCGTGTACGCACAACATGTGTATGTTTCTATACATAGCGTATGTACACTGGCAAAGGCAAAGTGCACGGCAACCATTACACTGAATCATCTTTTCACACCATAACTTTGAGTCAAGACGGTGCTCAGTGTGCTTATTTTTAAAAATAATAGTGCGAACTGTGACACTTTCAGATCCCCTCTCTGGTGTTCAATAAGAATTTGAAATCATTTAAACACATTGTTAAAGAGTTTATTTTACTCTCTGTTTCAGCCTGGCACTGTTTATTTTCCTAGCTCTGCTTATGACCCCTTAAAATGAAGCTAATTGTGACCCCTTGTCACGGGCCCTAGAATGACACGGCCTGTTAGTTCAACCGAAGAGCGATCTCAAGGATTTCTAGAGAAAAGGCAAAAAAAAATTTGAGAGCATAATATTGTGTAATCCAATGTGTTTTCTTTTTTTCTTCCTTTATTATTTCTGTCGGAAATCCTTGACCTTTAGTGTTGAGGAACTACTGCTCCAGGCACAATGACAACATAATGCTGTGATTTATTCACTGAGCTGAACTGAAGCACACGTTTTGGTTGGTAATATTCGCCCTATTCCCGGGGGGCCTGTGAACGCCAGTGGTCTCACCTTCAGTGCCGCCCAGGCCGGGACACTGTTTGGTCAAAGGGGTGGTTTTTATCACTGATCTGCCCTCGCTGAGACTCGTGATTAACCCAGAAGAATCATAAAGCTGCCTCTGCCCACTTTGCGTAAGGTTACATGGCCTCGGGGCTGGTTTTGAAATGCACCGTCTAAACAGACATTTCCATGTAAATGAGGATATATGAACAGAGCTCTGAAGCTGCATTTATTGGTGCATTTTCAACCGAGCGCTTGGAGCTATGGACTAATTTACCAGCTGTGTTTCTCTGAGATTGCCTCACTGATAAAGTTGCCTATTATATGATGCGAATATAGACATCAGAACTGTCCCTCTGTGCTCCCTGGCAATGACCCCACAAACAGCCACATGGTGTTTGCATGTCCTGATGTATCAGGTGCTTTGGAAAAAGGAAAAGAAAACATAAAAGGTGCCAGCACACTGAGTTGGGAGCATCAACTCTGTAGGCAGAGAAGTCTGACTGTGACGTCGCCTCATGTCACCTGTGCCTGGACCAAAAAGTTGCTTTTGAACTTGCCGCTAAGCTGGCACATACGTTCACCACCTGCATCCTGCATGAAGGGAAGTAACTCTCCATACCAGCAGGGGGCAGCAGTCTGTATTCGACATCCAAAAGAGAAACTGCAAGTGTTATTCTTAGCAGTTGCAGCTACGAACGGCTACAAACTGGAGCTGATGAAGCCTTATGTGTGGGCACCAATGGGGGAAAAAAAAACTATTTCACAAACAGATCAGTGACGGTAGCTAACTGGGATAATTTTTAATTTTGTTCATGTGCGCTAACTGATCCTTTTGAATGATGTAACTGCCAGTTTTGTTTACGCAGAGGTTAGATTGGACGGTACGTATATAAGTAGTACAAGTAGTACACAAACACACATGTAAGCAATAGCTCTTTATTCCGTTAACTCCCTCCCTCAGAAAAAAAAAAAAACCAGGCCACGTGACAAACAAAGGCAACAACTCTAAATCAAAATTAAACATTTTATCATGCTTAAAGCACATTTCTCTGCAGCAATCACATAAACTCTGAAATATATTCAGAAATATTTTCCCTCTGCGAAACATTGCAACGATTATCGGATTATCGTTTCATCTTTTGTTTTGGTGGATCTGGACTGCCGATTTTAAAATTCCAAACAGATCGGATAAAAGGATGCTTTGAAGTCTGATGACTGTTTCACTTCTCTTCTTCTGCGTTTCTTTTTTTTCCTCCTTGTTTCTGTCTCTTTAATGCCTTTCTCTCTCTCTCTCTTTCTGCGCCTCGGCCTGTGAGTCGTCTGTATGTGGGCCAGACATCTCGCCAACAGCTACTGATCTTGTATAGAGCTGGCATTACGGGAAGGTGTCTTGATCTAGTTAAATGATTTTCACTTCTCTCCTGTGAGCGGGTCAGAGTTCAGGATGGACATGTCGCCGTGGAAGCTCTCTCCCCGTCTTTCCCGCCCCTGCTCCTTGTTTGTCCGTCCGCATGCGTCTCTTCTTTCCTTGTTTTCCGCTCACACATGTTGCGGTAGTAACACTAATTGACCATTCCTAAACATCCCATAACCTAATCCCGGTTTCTATGACGACATAATTCAATTCCACAGACAGATTACTTAACAGATTCCTCTAAGAATGCGCGCATAAACACCAGGATGCACACACACACACACGCACACACAGGGCTCTGCTCAGTCACTTTTCCAGTTGGCAGTTGACTTTCTCCAATTTAAGTAAATAATAAGAACACCAACGTAGATTCAACATGTGTGTGGAACACCGGCGTTGATGGTTGATAGAGAAATGATGGAACTATTAAATTCATTAAAAGACAGATTTCGGCAGTCATGCTTTACTGCGACACAGATACAAACACACGTGTATGGATTTGCCACACACACACAGAGACACACACAGCACTTGTTTAGTTAAGAATTCCAGCGAGGGACTAGGTTTGTGTTTTTAACCATATTTAACGTCGTTTGCTTCTGAAATGGCCCAGTTTCCTTGAGGGAGCCTTTCAGTTTGGGTCTTTATGTGATGAGTGATATACTGGAAGGTGGATGGAAAAGTGATGCACCGCTGTGTGCGATGACTCGAATGTGCTGAAGATGACATACACAGTATGCTGTAGGTCTCTGATGGTCAGTAGAGTGAACTGTTATCAGCAGCGTCGAACCCAAAACACAGAGCCGATGAAACATATTGCGTATTTTTATCTGTAACGTATAAAAAGAAAATTTGCTCAAATGACGTCCACCAAAATGACTGTAGACAAATGCACAACAAGGCGTTGATTTAAGTCTTGATCCGAACGTGAGCCGCCCAAAGAAATTATTTTTACAATAAGAATACATCCTCCTGTATAGAAATATGAAACAACTGGGACTTATATATAATGACTAAGAAGCATAATAATGGAGTATTTAGTGATATATTTTTAGCAGATATCACTAACAGACAGATAAGGTTGTGTTTGCAACTGATGCTGCTGTCCCGAAACGTCAGCAAACGTAGTAAAACTGGTTATTGCAGGTTCAAGTACACACATAATTTTTACTTTATTTCTGGCATATAATATGATCATTTACTCACCCATATAACTTTAGTTACATTGGAAGATAGTTAGTGCCACGTATATCCATATAGTGGGAGTGACTGGGGCACTGAAGTCAATAACACATTATCTGCCATGAAACTCGTTCATTTCACCAATATTTTGTTATTGGTGTTACCTGTTGTGTAGCGGTTTGTTGTTCTTTGGCCAGCTGTTCCTTTCTCTGCCTCTGCGTCCTCCTTTCATCCAGCTCCTCATCCGTACACTCCGTCTCAAAACGGTAAGGACGTCCATCCTAAACAATGTTGTCTTCCCTAACCTCAGAATCGGAAAAATATTCAGCCAGTTGAAAAAAGCTGGCAGTAGCAAAGTACAGGAAAACAAGCCGGCACTCAGAGATGACATCATCCAGGTCAGAGGTTACTAGGTCAATCTACAGACCCCGGATGATGATAACAGGTAACTCCAGACTCAACGGGGAATAGCAGTAGCGCATCATCACGAAATATTGGCGAAATTAACTTGTTTCACGGCAGATAATGTGTTATTTAGAGGCTGCGTTTCGGTCACTCCCAGTATATGGATAAAAAAATGCTTAATATCTTCCGAAGGACTAAAAATGACACCAAAGTTATATGGGTGAGTAATCAATCGTATTATTTGCCAGAATTAAGGTCCAGGCTGTAAAAAAACTGTAGTTCAAAATTAACCACATGAGGATCGTGGAGGCTCAATGTGGGTACTTCATACTTCTAGTACCAGTCCTTCCATGCTGTAGTAGTGTCCAGTGAATAGTATGCACTTCTGTTGGGTTCATACTAAGGTTTCAAACATGCTGGGTTCATGTGTCATTGTTGTTGTTTTCAGTTGCTGTATAGACAGTAATTATTTTTCTCTTTTGCAATATACTTTGATTTTGTCATTTTCCAGTTTGAACCATATTTTTTCTAATATGGCATGAGTGTTTTAGTTTAGACGACAGCTTCCAGGCCTCTATGGACTACACAATGCTTTATTGTCTTTGAACGAACCGATTGCAAAGCATTGTGGTTAATGTAGAGTTTTCCCCTTTGAGAAACGGAGACACAGAAACATCCTGGGTGATTTATGCTCATAGAGTACAAGTATGAAACATGCCTTTTCCAGTTTACTCCGTGCATTTGCAGCCAAAGCTTCCACAGCACTGCTACGCTATTCCCTACTGATTAGTCATTGCAAAATAACTCCTCCTCCCAGAAGAAAATGACTTGTATGATATCAGAGAGGACAATTATCTGAACACGAAATGGAGATCTAGTCTGATCAGCCAGGTTAAGTATGTTTGTCAGAAAGCATTTAAACATGGTAATGTACAAGTCAAAGTTTAACTTAGTCCGCGGTGTATAACAGCACACAAAGCCTGGCAGTAGCATACTAAGCTAAGAGGATTAATTGTGCTGTGAAGCCAGAGGCCTTGGTTTTCAAGTGCCGTGACACTGTCTAATCCTACAAACAGCTCCTTTTTATTACATCTGTTCCATAGCGGTTAGCAGCAGCTTTGGCGAACGTGGAAGACACAACTTCCTGTGTTTATTTAACTCCCATAGAAAATGGCAATTTAAATGAGCTGCTGCAAAAACAGAAAACAGAAGCTCGCAGATTACCCCCCTGAAGAGAGGCTTGAATCCATTTTCTCTAATTCAGCTTTAAAAGTTCAGGCCCTGAAGTCGCTGCGATGGCAGACCTTGGTCATGATTCATGTTGTAGTTATGATTCATTTCATCCTCCCCAACCCACACATGCATTATCCTCCACCTCCACCCAGATAGCACCCCACCCAGCGCACACGCACTCTCATTCACACCAGTAATAGATTACAGAAAAGCGTAATTAATGGAGCTCTGTGCCTCCACACCTTTCCACACTAATTCATGCACACACACACACACACACACACAGATATTAGTACATCCTGTTTGCTCTCTCTGTGAGCACAGTGCCTGTCGCTGGTTATCATTCATGTCTACATTTCCTGTGTCTAATTTGAATGAGTGTGTACCGCTGAAAGCCTGCTTGGAGCCCACTGACCTGAAACTTGCTAAATGACAGACAGAGTAGAGCTGGTGAACATAATGACACTGAGACACGAGATAAGCCAACCCTGTTAAGAGGAGTATCTGAATGCTAATCAGCTGCAGTGATTCCTTTATTTACCCGGCGGCTGTTTGCTCAGGGTCCAACCTCTTTGTAAGTGATGCTTTGCCTCTGCGCTGTAAAATCACGTTGCGGAGCTGTCTCCACCAGAGGAGCTGTGGGTTCATTATAAACCGCTCAAGGGTAGTCTAAAGGCAGAACATTACATTTTAAATCTGCATTTTAATACCAACACTGAATTGAATGATGGGTAAATCCTGAACTCACTTCAACTGGAGCTTTTTATGCTTTCTGATAGATAACATGTTTACTACTCGTTTTGAATGAAAACACCTTTTCTACATTTAAGCCTCATATCCTTACTATTTGAATCGCTCTGAGCATGTTTTAGGGTCATTAACGTAAGCAGAGTACACACATAATGACCCTATGCACGTACCCAGCGCCGGTGAGAGCCATATATGCTCGTGCGCTGAAAATGTTTGTATCTCCAAATGTCCTCAGTTGACCGTTCCTCGATGTGTTCCATCTTTACTGATCCAAAGCAATGAATTCGAAAATTGTGGAGTTGGAGAAACAGCCAGAAATACCAAAGTGGAAACACACTACTAAATGCGTAGGGGTCTGTGTTGTTGCCTCTGCGTCAACTTAATGCAAAAGTCTAAACCGCCTATTAGTCACGTGTAGAGATTTCCGTAAACATTTACTTCATGACTTTGTGTAACAACCCATCATGTGATCCTTTTTCCAGAAGAGGACAGAGACAACAGTTTTGAACTAGCGGCTAATTAGACACGGATAAGGCATTCCAGGTGTCGCTTATCTTGTCTAAGCTAGCGGCTGTCTCTGCATCTTATCATGCGAGCCATTTGCAGCAGTTCCCTGCCGACCCAGAGTGAAGCTAAAGCCTAAAACTATAGCTTACCTTACTACGATATGGAGCCGTGAACATGGGGCCCTACACGGAGCGCCGTTCATTTGCAGGAGTGTGGATGTAGTACAAGCAACACATTTTCTATAAGCCTAGCAGTACTGTGGCTTATGTGTTGCCTCTACTTCCCCTGTCCTTCTGCAACCATCAAAAATGTTGAATAAATGATACCATATGAATACATAAAAAATATGCATGTATACATAATTAATCAGGTTTTCAGACTCTTATATTGCACACACATGTTGTGGCCTTACAGAGTTGTCATGCTAATTGCTATTTACATTTCCAGCAGACACGGCGCAACATCGGCTTTTATTTTAAGTTGGGTTTCTGGTGAAATGACAAACATAGTTTCAATAGTCACTTTCACTTTATCTCCGTTTTGATCTTTACCCACTCAAAACTTCTTCTGGCTCTTTAGCTGCAAAAAAGCGCCGCTGCGTTCACCAGCTTGTCACTGACTTTGACTGTCTGCCTACGGGTGCTGTTCAAGGAGTACACGGTGGGTTTTATATGAGCTTTTTAGCTGAAAACAGCTGCCCTCCACAGCTGAAACAATAACTGATGAGAGAGGGATGAGCATGAACCAAAAAACAGAGGTTTCCGTTGCCAAAAAATGAGCTATAAAATGCTTAAGTAAGCAGAGAAGAAGGATACTTATTCTCTGCAGGTCCATTACTGCGAACAACCTCTCACATTACACATAGTTATGAGCCATTGTTCGTATAAATTAATTTATACTCTCGTAAAATATAAAAATTCCTTCTCTTGGAGATTTTCTATAAAACTCTTTACTGTATCTGGCTCTACTTTTGTTGCTGTCAAATGTTGACAAATCTCAGTTGAATCAAGTTGCTATAGTAACATTGCTGCGGAGATGTTACAACAAAATATCATGTTGTAAAGTTGCACCGGCCAACGCTTTATCCCAAAACGGCTTTTGCTCAAGTGATTAATTCCTTCGCCCTCCTGCCCAGACTTATGCAGCCAGTGTTTTTGACTTGTTGAACTTCCACATTCCTCATTAACGTATAAAGTAAACACCAGTTTCTTCTGTCTAATATAACCAAGGGGATTGCTAATGTCCCTTAATAGGACTAATATGCAAATGGTCTCATAATCACACTTTGCACAGTTTGACGGCTGGTAGGTTTTGTAGAATCTCTGTAGAACGTTGGAGGTCTGATTAATTCTGTGCTCAAACCTCATTACAATATTTTTGGAGCAAAAATTATTTGCATATTTTCCAGGCACCTAGCCTGAGTCCTGATGACGGGGGTTGTGGGGAAGATGCGAGCTTGCATATTTGTTTGCAATTACACACTCACTCGCAGCAGTGCCTGAAACACAAATGCAAAAAAATGATATTAATAAAAAAAACACACACACACGTATGCGACTGTGTTTCTATTTGTTTGTCTGTCTGACTATTTATCTAGCTATAAGTGTGTATGCATTAGTGATTTACTGATCAAATGTCGCCTCGGCTCATGGATATTCATGATCAATCAACTCTGAGTGCAGTTAAGCACAGCCTATCGGATTCTGCCCCGACACTCTTAAATTTGCATATTTTAATTGCTGCTGCAACAAGTGTATTACTGACGCATCACATACCTCTTGCAGAGACACACACACACACACACGCACAAGAAGTGTGACAGAGAGCAGCTTCTCGGTTAAATTTAGATCTTTAGGATCAGTTTCTTTCAGTCTTTAATCCTCTCTCACTCCGTCGGTTTCTCTATTTCACTTTGGGAGTAATATCAGCAATTATTCTAGCTACTTCCCAATAGTCTGTCTGGAATTGAATTTAACTATCTCTGCGTGTGTGTGGGCGCGTGCACATGTGTGTGCCTGTGTAATTGCTTGTTAAGCTTTTTCAAAAGCAGGTGCAGTTTGTCTGAATGACTTCTCTGTTTTCTAAGTAGCTAACTGCTTTAACCTGCCAACTTAGGTGTGTGTGTGTGTGCGGGAGAGTGTGTGTGTGGGTGTGGGGGGGCTGTGTGTGTATAATGAGGGTGACGTTAGTCATCATGTCTGACAGCTCCCTTCCTGAAAACACACCTGAGAAAACACATGCTGCCCTGCACATGTGTGCCGACACACACGGTCCCTTACAAATGCATGCTTACATTTTCACAGACGCAGATACATGTGTACAAGCAAACGGGCACGCAAACACTCCCTTATGAAAACACTACGCACTGCTCGTGTAGCTGCCAGGCGAAAGCCAGATGTCTCCCAAAAAAATCAACAATTCAGTCTGTTACCTTTTCTGATTTAAGACCCTGTTTTGCTCTTCGATATACATGAGGTTTGATCAGTTTTTGCCAAACTAGCTTGTGTGGATTTCGTTTGACAAAGAGAGAAGGTGGAGGGGAGAGCAGCATCTGTTTAGGAAATATAGAGAGAATTCATAAAGATTAGATGTCTTGTTCTGTCAGAGAAGTTAAAAAGAGGAGGCGCGTAAAGTAAAAAATGTTGGCAGAAATATCCATAACGGAACTGGAGCATCTTCAAATGAGTAAACATTTGAGCCGAAAACATCCAAGATTCAAATGAAAACCGATGAAACGCCACAAAGCCTTTCTGTTGAAATGCGCTGGGCTTGAAAAATGCTGCCCTTCAGAAAGGATTCCTGTGGACATTTGAACCTTGACACGCCCGTAACGAGACACAGCCGCAAACCAGTGGACATAAGGGATTACACACAATGTAACACCTGGCTGCTGACCACTGTGCAGCCCCACCGGAGCAGTTTGAGGTTTTGTACTTTGCTCAGTGACCCCAAAATGGTGTTTAATCAGGTAGAGACACATTTCCCAACCAGATTTATCCTGCTCGTCAAACTGACATGCTTCTGGTCACAAGCATGCCTCTGTCTTTGAAAAAACTGTAATCATTTAAAGAGAAATCCTCAGTTTATGATATGAAAGATGCTATACTTTATGCAGGTTAATACGTCTAAGCTTCGTCGTGGATAAACAAACACTTTTTTTACTTAATTCCATATTCATAATAAATGCTGTCATGAGATGTTGCAGAGACTGTCCGATGCCTTTAACAAGAATAAACTGAGGCAATAGCCGTCTCTGCAGCGGTGCTGGTTCAATTCCAGTCACTTCCTGTCTGTTACTGCTGACAACTCTCAAATAAAGGCACAAATGGCCTAAAAACTAACTTAAAAAACCCAACGTGGTCTCATTTTATTAGAAATCGTTACAACGAGATGATAATTGAAACTGAACTCTGAAATTATGTTTTAAAATGTACACGAAACATCTCTAACTGTGCGCACAGTTTTGGCGCCGGCGCTCTGCTTCGAGAACAACGCGTCGGGTTATAAAAACATGAAAATATATTAAAAACAGGCCCTGCACTAAAAGAAAGACAGACAGCTCACAGAAAACACGGACAAATGCAGTGAAAGTCTAATAGGTACAAGAGCAGAGGAGAGTCCGAGACCAGAGAGGAGAAAAAAAAACAACTTGGTGCAGGGGTTCCCTGCGTTCCAGCTTGTCTCATTGTAAATTCCCTCATTTAAAAAATGGTGAAATTCATTTCTCACACAGATGGGAACAGGCAAGGCTGATTTCATTAAAATACCCCATCTGTTAGAGGGAGGGAGAGAGAGAGAGAGGGAGAAAGAGAGAGAGAAAGAGAGAGAGAGAGAGAGAAAAGAGAAAACAAACAAGGGTGAACCAAACAAAACAGTTCTGCTGTCCTAGAATAATTTGTTTCCTCTCCAGTGATGAATGCGTGTGTGTGTGTTTGAGTGTTTGAGAGTCTTCATGGTACTGATGGGAGCTGAATTTAAACAGACAGGCTGCCATTGCTGCAACTGCCAGCTCGAGAGAAACAGAAATATATGTGCAGGGTACGAGAGAAAGATGATGAGAGGGCGAAAGAGTGAAATATGCTGCTGGAGTGACAGAAATAGTAACTTGAAGATGATAGTCGGTAGAGGGTCAGACAGATGGAGGCCAGCCTCAGCTTTTAACCCTCACGTCAGATAATAAACACAGCAATGTTTAGAATAAGATTTATAATCTGCAAAAACTAGAATTATGTTGAATGACAGCGTTTATTTCAGCTTTTTTAAATACTGATGTTGTGCCTGTATGTGTTCATGGCAACTGTAGGATGGTTAAAGTTTGGACAAACTTTAACGAAGCAGTGGAGGCATGTGGTCGAGGTTAGCAGAATGCTGTGGTAATAGTTGAATTAAAAAACTGTTAATAACAGGTCTGTGACAGGACACAGTCTGTGGTCTACCCTCAGATAGTGGTGGCGGCTTTTATTTGACGCAGGCTCTTATTAAAGACGGGACTTCATTTCCCATCGCCTCTCTTTGAGACGTACAATTGATCATGTTTTAGCATGAAGCCTCCGTTTCCCCTGTTAATTGAAATTTAAAACTTCCCATAACAGTGTCAGAGTAAAAGCCCTCATACATTTCAATGGGCGGCAACACTTCAAATTAAAAGGACTTTTACTGCAAAACATTTGTAGGAATATCAACAGCTGGATAAGACTGAATGACAAAGCAGAGTGGATCAGACAGAATGAAACCCTGTTAAACACTACCATGCCAGGTTGGAGCCACTAAAACACACAAGTGTTGTAAAAGGGCATGTTGTTAAATTTATTCAGTTAAATCGGTAAAAATGCACATGGGAGGAACCGGAGCAGAGGTTTAACCAGATATGATGCAGCACAAAATAACCAGACTGTGTGTCCCGCTCCTTTTCAGATGTTGGTTGTGATAATTTTGTTGTTTGCTTATTGAAAAGGGATGAAGAAGAGAGGATTTAGGTTTTCTTTGGGTATTTTAATGACGAGGGATGGTTTTCAAATGACCCGAAAATCTAAAATAGAAAACAGAATTTTCAAAATTAGCTGCTTTATTGTGGCCATAGCTCAGACATGAAATATAATCATCGATGGAAACAAAGTAAAATAAGAAGGAATGAGAGAGATTGGGTAAGAGAGAAAAGGGGCAGGCGTTATATTTTACATTTGTTTTCAGTTGCTTTGCTTTATTGAAGCTTGATCTCTGTTTTGCGTGTGTGTTAACCGATGTGTGTATGCAAGCGAGTTTGTGATTCATGTTCGAGTGGGAGTGAAGGGCGGATTTAGATTGTGTTTTCTTTTTATTGCATTTGACCAAGAGAATTCCCCTGCAGAGGTAATAAAGTTTATCCTCTAAAAACGCACCAACTGACAGTGAGAGCTAATGAGTGGAGGAAAATGAAGAGATGCCAGCAGAGAAGCTTGATTAACAGCTTCTGTTTGTGAACCTTTGGCCCAGCCATGCTGCACCTCTGAACAGGGGAATCTGGTAGCGCTCTCCGTAGGAGTGTGAGAGTTCAACACAAAACTGCAAGTTACATCTCTTCCAGAGCTGCAGGGCGAAGCAGCATGACCTCATTTGTTTTTCCTCAAACCCAGAGGAAAAGAGTTGCTGTCCCATTTAATGTTTGTTTTCACTGACAGCACTTCAGCTAAACTGTGTTTTCCTGGCGGAAAGTGATTCTGTTTTTACTGTAGTTGCCACAAAACAACCAAAAAGAACAGGGTGTTGTCTTTGCATGCCCTGAAACTCTGGCACATGCCAATTGGGAATTTACATATTTGGGATTGTGCAGATGAATTCATGTGTCTTATATGGTCATGTACTCCTTACTTGCGCTTTGTAATTTGCTTGAGGGATGCATTTATTTATGTGGCTTTTTTTGCAATTAAGTCAGATCTACAGCACAATGAAGCCCCAGACAAGTTTCCCCAGGAGGACGATTAAAATACTCCAGAATTCAAATCAAGAAGAAGAAGAAACATGGTGAAATAACCACATGTTTACTACTCATGGACACACTGTGAATCATGTTGCTGTCACATGTACATCATGATCACGAGGCAGATGCAACATCAAGCCTTTATGTCCTTCTGTATGTTTGCTTGCTTCATTACAGATTATATAGATGAGGTTGCAAGAAGATGGAAATATTTATCTCTGCCTGCATAACATGATATTAATGTGATGTATTACATGTACAGTTACAACCTAAAGCCACCACTGCATGGGAATTTGTGATGCAAAACAAGCCCATTTAACATAATCAAACGAAATTCATTCACACAGGGTTTTTAAAAACGTAGAAACACACGGCTCTTCAGGAGGATGCAACACTCCAGTAGGCTTCTGATATGGACTGTCGAAATACTACATTACCCTTGAGTCTCAGAGGCCAGTACAGTGCAGAAGCAACTCTAAAATGTGCCACAGAAGTTGCATAATTCATCTAAAAGTCACTGTTTTTACCTGCAGAATGTTAATATCCGTCTGTTTGTTCACACGCAACCTTTTACGTTCAACTTTTTATTGAATCAAATATTTCTTCTAGATCTCTCACTGGTTTTCTGCTGATCCAAGCTCTCAGTGTGAGTCAGGTAACAGCATGGGGCATGAGAGAGATGAAACACAAGATGCCTGAAAACTATGGAGCTCTGAAAAAGTCACAACAAAAACTTTTTTGGAGGACGACATTCCTTGCGTTCCCTCTGATCCACGTGAACTGCCAGTTTAGGGAAGCACTTTGCATTTACCACAGAATAAAAGGTGATGTGACACTTTACACGATGCATTTGGTGTTAATTATTCATTTTAAAAGGCCGATCCCTGACAGCTTCCAGCTGCTGGTTGTGTGCAGAGATCTGCAGCTGCTCCGCCGTGCTGTGACAGTTAAAGCTGTGGCTGGATGTATGGTTTATTGTTTGGACTTCGGCTGCTGCTGTGGTTCAGTCGGTCGGTGCGATGAAAATGTCCAGCTGTAGCACTATTTAAACCTGGGGTTCTTCTATGACAGATGCGTTACCAGCACACCGCAGGAGCACAGAAGCCTCAGTGCAACACTCAGCCTGCCCAAACATCACTGCTGCATGTAGCCTTAGATCCATTGAAAATGAACATGTCACAGCCGTCTGTAATGGTAACAACCAAAGCACAAGCATGGCAAGAGCCACAATCACAGTGACAGCTGTGTCATAATCTGAGCCACAGTCTCTGTAGTGGTCAGTGAGAGAGGAGCTGAACCCACTCCTCTGGTTATCTCCTTAAATATACCTTTGTCTGACAGACATAACTCGCTGGAGACACTACCTGTAGTCTTCTAGTACAGCACATGATACTGTAAAATAAAACAGCTCAGGCTTTTTCTATTCTGAAAGTTTTTGTTAGGTAAAAAATAAATAAAAAAATACTCACAGTTCCTATAAAAGAGCTCCTCCCACTTACAGACTTTTTTGAAGGTGAAACTTTTGAATTTGTTGGAAGAAACAGTGCACCACTGCAGTCGCATTCCACCAACACTCTGAAAGACGTCACAAACATTTGAAATGGATAAAGATAAAACCCTCCATTTTAACCTGAACCACTTGCTCCTTCCTTACTGCAGATTTTAAGCTAACATTTTCCCTCAAGCCCTCATTAAAGGCTAATGTTTTTTAACGTTTGGAAGTTTGGAAATGACATGTCTGCCTGGGAGATCACAAGCCATAACCCATGCACTTAACTGTTCCTTTTTGTCCCTGCAGGTTGTATGCAGCATCAAAGCTTAAATAACAATGCTAGACAACCCTTTCAAACACTGATACCTTAATTGCTTGAGCATGCTTATCCTGGTGCTCTGATGTCATCCCATCACTCCACTGAAAACACACTTTCTCTGTCTTTTCATAAAACACACACACACAACACACCCGGCAGCAACCAGCCACACAGTCTGTGTGATAATGCACACTGGGCATTTATCTTTACAGTGAATTATGGTTCACTGCGGTCTCATTGACTCTGTGCACAGATGTGTGAGTGTGTGCCTCTAAGTGCGCGTGTGTATATGCATAAGTGTTGAATCGTGGCCCGCTCTTGGTAGTGTGTACGGGTGTGCGCATGAGTGTGTGTTGAATTGAATTATGGCGTTGCGCTATCTCATTGACTTCCACTGAGTCCCATTCATCACAACTTAACCATGGAAATAGACTTTATGGACAAAATGCTGTTTTAGCAATGTGTGTGTGAGAGAGAGAGAGAGTGTGCATTTGCAAGTCTTTATGTGTGCGACCATGGAAACACCCTTAATGAACATTACAGCATTGGCATGTGTCAGATATTGAGAGAGGGAGCAAGAGAAAAGGGTCAGTGTGTGCAGAGTTGCTGCACATCTGTAAGAAAAATGCTACTGCTGTCGTGATTTATTCCTGATTCATTCTACCTGCATCGAGAGATGATTTTTCCAGCAGTGACGCGATTGCAGGTCTGAAGCTGGACGCGCAAACTTTCGTAAAGAAGCGTCACGAAATAGTTCTGAAGCACAAAAGAAGAATTTACGAGGCTGCACGTAACCTGAAATGTACATCGTGTACAATCTGCCTGCACATGCAGTCCATTCACACTGACCTTTTACTATAATAACACAGTTGCTATTTTTTAATGCATGTGTGCGGAAAGGTCAGTGCAAAGTAAAAATTCATGCGAGGCTCAGACACAGGCAGACAGCAGAATTCATGTTCCCTATAACAGGCTGACAATTTTTGTACTTTTCTCGGCCAGAGCTGAAAGTTTAGTGTCCTGCAAAGAATTTAACAACAGCTATAACTTCTGCGCCCTCGAAGTAGTAGCCTTGTGTGTGTGTGTGTGTTACAAGAGATGACAGGGGAATAGCATGAGGAGATGGAGGGGTGGGGAGCACACACGTACACACACAAAAACAGACACAAAACATGATGTTAACGTTGTGTTTCCTGTTAAACACTGACACGTCGGCTGATGTTCGGTACACTTACCCCGTTCTTCTTTTCAGCGGTGTGGAACATCAGCAATGTGGGTTTGAACTGCGCAAATACTGTGTTTTATTTAGATTTTTTTCCAACACACCTTTTGGCACTAAGTTTAGCTCCACAGTGACAGCTCAATAACAGCAGTTGTCTCTTAGGTTTTATGGGCGGCAGTACAATCACACCTGCGTTTGTTCCATGACTCCGTGTCTCTGCTACTTCCTTTAAAACACTGATCCATCTCTCTCCCTCCTGTCTTCTCCTTTGTACCATTTTATCTTGTAAACTCCCCCGTTTCCACCTCTCCCGCTCAGCTGCATGATTGCCACTGAGGGAGTTTTTATTTGTCCTGCTGGAGCTTAAGTGTCGGTCGATGCCCTTACATCTTCATCCAATCTCTTCCTCCCAGTGTTTATCACGGCCGTTTTGACTTTTCATCCCTCTTTCAATCTTTGAGTCTCTGTTTTGAAGGTCCTGAGCTCATTGTTGTTTCCCAGAGTGTGACAGTAAAAAAATCTGAAGGGTTGAGATCAGACACTTTTTTTTTTTTTTCAGCAGACCCACAAAAACATATCGCATTAGTAAATACTGCATTGGTTGAGCTGTAATGATTTCTAAGCAGCTTGATGTAAAGGTTTATAGGTAGAAAAAAAGGATGGAGAGTGTAAAATAAAATGGCACCAGATGACAGCCTCGAATGGCGATTACTTTGAAGTGGAGTGTTGTGATGTGAGAGTATGTGCTGATAAAATACACTGATTGCAGGTCAATCAGCAGTTCGTAATGCATTCAACCTTTGTTCAAGCTAAGATCCACCGAGGTGGAAAACCAGCTCACACTGGGTCCAAGCAAAGGCACAGAGGCAAAACTGCCAATAACAACCCAGAAATATTTTCTATTAAGCTTGCTCAAACCTGCCTGGGTCATGTGTTGACCCCAGCACCACTGCTAGACGTTAAATTGCTTTCATGGGAAGTCTGAAGGAGGAATAACATATGGTTACAGTGTGTCCTCGGGAGAAATTAATGCTTTTCAAGAAAAAGAAACTCTCACTTTCCTCCACGGGGTACATCAAGGCGAGAGCCGCCATTATCACGCGTAAACACAGAAAAAGACACGTTATAACTGACAGACTACACTACAAGAAAGAGCAGTTCATATGGAATATTATGCACTCAGTTATGTCTGTTCTCCTAATAGGCGGTAGTTTACAGCATCTATGCCCCACAGTACTTCTAAAAGAGCCTTAAGTGGGTAGGTTTTACAGGCCTAGTGCATAGCTCTCTGGTATAAATGAAAACGCCAATGATTTCACTGTTAATGCTTGCAGGACTTTATAGATTTAAGATGACGTGGTGTGCAGAAGCATTGTTGATGATTGGCTCATTACACTCCATACACTGTCACCTTTTAAAACACATCTACATCTTCATAACGTACTTACCTGATAAAACAAGAAACACTTCCAGACACGATGTCCTACATGCTGCCACTGCGAAAGTTTTAACACAGAAAAATCACGTGCTCATACTTTTGTCGACCTCAACAGCAGCCATGGGCACTTGTCCACTGCATCTCTGCGCCTTAGTGCTGGGGAGCCATGGCAACTCCTGCACAGATGCAAGCAAAGGCATGTGCATATTAGTGCAGACAGTGTCCACACAACCACAGGAGAGATGGTGTGCTGTCTGGTGCAGGGGGAGTCGCAGTACTTAAGTTAGGGCACGTATTATAGCGGCCTCGCTCGACAACACGTGCAAAAGTTCAAAATGAAACCGCCATTGACTGATGCTATGAGCAATTTCAATCAAGAAAGAGTAAATGTTTTATTTTCTCATTTCGATTCTGCACAACCCGTTCTTCCTCACATGGCTTGTGTTTGAATCTGACATGCTTGGACAACATTCCCGCCAAGTGTTGGGACCCGCTGTCACAGAACTGCACGATGAAACGCATATTGCGGTTTTAAATGACCACCATATGTTTTCCACAAATGACCTTCAACACGAGTACTACCAGTGAGTTTAAGTCTGGGAATGGCTTTGTCATTGCATTCTTACTAATACTTTTTGAAATGCAATTGATCCGAAAAATCACATTTGGTGCCCCAAACTCTTTTGAAGTACATTAGGCATTTTTAGGGCCTTTGTGACACTTTTCACCTCAACGAACTAAACACACACACGATGAAAAGGACTGAATACACACAAATGCTCTTCTGACCGCGCACTCTAAAAATATGCTGAGCCAATGAACTAAACCAGCCGCTGTTTATAATTACAGATTTACTGCTCGCCGCGCACGTCATTGTGCGTGAACGAGTGTGTGTGTGTGTGTGAGAGAGAGAGAGAGAGAGAGAGAGAGAGGACTACTGTCTGGCTTTTTCCTTTGACTTCACCTGACCTCAATTTACCTGTCGCTTGCCTCTAAATGCATCTACACACCACAGAACCACGCACACTCAGACTCAAATACAGACTTTTTTTGCTCTCTCTCTCTCTTTCTCTCTTTCTCTCTTTCTCTCTCTTTCTCTCACTCAAACACACACACTCACAGTCCTCCATATGAATAATACATTACTATATAAGAGCTGTCCTAAAGTCTAGAGAGAACCAGAGGCGGAGTGTAAGAGAGAGTGTGAGAAAGTTTCTGTGTGTGTGTGTGTGTGTGTGTGTGTGTGTGTGTGTGTGTGTGTGTGTTGTCGGAGTTACTTAGTATATTAGATGACTGACTCTGACTTTCTGCACAAAGGCCCACATACTGTACAGTGCTGCATTTGTCTCTGACTTTCTCTCTCTCTCTCTCTCCCTCCCTCGCTGAAGGCTGTCAAGTTACATATGCCAACGGATGACACTCTGATCTGTGTGTGTGTGCGTCCCCGTGTGGGTGCTATAACCTCTGTGCCAACTTAAAGCGGACCCTCCATTAAAAGGCGGTGGCCTGATTTGTCTTCCATTTGTCACCTTCACGAGACAGAGGGAGAAAGACGAAGAATATGTGTGTGTTGCGTTTGTAAAATTTCAGCTTCTCCAGCTAAAACTCTTTCTAAACCCACAACACATGTCCTGTCAGTGTTTTCCTTTGTTTTTACAAAACCAAAGGGGATATCAGTACTGTCAGGTTGACCGCTGTGACAGGGGGCATTTTCACTTCTCCACATAAAACAAAAAAGAGAGCAACTCTTTGACAAAACTTAAAATTACTTCCGCCACAGCACCATAACCACTGGCAGGAGAAGTGAATAACATTGACCATCTTGTGACAATACAACGTTCTGCTGGGAAACGTTTGAACGTGGCATTCGTGTGGACATGTACCACCCGCCTAGACCAGACCTGCCCCCCATACCCCATAGCAGTGACACTCCTTGATGGCAGCAGCCATCCCCAGCAGGATGCAGGCTGACACAGGAACACGCACAAAAACAGTTTAAGAAAAACTAAAACAAAAAAACAAACGGCTCAAGGTCCAAATTCACTGGACCCCAAACTGATCAAGTATCTGTGGGATGATCCACAGAGGCCCCTCCCCTTAAACAGTATTCTGCAGCCTGACACCACAGGACACCTCCAGACAGATGACTCACAACTGTTTTGGAGGCACAAGGGAGACCTACACAATATTAGGAAGGTGGTCATAATGTTATGCCTGTTGGGTGTATGTAGACAACTAGCAAAGACAGAATGAAATAGCATTCAGTGGATATTATTTTCCAAAATCTAATGATTATGTTAACTTTCCAAGTGACTGATCTGAAGTCAAATTTCAAACTAAGAGCTTATTATAAGCTCCTCTAATAATTTGAATGATGTCTGTTTTTGTTGTCTTTTGTAATTTATATCTTCAGTGTTGTTTCCAGTGTGTGGATGCATTTAGATATAGATGCAAATTTCTGTGTATTCCCTTACTCTTCAGCTAGACCAAATAAAAAACAAGTGAACAAATTTGAAAATACAAATATATTTTGCAAATCTGTCAGCAGCTGCAGCAGCAGCCAGCTGAAGTAGTAATGGTTTCTAGTAAATGAGCTAAACCGCACCCTTATGATCCTTTAAAGAAACGTACAAAGAAAAGCTGAAGAAGGAGCAAGTAGGGCAACTATTACTCAAAGTGTAATGGTTCAAACTGTCTCGTATAAAGTAATAGCGGGGACCGTCCATATATCACTCTGGTACCGAACTGCTCCTGCTGCCAAGTTCTGTCACCGTCTGCTTCTGGTCCCAAACGCCAGGGGAATTTAATCTTTGTCTCACTTCTGCCCAGCCTTTGAAACCTGCTGTTGTTTAGAACCAGTGTGTGTGTGTGTGTGTTGTTTGTATGTGTGAGCTTGATAGAGAGCGAGAGTAATATGTTTCCATTGTTTAGGTGTCAACAACTCTTGGTGGGCTGCTTGTTTGCATATTGTTAATTTCCTCCTCTCGCTGTGCATCTCAGTGTGTTTCTGTGTTATTTGTGTCGGTGTGTGTGTGTGTGTGTGTGTCCTGCCAAGGCCCCTGCACACTGACACTCGATTTGACAGGCCTGCTGACACTCTAGCATTTAGCCCCGTGCTCGTGTGTGTGTGTGGTTGTGTGTGTGTGTGTGTGCGATATGAGTGACAAGGTGTGACACACTAGCATTTGTCTCGTAAATGCCAGAACAGAGAACTGACACTAAAGGGCAGAGAGTCGGCGAGAGGGAAATGGAGAGAGAGAATCGTAGGCGCAAGGAGGAACAAATCTAGGGAAAGGGAGGGATGGCGGAAAGTGTGGTCTCATATTTAATTGGTAGTTCACAGACGTACTTGATATTTTTAAAAATCCAGAGCAACCTGCTCGCTGCTAATCTGCATTTAAAAAATGTGACAGCCTTACATCTGCCGAGGTGTTTGTCTGGCTGTGGCACCTTTCAGTTTGGATCCTTTTTTCACTTCCCAGTGCACGTACACTGTGACAAACCTCCGTCCTATTTTGTAGCACAGGTGAACATTTCTGTTCTGTGTTGAGACATCATTTCATCACATTTTCAATAATTCCTTTTCATATTTTATGAATTGATGGCGGTAACAAAGACTCCAATGTTGTTGCTCTCAGCAGCAGAGGAGCTGTCCGAGGTACTCATCTGCTCTTACATTAATGCTCAGTGCCAGTGGCAAGTTCCAGCCAATGACCACTATGGAATATAATTATGGTTTAATAGCTTGTATGAATTCAGTCAGTTTCTCCTGGTCTCTCACTACATGAAGCACCTCCATATTCTCACCTCTTCAGAATATTCTGTGTTGGCCCATAGAAGCAGACGCTGTAATAGCTGTAAAGCTGCGATGGATTGTGTGCCAGTTGTGTGGTTTTTCCACGCGTCCTTCGGCAAGTCTGTGACCGCATTTACACCTGGTGTTCGTGCATGATCTGCATGCTGGATAGCTTATCTTGATGAGGGAGCATTCGAGTTAATGCAAGGTGTAAATGCACCCAGAATGCATCGGCATCGGAATGCAATCAAAATGTGTTCTTGCTGTTTTGCATATTAAGATTGGATGAAATTGCACAGTTGGGATATCAGGTGGGAATGCAAAGACACACTGATGTCAGAAAATAGAGATTGCTTGTTTTTACAATGTGGAAACAGGCAAAGGATTTTGTTTATAATTGTTTTATCAGTTTTACAGTTGAACTACACACATGAACTCTCTGATTTAAACCAGACAACTGCACAAAAAGTTGAAACTGTGTGTACTGACAAAGCTAAACATGTAAATGATCCCTAGCCATGGAGCAACAAAAAATTAGCCAAAGAGCTATATATTCCAAAGATAGATAAGTAAAAGCATAGTAGGGCTTTTAAACAACTGTAATGGTGTTAACACTGTTCATTTTTAGCATCTGTTTGAATCAGTAACTCAAAGTGTTAATATTTCACGACCCGTAGCCCCTTGCATTTACTCAGTGATTCAAGAGACGCATGCAGAACTAGTCTTGTACCAAAATGTCATGTTCGGTCAGGGTCAAATGAGAGCACTGATTTAACCACCACAAATGGATTTAAATACTGAAAATGTTGCAGCCAGACCAAAGAAGCCTATTTCATATTTGTTTCATTAGCCTGTTCCACAGCTTCAAAGATGCCATATCGGATGAATATATAATGCACAGAGCCACTGGTTGACAATTTGCATAGAAACACTTTGAAATGATGCCCACATCAGCGGCCCCAAGTAGGAGCTGGTCATGTGGTTCTCCAGTCATTAAAATGTTCAGAAGCAGTCATAATATTTAAGTCTCTGTTCAGTGACCTGGTGCTATGCAGCTAATGTGACTTGGTAAAACATAGTATGCTGTTGTTTGTATAAATCAAGTTATGTTACATCACTGTAACATCAAATCGATTCATTTTCAATAAGATGCAACTGAAACACAGGGAATAAGCAAAACATATCGATTTGAGTGCTGTAGTTCTTGGAAAACATCTCTGCATATGAAGTTGAGCATTGACAGATCTCTCCATGTCTTGGCTCGTTCTTTTGAAATACAAACAAACAGCAGCTTTTTGAAGCTCCTCTTTCTGCTGTCAGTTAACGCCAGTTCGTCTTGAACTTACTTGGCAAGTGCACGAGTCCATCGAGTCTCTCGGCTCCCAGCTCTCAGAGCCCAGGTGAGTACATGTAGTCACTTTGCCAGGCACAGATTCATTAAAACATATTATCTCTCTAGTCGTGCAGAGACCCGAACTGAGTAAATATAGTCTCTCACTCTGGGATTCACTCTCATTAAATTATAATAGCGCTTGTGTCATGTAGGGACGCTGCAGAAGCACCCTGTGACTAATGTAGTGCTTCTGATTATGAGAAAGGACTATTGTTTCTGTGATTGGAAGTCCAACAAGAAACAAATTCTGTTTGCATGTTTCAAACGTACCGAGTCCTTATCTATTAGATTGATTCTTACAGTCTAATAGAAGTTTATTTATTTTTGTTCATGACAATTTTGGCATAATGTTCTGATAGCCTCTGAGTAAGAGCATCTAATTTCTGTGTTTAAAATGAGATGTACGTGGACTGAATACCCAAACACATTTTAAATTATGAAAGGGAGTCACAAGTTAGGAGGTAATTTTGTTGTGGCTCTGGTTTCTTTGTTTCTTTGTGTTATTTCTCTCTTTCGCTCTCTTGCTCTGTTTAAAAGATGGATATTAAACTCACGAATATCACGACTAAAGTAAAAGTGTCTAGGCCCTTTTCATTAAGGAACATATTTATTTAAATGCTGTGCTACACATTCTGACAGCAGCAATGACAAATATTTGGTTGTCTCTACTAATGTATTTAATTAATAGCCTTGTCACTGTGCTATTATGGAGCAGAGATCTACTATTTGAAAGTATAGAGCACAAAACAATGGTTTCTCGAAGACATTTCAAGATGTCTGGACTGGTTTCAACTTGATATTTGGATAAACAGTGACCTGGATAACTTAGAACAACAGTTTGCTCTATTTTCATTATTTCTTTAATGACACGTTGTGAAGAACGGAAGCGACATCGTGTCACGTGGCTCGATTTTCTGTGTTTCGGCTCACTTTTGACCTCGCTCTTCATTTTCGAAAATGGCATGACAAGAACAAAAATGCTTCCAACCATACTCTACCAAAACAAGCTGGTTTTTGAAGATGTGATTGAACACAGACACCATACATGTGAGTACACACACTCAAACACAGAGAGAGGCTACACTAATAATACACTGCAAAGGAATATAATCAATTCAGTGGGATTCAGAGCGTCATCAAAAAAAAAAAAAAAAATCCCGTTTCCTCCCCTTTTTTGTGAGTGCACTGTGTATTCATCCACTCCATTGTTGGGACAAAAGCCCTTGTGTGCTTATGAATGTCATGGTTTTAGGCAAACATGGGACAAAGATGATAAATGTCGTCTGGAGCTGGCACTGACACACAATGCAGGCTAGATGTGTGTTTTTATGTGTCTAGAGGGCAACTACAGCTACAGTGTGTTGCTGCACCATCTTCCATTTCTACTTCCATTTTGCCCTGGCTTGGAAATGTGAGGTTTACACAAACAACCCATTTAGTGATCATTTCGCTTGTGAGATGTACTTTAAGAATTACACTAAAGTTCAATAATTAGGGCTTCAGGGAGATGAGAGTCTGTTTGTTGTAGTATTTTCAGTATGTTCACCACAGAGTCAGTTTTTATAGCCAAACTGGTCCACTTTGAATGAAATGTGTGTTAGGGTTAAGACATATTATTATATGGAAAGAAAACAGTATACGACTAAATATATTTTCTGACAATCCACCTATTCAACAACAACTCGTGAACTTAGACATTAAACGGGACAATGAATACTCATTTCTACAAGTTGGTATACTTTTTTCATGACTTGGTGCAATCTCTGTTACATGCTTTAGTTAAAAACTCTCAGTGATTGTGCTAAACAGGCCCCAATTATTCCCTATTATTATGCCAAGATGGCCCTTTTCCCCTCCCTCCTGAAAATGAGCTCTTGTAACCACGCCCCTCTAGTAGTGTCGCCTTGGCGACCATTCAGCGTATCGTTGGAGTATGGCAATGCTCTGAAGCCACATCAGTCCATCTGTCTGTGACCAGAGTTTACCCCAGAACAGCAGGTGGCCCCAGAAGAAGTTCGACAATAAAATTTTGATTAAGTAATTTCTGAATGGTTGGTGGACTTAATGCTGCCGGGCAAGTTAGCGAACAGTGGCTAACTTCATTAACGTGATGTTTACTTTAGTACAGTATTGACAGCCATGCTACGTGTCTGTGTTACAGTTAGCATTAGATTTACTGGAAAATCTGCTTATAATGTCTGCTAAGTAACACCACTTTGGAATTGTTTCTAATACTGGGATTTGGTGTAAAGATGCCTGTGAGCCTTCACAGCCGAGCACAAGAGCCGCTTACATGCCACCACTGCTTCATTGTCGATGTGTAGCTTATTGAAACGAAATGTGGCTTCCCTAGTTGTCGCTATCAGTGTTCGGAAGGAGGAGTCAGCAGGGACAGGACTCAGGGGCGGAGCTTATGTTCAGAACAAATGATCTACATCACAAATAAGTCAAACTTGAAGCAGCTCACTGAATGACATATTTGTGCTCTCAGACCACTCATAACAAACTGACTGCATGGCTTTTTGTTAGCTTTTCAGAGCTGGCAGACGCCACACAACGTACTAAATGTAGAAAAAGCTACAAAAGTGAGAACTGCATGCTGTTGTCTCCTTTATAATGTTGTGAGTACCACAGGATGAAGACAGCATATGAGCTGCTACATGGGTGCGTCAACAGTATGTTTCATAAAGCTGCATTGCTCAAACTTAATTTTTCAAAAGAGGCCCAAGAGCCACATGCACACACAAACAGATGCACAAAAGAAGTAGAAAGGAAAAATCCTTATCTTCAAACATTGTGGCTTCCACTCCTCTGAGATTCTCATGGCGCCTGTGTGTGTGTGCGTAGCGCGTATAATTTCCATGTTAGACAATGAGGTCTTTTTGTGTGTCATCATGTGTGTGTCTTCTTGTGTGTGTGTGTGTGTGTGTGTGTGTGTGTGCTTGTTGTCTGATGTGGTTTTGTTCAACAGAAAAACAAGCCTTTAAGTTTTACAGAGAAAATCCTCAAATCCCCAAATGGATTGATAATTACAAACAGGACAAGTTTTATATATGTGTGTGTGTGTGTGTGTGTGTCATAAAGCTGAAGCCGAACATGTTTTATGAGTTTCGAAGGAAAAATAATTACAAATTCCTGCCACAGCTCAAAGAGGGGGAGACAGGCAAAGACAGAGATGGAGATAGTGTGAGATTTACATCGTGAGATGGCGCACAAATGCCCAAAAGAAAAAACAAAGACAATGTGAGATGGACAGAGAAGCACAGAGATAGAAGAGATGGAGAATGACAGAGGAACACAAATATATTTTCTTGGAGAGAGAGAGAGAAAGAGAGAGAGAGAAACAAATAAAATTCCTCTTATGTGAATAATATTAGATAGCTCTTGTGCTGCAAGACGCCAAGCCGCCATGATTTAATTTACTGCCATTACAAACAAAGTTTCTCAACAGATTCAAAAGCTCCTGCCTTGGCAATTAAAACAAAGCCTAAATCGTGTTGCTGTCAATGTGAGCCAAAAACTATTATTTTAGTTGTAAGGAAACCGTTTCTTTTAGTGAGTGACTTAATCTGCTTCCTTTCTCAATTTTCTATGCAGTTTTGATTCAATTGTGCAAAAACTGCACCACATTCAGAATGGCTTAGGAAATACTGTTGATTTTTGACAGTCGTGCCAGCAAAGCATCTTTGATGTGAAAATTAAGACCCCGCCGGAGAGAGACGGCGGCGAGAGCAGACGAGACGAGAGAAAGGCAGGGAGGAAGAAACAAGAGGAGAGGATGACAGAGAGAGAGAGAGGGAGAAAGAGAGAGGGGGGCAGAGAGAGGGTTGTTTAAAAGAGACATTTTGATGAATGAGCAGAGTTTTGGGCCAGTGGCAGAACAACTAAGCCAGAAAATTATAGACTTCTAAACAACTTCACACATAGGAAGAGAGACCTTGAATTCAGCAGAATACAATAGAGAAGAAGATTAATACCGCAACCCAAAATAGAGGAAAAACGCAACTAAAGTGTCTGGATTCACTCCCTTGTTCATTCATTTACCATTCCCTAAAATCGGAGAGTGGACACTAAATAATTACCGTCATTTCGCGTTAGTAATGCCATCTGTAGTCACGTACAGGTAGCTATCTTATATACATTTAATAACAGCAGTCTGCATGCTCGTTTTTTTCATCCTTTTGTTCAATATTTGATAACCCTGTATAACTGATGACATGATCAGTAATAAGATGGTGGAGAATGATTGTAGTGCACTACAGTGTATAGTAAATAGTTAGCTGTGTAAGTGGCTCTGTGAGACAAAACAACGCAGTGAGATAAACGTACAAGTGACATGGCAAATACACAGATTAGGCATCTAAATGCATAACGTACCAATGGTGCATACATGACTATATACCTTTTCTATATAAGATAAATTGAGCCTCACCACACTACATCCTTGTATACTGTACTTTATATTAAGTACAGTAAGTGTCACATCTAATATGAGATGATTCAGCTTTGGGAGAGACCTGAGTGACTACATGTCAAGAGCAGCTCACAAGAAAGTGCCAGTTTATTTTCGAAATAAGAGAAGACGAAATCATAAACCTATTTTCTTTTTTTTAAACTACAGTCATCAAAAAGTGACTCCACTGTTAAGTCTGTTGTGGAGTAGAATCCAAACAAGAAATCATTTTTGCTGTCGCTTTCAGGTCCTCATAAAAAGGTTTTGGTTATTATCCGAGTCCAATTTCACATTCCCCTTCTGCTCGTCTGATAATGTTTGGTAGGTCCTCCACTGATAATGAGTTCTTCTCAGGGATTACAAGAAAAACTTGTGCCGTTCTTCTCTGTAATGGGGAACCTTTTTTTTTTTTGTGGCAGAGCTTGCGAGGGGAGAGGGAGTTCCTTTTTTGTTTTTTTGTTTGCGAAGGCACAACATGATCCCGTCTGACAAATGTTTCCTCACTGCAAGGGTATTTTGATAATTAAAGATTGTTGCAAATAAGTAACATAAAACTGCACAAATGATAAGAACTATGCAGATTAACAATTATACGGTTTGTGCCTCTCTCTCTTTCTCCCCCTCTGTGTGTTTGTGTGTGTTTAATATTAATGAACTGAAGTACATGCAGTCGTGCACAGTCGTACCGTCATCATTTTGGGCCACTGGAGGCAGCAGTGGCCCACACACTGACATTCCCCTTCCTCTCTCTCTCTCCTTCTCTCTCTGTCTCTTTCTCTCTCTCTCTCTCGCTGTCCCACATGCACACACCCTCATGGACACACACAAAACCATCCATCAAGCGTGTGAAAGATCCTTAAGGCCTTAACATTACTCTTGTTCTGTGTGATAGAGTGCCGTACAACTCTCTCTGTTACATTCTCTCGTTCCCTTTGTGTTTTTCCCTGTTTTATTCTCTTGTTCGCCGCCTCCACGTCTCTTAATCTTGTTTCCTCACGTACTCTCACCCTAAATCTCAGAGGTTTCCCCTCTCCACTCAGTCCATACACCTCCATCGGTCTCTCTCTTTCACTGCCTTGTCTTTTAATCCCCGCTTACCGCTTCCCGCATTTGCGCACACGTTCGCCCCGTTGTTATCAATCATGGTGATTATGATCGGTATAGCCTGTGTCAACATCACTGCATGAACAGTGACATCATCCATCTATATATCACTGCTAATATGGTCTTCATTTGGTGTACTTGAAGTGGGGAGAGAGGGAGGCAGAGACAGACAGAGGGATAGACAAAAGCCCTATTCGGATGGGATTGGTTTCCCGAACCATGTCTGAGATATAATTACTAACAAAGGGCGACGCTGCTTTCATGTTCTCATTCAGATGTGATTAGAATCACTGTAGTTTGTGGCGTATGTTAACAGAAAACGTGTTCAAATTATGCTTTTGACATTAAGTAAACGAAAGGATCCGCATGGACCAAGTAGTGAGGACTGCACCGTTCAGAACATGTATTTGCATCTTATTATGGTGGCAGCTCAACTGATTGATAACAGGCAAATCCAGACTGTTGGAGCCGTTAGAGCAGTTGTGTGGGAATAACAGTCTGTCAAATATCTGATCCCAACTATTTAACCAAAAAAAAACCAAGAAACAAATATATCTTGAACTATAATAGCAGGTTAGAGCTTAGTTGTCTTATTTAATTGTAACTTTAGATTTAATATGTTTGGCTTGACAGAAACAGCAGTTTAAAATCAACAACTTTGGCTTTTGGAAGTTTCATTACATTTATAAAAGGAAATACACAGTATTGTGTCTTATACTATACTGATATGTATACTATATTTATATATGTATGCTTTATTATCCATGCTATCTCTGCAATAACTGCAATAAATGTACTTTATTCGCAAAGACATGTTTACATCCTCTATGGACTGTGGAACGTTTATAGCATAGTTCTTGTACATATTGTGTATTGTTGTGTATTTTTTCTTTAATAGTGTCTGGTTTACCACGCCATACTCCCCTAAGGGGACAAATAAAGTTTCCTGAATCTGAATCTGAATCCGTACTGTGTAAGCAAACTTGTTATAAAGAAAGAAATAACCTAAACCTGTCATGTGTATTTTTAAAAATACACATGACAGTTAAGTAACTGATTGTAGAGACGGAGCAAGAGACAACAGCCCTATGTGTTTTCTAATGTTACTAACAGGCAGTGCAGCTTATTCCCATAGATTGTCTCTATTGATTGCAAATGATAGGTTTTAGATTATTGTTTGAACGATAACAGTTGGTTTTGGTTTATTTCAATTTTCCGTGCAGTTTTTTAATTTTGTTAATGAAGTGTTTGAGAAAATAGTCAGCAGGAAAATCAATCATGAAACATCAGTTGCAGCGCTACACATAATTATAGCAATGTATCCTGGTGCACATGACAACAACCCCAAACTTAGAGCTTAGAGTCATGAAGAACTGCAGCGTCCTCAGTGGCGAGGAGAACAAGGACTCCTGACGGTACGACATCAAAATCATGGAATCAGTCTGGGATAAAAGGAGCAGGAAGACAATACTTAATAATTATACCTTAAAAGTTTGTACAGCACTCTATGTTATGTCATAATGAAGAGATGACATGATATAGCCCAGATGGCCTTAAGTACATAGTACGCTTGAATGCAACATCAGTAGACAGTGGTATTTATATATATATATTATGATTTTTAGAGACAGAGCCTCTTTGTGATTTATAAAATTACCAAATCTGCTTGGAAGACATGTTCCGTCCCATTTGTGTTGTCTCAAAATGGAACAGAAATATTAATTCTGTCAGTATTAATATACTGTGTAACCAGTTTCTTCTTTTTTTATATATAAATTGGATTCTCCTCTTTAGGAGGATTGTTCAGAAAAACACTTGAGACAGAGGAAAATAAAAGTAGAAAAGGAATGATACAACAATCAGAGGAAACGGGGAGACAGCGTGAATGTCTCAAACCGAAGTTGAAGAGGAAAATATAAGCGGCACAAACAGGGACGCGGGGAGAAGGGGAAAAATAAGACGTAACAACAAGAAGAGAAAAAAAAATTAGCTTTCTGTTAAGCTGTGATGAATGCTGCAGCAGTGCGACCTGGGATTGATTTCTTAACGGTTGTCTGTCAACAAGCCAACCAGAGAGAGGAAATAGGTAAAGATGTGAGTGAAGATTGATTTACCATGGTAACATCCGGTGGTAATCTGGTATGTAAGTGATGGGGAGTTGAAGTTCGACTCTCAGCCAGTGTCAGGAAACACAGAATTATCTGCTTGAGCTCACTGCTTGTACCGATGGAAGTTCGAGGCCTTCCCCTTTGTGACTGGAGAGCTCATTTTTTCCCGCACAATTCATAGGCATTTTGGGAGGGATAAAAATGTTACGGCCATCATTCAATATGTGCTAAAATGTAGAGTGTCCAGTCGGTTAAAGTGTCATCATTTACGCTCTCAGGGAGTTATTGTACCTATTATGCTTAGTCCTTTGAAGGTATTAACGGGAAATGTGTAACGTTTTATCTTCAGTTTGACATCTTTGATGCATTTAATGACATGGTAAGGTTGACAGCTGTGTGATGTGAAAAGCTACAATCATATCAAATACAGCACATTTCACCCTGTATATTTTTAAAGCACTGGACACTGACCTTGGATTTGTTTTTAGCTGCTTTTTTAGTCTTGCTTCCTGGGACCCTGGGATCCAGGGCCCTTCTGCTTTTCCATTCCAGTCAGTGAATCCAGATATGAGTCACATGTGGTGGCACAGCAGGTAAATGTTAACCAGGTGGTTTGTTAAATCCAGAGCTGCTATGAACCTGCAGGACTTCACTTTATTTTGATCCTTTTTAACCTGAACAGAGATGAGCAGGTTAGACACTAAAAACTTTATACTCTCAATCAAGCTGGCTTTGGGAATTAGTGTGACCTTTTCCTTTTTATTAACCGACAAAATTCCTGAGATTATGCCGTCGTTAGAAAGAAACGAGCTAAAGCTTCAACGCTGTGGCCGAAGATTAATGTCAAAACTTCCAGCGGGGGTTGTTTCCAGTAAAATGAAGTGGAGTGCTGTTTACGCTTTGACCTGATAAAATGTGAGCGAGTCGAGTTTATCTCCACGTTGCATCCATTTGTTTGTATATCGCTGGAAGCCTGCTGGAGCTCTGAGTTACATCTTGTATCGTGGAAGAGAATTGAAACCATTTAAATTGGAGACAGAATATTGACAATATGTAAACCGCGCAGAGGAAAACATCTTTTTACGGGAAGGGGGAGCATTAAAAGAGTCAAAATGCATCGACCACACTGGCCCCTCTGTTCTTCCTTTTCCTCTCCGCATTCTGTAAATTTGCTTTTTTCCCTCCCCTTGCATTTCTTGTCGCCCTTTAAATCCCTGTTTTTGTGTCCTTTTATCTCCTTTTCCAGGTGGCCTTCTAAATCTCTATTATGTGTGATGTTATCTGAACCTACACCTGACTCTCCTCTCTCTTTATTTACAGCATTTATGTTAATGAATATGGATTTTCCGCTTGTGATGAGGCTTCCTTGCTAACTTTTCTGGCTGTTTCAGCAGAAAAAAAAAAAACAGATAAAAATAAATAAATAAAAATCCTTGGGGTTTGGCGTGACTATTCTGCTCGAATAGGCGCACGTTATGGAAAAAATGAAAATTGTAAAAAATGGCATCCAGGCCGCAAGAAATATGAACTCTGTACAGTAAATAAATAAAAATAAAAATAAAGTAGTAAGACTGAAAACACTGTAGAAAAGAGAAAGTAAAGCCAGGTGAAAAAGTTAGTGCTGATGTGAATGAAAGTAAAAGGATATACGATATTCTTCACCAAGGAGGTCAAAGGTCATCAGAATAGGAGAAACTGACACTTAATAAGAAGCAGAGTCAGATAGATGATGGTGGCAGTGGGAGGATAAATATTTCCTCTTAACACACTGTGAAGGAAATCATATCTCCAGGAGTAAAAGGACTGCATTGTGTGTGTGTGTGTGTGTGTGAAAGTGAAAGAGAGCACGCTGGCATGCTACCTTGTCTGCTTCTCTGACCCGCCCATCAAGGCTCTGTGGAAAATCCATCTTGGGTCAAACACACACCTAATGACGTCACACACGCTAGAAGAGTGCGGTGCCGTTTTTTATTTTTGTTTCTAAATTGGAAGTAAAAGTCTCACAGAATAAACTCGCTGAACCAAGATGGAGGCAGGGAAAGAAGGAAGATGAGAAGGAGATAAAAGAAGAGGTCCAGATAGACGTAGGGAAAGATGGATGACGGAAAGACACGTGAGTCTTACTTCTGCTCTCACACCTAATCAGTCTGTATATGACCACCCCTATCCTTTTTCCCCCTCATACATAAATATCAAGCTATATTATGCAGGTACAACTAATCCCCCATCTGTGTGTGTGTGTGTGTGCATGTGTGCAAGGCTGGAGTGTGGGGTGTGGCGGTGCGTGTGTGTGTGTGTGTAGTGGGGGGTGAGGGGTTCTGGCACGGCATGGTAGTCATTTCCCTTCTAGACTCAACATCATGCAGATACACACACACACACACACAAACGGCAAGCGTTGGAATATCATTACGGTAAGAGCCGCAGTGAGCAGGCCCCTGACACAAGCGGCCCTTTGTTCGAACGCAGACACACACACACACACACACACACACAGTGCAGACCCAGACTCAGGCCTTCCATATCACCAATATAATTACAGCTATTACATCTGACTCAAATATAACTTTACATCTCTCTCTCTTGCTCTCTCTCTCTTGCTCTCTCTCTGTCTGTGTCTTACTTGATCTCTTTTCCCTCCTTCCCTGCCTCTCTTTCTTGCTGTTGAGTACCCGTGTTGGAGCCATGTATAGCCATTTGTGTGTGTGTGTGGGGCGGCATAATGCTATATAAACATTACCTCAACTAACGAGCGGTAACTGGTCTGGCCCAAACTTTGTGTGTGTTGTGTTGTGTTGTGTGTGTGTGTGTGTGTGTGTGTGTGTGTGTAAGCGTGGTTTAACTTAATGACCTGTACAGTCAGTTTTTTGTTCAGAAGGCCTTTACTGTGAAAGGAGGGGGAAAGCTCTCTCTCTCTCTCTCTCTCTCTCTCTCTCTCTCTCTCTCTCTCTCTCTCCCCCTCTTTCTCTCGCTGTTTCAGTCGTGCACTGATGGAGGGATGTTGAGACGGAGGAGTGGATAAAAAGGTAGATGGACAGTATAAAATCCATCTCTTGTTTTGGTCTAATCGGTCTCGTTTTCTGCTAGAACGGTAATTTTGACCATTTGCTTGAACAATGGAAAATTGCTTAATTGTGGAAGAAGAATACACAAAATGTTCCTGCTCCGTATTTATCTTTTCCAATGTGAAGATCTGTTGCTGTTGCTGTTTTTTAATCCTTCATGCACCAAAAAACGTACGTTTTAGTTTGAGAAAACGATCACTGGTGAAGATGTCGCTTGGGTTCTTGCAAATAAGCACTACACTTAGCAAATATATCTTATAATGACATGAATATCGCATCCTTTTGCTTTGGATGAATACGTATACGTTTGTTTGCAACATTTTCTTATTTACCGGTTTTGAAAACAAAGAATGTGAAGAATAAAATGACAAGGAGTGCTACCATTAAGCCTTTACCCTTAAGCTTTAAGATTAATGTGACTGAGAAGTTTTTAAAAAAAAATCTTAAATATTTATAAGGCTCAGTTAAACAGGATGGTAGTTTTTTTAAATGTATCTGACAAAATCTCTCGAATAAATAAATAAAAATTCCCATTAGTAACCCTGTGTAGTCATGTGCTCCCACCGAGATGCCCTTTTCCCCCCGAAGACCTGAGAACAAAAAGAGTCAGACAACCACACATAAGAAACATAAAGTCAGACGACCAGCAGAGTCATTAAAAGCAATTACAAGAGTCATAAAAAACGTCATGTCTTGAAGCATTAAAATGTCCAAAGGGAACGAAGGAACGGAGCTAGAGTTTCCATTTTTTTTAAGGCTGCCTGTTTTGAAGCCAGCGTGACACCATTAACCACCATTAGTCAGCAACGCAAATAGCCGATCCACGACCCGTTCTGCTGAACTGACCAGCGGAGAGGTGGAGGGTTTCATCCGGCGTACCTTGCAGGAAAAGCCAACGCATTTGTTTGCCGTAAAAAGGTTCCTTCAGGTGACTCCAGAGCCACTCTGTGAGTCAAGTCTCTTGCTAACAGGTTCAAGGTTCAGTGCCCACTATGGCCAGGAGCACAAAGCAGGATTAAAGGGAGAAGCGTTAAAAAAAATGTACTGTAACACATGCTGCACAGGGAGGACTGAGACAAACAGAAGCTTTAGCAGCAGCTGGAGCTGTGTGTCCCCCCCACCTTCTCACTTAAAAGGAAAAAAAATAACGGGCTCCTAAATCCTTAATATTTAAACTTCTCCCAGGCCTTTTCAGAAACCATTTAGTCATCAGAAGAAGGGGAAGGGATTAAACTGCTGCAGTGTAACAAGCCCAAAGACAAGGCTTCGCTCATTTTCATTCTTTTGAGACCGTTCGCCAACTAGTAGCCATGACATCTGATGGTTTCTTCCAGACCGCCACACATATGTATGCTGTTACGTCCAAAGTTATTGGCTTATTTTCTGCAACATGATCGACGTTTTCAGTTACTCTCCCTCTCTCCCTCTCTCCTTCTCCTCTAGTCGTTTTTATTTTACAAGGCCGGCGACTTTCTACCGCACTCACGTCACATGTGAAGCATTTGTATGTGTGTGTGTGTGCGTTTGTTTGCGACAATTAGTGACTTTTCTGTAAAAGACGGCCGGGATGAAGTGTGGGATGGTAATGGAAAGCAGTCATCAAATGCTAAATGTGCACCCACGGATGCAGAAAATCAGAGAATCAATCCTGATGCACTCGCTGGAGACACAAATGTAAATTTGCATACAGTATAGACGTCGTTAATGTATAATTGTCATGAACTGCTAACAGAAAGCGCTAAGTGCTTTGCTGATTTCATGACGGCAGATTGATAAAGACAGTCACAGATGACTCGGTGCACGTCCATCCTTAAGTGCATAACATTTACTTTGGAACATTAGTGCACATTTTCCTGCTTGAAATACATTTATTTACTTTTTACCCCAAGCACAGTGATTTATTATAGTTTTAAACCACACTTTAATACAGCTGTAATAGTTCTAGTCTTTTATCTACGCAGTATCTCATTGCAGGAATCTATATGTTTTCATCGCGCTGTTTACGCGAGTGTGAGCTTGAAGATATTTTGTGTTGAAGCCCATTAAATTGCCTCCAGAGTCCTTCAGCTTATGTTGCCGCGAGCTACGTATGTATTTTAACAAACTGAGAACACACACACACACATGCTGGTCTCATTTTAAAGTGACAACTGTACTAAATTATTTTTATAAGCAACAGGTGTGTGTGCGTGTGTGTGTGGGTGCAGGGCTTGTCACTGTATTTAAATTGGCGATATGCTTTGTGCATTGACTGATATCAAATTATTAACAGCTGTGTAAAGTGTGTAATATTATTAACTTTTTTTTTTACTTTCATAACCCCCCCACCATAAAAACACACTTTTGTACTTCAGTGAAAACCAACTGTAGCACGCTTTTTAGATATTTAAACAAATTATTCATCTTTTTGGATGAAAATAAAAAATAAAAAATAATTTTATCTTCCAAAGCATGTAAATTACTGTCTTATCTCTGCCTCCTCCTCCTGTTGTGTCATTGTGTGATTTGGGTGCGTTAACAAATCCAAATCCGCATGCTAAAACACCAAAAACATCACACAGCGGTTCACCCCATGCTCTGCAAGGCTTTTTTTCCTGGTGGCAACAGCTTCAGTTCTCCGTTGGAAAAGGTTTTCTGACAGCGACTAACCACTAACCCTAACCCTGAAAATTGATCTTCTTACTTAGGCTCAGTTGTTTCAGGTTGCTAAATCATATTTTGCTTTTGCCTCCATCGGGGCAGTTCATTGCTTGGCTTCCACGTGATACTCCTCTATGCTTCCCCAGACCGGTGGTGTGCCGACCACCATCTGCTGTAAAACACCTCTGTGTTCTTTATTAATTGTTCCAACGTGGGAAGCTTGTGACTGGCCGGTGTGTACTTCAAAACTCACCAAATGTGAAAAATGAGTGCAAAATTAAGGCATACTCTGCTGTGCTGAACTTAAACGTAACTTGTACTGACACCCAGAGAGGTTCTCAGCTGGAGTCCAGCAGACCGCCTGCATACTTAAACGACACAGCTGCAGGTCTGTGGCCACAGCCCAGATCTGACGAGTGCAATTTTTCTGTCTGAAGGTATTCAGAATGGTCAAGCATCCTAATCCCTAATACTGAGTATGAGTCACTAAATATATGTAAAGATGTACATTATGCTTGAAGCAAGTTTTACCTTTTGAAATCCTGATTTGACTTATGCAGCTATACTTAACTGGATTGAAGGGTAGGTTTACACAGTAGGAGTAGTAGGCTTTTAGTGTGACATGCTGTCTATCAGTAAGAATATGCTTTCTATACCGATCAGCCACAACATTAAAACCACTGAAAGAAGAAGTGAATAACATTCACCATTTTGTGTCACTTCATTGTTCTGCTTTTGGACCTGGCACTCATTTGTGGGGTGTTACTTAGACATGCTGCATGTCACATGCACCACCCTCCTAGACCAGACCAGGTACCCCCACCCCATAACAATGACACTCCTTGATGCCAGCAGCCATCCCCAGCAGGATGCAGCCTGACAAAGACACAGACACACAAAAACACCTCAGGAACGACTAAAAAAAACATGAAAAACAGCACAAGGTGTTGACCTCGCCTCCAAATTCACGATATCCCAAACTGATCATGTATCTGTGGGACGGTCCCTCCCCTCAACCCATACGACCCTAAGGCCCCTACTAACAACATTTTATTATCAGACACCACAGGACACCCTCAGAAGGTCCCTGTCATTCGCTGATGAGTCACAACTGTTTTGGAAGCACAAGGGAGACCTACACACTATTAGGAACATGGTTATAATGTTATGCCTGATCTGGTTAATAAATGCCTTACGGTATCCATACACACCGAATGAGACTAATTATGCATCCAACCAATATCTTTATGGCTTTAATTTTTTGCACTTTACAAATAAATGTCAGGATCACTGAAGGTCGTGACGTGTTATTTATCCGAGTAAATTAACTGTTGTCCCAAAACAGTCCAGTTGAAGACTAAACACAACCATAACTTTTCAACCATAACTTTAGAGTCCAGGGGAAACAGCACGAACATTTGACTTGTGGAATTTATCCCATTTGTTAGTTTTCATTGGATTTGAGGCTTTTCCTGTGGTCACAATGTGTTGACGCTAACAGCAACAATACTGCTGGCTCTCGTAAGAAGTGCAGAAAATGATCATTTTGCAAAACATCTGAATGGAGTCCTTGAGGAACTAATTTGCAGTCAGCTGAACTAAGATATATGATAATGTTTGTTTACAATGTTTGCATATTTGTGAGTGGTTCTCTGCAGGGAGCACAGTTTAACACACACACACCATCTGGGCTTCTTCAAACACTGCATCAATCTAAGTTATGGATATGTGTGTGTGTGTGTGTGTGTGGTACACAGATACTGTATCTGGGAAAACATGCATGTAAATGCTTAGAGTACATTTTCATGATATTTCCTTGCTCTAAATATGCATGTATTGCTGTTATTGTATTTGTATTTTACCTTCAGGCATATCTGTGAGGTTGTTTTTTCCTTCATTGCAAACAGTAAGTAGTCTTTAATCAACCTTAACCCAAGGCGAGAAAAAGAAAAAGCTTCATTTGTGAAATTGTGCAAGCGTATCGCCTCATTAATTACAGATTTAACCGCTTAATTGCACGTTTTGGCCTAAAATGAAAGTTTTACCTAATTACTTACTGTATGATTAAACTATTCTGTGGCAGCATCTACATTCTGCCTTTGTTTGTGCTGTTGAGATCTGAGAGAACATCTGTGCCACCAGTCTCCTACAGTTCTGTTCGGTTTACTTGCTCTCAGTCAACAGCGTAGCGTTAGCATCTGCCGCTGCCCTTTAGCAAGTCTCTGCTATGGTGCTCTATCCAGTCTGACATCAAATATATATTTATATATCTGATCCACTCTTTCCAACATAAGTTTCCCAAAGACAGCAGGTCGTGATAAGTAGCCCAATAAGCTAGGGAAGTGGATGTAAACAGACCTTGTGATCGCTGGTGGCAGTCTCTGCTCAGATTTTTTTCATAATGAAGAAACATGTTGCTCAGCTCAACAGTGTGGCTCAGTGATATGTGATCTTTTTAATAGTTTCTGGACAACAGTGGCACAGAGCAGAATAAGCTAGATGAGCGTGCTGCCAGTTCCTGTTAGGAGGATAAATAATTTTTTGTTTTGACTTGATGGATTTGTTGACAAAAAGAAAATGGAAATAGAGTAATGTTAAGCCCGCATTAGGATTGATGTACTTCAAATCTTCATTAGATTAGATCTCGCACTCAGGGTACGCTGGGGTTTGTTGTCTCCAGCTGTTGCCGACATCAACCGTCTGCAGCAATTAATATATATTAGTGTTCTTTCCATTTACTCTAATTACACCTTTTAACCTACTTCCTAACCTACATTGCCTCATTGTTATTGCTGTTAGCCTCTCTGGCGATATTGATAATGCACATTATGCCATTCTCACTGGTATTGCCACAGCAGGTAATCAGATCTTCCATTTCCATCTTCCCATTGCATTTCTACTTATTATTGCAGAGCTACACCCATTACACCCTTCACATCCATCCGTTCGGTTGTCACAGTGAGGATGTTTGCCCAGTGATTCACTCCTTCTCACTGGAGAGCAAGGTGTTATTAAAACAGAATGAAGCCAGTTCAAGCTGAGATTTCCCCTTTGCACTAAATATAATTTTAATTAAGCAGTCAGTTAGTTAGCCGGTTATGAAGGCAGTCAGTCATCCAGATATGTCCTTGTGCCACCCAGTTAATCAGTTATCTATCCAAATGGTCAGCCTGCCAGCACAACAAACAGCCAAACAGCTTGCCAGGAAGCCAAGTAGTAAATTACCCGTTCAGCCTACCAGCCAAAAACAAACAACCAGCTAGTCAGACAGACAGAGAAGTGTAATTAGTGATAAGTGATTAGGATGTTTCAGCCATTCAGAATGAACAACTGCATTCAGCAATTATAGCATCTCTCTTTCCCTCTCTGTTTCTCCACTCCGCCTTGTTCAATACTTTCTGCTCTCCGGTTACTGTCGTGCATATGTGTGTGTGTGTGTAGATGTGTGTGTGGGGGGGTACACGTGTGTGTGGGGGGGTGCACGTGTCATCACATACACACATGACCAACACAAACATTAGGATTTGGCTCTTTGCTGCACTTAGAGAAACTTCCATTGAGAATCCATTAGCGGTCTGAAAGCACTCAGACTAATTATGAATATAAATTCACTGATGTTCTCAGATGCCGTGTTCACGTACACAAAAAGTAGTTTTAAGCACACAAAATGTTTCACTGTTATAGTTAATGCAACTTTTTTTAATAGTAGTGTTTGGAGGTGCATAAATCTGCAACAGTTGTGTTGTAAATCGAGTTTAAATGGCGTCTGTGAAGCCATTGAAATTCTCGGTTCGAGTGTTTCAGTCAAAATGTGTGGATTTATGCACTGATTATTGATTTTGGATTATAGCATTCTACTGCAGTTTATCAACTCAATTTTAGTACGATTGACAGATTTTATATTTAAAATATTTATTGCCCCAATAGCTAGTTTCAAGTCTTCTTAAATGCATGCTGATAATTTTCCAAATTATAGTCCCATTTAGAATAAAATAAAGGTATGTTACTACCTTGTGAATGGGGCATTACACTATGGAGGTACAGTGTTCCCTCGCTCATCTCCAACTTTACCCTCTAATCCAAATTAGAATAAGACTTGGACTTAGATAGACTTTATAGACCCATAAAGGAAATTACTTAAAGGAGATTTGCATATGTACAAATCTACAAGAAATAGAAATTAAAGAAAATATACACTATATTCAAACAGGTAGGATATACTCTAATATACTCTATACATACATGTATATACTGTAATATACTTCCATCTCAAAGAAGATGATTTTGGCCAAAATAACACACAAGGCTTCAGAATAGTTGTTGTCCTGACAAACCAGATTAAAGTCAAGTTGCATTGTGGGCTATGCAGAGATCAGGTTTGACAAGAAAAACTGTTGTTGACCTTTTTTTTTTTTTAACTATTACTTTTTTTTTACAGTTCATTTAAGGTGAAAACAGAAAGAAAAAAAACTTTCTTACCGTACAATCAAGGGAACGAAATGATGCCAGTGTTGTGTAATCCAGTGTTAGTTTATTATATATTTTTAAAATGGTTGGTTGAACCAGTCTCTAAAGATCCTTTGAAACAAACGCGAGGGATAGTAAATATTTTACATTGTTGTTATAATTCGAATTTGTTTTTGTGCTTATAATTTTGTTGTGTGTTCAGTTTTTTTTTCTGGGGCAATTCCCAACCTTATAAATAAAACAACCAACATCTGAACGTGAGCTGGGGAGAAGGTTTTCATGCCGACTCAGCAAAGTCACTAATAAATCCGTTCATTTATACCTACCTGTTCAGTGGTTTGTTTTGTTGTCCTCAGTGGCAAATCACCAACGCATGTATGTGATAAGAGTAATGAAGTAATATGCTGTGACGGTCTTTTTTCTGCAGATTTTCCATCTCTCCTCCATCCTCATCTCTCTACTCTCCAATCATGCTTTCCTGTGAACCTCTTAACCCCCAAGAGAAGGGGTGGGAGGGAAGGCTGAAATATTGGGTTTCTGCTGCTAATGGGACACGTTTAGAAAGGGCCATCAGAAAATAGCTTTTCTTCTCTCAGTTTTACTGGTGGCACGTGGAAGCCTTCAATTTCCTTTTCCATGTCTCCATTATTTTTTTTTTAATTAGGGGTGAGATCTGGTCATCCCAGAATGAGGAAAAATCTCTTGAGGTGTTGACCTTATCGGATGCACTTAAGCTCTTGCTAAACAAGTTCACAAAATACAGATTAAGCAAACCAGTGACAGGAAGAAGACTCTGTATTTGGCAGCATACTGCAGATTTACGGATGTAACATTACCACATTACCTTTCTTCTGTCTTGTCTTTCGTCTTTTTGTCTTGTCTTTTTTCACAGTCACTGTTTAGTTCTATCATGGTTTAGTTTCTTGTGTTTATGTTGTATCTTAAGTTCTTGGTTTTTTCATAGTCATGGTTTAGTTTTTCAGTTTCCTGTTTTATTTTGTTAAGTTCCTTGATTTCCTGTTTGTCATGTCTGCGTGTTCCTTTTGATTAGTTAATGGGTGTCACCTTGTCTTGTCACCTGATTTGTCTCACCTGTGTCTCATCATCCCTCTGTTCCTCATGTGTGTATATCTGCCTTCCCCTGTGTTGTTTGTCGCGTCATACTTCATGTTCAGGTCATAGAGTTACTTGTTACCTGCTACTTGTGACTTCATGTAGACCATGTTATATGTTACCATGCCGTAGTGTTTTTCCATGCCAAGTCATAGTTTTGAGTTTTGCTTTTTTGTTTATTAAAGAAAATCTTTTCGCCTACTACTGCCTCTGCCTCTCAAGCTCTGCATCTTGGTCCAAAATCCCATTCCCTGCTACCCTTTCTGACACGCAGGCGAGCAGGAAGAATGAAATGGATTCCAGGAGATGCAGCCAAAAAAAACTCAACTTTAAGATGAAAAAGAAACTTGTAGTTAAGCCTTAACAAAGAACGAAATCAACAGTGATGACAAACCTGGATTAATTTGTTTTTCATTGCTTGAGAGTTGTGAAAAATGAAGGGACTTCGCTGTTGCAGGCCTACATCTCACTGCCATCCCACAGTGGGAGACAACCTGTAGCGCTTCATTGCAAAGGCATTCGATCAAAACTTTGTTTTGTGCGTATGAGGTACGATAATGAACTCTCTATAGCTTAAATGGAAATAGCCATAACTATTAATTTATCACTTGCTCAGCTGCCAGTATTTTGCATCACACACAGTTTATGTTTCACTCTGTTTATTCTAAAAATGTATGGCAACGACTTTCTAAAAATGTCAATGCTTCATCACCTAAACCCTCCAGTTATCTAAACTTTTGTAATGTGATTTTGTTAATACTTAATTCACATATGATAGAGGAGCAGAGCTCTTCAGCTGTGCTCTAACTATAAACATTTAGTCTCTGGGTTAAAAGGTTGAGTCATGATTTGTTGAAGAGGCCTTCAGCTCAATTTATTGAAGCAGTCACAGCCCAGAAACACTTTTGGTGCGAGTGATGTTACCATATTTAGCAACCCTCCACACAGTTGTGAGGAAAATGTCCCTTTTTTTTGTCTAGACGTGACGGTCTAAAAACTGGTGTGGTTACAGGAAATCAAAACCGAGTCAGCAGAGGATGCAGACTTGCTCCAGACACAGTTGTAATGAGACTCAAATGTTCCTTCATGAAAGAAGTTAATAATTATTGTTTAGAGTCGCCGGCCGGAAAGATACGAGACAACGGGGCATGTGACAAAAGTACTGATGCAAATTCAACCCCAGAGTGTCGCCAGCGCTTGGCCGGATCTGTAAACCAGCAATCCACAAAGCTTTTAAATCTACTCTTTCTCTCTGTAACTATATTATGGCAATAACAAGATAATGTTGTTATGTTACAGAATGAATAAAGTCGTTGTTACTCAGACCTCCTCTGTGTCTGCTGATAAAGATCCAATATCAGTGCTTTACTCAGACACACAGACACAGGCGGCCAATTTAATATGATAACTTTAGGCTGTCAGAGGAACTGAGGGTAAGTGTAAAGGAGACCGACGAGACATTTGTGTGTGCTGTGTTTATAAATGTCTATGGATCTGTCTCAGCTTTTCTTGTGTTGTTCTTATACGAGACACTACTGCAAAAGCTGCGAAGAGGAGGTCAGGGTAGACGATAGGGTCTGTAAACAAGAAACTTTTTAAGTTACTATGTCCAATATTTGTCCAATGTCCACAAGGTCCAGTCTCTGTATTTTTTCCAGTTTTGGTGAACCTGTATCGATGTGTTAAAGGTGTCGCTATGATGATTATCACCACTGTTATAGTGATGGAGCATTTTAGCATTTAGCATTCAAGGTTAACAACTAGCAAGGTTAATGTAATGGATTTCCTGTTTGAATATGATGGAAAAGGTTAAAAAGGAAATCATTAGGGGCACTTACATTTATTGGTTGGTTAGACACTCCTTTAAAAGAAGCCACTTTCTACCAGAGTGAACAATTTGTCACCACGTACACTTGAAATCAAAGTTTTCTGGTTACGTTCATTAAACAGCTTTCTGTAGAGCTTGTATCCTACAGCATGTAGTACACTGAGATAAGGTAATCCTTTAATTTATCCCACAGTGGCGACATTTACAGTGTTGCAGCAGGGCAGTGTACACAAGACAAGGAACAGTTAACATTAAATAAATGCAACATATCTATTTAAATACACATGTGGTTGTACAGTAGTTGTACATATGGAATCTTTTGGGAGCTGGATTGGTCGTGTGGCTACTCTCCTTCACACAGCGCAGATGAAGTTGTCGGCGGCTGAAGGCGCTGCTCAGTGCTATTACAGCGCCATAGACGGGCTGGGATAGGTTTTCCATCAGGGAGGACAGCTTAGCTTCATCACCCACCACCTCCAGAAGAGAGGGAATCCTCCCTCTCTTCTTGTGTGTTTGTCCTTAAAGGGGAATTACTGTTTTTTTTGTTTTTTTTTACAACCTGGATACCTTATTTCTGTCATAACATATGATTGTTTACTCACCTGTGGTTTGTCCACAACCTCAGAATCGGGAAACGATTCAGCCATGTTGCAAAAAACTAGCATTAGCAAGTTACAGGGAAACAAACCGACTGTCGTGGGGCTGTCGTCGGCGCTCAGAGATGACATCATCCAGGTCAGAAGATGATAACAGATAACTCCGGACTCAGCGGGTAATAGCACTAGCATATGATAACAAAATGTTAATGAAATGAGAGTTTTCATGGCATATAATGCGTTATTTAGAGGCTGTGTGTCGGTGCCCCAGTCATTCCCACTACATGGATATAAGTGGATCTAAATATCTCCCGAAGGAAGGTTCCCCTTTAAATGACTCTCACCTGTAGGTCAACGAGAAGCCAAACCTGTGCATCCTCAGGTAAAATATCACACATGACCAACTCTGCTCCACATAAATCCTTGTTATTGTCACCCTAGATTTGTCTTATAATTCCAAAAGAACAGAACAGCAATCATTACGCTCCGGAGAGAAGAGGGCGATGGAGAATGAATCAGCGAGAGCGGGAAAGGAGAACAGAAAATGCAAAGTCATAATTAGGCTATAAAGAATATTGTTAGCAGTAAATGGCCCACATCATGTGATGACTCAGCAGTTCTTGAATCCCATCTTAAGCCAGCAGTTCTGTGGTGTCACTCATGGCTAGACACACAAGACTAAAGGTCAGAACAGAGCTAAATCTGAGAAAGTCGCTTCAAAAAGGAAAGTTTGTCCAGGTTGAACTTGGGATATCCTGTCCTTTCCTTTCTGGAGCTGATGTTGATGGATAACTTGAGGCATTGTCTCACAGAACATGTTTTTAAAACGCCATCAAACCTAATCATTGCGTAATTCAAAAGGAGATTTAGCATTTTTGTTTCTCTGATCTATGAACCCTCCACTGAGTTTAAAGTTTTTATTTGCTCTGCACAACTGAGAGAAATTTTTAATAGATTGCTCGATGTGTAACTTGTTCCCCGAAACTCCCCGCGACTCATTTCATAGAGAAATAACTGGAGATGTAATGTGTGGTGAAAAGATCATCATCTGAATACAGACTTTGTTTGTGTTCTCTGACTACTGCGGTCTCAGTTAGCAGAAACTAGATAACTTCTGTTCTGCAGTTTATTCAATCAAAAAAACTGTGTTTACTCTGAGAACACTTAATGTCTGAGCCGTGGCCTGCGCATAATTTGTTTGCATTGTCTAATTTTATGTAGTTCAGCGACCACATTTTCACTCTGTGCATCCCAGGAAGACCAGGTAGCTATCAAATGTCAAAACAGCGAAGTCCCCCGCACAGATGCTTGATGCATTCTGTCCAGATGTTTAGTTCTTATATTTTACTCTGTTGTTGGTGAACACCACAGAAGGCCTTTATTTGCTTGCAGTGCAGAAAAATAAAAGTATGTTAATGTCATCTGGGTTTTAGTTGGATACAAGACACTTGAAATGTCAGGTGTAAATTACTTGAAGGCTAAAGTCCGCTGGGACTGAAATGTTTTAGACGTTAAGTCAAACTCACTTTGCTAGCATTGTGTAATCTTCTGCACAGAGCGTTGCATTATGGGTTAGTTATATGTTGCAAGGTTTGCAGGTCAGGTTAGCCTATTCGGTTTGGTGAACCCGTTCCGTGGAGCAAATAAATTCATGTCAAGCTGATTTAAGTGTGTTTCAATAGTGTTTGAGCTTGAGTCTCCCATGTGCAGGTGTCAAGAAAAGGGCAACAGCTTGTATTTAAAGTCATGGCTTCACCAAGGAGCTGTGACTAGATGGTAGCGCTGGGGTTGTTTGAGAAAGAGCAGAGGATTATCCCTGTGCAAAAAAAATGTACGGTCATACAAGATTTTCTGTGTAATAAAGGACAAAATGATCTCCAAATCATCTTACAGTTTAGTGTTGAAATGCCACATTAAATGCCCAGTTTGTTCTGGACTTATCTGAGGCTTCATGCACGATGTTAATGACACTCGAACAAACTGAAGCCCACTCTTTCTATAGCTCTGTAAAAGTTTTGGGGAGAGAGCCGACCTGACATTAGCCCAGAATATTTCACAACCTGACCAGCCTCCTGCGCATGAATAATTTATGACAAGACCAGAGACCGTTGGGACTCATTACAGTCTAATGGAGACCTGGTCGGCCCCACAAGCCCCTCAAGTTGGGAGACTTGTCCCTTACCATATTGGCTTTGATGTCACTACTCCATCTGGAGCCATTTTTTAGTGGGAGCCATTTTGCATCCCTCCTGGCAAACATCTCACCTATTTTATTTGGTTGGAGGAGAGAATTTGGCCCAAATGAGTGTGGTAATTATAATTAGGGACAATAAAGGGTGTGGTAGCTGGTAATGACGGTGTGTTTGTAGGGATTAATCAGCGGAGGATAGCATTCAGACTCTACTAAAGGTGAAATCTTACTTTTGTATTCTTTTTGTGTGCGACTTCACTTCACTTGCCTCCCTCTTCGACTATTCTCTTTGTCTTTATTCATCCTCCCCTCCCCTGTTCTCTCTACTTGCTCGCTCATTCCCTACAAATCTGTTTAGGTCCCTTGTGTCCTATCCTCCTCATCTTCTTCCCCTTCTTTGTCTTCTTCACTTTGAGCCCATCTAGCCGTGGCCTCACCCATCTCCAGTGTCTCACCATCCGCCGTGCCTCTCCGCTCGCATACGCCGTGAATCTGAATAGGTTTCCGTGGGGAACGGCTCTGAATATTATCTTAAATTTTTCATTCCTCATCTCTGCTGCTAGTTTTACCCTCAATTTGTTGCCCAGAGCCAAAAAGCAACATGGGATTCATGAAACGTGCACACGCCACAGAAAATGCGATTACGGCCCATCCGTCTCTCTTTCCATCCTCCTCTCTCGCCATCCACAACAACTTGGGAATCGCGAGACGTGCTCACACGTCAGAGTGGAGTACTTCTCCATCTCCCATTCGTCTCCCCCCCGCCCCTCCCAGGTTTTTGCCTACCTTCCACTTCCTTTTATTTCATTTTACTTCATTTTTCCCTCTCACTCAACGGCTTCATGTATCGCTCCTTCCCTCCCCGAGTTCAACGTCTCTTTTCCTCTGCCATCCTCTCTGTCTATATATTTCAGTCCCTTGTGCTCAGAGGTAATTCTGTCCCTCCTCTCCTGAGTCGTCATCATCATCATCATCATCATCACCATCATCACCATCATCACTATCCTTTTCTCTCGCACATGCACACGATATACACTCCTATTGACATGCACAAACTCGGTCTGCATATCGGTGTCGCCACTTATGACCCACAGAGAGGACGGCAACATCTGGGTGGGTTAAGGGAGAGAGGGAAAAAAACGGGACGGACAGGAAAGAGGGAGGAGACGGCAATCCGCTTTATATAAACTATATGTGCAAACAACTTCTCCCAAGCTTTGGCCTTGTCTTGTTTATTTGCTCCAGTATCAAAGGTATCCAATGACCTTGTGTCTGAACACCGTGTGCAGTTAGGAGCATTTAAATAAAGGCTGATTAACACTGCAGAGAGGTTGAGAAGGGTAAGGCGCGCAGACTGCACCAGAGAGAGACTGGCACAAACAAACAAAGAAAAAGGGTTATTTGTTATGGATTTGTCTGATGAGAATGACATGAATAACAGGCTTTCTGAATTAGTAAAATATGTTTTAGTCAGAGGGAGGGTGAAAAAAAAGCAGAGGCACTTAAAGATGATCTGAGAAATAACATTGTTTTTTTTTTCCTTCGCTCGTCAAAAAGAAAAAAGAAAACAAAGCTGCAAACTCTGTATCTCCATTGTGAGGAGATTCTCATTATTATTACAATGAAGGATCCCGTTCAAGTGTCAAAATATCGTCAGCCGAGGTCTTAATCATTTCGCAGCGTCGGGAGGAATACCTTGGGCGTTGCATGGATCCAAACGAAAAAGCAATATTACATTTGATTAACCTTGATTTAATCGAATTAGATCTGTCTCGGGCAATTTCATTTCCATTCCGGTGATTTATTTACGACGTGAATAAAGTCATTTTTAACTCAGCGGGGAGATAAATAAACCAATAAAGTGTTTAGCAATACAGAGCAGTTCTGTTTCGCTAAGACTGATCTTCTCTCACGAAGGCAAACAATTCAAGGTTTGTTGCTTTCGGCCAGGAATTGAATTATGTGCATATGGCGTTCTCCAGTCAGCGTTGTTTGCTTGTTTTGCATGAATTATGCATTGTATTCAAGTAAACTTTTTATTTTTATTTGATGCTCTGTTGTAATTTTATTTAAAACCTTCTTCATTCAAGATTTCTGCTTAAAGCGTGTGCACATTTTCTTTCATTCATTCAATAAACACATATGCAGGCGCTCATACCTGCTCACACGACAGCAAAGACATTCCATCATGTCTGTCTTTTCTTGTACACACACAGACGCACACACATTTATGACACGGTAATGTTATAAAAAAGGGAAAGATGGAGATCACAGAAGGACGGAAAATGGATGAGAAGGGAATAGAGTGCACTGCACGCACACACACACACGCTTGGGAAGAAAGATAAATTAACATCATGTGTCGTCATAGACAGTTTACCCATGTGACATTAGCTAAGATGATGGATGAGCGTGGTTTTTAGGCAAGAATATGTCTTTGTGTGTGCGCGCCTGTGAGTGTGTGTGTGTTTGTGTAATAAAAAAAAAGAAAACTGACAGAGACTCAACAGTTTTGTGCGTCTCTGGCTTGAGAACGTGCAAATATGTGTGACTTTTGTTATTATGGATTTGAACCAGTCTGCTCCTTTTCATGCTCACGCACGAGTCATATCTCGGCTTATTGCTGTTTATGAGTTTTTGTTTTTTTTTCCTCTGTGAGAGCTATCGTCTTCTGTTTTTCTCACAGCGCCAATTCCTCTTCTTTCCCTCTCTCACTGTCGCAACAAAGGCTTTCAGATGACTTTCCTGAACTCGGTTTATTCAACGTTTCTGGGGCTAAAATTAATACTACGGTGTGTCTTCAGATCTTATTTGCATAATATGAGATTAAAACGAGCAGGTTGGTATCTAAATGTGTGAGAATGAATTACCACTAACGTCATATCCTAGTCGCATGTGATCAGATTAAAACGTTGCAACACGTGCATGTACGTATGCGCTTAATGGAGTCGTTGATGTGATATTATGTCACCAAATGTGCGTTTTATTAAAGCAGATTAGATCAGTGAATTCAATCTGCACAGGGCTTTGTGAGTAACAACTGAGATAAGCATTTAAAAGAATAGAAGGCTGGGCTATCTGACTGCTAGTTGGAATCAGAAAACACACTGGAGAATTTACAGCACATCACAGTCAAGGACACCGCTTAAGGGTGTGTGTGAGTGTGTGTGTGTATATATATGTGCACTATTGAGGGTGTTGTATGTACTCTGTGTTTTTTGTTTTTTTGCAGTTACACAGGAGTTTTTTTCTGGAAAGGAACACTGCAGAGATTATCCAGTACTTGCATGAGATTGGTGAAGCCAAAAACTGATTCTACGTTTCCCATGATAAACCTAGCAACATGACCTGATGTCATCTCCAGTTTTATTCTTCCAGGCCTGTGAAAGCTCCTCCAGAGCCACAGATTATATAAAAATATATATATTTTAATCTGTGCCTTAAAATTGCAACACTTGGTGCAAATGTCAATACTAAATCTTTATTAATCGTTCTGACCTCTGCATGATATTGATCACTAACCATTAGCCTTTTTTCTATACTTGAGGCTTTATACAAGTCGAGCCTCTTTTTACTGTTCAAATATTAGTATTCTTCTTCCTTGTGTGCTGTTAACATATCTTTTTAATTTCAATGTGCACAGTCCAAAAATTATCTATTAACATCACCAGTTTTCTCACAAGCTGGCCAATCTAACAGGGATGTCAGATCTAGTCTTGCTCCGCTGGAAATAAATAGAAAAAATAAAAATCTGTTTGGTTTTCCATGAAACTGAAATTTAATTCACTGCCAACTGTTCTAATGAGGAAAATATGTCCTTATCCCCCAAAAAACTGACACTGCAGATGTCCCCAAATATGGAAGAAGCCATCGCAGATCAAGAGGGAAACATGTCAAGTCTGGTTTAGGGTGAGTTTACGCTTTAAAAAAGCTAATTGCGTCACTTGAACACAAAGATCTGAGAATTGTCTTTGCGAAGTCAATAAAAAGTGCAGCTGAGGGAAGAGACAGGCGAGTGAAAGGCCGCGTGGAAAGCTGGGTTTGATCCCGCAGCAGTGGCTTTGATAGCAATGTGTAAAAGTAGACACTGGTAGCGTGTAGACGGTTGGCACCATGAGACAGACAAAGGGACGCAGAGAAGGAGCAACACATCGAGAGAGAGCGAGGGAGAGAGCCGTTGTGGTTTTTCTTCTCATGGATATATAATCAGTTTAAGAGGAAGTTTTTTCCCCTCTGTTTTGCTTTGATGCACAATCAGATTTCGACCCGCACTGTAATTCTCTGTCTCTCTCTCCATCTGTCCCTCTAACTCTCTCTCGCTCGCTCGTCAGCGTTTGATGTGGTGGCACCCTGGCATTGTTCTCGCTATTGTGCCAGTGTGGAAAGAAAGGAGGAGGGACAGGGGAAGGGACAGAGATAGATGAAGGGATGGTATTACAGTATTGATGTGGCATTGAGGCCCCAGTAAAGTTGAAAATCTGGATATAATTGACAGCTACGCTGGCCGATCTGGGATTCCCATCAGAACGAGGCGGAATGTTCTCGAATGCTCCGAAATGACCTCTGGGAACTCTCTGGAAGGGCCGACAGGCAGCCGGACTCAAATATCAGCATATCATCATCACAAATACCGAACAATCATGTTTCTAATTATTCCTCTTGCGCTGTTTATCTTCCATTATGCTGTCCTTATCTTTCCTGTGTGCGTGTGTGCGTGTCCTTGTGTTGCGTATATGCTTGCGCGTTTGTCCGCCTGTGTAAACCCACAGGATAAAATGTTGTGCAGACGTTTTTTGAGGCGCTGCTGATTCATAGATTCTTATCCATCATGGAATATCATGAAGGGAGACATCTTGACTGGGCCCCAGATTTATTATGCGGCATGAGTACGAACGTAAAGCCATACTGAGCGATCTTCAGCAAAAAGAAGAACACGGAGTCCTGCAACAGAGAGCACGGGCTCAATATCATGTCAGTCTGAGATTACGCCAAAAGACAGAAGCAGCTCTGACAACCTAAACCAACACAAGAACGGTGATAAGTTCTCAGAGATGCTTGGAACATTGCACCTGCTGTGCACCTCAAAGAAAAACTGTGTGCAGGCGTACCGAGTTTTAAAGGCTCAGTGTGGTCAAAGAAGATGCATTCCTGCACGTCATAACGGTGACAGATGATTAAAAACACATGTAAAATAAAGCAACAACCTCCAGGGCTTTAAGATGACTTTAACTGGAAGTAACAAAGACTGCATAACCTCCAACAGTGAGTCAATCCCTATGTGAGTGTACCACGTTAAAATGCCAAACATTACAGAAAAACACAGCTTTGGTCACTGTAGCCAATTTCTTCATTCATGACAACTGAATGTGTGGTAAATTTCTGTCCAACACATCCCTTCATATCATATTAAGACTATGGGCAGTTAAAGGTCTGGCTGCTTTGGAGCTAGCTGTCTGCCTAGATGTCACCCGCTCCACTAACACCCCACCTCTTTCTAAAATAGCCGTGAGGAACGGCCAAGATGGCGACAGCCAGAGGCACCGCACCAAGCTTCAAAATTGGTCTTCAGCAAAATGGAACTGCTAGATTTTATTCTGTAGGAACTGAACTTCTTGTGAAGTCTGTCTGAACCTGAGCAGCACTGGTCAAATGCCATCTTAATGAATGCAGTCTGTCTTTGATTCAACTTTGAATTGATATTGCGTCAGTAACCTTGATGTTTTGCTCTGGAGAAAATACGAGAAAAGTAGAAAATGTCACCTGTAACTGTCAGCCGTAACTGTGTTTGTGTGCGAAATTAAATGGCTCTGTGGCAAATCCAAAAGATGAAACAAAGCGTGAGTGAGAAAGATAAAGGGCAACGACGAGAGACTCTTAACGGAGGAAGAAAGAAAGACACGCAAATACTGAAACTCAAAGGAAATGAGTGAACCAGAGAGGAAGAAAGGAGGGAGACAGGGGAGTGGGGCTGAGAGATGATTGATGGAGCCAAAAAGACGATTTCTTGCTTCATCTGATCTGCATTACTCTGCAATCAGCAGGCACACACAGGCGCGCACACCTTGCAATCAACGCACGCACTCTCGACGTCTCTCACACAGGCTATTGGTCTGCAATCAACACACACAGGTTACTGATGAGCAGCTGTCATCAACAACACACACTGAATGCACACACACTGTCAGTTCAGGCTAGTTATGAAATCTGTACCTTGGTGCAGATGGTTTTGACCATCACACACACAAGCTTACACACACACACACAATCACAAGAGGACTACCTGAGAAAAATGAAATGCTGCACAGACAACTACAGTTTGAAGAATTCAGCATGTGTCGATGGCAGCACCTCCCACCTTGTTTTACAGCTACTTTGGGTTTTGAGTTCTGGACACAGACAACCTTTCTTTCTTTCTTTCTTTTTTATTTTATTTTCTCTATTGATTCCCTAAGGTCCAATTCATCTCGTTGCTAGCCTCCTCAACAGGAAGGTCAAACCGCAGGGTCGGCTAAACAACTGCTCCCCTGGAGCTGCAAGCCTTCGGTTTGTTGCTCAAGGATGTTGCTTTTTGGTCGGACACACCAAATACACGGGTTGCCTCCACATTTTTTAGTGTATTGATAATGTTCACGGTATGAAATGATGAGTTCAGCAAGCAGTTGCTGCCAGGGATTTTGAAAAGCTAAATCTGAAGCTTTAAAAATGCTTGAAACCTACATTTTCTTAAGACACGTCAGGACTGTCTTGGGTTCTCTCTTGACATAAGGCTTAAAATACATATACATTTACATACACACACATTACTCAAACACTGGGTCTTTTAATTGGATCAGTCAGAACCCTCCAAAAATGTTTGATGTTATCCTATTTGTGTGAATATCAGAGGAAAGACTGAAATTCCAGGTTTTGGAGATGGTTGCAGGAAAAAACGTTGATTCTTCAAATCGTACAACTTGAAAGTCCAATGTTTTGGGGATCTATTGACAGATGTGTCATATATTATGTATTCAATAGGATATGATCAGCCGATAGTTATAACAATAGATTTATTACAGGTACTTTAGAATAAACATTATTCTACAGACATGTGTCTACAGTAGCAACAAACTCTGGCTTCAAGGAGGGCTTATCATGTTTTCAGATTCTCCTACCCATTTAAAAAGCCTGGGGAAGACAGCAGCTGGTTTATTCAGTCAGTTGGACTCCGCGACCTCACTGCCAGATACCACTGTAAGCCATTTTTGCATGTGATCTGCAGGCGCTGACGTATGTAGCGCACGGCGTGGGATTATGTCAGACATGTTCGTCTGATCATTTCAGCGTCAGGCTTAACCCAACGGAAGCTGCTGCATCTTAACCTTCCTCCACTTCGACATTTTGTTCGTGTCCTTGTGTAAATGTTCATTAACATGGTGTTTGTATTCTTCTAGCACTGCTCTGGTCACACACAGGTTCTGTTAGACATTAATCAGACTCTGTGCTAGGAAGCTTGCATAGTAAAGCCTGTTATGGACTGTTGCATTCTCACATACGGATCCTCTGGGTATTATCCACCCTCAGAAGGCTCATGTCCATTCTCTGCTGAGTCACAACAGTTAGTTTTGGAGGCAGAAGGGAGACCTACACAATATTAGGAAGGTGGTCATAATATTCTGTCTGATTGTTCTATAGTGTGTTGGGTAACTGGCTGTTTATGCAGGATGTTTGTAGGACTGTATGTAGGGTTAACCTATTTGAGCACAGTAAAAGGACACAAATATACTGTACACACACAAAACAATCACAACAATAGACATGACAGATGAGAGCACACGTAAAAACATTCTGAAGTCAATGGGACAGTTGCCTTCCTCTCTTTCTTCAGCCTTCAGGCACAAACACACAAACACGCACACACACACACACGACTATGGAATGAGTTATTAGTCGTCTAATGTATATGGGGTTCTTAAAAGCAAATGCACGCAAGCTTGCACATACAAACCCCCGTGGATGAGTGATTAGTAACCTAATGCCAGTGAAGCGTCATCATTTTTCACTAGACTGCAGGAGGGTTTGTTGCTGTGAATTATGTTACCTCTGCATCCCCATCCATCCACCCCTCTTTCTGTTTTCCCATCTAGTTCTCTGTCTTCACGCGTGTGCACGCCTCTCCCATTCATTCCGGTCTCCCTTCCTCGCTGCCTTCTCATCGCTCATTCCTCCGCCTGCCTGATCATCATAATCACATATGATTTATAGAGACACGCACATGCTAACATGCGCACAGGCTCGCACACACAAATCATCAATCAGATATTTGTTAAGGGGATATCATAGATAGTTCTAACGGGATCTCTGGAAAATATAAAAAGAAAGTAGCAACAAGATGGCGTCTGATAAATCAGTCTTTTTGAGCGTTTTATGTGTGCGCACACTTTTTTCTGCCCACGTAAACAGATACCTGCTTAACGAACTAAAGGGACTTAATTTATGTGAGTAATGTGCACACACACACACTTAGAAGGAGAGCGATCGATTCTTCATTTCTGTCATTATTTACTCATCCTCACTCCAGCCTGGCTCATTCTGATGTGCTACACGCTGTCTCAGGGTTAGCTGATGTAAAAATGCTAAATGATGCCATACTGTACTAATGGGATTTACGCCGCGTGCATGCTAATGATCGCTCGGTAGCCGATGTTAAAGGTGCAATCAGTAATATTTCAATGGCTCTTTGCACAAAACGGCCGTAATTTATGAGTCGGGAGACTTGCGGGTGTCGGTGATCAATGCCAGCAGCTCGGCAGCCGCTGAGGTAACAGAGGAGCTTTCAAACTTTCTAAACAGGGAACTCTGTTTAGTGAGCTCGTATCTGTGAATGTGAAAGTAATTGCAACTGGGGAGGTTATTAGGGCCTTGGAGGACTCTATTGAACTGAAGGATTTTGTGTTCCAAAATGAAAATGTCACCATTTAATACTGACAAACGCCCAGCCTCGCTAGATGCTAGATGGCATTATTATAAGCTTTGACTTTATTAACGGCGGTTACAAAATCTTTACTCCAAAAATATTTTCTCAGTTTACTTTGCTAACTGGAAACCTTGTGACTTTTTAGGTAGCAACTTCAGGAGTCAAACCAGCTGCATTTCTATGTTTGAACGCGTCAAAAGATACTTGGAAAGCTTTTCACGGGAAACAATAGTGTTTTCAAACTTTCTGTTTCTGTCTGCCTTGGCAGAAAACACACACTATGTTCCACATTCAGGACATTGGCAGTTTACCACCGGCAATCTATTGAGCAATATACCGCCCTCCTCATCCCTCCTTCATGAGACGGACTGGAACTGGTTTTATGGGCGATCAAGAAACTGTTGAACTCAACAATTTTGTTGTTCACCGACATGGTGAAGTTATACTGTAAAGGAAAAGGGAGTAGAGGGAAGAGGAGCAAAAAGAGAGAGTGGGAGAGAGAGGAGATGGGAAGGAAAGGGGGAACAGAGAGGAGAGGTGGAGAGGTTGTGGTAGAAGGACAGGAGGGAGGAGAATAGAGATAAAAGGAGAGGGGATGAAAGACGGGGAGGCAGGGGGAAGAGAATAAAGGAGATGATGGGGCAGAGACGTACAGATGGAGAGAGAGGGGGTCATTATAAGCCCAGTGATGACCATATTGTCTGCATTATCTGTGGTTTGTATGTGTGAGTGACGCTGAGCAGAAACTATCCAGAGAGAGCAGACAGTGGGCAGCACCGTTGGATCTTCTTCTTTTTTATTTAACTCAATCTTTTGCCCAAAATGTGTCTCCGCTTGAGTTGCTTTGCTTTGTGGGATGTACCAAGTAGTGATTTATATTTATATTTAGTGTTCCTGCCAGTCTGACAGAAATGGAGACAGAATAAATGCATGCAAACAGACAACAACAAGGAGGCGAAAGCTCTGAGATGTCAGGCAACGGCAGGTACATGAGAATTTCACCTTTCACGACAAAGCAAAAGCCAGCGAGTTTCCCTTATTTTCAAAGTCAATAAAGTCGAGATCTTGTCTGAATACATAACAAACAGAACGGCTGTCTGGTTCACAACATGAATGCTCAGACAATAAAGGCACTGTTGACTCAAGAACGGAGACTGAACCGGGCGGCACACTCTTCATTTACTCGAACCCTGCTGATTGGATCATTGGCAGGCTCCGGTTTTTGACTTTGCACGCAGCTCACACCGTTAGACCATTGACTTTTAGACCGTGCGAAAACACACACATTGGAATATGAGAGTGAATTTATGTGCAATAGTTTGGTAGAGAATAATATAACGCAAATAGGCTGATCAAATCTGTAATATCGGTGGTGTCGAGGGTGGATGATTGAGAGGGCGCTCGGCGGGTGTTGAGTTGTAAAACAACACATAAAGCAACAGAAAGCCACAAATCAGAGAGTGAGGGAATGCAAATCTCCCTGCTGCTGCTGCTGCTGCTGCTGCTGCTGCTGCTGCTGCTGCTCTTATGTTCATGTTGGGAGATTCTGCAAGTTTACCATCCATTGCCAGCGTTAAACACTAACGCAGGAAGGAGGGCGCCCTATACGCAGGGTGAATTCGTCTTTAATGCAGAGACCATGAGTTCGCATCCGCACGTAGAGTTGCAATTACCACAAGTAGCGTCTTTTCTTTAGCGAACGTAAAAGAAAATGACAAAGTCCTAATTTAGGCTCCTGCAGGCTCATCCGGTCTACACGTTGTCGTCTGCAGATAGAGCAGATAAATCTGTCAGCACACTCCACAAAAACACGACTTTGACTTGTCCTCGCGGCCAAAATAATAGGTTCAACGGCGAAAGGAATTGTCACTTTGGGATTCGTCTCAGGCTGCTGAGCCAAAGTTTTGGGCGGCATACTTTTTCTCGACTTCAGAACCATGTTTGTTTTCACTGTGACTGTTCGGGTTCTTCAGTTGAATAACAGGGATGACACATAAACCCTCCTTGAGTCATATTAGGGTCAATATAGCTACCTTTGCCTGCACTTTAGTCTTTAGTCTTTAGTCTTTACATTTCAAGAGTTTTAAACGGGGGCATACATTTAAAGCAGTTCAGTGTATTCAGTTTTCTAATCAGACACCTCTTTCATACACAGTGATTTTGAGGATAGCAACAACACAGTTTCACAGACAATATAACAACTGATATGACCCTTGATAATTCCTCTTCCTCTTTCCTTGGCTCAATCTTCACCTCCCCCCTCTGCCATTGCATATTAAATGTAAATTAAATCAGAAAAGTTTGAATTTGAATCTCTTTTGGGATAGCCTACCCCCTGTCTCGTTGGTAAATACAGAAAGAGGGAGACTTAACCAGGAGGAAGTCAGAATCTCTCCTGGTGAAACCATGAAGTCTAATGTTCGGAGCAGTTCTTAGTTCATTTCCTTTCCATTTCCCCCTATCTTCCTTTTCCAATACCCACACTCTCACACGCGGATGCGCAACGATGCAAAAGTTTTAATTGATCGGTGTCAGTCAGAGGTCTGATTTCCCTCCGGGTCGTTTCCCAGCTGGCGCGTTTTCCTGCATCTCCTCTCGTGCAAGAAAATCCGTTCTCTGATTTTCAGTTCTGAAAGGCTGCCTGTTTTTCTGCTTTTATCTGTCACCTTCTGCAAATTTCTCAATCTTTCTCTAACTCTTTCTTTCCGTCCGCCCATCCCATCGCCTGTCACGTCCATTTCACCCTCTTGCGTTCATCCTTTCTGTCTTTTCTTTTTGTGCTGCTCTCTAAAGAAGGCCACCGCTGTCAACTGTAATCAGTTTTTCTCCCCGCCTCGTCCTCGGCCACATCTGGGAGTATGATCTTGATCTCCGTTTTCATTTAGCCGCTTGATGACTTCATATCCTTCTCATCACTGGATGTGGCATTCCTCTGCGTCTCACGTGCCTGCTGCCAAGTGCTTCCCGGGCTGACAGTGGATGATCGTTGGACCACTGGATTACCTAGCTGAATCCTGGTAACGGCATTAGACTGGAGGCAGCAACACAAAACCAGAACACTGTGAGATGTAGAAATACTAGCTTCACTAGCTTAATGCTGTAAATTCTCCCTAATTTTGTGCAATTATAACCTGAATTTCACTGTGTTTTGTGAGGAAAAGTAGCACTGAGATTTGTCTACCAGATGCAAACCTCAACAAATGCCAAATCAGAGAAGTTATTGTTATTGTTGCATCTAATATTTCTAGTGATTGGTTATGCAAAGTCAGACAAATGACAGAAAGTTGCTACGATGTGATGGAAAATCTGATTTGATAACAACTTCATTGAAAACAAATGTTGGCCTAGATGCCTCAAGGGTTAGAGTTGATGAAAGAAACATTTTGCAAAAGAGGACATTCGGCCCAACTCTGACAGATGGCAATGAGGACAGTTAGTTCTATGTCTGACTCTTTATTTGTTAGATTTTTGAGGTCTGTACACTGAGCAGATATAACATTACGACCACCTTCCTGATATTGTGTAGGTCTCCCCTGTGCCTGGAAAACAGTTGTGACTCCTCAGAGAATGGACATGGGCCTTCTGAGGGTGTCCTGTGGTGTCTGGTAACAGGATGCTGTTTGTGGGGCCCTTTGGGTCCTATGGATTGGACCACAGATACTTGATCAGTTTGGAATCTAGTAAATTTGGAGGCCAGGACAACACCAAGGAGTGTCATTGCTATGGGATGGGGGTGCCTGGGTTGTATATGTCTAACATCCTCACGAATGCTAGGTCCAAAAGTTTCCCAGCAGAACATTGTTTTGTCACAAGTATTTACTTCTCATGTCAGTGGTTTTAATGTTGTGGCTGATGTGTTTATCATTCCCAGAATTTTGTTGATTGTATTGAACACATATTGTCAGTCAAATCTCCACAATTAGACGTATCGCACTTGTTGCCCCGGCTGTGGCTTCTCCCCTCATTCTTTGGGTTAAAGTTGCATGAGACCACGTTTTTTTTTTTGGATGCAAACGACACAGGCTCATCTCACAGTGTTTCACTTGTATCCGGAGATAATCCCTGGGATTGACTTTGTAAATCTAAGAGAACCATGGATTTAGTTGTCCCCGTGCGAATGTGTGGCACAAAATGCATGTCGGGGTTAAATCGCATTTAAATCTGGTGTGAATGGTGCTTTGGATTGACAAGCCGCGAACACTAAACTGTTTGGTCTTTGTTTCTAACGTGTCTTTGCAAGAAAATCAAATGAATGTCAAAGCGACAGAAGAAAGAAGTGAAGCTGACATTGGAAACTAACAGGGCTGTTTGACCTTGGTAGAGCAGTTAAAGCGTGCCGGCACGTTGGTAAAAACAGCTCTTCCACAGAAGCTTTCCCAGTTCTTAAGCCGAGTGGTATCCCAGTAAAAGAGGACCAGTCTGCGAGGTCACAGGGGTTTATTGTCAAGAAAGACAGACAAAGAAGGAGAAAAACAGACAACAGAAGGGCACAGTGACGGAGAGGAGTGCAAAACCTCATCAAAAAAGGAAAAAAAGATATCCAGAGTTAAAAACAGTTTTATGAAGACAAGAAGCAGAAAAGAATGAGACAGTGGGAGGGAGGAAGGGGTGGAGGCCCGGGTTGATGGCCATGCATGAAAACAACAAAAAAAAAGTTAAAAAGAAAAAGCAGAAAGTTCACCACAGAGGAGCCGATTGCACGTTCAGATCTTTAACTACTGGTCAAAACAACTACTCAGACATAAAGACACACACACATTCATGCATGCATACAGAGACAGACACACTCGGGACGGGGTTATTCTAAGCGATAATGTCTTTAGCAGCACAGAGGCCTCTTTGGATTCGGGCCCTGTGGCCGGGGCAGCTCCGAAGCCACAAGCTATGATAGCAAGTAGCCGCTTCTGAGACATGAAAAATCATCTCAGTCGTATACTTCACAAGTGACAATAATGGGCATGACTTTGATTTAACCTAACAAGGGAGAGCACATGGCCCCAATTACAGGTTAACCTCAGTGTCTTTTGGCCGCTCCACAGTGCTTTGCGAGGCCTATAATACTCGTATGCTTCCAGAAAAGACGGATGCTAAAATAACGAGCAGACTGATATCACGCAAAACTGAATGATGGAAATATATATTGAGTCATGCACAGAAAGCAGCAATTATTTATTATTTGTGAGATTAATTGCTTGCCTTATTGGAAGGCTTTCGCAATCTGTATCTATAGCAACACAATAAACACGGAGGCACGTCTCTGGCTGCTGTAGTCAGTGCGTGTTTGATTCATTAATTCATAATGACATGCCGGGCCTTGATGTTCATTAGCTTGTTGTGTTAATTGTTATTCAGCCAAATTATTTATTGCTTTTCTAACTATGTAATTGCAGGCCCCTGTTAATTTCCACAACGGTAGATTTCAAAGCTGTGACAGCGACCATTTCGATGCATTCTTCTGCTGTCGCTGTGATGTGACGGCTGTTGGTTTGAGCCCTCCTTAGCAGGGAAAAGAGCTGTAACGCAACAGCCACCTTTAAAATACCCCCGAGCAAGGCAGACTGTCAACATTTTTATACGCTTGTATCTTATTTTTTTTTTATTATTAATAAAAGAAATCAGCAAGCGCTCCAGACGCTCCCGCTCTGTCCCGTCCGTGTGCCGCAAAAGGAGCAGTGGAGGTCTGTGTGTGTGTGTGTGAGGGAGTGTTTGTGTTTGGAAACTAAATTTTACAGGGAGGCCCTTTCTCTTTTCTGTGGTCTGTCTCTCAATTTCTTTCCTTCTTTTTGTCTATCAGTCGATCTGTTTGTCTGTTGTGGTCGGGGCTCATTTTAGCCTGAGGACAGCTCCACACACACGCACACACACACTTACATGCACGCAGTCGCGCAGTACATTGGCACTAAACTCAAACAAAACCACAATGGTCCAGCCCTTGGCAGCATAGCGAAGACGAACTGACCACTCTGACGTCCGTCTGGACACACACATACGCACAAACACGAGAACAGAGCAGGATAGATCAGAACAGAGTGAAATATTTCATCTGTGTGAGCCTCTGTGTTTGATATTCACATGGGTTAAAGAAAATATTTGTCTGATTAAAACACTGTTTTGGACCTCTCTGCGTCTGCTCAACACCGTTCTCTACTGTATCATGAGTTTTCCTGACGGTAAATGTCAAATATTTTTGGATAAACAAAACTCTCGGTTTTTAGGAATCGCTTTCAGATATGACGCAAGCCTGGAAACCGAAATGCACTGACGGCCTAGCTGCGCGCTGACGAAAGAGACTGGACGAGTCTTTCTTTACTTGTTGACGTGTTTGAGTGGGCACTCTGCACCCTGACACACATGCACATGCACACCCCGTGTAGGGCCCCAGCTAAAAGCAGAGGGGACTGTTTCCTGTCTGTCGAACCACACCCTGAGAGAAAGAAGGAAAGACTACAGGGCCCTCCTGTACTTTGGCAAACACTGTTGATCTGTGTCCTGAATTATTATTTTTATTTTTTCCATTTTTACTTACTGCTATCTGCTGACATAAGATAGTGTCATATAAAAGAATAACACCCAATGTGCTTTCCTTTACTGATTTCAGAAACAGTTCAGTACATTATTATTTCCCTTTTGCATCAAATTTTTGCTTTCTTCTGTTTTCTTTCAAATGTTCTGCCTTCTGCATCATACATAGGTTCATATCTCCTTATTTGATTATAAATGACGTCATCATAAGTTTGCATTCCATTAATAATGTGTACGATAGCCTGATTAGAACAGAAACATCGTCGCATAAGAAGGAAGTTTTGGATCCTGAGGCATGATGTAAACCTTTTATAATCCATTCAAAAGGAAAATATGAATGCCTAATGTAAACGCTTGATCTGATAATTTCTCTCTTTCTGGACTAAATACATTCTTTTTGTGCATATTTACCTCATGAGTGGGGAGACGTGTGGGGTTTCGTCCAGCTGGGACACTTGGTCATCTTCTTCTACTGATCTAATTCGGCATTTTATCACGTCGTATATCACGTATATCATGTCAGATTGTTTCATTTAGCGTCTGTGTGAACATTGAATAGTTTCCGATTGGTTGGGGAAATATTGTCCACGCAAAGCCAAACTAAACTTCTAAACTCATCATTAGTTTTAGTTAAAGCCCGCTGCGTTACTATCAGCCTCACATTTCAAAACCCTTTACATTATTTGCACGGTTCAAGAGTGAGATGCTCAGGTGTAAATGGACAGAGTATTTCTCAGACTGTTGTTTAATTGCGTTCATCACCTGCCGTCAGAGACTTAAAAGATTGTTCTGTCTTTTCATACTCGTGGCCATCACAAGAATATAAAAAGATCACGAAAATCCCTCAAACTGAGGATGTCTGTGTACTTGTGGGTGTCTGGTTGTGCATACAGTACGTAGATTTTGTGTGAGTGTGTGCGCACGCGCCTGTGCACGCACTCAGGTACACAGTGTAAGGGAAAACGTAGCCATGTATAAAATTGGCTTTGCTGGCTGGCTGCTCATATTCACTCAACCAGCCTTGTAGCGCCACACAGAAACTATCGTTCAAATCACCTTGAATGGTGGTTCTCTCCCCCCTCCTCTCTCTCTTCTCTCCCTCCCCCTTTCTCTCTCCAGTTCCACGGGCTGAGCTCTATTTTAGCAGCCAGCCATAAGAGAGCGGGCGAGGATTCAAATTGAAACCTGCCCATTTATGAATCAAATTTGTTCCGCATATACATTTTCCATAGTGCGCAGGACTGCATTAGACTGTTTGGATAAGACTGCAAATGTGTGTGTGTGTGTTTATGAGGTCTGGCTATTGCATGTTGTGTGTGCGCGGAGTCATGAAGTACGCCATTGTTCCCCTCATCAATTTTGTTTAGAGCACACTTGACTTACCCTGATGCTCTGAATGTATACGCTATTTCTGAAGAGGTCTGGATTTATTAGTCCTCTCGTGGCTTTGTTTGTTAGATTCCTGGAATAGTTTATTGAGGAAATAGTAACCAAACTGTTGCCGGGCATCATTCACTGAGCGGACAACATATTAAGACCTGCTGCTCCTTTCACAAAGCTACTCTGACCTGGTAGTGGACGGAGGTTAAAGCCCTCGCTCCGTATTGATTTTCACCTCCTAAATCCACTTCAGTCATGAAGAGGGGAAGTGAAAGACAGAAGACATACTGAGCCCTGAGCCTTTTCAGACCCTACAGACCTATATGTGCAGCTCAGTTAGAAGGCAGTGCTCAAAACTGGTTTAATACTAAAATATGAACAAATGAAACATTTTCAGTGACAGAGTTCATGCTGAAAGTCAGTGCACATGCACACACTTTTTGAAATTTTTAGTAGTTCAGTAATATTTCCAGAGGTTGTAACTCTTCTGAGTAATTTCCCTGTCATCTAACCTGACAGATTTTGACTGTGAGAGAGCAGCCTTCAGTCAGCGTGATCATTTCACTTCCTCTCCATAACAAAGCTGCCAGCGGAGTGGAGTCGTTTTAGGTTTCCCCTTCGTATACTGAGCTTATTTCAATTGCAAATGAACTGGGAGAGTGCATGCACACTGGGACCTCTTCCACGTCGACTTCAGAGCTAAAGAAAGAGAATTACTTTGACGCACTGTGTGTGTATTGGTTTGATTAAAGTTGTTTGTGAAACCCTCTTATAAATGAGTCTGCAGGGCAGATAAAACACGATCAAACGAGCCATGAGTGATTAGTTACACAATAGACTCTAACTTAAGCACATCCAATATTTGGCCATAACAATAAACACATCTGGAACGCCACACAATAAAAAATAATTTCTGAAGGCCAATTACAGTAAGAGTATTAAGTTTAATAAACACAGGATGGTTTGTCGGGCTCCAGATTTTGAATGTTTATTTTTACTTTGCTCTTACAGAAGAAATCACCAAGTAGATTTTAGAAAAATTAGAACAGCATGTTACTTTTAACAGTGTAATAAAGTAACTTGTCAATCTCCGCTTTATTCTCCTGAAGCATAGTTACAGTATGAAAAGGTTTTAATTAGTTCGACAGGAAGGAAGGAATGAAGAGAATTACGGGGAAGAACGGAGAAAGAAAACAGGAAAGAAGGAAGGCAAGAGCAAAGAAGGAAGGAAGGAAGGAAGGAAGGAAGAAAGGAACAATTAGCAGCACAGAAAGAAAGAAAGACAGAAAGAAAGAATTTGCAAGAAAGAAAGAAAAAAGAAAGAATTAGCAGCAAAGAAAGAAAGACAGAAAGAGACAGAAAGAGAAAGAATTAGCAGCACAGAAAAAAGAAAGAAATAATTAGGGAAAGAAAGACGACTTTCGTGAATAAGGAAATTAGATTGAGTCAGATAAATTAAGAACTGAGAACGATGAATAACTTTAGAGAAGACGGGAACAAAAGCAGAAGGAACGAGTCAGTTCCGTGTGAACAAATGCTCGCTCGCTCCCCGTTTTCCCCCCTGAGCAGAAAGCGAAGACGAGGGGAAGAAGAGGAGGCAAAGTGAGATGGAAAATGTGAGGATCGGTCCGGGGCTGAGCTAGTGGTTTCACCAGTATAACTGTCCTATTGTCTACCAGAGACTGAGCGCAGGAGACGCACACACACATGCACACACACACACAAACGACTGTGGCTGTGTTGCTGTCATAACTGTCATCAAACGCTGAGTAAATTCTAATGCCTGCGTGTTTGTGTGTTAAACCATAACCATAGACTGAGAGTGAACAGAGAGGACGTCTGGATGAGAACTATGAAAAAAAGTCCTGCTACAGCCACCTTATAAGTACCCTCCACAACACTCTACTATTTTAGGACCACTGCAACTCTTAGAGACTTTGACGAGAGGTTATTTCAACGCGGACGACACATTACAGGTGTTTTTACCTTGTCGTCCATGCTAGCATTTGTCAGGACTGTGATTGCTTTCAAACCTGAGACCAATACAGACTTCATTCAGCTGCAGTTCACGTGTTAATAGAAACCATAATCATGCGTTCTGAGTGACGGCTTTTGGACCAAAGCTGAGTGGAAAAACTCTCCTCATTTGGTGTGAGCTGTTTCTTTTTTGTGCACCTTTAATACCGCACCGCCGATCCTGCCCGTCACCATGAATAAACCTGTAAACAGAATATTCCAGTCCAGCTGTGGTGTCCAGCTCTCAGAGAGTCGCTCTGCCAAAAAAAGTCTGTGAAGAAGAAGATGAGTCTGCCAGCTCTGCTCTCTGGCTGAGCGCGAGACGACTTCCAATGCAGTGGTCGCAGCAGACGTCACCAGCGCCGTGTTGACATTAGATTAAAGCGTAAACTCAGATCAGCCACATCATTAAAACCACTGACAGGTGAAGTGAATACCATTGAACCATCTTGTGACAATGTTCTGCTGGGAAACTTTTGGTCCAGGTATTCATGTGGATGTTTCTTAGACAAGTACAACACACCTAAGAGGCACCAGGGAATCCACAACATTCATCCATAACATTATGACTCAGGAACCATGTTCCTAATATTGTATAGGTCTCCCCTGTGTCTACAAACGGGTCTCTCTGTGGATCAGGCTTGTTCCAGTGCATCCCACAGATACTTGATCAGTTTGGGATCTAGTGAAGTCATTGCTATGGGGTGGGGGTGCCTGGTCTGGTCTGGATGGGTGCTACATGTCTAAGTAACATCTGCCAGGTCTAAAAGTTTCCCAGCAGAACACTGAATTGCCACAAGATGGTCAGTGTTATTTATTCTCCTGTCAGTGGTTTTAATGATGTGGCAGATCAGTATATACACACACAGTGCATTGTGTCGGCTCAACTCTCCGTTCTCTTCTTTTCATAGAGAAAACAGCAGGACAAAATCAATGCACAAATCTGCCAGACACTCTCAGATTTTGCTAGAGAGGAATACAAGGAAAGATGAAACCTCCGTTGCAGGTAGTGCGTGCGTGCGTGTGTGACTCAGTTTGCAAACAACAAAAACCAAATGTCTAAGGATTAAACTGATTCAAACTGACAGTCAGGCATCCTAACTGGTTTTCCAATAATCTTGCTATGATCTTAATTGGATTATTCTAAGAGAGTTGTGTTACCTGCGTGTGTCCAGATGCAGGTAACTCGAGGATCTGCGTTTTAAAAGCGTAATTCTTTGTGTAAATTTTGCGACTGCGCAATTCCGTGCCGCACTGAAGTCAGACGAGTTCGATCGGTGACCACCCAAACTGGGTTACTTGAGCAACTGGGATAAGAATTCAAAGCATGAGCTGTCAGTCTCTTGTTTCGTCTCTCTGTTCAAATGAATAAACTTGAACAACACAAAGACAAACCAGAGCTCACCCTCTCTCTCTCGTTGTCTGTCTTGTTAATGCCATATGTCACAGTGGGACCCGCATAGATTTATATCTGTACTTTTACGAAAAGCCTCAAAGTTTCAAAACAACATTTTAAAATCTCATCCAAGTCCAGACACAGAGCCTTACTGTATATGTGTGTGTGGGTGGGTGTGTATGTGTGTGTGTGATTGCCCCATTTGTGTCTGAACGTTGAGACACTGCGAGCAAATGAAGGCTAGAGAGAGGAGAAGGAGATGCAGACAGAGGGAGAGAAAAAGACAGACAGGCTGTTGATTTGTGAGCAGAAGTGTGTATGTAAAATCTATAAACGTTGTCCTGACATATGGATGGAGCGGCAGCCAGACAGCATGTAAACCGAAACCACATTTACTTTTCACAAGTTATGCTCTCCATTAAATTCCATTTGTTCCCCTGTCTCTCTCTCTCTCTCTCTGTGCGCAGTCTACTAAAAGCTTTAAGCAACTCTGCTGCATAAATTTATTTTATAGAAATTGTTCTGTTCTCAATTTCACTGATGCGATTACGAAATTTTACTGCAGGTGAACAAATATTCAGATATTGTAATACCGTGCGGGGTGGGTTTTATTTGCAAAGGGCTGTTTAATGATGGATGAGTCTGAAACTGAAACCAAAAAGCGCCTTCAGGAAATGAATCCTGAAAAATATGGGTGAATAAATAGCTACTGTCTTATAGTGATATATCTCCACAGGCTTTCATACTCAAACAGACTTGCTGTAATGCTAATAATAATTGTAATATCTGTTTTTCTGTACATTTTGTTTATATAATATACTAAAATAGATGTGAAATTTGGTCCAATTAATTTTCTCCTAGTTGACATTAAACGCAAGAGCACCCAGTGTTTAACCAACAATTTAAAATGTGTGCTTGGGTGATAGCATTTCTTTTCCGGCTACATCGGACTCATTAAAAGTTAAACAAAGTTTTTACATATATAATAAAAACAACCAGAATACTAGATAATGTCAGCCCAGCTGCTTTTATGCCGCCCCAGTTGCTCCCACAGGTTTTGTGGTCAGACAAAAGCTGCAGTGTGCACTGCTGAATACGAGCGTGCATGCAATCCTTGTCTGTACAAATTGCCTGAATTTCATTTGTACAACTACTGAAACTAGCGTGCATTATGAAGAGCATGCTGTGCACTGCAGCACAACAGCAAAAATGCGGGTAACTACGCGCATGCAATCCACAGAGCTCAATACACAAGACTAATACGGGACATAAATATTACATGCTGCACATGTGCTATCTACTGTACAATTTATTTATGGATTTAAATATTTATGAATCGTCTTGAATCACATCTCGCATTTCAGATGTTTCTGTTGACCCGACTTTCGGTTTAAATGTTCTCATGGATTTTTTAGATCGATTTCACGTTGCAGGTGAGCCGAGGGGACAGTTTGGAAATAGACATGGTTTGCTGGCAGCTGAGGACTTGTGTGTGGTTGTGTCTTATAAATACGAGAAAACAAACTGTTAGTCTGTTTCCTTTTGGATTTGGCTGACCAACGTTAATTAATTCTTTTATAGTTATTTTATTATTCATTCACTCATACGACACCAGTAGGAAAATGATGTGTTAGTTTCACTGTTTCCAGTTAAACTACTGTAAGGATGTTCAGCACAGATTTGTTCATCACGTAAAAACTTACACATAAAAAGGTTGTTAACTTGTGCAATTAACAACTACTATGATCAATAATGCTAAATAAATCTTTATGATAATAACATTTTAAATAATATTACCAGAAGATCGCAGACAAAGTCGGCGTGCATGCTTTCGCAGTAATCACTATGAACTATTTGAACTCTTCCTGCTCAGACCTCTGACTGTGACAGCTCAGTGAGGGGTTTTGTGCATGTGCACAGGTTTATAGATAAGCTTGGGTTCTTTATCCTGCTCCTTTAAGAGCGTGTAAAAGCACAAAAGCCTTTTGTACCTCTCTGGAGGAGCATTGCTTTTAAATTCTCTGCGCCTCCAATTTACTTTTGTGCAAAGGCTCGACATCAATGACTTTTCAGCATGGGACATTAAAAGGGGATAAATTACATTACATATATTATATGACATTGCGGAAGTTGTTTTTTATTATTATTAAAGTTCTCCAGGTCCATTAAACTCTTTTTATTTATGTCAAAAATATCTTTCTCAGCATAAAAATCGATTTCTTCATAACAACTGCTCATGAAGCCGGCCCCCAATAGCTGTATACGTGGAATATGAGTCTGTGTAGCATTTACAGTATATGATATGCAATACATGTTTCCTGTCTCCTACATATTTAGTTTCCCTTCTATTAAACTGTCAGTAGACATGTTAATCACTCCAAAAAGGGCAAGCTGCATTTCCTTTCTTTGCTTTTGCACATTGTTAAGTTCACGGATACCGCCCTGAAATTAAGCCTGGATTTGCATGTATGAGTTTGTGATACCTTTATTTAGTGAGACTCACATTGTCATTCAGAATTACCCATGAAACTATTATGTACAACACTATAATTATCCATGTTATCGTGCAAAAGGCAGAGGACAGGGGTGAATTCATTTCACTGGCCTACATTCACAACAACACCTGGATGTTTGAGTCATGGAAAATAACATATTGTTTCACTATTTCCCTTCTGTAGTCGCATATAAAGATATTTGGAATAATGATGGGTTTGTGACAGCATGGGAAGTGTCCATAACAGTCATAATGACTAAAGCCTTTTGACAAGACGGTGCATTATAGTGCAAAAACGTTCCTCTGTACTCTATAAAATATTACACTGGCTCTATCTTTTTCCAACTCAACCACTACTGAGTAAATCCCACAAGACTTTTATACACTGCCTGGCCAAAAAGAAGTCGCCACCAGGATTTAACTAAGCAAATAAGTATGAGCCTCCTATTGGATAATTACCGCATGGGTGATTATCTTCCAGCTGGAAACAAGTTATTTAACCCCAACTGATGCAATGAGTAGCTTTTCATTTCTTAAACAACCATGTTGAAAGACACATCCCGTGGTCGTGGAAAAGATGTTAGTCTGTTTGAGAAGGGTCAAAGCATTGGCATGCATCAAGCAGAGAAAACATCTAAGGAGATTGAAGAACCTACTAAAATTGGGTTAAGAACTGTCCAATGCATTATTAAAAACTGGAAGGAGAGTCGGGAGCCATCGTCTTTGAGGAAGAAATGTGGTCGGAAAAAAATCCTGATTGATCGTGTTCGGCCATCGCGTAAAGGTTTGGTGAAAGCAAATCGCAGAACCAGGTTATTCCTTCAATGGATTTTTTTTCTTCCCTGATGGTACGGCCATATTCCAAGATGGCAATGCCTCAAATTGTGAAAGAGTGGTTCAGGGAGAATGAGACATCATTTTCACACATGGATTGGCCACCACAGAGTCCAGACCTTAAGCCCACTGAGAATCTTTGGGATGTGCTGGAGAAGGCTTTGCGCAGTGGTCAGACTCTCCCATCATCAGTTCAAGATCTTGGTGAAAAATGAATGCAATAGTGGATGGAAATAAATCTGGTGACATTACAGAAGCTTATTGAAACAATGCTACAGCAAATGCCTGCTGTAATCAAAGCTAAAGGCGGTCCAATTAAATATTAGAGTAGGTGACCTTCTTTTTTTTTTTGGCCAGGCAGTGTAATTAAACTAATTACTACAACCAGCATTATTTAAATTGTGCATTAGAGGCTTATTAAGGTGAACCATTTTCATTTTATGAAAAGGTTTTGATGGCATAAAGCAGTACTTATTTAAATTTTAGTTATTCTAACGTGGTAATGCTGCCTCCAATCTACTCGCAAACACACTGTGTGGCCCAAAAAAAAGTTGCCGCCAAAAAAGGTTGTTGGACCGCCTTTAGCTTTGATTACAGCGCTCATTCACTGTGGCATTGTTTTGATAAGCTTCTGCAGTGTCACAAGATTTATTTCCATCCAGTGTTTCATTCATTTTTCACCAAGATCTTGCATTGATGATGGGAGAGTCTGGCCACTGCACAAAGCCTTCTCCAGCACATCCCAAAGATTCTCAGTGTGGTTAAGGTCTAGACTGTGGTGGCCAATCCATGTGTGAAAATGATGTCTCATGCTCCGTGAACCACTTTTTCACAATTTTAGCCCAGTTAATCCTGGCATTGTCATCTTGGAAAATACCCGTGTCATCAGGGAAGAAAATATCCATTGATGGAATAACCTGCTCATTCAGTATATTCAGGTAGTCAGCTGACCTCATTCTTTGGACACATAATGTTGTTGAACCTAGACCTGAGCAACTGCAGGAACAAAAGACGTGCTTGTTAGATTAATTGGTGATTTTAAATTGACCGTAGGTGTGCATGTGAATGTGAATGGTTGTCTGTCTCTCTGTGTTAGCCCTGCGATAGACTGGCAACCTGTCCGGGCGTTCCCCGCCTCTCACCCGATGACGGCTGCAACTTTACTTTCTTTACATTGTTCATTTGAGGCTCAATTAAAGTGAACCAGCTTAATTTTTATGAAAAAGTTTTGGTGATTTAGTGACATCTGCTTATTACAAAATCAAATAGACGGTAGTCTAACGAACAACAAGACAAAATGGAATATAAACCACCTAAGGGTTGATGGCTTAATGCTCAAGAGTTAAGGTTTACACTGACACTACAACTCCCTCTATTCTGGTTGGCCACTTTCTCTGAAAACAAAAAAAGTGACTCAGCTCATGAGAAATGTCCATGCATGTTAGGTAGGGCGTGATTCAAAGCACAGGACACAAACCACTCATCCTCTATTGTTACCTCTCAACATTAGAGTTCTGTTTTGGTCAGTGTGCCAAGTAATGACGTTTAAAAATGCGAATGGAGTCATCGGCTGATATAACTGCCGTCAGACTGACGTAACTAAAACAAAAAGGAACTGCCAACAATGTTGAGAATAGAGCTCTTGAAAGGAAATCATTTAAAACATATCACCTACACCGGGTGTGATTTCCTCTTTACTAACCTGTCACACCGCACAGCCACTCACAGATTTCACACTGAGTTTGGGTAGGCTCATCATGTTAACCTCAGGGAGGACGTTCAGTTCCACCAGGGGACTGGTGTCACTATCAAGCCGACCATTTTGCAGGAGCCAGATCTCCTGCTGCTCAGATGAATCAGCCCTCTCGGACACTTTCATTTCCAGAATTACGCTGACCCCAAGCATATAATCCAAATGTTTTCCATCTTCTTTCCCATCCACTGGAGGATGGCTCATCGCTGATGCTGTAAGAGGCTTTCATCGAGTGGTTATACTCATTTGCAGCACCGGATGTAAAGCCCTGGAAAGCACAGGCAGGCAAAGGAACACACTAAAACTGCACTGAAATTGGCATGTGTTAAAGCAGGCACCCGAACAACATGTTGAACATTACAGGAGAACAGTCTTCAGTGACTAATAGAATTAAAAGGTCGCTCATTTCATGGCTGCGTCTCCAGCTGAGCACATAACTCGAGCTATGTCGAAATAAAAAGAGTTTCAGCCTAGTTTTTTTAGGCAAGTCTGGTAGAACACACACCCTGACTAATGGGCGTGGGAACAAGCTGCACACCGCATTTTCAGTTCTTCCCAATCAAAGCATTCAGCTACAGATCTAAACCCCGATCAGGCAGAAGCTAGAAAATGAATGAAAACTAAACAAAGAAGCCTAAGAGACTTCAGGCTTCTTTTTAAAACTGTGATCTTTGCAAACTGTATCCTGTACTTCTGCATTAGAACTGAACGCAGAGGCATGTTTGATGTTTGGTGTGTTTTGTTCTGCTCTATCCCTCCTGTATTTTTCCGGGTACTTGACTTCACTTGCTTATCGAGGCAGAAGTCCACATGAGCACCCTCTCTTGTCTTATTCACCACCTCGTAGGTGGAACCTTTCACCGAGGCCCGAGTTCACGAGTAGTGGCGCGTTCTCTGACATTTTCAGTAATGCTGGAGGAACATGGTAAGTTAAATATAGTGTAATTTAGTCATGTAATGCTTTTTCTGGGTAATTCTATAATATGTCTGAGGAAAATGTGGATATTCTCAACGGCCTCGTTCATCTTTTATTTTCCTACAGTTAGTTACCGAGTTGTTAGGTTGCTGAACTGCCTCCGTGGCTTGTAGACACCTACAGTTGCCTGGCGGTGGTGTCAACTTATGACTCAGGTTACTATTTAAACGCTAAAACATTTTGTGGACTCAACTTCCCATGTCCTAACCACAAGCTCACAATTTCCAACTCAAAGAAGGGAAAGATTGGGAAAAATGCTGCAGCCAGTGCCAGTCGGCCATTTTTTAGTGATTGTGATGTGTGTCTTGCTTAAGCTTTCTGTGGGAAGGACAGTGTTGCAGTGTTCAGGCTGAGTGTGTGTGTGCTTTTTTTAAAGATTACGATTAATTAACTGTAGGAGCTGAAAGGAAAGGTTGCGCTTTCACATGTTTAGAAGACAAGTGGGGATTGTGGCATGTTCTCACCTGCGTGGAAAACTGACATTCGTGCTTGGGAGCTGGTTTTGATTCTGACATTTGCATTCTCACATTCAGCTTTAGAAGATATTATACCTGCAGTGCATGAACGAAAGGGGTTTAAAGCTCTTGCACGTTTAACATACACTCAGTTTTCTGCTTGTTTTCTGTTGTGGTGGTTTCTTCATTTCTGGGTTATGCTAACAGCATACCTCTCTTTCTTTGGATTCTTTTATCCTCAGGGATTATTTATTGTCATTCCCCACATCATTTAGACCTTCTCGGGGAATGTAACATTTGGATGTAAAACAGTGCCCTGCATAATCATCCAGTACAAACATAACTCCTTGGAATACTGGGTGGGTAACGGTTCTGTCAAGTTACAGTGGCGCAGCCTAAACTATCTGCATTTCTCAATGGAACTTAATCAACCAAGCTGGACACTGTTCAAGGAGGCATGCACACGGAGGGGTGGGGGTGATTTTGTGAAAAGTTGTGCAGACCCAGTTATAGCTCATCACATTTAATAAAGGCTGACTTGACTGTAAGTCAGGTTTCCGTGCTCCCAAATGATGTAATCTCATCAGAAAGAGGCTCCTTTGCTGAAGGTCAGTTGACAACAAGACAGATCCCTTTGCGTCTGTGGTTGAAGGACAAACACATCAGAGATGACAATGCAGATTCACAGAGCGTCCTCAGTAGTTCGCCTCCATATCTTGCTGATTTGCCAACTTATAAGGGCGGGTTCAGCTGTGCAATAGAAGGATTTTAGGTTTTCCTTAACATGTGGCTGGCTTATTTCATCCCGTAAGGAATGAAGGAAGTACCAAAAGAAAAGCTTAAAAAACACATGATGCCTTTCTTTTCTGTGGTGATAAGGAACAATTACAATTACACAGAAATAGTAACCATGGTGTTTGGCTCATTCCTTCCACTGATAATGACGGTTGTGGTCGTGATCCTGGCTACAATCTCTTGGCGAGACCACCACAGGCAACAGTCCTCTTTTTTCATCCTCTAAGGGTCCAGCCCTGCTTGTAGATAAAACACTTGGAACGAATTGAACTTGAAAGTGGATCTCGCTTTGGGAAAGCTTGGTAAAAGTTGCAGTCTGGCTGACAGTTGTTTGGGCTGATAGCTAGACTTTGCGGTCCCTCTGATTCTCACTGCAAAAAAAGGACCTCGAGAACGTAACTGCAGATTGATTTACACTCTAATTATGATTTCAATATTTTAAATTGTTAAATAAACAGTAGATGAATGGCATAAAGTGATGCCATATTTGCCATCCATGCCATTTGGCTTTTACCTAAATGTTTTCATGAGTCATTTTTGCTGTTTTCAGTTGCCAAGGTTAGAGATTATATTAATATCCCTGTCAGAATTAATAATGCCTTGAACAAACAATAGTATTCTTTCCAACTGGAATATGAGGGCTGTGAACATGAATAAGTTATGGTATTTTAAAAGAGAATTTTCTTTGGCAAACAGAAATATGAGTATGTTTTAAATCCGACAACAAACAAGGAGGCTAATGTGGAAAATATAAAGAGCTGGGTGGGACATCCCGGTGACTCAGTTAGTCTACGGTTCTGACCATCTTGGAGACCAACGTAGCGACTTTGTTATCCCCAGTCTTTCCTACGGCTAGAAATCTAAATGCGTCTAATAAGACCAAAAAATGCCAAAAAAACATCTTTTGAAATAAATGTGAGGAAGACCGTTTGGAAAACACTCCAAATCACCAGGCAGCTGCAGAATAAATGCGGCTGAAGGAACCTCTTTGTTTAAGTAATTGCACGTCCACAAGACAGCAGTCTGCTAGTGAGCCACACTGACCAACTGGAAAAAATCTGCAAGCTGCCTCCAGAGAAACTGCAGTTGAAAAAGAGAGAGAGCAAATAATTTAAGAAACTAAGAACAGCAAGGTAGATGTAGACACTAAAACCACAAGGCATCAGATTACATATAAAATGCCTGAGAGGTGTTTAATGTTTAATACACTGTATAGAGGGTCATAGCAGGTTATTAAACGCCTGGAAAGTGACTTTTACTCACTCTGTTATGTACAATATCTGTTAGCCACTCTAGCCATGTGTCTTTCTGTCTCTTCCTAGTTAAATTATGGAACATCAGCAGAAAGATATGAAGGAGCACGGAGTATTAAATTTCAAACGATGGTCACTCTGGGACATTAACGCCAGAGAACAAAGTCTGTCACTGGGGTTTTATAGAGGTTGTAGAGGTCTGTTTCTGTGAAACATGAGCCATTGTGTATGCTGTTTGATATTTTCATATCCTTTTTTGGTGATTTAAAGTTGGCTTCCCAGTCCATACTTAAGGTACGAACACACAAACCAATGTCAAACCGCTACTGGCAACAGAGGCCGACCATGACGGCGCATCACTTTCTTCGCCTTTGTCTGGAGAAGAATTTTTATTTTATTTTTTTAAATGCTGTGCTTGAAGACATGGCAAAGATGATCGGACACGAAAGCAGGTGGCAGTGGTCTGTTTTTGTCATTAAAACCTAAGGCGTGGTTTATACCTCTGCGGGACATGGACGCCAAGAACTACGATCCGAGCCATTTATACTTGTGCGCTCATCAGACAGGCTTGCTCTGTAAAACTGAACCCCAAACGTTTACTTACTACTTCCTGACGAAATTTCACCAAAGATGAATCATACAAATGTTTGCATCTCTGAACCTCCTCAGCCTGGGCTCATGCCTTCGCTAGAAACCGCACGTAAGGTCACAGATGGGCTGATATGGCATATGGCCAAACATAGGCATGATGTGTTGTTTCCTTTAGAAGGTGCATTGTGTTTGTTTCACCAGCTTTAAAAACTGCTAACTTGTGCTGTGGAGCAAAAACCAGGAGTCAAGTTCTACACAGTCTTTCCCATACTGTTTGTATTTCATATTTCGATGTTGTATGGCTTCATAACAACAGCTTTTTAGCAATTACTCACTTTGAATGTGCAAGCTTTGTGTAAGACCTAAAAAAAAAGAAAAGAAAAAGTAATGGTCTTGGAATAAAGAAATGCAATTTTTGATATATGCTGACTCAATGGCTCTTGTTCTCACAGGGATTATGCACATTGCTGATTACTGGTTTGTTGTTATGTATACACACACTTATTCATTGTCCTCTTTGTATTCTCTGAGTAAGGCAGCCTAGATTCAAAACTTGGCATTAAGGATGAAAACGGCATTGATCTAAGGCTGCAGAAGGCTCTATTTGTTTTTCAGACGGTGGAGTCAACACAATTTTCCTCTCAGTTGACCTTGTTATTAACAAAATAAATGCAGTATTGTTTTTTTTGTTTTTTTACTGCTGTGAACACAGAGCATGATTTTACCTGATATTTCAGCTTTGGTGGTTTGGTATATTTTCACAAGTTTCTGGTTAAATAATTAGGAATAATTGAATAAATAAATCAGGAGTTTTAAGAGGCTTTTTTGTAACTGGGGGCTATCGTAGCTGTCACTGTGCTGTACACACCGAACAGGTCAACAGTCCATTATATATTTTTCTATGTGGTTATAGGGTTAAAATATATGCAAGTCAGCCCCATGCGGCCGTGGGGATGTTAAATGAAGCTAACAAGGAGGTTCCAAAAGCTGCAGCTCCTTCAAAAGGGTTTAAATTTTTCTACTTGTGTAGATGATATCAAGTTCTTAATAGGTGCCCTCACAGGTTGTTTGCTGTCTGCCTAGGCGTCACCTGCCTATCTATTGTTGCATTAGCAGGGAGTTAGGTGGAGTCATTCACAGCCAAGCTATCAAATACAGGAGACAACACTGAACCTCAAAACTACTCTTTAGGATCCTATGGGTGGTATTCCTGAGGATTTATCCAACATTATATATAGACCATAGTGAGCCTCTGTCACTGGATTTCCATGCATTTGCAGATTTCTACTATGGTTGTGAAATATCCAATACACAAGTTTGATTTATTTACAAACTTGAAAAATTCCCACTCGCAACAAAGAGACTGATCAGGCATAACATTATAACATTGACCATCTTGTGACAATTCAGTGTTCTGGTGGGAAACTTTTTGAGCTGGCATTCATGTGGATGTTACTTAAACATGTACCACCCACCTAGACCAGACACCTCCACCCCATTGATGGCAGCAGCCATCTCCAGCAGTATGCAGCCTGACACAGGAAACGCATACAAAAACGGTTTAGGAAGAACTCAAAAAGAAAAAACAAACATACCAAAAAAACATGAAAAACAGCACAAGGCCTCTAAATTCATTAGATCCAAGTATCTGTGAAATGCACTGGAGCAAGCCTGAACTACCGAAGCCCCTCCCCTCAACCCATAGGACCCCACTAACAAGGCCAAAGTCCAGTCTGCGATGAGTCAGAGAAGGTCATAATGTTATGCCTGATCGGTGTGTATCCGCCTAGTGGCAGGCTAACATTATGTGGATGCTGCTTTTAACTCTTGCCCGGCATGACTTTGTGAGAGCTAAATAAAGAGACAAAACAAGTAAGCAGATGTTTAAATGAGACATTAGACAAGGACGTTCATGTGCGTGTACAGTATATTTCGTATATGACTGTGATGCTGATTTCTAACATCTATTCAAAGCTCTTTTGCAGATATTTTAAACACAGCTTTTGTGAGAGTACATAGTTTTGTTTTTGTTTTTTTTAACCACAACATTGCTTCACTCTATTGTTTATACATATGTTATTTATATACCCTGCTTTTTATGGATGCAGGATTTCTTCCCCAGTGTGGCAGTGTTGTCTGTAAATAAGAAATGGCTGTTATAAATGGTACACAGTCTCTTATTTGAAGAAAGAGCTGAAGAAATTTAGAAAGTGATGAAGGAAGGCAAGAAAATGGGAAATTTACAGTTTACAGTATGTGCAAGACTTGCGGCAGGTGTATAATTTCTTCAATGTGATTTCTTTTTTTCTTTTTTCTCTGTGGTCTGTGCACCACTCGGGAGGTGGCGGATCCAGCAGTGTGTATGCCTGGAGGCTGCAGTATCGCCTTTGTTAGCAAAAAATTCTTACCTTTGGCTTTTGAAGGGCAGCGTTTGAAAAAAGAGAGTAAAATGTTCTCAGTCCCTTCCTTCCCGTGGGGCAATGGTGGGAGAAGGGAAGGGCGAGAGACTTAGCCAACAACTTGTTTTTCATGTAAGCTAACAAGGGCATATTCATTATTTATGCCCGACCCCCCCCCCCTCCCCCAACAGCCCCAGTGAACTATCCTTTGAATATTTTTTTGCAATATTGCCACAGTACCACAATAAATGAAAAATCAAAAGCCATGATTGAATACATAATATTAAATCAAACAGTAGAATCTTTTTGGTTTCTCATCTTGTCTTTATGTTGCTTGGTTCCCATGTGACCACCCACACTAAACATCTGCATGCACTCATGACTTTGCAACAACTCTTCCATTTGTGAGCAATGTAGTCAGATCAGATGTAATTTAACAGTAAACGATAGAGGCTGATATTGGTAAAGTTACATTACCTGCAGAGGTCCATAGTAAATGCACTTGCTCCCTATGACGAGGTCAATTATAATCATATATATGCATTCATGGATTTAGATTTTGATCATGCTGGGCCATGTTTCATTTGCCCTCTGGTTAGTTAGGTAGTGATACCTGATAAGAGTCATTAATATGTATGGACCCCTGATCTTACAGTGTAGAAGGAGACCAAATCAAATTTGGCTCAGATTAAACAGATCTTAATTCTATATTGCCCAAGGTTTGGATTTGAGATATGAGTTGGACCTTGCACAAGAGTTTAGCTCGAGTTTTTCATGTGTTTTGAGGCTGCGAAATCTAGAGCTTACATTTAATGTACTTTAAAAGTAGAATGTTTGAACCTGTCTTATTTAATTAGTTCATTCAAGTGGGTTTTTCATCTAATCTATAAATGTTTTTGAATCATCACCATCTGTCTCTTTTTAAATGTGATGCATTGTAAGAAAAAAATAAAATAATAATTTACCGGTATAATCAACAGCTGTAATAATCAGAAATTGGCTGTGGTATTTAATTGAATTTGCAATTATGTATAGAATGAGGGTTTAAAATGTGTATTTAACTTTTCCTAAGATATTACCCCCTTTCCTGCATAAAGAATGTAAATCTCCATTAGTCCAAACAACCTAAATCAAACCCATTTAAAGCTTAATTTTAGAGTTCTGACCACTAGGGGTGCTGTAGAGCAATGATGGACTGGTGCCTGCACTGTATGAATCTGTGTCCTGGTGCAGACATGAAAGCCATGTTTCTCTTGATATTAATGGTGACTGTTCAGACCCTATCAGACCAGTGTGTTTGTAATATTAGTGCTGTAATTTAGTCACTGTGAGTTATTTCCAATAATATACCAGAATACTTGTAAAACATTTATTTCAGTGGTTGATTTGGTTTAGTGTGTCACTTTTCCAGTCAGCCATCTTGGTTTTAGTTTAGAAGTTGATGTGGTTTATTATTTTTAAACAAGGGAATTACACTGAATCACTTTAATAGTCAGCCCTTGTGATTTTGGCTGATTCAGATTAAGGGCAGGATGAGTGGTTGCTGTGATTTACTGATAGGTAATACCGAGATTACAGAGAATGTCACTTTGAGAGTATTTGTTTTTCCTTTTTGTTAAGCATTTAAATGTGTATACAAATGAGAACAGAGTGTAAGTAGATGTATGAGGAGATACTGGGATTATAGCGTGTCACCTCAACAGTCATTTACCCCAGGTATTTAATTTGTCTTATTGGTAACAACTGTAGTTAAGTAAATGCAATTACAGCGTGGGACAATTTAAGAGTCAGCGTTTTGTTTTTATTTTAATTAAAAATGAAATGTGTAAATAAGTGACGATAGAGTGTATTTTTTTTTAGTGTTATCAAATGTTTTCAAGTAGTAGTCAGATTACGATGTGTGTTACTTTGAGAGCCTATGATTTACATTTTCTGTTGAATACGTTTAAATACGAAAAATTATAGCGTATGTCAGTTTAAGAGTCTGTGTTTTGGATTTTGGTTTGGTATTAAATATGTACATAAGTGACAATAAACTGAATGTCAATTTAAGAGTTTTTTTTCTTTTATTGTTAACTGTGATTAAGTGAGATTACAGTGTGTCTCTTTAAGAGTTGGTGATTTTTACTTTTTTTGGTTTGGTATAACATATTTAAACAAATGATGAGTAAATATTACTTTAAGAGTTATTTAGTGTCAGTTGTGTTCAAATAAGTGAGATTACTGTATGTGTCACTTTAAGAGTCTGTGTTTTTTTTTAAGTTTGGTATTACATATGTAAACAAGTGACAAGAGTAAATGTCACTTTAAGAGTTATTTAGTGTTAGCTGTGTTTAAATAAGTGTGACCGCGGTGTGTGTCACTTTGAGAGCCAGTGATTTTGTTTTTATGTGGTGTCCATTGAGTTTAAATAAGTGAGATTGTGGTGTGCGTCACTTTAAGAGTCACTGATTTTGTTTTTATTTGGTGTCCAGTGAGTTTAAATAAGTGAGATTGTGGTGTGTGTCACGTTTAGAGCCAATGATTTCACCCTGGCATTTGATTTGATTTAGTGTTAACTGTGTTTGGATAAGTGAGACTGTGGTGTGTGCCACTTTAAGAGTTTTAGGATTTTTGTTTAGTATTAAATGTTCAAATAAGCAAGAATATGGTGTGTGTCACTTTAAAAGCCTGTGTTTTTCTTTCCCCCCCAAAGTTTGGTATACTATACGTAAATAAATGACAATAGAGTGAATGTCACTTTAAGAGTTTTTTTTCCTCTTATTTATTGTTAACTGTGTTTAGATAAGTGAGGTGTGTGCCACTTCAAGAGTCTCTGTTTTTTGATTTTTCTATTTTTCTTTAGTGTTAAATGTTTAAATAAGTGAAAATATGGTGTATGTAAATATAAAAAAGTCCATGTTTTTTTTAAAATTGTTTTTGTATTACAATGAGTAAATAAGTAACAATAGATTAAATGAATTGTTACTTGTTTTTCAATTCATTTAATTTAGTATTGAAATAAGTGAGATGGTGTATGTTTTTTGGTTTAAAAGTAGGCGTTTTTATTTATTTATTTGCATTTAGTATTATAGCTGTTTAAATAAGTGAGATAAGTGTACGTGTGTGTGTGTGTGTGTGTTACTTTAAGAGTCAGTGTTTTTGTTTTTAATTTGGTGTCCAGTGCGCTTAAATAGGTGAGACTGCGGTCTGTGTCCCTTTAAGAGTCAGTGATTTCGCTCGGGTAGTTGATTTGGTTTAGTGTTAACTGTGTTCAAATAAGTGAGATTACAGTGCGTGTCGCTTTAAGAGTCTGTCTTGGGGTGGCTTCTTGATATTAATAGAGCTGCTGTGTCTTCCTCCTCTGACGTAATGCCCACAGCCTACAGAGAGACAGGCAGAGAGGTCCTGTCACAGCAAAGCGATAACACTAGTCTGAACAAAAAAAAAAAATAATACATTTAACGAGCGTCTCTGCTTTGGTTTGCTGTGGCCAGCAAATCCGCGCACTGGTCGGCTGAATAACATATATACCATCGGAATATACCCGAGCCAAACTCACTCACTAATGAGTCGGTATTAGTCTAGTTTTATGTGCTGCCGTGAAGCCTTAACTATCTCTCCTTCCCTCTCAGACCAAAGAAAAAAGAGACAGCCAAGACACAGTCACCCCGTCCGACATCATCAACAAACAAAAACCCCACAAAGAGACGAACCAGCCAGCCAGCCAAGCAGCCACCATCTTAACATGCTGCTGAAAGAGACACACACAGAGAGAAAAGGGGGCTAATGCTTATTTTGATCAACAGGTAAGCAGCACCAAAAGAAACACAACACAAATGCAACACACCATCCACACGCCAGCCCTCTCTGCTTTGGTGCATTGTTAAAAAAAAAAAATGCATCCGCGGTGCACGGTTGGAGTTTGTTGACGGCGAAATGCATGCTCTCGGACAAAGTGGGGAGATGGAAATTTGCTCGTCTTAAAGGGGGAAGCGATTTGGAGAGCAAATATCGCTCAGCTAGCCGTTTGTAGGTTTTACGACGGGCAGCAGTCGGTTTCCGTCTTATGTAACTAACGGCCTGAGCGGCGTCGGTAAGGAAAGAGGGATCTGCTGAATGAGAGGGAGGAAAAGAGCAGCACCGCTTTGAATTCACATGGCAATTTACATTTAGGTTAGGACACCCAAACGCTACACAAATACAAATTGGGGGCTACTGGGGACGGGCTACTGCTTTGATTTAAAAGACTTGAGTTTGAAGCCATCAGCAAGGGGACGTGGAGTAAGTCGCCTCAAGTGTTTTCTGTAAGTTTTGTTTCCATTTTTTTTTATTTAAGTGGCATCCTGATTGATTTCCTAGAAGCCGGTTACCCTGTGTGCGTTTGTCACTACAAACTAGCTCTTCGTGTAACTACTACTCGTAACTTTTTGCTCATTTTCATTGATAACTTTTTCTTCTTTACTATCCTAAACTGCAAACTTGATACTCAAGTTCAGATTTCTTCCGAATGACGCACGTCGCGGACGGAGAGAGCGAGAGAAAGAGATAGACGTAGAGATAGATACAGGTTTATGTTAAAAGATGAAGTGGCTAGTTTATTGGGCTAAAAGCGGAAAAGTACATCAAAGAGTTTGTGTTTATCAAATGGTTTTACAGCCGATGTATGGCGCTGTTTTTTGCACCTCTTTCTCATTGTTAGGAAGAGCGCATGGTGGATGCGAGTTGTCGTAAAAGGAGCCCCCCTACCCCTCCTCCAAAAACATCCCCTCTTATCAACTCAAAAGAAAACTTATCAGCTCAAATGATATTTATTTGTTGTTGTTTCTTGAGTGATGCCGGGAAGGCTGACTTGCATTTCCACTCAACTTTTGCAAAAGTCCGCCCCCCCCTTCTTCACTTCTCTCTTGTCGCAAGAAACTGTGATGTTCCTTTGAGATAAGGGAGCTGGGTAGGCATGACAACTCTGTGGGGAGAGCAGAGTATGTGAAGCCAGCACAATGAGGCACACACTGCAAGGAAAGCTTTTTTACATAGTCCTCCGCCGCCGTTCTCCAGTTCTGGCCCCCCAGAAAAGAGCTGCTTGTGTGTGGAGTGACTTTTATTCAGCAGATAACCTCAGCAGTGCTTTAAAAGCAGATCAGGCCTGTGAAACTTCACTGTGACCTCACACTTGTCTGCAGCTTACACTTTGCTTTCTGCTAAGTAATTAATTTATTCATTGGATTACCTTTAAATAGCTTCAAAATTGTCCTTTAAATGTAAAGCGTGCCTTGTTTACATCTTTGGCTGCGTGGCGTTGCGATGTCAAGCACTAATTGTTACTAATACTTTAAAACTGAAGTTTGGGTATTTAGTTTTAAATCAGTGTATTGACTTGAAGTTCTGGCTGCTTGTGTTTCCTTGCAAGTTTTCTTCCCACAAAAAAGAAAAAAAAATAGCTTTGTCCGCTTCTCGGTCTTAACACAAGGGAAAAGTTACTCGGACGCTTCTCCTCAACTCATAAAACGGTGGGGGTCTCTTCAGGAAAAATAGAGACTAAACTTTTAAAGTTTGCTTTGCAGGCTTAAAGCAGAATACGAACACAAATCTAATCCTGAGACCTTAAATGGTTAGTGTTTGTTCAGGCTTTTTGCGTTTTTATTACACAACAGCACTGTAAGCCCACACGTCTTCTGTAAGAGTATTTTTATTACTTTTTTTGAAAACGGCAAAAGTTGACAAAAATATTGTCAGAGTTGATTTGAGAAGCTTTTAAGAATGAGCTGCTTCAGTTAAATTTCTGTGTACAGTAAATGTATGAGTACAGTTGCTTTGCATGGGTAACGCTGACATATTCCTCAACGGCTCCACCAATTCCTTCACCAACTTTTTCTCTTATTACTTTTTTTGGTAATCTTACATGCATGATATAAATTCTGTAGTTTCAGCCTCATCACAGTGGCATAACCTTGGCTAAGTGCTTTTAATGGACATCGTCTGAGTCTATTAACACTTTTATTCTTGCTGGGAATATTTTCGGCTGCTCTTTGCTCTCCTGTCATGTCTCTGATGTTCTCCGTTCAGACACGACACACTCCCAACTTTGGGTACAGTTGCTCTTAACTGCGAGCGCTTCACATCCAAAATATCCTGGTCAGGTAATGAGCCCCTGTCAGACTTTTACAACTCTTAACTGTGTTCTATAAAATTAGTAAAAACGCTCCATCCACCGACGCTTCACTCTTGCTCCATAACTTTTAAAAACTTTTTTTTCTCTCCTTTTACTTTCCAGACACTGGATATTATTGTATCTCACGGCCTTGTTCGTAACTGCTATTAAACGTCAAAACAGTTGACAACTTCCTAAAGAGAACCTCTCGCTTGTAAAACCCATTCCCGTATGTGTGTGTGTGAGACAGAGTGGGAGACAGCACAGCACTTTTTCCCGTGTGTGTCTGTGTGTGTGCGTCTGTATGTGCTGTGGAGACAGCCATGACTTACTCATATGGCTGCAATATGTGAAGTCTCTGTGGTGGAACTCGGAAGAGAGAAAGTTTTGAGAGGGAGAGAGAGAGAGAGAGGGAGAGAGAGATACTGCGTGAGGGAGAGAGAACACATGGCGAGAGGGAAGTCAGAAATGTCCCGTTCAACTAGCTGGAATGTATCTCCTGTGTTTTATTGATGGTTTGATGTTCTGTAAGACATGAGGAACAACTGTAGTGATTTTGTGGCCTGCCCTGCATTTGTCTTTGGTCGTTTCAGCGCAGCGTTACGAGGGGAAAAAGGCCAGTTTGAGACGGAGCGTAAAAGGAGGCTTTAATGCAGTCCAAGTGGATTTTCAGGGGGGGAAATTGTAGTGATTGCAGTGGCAGACATGTGATTTATTTAGCTGCCTTGTTTCATAAAGATATATATATATATATATATATAAAACAAAAAAAAAAGTTGGACTGACCTGATCGGACTGGGAATTTTACTCTGTGAAATCAATAGTCACACTAAGACAGGGGAGAGAAGGGAAAAAAAAAGTTTTTAACTTTCTCCAAACTCCTATTGTTCCTCCCCTGTGTGCTCTAGTTGACTCGTCCTTAAGAGCATTTAGAAATAACTCTCTTTACTTTTGTTTATTTGGATGTGTCAGATAATTAGATGTATGGGAAGCCTTTGCTCAAATAGCTTGTCATAAGTGTTCGCAGCTGACGTTAGCCGAACATCTCAATAGCGCAACCATTAAGCTCCTGTGGCAATAAAGCGCGTATTCAGCTTTTAAAGGACTTTGTGTTTTTTTTTTTGTGTTTTTTTGTGGAATCACAACTCCTATTCATTTCTAATTTCTAATCCCATTTATTTATGAACCGTCCAGACGCTCGCTGTTTCCAATAAGCAAGAGAAGATAGCATCTATTAGAGCAATCAGCCGTTATTCATCTCAACCCTGCCTGCAGTTCAGATAAAGGAAAACATCCATTTGTCACGGATAGTTTATTTAAAGGAAAACTTTTTTTTTTTTGGCTCTCTTTGGCTCGTAGCTGTGAAGCTAGCACTTTTTTCTTTTTTTTTTTTTTCTGTCATTACCCGGTCTCCTGTTTTGCTCATATCCCAAGGACACAATAGTTTTAACTCATTTTACTGTCAGGGCATACTGTTTTGTCTTTCATTACTTTATATTAGCTGCTTGTAACACTGGTGATACGGGGATTTGATCTCATTCTCTTGTTGCATTTACTGGAAGGCAGTCTGGAAAAGAGTGTCTGCTAAATGCCTAAAATGTCATCCCCACTCTGTCTGTGGTTAGTACAGTCTTGTTTAGGCTTGAGTTTGTCTCTAATGTCTTTGGTCTATTTTAGACTTTTAAGTCTGTCTTTTAGATGGCCTGCTTCAGATAACGAGCACATGGTCTTGGTTTAGGGTGAGATGATTCCTCCCTACTCGTTTTTTTTATTTTTTTTTCTTAAGGTTCTTTGGGTATACAAAATCCTAAAAATGGGACGGTTTTTCTTCCTTTCATCTGAGAGAGTAAAAATCTTTCTGTCACGATACAGCGGAGCTTGGTAGAGCGCCGGTGGTTGTGGAGCGAACATAGACACACACCAGCTGAAGGTTTTCTGACGGGCAGCAGCGTAGCTTTGTGGTTACCAAAAGTTTGTAATGTTCAAACCCCCGCAACACCTGCTTGACGTGTCCCTGCATAAGACTGTTAAATCTCCAAAATAATAACATTGTTTCTGAACATGTTCAGTATTTTGCAGCATCTGAATAACTGGCAAACCATTTATAGTCTTTACTAAAGACAAGTTTGGCTTGTTGTGTTACCAGTTGGTTAATGAAACCTGCTGGGTGGTGTTGTGTGATGTGCTATGAGTTGTGGGTTCTGACAGTTTTGACTCAGCAGTGTAGAAATCACGCTGGCGCTTCCCGTACACGCCCAGACGTTCTGTTATCGATCACTGTACGTACGAGTTTTGACCTAAAACGCCGCGGGGTCATTTGTTCCTACTCTGCTTTCGCTTAAGTGTCAAACCAGTCAGGTGGTAACTGGAAAGGAATCAGTTCTCTGGTAGAGCTGGTAAATTGCTGTTTTCCAGTGTTGCTGCGTGGAAAGTTCTCATCACATTTACGACACCGTGGCAGTCTTTGCTCGACGTTCAAGGTGTCGAGCAGTTTCGACTCCATGGTTTAAACGCGCGTCCGAGAGTTCAACACTTTCCACAAACGCCGTGCGGCTTTTTTTTCTTTTCTTGTTTCAGCTTCCACCTTTCCCCGAGCTACAGGTGTTCACCGACGACTGGAGGAAAGAAAGCGCTCAAATGTGGAGGGCCGAATGTCATTAAGAAAGAAATGTAGCTTTCCAATAAACAACAGGCGGTGACTATTTCTAAACAACGTAGGCTTGATTTAATTTTGGAAATCTGATCAGATTTATGTGAAGAAAGATGACTTTTCTAGATGTTAGAAATCATAATAATAAAGGTTTTGGAATTGTTTCTCATTTCGCGTTTACTTTGCATTATAAAATGAGAGTAAAAGTGGTTCTTCGCTGGCATTCTAGGTTTAATAGTCAGCAAATTATTCCTCCGACTGGTTTGAAAGTTGCATTTAAAAATGTAAAATGTGTGGAATATATTGTATAACAGGACAAAACATTTATTTCTGTTATAATCATTGGAGAGATGTCTCTTTTATGTTTTCTATACTTGAATCTCAGTCATATGCTCAGTCATATGCTGTTTTTCTTTAAATTGCTTTTTGTGAATAAATAGTCTCAGCTGGGACCTCAGGACCTAACAGTGACACATAGCGTTGCTTTGATTTACACATGTACAGTGTAAAAGAGCAAGATGATTCATCACTCTAAAGAAACCTGAAGTTTAAATCCACTTGTGTCACAGGTTATTCTTTAGTACTATCCCAAAAATATTTATGTCTTTCTTTTTAGGGTGTTGATGTCAGCAGTGATTTATACTTTCTTTAAAACTCTTGATTTATGTTTATAAAAATATATATATGTATATATATATTTTTTAAGTGAGATTGTGATTTTCTGGGCACGACTGGTTTCAAAATTCATACATGCCTGCTATAATAATATGGACTTAAATTCCAACTCGAGTTTCGTTCCAAAAAATGCTCGCCCATCTTATCCGTATTTCTCTGGCGTGTTTTCCTGTCAGGCGGCATATAACGAGGAGATGAACAGTGAGTGACTGTGACACTCGCTGTGAGGATAGGATTTAAACTGGTGGAGTATGCTTCTTTACTGTTCTCTCGATTGTTCCCACGAGCAAGGCTCCATCTGTAGTTTCTCGCAGTTTTTCGCGCGGCACCCGGCAGGCTGACAGCGAAATTAACTGCGGAAAATGTGACAGTGGCGTAAGTGGCATGAATTTTGAATGTGATTTTAGGTTGCGGCCGTCTTTGTGTCGAAGCTGAAAAAGACGGTGCGACGCGCAGATGGAGAGGGAGAGCTCGGCCATTTTTCCTCGAGTACTGGATGCTTAATTCAGTGAAACTTTTCTCAAGTAGACGTGTCATATTTTTCTTTTTTTTGAAGGGGGGGTTGTTACTTTGCTGCTTCAAAGACGACACAGTTGATTCTCGGTGAAGGAAAGTGATGCTGATTTTATGCACATGGGAAAAGAATCAACACCTGTTGAATGTGAATTTGTTTTCCCTATTTTAAGGTTTAATATTTGCACGTGTGTATTTCAGCTTTCAGTTTATCAATATCCGTTTTCTGCTGGATGACTCTGAGTGTTTCTGATGTGGTTGTTGATTTTTGTGTAGTTGTTTGATATGGACTCTATTCCCTCTTCATATCTGTGCATATCCTCCCATGCTTGGCACAGCACATTGGTGAACAATCATCTCCAGACAGTTGAGCATTGTTGATAGATGGCTATCAGTTAGACCAAGAGTCTGTTAATGCTTATCTCCTCCGTTTGAGGTCAAATCTGTCTCATTCGCTGCCTGGTTATGATTGAACTGACTCACTCATTGTTTATTTCTGTACTGAAGGTTAACTGTCAACAGTCAAACCAAGAACCCGCGTGCACACACACACACACACATATGCGCACTTAAGATTTCATAGCTGACAAACGTGTCGCTTTCTCACTGCCCGTGCTTCACTTTTTCCCTTTTCTCTCTAAGTGCCCATTTCCCTCTTTCTGTTTCTTTATTTCTCTTCTCTCTCGTTCTCTCTCTCTCTCTCTCTCCCTCTCTCTCTCTCCTATATTTACTTACTGTAGCGCAAGACGAGAAGGACTGTTCGCGTGTCATGCGTGCTTAATCATACCGTAATCACTGTCACAAAGCTTAATTTTCTGTCTCGGAAGACTGCATTTATTTCAAGTGTAAACACACGCTGGCATTTGTTTGCTATTGTGATCTTTTCTCTGTCACAATAGTGTTGCCTCCGAGGTTTGATGTGGCGCACTTTCCTGTTGCAAACGTGCGTTTTATCCGCGGGCCATGTCTCGCAGTCACGCAGCGCTTATTAAAGTGTTTGTGCACGTGAAAAGCCCTCTGTGTACGTACACATGTACGCGATGACAACGTCTGTCAGCTGTGACATTTTGCATTCTTACGCGCTGATCAGCTGTGCGCGTCTACCTGCGTGTGAAATATGAAGCCGTTTGTGTAGAGCTTTTAATGCTAAATATACTAATTTCTACTACTTTTTAAAACCACTGGGCTGTCTCTTTCTCTCCCTCTCACGCTCTCTCTCTCACACACAAACTCACATGTACAGCCCCATTAGTATTGTAGTCTGGGATCAGGCTAAAACATCTGGTGGCTGAGCAACTTTTCAAAGTAGTCTTTGTCCTCACTCTATGTGCATGCATGTGTCCGTCAGTGTGAGCTTTCCACTTTATGTGTGTGTGTGTGTGTGTTTAAAGGGAGCAGACTGCTTTATGGCGTCTCGTCAAATTAAAGCTATGATTTAAGCGACTAACATGCACATTGTTTTTTCATCAAAGCGAGCGGCCTCTGCTGGTTTTTGTTTGTGCCGCCGGCTGTGTGGACAGCTTGTACTGTAGAAAATAAAGATAAGAAAATACACATTAGGACTGTAATTCATGAATAGCCACTCTCGGCTGTTGTGTTATTTTATTCATGCCCGCCTGGCTTCGCTTTTCTTTAGCAGAGAGGAGTAAAAAGCGCCGGGAGATGTGACACCCTTTCAACCTGCCTCTGGTCTGGCTTGACACGTCTGCCCAAATCTGAAAGCCCAGTGAAATGCAGTTAGGCGTAGCTAACTGTCTCACCTGTTCTCCGCTGGATGATACTGTAAAATAATCCCGCAGTAGCAGCTTTGGGCTTTGGAGGGTACAGCCCTGGAGACAGTTTGAGCTGATGCTCTCAGGGCTTCACTCTGAAAAAGCAGAGACTCATCTGCTCTGACAGCGTTAAGAGTGCTTAATCGGCACATTAACGGTGTTGCATCCCTTCCTTGGTTTTAATGTGTGGCTCCTATATAATGCAGGGAGGTGATTGACTTCGGGCAGAGATCCAACAACCTGTTGGCTCAAGGTTTTTTTTTTGCATTTTTGTTTCTGATATGAATTTCAGCTTATCTTCAGTGTAGTGCCAGTGATCGGGTCTTCTTGATGGTTACTGCACACTGTTAAATGCTTTTAATTCTGGTTATAACATAGGATGAAGGTAAAAAACAAAGCATCTGCAACAACTTTACTTACATTTTCAAGGCCATGACGCAGCTGTACGTTTTTGTCTGTAAAATAAATATATCTTTGACCTTTGCACTATATATCAGAGCCAACAAAACACCAGAAGACACTATCTTACACTATGTTCTGAGACCAGAAGATTCATAGACTGAACATTCACCAGATAAATCAAAAACGGAAATATTTAACTTGTTGCCGCTACATTCTTGTCTAATAATCCTGTGCATGTTTTATATCGAATGTTGAGTTGTGTCTGAGTGAGTAGTTTGAAGGACACCTTCACATTTGCATCTGTTTATTTTCTGTGAAGGTGAAGAGAAAGTTTTTGAAAGAAACTCAAAGCCGTAATTGTAACAGTGAATCTGTGCTCCAGCTTAATCCTTGCAGGTTTTGCGTTAAAATCAAGTACTCTGAAGTGGTCGTTTTCTCCGCACTCACGGCCATTCGAAGGCCACGGAGATTCATGTGAATTCTGTTGCCATCAGCATGTTTCTTCTCGTGGATAAATGTACTTTTATCATCAGCATGTTTTTCTAAAGATATCTCTAAAAGGGGAAGTCTTCTGGTATCACTGACTGCTTCCAGCACATTAAATCATCCGATAAGTGATATTCATCATAGCCACAGTGCATTTTTATTTTGTTTATCATGAAATGGAAAGTCTTCTCTCTGATAAGTGTGTGTTTTGAAGTGTCCGCTGCGTGTGTGTGTGAAGAAGTGGATGCATAGATAGATGGATGAGGGCAGGGAGGGAGGTGGTTCCTTTTTGAAATGGAAATTGAGGAGGCACACATCTGGGGGTCTTTCAGACTTTTGTGGAGGGAGACGAAGCGGTGGGTGTCAGAGGCCCACAGTCAGAAGTGTGTGTGTGTGTGTGTGTGTGTGTGTGTGTGGGTAGTGGGGGGTGGGGGTCAAGGAAGAACAGAGCGAGAGAGGGAAAAGGAAAGGGCAGTTTCTCAAGGTAGGGAGGGGGAGATAAGGAAAATAGGGTAAAAGGTGGTCACTGCTGGAGAATGGACAGGGTGGTGATAGAGAAATAAAGGATACGTGTGAGGGAACGGTTCAGTTGCAGTACAGTAAGAGAGGAGAAGGAAGGAAGGAAGGATGGATGGACGGACAGACAGCAGAAGGACAGAGGAACTCATTTGCATAGACAAGAGGAGGAGGAAAACTGGGGCGAGAAAGGGGGCAAAAGATCACTTGCTACGGTTGAAAACTTTACGGCTGACAGTTAAATTTACTTCAGGCCTGTGTGTGTTGCAGTGGGTGGAATAGCACAGCGGGGGGCATGGCGTTTGTTCTGAAACATGGCTTTTGGGCTTTTTAGTGCTTCACACACAACTTGTCCTCTCCCCTTTCTTTGGAGGCTGATTTCATCTAGCTGTGAGAATCTATCTCTCTTGAACTCTTTGCACTTCTTCTTTCTTTTTCCTCTCTCGTTTGCGCCTCTTTTTTTTTTTTTTTTTTTAATCACCAGATTGAATTCCCATCCCATAAAATTGTCAGTTTAATGTCCAGACTACCTTATTTGGGAGGATGTTGCGTGATGGCAGATTTGTAATCTCTTTAAATGTCCATCCCCCTGCTGGCTGTGTTCTTTCAGCTCCTTGCATGTTAACGATTTTCACACTTGCATGAAACGTTACCATGTTTAAGTAAAACACCAGGTATGCAACATGATAAAAGCCCTCTGCATTAGTTTGGCAAGGCGAGATGCAGAAAAATAAAGAGAAATGGGCCCACAGCTTCACATAAGCCAGCGGTTCTCGAAGTTTTTTTCTGCAAGGCCCCCCTTTTGTAGATAACACTTGGACACGGATATACATATCTGACGTACCTTATCAGCAAACAGGCTTGGTTGCTGTCACTCTCTTCATCCATCTGCAGAGCAAAGCGGCGGCTTTCTCGTACCCTGTCATTAAGCTGCTCCTCTATGTCCTTTGACAGATTGCCCCGCGATTGCATTGTTTGATAGAGATATTGCTTTTGGCTCTCTGTTGCTTCATCAACAGTGGTTGAGACCGTATCAATGGCAGAGGGAAGTTTTAATTCCACCAAGCGACTCCCACCCCTGCAATAGCTTTTAGACCCCAAAGCTATACATATTGGGTTGTGGGGAAACGTCTGAGCCTGAATAATGGCAGTTTTAGATATGGTGGAGGAAGTGGGGTGAGAAGCAGCAGCAGATCTCTGCAGATGGCTTAGGAGCAGTGGTTAGAAAAAGTGGAACACAAAGTTTGGGGCACTCCAGTGTTAAACTTGTTGTGGAAATGTGTCTTGTAAATGTGTTGGAAAAACACCATCTTATCAGTTGTTAATGGATTCATCTGCCTCCAAAGTATCCAGAAAACCCCCCCTTTTTTATTTATTTATGTAGTTTGAGAACAAGAAAACCCCGAAGCTGTTTCTTCTCTGCCGTGCTAACCTGCTCTGTGTGATCTTTGTTGTGAAGAACCCAAAAAAAGGGGGGTGGAAAAGTTTTCATCACTTGCGGATAAAAATCCAGCAGGTGTTTGTATGATTATGCTTTGTGGAATTTGGATTGTAAACCTATGTAGTGAATGATAGGACAGTGGTGTCACAAGCCCTCCTCTGAGAAACCACAGCTAGTCCATGTCCACATCATTCTCTCTAAGAACAACAGGAGAAGCAGCTAAAAAATGATCTAAGCTCAGTTTTAATCTAATCAAGGTCAGCACAGCAAAATCAGATAATCAGATCTTATCTTATTGTTCAGATTAGATGGTGAAAGATTAGAAGAACCTTCTGTGTGTACCCTCTTGACGTCGCCGTTTGCTTACTTCTGCCACTTCCGTTTCTTATCTTGCGCGCTGGTTTGCAAAGCTCATCAGAGAGATCCATATCACAGATGCAACCCACCGGCAATATAACATGCTCAACTGGCTGGAAAGCTGGCGACGGAGGTTCAAGCAGTGCCAGCTAGGGTCACAGATGTTCACCGATAGTCCAGCCCTGGTTAACGGCCGACCGTCGGCTTGGTGTCAGAGTCCTTAGGGGATTTGTGAGCTTTGCAAACGTAACCTTATAACAGCCATGAAAATGAAAGATGCTCTGTCACTGATTCTCTAGATTCGTTGTTGTGACATTTAAACAAGAAGCTGTCAGAGTTAATACCTCTTAGCCACTGCATGTATCTTAGATTGAGATACCGAAAACCATTAAAGAAAGTTTTCACCGCTATGAAAATTCCTCATCAGCTAAATAACAGTGACAGTGTGATCATATTTGGCTTTGACTTTTGATCGAAGTCCAGTTTCTGAGCCGAGCTCAGCCCTGCACTGACATCACTGGGGGCCTCCCAGTCTTGCACTTCCCAATAGTTCTGAACAGGGGAAACGCTGCTTCACTTGGCCAGCGTGCAGATAGAAGGGCTCCTGGAAAGGAATATAATGTCAACATTGTGGCCTGAAAACGTTCCGCTGTGTGTACGTGTGTGTGTGTGTGTGTGTGTGCGCACGCGTCTTAAGTTTGTCCAGACATTTTTCCCGTCGGGCCGGCCGCTTGCAGCACAGGACCGATTCTCTAGGAGTGGAAATTGTGTGCTCGTGTGCGCGCGTGTGTGTATACATGAGTTGTGTTGAGGTGCGAGTGTGTAGCAGTGCATGCATGGTGTTGTGTATCGGACTGTTTCAGCCGGTGGACGTGCGTGTGTTTAACTGACGTAATGTTTGAGCTTACCCAGACAGAGACAAACTAAACCATGACACACACACACACACACACACACAGGGATGTGTTTGAGTGTGTATGTTTTTAAAATCATCAGATATGTCTGGCAGTCTTGGGCATGCTGCTCAGATGTATGCGTATGTGTGTGTTTCTGGCAAAGCTGTAGTTTGTTTTCCGCATTTTGGGGGAAAAGACAGCTAGGCAAGAGTCAACAATCAACATGTTGATTTATGCAGCTACTAGTTCCTTCCATTACGCCTACAACTACCACTGAAGCAGAGTTTGTTCTCCATTATTTTTGATGTATGAGAGTCTTAGCTGCGGAGAGCAAGGTCAGAATCAACAGTCCCGTGTTGATTTATGCAGCTCCCGGTTTCCTGCTACTATCGTACATCAAGGCGGGACATTAACACCGTCTACAAGGCAAATGTGGATACTCTCTTGACTGTGGTTGGTAAGTTTGACTCCTCTACCAGCCACAGCAGCAGGTTACAGATGATCCTTTAGGTTTTTGTCTTGCTTTCTGACATGTAGCTGCTACATCTTCCTTTTCTAGTTCACAAACTTTGACATTAGTTTTATTTGTGTAGTTTATCTTTTAATATGACGTCAATCAAGTTTGTCCCTGTAGCATTTGTTTTATGCTTTGAATGCCGTGAACCATGCCTCACCCTTCAGATCCTGTTTTTCAAATATTAGGCCTGTACTCAAACTTCCTAGCAATCAGTGGCCCGGTATCATTCCTGGGATTGTTTATTTATGCCCTAAGAGGAACCTATGTAATACAGGGGCGTATTACACGCAGCATTTCAGTAACCTGCACGTGCGTCTGTGTCAGAGCATAACTTGAAAGATCTGGGTGTTGCTTGCAGTGTTGAATAGACGCACCACTCCCTCCCTCGGCTCGAAGCGCGGCGGCCGAAAGATCTGGTTCGTCGAGGTTATTTAATGATGCTCACGTGAGAGCGGAGTCCCTGACACAATGTGTTCTCGTCTCAAAGCGCACTTGATAAGGGATTATCTGCTTTGTTCCACTGTTTGTCTCTGCTGTTGCACAGAGAGAGTGGCTCTCTACATCTCAGTGCCAGAGCAACTTGATGAGACACGCCAGCGAGCCATATCAGTGTAGAAAGTTACATCCATATGTTTAGAAACTGAAACAAATACAAAATCTAGTGCAGAAGTTAGCTGTGATTGTGCTCTTTGGTGCATATAACCCATACACGATTAGATATTATTAGAGTTTTCAAGATCCATCAACTCACAAATTATAGAACCTGAAACAAAGTAATTGTCGGCTATTTTGGCCCGAAACCCTGCTGCATTTAAATCCTCTTGCTGCTTTTTTAATCGATTAACTCTTCAGACTGTACTTTTATTTAAACTGTGTGATTTAGTCATCGCTTGAAATAAATCCAATAGGAGTGGTGAAATAATCTGTCACCAGCGCGGCGTTGTGAGATGGACGTCAGCAGTTAGTGTCGGCCCCTCTTCCACTGCCCATAGCGGGGTCCACTTTTTCTGACGTGTTCTCCACTGGGAGCCATCATATTAGTGTTTTCTGGTGAAGGCATTAAAAAAACGTTTTGTTAGATTTTTCTGTGTGCATGTGTGTGTGTGTGTGTTCCCTCCTTCCATTTAACAAAAAGCTGTAATGAAGTAACTTAGAGTTGCGTCATGAATGGAATATAATTAATAATATAAATGACCAAATAACCAAATTATGTTAGAAGGGTGATTATTAGTTTAATAATTTCCACTTTTTAACCTAATAATGTCAAGTTTTAAGGCTTAAATTAATAGTATTTTTAAAGGATTAATGAAAAAGTACTTTTCTTGGTCTTTTGACTCTTATTCAGCTCTTGATATTAAAACCATGCTTCAGTAGTGACAAGGCAACCCCTGCAAAAAATAAAAGTTCTGCCGTTTTGTGCTTCCAGAGCAAACTAGAAATGGTCTGTTGATCCTGTTTTCTCATCCGATATGCCAACCATATAAAACATTTACATACAAATGTACTTCCATTATAAAATCACATTTCATTTTTGTGTTTTGTTATACGCTGTAGACCTTGCCATATCCTAGAAAACAAGCTGATGACTCATCCTGCACTCGGGGGCGTTGACAGTAATCTTGCTCAACATCAGAGAGCAAGCTTTATCTTATGTTTGGTATCCGTGTTTTGCAAGTTACTGGTTCTGTTTATAGGAGAGGACGAGCTTTCCTTATCACCAATGCAGGCTCCACCTTTCTGGAGTCAGGACGTCCTCCCTACCTCTGTGGTTTATAGGAAACATGTAAATATGCAGAAACAAATAGCAGTCCAATAGCTGTTTAATGGAAACTTCAGCTAGCATTCCTTTTTCATTTATTCTGAACACAAGCAAAGTAGGTGCACCAGAACGGCAATAACTTTCAGATGTGGCGGTGAACAACTGATGGTGATTTCTGATTTGCTGTCGCAAGTAAAACCAAAGTTTTAAACAGAATAATGTGTGCTTGTATTCTCAGATTTTCCTTTTGCTTGCGTTAAATATTTGTTTGGTTTGAGCGTCACACTGAATTTAAAGTTCAAGCAATCAAAGCAACTGAGTGAGCCTATAACATTTAAATAATAAAAAAACAGTGTTTTCCTTTCAGAATTGTAATCAGTGGAGTGTGGAACTAAACTTCACGACATCTTAAAAAGGGCCGTGACATCGTAACTGCGCGTCTGCTAGTCGTTCTATCTGTTCGTGTTGATCCAAGATAAAGTTTTATTGGTATACGGGAACATCGGCGTTGTGTATTTGAAATCCAAACAACAAAACGGGCTAAAATAATCAATTTCAGATGGAACAGTTGAGTTGAATATGAAACAATGTGCTCTCTGTGCCTTAATCGGTGGAACATGGAGCTTAACTCTGTCTACATAACATCTTAAAACGCACCAAGACACATCAAAAAGGCCTTTCAAAGAACATTATTTTCCCGGGGACAGAGGGGGGAAGAAAAAAATCACTGAAAGAAGAGGAAGAAACGAGCGTAATTAGTTTGACCACCATGTCATTTGAAACGGCATTAGCAATAACAAATCAGAAAACAATCAAAGATGAGAACTGAGATAAATTAAAGTGTTGTGCTTCATGGCAAAAATGATTGAAGCTGAATCTGAGTGAGTATAGTTGTCAGCGTGCATTTGCAGGATACGTATGCGTGTTTATATTTACTCCACAGTAAGACCCGCTTAACGTGCGTACGGGCGCGCACGCACGAGTTTGCTGCACGCGTGCGCGCTTGGGGGCGAGCACAGACCTAGCGAGTGGGTATTTGTGTGTAATCATGTACGTCAGGCCGTCATGAATGGTGTGTTTGAGACAGAGCGGAGTGTGGAGTTCCTCAGGCTGGACCAAATTGGAAACAGAAAAACAAACATTCCCTCGGAACCCCCGCTCTCCACCTCCCTCACCGCCCCCCCCCACCCACCCCCTTCGTCTGCTGGCTAGTGGCGCAGTCCAACCTGTCTGGGACAATGTAACGGTCTATAGTCGGACCGGACCACACACATTCATGGAGGGGGGTCGGAGCGCAGGAGGGGGGCGGTGGATGCGGTGGTGGGTGAGTTGTGAGTGTGTGTGTGTGTTGGGGAGGGGGGGGGGGGGGTCTCAGCCGCAATGACAGTTGGAAAAACAGACAGAAGAAGAAGAAGCGTATGAATATGACAGAGGGCTCAGTGATGGATTGATGGGAGAGATGGAAAGGAGAGAGAGAGAAGGAGGGGGGGAAGGAGACATAAAAGTTTAAAGCTGATGGACATGAGTGATTATACGAGTGTGTTGGGAATGAGGAAAAAAGTCAGGTGAGGAAAAAATGAATAGATAGAAACAGAGTGAGGAAGCGCTGAGTAAAAATGAGTAAGCAGAAGCTCGACTGAGTCAGAGTTCCACTGGGAAGATATTTAGAGCTACACTCACTCTTTAAGATGAAAAAAAACAAAACATCTTTTCTGTTGCTATTCCTTTCCGGTTGTGAGCACTACTAATGAGTAAGAAGCCTTCCGGTTTACTCTTTTGTTTGTTTCTTTTTTGAAGAAAACTCTTCTTCTTTCTCTCCGCTCTAATAGCTAATGGTATTTTGGCGTCAGTCATGTACTGTAATAACTGGAAGCACGTCTGTCTGTGTGTATTTTAGTTTGTTTGTGTGCGTTAGTAGTGTGTGTGTGTGTGTGTGCTACGTTGGAGGTAGTTAAAATTTGCATACCTTTAAATATCAAATGTTCCGACTGAGGACGTTTTATAAGGTTACCATAAGGACATGTGATAACTTTCCCAAAAAAATAAAATAAATAACATTTAACCTCAAAAACATTACTTAAAAAAAAAGAAAGGTGGGAGGATCTTTAAAATGACTCACAATTTCAGTAATGACTCATGATGTGCTTTATTTTTCAGGCCAGCAGTCATCTTTATTTCTTTCCCCCTTCTTTTGAAACTTTTTCAGATAATGCCACCCTTCAATTTGTGTGTGCGCGCGTGCATGCGTCGATTTTATATGTGTAGTCCAAACAAAGCTAGTGCCGCGTGTGGAAGTGGTCAGGACCACACTGAACCAGGTAAACCACCGAACAGGTACCGTGGGATATGAAAACCTTTCCTCTGCATCCACTTCGGGTCTCCGTGCACTCGCATTTTTGAGCCACTGCTCTGAGTTGTTCACGTGAGCCCGTTGGAAGAAGCTGGTCTTGTCTCTTGTCCGCCACGGATGCACGTGACACACACACGCGCGTCTCTGCGTGTGCACGCGCTGCTCGCACTGGCCCAAGGAAACTGGCTTAGTATAAATACAGACTCAGATTTAGATTTGCGGTAAGAGGGAGAGAGAGGCAGGATGGACGGAAAGAAGAAGAGGTGGCACAGAGAGAGAGAGCGAGAGAGAGCGAGAGTGAGAGAGGAGTGGTACAGACAGAGAGGGTGGGGTGATTTTTGTGGTTGGGGCAACAAAAGGGGGAACTGAGAACTCTCGAGTCGGACTTTTTACACTAGAATTACTGAATAAAGAAAGTATAAATGTCAACGGTTACAGCCACTGGAAATTTGATGCATATTTACCCATGAATTACTGTCTTGTTCTGATTCATTAGGCGATCGATATTGAAATTGAGTGAATAATACTTGCAGTAGAAGAGAGAATGTGAGAAGGTGGATTTTGCTGCCACCGGTCCCTACCACAGGCTGCAGTTGTTTGCTGATTAAAATGAATTCCTTGCATTATTACAAGTGAATTTTTCCTAAATATATTGTCAAACACTGTATATGTCTTTTTACCTGCACAGACTTCTATAATGGCCCACACAGTATATCTAAGGAGGGTTCAAATGCAATCCATTTGTAGATTTCAGTGGAAAATGCAGAAAACTAAATTGTTAAAGGCAGGTTTATTTATTTAAGGAAAGCTAGTCGATGCTTTTCCTAATCAATGGGACACATATTTTTTTTTTTAAATTAAGTTTTAGCCAGAGCTTTAAAATATTTAGTTTGAAGGTGATGCCAGCTGTCAGTTCTGGTGAGAAAACTAAACTGGTACAATTAGAGCTTTTGGCTGGCCCGGGTCCCCGAAGGGAACTAAATATTTTTGCTTATTGTGCGCCGTTTAATCAGCCATTCAATTTGGATGTCTAAAGTCTGCACAGAAACGCTGCAATCGTAAAGTACGGACAAAATGTCTGAAGTCTGGCTCAAATGAGTTCCAGTAAACTCTGCAGAACGTGCTCAACGTTATTTCTCTTCCTGTCATTTTCCAGGTTGTAAAGGTGATTGCAGGCTCTGACAACCGTGACCGAGGACCTTAACCAGAAGTGAAAAAATAAAAAAAGGACGGGACGGCAAGCCTGCATAAAACTTGTTACACGGATCTACAACGCGCTTGAAAGTTGTAATGCCCAGCTGGTAAGCATAAGAGAAGCCCGGGACTAAAGGTGGCTGATGCTACTTGCAGTTGAAGACCCTTTTAAACAAAAGTCAAGGAAGCTGAGAATCCTTCGCTGCGTCTTTCACGGACCTGTGAGGAGTTGCGTGGACCTCACAAAGAAATGGAGGGATACTAGTCCGGGTCTGACGCCTGATTTCTGCTTTCCATTACTTTGTGGAGTACAGACGGCCAGTAGCCAAGTCGTGCTGCTGGACGGACCGTTGCGGCGCGGGGTCGAGTCGAGCCGCTTCGACAGAGCTGATGCCAAAGCCAGGAGTCAGCCATGATGTTTTTATAACCTGATGATCAGCAGAGGTAGGACATAAAACTTTGAATCATTAATCCCTTGATATAAGCATTAATACATTAAACCTATTCCAGCTAATAATAGAATACCTTGAAGTACAATTACAGTACAACTTAATATAGATATATTATCTTATGAGCCTGAGTCACTTTGCTGTAATTTACAAAGTATTATTCTTTTCTAATTATAACTAATCTTTAATACATTAATAAAGTTTTAAAGTGGTTAATATAATTTATAAATTTAAAGTTTTATTCATTGATCTCAGTTCATCAATATCCAATATTTTATTTTTATATCCCAACGTTAATTTTTAGGCATCACTCACTTTTTCCACTTTCCAAGAAACACATTTTTATCTTTTCGTTTAAAATATCTCGCTTCATTTTCCCGTGTGAATACACATTTGTGTGTGTTTTTTTCCTGTGCGTATGTGCCGCTGAGCCGGGGCGTGCTTCTGTGCGTTTTTTCTTTTTTCTTTTTTCATTCATGGAGTCGCGTTTTGGTTAAAATGAAACGCAAAACTGCTTGTAGCGCGTCCCGAGATGAAAGGCACAGTTTTGGACGGCCATGTCTGCCTCTCGACGCTCGGCCCGTTTGTGGGTCTTGGAGGACTCGTGTTATTGCCTCCAGCTGAAGCGGGTGTAGTTTGCTAAACGGCTGCTGATAAAAAATTTGCTTCTTGCAAGTGCAATAAAGTAATGCGAAGAAACTCCTCTTAGTCATCACTGCTGGAGGAAGTGACTGTGTGTGTGTGTGTGTGTTGCCTCAAAATGCTACCCATACCCTGTGGTAAGGTTCAGCTACATGTGAAGGTGGAAAACCCTTTAAAACAATCCTATTCAAATGCAGAGGAAGAGGAAAGCCTTTTGACATTATCATGCAGAAGAGCAGTTGACTCATGTAACCAAACATTACCTGCTCTTCCCTCAAGCCCACTGTGGTGCATTCCAGTTCAGTAAACCTCATTAGCAGAGCTCATTATCTTCTCACACGGTTTAGAGGCAGCATCTTGGTCAAATGTTTGATTGCTTGGCTGCGATTATATTGTTTCCAGCAGCGAATCATTCTCACATTTAAATTCCATAAACTTTTACACCATCACTACAGCGCAGCGATGCTGACAATGTTTACACGTGTCGGTGATTTAAAAGGTATTTCAGCAATGGCCCCGCTCTCTGTGGCCGTCAATTAAACGCTGAGCTTCGTTAAGGTGATACGGGATCACTTTGCTCACGTCTTCAGTCGGGCTGATGACTTCGGCCGCGTGCCTTCACGCACCGACACATGCGCTGGTTATTACGCTGCAGGAAATGCAAATATATGGAGTTGAGGTTATCATGTAAGTGTGTTGCCAAAGCTGCAGTGGTTTGTGGTGTAACGTGCATTACAATTGTAGTGGTGTCAGCGTTATTTTGTTTTTGTCGAAACGCCGCATGTTTCCAGCGATCTGTGTGTGCATGCATGTGTGTGTGTGTGTGCGTGTGTGTAAGTTATTTTGTGCACGTTGAGCCCGTTTTATTCTGTTCTCGGTGTGAATGTTTGGATCTGTGTGTGTTAAAGGACGGAGCAGGAGTTTGAAAATCACAGGCACGCACGTAGACGCATTTAAATGTCTGAATTTGTTTAGGCCTGCTTCCACACACACACACATCACACACACACACACACACACACACGACTGCTGCCTGTATACCTGTGACACAAGACACGGTGAGGAGCTCTGCCGGTTTCATTTCTTTCTTTCTTGCTTTCTTCCACACCCACTCATGCTCTTTTTGCTGTGTGGAAGGTTTCTGAGTTATCTGAGCTCTGAGAGAGACATCCCTTTATTTATTGTCTTAGTGCTTGTATCACCGTTCCATCCAGTCTCTCTAAATTTGCGCAGCAGCAGAAGTCTCCGTTTTTAAATCCCTTCAGAATGTCGTCTAAGAACTGCATGTGAGGCGGGCGGCTCATCGTCTTATTGTGTATTTGTGCGCGCGCGCGACTGCTTCATGGTCACTTTGTGTATCCTCGAGACTGACTGCACTCCTTGAAACTTTAAACTGAGTTTTGTTGTATTTATTTCTGACCGTGTGTTTATATAAAAGATTAGTTCAAGTCAGAGTAAATGGTACCGGCTACTTACTGGATGTGTGCGTCCTCTCGCACACAGGAGTCCCGGCATATGTGTGTCTATGTTTGTGTGTGTGTTTTTGTATGTTTTTCATTATGCGGTGTGGTGGCTTTGCTTGGTGATGTTATTCAGCAGGGCGGATTGCTTTGAGCTGCTTGATGCTTTTAGCTGTGGTCTTCTCGTGTGTGTGTGTGTGTGTGTGTGTGTCCGACTGTGTCTACACATGTGCATGTTCGCATGCCTTCCACTGTGTGTATGTGTGCGCTTGTGTATGTGTTGTGGTATCGTCTTTGATGTTCCAGTACAAGTCAGATTTGGCAGTTTTTTCTTTTTTCAGACTTTTGGAAAACTGAGGAATGTCGAGCAGAGACAATTCAGTCAATCCCACAAGACAGCTCGACTCTCATGCTGCACACAAACGCACACAAACATGCGCATTACTGAGGCATTCAGAAGTTTGTTTCTGTGATGTAGTAGCCCACAAATGAGTTTCGCTCCTACTAGGCAAAAAAAAAAAAAAATCTGCATGTGTTCCTTCCCCTTGCCTGTCAGAAGATCTTTCTCTTTTGCTCTTGCTTTCTCTGTGTGTGTGTCACCCCGACTCTTCCCTCGCACACCAGAAGTCACAGTCGGGCCCCGTTCAGTAGAAAATGTGTGAACATCCTTCGGTAAGCTACCCGTTGACCTATTTGCACAAAATGGGTCAGAAGGTAGCTCATTGTTTGTGTGATGATCTCATCTTCTCACAGCTTTTACAGCAGGGTGTACCGCTGTTAGTTTTCACACGCACATCATTTTGTGTACCGCTGCTTCAGTGTGTAAATGTGTGTGTGTGACAGTACGACCTACCCATTCATCATTCTGCACAGAGGGCATTAAACCTCTAACCCTTCCATACGCACATTCACACGCGCACGTGCACGTGCACACAGCAGGCCCCCGAAATCCCAAACAACAATTAATTCTAATTAATTCCTATTAAGGCTTATAACTTATGCAGACAAGGATTAATAAAGGAGGTGTCACCAGCTGTCATGGCAATTAATGACTTAATTTGTTAGTTTGTTAATGATCGACTAGTTTAAAGGACACAGAATTAATCAAATATCAAAGTGGCAGATGTGTACGTGTATTTGTATTCTGTGCACGGGTTTGTACTTGAGTGTCTCTTATATTAACTCTGTAACTAGTTAAGGGAGCAGGCGTTACAGTGACATCTTCCCTTCCTTGTAAAGTGGGTTTGGCTTCTTTTTAGTTAATTCTCAGGGCGCCTTTAAATCACTGCGGCGTCACAAATTACCAAGCGCGTCAAAGTCCTCTGTTTAACTGTTAATTGACTGCATTGTTGACCACCAGCGTTGATATCCGCTACCAGCTTCCAGACTTACCATTTGGGTTAAAACAAACAAAGCCGTAGCGCTCGTCCAAGGCAGAGTTATTGAACTACCATAGTGCGACCACAGTGTTTATCACTTTAATGTTTGAGACAGTATGTCCCATGGTTGCGTCTGTTAACAGAAGGAACATTGCTTAATGATAAAATGTTCTGTCAGTGTTAAGAATGATTAAAATCTGCTCCACCCACAACAGCTTTACTTTGGCATGTCTGGTTACAAAACTAATGCCAATTTCATGATGAATGTTACCTCGGCCCACACACACACAGACACACACACACACACATATGCACAGTCTAAGTATGGGGCCAAGTAATTTGGCTGGTTGCGCCCCAAGATCAGAAATCTTGTCAAATCTGGCGTCCACATATTGGCCAGACCTGGCTTCTATTTGGGTGGAACAATCAACGAAGTAAATGTTGGACCGACGTTGAGCCGAGTCAGCCCAGCTTGGCTAGCTGTGATTGGTTATCAGTCAGTATAGTATTACAGTAGGTAGTTCAGGGCTGTGGTAGGCCAAAGTAAGTCTCATTCAAACTGGTTAAGACACTTTTCTGGCTAGATGATATGCTGACACTAATTCAGGAGAAACTGCATGTACAACACGAGGCAAGAATTATTTCCATCTCCAAAGACAACAGAATGGACATATAAATAGAAAAAAGGATAAAATCAGATTATTAAGAAGGGCCGTGTTAATCCTTTGACACTCCTGTTACAGCAGAATAAAGCTTTGGAAGAGAATTTTCCCTTAAATACCACCGAAATACCTCCGTCACTGCACTTTGTCAGTGGTGACATTTTTCACACAGCCAAAACAGACTGGCGTTAATTTTCCACTGCTGCTTTTTTGTCCAGGTTTTCTGGGGGAAACATTCATTAATCAGATTAAGAACGGTAACCGAGCAAAGAAGGGGAAGTGGACCCAGTCTAGTTTACAAAGCTTCCACCAATTTATCTTCCCCCTCTGTCTGCTCCTGTGTTTGTAGCAGAGTTCGGTTAGAAATCCATTAATCAGATTAGGTTAGCAGATGAACGTGTGACTAGACTGTGACAAGTCCTCCAGTCGAGGTTCAGTATTACAGTGATATCATAGCAAAGAATTACTCTGCCAAACTGAAGCACTTTAACATAAGTAAACCACTGCATACTGCATACACAACTTTAGGGCACAAGTTGCACATGTTGACTTAAAAAAATGCAAAGATCGATCTGGATTTTAAGACTTGAAATTGTATTTCTTTCATCCACCCAGGGAGTGGATATAGATGAGACATGTAATGCTGATAGAAACTCCAGTAGTTAGGTTGGTACCACATTAGCAGGCAAACACAAACCAGCTTGCTTGAATGTGGTTAATCTACAATTCCAGATGGTTTTCTTGTTAATTACTAACACACAACGCACTCAGTACTTATCAGACGCTTCCCACACTCTCCATACATATATAGTCGCCTGTCTTTGTGTGCTTTCCAGGCCATTAGTACTGCTTATGGGCCACTACTCGCTTCCATTATAACCCACCTGCAGATATATTCTTTTAAGTATGTTTACTGGCGTGTGACTTACCTATTTGTGAGTATGCAACTTGCGTGTACGCTTCGGTCTGGGTGTGTGCAGACGTGGGTGTTTTTTTTATTTTTTTTATTTTTTTTTTATTCAGTTTGCCTAAAACTTGCATTGTAGCCAAGTGAACAAGTGTTAACAAGCTCCGTGCAGACGGTATTTATTTAATCCATATGCTGGTGAACTATACAGCTGTGTGCTGCTCCTGGTATGTCTGAAAGGAAAAATCACTCTGCAGTCGAAGCCTTGCCTGAGGTACAGAAATTGTTGCGAAGTCAGCTTGAATGTGGCTGCTTAAATTGACAAAAAAAGGCATACTGTGATTTTTTTTTTCTCTCTTCTCCTTCCTGAAATCAAACTTTGCTGATATTCAACACTTTTTACCATGCATGAGTCACAGGATTGACGTGTCCTTACTGGCAGTGCCTACGGACGTTGCCTGTTTCGCTGTAGCCAACTATAATCGTCGATTTATATAATGTGACTGAATCATAGGAGAAGTTTAGGCGAGATTAACCGACACAGGGCTCGGCGTACATCGTGGATTTTACGGATTATTTCACACTTTGTAACTGTCGTCTGCACAGAGTCCACTTCTGAAAGGCAGAGGTTCGGGCTTTTGCTGATAGTACTGCTGCCAGACCACCAGCACAGCTACCCAACGTGATAAAGAAAGAGCTGCTGGGAGCTGACACGCTAGTGGTTAGAGGTGGTGCTGCAGCTAGCGGCCAACACAGCCAGCTATAGCAGCCAGAGAGCCTGGCAGCAGCAGAGCTACTCGCCAGAACAATATGAACAGTCTAGCTGGGGGCTGACAGATAGTTCCAACTGGTAGTTGTTTTTGTTTTTTCCCCACATGCAGGTGCCCACCAAAGCCAAATGCAACCAAGTCAGTCACCGTGATGCAGTGAGTTTCACAGAAGGCTGCTGTGTTGTTGGACTGTGCTGCCAGTGCTAGTGGCGAGGGGGATGGCTGGTGTCTGAAACAATGCGGGCAGGAAATCGTCATCAAATATTAACATGAAGGAGAAAACTGGAACAGAGTAGATGTTTCTGTAAAGATACTGTATGCATATGTCCAGCAATTGTTTGTTGGTGTCTGTGATTGCCCATGCTGGATGTGCATTTCACGGCTTACGAGCAGACCAGGGTAGTCATCGCCCATCCTTGCTACGTAAGTTAGAGACATTGCTATTTTTGTTTGTCTGAATACTGAATGAAACATGATCACCGCAACCAGCTGACATGAAAGAATAATGACGACTTCCCTGTCTCTCGAAATGGCCAAGACGACTTCTTGTTTTGTTTTCTGCATCTACTTCTTCTCTGTTTATTGCAGCCACGCTTAACCAAGCCCACACTGCTCTGGCAACATTACTCAACCACCATTATTCTTCTTTTTGCGACATTTCAAAAGTTAGATTTCAGAGCGAATACCATTGGCTGCAAAAGACTTAGCAGCTAGTGGTGTTAGTATGTGGTAATAGATGAAGAGAGCGGCTGAAATGAAAATAATAGCTGCAGAAGTGTCTTTACTTTGCACACTGTGTAGGTCACATGGCTCTGTATTCTCAGCGCTCTCTGTCTGTGATTATGTCTTACAGAAGTCACTTATTCAGTCTTCTCAAAGCAGTGCAGAGTAAGTCGACCTGGAAAATCAGACGCTTTGCTCTCCAGCTGCTTTGAGTTCTTCGGAAACGTTTGACTGCAGCAACAAACAATGCTAAATTTGACTCCTTTGAAAGCCTTCGTAGGCAATCGCCTGTAATGGCACTTGAAAAGTTCCATACTGTTATTGGAATATTGGAGGACCTGCTGCGTCTTTGACTTCAAGGAGAAAAAAGGGAACTTGAGAGATTGGAAGCAACATGGATTTAACCACTGTCAGAGAGAATAAAGCTGCGACTCAAAGGACAGGATAAGGAATAAGGAAGCGCTTCTTTTTTCTTTTCTTTATTACAGTAAACCAAAAGACAGCTCTTAATTCAGCTTCGCGCAAGAGGTGTGTGTGTGGGGCGGGATACAAGCCGGAATATATCACCATAATATTAATGCTATGACGATCTCAAGGCAGACTTAATAAGGAGGTGTCTGCTCTTTGTTTAGTCAAATTCTGCTTAGGTTTGGCACGTGACTCTGCTTCAGGGCTGCTGCCATTTCACTTTCCTTGTCGTGATTTTCTGACTCGTTGGCTCTGCTCAGCAAAGCGCAGTTTTTAAAATCTCAAGTTAAATCTCAGGATGAATGAATAAATAAATAAATAAAAACACAGTGGAGATTGTGGTTACTTTTATTTTGCAGACTAGACAGTAACATGTCTCTCTGATCTGATTGCTGCAGCACAAATCACTGATATCCATTTTATAAAATCTCATATTTTTCACTCCGTTACCCCGGTGCATTTTGAACACATCAACCACGTCCTGATACGTATCCCATCTTGACAGTGCCGTCGTCCAAACGTGTGACACATTAGCCGTTATATTATCCGGCAGAACAGGTCCGGCTCCACTGTGTGGTGCTGAAGAGATCCAGGTTTTTGGGGACAAACTGCCCCCAGCTGCTCCACCGAGTAGATTTACAACCTCCTCCGTCGGAATATTAAGTTGAATACCTACTTTTAGACTTGAGGAAAATAACTAACCTCTCTAATGGATAAGTGCCCCAGAATGCTTAAAGCTAAGCCTCTCCCTGTGTAGGCACAAATGTGTGTGTGTGTGTGTGTGTGTGGTAATCTCCATAGCAGGTTCTTTGCCATTAGCGCACCAAGTGAACAAGGCAGCAATTCATTCAGCAGGTTTAACTGTCTGTTTTGTGTGTGTGTGAAAGAGAGAGACAAAATCAGTGTGTGTGTGTGTGTGTGTGTGGCAGGTTTCTAAGTGTAGAGTGTGTGTTGTTTTTAGAGAATTGTTTCCGTGCGCCTGTCTGCACCATATGGCCCAATGCGGAAAAAAAGGCCCCTTTAGGGGTCTGTGTGTATGGGAATATGTATGCATGGTGGTGTGTGTGTGTGTGTGTGTGTGTCAGAGAGAGAGTGTGCGTGTGTGTTTGTGTGCATGAATGTGTGTACAGCGGTCTGGTCTGCCCAGAGTGAAGCTGTAAAAACAAAAAAGTCTTGAGAAAAAGAAAAAAAAACGACTCTCTCTCTCTCCCTCTCCCTCTCTCTCGTGCACACTCACACACACTCACACACACACCTGCATACATGCATGGTCACTCCTTTTTTTTTTTTTATCTCTTATTACTTCTCTCCTCTGGTTTTGATAACAACAGATTTTTCATTTGCCACTTGTGCCATTTTTTTTTCTTACGTGTCTTGATCAGGAAGTGAAACTAGTGTTCCATTTTAATCTAATAATCACTTTCTGTTTTACTCCACTTATTGCTTCCTGCTCAGCAATTGTTTATTTATTTATTTATTTATTTTTTTTGCCACCCTCGTCATTTAAATCCGTCCTGGGGGGCGGTATTGTTTTCTCAAATTGGTGAGAATGATCACTTTAATTTTTCTCCAGCAGCCGCTTTCTTTCCCCCTCTTGTTTTTCATTTGTCTGTTTTGTTTTTCGCTTGTTGTTTACTTTGCCTAATTGGCATAAACCTCTGGGCTGTGGTAATGACTTCTGAGGTTAACGAGCTTCTGCTAACAATCACTCACTCACTCACTCGCGTGCGCGTACCCTTGTGCAACCGAGCGCACCCTCGCGTGCGCTCTGGAGCACGCGCGTACTGTACATACATTTTAAAGAGGTGTGAGGAAACTCATTTGGCGAGATGCGACACACACTCTAAGGCATGCACGCAGGCACATACTTACAAACTTATTTATTTTTAGTTTTATTGCATTGACAGCAAAACCAAAAAAAACCTGTCACGTTTGATTCATTAAGTGTGTTAGAGTTTGAGTCTTGGATCTGAAGTTAAAGTGCATACGCCAGTAAAAGAAGCCAATTAGACTATGCTGCTATGTTTCAATAAATGGTTTGTGCAATGCTTTGCCAAACATGCAGCGAACTGAACATTGTCAGAAGGTATAAAAACTTTGGGCTGGGAGATGTAGCCAACATTTTTGATGCAAACCTCCTCATGGAAGTGGTTCACCAACAGGCTCACAGTCCAGCCACTGATACCCGATCACAGAGGCCTCCCCACTTGTCGGCTGTGCGTTTTTGCCTGCGTTTACTCAAGTCTCAAGGCTGGGACACGCCAAGCCGGAAAGGGTCTTGCTGGTGTCTGACTTTTGGCGAACTTCTGGGGCCCTGCACCATTGTTTCTTGTCGAGTGCTTCAGTGAGAGATCTCTCTCTAGAGGCTGTTCAGCTTTGCAAAGCAGTGCACGAGGAGACGAATGGAAGTAACAAAAGTAAGCAAAAAGATGAAGTTAAAAGTGGTTTGGTTTGCATCGTCACCTGATCTGAACATTCAGACATACATTTACACTAATCGGGCATAACATTATGACCGCTGAAATGACCAGGCAAGCCCACACCACAGTAATGATACTCCTTGATGGCAGCAGCCATCCCCAACAGGATGCAGCCTGACACAGGCACATGCACAAAAAAACAAACACAATTCACTAGATCCCAAACTGATCATGTATTTGTGGCATGCACTGGAACAAGTCTGATCCACAGAGGCCCCTCCCCTCAACCCATAGGACCCAAAGGCCCCCACTAACAACATTTTGTTGCCAGACACCACAGGACACCCTCAGAAGGCCCATGTCCATTCTCTAATGTTCGTAATGTTATGCCTGATTAGTGTATATGAGAGGATCAGCATAATTCAGTAGAACATAGCGCTATATGACGGTCTAGTTCTTCTTAGCTTCCTAGCAGCCCCTAAAAATAAGAAGAAAAGACAGACTACTGCCACCTGCTGGTGTGAAGAGTCATTTCCTTTCATGCATCCGCTGAACGTATGTGCTAGCTGTCAGTTGCCTTTAATCTTTGTCAAGTGCAACCTGTTGCCCGGACACATGAGGTGATGAGGCGAGGCAGCGTCACAGCCTGCCTTTGTTGCCCGTAGTTGTTTGATGTCGGTTTGATGTCGGTTAGATACGTTACAGTTGGACTGTTTTCTATATGATGCAATAGTAAAGAGTAAAGTTCATGTTATGGCACTGCTGTATGGCCAGAGGACATAGCTCCTCACTTGTAATAAACCTTTTTAGACTTCATGGCTGCATATTCATTTGGTAGTATACTTCCTAACACAAAGTCTTGGACTGATCAAGCTACACAGGTGTCTAATTCATCAGTCTTCTCAGACCTTTGTGCATTCCCTCACATTCGACAACAGATGAAGGAGTTTGGGTGTAGAGCTTTGAGATGTTAAATTCGACTAAGCCTTATTGATGACTGGAATCCGTCTTGAGTCTCGGCTGCAGTCTGCAAGTTCTCCTGGTGTGAACTCCGCTTTAATCTCCCTTTCTCTCTCCGTCTTGCTCCCTCTGGTATCTTGATATGGTCTGTGTTCTGCAGTGACTTCTAAACATTTACATTTCTGCTTTCAAGTGCTGTTTATATATGGCTCTTATCTGCTATCTAACGCACACACACGCGCACACACAAACACACAGACAGGGACAGACGGTGAATCAAATCTTCAGTCGTCCTGACAGCAACACTGTTGCTATGTCCATAATAGGACAGGACGAGAGAGAAAGAGGAAGGCAGTGAGAGAAAAGAGTGCCACATAGACAGAGGGAGGGGGAGACGGATAATTTGCCACCGGAGTGTTTTGTGGTGAGGTGAGGCGTGGAACTTTGGTGATTTTAGCTCACAGGCACTGATTCCCAGTAGCAAAATTTCTCTTTTCATCCCACTCTTAGATTGTGGTCCGTGCTACAGAACAGCACCCCAGGGACTGATAGGGATTCGGTGTCTTGCTCAAGGACACTTTAGCAGGCTGGATTTTTACAGTCACAGGGGAGTGAACTTGGCCTTCTGGTTGAAGGATGCTTTCGTCTTGAGTCACTTTGCCACCTTCCCCTGCTACGGCTTTTGTGCTTGAACGCCGCCGTGTCTCGATAAACTCTTGACAAGTTTCCAATGTATAACAATCACCTTCGGGACCAGCGACCCCCCTACCCTCTTCTACACAGACAGAAACCGGTACCAAGGCTGAAATTATCCTCACAATGGTTAGAGTTTGGAAGCAGTGGCTCCCAAATTATTCGGAGACGATAAATATAACTGGGGAAAATAACAAAGGATCAGAAAATGTTTTGATAAAATGCCAGAATTCACATTTTATTCTCCTCAGTGCCCTTAGCCTTGGCTGACTGTTGGTGAATGGACGGAGCCAGCTCTTCTTGAAGACTAGGGATGTCCTGATCTGATCATTTAACATCCTAACCCGATCCGAGTCCCGTTCTGATCTTACTTGTATTCTCCTAGATCACCTATGCACCATGCCACTGGAGTAACTCTGCTGAAGCTAATGTAGCGAGGAGAGGGTAGCTCCCCTTGGCTCCAGCAGCTCAAACAGACGTTAAAAACCCGTGTTGTCTGCTATAGAAATGGGCCGTCCGTCCAGCGCCATAAACTCTGCAACCCTCTCTCGAATATCTTTCGCCCTAACGCTGTCTCTTGGAAACTTTATTTAAATGCAGCGTTCCGCGTGTGTGTCGTTGTTTCGGGGCACGTAATCGACGTTTTTCATTTCTTTTTGTGGCAGCATTGAGATGAGGAAGAAGTCTTCTTCATTTTCCAGCTTTGCTGCAATCCAACTACCTGAAAAAAAACAGAAGAGGACTGGTTCGTTTTGATGCTACGGGGACAAGGTGTTGGTTTGCAGTAGACCTTAAAAAAATAACTAGGAAGGATTGACTTGGCTGATCCCTATCCCCCAATACCGATCGGGACATCCCTATAAGGTGGTGACCCCTGATGTTGGGAACCATTATGTTAAAGCTGCCAGTTTCTAACATGGCTTGAAGTAGGTCAATGAGTCCCCACAGGCCCCCCCCCCCCCCCCCCCACAAAGAAAACTTCTGATAACAGTCCCTGACTTTCCTTTTACTACTTAAGACTTGGGGTAGTTTCACATCACACAGGACTCCATTTCAAGTGATCATATAGCGACGGCTAGAACCTGACAGTGTATTTGTGTTCAGTTTGACAGCATGGATCCCCTTTTCTTTGGTGGACAATGGTTGAATTTATTTCTTAGATATGTATGGCAGAATAGAGCAATGATAGGCATGCGGAGAAGGAGAAGGGGGTAATAGAACGCCTTGTTAGCCTTGTGAGGAATTACGGCGAGAGAATAGAAAGGGGTAATGCACAGAGAGAGAGAGAGAGGGGGAGAGAGAGGAAATGACACATAAGTGGAAAGAATCTCCCTGCTCCCATCTCTCTCTCTCGCTCTCTCTCCGCTGGCCTTCTTTTTGCGCGCGCACACACATCCACACACCATAATTGAACAGTAATTGAACACTCCTTATCTGCTTATCCGTCCAAAGAGGTTGAAAGTAAAGATTCACGTGCGTGTGCTGTCTGATTCTTATCAAAGTGTTTGACTCAGAGTTGCTTTTAAGGGAATGAATTCACATCTTGTCCTCTTTCCATGTACCCGTCTCTTCCTTTTCGGGTCGCCCTCTAAATCCCTCTCTCTCTCTCTGTCTCTCTTTTTGTCTCTCCCGGTATCGCTGTAACTCTCCGTCTTTGTCTTTAGTCCAATAACATTTGTCAGTTTACGTTGGCAAACGGAAAGACGGCAGCTGCTTGTAGAGCTTTGATTCCCTGTGTGACATCTATCCATCTATCTGTCCGTCTTAGTGAAGCAGCCTTTTCTGTGCGAGTCAGATCCAAATTGGCCACTGTTTGCTGCAAGTTTAGTTTTAGCTGCCTTTTAAGTTTTAAATAAAATATTAAGCACGATGGACAGACAGACAGACAATAGGCAGCAGGTGAAGGCAAGCCAAAAGGCAGATACGAGGTGACAGTGCCTCGTTGCTCTGGCTAATTTCCCCCATTGATGCCCATGTCTGTTTGACATTTTATAACACCCTATCTGTGCTTTTGCCCCCGGGGCTGTGAAACATTTTCTGACATGCGGAGGACACTTTCAGCTGTCAATTGCAGTAAAAATTCAACATGGATAAAAAAAAAATGGAAGAAATTCTCGGCAGCGCACCAGGGGTATGCTGTTTTTTTCGTGTCATTCATCAGCGGCATAGATCAGAGAGAGATTAGAGAGAAGAATAAAACGAGATGAAAAGAAGGGAAAGACAGAGGGAGGGGCCGGGTGTAAAATAAAAGATGAAAGGATTTAGGGTGTAGTATCAGCCAGATAGGTCTAAGCACTAAACTCTGTGTTTGTGCGCGTCCATGCATGCGTTTGTCTGCATGGATTTTCTAAGGGTGTACCAGCAGTTAGATGGGTGTGAGAACTAAACATTACATACCTTTGCTCTTATTACTGATCCACACCTGAATCTCTTGTAAATCTGTGACCTATTTAAGGTGTCCTGATCTAGTCGAGATCGCATGACTTATCCCCGGCGCGCACTTTAAAGAGGCTGATAAGTTCTGACAGAGCAGGCCAGATAGGGTGTGTTAAGCTTCTCCTTTTTCAAATATGTCATTATTTGGAAGCTTGGCAAGAGGATCACTAACACATAGTGGATATCACACCCTCACAAAACAGGCCTCCCTCGGTGAGATCAAGACTTCTGACGTTGCCTTTGGAAATAATGTACAAATATTGCACAATCCTCAAGGTGACAGTTTGGGCTTTTGCAGCTGCCTGACATTGCTTCCTTGTATCTTTTAGATTAGGAGTCCTAATTACTTCGGTTCAGTATAGCAGGATGCTTCCGCTGCACACGTAGTTGAATGGTTCTGCATTTATGCACAGTATAAGAAGTTGACGCTAATGAACTTGTTGTGTGGTTTTGACAGGATCAGTTGAATTCCGTATCTGCCCTCAGGCCAGAATATGATAAAGAACCCGACTGAAGTCGAATTTAATTTCCGCGGCAGGTGTTTACCGCTCTTTTTACACGGCACCGCTTGCTCTCATTTTAAGTTATTATCCAAAGTGCATCGCAGGTGGGAGGCTGGCGCCCGCTCCACAATACGCGATTAACGGTCAATACCATTCTGTCGATATTTCAGTCAGAGGACTCGTGTCAGGACAGCCCTCCCTGAATAATCACCGCCTTCGTCGTGCTCGCAAAGCCGCTGCTCTCCGCTCCTCCATAAAATCATCCAGAGCGCCCCGAGACGGATAGTCACAGGTGATCGATTTCAGTTTATCATGTGGAGAATGCAGAATGAGACCAGATCAGGTCAATGTACATTACGGTCACTTCTCTCGTGTGGTGTCAACTGTGCAGTTTGATGTGAAGCCTGGAATAAGCATGATAAAGATGCACCCTTATCATGTTACTCATTTCAAAATTCCCCTAAAAAATATTTGTTAGTCACCCGCTGATATTGACGGTTATAGAAATGATATTGAAAGCCTAACCACCTGTATGGTTTACCTAAGAAATTTAAGAATTAATTCGACTGATGGGAAGACGGTACTTTTCGCCTTTGTGGTGATGTGCCAGACATGTTTGGCTCTGCTGGGGAAACACACTGCATGTAGGTGCTTTTAGAAAGGTCATCATTTCAATTCACAATTGTGTAGGTGACGGGATTACTCAGCATCTCTTTGTTTGTGTGGGCAAACGTGGATATTACCCCAAAAGTACATTGTAAAAACAGCATGTCACACAAGGTTCATAATTGGGTCACAACCAACCGAGTCTGCCGCTGCGCCTATCCAGCTTGCGCATTTTCGTCGACGCCTTTGCGCGAATGACCGGCCTCGGGTGGTTCTCAAGGTTTGTCTTCAAGGTTGGCGCCGGCGTCATCAGCGTGCCCCCTCGCTGCCTATCCTCAGAGAGAGTGGCCGTTCTCTGTTCACACACGGCTGCACAGACTGGGACTTTGCGGCGTAAAGTCCTGTCCCGAGTCCGTCTGATTTGGTCATTTGCATTCTCGCATACAGCACCTCCGGGTGATGCCTTGATAAGTGTTAGCTGCAGTGTGCGTGTGAAAAAAACAGCCTGTGTGTGTGTGTGTGTGTGTTAAGAAGCTTTTATCTCAAACACTGATGTTGCAACGACTTGCAACTTCCCCTAGCACAGGAAAGCTCACAGTCCGCATGTTTGTCAGCCTGTGTGTGTGTGTGTGTGTGTGTGTGTGTGCACCTCCCTCTTGGGGAAAAAAAACAAGTCTCTGTAATGTAAGTATGTAATGTAATGTCATTTAATTTTAGAATCCAGACTTGGTTTAAAGTTAGATTAGGGGTCAAATTTAGACTGATGGTAGGTTAGGGTTAGCCAAGCAATAGTTAGGGTCAGGGAACATCTCCGGGACATTATTACGAGTCAGTAAAACCTAAGCAGTAAAAGTAACGCGAGCTCTCCAGAACCCTTTCTTCAGACATTCCCTTTCTGTCGCTATACCTGCTCCTGTTAAAGGAACAACTTTAATTGGGGAATATATAAAAGATTTTTTTTTAGGTTTCATGTGCTCGCTGCCTTGTGAAAAATATAACGACTGCTCTTGTGGAAGGAACCTTTTGTCTTTGTCTATGCAGTAGTAGCTTTCTCCTATAACTTTCAGAAAAAAAGTTAGAGCTTCAGGTGTCGCCTTTTAGTCCAAATTCTAAAATACCCATTGTCCGTCTTGTCTGTGTGATACACAGACAATCCCGAGCCGTGATTATCAGTCCATTGTGGACATGATCATTTTAGCCGCAACTGTGCAGCCCCGCAAAATAGATTATTTTCTTCCGTTATTGCTGTGATTTCTGCGGGTTAATTTTCATCCCAGGCGAAATGATTACTGTTCATTCTGTTTTGTTCAAAAGCGTCTTGATTGTTTTAATACAAAGCAGGATTTTGCGGTTATTCTGTTAAGAGTTGTCTTCCTCTGTAGCCCCCTCTGGGTAGGCCAGAGTCTCATAACGATGTGCTCTCCATCTGTCTGTCAGTCTGTCTGTCTACGCATATCTGCGTGTGTGTGTCTCTCAGTTGTTATGCAGGATAGAGGAAATGAAAGCTCAGACTTAGCCCCAGGGCTTTCTAAACTGTCCTAGTGTCCTTCACTTGCGTATTTGTCTCTTTGGTTTGTGTGTGTGTGTGTGTTTGTGTGCGGGCCCCAGCACATCTGCTCCCGTAAATAAGTGTATAAGAAACACACACAAATGAATGCGGGAAGATTACACTCATGTCCTATCTTTGGCTTTTACTGTTAACACACGCACGCACGCATATGTACGCGTATGCACACACTGTGTAAGGAAGTGATTGAATCTCAGCTTTTATTGTGAAACATTGGACAAAGCGGCCACCTCCTTCCTCTTTTTAGATCCTCGCGTGTGTCTCTGCCTTTGCTCTTAAATGATTGTGTGTTGTGTGCGTTGAACTGACAATAGCTTACTCTGTAGACGCAGTGTGGAGTGTGTTACATCACGCAGGGCTAGCGGTTCTGTGTGCTGCAGTTTTGTAAGTTTGCAAGGGAATACCTACTTAGCTGAGCCAAATAAAAACAATTTTTATGTGTTGTTCAGTCTTCTCTTGTTTAAAAAGTATTGCGACCCAGTTCAGGAGTGTGTGTGTGCGCGCGTGAGTGTGTGTGTGAGTGAGTAATTTCCTGGTTGTCCCCCAGCAACCCCTGAGCTATGATCACAGGAAGTTTAGAGGAAGTTGTCGGGTCTCCTCTACACACCTCTGCCTCCTCCCACGCATTCACACTTGTAGTAGAAATGGTAACTGTGAAGCGAATAAAAGGTGCAGAGAGAGAGAGAGAAAGGGAGGGATCGGTGTTTAGGTGTGATTGCCTCTTTTATTATTAGTATTTTATATATATATCTCTCTATATATATAGCTCTCTTTCTTTGTCAGGTGGGAGAAATCTGCACATCTCTGTGTTGCAGTGCCTCATCCCTTCATCTTTGCGTTTTGCCGTTGTGTTGCCCGCCACTCAGCAAACCAAGAGTGCAGTTTGGTTCATTGTGTGCTCTCTGTGGTACCCTGATTTCTTAGAAACCTTGTTAGGGGGAGTAAGCAGCGGGAGTAAAAGAAACCTGGTTAACACAAATGGTCGGTGGTGGCCGTGTTGTTTAACATATTGTGTATACATATATGTAGTTGTGCATGCTAATACCAGGACAGGTAATTTATTGTGTTGTGGTGGGTTTAAAAGAAATTTTATATATTCAAAATCATTAAATCCCTCACAGTTAATGATACTAAACAAGTCAGCTTCTCCAGTTCAACTGCTGCATATTTGTAAAAATCCAGCAATTGAAAGTAACAAAACCCACATAATGCATAAAACACAGCTTTTCGGTGTAGCTTTGGAACGGTGTGCTGTGTCTTCTTGGTGTGTGGCAAAGCAGAGTTTCTGGCTGCTTGACAGTTACATGTGGTGTTTATTAGATGTGTGTGCCATCACTGTAGTTTTGCAGTAAAACTAAATCAATATGACTTAATGTTTCTGTCTTCAAAGACGCAGACAGCCAGACAGTCTGCTCCTAAACTCAAGAAAAAGGGAACTATCGTGGTGTATCCGTAAAGATTTGGACGCACCAAAGCAACATCAAAGAGCTGCCGTCGACAAAGGCCCACTGTGACGTCGCCTCAGGACGACTGCGTCTGGATCGAAAAGTTGCACTCGACACAGCGCTAAGACAACAGCCAATGGCCAGCTGGCACTTATGCTCTGTGTGAAAGAAAATAAGTCTTCATACAGCAGCTGGCAGAGGTACTTTTAGCTGGAAGGCCAGGATGCTAGGAAGGACTATAAACCTTTGTACAGAACTGGCCTCCCCTGAATCATGCTGATCAGTTGCTCAACACTTTATTAAATCTGGATGATTATGTTGTTGTGAAAGTATTTGTGTATTGATCACTTTTTGTGTCCTGGTCTGCTAAGCCAGTCAAAGTGAGCTCTCTTTGGACTCGTTCAGACCTTACATTAAGATCAGTCTGATCTCCAGCGACCGGCTTTAGGTAGGTGTGTTCACACCTGGCATTAACATGTGTCTCCAGATCTGATCTCAGCTTCACGCTCCGTACGCAAATAATCCTCGACATCGTCTGGGGCGCAGTAGAATATTTTAACAGCTGCTATCTCTAATGGATCTCTGCCGCTGCTGCAGAACCGAGAACAGCGCTGTTTCATGCGCGTGTGCGTCATGACTTTGGCACACAAGCCAAGTTATTATGCATTTATCTCCACCCTGACATTAGTTAGACCTGCCCAAAACTCGGATTATAACTCCGACCCTGAAAGTTTCCATGCGCACCGTAATCTCCAGTAGGTAAATGAAGATACTGGTGATACTGGTCACATCGATAATTAACCTCATGCTAATGTGCTATTTAATGACTGAATCACACTTGTGATCTCATTATATACATATTATTTAGTTAGTCAGCAGCTACAAAGACCTTAAAGGCTCTGATTACTAATAAATAGTCATCACTTACAGTGCTTGTTCCTTTTCTGACAATCATTTCTAATAGCGGTCGTATGAGTGAGGCTAAACTCCGGTGACGTAGGAGCTCCTCTGTTGAGCATAGATGATCTTTAATGTGACTGTCAGGATGCACTGCGCTCACACTTGAGATGCGGACAAATGCGGATGCATGCGAGCCAGATGACCCCCACATGTGGTCAGAGATCGGATCACTCAAACATCTCAGTGTGTCCTGGGGCGTGTTGACACCTTTCCTTTATGCTGGCTTCTTGCGATCAGATTGCCCAGATCCAGCGCCAATGCCAGAGCTGTGATAAGTGCATATAAGGCCACGTGGAGATGGTATTTGTGCATGACGTTTTTAGCAGTACTTAAAAGTAGTTTAGTGTGATATGGCGGGTTTTTGTTTTATTTAGAATCCGCATTCTCGCAGGGTTGTGGTTTCAACAAGTGGTGTCGCCACAGTCTTTCCCTATCCTCTTTGTCTTTTCGACTCTTTGTTAAAAAAAGAAAGAAAGAAGAAGAAGCTCCTCCAAACAGACAACTCTTTAATACGATATTTCGAGGATTTTTTGAGGACGTCCTTCAATTATTTATCAAACACTGTTTTTGATGTCTTTTTCTCCCCCCTTCCCCAGGTTCATGTGTATCCTGTGTTTCAGTGTACTGTCAGTGTGGTATCACGACTGTGATATAATACTTTTATCTTTGTGTAAAATGTTTTTCTTTCTAGTTTGAAGAATTCGATTTCAACCCATTTCACCAGAAAAACACCTCCACTTATTATTTATTCAGTTTGTTGTAAAGCAGTCGATTTCTTACTCTGTCTGGGTGTGTGTGTGTGTTTCTGTCGTGCGGGAAGAAACTAAACGAGGGTTTAATGAAGTTTGATTATTTTTAAACAATGTAAAATGACGAGATGCAAGTGGTGTAACTAATCTTTTAATGTGGTCATATTACAGTGGTTTTAATCATTAATTACTATCGTGTACAATTCACTTGCTGTAATTGTCGTTCATTTGATCCTTCCCCGTTGGAGGATTGTGTCAGCGCATGTGTGTGATTGTTTTGTGGCCTCCATATTGAAAGATTTGTCTTTTAACCGTTGCCCTGAATTCCGGCGGGGCGCTTTACTGCTAAGATAAACTCATAAATGCTCATAGATGTTGCACATTGACACGTGCTCTGCCTTTTTGTGCGTTTGTGTCTTTGTCTGTGGCGTTGCCAGCCCCTTGTATCCTGGCAGCCAGTTGGCGGTAATTAATTGCACACTCTCCTCCTCGTAGTCTGACGGCGTGTGCTTCCCATGTTCCTGCACCGCGTCGCGACAGTCTCGTGAATTATTCTTGGAGTCACAAATGAGACCTTGCACACATTCCCACTCACAGGAACACACGGTATATAGAATGGCGACCGCAACTGTGCTCATCGCAGAAAAATAGCTGAGGTGACATCACCAGTGATGCTGAGAAAGTGACAGACATTTATAAAGGAGCTTTCTGAGACGTGACCACACACACATGGTATGCTCCCCACACACAATCGCACGCAGACGGAGTGCGCTCTAAGGACCATAGCAGGGGAGTTGTGTCTGTATGTGTGTGTGTGTGTATATAAAGTTAAAATCCAGACAGCCATTCCAGAGGCCAGACTATTGAGTCTTATAAACTCTCAGGTCGCAGATTATTGAAATAGCAGAAGAGATATATAGTCTGCGCTCTGTGTGCTCGTGTGTGTGTGTGCGTCTTCTGTTTCACTATTTCACTAAAACATCACAAATAGCTGAATGCAGCCGCAAATCCAAACACGTGAACACACACATCCAAGTGCCTTGAGTGATTTGATGAAATAACACAGGTGTTATGAAAGATTTGGAGGCAGGCGCGTGTGCCTGGATCTGCGTCCGTGTGTGTGTGCTGTAATGCTGATTTATTTCAGCCTCATTTATAGTCCCATTGGGAACTGGACCAGCAATGTCTTGGCAGTTTTTTTTTTTTGTAATAGTCTTATTGAAGCTGTATTTTACTTTGCCCCGCTAACCTCCAGTAATTTGGCCAGAAACAAGTGGGACAGCCTAATAAATTCACACGGATTCCTTCAGAACGACCGAGTCACCTGTTTTTTTACGCTCCTCTCACCCACCTGTGGGCTGCTGTGACACACACACACTTAAAAATAAAGTTTTATAGACCGTGAGTATTAGCGTGACGCTTTCGAAAGTTGCCTTTGCAGATGAAAACGGCTAGTTGGTGTCATGCTGAGCAAGTCGCAGTAGGAACGGTTTCGGAGCTGGTTTGGGTTTCTGTCACTCGTAACTCGTGCAGTTTGTGTGTGTGATGCCGGGTAAAAAGAAGAGTTAATCGAGCTTGAAAATAGAAATTCAGTTCAGTTGTGTTTCAATTTGTTACCCGTTAAGAGAAACTTACTGAAGGTGAACTTGAATGCCAAAATTCTCTGCACTGCTTTCAGTAATACTGTATGTGTGTGTCTTTTTGTGGCGTTAACCGGTGTTCTGCTTAGACTCCCTAAAGGGGTAGAGGGCCCTCCTACAGACTACGCACACATATCCACAACCACACACACTCAGTACAGTGCTTCCCAGACCCTGTGTGGTGCTCTAATCCAATGTAGTTATTCAAGATCAGACTCCTCTAATAGACTTTTAATAAAGTTTCTGTGGTGAGGGGGGGACGGGCGGCTGGCTCGGGAGTGTGTGAATGTGTGTGCATTAGTGTTTGCGTAGGACGGATACAGTCTTCTTTGGGAATCTGTGCAGTTTATTTAACCAGGAAAGCATGCAGCTGCATTAATTAAAGGGTTGCAGACTGCATTAAAGACTTATGTGTGAAAATGTACATGCAAATAAAGACCGGGTTAGACAACGAAACATTTATGGAATATCTGTCAGAAGTCATTTATATCGGGGACCAAAATGATATCTACTGTCAGATGTGCTTGCCTCCAAGTCGTGTGAAATTTTCACATTCATAGCGAGACCGGCGCGTCTAACCAGATGTAGCACCAAAACACCATTCTGTTTCACAAAACAGAAAAAAGGGAGCAAAGACAATAACTTCCAAACTTTTTTGAAGGCTGTAAATCTGTTAGAACGATAGAAGAAGACCTAGAAAGCTGCATAAATAAAGATATACCTGATGGCAGATTTATTCCATTGCAGCTGACATGGTGGCCTGGGACAAACGGCTGATCTCGGTCAACCATACCACGGACTCAGCGGCGTACGATACCACACAAATGGGTCCAACTCAAGTTGCATGAGTGTCTCTAGACTTTATGCATTTATGCATCTTCTGTCTGTTCAAAAAGCCATCCACGTGCATGAAAGCTAAGATTAAAATGAAGAATACCAGCTTTCCCCTTTCCTGTGATTTTACATACGTTGACTTATACCTGTACGGGTCAGTCTGGAGCTGCATGTTTAAATAAAGCTTCCTCAAACAACAGTTTTTGGTCAGGCTTCAGAAAATGTTTTTGGAAGTCGTGCACGTCCGCGGTTGGAGTTTAAAATATTCACCCAGAAGTCGGGGAAGAGTTGCAGGGAGACGGATGTTCATAAAAACTGAAAATGACATCCCCTGAGCTTGTTTCGTTTTTGTTTTAAACATTTCTTCCCCACGTTTAATGAGTGGATATCCATCTGTCAGTCAAGCAGAGTGATTGAAGCTTTTGTGCTTCTGAGATTTCCACCTTTGCACGCACACAAGCGCATACAGTACGCATCAGGGTTTGCGCAAGAATAGGCTAAAAGCAAGGGGAGGAGAGAAATAAAGATTAGGGGAAATTGATGTGAGATTAATAGAGAGAGCGCTGAATAAAAGATGGACGTATGAAGAGAGGCGAGCATGTTCGCGCTTTTAATATTGACCGGTAAGGAGGACGCAGAAAGCTGTCTAGAAGAAGCAGAAGCGGAGGGAGGGAGGCTCATGACGTGAGAGAGGTATTGAAATGTGAACCCCTGATTAAGTTTGACATTTAAGATGACATATTTTGCATGCTGTTACCCCATTACAAATGAGTCCTACACTCCAGGAGAGTGTGCGCGCGCTCGCTCGTGAGTCTTTGTGTGCATGTGTGTGTCTCTTGATCCGTGGCAGGAATGAATTGGGCCCCCGATACACAACAGATGAAGAGAGAGAAACAGAGCGAGAGAGAGAGAGAGAGTGTGTGTGTGTGTTTAAATAGGGATTCTGGCATTGATTAGGGGCCTAGTAGTCAACCGAAAGCTTTTAGTCTTAAAATGGCAGGTGGACTCTGTCTTACTGTGATTTTATGTTGTTCTCCTTTCTCCCTCTCTCTCTCTCCTTCTGTTTCTTTCTCAAACCCCCTCCCTACCTTCAATTAGACTCCCGCCTCTGCAAAATCAATTCCAAGCTGTTACTAACCCAAAAAAAAGCCTTACTCCCTTTAGCCAACTTTCCTTCCCTTATCCCCGTGTTTTCGGGAAGAGGCCAGACACGCCCGTCCTCCCATCCAGCATTCAAACTAGGCACAACATCGCAGAAAGCATTTCCTATTATTACCATCCCGCCACTCTCTAAACAGGCTCGGTTTCACGGGCCTGATCCGTTTTGTCTGTGCGGCTCACGCGCGCGCTTTCATTAATATTTTCTTCAGCTGCTTTCATTCACTGACACGTAACCCAGAGCTACAAGCCGTTCCAGCGTGACTGCCATTTTGTGCATCAGTGGCCTTCTTAGAAAGAAATAATCTGTGACATTTTCACATAAATAAATGACTGCCGAGTGATACGGCGCACTCGCGAAAGCTTTAACATTTGCAGGGGCCGCAGCGTCGACAGCTGGTGCGCTTCCAAGTTTTGCACACAGGAAGTTGATGGCTTCAAGGGAAATGCTTTGAAATTTCATTCAGTGTGCAGCTGAACCTCAGGTAGTTGATTAATAAATAGTAAATTAATATGCAGCTGTTTTGATTGTCCAGTATTTAAGTCATCTATCTCTAAAAAACTACTATTGGATGTTTCTGGCTCTAATTTGAGTATTTAATCTACAAACAGTTGGACAAAAAAGGAATATAAAGCCAATTTAGAGTTTTATGAGTCAAATAATTAATCTAAAAGGTCAATAATTACAACCCTTTCAAAAATAAATGTGCAAAAGCATCCACATATGTTGCTTTTGCTTATTTCTCCCAGGTCCGCTCTACTACAGGTGTCCGAAAACTGCAAATTTCATATAAACCCGTATGAATGTTACCAAAGTTTTCTTTCCCACCCACACATCTATCTTGTGCGCAGACCCAGATTAAATCCACTGATTAAAAGTGTGTAAGTTTCCACTCCGTATCGAGTCAGTTTAATTTATTCACCGCGCCATTTGGCCAGAGCAGCTCGCCCTCAAATTTCCACACACAGCCACACACAGTCAACGTCTTCCTTTGCTCAGTTGCTGAGCATAGAAATAAACCTCATCACTCAGAATAAGACTTCTGGGAAAGAATTGATTTGTTATTTTAGCCTAAATAAAAGTGGAACCTCGCTGTGTGCGTTGCAAAATTGGTTCAAACCAGCCAGCCATTACGTTGCAGGTTGTTGAAGGGACAGCCAGCTGGAAGCCTGACCTAATGCATGACTCCATCTTCAGCGTGGGACAAATTAGACCCAAAATGTGCTAGAATCTGTTGAAAAGATTCAAATAATAGGAAGTTGTTTTTGTGGTTCCGCGGTAACGTTAAGCGGTGATGAGAGGTTGTGTGTGAGCTGGCCCTGTTCAGTAATAAAGAAACTGGTTAGAATAAACAGTGCTTCTTCGTCTTTTATTTTTATTTTTATTACCAGTGGCAGAATCTGAACTTACCTTGGACATTAAAGGAAGTTTTAAACTGGATGACATGCGAGTCTTCTGCTTTTACGGGAGGATGCTTATTAGTATGTGGAGCTTATCCGCTCTTTGCCTCCATTTCCCCAGACAATTTATCCTTTTTTTTTGTTCTTAAAAGAAGGTAATATATTTGTTTTCCTGTCTTAGACCCCGCTTCTCCTCCGAGCTCATGCCTTCCTCCCCTCCTTCCTCTTGGCTTCCTCTCACAGAGACGTTGCTAGTTTTTCTTATTTTAATTAAGAGTCTTCTGCTTCCTCTCTTCCTTTAATCCTTAGCCTTGCTCTTCCTCGGCGTGCCTCCTTGACCATAAATCAGTCTTTTCAGAATCTTTTTCTTTTTAAAAAAAAGCCACGATAAGTCAGAGGAGAGCAAAGAGATGACATCAGAAAAAGCGGGGACGGATGATGAGTTTCAGGAACTATAGGGACAGAGACTAAGAGGATACCACGGAGAGACAGAATGGCGCAGATCAAGAAACCAAAAGAAAAGCCAGAGAGAGCTCTCTCTGTGTAACAAGACCTTGCCTTCAGCATTATTTCTTCATATGTTGCACATTAATCCTTTGTTTATGAAAGACGGAGATGCCAACTACAGCTGTCCCACGAGGAGGGGAAGAGCAGGGATATCTGGAGGCGGCGGGGAGTATGGGCTTGTGTCGAGATTCGCTATCAAACTCATCCATTACCGCGACTCAGTAATATGCATTTAGTGGATTAGGTTGGAGTAACCTGGTTAAATGGTTGGGATGTACTGGTGAGGTCCAGTTTTTGTTCTTTGAATGAGAAAGACTTCCTTTGATTTCTTGGAGTTGCTGGCTGGTGTTGCGTGGAGATGCAGTACACATCACACGGTTGAGTTGGAGCGGTTTATAAAACACATGTCGGTTAAGGACACACAGACCCTCATAAATACATGACTCATGATACCGCTGAGGCAATTATTTATAGTCCTGAAAGTCAATTGATCTGTATATAAGTATTTAAAACAAGCAAATGCAAAGCAGGAAATGACAGACGGCTTTATATTGATAGTCTTTACTCTACAAACACCAGTATGTATGGGTAAAGGTCTTGTTTGAATTTTCTAGGTGGCCGAGAGCTTGAAGTTGGTAATGGCTTAAGACTGTCTGTCTGTCGTCATCATAAATTAAAGTAATGAGAAAATTATTTGCGCAAGGAAATCCCTTCTAAGCCTGTTTGTGTGAAGCTAATGCTGTACAAGTTATATTCCCCCTCTCTGTAACAAATAGATCCATGTGGCAGCAGTGGTGCTCGCGAAGCTGGTGCCTCCACCTTTAACTCAAATGAGGATGTTTCAAAGATCACGTCGAGCTCTACTGTCGTCCTTTTTTGTGAAACGAAGCCGCACTTCGCCTGATTTCTTTTTGAATTGTTTTCTTCTGTCAGAAAAAAACAGATTGGCGACACAGATTGAAGAGATTCACAAACTCAGACGCACAGGTTTTCCGAAGGATTGGCCAGTTTGGAAGTGGTTGGTATTCCCGTTTTGAGTTCCAGCTCCTCACATGTGTACCAGTAAATATCTTAGAATTTTTGGCCGTTTTGCGATAATCTGAAGTGCAGATATAAAGGCAGGCTTTTTCTTTTTCTTTTTTTTTTGCCATAGCCAGTAGCAACTACCTGGGAAACTTTAAGGGCTAGTTGCGTTGAGCTGCTGTGATAAAACGTATTTTTCATAATCTAAAAAAAGCAAATGTGTAGTAAAAGGTAAATTCCCCAGAAAGTATCCGTTCCTCATCCTATCAGCCGTGCACGAGTGAAACAGACCATACCCCTGTCGCTGCATCTTTCAGCAGTTGTCCAGGGATGATTATTGGCAATTTCAGATAAAAGCCTCGCTGGCGTTGGGGCTAATTGTAGTTGATGGAAATGATTAACTGTCACATTTATCTTTGCTGTGGGACTGAGGCCATTGTGGTGTATAGGGGCTAATTGTAGCTAGTAGCAGTAGTTGTTATGCGGTATGTTGTGGTGGGTTGTACCTAATTGTAGTTGATAGTAATGGTTCCAGTCTGTGTATACAGCCCGGAGCAGACAAAGGCTGTGCTGCGACACTGACACACACACACACACACACACACACAGATGGATACACCCAGCAACACAAAAGTAGTACAGCATGTTAACACACACCTCTGTCTGCCTCTGTCACAATTCAGAGCGGGCAAGTGCATGTGAGGTATGCAAAAGAACAATCCCTACTGTTCCGCTGTAGTGATTTCACACATTATGAAAGTCATTTGTAATTGTAATGATTATTTACTGTTTGGACGGAATTTAAGTCACGGCTGAAATCAAAAGGCGGGGAGAGAGAGAGTGGGGGGGGGCAGATGGAAACACGGGCAGGTCAGTCACTGCTTCTTCTTAGGTCGGGATTTCAGCAGCTTTACCACAGCGATCTGTAGTTTTCCACTGTGTGTGTGTGAGCGTGTGTGCACGTACGTGTGCGTGTGCATGTGTGTCTGTTTGTGTGTGAGTGAATGATGAATTCTGACTGGGTGTGGTGAACATCAGATGAGATTTTCCTCTGCTCCCTGCTCTCTCTCTCTCTCTTCCTCTCTCTCTCACCCACTCACACACACACACACACACACACACAGAGACACACACAGTCAGAGTGAGAGAGTGAGTGCCAGGGCTGGTCTAGGCGTGGGCCCTTGCAGACATAAATTGCTTTATTTTAATAGTTGTACGGTGGAGAAAAAGGAGGAGAGAAAAGAGAAAAATTGTAAAATACTACAAAGGCCACAGAGAGAGAAAATTGGATTCAACAAAGAAAGCGTCTCTCTCTTTCTCTTATTTTTTCTTCTTTTTATTTTTTTATTTTTTCATGCCTCCCTAAACCCCTGTATAACATTAAACTGTTAAAGTAAAACATGCTCCTTTTTTTTCTTCTTCTTTTTTATTATAATCTGCTTCCTCGTGTCCCGCCCGGTTATCGGCCGTCCCCTGCGTTTCCATTTCATTCCTCTAAAAAGAGCTCTAACTGCTTGCAGGCTGCTATCAGTAAATAACAATAAGAAGTTTATCTCTCGCAGTAACATCCAGCGACTCGCGGGGTGGTATCTTTCTTCCAGACGCGTCGTCAAACGCGCATCACCGGCGCACAGGCGAAAAACCCGCGCGCGCCCTTTCGCCTCATATTGCATTGATCTAAAAGTGATCAGTTTAGGCGTCTATCGGGCGTCAGTCGGGTTCGACTGTGTTTACGGCGGAACACACACACGCACAAACACATGGGCGCGTGGGTCAACGGGTTGACTGTGTTTACGAGTGAATATGAACCGAACGACCACAAATAAACACACACACACACATTCCCGCTAAAAAACACACGCAGTATCTCTCTGTCACGACTGTTGTGAAGACTGCGACCACAATTGTTCTCTTTTTGAACAAAAGAAAGATTATGTTTTAACATGAAACACATGGCTGGTTATTTGATGGCTTTGTATAGTGATTGTAAGGGAGGGGAGGGGAGGTACGGCGGGAGAAGCGGCAGGGACGACGGAGGAAAGGGGCATGAGCAGAAGGAAAAAAAATGTAATGATGGAATTACTTGAATTATTTAAGCAATTATTCTTTGCGTGTGAAAGAGAGAGCAAAGAAATAAAAAGCCATGACAAGTGTTGTTTTTTTTCTTCTTCTTCTTCATTGTTCTGGCTAGTGGTATTTCACCACTGATTATAAACGAGCAGGGTGGTGAAAAAGATGAGGATGGGGTGAGAGGTCGGGAGTGAGAGGGAAAAAAAAGAAGATGAGCGGGGAATGAAAAAAGAAAATGGGATATGAAATGAAAGAGGGGGAAGCGGGCAAAAAAGAGGAAACTGGAGGTGACGCAGATGGAGCGCGAGAGACAGTGAGAGATGAGGGAAGGGAGAGTTTGCAAGGAAAGGAATTGGGGCGGGGGGGGGCACGGAAAGAGATGCAGAAAAGAAGGAGAAATTCGTAGCGCTGGAGGGGATGAATTGCAGTCCGCTGCCTCCCTCATCCATCTTTCTGATATGGGGTGCACAGTTTGATGTGGTTGCGTGTTGGCCATTCTCCCCGTCTCTCTCCCTACGTCTCCCCCCCACCCCACCAGCCGTCTCCCTCTCTCTCCCTGTCTCTCTCTTTCTCTCTCTCTGCGCCTCACCCTCCTCTCCCTCTCAGACTCTCTCTGATATGGTTTGGGTTTTGATGTGGTCACGTGTCGAAGATTCTCACGGATGGTTTCCATAACGATAAAAAGATTCACTCCCTAGTTAGGCCCCAAAAAAAAAAAGTTGTGTGTCTGCGTATAGAGATGCAACAGCCATCTAGAAAACACACAAAAAAAAAAAAGAAAGAAAGAAAAAAATCTCTCCCAGCTGAGATGTTTCTGATTTGTTGCGTCTGTTTTTCTTTGACGAGGTTTGCGGTTGAGGATCGTCACAGATTTCAGCGTTCAAAGAAGTTTGGAAATTGAATCAAAGCCGCTCTGTACACATACTGTACATCATTGTCAGAAAATGTTATTTGTGCGTGCATGTAATCCACGGTTGAGCTCTAAAGATACCTTTGTGTCTTTTAGTGCCCTGGCTTTAAGGGATTATGGAAGCTGGCGTGCTTATTTTTTTCTTTTATAAAACAAGCAATAACACAAACCAAATGATACGATACTGTAAACAATAACTGAACAATGAAATAAAGACTTGTCTGCCTCTTTCTATTTGTTTTAGAGATGGTGAGGAAGAAGAACCCCCCTATCCGGAGTGTGGGAGGAGAGGAGGAGGAAGAAGAAGAGGGGAGAAGGCCAGCAGGAGAAGAGGAAGAGGAAGGAGAGGAGGAGGGGAGAGTGGGAGCGGAGGCCGAGCGAATAAACCGACCCTCCGAGCCCGAGTCGTCTGAACGCGTCGGAGGAGATGAGGAGGAGGAAGAGGGAGAGAGCGAGTGCATTTCCTCGTCCGTCTCCCCCTCATCTGTCGGCGATCGCTACAGCAACGAGGAGCGAGGGGGGAGGAGGGGAGGCAGGGCAAAGCGAGGGGGGCCCGCGTTGACTGACAGGCCCGAGAGCCAGTCGGAGCCCGAGGATGGGGAGAAGGGGGCAGAGGAAGGGGAGAGGAGCGGCAGAGACAGAGGGGAGGCCGATCATCTCACTCCTCCGCTGCTCTGCGCTCCCCACCTCCACCCCAGGCAGGAAGGGGGGGAGGAGTCGACAACCGACACCCCTCCGCTTTCCTCCAGCCCCTCTCCTAAACTCCAGGACTTCAAGTGCAATGTGTGCGGTTACGGTTACTATGGCAACGACCCCGCCGACCTGGTGAAGCACTTTAGGAAGTATCACCTGGGCCTGCACAACCGCACACGACAGGATGCTGCCCTCGACACACACATCCTGGCCCTCCACAACATGGCTCCCCAGCACACACCTCTGGGTAACTCCAGCTCACTGTTTAGACTTTGTAGTGACACAGTGTTCATGCCTGTGATATAAAATAGTTATAAATGAAATGGAAGATGCAAGGTATAGACGTACAGCTTGGTTTTCAGTATGCTCGGGGTATATCAATACTGCATTTGTTGATCTAAAGGTTTTCCTTCTTCCCAGATTCCCTCAGACTTTTATTTTTTTTGCTTTAAGCACCATGACCTGTGTTTGTTTTGTTTTTTCAAACCAGTCTGACCTGCTCTTCCTTATTCTTCAGACATACAGGCAGGACAAGGACAGAAGAGCCAAGCCAAAGAGTTGGGGAAGACCAGAGCAGATATGCAGAATCAGCAGCACCGGACGGTCATGGTGAACGGCACATACGACGTACAGGTAATTGCTGGTGCCTGTTTACACCTAGTCCGTATACAAAAGTCAAAATGCAGACCAATAAAACCTGCGTTACCTTACTGTAATGATAGCAGATAGTAACAGATAGCAGCAGCCTGTGCAGTCCTTACAGGAATACTGAACATGAGCTGTTGAGATGTCTATAAAAAGAAAATGAAATAAGGTATCAGCAAACAAAATGAATTTAGTTGACTTTAAATCGAACTTTGCTAGCTAGCGCTTATAAAGTTTAGCTCATTCACGTTATGTCTGGAGGCATTTCCTCCTGGTTTTGACCAGCTTTCTTAAAATCATTTTAATTCTATACGGGCTAAAAAACTCAAAAGCGCAAACACTGGATAGGAAAAACGCAACGCACACACAACGTTGTTTGAGACGTGCAAAAATATTTCCAATTTGTTACGAGACCAAGGCGGGATAAATTACACCCTGATGGGCCGCCGCGGTGTTAACATTGTACGGGAAACCCTGCCGCATCAACTAAAGCAAAGTGACATGAAAAAGATGCACTGCACCAAATTTATGTCGTCACAACAATCGTACATAGAATTAGAGCTAGTCCATTAACATGTTAATAACTGAGCTCAAGTTCAGAGCCGAATAGAAATTTTTGCAGCGCCTCCAAAACAACACCTAAGTGACACAGACTGTCACTGGCGGCTGTTTAAGATTCTCAGAAATGTGATAGCTATTTAACCTCTAGTACGACCAGGTAGCTGCCTCCAAAATAATCACCATCACTATTTTAGAGGTTGTAAATGTTGCATTAGTTTGTGTACGTTTGAATAGAACCCAGCACTGCCGACAGAAAACACTGACAGTCAAAGTTACTATTAAAAAAGGAAGCATGCATCTAATTCCTATGTTTTTTATTCATCATAATACATGGACATTCAAAATTAGTTATCAAGTGTCTGGATGCAGTATTAGCAGTTTTATGAAAACAGCAGGGAGCATTTTGTGGTTTTTAAGTAACGGCTAACTTAAAAAGAATTCGGCATGATTCACACGGCAGCGTTAAGCAATGTTACGTAGTGTATCTGAAAAGTTTGAAGTAATCAATATCACTTAGAAACTTTGATATGAGACAAGTCACACACTGATTCGGTTAACAGTTCACTGTAATCGCACTTGTTGTCATAAATCTCATAAATCTGTAAACTTGGGCCCGTAACTGAGAGGAATAATTTATTGGGTAGAGCAAGCTGCAACTGATTTGTAACACAGGGCGTGTGTTATTTGGACAGTGAAGAATTGTGCTGCAAGTTATAAAATTTTATAGACTTGCAGATGGATCGACACAGAAAGGGAGACAAGCGGAGCACCTGGCAGGCACATATGTGCGCATGCATGCATTCGCACCCCGAGTCGCACGGGCACACCGTCTGCTTCCCAAATCCCTCACACGTTTACCGTGCACGCTCAGCAAATGCATCCCTGCGACTTTTATTAATGGCTTTTAAATGCATGTCCTGTGCTAATCCCTCAAATTCCTTGCTCACTTTATTAAAGTTCGAACAAGGCTAGGATCTGCCGGGAGTTACCTTGCTGACAAATTGCAGCTAAATGATGGGACTGTTGCAAAAACCTTTAATGCGCGATTCATAAATCCAAGATAAATGTTGTGCCCATACTTCAAGATAATCGAATTCTATTCTTTGCGATCGTACCGCCATTAAAAGGTCACGTGTAATTTCCACGTGCAGCCTGGACGTTAATAGCTCAGCCAATCAGTTTGGGTATAAAAATGTCTTTAATAATTTAGCTGTCAGACGCATTTTAAATCAAGTGCTCCTAATCAGGGAAATCAACAGCTGTAGACGTTGGTTGGAAGTAAAACGAGTGACAAAAACAGTGATTTGCGCCGGTTAATGCTAAACCCTCGGCTACGTTCGCCATGTCTAGAACTTTTCATCAGCCACCGCGTTATCTAGACTTTCCAAGGAAACGTTTAAAAGAAACCTGTTGATGTGCTTGTTGATAACGGGTAAGATTTTGGAGCATTTTAAATCGGGCCGACGTCTCGAAATAAATCTTTTAATTTTGGAAATAAGGCCGCTCGTTATTAGGAGGTATTTCAGTGGAACACATCAAAGTATCCAAAGTATCGCGGAGGTAAATTACCTCTCCAAATCGAATAAATATGCACAGTTTCAAGTTTTATGACAAGTGCGGCAAGTCACGGCCGCAATTTGCAAGCTAATTACCGAGCTGTTTATCCAGTATCAATCCACGGTTATTTTAGTAGCTGCACTTTTCAGGCAGCCAAAAATCAAAAAGTATTTTCTTGACTGTGATTTCTACATCATCTTCAAACGAGATAAAGCCTGCGAAAGATTCTACAATATATCTAACAGAAGGCTTTGACTAAACATATTGATTTGCTCTACAGGTATATTTTCAGCGCTTATCAAGCAGGCTCCCTTAAAAGGATTAGGACTTTGAGTATGCATGAGCAGTAACAGTGAGGTCCACTGTGAAAGGTTTAAATGAGATGATTTAATAAATGTGTGTGTGAGGAATGGTCAAGGAGTTTCATTTCATTTAAAGCAGCACTCTGTAATGGCTGTAAGTCACGTAATGGACCCAGAAACACGCATACACATGGCACACACACGCACACGCCTGCACACATACACGTACGGAGTCAGAAATAGAAAATCCAGTGGGCTTAAGTCGTCATTACGAAGAAAAAGTGAAAGTATTAAAAAAAAAAAAAAAAAAATCGAATGAAAGGGGTCTCTATTCTCTCCATCCCTTGCTCACTTTTTCTCTCTCCCGCCCACGTTTGGAAAATTCCATGCTGTCATTTGCTGAGACGAGATGCTCCGTCGACCAATGAGATTTGGGGCGAGAGAGAAGAGGGGGAGAAAAAGAAAAGGAGAGGAATAACGGGAAGGAGGGAATGAGTGAGCGAGATGGAGATGGAGGAGGAAAAGAGAGAAGGTAGCGAAAGAGACCGGCAGAGAAGCGGCGGTCATAATCGGCTGTTAGGGAATGTAATGAAACATCTGTCAGACATATTTAACTTTCTTTTTCTCTCTCTGTTCTCCATTTGTCTCTCTTATCGTGCGACTTTGCCTCTCCTTCACCTGCTCTGCCTTCCTTCCTTGCTTTCTTGCTCTAATCCATTTTTTTCCCCCTCTTCTTTAACTTCTCAATTTGCCTTTCATCCATCTCTCACCTCTTTCTCCTCCCCCGTCTCTGGACGCCCAGGCTTTACCATCAACTCGCCCTGTTTGCCCTTTGCCTCTTTTATCCCCTTCTCATTATTCCCCCTTATTTCCGTCCACCCGTTCTGTTTGCTAAAAAGACTTTTGGCTCTTCGCTAATTGTCCGTGCTGGTTCTGTGGGATGTGATGATCGGAGGATTCCTGTTTTTAGACCTCATTTAGCCTTTTGATTTATTCACTGCAACTGAGCAGAAATCTTAATGTTTCATATTAAAATGACCTTTCTTGATCTTTTTGAAGCACTTTTTGCTTTTTTTTACATGTCTTCCAGAAAGAAATACTCAACAAAACAATCTGAGTTTGAATCCTAATGTGTTTTGTTAAGCTGCCAAAAGAGGAAAACAAAGCAAATATGGTCTGATCAAATATACATAACGTCAGGGTACCTGTTTACCTGGATGACCAGACTTAATTAAACTGAAATGAGTTTCCCAGCAAAGTAGTATTTTTTTGCACAGAAAAGTCCAACTAAATGTTTTCCTATATGAAACACTGCAGGGCTATACACCTTTTCTCACTTATAATGCAGCGTTCTGTTCTTGCCAAACCTCTATTACCACACTGCCTGCAGTCAGCATCAGACCACAGATCTGTAAAGAGACAAATCCATATTGCACAGCAGTGCACTGTAATCACCTACGGTCCAAGGGCTAACTTAATAAAAAACAGACGTGTCTCAGGTTGCTCGCTCCGTAATGCAAATTCTTGGCCCCAGACACCGAACGCTACGGTAGGGCGTAGTAGATGTGTTATTGGTCGGTTAGTTAGAGTCAGGGCAGCCTTTTAATTGTCTGCAGTTGTATACAGAAAAATGATGGATTATGCACATTGTGGGTTTGAGTCGACATAATTTTCCACCATGGCTGTGTGATTGAAGGCTCGAATCGACGGTTCTCCAAATATTTACTGCATAGGGAAATAAAAATGACTACCTTATTATTAATTTCTTGAACGAGAAGGAATACTAAGTATAGTACGCTCATCAGAAATGAGCTGAGTCATGACTCAACCAGATAACTGGACTCCTATGTCTGATAACATCATTTAAATACTACAAACTCTTGGTTTGGATGCTGTTTTATTAATTCTGATTCCCTGCAGATCTCTTGTCAAACCTAGTTAAGGTTATCTTCCACTGTTTGGAGATAACTATAACTATGAATAACATCATGTTTAATTCAACTCATGACGACCTAAAGCGACCTTATGGAGTATTATATAACCAAACCACTATTTTAAAACAACCTCCTCCAACTCGCATCCAACTCTAAATGTAGAAGCACTTAAATGTTGCGTCCTGCCCTAAAGGGATAATCATATGCTGCATCCAAGATTAATAAGGGAACAGCGGTGGTTGTCACTTCGTCTTCATCGTCTTCCTTGCTTTTTGTACATTTCTACATACCTAAATGGAACCAAAGTTGGAGGTTGAGCAACGATCTGCAACCTCAAATTCTGATCTACCAGTATCTATCAATACTTTCCCTTTGTGCTTTCCTGCAGGTGACGTTGAGTGGCACGCTAATTGGGATCGGCCGGAAGACCTCTGATTGCCAGGGGAACACTAAATACTTTCGTTGCAAATTCTGCAACTTCACGTACATGGGCAGCAATTCCTTGGAACTTGAACAACATTTCCTGTCCTCACATCCAAACAAGGTCAAAACCCCACCGACCACGCCCCTGCTGGCCACCAATAACCTGCCAACGCACGACAACCAGCTGAAGGGAAGGAGTCCAGTCTTAGACGGGGCGGAACGAGTTGCAGTGCGAGCGGAAGACGACTCCTTGGTGGGGTACTTCATCCCAGTCAGGGCATGTTCAGATTCGTCGGGCTGGACGGGAGAGGCCGGGCGAGGAGCTGTGCAGGCGTATTATTGGTGTAAGTTCTGTAGCTGGAGTTGCGAGTGGTCAGGGGGTTCGGCGAAGCTTTTGGAGCACTTTGAACAAAGACACAGAATGAGTGCGAGCGGTACTATGAGCCCCAACAACTCTAATCCTGGAGGGATGGAGAGAGAAAGAGGAGGAAGAAGAGATGGAGGAGACCACATGGTTTCCAAAAGCCGCAAAGATCAATCATCCAACCCGTCCAGCACCAGCCAAGGTACTAAAAATGAAAAAGCATGATTAACTGTGTGGTAGTAAGTTGTGTAGATATTTAAATGGACTCCAAGATTAATGACTGCACGACTACTACTTTTTTCATTGTTTGTTACACTGACCCCTTTTGAATTTCTCCTCTTGCTTTTCTAACAGTTATTTTTTTGTTTCCTGCTTCTAGGAGACCCGAACAGCAGTGATTCAGAAGCAGTCGTGACCAGTTATAATTGCCAGTTGTGCGATTTCCGGTACTCGATGGCCCACAGCGCGGACGTGATCGTAGTAGCACCGTTACTGCTGCACTACCAGCACAATCACTCCATCCACCGCTGCTGCATTCAGCACTGCATGTACTGTCCGCAGGGCCTCTGTCAGCCGCATAAACACCTGGGGGAGGTGAGATTAATGAAACATTCAGTTGTTTATTTGCCTCGTTTGCCTTGCAATTAGAAAGAAAAAATGGTTGTTATTGCGAGCGTGGGGAAAATCAAATGAATTATGTGAATAAGAGTAAATTTTTCCAATTTCTTGCTTAGTTAAAATTCCCTTACTCCTCCCAATCTACCCACGCACACACACTCCCCACCCTCCTTCTTGCCAGCAGCCAAACAGCACAGCTGTTAATAAATCAATACGGTTAACATCCGCAATCGAGGGTGCCATCATTCAGTTAACGACGCTGCTGACTTCCGCCTCAATTTTTGACAAAAGAAGCTTATTTTCGAGAATATCTGACGCAAGCGAAGATCCAAACCGCTGTTGCACCCTGACTTTGTTCAATTTGTCTCGACAGGTCTCCCATCCGTTCGCTTGTCGGAAATCCACCTGCCCTAAATGCTCTTCAAAGTTCCCTCAGTCTACCAAACAGCAGGACGCCGTTGGTTCAAAACCTGCTACTGCCTCATCACCCAGCATGACCCCTCCTAATCCTAGAGGTGACCCTAGTGTGATTTCTGGTTCGACCTTTCACCCCTCTAACCCTTCTCATCCTGTTGTCACACAAGGTATTTAAAGGCGTCGGCCAACTGTTCAAGCGCAAACGTTAACACATTTGTTCTCTCTTTTAAATGTTTTATTGGAACAGTCAAAACAGCCAGCCTCACCTGCTGAGTTTACCGCTATCTTGATCTATTTTCAAAGTTCCCTCTACAGTATAAACCTTCACTCTTGCCCTGCTTTGCTGATCCTAGGCGTCACCCACTTGTGTGACCAGTGCGCGTTCGCCACCACCGACATTGACGTGTTGCTGCAACACTACGAAAGCTGCCACACCCTGATCAACCTAAAGGGGGCTCCCCCGCATGTCAAGGCCGAGGAAGAAGTAGGGGGGGACAAGGAAGGAGGCAGAGGAGGCGCGGGAGAGAGGGAGTACTCGTGTACAAAGTGTCACTTCATCACAGAAGTGGAAGAAGAGATTTTTAGACACTACAGGTGAGGCAGACGGATCATTCGTCTGATAATTTTTGGTTACTTGATATTACGTAGTATTTGCTGTAACGCCGCATTCTTTTCCTCAAGGGCTGACCCTCAAGGCTTCAGTTCAGTTTTCCCCGTACATTTCTAAAACCAGGGATTTTGTAGCATGCGTTCACAGGCGACTGCATAACATGGCTGCACAGATGTGACAGTGTTTTACCCACATTGTGAGTGTTCCAGTTAGAGTCTGTGACTAAATGTCTCTGACTAAAGGCGAGTGTCTAAAAAATTCCATCCTCAAGTCCGGAAGATGACTGAGTATTTCCTGTGATTTGATTTGAAACCCATTTTTTTACACTCAATTATCCGGGAAATGTTGATGGAGCACACTCATTTCCAGCAACACTTAAGACATTTAAAGGTGCCATTTAAACATTCACACCTGGAAGCTCTGCAGACGTAATCACATGTATTTGTAGTGCGCGGTGCTAATTTGAAGATGAACATGCCTCTCTATGATGAAAACCAAATATCCGGGAATTTTGTTTTCCTTTTTCTCCTGTCGTGTCTTGAAACGTGTCTTTTCATGGCGTATGTTGCTTGGGGTTGGACACTGATTTGTTTTTTTAAATTGCGTATTTGAAGTGGCTGAAGCTGCGGCTGAAATCGTAACCTTCACTGACATCCCCTTAATATATGTTGTCCAGATGCAGCTCTGTTTCTGTTGGCAGTTTTTCACTCTCTGGAGCCCGTGTCACTGTCTATTGTCATGGTGAGAGTCAAGTGAGTTTCAGCTACTGGCACTTTGGAGCTGATCTGGAAATTGGTGTACTTGTCAATTTGTCTAGCGCTTCAAGATCAACAGCAGTCCCACTGGTTTATGGCTTAGCAAGCACTTGATCCAATCTTGATATTAAGACCAGGCCACAGAACTAATCTCGTTTTGTTGAAGAATCTAAGTTTGAATTTGAATAAATTGACTTTCTATTATACATTTTTAAGCAGTTATCTCCAAAGAGGACAAGCCTGTCGATATAAGACCACCGATTAATACAGTACTTTTCTAATTTGTTTGTTTTCATATGAGTCTTAAAGGGAAAATGTGCACTTAATTGCACATACAGAGTTTTCAACCATATACACCCATCAGGCATTACATTATGACCTAATATGGACACGAGCCTTCTGAGGGTGTCCTGTGGTGTCTGGCAACAGAATGTAGTTAGTGAGGGGCCTTTGTGGATCATCCCACAAATACTGCATCAGCTTGGGATCTCATGAATTTGGAGGCCAGATCAACACTTTATGCTGTTTTTCATGTTGGGTTTTTGAGTTGTTCCCAAACTGTTTCTGTTTGTGTGCCTGCGTCCTGCTGGAGATGGCTGCTGCCATCAAGGAGTGTCATTGTTATGGGGTAGGGGGTGCCTGGTCTGGTCTAGGTGGGTGTACATGTCTAAGTAACATCCAACATCCAAGTAACATCCAACTTTTGGACCAAACATGGCTGGTCCAAAAGTTTCCCAGCAGAACATTGAATTGTCACAAGATGGTCAGTGTTATCCACTTCACCTGTCAGTGGTCATAATGTTATGCATGATCTGTGTATATAGGTGCTAAATAAGCTGTATTCTCAGTTTCACTGATTCATAAAAGACCAGAAAAGACCAGACAAGACTGCACTTGGTTGCCTACACAGACAGGCATAGAAACACACACAGGCAGCAAATGATAGAGAAAGAGTTAGAGTGAGTTAGGGTGGGAAAGACAGAGAGGAGTGGTGTGGGAAAGTTGGGGCAAACAAGACTGGAGATAGCTGTGTGTCATGTTTTTCACTATTTTAAGTATTGATCTAAACTGCTGATCTGAAAGGCTTCTTGAGATATGTTCCCAAACAAACTCACGTTACCAAAAATACAGTCTGACAGCTATTTGAGCAACGTTTCTGCACTAATCAGCTACAAATATTTCAAAGTGCGATTCGTTTTAGAACAGAGAGAGAGAGAGAGAGAGAGCGAGAGAGAAATGAAAGACTAAGAGAGGCCGAGAGGAAAGTGGAGAGAAGGAGGAGAGAGGGTGACAAAGCAGAGTTTGGAGGGGTTTTAACAGTCCACTCACGTCCTTAACAAAATCTAAGCTCTGAATCTTGGAGCTCAAATCAAATAAAAGTGAAATAAAGCCAGAAAGTTTCACGCTACCTTTTAAAATCAACCAAACCTAAAGGGATTCCAGGGCCAAGTTTTAGAAAACAAAATTCTGGATTTAATTATACGGTGTCTACAACAAAGGCCTGCGGTATAATGCAGGGGAACCAGCTAAAAGAAAGTAATCAATATGTAAAAGTAACTTTTACACCTCACCTATGCACTTAAGTACTGTATCTCCAAAGAGACATTGTGATCACTAAGAATGTGTAGTAACTTCGTTCAAGCTCACTGAGCAGACAATGCAAAATGTTTTTGTGTTTTTTTGTGAACATATACATATATTAATATGCAGCTTATTTTTAAGTGCTGCTACGCAACCCTGACATTTTTCTGGTATTATTAACAGAAGGCAACACAAATGTAAATGTGTGGTTTCAAGCTTCTATCAACTGTATAGTTCATTTCTGCAAATCGTAGAGACATGTTCACACTCTTATATGTATGACATTATCATTTCTTAACGTCACGTGTTCCTGCTATAGGAGACTGTCCTTGGCCCATTCTTTTCTAGTTGATTGGTTTACAAATAACTATTTTGAAGTGGTGCTTTTCAAAAAAAAAAAATCCCTCCAAGGACGGTGTTATGTAGTGGGTTTCAAAATTAACTGCTTATATTCTTAAGATACATACCTTCTCAAATGCTCCAACAAGTATCACATTCACGAGTCATCACCTCATCTCTCATAAAAATGATGCCATTAGCTAAATTCAATCATTCTACGTGAATTCTTCGTCAGTGTGAAGTTGCTCAGTAAATTCATTATGAAGTAGATACACTATATTACCAAAAGTATTCGCTCACCCATTCAAATGATCAGAATCAGGTGTTCTAATCACTTGGCCTGGCCCCAGGTGTATAAATTCAAGCACTCAGGCATGCAGACTGTGAAACAAGACATTTGTGAAAGAATGGGCCGCTCTCAGGAGCTCAGTGAATTCCAGCGTGGAACTGTCATAGGATGCCACTTGTGCAACAAATCCAGTCGTGAAATTTCCTCGCTCCTAAATATTCCACAGTCAACTGTCAGCTCTATTATAACAAAATGGAAGCGTTTGGGAACAACAGCAACTCAGCCACGAAGTGGTAGGCCACGTAAAGTGACGGAGAGGGGTCAGCGGATGCTGAAGCGCATAGTGCAAAGAGGTCGCCGACTTTCTGCACAGTCAATTGCTACAGAGCTACAAACTTCATGTGACCTTCAGATTAGCCCAAGTACAGTACGCAGAGAGCTTCATGGAATGGGTTTCCATGGCCGAGCAGCTGCAGCCAAGCCACACATCACCAAGTGCAATGCAAGGCGTCGGATGCAATGGTACGCCGCCACTGGCCTCTAGAGCAGTGGAGACGCGTTCTCTGGAGTGATGAATCACGCTTTTCCATCTGGCAATCTGATGGACGAGTCTGGGTTTGGAGGTTGCCAGGAGAACGGTACATTTCAGATTGCATTGTGCCAACTGTGAAATTTGGTGGAGGAGGAATTATGGTATGGGGTTGTTTTTCAGGAGCTGGGCTTGGCCCCTTAGTTCCAGTGAAAGGAACATTGAATGCTTCAGGATACCAAAACATTTTGGACAATTCCATGCTCCCAACCTTGTGGGAACAGTTTGGAGCGGGCCCCTTCCTCTTCCAACATGACTGTGCACCAGTGCACAAAGCAAGGTCCATAAAGACGTGGATGACAGAGTCTGGTGTGGATGAACTTGACTGGCCTGCACAGAGTCCTGACCTGAACCCGATAGAACACCTTTGGGATGAATTAGAGCGGAGACTGAGAGCCAGGCCTTCTCGACCAACATCAGTGTGTGACCTCACCAATGCGCTTTTGGAAGAATGGTCAAAAATTCCTATAAACACTCTCCTCAACCTTGTGGACAGTCTTCCCAGAAGAGTTGAAGCTGTAATAGCTGCAAAAGGTGGACCGACATCATATTGAATTCTATGAGTTAGGAATGGGATGGCACTTCAGTTCATAGAATGAGTAAAGGCAAGTGAGCGAATACTTTTGGTAATATAGTGTATTAGGCCAGATAGAGAGATGTCTTTTGGAGTATGCCTCTCAGTATGATCCACCCCTCGCTCCGCCCCAGCTCCTCCCCGTCATCCCTGATGGTGATGCCTAAATGCCAAACATTCGACTTCAAAACTGTAGTCCACAAATAATCAGTGACGTCTTTGTGGCTACGTCCATCTTTAATATACAGTCTAAGATAGGGATGCCGGCACTAGTCAAGGCAGTAGTCTTGAGTTGTTGTTGTTGTTGAAGTTGGGCATGGTTGCAGATGTGTGCCGCTAAACTGAGGGCATATCTACCTGCAATGCTTTCGTGATCTACCCGTCGATCGCGGTCACCATTTTGGCCACCCCTGGTCTAAGGGTTAGTGAAAATAACACACAACACAATTATTCAAGGACAAATTAAAATGCTACATACTTTCAGACTGTCTTTAGTGTTGTCTTTGATTTATTTCATGCATTTCTGTTTTGTTTTGTTTTAGTATTCAGTGTGAGATCGATGCAGCTGTTGACAGTGTTCAGGGGGAAGGTGGATTGGATCAGTTCATGTGTAGAATGACTGATACAAACTTCATTTATCACAGGTGTGGTGTGTGTTTGCGTGTGCAGAGACTACGTGTCTTTGTTTAGCATCTGGAGACATTTTTAATCCATCAAGAATAATACTTTATCACAAATTCATACAAATATTTTGACCCTTTTAATCAACTGGAGATGCTTCAACTAGCTTTTGTCCAAGTTTTTTTTTTTTTAAGTAATATAGATTATATTACAAGATTTTTCTTAATACTTTTGTGTGTGTGGGTGAATTTCTTATTGTTAATATATGTACGTTTTAATGCCTTGTTTTTGTTTTTCCTGCACAAAGAGTTGTTATGGTGGAGTTGAAAGCAGACACCAGAGGCGTTAAAGCTGCGAGAACACAAAAATTAGACTTTGATTCTTTTTTTTCAGTGACATTTTTTGCATATTTCTGTTGTAAAACACTTTCTGCTGTGTGGAAGCAGCAAGAAGTCACTGCTGAGAAAATCCCAAGTGAACGTGACGGCAAGCTTTGAGCAAATTACTGCTTTAGAAGGACATTTGAGTGAAACAAGTAAAGGAATCAAAGTTTGGTTCAAAGTCACTCCTCTCTCAAGATTGCATCCAGAACTTTTGTAAAAATCTTTTTCTCAGCGTGATCCTTGCATACAGCAGCCAAATATAATCCCAGGACAGACAATACACTTGAACATGTTTATTCATGTGTGTATTGACATCAGCTTGTTAATATTTTTCCTATATGTCTAATGTAAATGAGCTTCCCAAGGGCCGTTGTAAAACACAGTCTAGGCCCCTATTATAGGTGGTTGATTGATTTCGTTGGCCCGCACAAGAAGAACCATCAAAACTGTTGTCTGAGCCAGGAAAAAGCCTGATGTTGTGTACCTTATATATGGCCGGTCATTCAAGGCCGTGCCAACAGGAAATGAAGGTGGTTTGTTGATGGGTGATTCAGTTCTTGTCATTCGGATTCATTTATGTTCCTCGCCATTTTTAGGTAATTCATTTTGATTTAGTGGAACACTGAGTCACTTCTTGGCCACGGGCGCAGTGAAACTCTACCTGAGTGGTTGGAGGAAGTCAGGCAGGGGCTAATGCACTTTAGTCAGTTCAGGGGATGGATTTTCTTCAAACTGTGAGAAATTAAAGCTTTTCTAAAAAAGTATGTGACAAGCAATCAAAGTGAAGGCTTTTTACATATTAAATGAACCTATTTAACGATGACCGGACTCTTGAAAGAAGACTAGTCTCATAGTGAATTATAATCCTATTTTTCAAAAAGTCAGATAAAATTATTTATGTTTTAGTAGAATCAAACAAGATTTATGGGTAATTATCTCACTCCTTTTTTTTTTCTCTCCATAGGCGTGTCCACGCATGTTGCCGATGTCGACGCTGTGACTTCACAGCTCCCGATTCATCTGCCCTCCTCGACCATTTTAACTCCGCCCACTGTCATGACTCCTCTCCATCATTAGGCTCCTTGCCCACCTCGCTGACACCTTCGCTAACGCTCTCTGCCAACGGCTGCTCAGCTCCCTCCACGTTAGCCATCAAAGAGGAGAGCAAGGGAGATATTCGCCTCCTCTACTCCCTTGCACCGCCTGAGGGACGTTTGGCAGAAGGAGGCAGAGAAGATACAGGCGGCGTGGTTAAAAGCGAGGGAGGTGAGGAGAAGGAAAGAGAGCGGGAGAAGGGCTGGGTTCTTGGTGAGACGAGAGGACTTGGAGAAAGAGGAGGTGAGCAGGCCCATGGTTTACTCTGGGTGCCCAAGGAGCGGATGGGCCCTGAAAGAGGAGCAGGAAGTGGGAGCCCTTCTCTTTTCCCTTCCCCCCTCTCAATGTCTTTCGTTTCAGCCAATCACGAGGCCTCACAGCAGAAGAGAGGCGTGTCTTCACCTAGCATGGTTTACCTGGGAGACACCAAGTCCTTTTTGGGAGATACCAAGCCATTTTTGGGAGATGCCAAGCTGTATGGAGGCGGAAGAGCAGGAGGAGCTGGTGCAGGCGCAGGAGGAGGAGGAGGAGGAGGAGGGGGGGAGAAGCAGAGCCAGATGCCCCCCCAGCAGTATACAGGAGGAGGTGGAGGGAGTGGAGGTGCAGGAGGACAGGAGGGGAAGGGAGGAGCCACAAAAGAAGAGTCCCAATCCCTGCTTAGGGTAAGGTTCAGCAAGCCTCACCTCTACTCTCCTTTCCTCTCTCTCTCTCTTGTGTAGCCTAATCGTTCTTCTTTGTCTCATTTACGCCCTGACTGACTGAGAGCATTAGTTGTCAGTGTGCTTCTATTAATACACTTTCACCACCAATTCATCTCTCCGTTGGATCTCATGTTAGATCTCATTCATCGAGCCGCGAGCGCTGAAACCAGTTCTTCCATGGGTACTCACAGGGCTTGTGCAGGTACAAGTTAGCCAACGAAAGTGTGTGAAAAAGTGTCCCCTCCTGCTTGCGTGTTGTTCATATCTGTTTCTGCCCTTGTTGCATATGATTCCATGACATAAGTTCCTTTCCCATGAGCTGCGTTCGTCACTTTTTTTCTTTCTTAAATTATATTTTAAACACACAACACTGAAAAACTTGCCTGTTACCCCGGCAACGGGGCAGCCAACTGAGCGTTCCCATGGTTACCACCTGTCAGTCAGTTCCCATAGCCTACTTTGTGGACCACAATGCTTTTCACTTCACCGTGATGTCATGGACTGGCAGGAACAGATTGTGGTTTGCTAGCGCCGCAGAGCTTATTGACTATGATCACATTAGATCAGAATAGACTCAACTCCCCCTCTCTCTCTCTCTCTCTCTCTCTCTCTCTGTGTGTGTGTGTCAGGGCACTGACATGGGTGTATGTAAGTGGTAGCATTGAGTGCGAGAGTGTACGCGCACATATCAGTGTGTGAGTCGAGTCTATGGCCTCTTTGTACAAGTCGCGGTTTGGCCTGTTGCATGTGTGCATGCATGTGCATTGGTGTGTGTGTGAGAGGTGTTGGCAGTAACTTGGCAGACGGGGTTGGGTGGGGCAGCAAGAGGTTTACTCATTATCGTGGGTGGGGCAGCGTGTCTCTGAGAAAGCGGGAGACCGAAAGACAGAGAGAGAGAGAGAGAGAGAGAGAGAGACTACAAGCGTGAGAGAGAAAGGGAGGAAGATTGAGATGAAGACATGAAGATAAGGAGAGTCAGTCGCAGGAAGTGTTTTAAGAAGTTAACCCTTTAAAGTTAGAGAGTCAAGAGACTTGGAGGTGTCAGTGTTCCAGTCTTTATGCTAAGCTAAGGAAAGCTAGCTAACTGTTGATCAATTCTTTAGTTTAGAAAATCTTATTCTACAAATTCTGATTGATATTTTAATCTTGTTATTAGGTTTTTGTATTAGCTGAATTGATCAAGAAGTGGAGATGTTATCTGTTGCATTGCTTTGTTCACTTTCTTTTATGGATTTAAACACGTAGCTCTCTTTATACTCTCCATGTCTGTGGGTTCATGCAGACTCCACGCTCCAGCTGCATTGGTAAAAACATCTGCTTACGCGAAAACGTCTGGAATACGTCCGTGTTGCCTTAAGATGTTAATATGTTCCATAAGAGAGACGTGGTGGGAGGGGAGGGGGGCTGTGAAGGTGAGAATAAGATCAGAGGGTGAGAAGCGACAAACAGTTTATTAGAGGAGAGGCCGAACGTGGCTGGTTGCTTAAATAGCTCCGGAAAATATAGCAGCGCGTGCGGCGATCTTTCTTCTTTCTGTCACAACACAATATTTATTCTCAGTTTCCATGGCATGCACTGTCACACACGCAAATATACCACACACACACACACACACACACACACACACACACAGAGGATGGGGTTGACTCATCACTGGGCAGAGTTAGGGAGAGGCACTAATGCAAAGGATCATCTGAAATAGCTTAGTACACACACACACACACACACACACAAATGCTCGGTTCAGTTTAAATGCGGCCCTTGACATGACGGGGCAGATTTGGTGGAGGTGAATCCGTCTGAAAACTCAAATTAACTCTTTAAATAGAATTAACGAGGGAGAGCTGGAAATACAGGACGCAATGGAAGCAAAGGATTAAACAGAGACAAAAGCTGAAACCAACGGCCAAATTAATGTTTCATCTCCACCCTCGTGCGTTTACCTGTTTTCTTTATGAGCTTGTGTGTCTGTGAGAGTGAGTGTGTGTGTGTGGTTCTGCGCTCGCTTACACCCCCCCCTCATCCTCACTCAATCGTTCCTTCCATTCTCCGTCGCATCGATCTGCCTCTCCCCTTTTTTCGTTTCATTCTTTTTCTTTCATTTCCCATCTTTTCCTCAAAGGACAACTCACCTGATACGCGGGGGATCGATATACGCACACATACACACACACACAAATAAGGTTTCCGGCACACACACACACACACACACACTCACATAAACAGGCACACAGTTGTTAGTATTCTGGTATGTGAAGCGTTTGCCTTTGTAGAAGGGAGAGAATATTTTCTTTTGAGAGGCCTGATCTATAATTGCTGCACGGTGTTGCCTTGTTGAGACATTGCCCCACTATTGGCTTTGTTTTCATGGTGATTTATTACATTGAGGAATTTTCTCACTCTGAAGTTGTATTTTCAGTTTGACTGACCGTATGAGACAGGGACAGAAAGCGTACGAGGTTTAGGGATGAAATTAAAGTAAAAGCCCGGGTTGACATTTTAGTTTATAAATGGAACGAGACAGGCTTTGAGTAATGGTGGTTTTTCGAGTTAAGTAGGGCTGAGAAAGGTCCGCCTCTGAGCCAAACATGTGTGCGCGCATGTAGATATACCCTAACATATGTGGACCGACCCAACATTTAGATCGCCTAATAAATTCCAGATTGTGTTTTTCGAAGGGAATTCCACCTCAAGGACACAAGAGAAGACGAAGTGACGCAAGCGGAGGAGAGGGGAGAAACTGCGGACCGGGCCTTAGAGACGCAGCGTAATTGCGTTCGTCTTATGTGGCCATGATGCTGTACTCAAACGTGAACCTCTTGAGGTTTTCAAACTCCCGTGCGTGACATTAAATTCCATGTGAATCAAGAGACAGACAGAAAAAATAATGAAAAAATTGGAGAGACAGAGTCGGAGAGATAAACGGACATGTGTGCTTTCAGCAGATCAGAGAAGAGTTTCATTAAAGTTTCTCTCGTTTACATTTCTGCCCGACGGAGCTAATTATGTTTAAACGGCACACACACACACACACACACATACAACACATACACACACAGCTTCATTTCCATAAAGTTCTCATTACTTCGTGTCCTCTTTCCCTTCTTGCTTCGTTCCTCGTGCGTGTCGGCGTTCATGTGTATCTGTGTGACTGCGTGCGTTGCTGCTGCCCGTGCACCTAATTACACTACGTGCGATCTGCATTTACATTCTGTTTGTGCGTTTAGCGAGGAAATTAGAGAATGAATTTAACGTATTTTCTGAACTCATAATTTAACATCACTTTATATCCGCCACAGGAAATTATAGAGCTTACGTTTGAGTCTGCACGCGCGTGTGTGTGACACTAAGGTTATGTGCTTAATGCGTTTTGAAAAACAAAACAGGGAAACTTTAGTGACTACCTGTAGGTTGTGTTGTTATCTTTCACTTTATTATAGCTCCCTCTTCTTACACCAACAGCTTCAATATGCCTTTAATGTATACTCTTTCGTCGCGTCCCGTTTGGACCTGTACTCTTTTATTGCTTTACATCAGCCGTCTCACAAAGTGCTTTAAAAATAAAGCACTGAAGCTGTTTGCTGTAAAAGCTTGAAATGTTGTTTAAGTAAGAAAGAAACAAGTATGGACCTCAGGGATCAGCTATTATTGTTGCCAATGTATACTACATATATACTATATATACACCGATCAGCCACAATATTAAAACCACTGACAGGAGAAGTAAATAACATTGACTGTCTTGTGACAACACAATGTCCTGCTGGGAAACTTTTGGACCTGGCATTCATGTGGATGTTACTTAGACATGTAGCACCCATCGAGACCCGACCAGACACCCCCAGCAGGATGCAGCCTGACACAGGCACACACACAATTTAGGAACGACTCAAAAAACAGCACAAGGTGTTGACCTGGCCTCCAAATTCTCTAGATCCCAAACTGATCAAGTATCTGTGGGATGCACTGGAGCAAGCCTGATCCACAGAGGCCCCTCCCATCAACTCATAGCACCCAAAGGCCCCCACTATCAACGTTGTGTTGCCAGACACCACAGGACACCCTCAGAAGGCCCATGTCCATTGTCTGATGAATCACAGCTGTTTTGTAGGCACAAGGGAGACACAATATTAGGATGGTGGTCATAATGTTATGCCTGATTGGTGTATATACGTTGTAAGCAGGCCTGCCAGACTCAAAAGAATCTTTTCTACAAATAATATTATTGTCTTCGTCAAACTTTCTTCTTTGTCAAACTTTCGTCGTGTGGCTTTGATGACTTCAACCATACACTTGTAGTCTCTGGCTAAAAACCTTCACGCTTCCAGACAGGTAATTCTTCCCTGGGGTTTCATTAACACATAGCAAGACAAGAGACGAAGATGGCATTAATAAAAGAACGGCATTCAAACCTCAGACGGTGGGAGGTGATAAAGACATATTGATGGAAATGTGACATTTCTGTTGGTTTCATCCAGCCGGATGAATGAAAAGGATTCCAACGATGATTCAAAATGACCGTGATCAGCTCAGATAATCGCAATCAGACAATTTCAGCCAGGACCGTTTTGGTCAAAGGCGCTTTATTTGCATTAGCAGTAATTAGTCTTGGCGGCGTGTGGCTCTGTTCTGGGACCTCCCTACCCTTCCATGTTCCTACACAGAAAGCCTAAGGCAGGGAGAGCAGTGGCAATCACCCAACCCACCCCCCGGAAACAGAACAGAGGAGGCATCAGTGACACAGAAATGACACTGATCGAGGCAGACACAGCTTGAAGGAGGTGCTGGGTCGGAGGTTGTCTGCAGAGCATCTTGCAGGCAGAGGAAAGAGCAAGTGTAGGCAAGTTAAAGCAGCTTTAAATAAGGCGCCCTGGAGGAGATGTGCCTATGGAGCTGTCAGCTGATGTAGCTTGTAAGTCAGGGTTGACTCCGCGGCCTGTCTGAGTAACACTGTTGTTAATAATTGAGAAACAACAAACTGCCACACAGAATCAGCAAACATATGTTAATGTGACAAGCTCTGACCAGTTTGTTCTTTAGCTTCAGTATTGATGAACATTTAGCGATGCTAGTTGATGTGTCTGGGATGCATGGAATCCAGTAATGTTCAGACAATTTCATAGCGCTGGCATTACATAATGATTGGTATCTAGTTCTTTTCATCTTAGTTCTTAATTTCTTTATTTTTCCTCAGTGTGACAGAGATTCATTGAAATGCCTGCCTCCAGCAGCTATTATTCATCAGTAGAGCAGTGTAGTTGAGAGCAGCCGTGGCTCAAAGGCACATTCCCTTCAGACGTCTTTATAAAATTCAAGGATCTTAATGTGAAGACTGTAAGCATCCTATGCGTTGTCCCTTTTGGGAAGGGTGAAACGAGCAGCCTCTATTCTGTGCATCCGTGCGCCTGCATCAGAAAAAGGGAAACCATACTGGTATTCATCCAATCTCTCTCTCGCTCTCCCTCTCACACTCAGACTGAGTTGTCTGTTCTAGGCTGTTTCGGTTTGTTTGTGTAGCAGTCACATTTCCCATCAGGACACAGACTCAAATAAACACAGCCATGCTGGAAAGAAGGAAAAAAAAAATATCCAAGTGTCTGTCTGTGTGTGTGTGTTTGCGTGTGGTAATGTGCCGAGCGCATAAAGTCCAGGCTGTGTTTAATGTAACAGAAACATAATCAGACAACCGGTTTGCTGTAACTCTGACCCGCGTCTGCTTGTGTGTCTTTCTGCGGAAGATAACCTCACGCGCGCACGTCTCTCTCTCTTTGTGCGAGTTTCGTTGCTGGAAGCGTGTCACAGTCGCGACCCGTGTGTGGCTTTACGCTGTGTGACAGTCCACAGCGGTCTCATTGTCTGCTAGGAATATTACGTTTGGCTTCGTAAAACAAATTACACCATTTAGGCCCATTCTGGTTGTTCCACACACGCCACGCTCACACACATAAACGCACTGAGGCTGACGACGTGGAGCGGGAAGGGGACAGCTTGGCGTTTTTGACTCAAATTAGGCTTATTTGCTTGACTATACCTTGGCTCATGTTTGGATGATTATCCTCTATTCAAGTGTTCTCTCTGATTGGCTAATGTTCAGTCTGAACGTGTCTGGGAAACACATTGCGACTTCTACTTCTGAAAGTGTAAAGCCAGTCGTCAGTCGCAGCAAAGTCCACTAAATTGACTTTTAAATCCTAGGGTTTGGCTGCGTGGTTCTTTTTCTTTGGGATACTTTTTTGGCAGCAGGGCAGCGAAGCGATTAGTCTGATGCCCCTAAACTAGAAAGTTTAGGCTAAAATCCGTGTGCCTGACAAGCCTCAGCTGCTAACATGTCCTTGTCCTGCTGCTTGGGTTATAGATAGAACTTCCTGCAAGAAAGGTAGGCATCAAGATGAGGCGTCGCTCCTCATGGAGTCGCCGCGGTATTTTAAAAAAGACTTTCCTGTGATTGTCTAAGCTTTACTGGCGCTCAGTGGACTGTCCCATTTAGAACGTACCACTTGCCTCTGGCGCAGAAGAAGGAAAGCCGTAAAGTATTCGGATTTTTTTTTTTTTTTGCACAGATTAAGTATGATTGTACAAGAATGTTGATCTAAAATGATTTACAGAGCAAACAGAACCGACCGACCAAGATTTTTTTTTTTTTCTGTATTCTGCAGTTTACATCTCATAATGTCGTGTAATGTGATATAATGAGTTTGACTTGGGCCTAACAGGCTGTCTGCTCGGATATCTTCTCAACGCCGTGAGGTTTTCATTCGTTCGGACACATGTCGCTTACACACACACGGCCTTTTCATTGGTTCGGCCGGACGCCCGTGACACACATGTTCCACCCTCCCCACCAGTGAACCGACCAGGTGTTTTTCATCATGTTGACATGGCAACGGTAAAACACAGTGGTTATTTTAGCTCCTAGCTGTAATTTAGACGTTTACATCAATTACTGTTACAATCAACTTACACACACACACGCACACATATATACACACACTACTGGTAGTGTGCATACACATGTGTGCATACATGCGTCCTTTTTATATTTAGGTGTGTTTTTCTGCCTCGGTTTGCACGTCCAGCCCCTCAGTCCTCTCTCTCTCTTTCTTTCTCTTTCTCTCTTTCTTTCTCTCTCTCTTTTAGTGTGTAAGGCGGGAGCAATTCACCGCAGGCCGTCTGTGTGTGTGTGTGTGTGTGTGTGTGTGTGAGACAGCGTGCACGCGCATTCAGCAACGCACATGCGTGTGTGTTCACACATGGAACCAATATTGAGGCCAGATGTTCGTTTTGCTACAACAAGACCTCTACACGCAACACTAGCCAGCTACACACACACACATGCGCACACACACACAGAAATGCAAAGGATACACCAATCTGGCAGCGCTTGTGTAATTAGGAAGCTGATTGGTTAGATTAAATGTCCATCTGACCCTTGACCAATAGTTAATTTGAAAACCCTGCCCGCCTCCCCCTTTCCTCTGTCTCCTGTCCCTCTTGGCGCGTCTCTCCTTCCCTTTCCTTACCTCGTCTACTCATTTAATCTGAGTTTTTTTTTTTTCACACAATCAGGTTTTTCTTCTCTTTTTTTTTTTTGCTTTTGCAATGGTGACTGATGTAATCTGACAAATAAAAGAAAAAGTAGCCCGGAGAAACGGATGGTAAATAGTTAGAGTCAAACTGCTTCCAGTAAATGACTGAAGTATACTGACAAATGAGCTACTTTTTTACCCCTGGTTTTATCCATCAGAGTTTCTAGGCTATATAATAATGAAAAATGGCTTTATATGCAGAAGTACATAGTAAAGATACACACACACACACAATAGTTTCAAAGACTTTCATATTTCTTTTCCTTGTTATTATCTAATGAGCTTTAGACGGGTGTGACTAAGGAGTGACTCTTCCAAACTGCATTCATTTTAACTGCAATCACTTGATAATTGTCGGACTTTTGTTGAAGGGGTGCAGTGGATATCTTCTGCCAAAACACAGCAGTAAAAGATGTACTAATAAGATACCAGTCTGACGTGCATTTCCGTCTCTGACGTGTGCCAAACGTACCGCGGCACACCTACGGCCTTTAACGTATCTCGTGCCGCAGCAAAGTTTTGAGTGTTGTTGAGGTGGTGATCGTCATGGCAGCGCCACGCCTCAGATCACCGCAGAGAAGCAGATATAGAAAAGAATCTAAAAAGGTGCAGCGCCCGTATTGGCATTCGCGCCGCATACACACACGCGCGCTCTCTGAAAAAATATACAGTACATGCACGCACACACACGCAGGCTCGACCAGTCATCTTGACACTTTAATCCACTTCACTTAAGGACATCCAGTCACACCCTGCTTTGGCGTGCGTGAGAGAGCAAAAGTGAGAGAGTGAGAGAAAAGTGTGGATGTGTGCGTGTGTGTTTGTGAGCACGCAATGCCATGGCAACCTTGGCGGTCCAAGGCCCTCTTGGCGAGGTAGCAAGATTGCCCTGGGCACGAGCGCGTGCAGCAGACAGTGCTACCCCTGTGAGTGTGTGTCTGTGTGTGAATGGGTGAGCGGAATGCAGAGTGGAGATTTTCACTTTTAACTCCTCAGTGGAAACGCACATCCACCCTTAAACCTACAGTACACACAAGCAGAGCGCTGTGCATACTTGATAAGGCGAGGAAGCGAGAGAAAGATGCATCGCTTTCCTCTTTTTCCATCTGAATGTTTCTATCTCACCCGTAGCTCCTCCCTTTTCTCTATCTGTCTCCCCCTTCGTGTCCCCATGTGAGGTCTTCACTCATTAGGAATTCTCCACTTGTGTGTGCGCGCGTCTTGTGTGCGAGCGTGTTTATGAATTCTGCTCCGCTGGCATGATGCATCTTGTACACTCAATTTCCCTCAAGACCATTTCTCTTTTGTTCTGTTTCTCACTCTCTCTCTCTCTCTATCTGTGCACGACGCAACAGGATCCGACACAACTCGGCACAGCTTCAACTGTTCAAGACGGGTTTGCTTCTAGAGTGTATATATCGACTCGTATTGTGTTCCTGTAGGCCTCTGTGGCTCGGCGGATTGAGCCAAAGCTAAAGATATTATTATAGTGTTGTTGTGCTGTGAAAGCCTTGTATCTGTGCTGCCTTCACAGCTAAGATGTTTTGGTGAGCGCTATAGAGAGTGTTGTATGAGTTTGTATAAGATGCATTTCTGGCTCCGTGCCGCTGCCTCTCCACTGGTCCAAGATACATCAGATTGGAGCTGCAGAGAAATAGCAACATAGCTTCACAAACTTTTGGACCTGGCATGGATGTTACTTAGACATGTAGCACCCACCTAGACCAGACCAGGCACCACCACCCTACAGCAAAGAGCAGCACAAGGTGTTGACCTGGCCTCCAAATTGACTAGATCACTAACTGATCAAGTATCTGTGGGATGATCCACAGAGGCCCCTCAACCCATAGGACCCAAAGGGACCCACAAGGGAGGAGGCACAGGGGAAACCTACACAATATTAGGTCATAATGTTATGCCTGATTGGTGTATATTGAATGTACATTTAAAATTCAAACTTTGACTTTTCGCTCCTTTAAATACACAAGTGACAGCCCCTCATAGCTGTGATTGTGTTGCAGTTTGTTCATGTGGGGGATATTTTTGCACCACATTTGACTTTTGTTTGATTACAGTTTTTTGTTTTGTTTTTGAGGGGGTCAGCAACAGCAGTGTGTGTGTGAAGCCTTGAAGTCACACTTTTAAAGAAGTAATATACTTGTAAATGAGCACACACTGTAAGTTAGACGGCAACCATGTTATTCAGTGTCCGTAAGACTGAGAGGATTCAGTGACAGTTGTTTTAGCTGTGACCTAAAGATTAGAAACTGTCTCTCTAATCCGACCCTAGAGATATACAGACTCAGACAGACGCAAACTGTTTCATAAAACACCCACTGATAGTTGTCACTTCAGTACTATGCAATTATATGTAATAAAGGTTAAATAAGGATAAATTACCTGAGCTGTCGCCTAAGGCATAAGTACCATTCTCGTGAACTAACTGTCTCAGGAACACTTGGAGGCATTTATCAGTACAGAGTTCTTAGTAGCAGACTTAGTAGTAGTTTGGGCATGACAAGTTTGACTCTTAAGTACAGACAGGAGGACGCAGTACAGTCATTCACAATGAGAGAGAGAGAGAGATGAACTGATTAGAATTCGGTTCAGGTCACTGTGACAGCTTGTTGGCTGTAAATAAAGAATCCATGCGTTGGTTATGCCAAAGTTTCAGACAAATATCTGACAGGACCGCACCTTCTTCATTTCCTCTCCCTGGATGACAAGCGGGACGGGGGGTGGGGTGGCTCCAGTTGCTCTGGAAGTCCACGACAAGCTAATTGGTTTTCGTTGATGTCGAGCTTCAGGGGATTGCTGTTACACCAGTCATCTCTACTCCTCTGGACAACAAGGGCCCTACCTAAAGCATGCTCTCAGCTGAAAGACTTCGCTGGAATCATGTTAATGTACTCGCACAAACACGGTTCATTTTCTTCACTGAATTTGAGTCTGGACATGCGTGACTGTAAACTGTAATTTCTGCGTAGGCGAGTTGGTAATTCTAGTTTATTACACGAGACAGATAAAGAGAGAAGGAGGGGTGGGTTTGAGGAGCAGGGGAGTAAATAGAGACGGACAGAATGTGAGAGAATACTCTGGATATGCTGTTAAACATCAGTCAAATGATTGCGTAATCCGTGCTTGTGGGTTTGCATTATGTGTGTGTGTGTGTGTACTGTTGCTTGAAGGTGCGTCATTGTTGCAGATGTTTGGCTTCTGACGTTGTACAGACACACAAATTAACGTGCGCGCACACACACACACACACGCGCGCTGACACAAACATTCACGCAGTCAGGTCCCCTAGTCCCATCTATCCTGTTCCTTAATAGACCAGGTGCAGCCAAACAATGGGTGCGTGCATGCGTGTCCCTGTTTGTGTGTCACTCTCGGTTATCACTGCGCTCGCATGTCCTTGAGTGTTTTTATTTCGAAAGTTGTCTTGACGACTTCACTCCGAGGCGACGTGTTTCTCCCGCGCGCTCTTACTCAGCACAGCGTATGGAGAGACCGCTCTCACATGTCTCTTTGCGCCAGATCAACACAATTACAACGCTGTTAACTCCCCCCTTCTCTCAGAAATGCTGGAACCATGATCCATCTTTCTATCTGTAACAGAATAGTTTTCCGATACCCAAGCCAAGTCTGATAGGATCCGCTTCCAGCCCGGCATTTATTCCTGTGTCTCGGGTCTAGGTCAGCGAGATAATCAAACCCATTTTGGAGGGAAAGTCCTCCCTGAAAGTGGATCCATGTTATGCCTTTGATCTACCACAGCCCGCTGATTAAGAACAACTCGCTCTCTTTCTCTCGCAGCGCCGCGGACCCCGAGAGTCGCACCTTTAATGTGTGATGCTGGAAAGGAACTTGTGAACTCGGCCGACCGTAAATGGGAGACGACAGGGAAATGGGAGGGGAACAGTTGAATTTTAGTTCCTTTTCGTTGTCCTCAAGTCCGATCGATATGGTTTATCACCACTTTGGTTCGATCGCCGCTTCTTTTCGTAACCGTTGATTGCAGATCGGATCAAAAAGGTCAGATTTAAAGTAATGCGTCTTATATTAGGCTGTAAATGTTCCTTAAACTGTCTGTTTTAATCATATATCACAGTTAACACGGCTCATTTGAATGCACTCGGTTAATGCGCAGTGACGGATTGAAAGGATTGTCCTCATTTTACCTATTTAGATGAATCGGTTTATCTTTCCGCTCATTTGCCAGCTGTCTAATTAATGCTATCTTTGTTTTTTGCCTTTTATGTTTCCCGTGAAGTATTCCCAGTAGAGAAGGAACGCCATTGTAATAACAGATGGTCAAACTTAACAAAAACAAAAATAAGGCTCGCATTGTAACAAACTGCGGCTTAACTACTTGTTTATTGCAGAATGAAATTCAAAAAATCATATTGTATACAGTTTTTTTTTCTTGCCAAAAATCAAATTAAGTTTGTGTTGTGTTGTGATGTATGCTTACGTTTGAAGTTGCATACGTACGAATGTGCGTTAAGCGTCCAAACACATCGCACAAACTGAGTTTACTCTCAAACACATTGCAAACATATGTGAGAGATCACCGTCATTTAAAGGCCGCTATTTGCAGATTAACCAGGAGGCAAGTGTTACATTACCTCAAGACCACCGAGCGAGCTGTAGGCAGAGAGGGGGAGAGAGATAAAAAAAAAAAGAAGAGAGCGCAGAGACAGAGACGACAAAGATGTGAGGAGGAGAGGGAAGACGCGGGGAGAACGAGGAGAGGAATAAAGGCAGACAGAGAGAGAGAGAGAGAGAAAGGGGAGCAGCTGCCAAACTCTGAGTGGGGTTAAGCATCACCACAAGTACAGCCTAATAAGGTCTGGAAGTGTGCACACGCGCACGGACGCACAGACTTGGCCCGTGTTCAAAATAAGTGTTTCTGCAGTAAGCAACAGTAAGCAGTAAATCACATCTGCCCCCAGAGCCTGCAAAGCCGAATACTGTTGTGATGCATAATGCTGAAATGTTGCGGAGGAGTTTTCCTGTGCTGACCTTAACGCAGCGTGATATTTGAAGCTATTTTAGTGGTGGACTCATTTACAAGTCTATTAGATTCACTGGGTCAGAGCTTGTCTTACTGGCTTCTCTCTCTCTCTTTTGTTTTTGTTTCTCCTCTGGCAGAATATGTAATACTAATGTACGGATTCTGAGAAAGCAGGAACCGTTTCTACTGTGTGAGACCTGAAGATTTCTGTAGGCGAGAGCATAGGCATGACTTTATTCTACCGAAAGTCACACGTCGACGGCCACAGGATGTGTTGCAACATCAACAGGTATCCTGTCTGCTGATGTTAACCTGCGACCTGCCAAGCGATAAATATTGTTCTCTCTCCCTCTTGAACGGCATTGTGTGTGGTCTGTTGTATACACCGATCAGCCACAACATTAAAACCACTGACAGGGGAGGTAAACAGCGTTGACCAGCTTGTGACAATTCAGTGTTCTGCTGGGAAACATTTGGACCTGGCATTCATTCATGTGGATGTTACTTAGACTTGCACCACCCACCTAGACCAGACCAGGCACCCACACCCTGTAGCAATGACACTCCTTGATGGCAGCACACATCCCCAGGCTTGGCACACACACAGAAACAGTTTAGGAACAACTAGAAATTGATCAAGTATCTGTGGGATGATCCACAGAGGCCCCTCCCCTCAACCCATAGACCGACACAATTTTAGGCAGGTGGTCGTAATGTTATGCCTCATCTGTGTATATTATGTGCACTGTTAGACTGGGTACACTGTTGTTGTGTGCGTTCCTTTTTTTGTTTTTATTGTTAAACCCGAAAAAGGATTTTCAGTCTGCCAAGAGCGCTGACTGATTGTTGGTACATGCAAGCGTGTCAGATTAAACGTCCCCCGTGCGGTAGGCATTAGTTGAGTTAGTCAGCTGAAACAACTTAAGAATCAACTAAGCACCGAGCACAATTAAGCCCTGATTTGTCTTGTTTCTGATGTCCATTTCAAACACGTCCACTGAAGGTGTTTGTGAGTCGTTTGTTTTTAGCCCCCAGACAGGCGCTTGTTACGACACGTTGCCTCACACTGCGTCTGCACTGAGTCACAGAAAAGTATTTAAGAGAGACGGCGTCACGCGGTTTTATCAGCGTATAATAACAACACCTGAGCTGCTCTGACGTGGTAAACTTTTATCAGATATCTTTAAATAAACTGTAACGACGTCAGAAATGTTGTAGTTCAACTTCAGTGCACTTATTCCGAAGTCGTTTTCTGACACATATGAAGTTGAGCTTTGACTCGGATCCCTTGTTTAGAGAACAGCTTCCAGTCTGTTAAAGCATTAGTAATCCCCAGCAGCATTTTATACCTGCTACATTGAAGCCCGTATTGTAGCGGCTCCATAATCGGGTATAAATCACATTGTCTCCTCTCAGCAATAAGTAGTGATCTAGTTTTGAGGTCACATGGAAGAGAGAAGCCCAAAGTGACTCACCGTTATTAGACAGCTCTTAATCTCTTTTCAACTCTTTAATACTGAAATGTGTGAGGTGCAGGATTCGCTTTCACCTCCTGTGTGACAGTTAACGGAGGAGTTAGGTGGTGGAGGCCAGTCGTCATTTTTAGATAAACTAAGATTGTGATTTAATAAGGTGAGATAGAAAGATAGATACAGATCCTTTTGTCCTTTAAGGAAAGGTGTTGCCACAGTCTGAAGAGAGCCTTGCATAAATACATAAACCAGTCAAGCATAACATTATGACCACTGACAGGAGAAGGGAATGACATTGATCGTTATGTGACAATGTAATGTCTACTGGGAAACCTTTGGACCTGGCATTCCCATGGATGTTATTTAGTCATGTAGCACCCACCTAGACCAGACCAGGCAGCCCCACCCTGTAGCAATGACACTCCTTGATGGCAGCAGCCATCCCCAGCAGGATGCAGCTTTACACCGGCACACACACAAAAACGGTTTAGGAACAACTTGAAAACATGAAAAGCTGCACAAGGTGTTGACCTGGCCTCCAAATTCACTAGATCCCAAACTGATCAAGATCTGTGGCATGTACTGGAACAAGCCTGATCCACAGAGACCCCTCCCCTCAACCCATAGGACCCAAAGCCCCCCACTAACAACATCCTGTTACCAGACACCACAGGACACCCTCAGAAGAAGGTCCATGTCCATTCTCTGATGAGTCACAACTGTTATGGAGGCACAAGGAGGACCTACACAATATTAGGAAGGTGGTTTTAATGTTGTGGGTGATCGGTGTATATAGGTAGCCTGCCGTAACGTGCCCCTTTTTCTAGGCCAGAGATCTGTACCTGTGTGAAGGATGGGTGGCGGGGGTGTCTGGGGTCATGTGTTGTGCAGCGTGCTCTGCGTGTGATGGCTTTGTTGTTGATGTCTGAGATGCTGAATGTGATGGAACAGCGGAGGAGCATGGCTTGAATTATACTTCTGTAAAGCAACAGCAGAAAGTGCTTTGAATCTGCGGATGGCGGAGACTCCCATGTTTGCATCCACTTGGATTTTCCATCCTCGACAAGACAACCATTAAACAAACACGAACGTCACAGAAGCTACAGCGTTTGCAAATTGGACAGCAGCGATACTGCGGAAGGCCTAAACAAACTCAGCAAGTCGGCCACTCCAAGCTAAATAATAACTGTTGAGTCCCTCGCAAGAGCTAAGTGAGGAATGAATGTTGACATTGCTGCTTGCAACGCAGCCCTCCTAAGTAACCTAAGAAGCCAAAATGAAAATCGTCAAGTCCCACAGTGTTCAGACAATAAGAATTAAATCACACACACACCCACGCACACACACACACACACGTAAACCAAAGCAGACAACTGCCGCTTGCTCGCTCCCTCTCCCCCCGAGGCAAGGAAAAAGCAAAGGAGCCTTGCAAAACAAAATGAATAATGGGAGGATGGAGAGATCGGAGATAACTCTGTGTCCCCCTTCTCTCTCTCACTGAATGGTTATCACTTTCTCTCTGCTCTCTCTTCTGCCCACCCCCCTTCCCCCTCTTTTACCTCCCCCCCTTCCTCCTCCTCTGCTGAAGGGAGATTAAAAGCTGATAGGAGATTGCAAAGACATGTTGCACTCCTGTTCTGACACACACGCACATGCATACAGAGGGTAACATTAGCCCTTGTATAGCTGGGAGCTCTTGATGTAAAACACATGTTCCTGCCTCGCCAGTGTGTGCCGGTGTGTCTACGGCTGTTTAAACCAACTTTATCGCTCCATCAGTTCAGAGACAAGGAACGATTCATTCAGAGACGAGAGTGGTGTGGCGGTGGGCGGGTGTGTGGTGGGGGGACTGGGTTTGGAGGGGGTGGTTGAGTCAGTGCGCGAGTCTGTGTGTATGTGTGTGTGTCGATTTGCATGTGGGAGACAGTGATTGACAGAATTTCTCCTTTATTATTAATCAAACCGCCTGAATGCCAAATGCACAGACACTCAGGCTGCGGATAGATTAAATAGATGTGTAGTAAATGTATGACACAGTTACAGACTGTGAACAGTCATTAATAACGTCTTTCAGGGGATCTGTTATTTATTATTTTCTCATACCAAAGTAATTCTACAAATGAATTGAAAATCAGAAAAAAAGAACAGCTTACAATTTATAATAATAATCATTTGTGTGTCTCTTTTGATTAGACATAGAAAGGTCTATCACAGACATTTTTGTTTTGTTTTGAGGGACCAGAGATAACATTTCTTTCCTCTGCCGTAGTTTAAACTCCTTAAAAGACGACCAGCTCGAACATCACAGACGCACAGTTCAGGCATAACATTATGAGAAGTGAATAACGTTGACCATCTTTTGACAGTAACAGGATGTTACTCAGACATGTAGCACCCACCTATACCAGACCAGGTACCCCTACCCCATAGCAGTGACACTCCTTGTCGCAAAAACGGTTTAGGAACAACCTGACCTGGCCTCCAATTGCACTAGAACCGATCTAGTATCTGTGGGATGCACTGGAACAAGCCTGATCCACTTACGCTGCTCAGCTGCTCTGTGACATAATCTAACTAAAGCTAGGTTCGCAATTTTCTGTGCTTTAGTGTGATAGGTGTGATTTCTATGCCAGTGTGTCAAGTTTCTTCTTGTATGTCAAACAAAAGCAACAGAAACTGGGTGGACCACGCAGGAGTTGGAAGCGTTAAATGTCAAACGGCTGCTTGACTGAAAACGGTGCGACAGAGACGGTGTGAATGACAACTGAACCGTCTGCGCTCGTCCAACCGCTGATGGACGTGGACGAGGAAATGAGTTTCAGACCAAACACACTTTTTATGGATGTGGTTTGTAGTTACATTTCTGGGTAGGCGCACATCAGACGAAGGTGGATTTGACACACCGGTGTATATAAAGTCTTCTGGGTTTCTCTCACTCAAAAATGAATAGCTGAATTTGAGTGAGGATGAAGTTTAAAAAAAATAAATAAAAATGCAAACCGCTGTCATGTTTACTGCTGGCATATTCTAGCTGGTACGTACCTTGCATGGCGTCAGCGGAAAAATGTGGTTGTTTGATCACATTCACAAAATTGGACACAAATAAGCGTTTAGCGTCGCACTGGAGACAGAATTCTTCTCATTGTATCCGTTTATTGCATCCGCTCGAGATCAGAGTGACACAGATCTAGTTATCAGAATTTAGTGGAAAAGCAAACAACTTTAATTCTGCTGGAACTTTACAGGAGAAAGGGCTTATAAGTCTAATCTAAACTGTAACGGTGGAGCACATCTGAAAAAAAACAGCCACCCTGACACAACGTCTGCTTTTGGTTAACCACCGCCATGGGTTTAGTCTGGTAGAAAAGTAAAACTACAGGTGACTTCAGCGTACACACACATATTTTGCACTCGCGGCTCTGTGTTGCATCAGCCTTCAAATTATGCCCTTCTGTTCCTAACAGCATTAAAAAAGAAAAGAAGAAATAACAGGGGCTTGCTTGAAAGGCATAATTCATCAAAGGAGAATTGGCAAATGAATGTATGAACTTTTTTTTTTCCTTTTTTCTTTTCCTGGCTCGTGTTTACACTGTGCCCTCCTCGGTTTAGTTCTCTGCTTTTAGACTGCGGTGTTGTCGCCGAGCCGCTGGACCCGCGCTGTAGTTTTTAACTAAATTGCACAGCGCTGCGAAAATCAAAGGCGAAGGAGCGCGTGTCGATAACATTTTGTTAAACCGATTGATAGGATGGTCAACCGGTGTGAGCGAAATAGCTGAGAACAAATAGATTTGCTTGATAAAGGTTTCTTCTTGCCGCCAGTCGTTCAGGCAGACTGAACTCATCTACATTTAGATTCACCGGCCAATGTGTGTGGTCATCCGTGCCTTTCATTTAGACCGCGTGTGTGTGTGTGGGTGGGTGGCTGTGCGAGCTTTTATTGACCGGCAGATGAAGGCCGTGTGTGTGTGATGAGAAGCAGGGGACCAGATGGACTTATGGGAAATAAAAACCTTTTATTTATTTATACAATTTGATTAAATGGCATTTGTTTCTGTCTCTTGGTGTGTGTTTGTGCGTGTGTGTGTGCGCCTCGTGTTTAATGACAAATAGAATAGAGGGATCAGAGCAATCAGGTTTGAATGATTACTATGGGAACCAGTAGAGCGACTGATAGGGAGGCAGAGGAAGGGAAGTAGAAGAGACAAAGATTACAGAATCAACTCGCTCTCACCCATCAGTAAAATACCGACAATGATGCCGCTGTTAGTGATCTCTCTCCGGTTCTCTCGCTCTCTCAGCCTCCCGTTATTTAACTCTGTGAAATTGATGCCAGTAATCCCTGATTTATCTCCGTTTCTTCCTTCCTGCCCACTTCCTCTGTTTTCTCCGTCTCGTTTTCTCTTCGCTCCTATCGATGTATTTCCCTGCGTCAGTACTTCTATAATAAGGCCATTAATTACAGCAGTTTTTTTTTTATTAAAAAAAAAAAAAAAAAAAAAAAGCACTTTCACAAATATCGCCCCTGGATGTTTTTCTATTTTCTGCTAGCAACTGTTCATTTGAATCCTTCTCATTTAAGAGATTGGAGGCATTAAAAATAACACAATGACATATCACAGTCGCCAGGGCTGCAGCTCCAGTAGTTTAATATCGGTGATTAATATCGGTTGCATCCAAGAAAACATTAATTCTCATTACGGTTCCCTCAGATGACGTGTTCAGTTCACTTGATATATCCAGTTCAGTGGCATTATTGTCATTTTTCGTTACTGATTTATCTGAAGGTTGTGTTCTGGTTTAATCGTTGGGTCAGTTAAACGCTGAAATTTGTTTTTAAATGACAGAGATCGCTTGTCTTTCGCCCGATTGCTTCGTAGTTAAGAGCGGATTCAGGACTGAATGGTGCATTTTAAGCTATTCCAGGTATAATAACAGTTAAATATTGTAAACGTGTCCAGAGGAACTACATTTACACAGCTCCTCTTTTTAATTCTGCAAGTTCTTGTCTGGTTTGCAGGCACACTTTCTGCAAGATGGTTTTGTTGAAGAAGGAATGTTACACCTGCATGCTTCCAACAGATCTAGCCGGAGGCGTAGTATTTTCAGGTTGTCTGACCGTTTGAACCACCTCATAATTGTAACATCTCGGGACGCCTAGAAGCAATTTTTTCAGATTTGGCACAAATGTTCGTTTAAACTGGAGGGTGAACTGATCAGCATTTGAGGCTCAAGGTAATCGCTGTAACCTCACAAGAAACGCATTTGAATTCAAGAATTCATTCATTCAAATTGCAGATGATGTCTTAGACCTTCAAAATAATCATCGTACTCTTGTGTGCAAAAGAAATAAAGACATATTGTAGCTGCCAGCAGCTACTTGAAGATTATTATGAATCAGTGGTGGCTCAATAAAACCATGGCGGATCCATTTGATGCCAGTTGACCAGCTGATTGAATTGTTTCAGCTCGAGCAATCATCCTGGAGGATCACTGCAGCGCTGCCTCACCCGTGGTTACCTTTGTTTTAATCAGGTGTCGAGTATAACGTGTACATTTGTTTCAAAAAGGGAGAATGGATGCAGTAAGCGTGCTATAGTAACAGAGCTATGACTTTTTTTGTGTGTGTGTTTTGTGATTTTTAGAAATTAAACTTGTGGTATGATCTTTTCTCTCAGTTGATTTTTCTCATTACGATAATTTGGATGCTTGGAAGGTCGGATGCTTTTCTAGTAAAGGTTTCTTGGATGGAGCGATTAAGAAATGTGGCTCCCCAGAGAAGCTGAATGTAACTGCCGTAGCCTGCCAGTACACTGTGGATGTGTGTGTGTGTGTGTGCGCGCGCGTGTGGTTTATCTACACTACAGTTCATGTGTAATGGCTGTAACCTAACTTACAGAGGACGTAGTGTGCGACTGCACAGTGTGTATCTGTCTGCTGTACACCAACTAACAACCTGCAGCTCGCCTGACACACTCGCTTTGGCTAAAGAGCGTGATCTGTGTGTGTGTGCGCGCGCGCTAGAAAGAACGAACGAAAGACAAGGAGTGTCTACATATGTTCCAGCACAGATTCCAACCTCATAAATCACTTCAACTGGTGTTCAACAGTCAATCTCTGTCTCTCTCCCTCTCTCTCTCCCCCATCTCCACTTCTCTCTTTCTCCCTCTCAGTTGAAACTCGCTGTTCTTCCTCTGCCAAGAGGGAGATTTGTGTTCTGTGTCTCTGTCGTATAGGATTAGAGAAGAGACAACGAGAACAGAAGGAAGGAGGGAGAGGGAGAACGAGAAGGGGAAATAGATAGAAGGAGGGATAAAATGGAGGGAAGAAGCGAGAGAGAGCGAAACGAGATTTTAGCCATTTTCTTGGCAGTGTCTCAGTCTCTCCCTCTTTCTCTCTGTCTCTCTCTCTCAGCCGTCCTTCGTCTCTGCTCTCCTCGCTCATTCGGCTTGTGTGTCTTCATCTGTGCCTGTGTGTCCTGATGCTATCCAGATGTGCAGCTACAGTGGGCTGTAAAACTTAGAGTTATTGTCATAACATTGTTGCTCACTGTGCGTGCGTGCGCGCGCGCGCGCGTGTGTGTGTGTGTGTGTGGGGGAGGACGGGTCGGTTCGTGGGCGTGTGCGCGCTCTCCGCTTCCTGTACGCTTGATTTTCGAGCGGATGGAGCGCCAACACATGGAGGCACGCTCCCTCACACGCAGGCAAGCGCTTGACCCGCATGCACGGACAAACAAACACGAGAGTCGCCAGTCCCCGCTGTAATTGGCTGCGGTGCGTGTTTGCAGGTTCTCCACTCTGCGTCCAGGATGTCCAGCTCCTTTGTATTTGTTCATCTGTGCTGGGATCTGATCTGGAATCAATAGCTCAGTGTCTTTTGTCTGATTGCTCCGTCGGTAAGTGGAGATTCAGAGTAGAACGATGCATGTAAATCTCAAGAGCCGTGATTTTGATTACCAGCCATAACGACAGCAGTTAAATAAATACATTTAGTGGAACTAAATGTACTCAGCTGTTGTTCATCAGTGGAGAACCACCAGAAAATGAACTACTTGACGGGTTAATAGGCACACTTGCTGTATTTTGACACTGTGTATTATATTTCTGCCTGCGCGCTGGCGACAGATCTGGCCATCTGTCTGTATGACCCATCTCATAAGCGTAATATCTCAGGAACACCTTGAGGAAAATCTCCTCAAGACTTGTCACAAGCGTTCACTCGGCCTCGATCAAGGGTCGCAGTGTCTTCGCGCATTCGTGGCCAAGAATGCATATGCTAATTATGATAAAGTTTCTCACAATTGTCTAACGGGAATCCACCCTCTTCACTTCCCGTCTCTGGATGACAGCCAGGACATGCAGCCTCCTGTTCCCCTTGCCGTCCAACACAAGCTCTCAGTGCTCCGCAGAAAAATGAATCTCTAAGTGAAGAAGACAGTACGCCTGGACTCAGCGAGTGACTTCTATTTCACTGAAAAAACACGCCGTATTAAATAAAGTCTTAACATCTGGCGAGACGTGGAGGTAAATCTTCCCTCGTTGGCCGAGGCCTACGACTGTTACTCTGATGATGCTCTAGATTGAGATTTTAAGCATATTAAAGAGTATGGGTTTTTTTTTTCACACAGCGGGGAGTCCGTTTGTTGATCGATGAGATCACCTCAAGGTTATTTCAGGTGACACGGGTTACAGTAGCCTGGCAGTTGCTGATGATAAAAGTCAGACTGTGAAATTAGTCACTGTCTCACAGGTCGGCATCCGATTTGCACGAAAACACAATGAATATTGAATATTAGCAAGTTATGAGTAATTCGGCACGTGGCCAGTTGAGGAGTTAGTCATGTGCATGAAACTCGGTGTGCACTGTCCCTGACAACATACATGAATAATACACCGAGATAATGCATTTAGAAGGTCAGTCAGCAGAACCAAGGCTTTTATACATGTAAATTGCCCAGCCGTATTACCACATGAAAAAAACATATATATACATTTAACAAAATATATGGACAGAGTTCTGTAATCTTTGTCTAATTTATACCAAGTGCTTTTTCAGTTAAATAATTATGTACCTCCCTGCTGATATCTGCCTGCATGCAGCATAGCAAGAGCTACCACAATTAGTTTTCTTACTTTCAGTAGAAACCTTTTGCCCCTTGCATTCATGCACAGTATGCAAACCAGCTTGTAATGACTAATAATCCATCACAGGAAGCCTTAATGTGGTTTTGTTTGAGTTTCGTCTGAGGTATTTTTATTTTTTTTTCCCCCTTTCCACAGCTCTGCTTACTGTCAATCACCTGACACCTGACACCCACGGGAAATAATAAAAGTCTTTGCCAGGAAATAATCCCTCAAAACACGTTGCTTGAGGATTTATTTATGTTGATGACGGTTGCAGATAGCCTAGAGTTTAGCCTTGTCACCTTTCTGCAGGATGTGGCTGCTCATCCATCCGAGAGGAAACGTGGCCCGGTGAAGGCTCTAACCACTAGAGGGAGCCTTGAAAATTCACTCTCTGCACAGATGCATGAAAGTAACACCCCTTACTTATGTTTATACACAGAGAAAACAAGAAAGTGATTTACGATATCGGCTGGGACACCACTTTGTCCTCCCCTCTTTGTACTCCACCTCTAGTAAACGGTGGGCGCGCGGATGGGACAACTTGTCCGACTGCTTTGGCTTTCTGCAGCGGTGGAAAACCTATTCTGTGGTGTTGATACTTTTAAGATTGTTTTGTCCGTCTGTGTCACAGCTACTGTTGAAAATGATCAGTATCTCCCCTGCGCTGCCTTCTGTTTACCCCTCTCCAACCTGTAGGGTCTCTGTTGTTTTTATTTGCTTCCTCGCCGCGACGAGATGAGAGAGTAGATATAGCGGGAGAGATACAATAATGAAAGGAAAATAAGAAAGGGAAAAGGAAAATCAGTGCTTTGGATCTCCCCTCCTCTTTGTCTTCCTCTCGTTGTGAGAAGGTTTTTAATGTTCCTCTCTTTTCTCTTTCGCTAACCACCCGTCTACCTCGATCACCCTCATCCCATCCCTCTCTCTCTCTTTCTCTTTCTTTCTTTCTTATTCTCAGTAAGTACTAAGTCACTTTGAAGGGCTCGGTATTTGCTAGCTGTAGGTGTCTTTAGTGAGTCCACAATCGTGTGTGTGTGTGTCTCATTATGAGAGTGCATGTAGCGGAGTGAGGAGAGGAAGAAAGAGTCAGCCCCTCAGGCTGTATCCGGATGAATGATGGTGTCTGTATGGGTATGGTGGATCGTCTCAAGCTGTTAGTCCAAAATCGTATTCACTAGTAGTAATTTGCTCACTCCCTTTCCTTGTTCTCCTCTCCCCGTTTCCTCCTCCTTCTTCTCTCTGCGTCTCTCTCTTGGTCTCTTTCTCCGACAGATTGCTTTCTGCAGGGGTGGTGGAGAAGTGGAGATAGAGAGAGGAAAAAATTGAGATTTCTTGTCCTTGAGTGACCCAGTTCTATTCCACTCTCAAAATGGAAAAAAAATAATAAAAAAAATCTTCTTTGTAGCTCTTTCAACCACTGGTGCTCTTACAAGAATTTTTGTCATTTTTTTTTTTTGTTATATAATTTATTTTTCAGTTTTGACGCTTTTTCTTTTCAGCCTCTTCCTGTGATTCTTGGTGCCTGCAATAAATCCAGTGTAGTGATTACCACAGTCAAGTTATTATAAATTATTTACATGGTGCAGTTATTTTCTTAAATGTAGTATTCTCCCTAATTTAGGTGTTTTACAGTGATCCTTTAACTTAAACTGATTTGATTTAGTTCCACTATCAGTCCATGTGTACTCTTAAATTATAACCTTTTATTGACCTAGAAAGCATCAGGGTTAATACATTAAACTGATATATGCAGATTGTCCTCTCTTATACACTTTGAACTTGAAATATAATACATTAAACAGACTTCTTTTTACTCTGTCAGCTCGTGAGATAAACAGCAAGAGTTGAGAAAACACATCTGAATTGGAGCTGTGAGTTTGTTTAAGAATATGTCATCGATAGAGAGTTTCACATCACACATGTGTGTCAAGTTCAAATGCAACAGGCCTAAATTTAACTCAGGCCTCCGCGCCTGGCCTGTAGTGTAGTGTTAGCTCGCTGCCTGTGGAGGTGTCTGAGCCGAGTTTGATTCTAGGCCAGGTTTCAGACCTGTTGATTGATCTGTTTGGCAGAATCTGTGTGCCATGTGCGAGAAGACCCAATGTTTTGAAGCCCAATTAAGGCCTCAGAAAGTGACATGCCAGATAGGACACCTCTACGCTGTTTCCTCAGCGGATGGAGGTGCTGTGTGGAGCACGCTATGGAAATCTCTCAACAAATGTGGTGTCGGGTGATATTCCCTGAGCAACCATTGCTCTCTCTGATATCGTGAGGGTTATCATACATGGTGCTGTCTGGAGCAAATGGAACAAAGATGAGACATTGATTACGCTCACACACACACTACTTGGAGAGTAGCTGATCTGTTCTGTTCCTCTTGACAGCTAGAGCATGGTCATCAACACCCCGAGTGTGTGTCTGTTAGTGTGTGTGTGTGTGTGTGTGTTAGCATGTGGCCCCAGTGCAACGAAAGGACTTTGAGAAACGGAGAGGGATGATGGGAGGAAGGGCTGGAGAAAGGGTTAGAGTAATTCAGATATTGATGTTTTAGTCTCTAACTCAGCCCTGAGGGCCTGTCTAGGTGGAAAATGTCAAATGGGCTCTGGGCTGGTCGGACCACTTAGCATCACTGGAGCCTCAGTGGTGACACAGAAATAAAGGACACGCACACACTCACAGAGAGAAAGCAGCAAAGAACTACATTAAATCATACATTGACCGATCAGCCAAAGCTTTAAAGCCACCTTCCTAATCCTTGTGCCTCCAAAACATCTCACTCATCAGCCAATGGACATGGGCCTTCTGAGGGTGTCCTGTGGGGGCCTTTGGGTCCTATGGGTTGAGGGGAGGGGCCTCTGTGGATCAACCCACAGATACTTGGATCAGTTTGGAGGCCAGGTCAACACCTTGTGCAGTTGGTTTTAGTTGTTCCTAAAGCATTTTTGCGTTGTCACAAGATGGTCAAAGTTATTTACTTCTCCTGTCAGTGGTTTTAATATTATGGCTGATCAGTGTATGCATTCATGTAAGGCTCTATACAGACTGTGGCAACAAATTTCCTTAAAGGACAATTAAGTATCTGTATCTATCTTTCATCTCACCTTATTAAATCACAATCCTAGTTTATCTAAAAATAAAGATTGACCACCACCGCTACCATCTAACTCCTCTGTTAACTGTCTGTATAATGTTTGAGACACCGAGCTAAAAACACCAACACACAGGAGGTGAAAGCGAATCCTGCACCTCACACATTTCAGTATTAAAGAGTTGAAAAGAGATTAAGAGCTGTCTAATAACGGTGAGTCACTATGGGCTTCTCTCTTCCATGTGACCTCAAAACTAGATCACTACTTATTGCTGAGAGGAGACAATGTGATTTATACCCGATTATGGAGCCGCTACAATACGGGCTTCAATGTAGCAGGTATAAAATGCTGCTGGGGATTACTAATGCTTTAACAGACTGGAAGCTGTTCTCTAAACAAGGGATCCGAGTCTCGAGTAAAAGCTCAGCTTCTGTTGCCATTTATACGTTTCAGAAGAAGACTGAAGGAGTTACAATATTTCCGATGTCATCGCACTTTATTTAAAGACAGTGGTTCAAAGTTGTGGCTGATCGGTGTACAGATATTGTTTGACGTGCACAAGGAAGCGTTGTCTCATCACTCACTGAGGGTAGCTTGCAAATGGATGTGAAAAAAAAAGATTTTCACAAGGTCTAGCACAAGTCTACAGATGACAGACAGTCTTTGAATGATTACCATGAAGTTCGTTGCAGACATTGTCAGTATTGGGTGGCTTTTATACAGGCATTCATGTTTCAATGTAATACGAAAACTTTACAGCAGATGTACAATTTTTCCAACCTTGTACAAAATTAGTCATGTTCTCCATAGCTAGGTTATATTGGGGGCGACTGTGACTCAGTAGGTAGAGCGGGTTGTCCACGAACCAGAGGGTTAGCGGTTCGATCGCCGGAATGTGCCACATGTCGAAGTGTCCTTGAGCAAGCTGGTAGTTTTGTGGAGTTAAATACCGCCAAGATGGCAATGGCCAGAGCCCCGATACTGAAGATCAAAACTTCTCTTCAGGAATGTGCGATACTTACAAAACTAATGTGAGCCATGTAATAGGCATTTTAGATGAATTAACGCAGAGGACACTGTGATAACACAGACCCTGTGCAGAGTCTAGCGCTGTAGCTGACGTACACGTCCCTAGGAATGTAACTACGGGCTGAGGCGACGCAGACCACAAAAGCTGTGATAGGTCCGCTTGGTCGTAGTGTGTTTCTGATTTAGTATTTCCGGCTGCTTCTCCATTGCCACAGTTTTCAAAATGATAGTTTTAGATCAATAAAGAAACTGTAAGATTGACTCGGAGGTTTGGAGATACAGACATCTGAATGACTCGGCAAAATTCTGCTGTAATTTTGGCTTAAGTTTCAGTCCCCATTGTTGAAGGTGAAGCAGGAAGTAGAAACAGCAAAAAAGACACAGGGTTGACTAGCGTTGTTTCAGCCAGAATTGGCCAACCGACGTTGGCTACGTGCGTAGGTCCTTACATTAAGGTCCTGCAGTACCATATAAGAGCCTTAAGCCTTGTCACTGGAAGTATGTTAGCAAGCTGGTCTCACCATTCAGCTTCAAACACTGCTGTATTAGTACAGCTTCACTGAGCAGTTGTGTTACAATAAGTCTTACAAAGCTGGCAGACGGTCGGTCCTTGTGCTCATTCTTTGGCCGCGAGAAATGTGCCACAGGAATTCAGACCCAACAAGCAGGTTGGTTCCACACTTGAATTTAAAGTGAGAATATAAATCCACTTTTAAATGAGCAGGTTTCATGTGGGAGCAGTGTAAACTACTTAGACATGCTGTGGGCTGTTTCCCTGTGTGTCCGTGTATGCAGCCACAAAGAAACATTTCCAGAGCTGTCTGCCTCCTTCTCTAGGTAACAAGTGTAGCGTTGTCACCAGCTCTAAGTCCCTCCCCATAAATAATAATACAGTCTTACCCCGAGCATACACACACCTTAAATCCGGTGGATCATACAAAGCAGCCCCCAAACTTCTCCATCACTGCCACCGCTGAGGGACAGTGTCGGCGTACAGTCAACAGCACTCTGCGGCATGCTGAGGGGTAGCTGACAGTTGCCTCACATTGAGGCTTGCATAAAGAAATGCTGGAGCGCTGTCAGTTCTGCGGTAATGATGGTTAAAGGTCACAGCATTTCATTAATTTCAGGCACTCTTTGTCGCTGGCAGTAGGGCTCTTGGTGTGAATTGCCTCAACAGCTGACTGAATACAGAGCAAAAACCGTGTGGATAGATGGAGATGGAGATGGAGCCGTCAGAGGACAGACAGAGATTGAAGAGATTTGAATAGTCTGGGGTGAAGCAGGGAAAAATGTTGTTTTTTTTTCACCGTTAGTTTTTACCCCGCTCCTGTCAATTAGGGAGTCAAGCTATTGAGATTCAGTTTCATCATCTTTTAACGCTCAGCCTATTTTTATACACTCAGATTTAAAGCTTGTTTCAGCTCTCATTACTCGGTCGTTTGTTTGCTAGAATATATGGCTTCCTGTGGACCTTAATGAGCTGGTTAGCCTTATTATTTGTCCTTTTGGCTCCAGTCAGATACACTTTATAGTTGCTAAACTGCAAATGGGCTTTGGGTCGTGTCGAATTACTATTTCATGTGTATATTTTAAGTATTGTTTTATCTCCTAAAGGCAGAAAGAAATTTCTGAACTTTTTGGGACATTTAAAGCTCAGATTTATTCAGTTTAACCAAAAGCAGCAGTTCGTATAGACTTGCATTGCCGTTGTCCACCTTACATTGCAGTACCTGCATCGCTCTGTGCTCATAAGTTGTGTTTTTTGTGTGTTTTCCCGTGTCGTCCTCTTTTCAGCGTTCACCTTGACCTCACCATGCCCACTCAGTGTTGCTCATTTCCCATCGCTGTGACCTTTGACACCACCACACACACACACACACACATGGTCACACGTTGTGGAAGAAAAAAAATAAATACACAATTTGCTGTTGGACTGAGGCTGATGGAGAAAAGGTGAAGCTGACAACCTCTCTTTTACCTATGGCCATAAACGCCACATTTACTTGACTTGTCAATATATATGTGACCAGGTACACAAAGGCGCAGAAGGGCATTTGGGTAAATAACCAGCGGCAAAACTACACCGTACTAAAAATGACAATGATGTGAACATTTCCCTCTTTCCTTGTCAGTTAACTACCTTCTCTTATCCATCCTGGCCTCGTCCTTCTCCCCTTTCTTACTCCTCCCCACTAGGGCTAATTGGGTAGATAAAGTCATTTGGCAGGGTGTGTGTGAGGTCGTTAAAAGGTATAACTCTCTATTATGCAGCTTGGTTGGCATTTTTTTTCCTGGGCTTCTCTATCCTCCTCACTCGTTGTGGCTCTTTTCATCTTTACCTTGGTTAAATTAAAACAATACAGAACAATTAGCACAGCTGTTATCATCAATCCACAAAGAACATTTAGAAAATGAGAAAACTGGCTGTATTCACAGCAGCGCTAACAGAGAGTAATGTGTTTGGAATGCGAAATTTTAATTTATGCCTCTTCCCACGTGCCAGTGGTGGTGGTCATTTCTTGACCTCCAGAATACAGTCGTTTGGCGAAGTAGCCGACTCCTGCGCCTACGCTGCAGGCCGCCGTGTTCAAATTCACACCATCCTGGTTTCAACAACCTCATTAAGTAATGAGCATTAGCATTAGCATTAGCACACTGTTTTTGTTTAAAAAAAGGCAGTATGTCATCCAAACATAGTTTTATAGCTAGTGCACATCACAGACTCTACTTGTCTATGTAACCCTCTTGTTCTCTACATTTGCTTAGAGAGGATTCCTTGTAGTAAAAGTTTTGGTCATCGCCTTCACGCCGCCTCCAAGTTCAGATCGGTTCCGCTTGGTACTCGTCCACTTCACATTGCCAAAGTTATTATTTTTTTTCCTCTCATCGTCGCTACAACAAGATGAAATTCATTAAAATTCTATGATCTCTTGTTGCCACATTGCTGCTTGTCTCTTCCTGTTCGTGCGCCCCTTTAGGGTTAGCAGAAGAGTAAACAAAGGAGTATTTCACTGCTGAGATGTTGCACAGTTACAAGTGAACTCAGGTATTGTGCCGTTGAAGACATAAATTATGAGTGAACCATAAATTATGAGTGTTGGTGTCTGACACTAAGGGAGGAGCTGGAAAAGTTTGTTTGCAACACATCCAAGAATGACTTTCTGTGGGGCCTGGTGTTGCATACGCTCCTGTGAGTTGGTGGGAGATCCATCCAAGATGGCACATTTATCGTACAGTATCATCCCATCTGACAGGGGAGACTTCAACTCCTCCCACACAATGGGCTGTGAGAACAAGAAAAAAGTTTGTTCTGGTCAGGTCATTAATGCTTCATGAGCGCCGAACTCTGAGGACGTCCTCATAGAGCCCTCCCACTGTCACATGCACTAAGCATTGTAGGAGACTGACGACAAGAGGTGCTTTTCTTGTTATTTTCAGGGGTCGGCTAGTCGTTTTGACGGCTGTGTCTGTCAGACCACACCGTTCATTCAGCATGCAAACATACAAAGTCTTTTGATCTCTACCCAGGAGAGATTAGTGGTCACACTGCGAATATATCATCTGGGAGCTCTGTGGCCGCTAGCATTTCCGCTTTTTCGCATTAACCCACTTCCAGTTTCTGACCGATCACAGAATAGTTGCCGGACACAACGCAAGAAAAAAGTTCTGCCTGGTTGACGTGTAAAGAACAAGATGCAAGAACTCCCAAATGAGGGCTGCAAGAGCAAAATATATGTAACAGCCTTTAGTCCAGTGCAGTTTATTACCTCTGTGCACACCTAGACGTTTGTACTCCTCCACATTGTCCACACTGACTCACTAGATGGATATAGGGGACACGAGTACCTTGTACATCCTTAGATCAGTGTTAGGATTCATATGCTTACATTTTGGAGCCTTCTGTCAGAAGTTTTTAATTACTGCGAATAAACGTAGCCAGCTTGATTGGTTCTTTGCATAGGTATTGCCCCAAAGCACAGCCATTCATAGCTTCCCTAGGATATGGAGCTTCTCTTTCCCTAATTAGATGACACAGTTTAGTGCTTTGGGTTACGGTTCAACCGGCGCTAGCACACAGATGGCGTAACACAGACGGCGTTACTTATATCACCAAGTTGCATACCACTACCTGGATGGGTCTTGAGGGTCTGTGTTGTGTGGGAATCAGCCCACTGAACCACTCTCAGATAAACAATAAAACAGAGTCTAAGACAGTTAATAAGACACTTAATACCACCGGATAAAGCCACAGGTATTAAGGATGCACATTACAATAACTCTTTCTCGTTCTCTCTCTCTCCTTCTCTCTCTCTCTCTGTCTCTCTCCTTTTCCCTTTGGGCAGTGGGGTGAGTTAAGGTTTCAGTGTCCTGGTTTCCACACCAGATTATGCGCTTGTGTGTGTGTTGCAGGAAAGTGTGTTAACGTCAACCTACAGGGCCTTCCCATGACGACACACACTTCCTCTCTTCCCCTCTTGCTCTGACACACACTCATATACAGCCCTTGCGCACACACACAGACACACACTGATTTAGTGGTCAGTGTGAAATAGGTCACTCCTCTAGACACACACACACAGTTTTTCTAGGGATGGAAATATAATTTTAGATAAGGAAAATAACTCCAGACCCAGGAAATGCACATGTAGCTTTTTAATAAAGAACATGGATTACATAGAAGCCGAAAAAGACACGCGAGTAATAAGTTATATTGTTACCTCCTCGTGCTTTAGGTTGTGAGCGCTAAACAAGATAACAAAGCGTGAAATAATAAAGTTTGTGTTTCAGGTTAATTAAAAAGCGGCGATACAAGCCCCATCACTTCAAAGAGTACATCCGTGATCAAATCAGGAATACTTTTATCGCAGAAAGAGGCAAGTATGTGCAGTATATCTCGTAATATCTTATCAGAGTAGATATGCTTCAGCTTCATAAAACGATAGTCACAAGCACAGTTAACTGAATATCAGTGGTCAGCATGCAGACACACAAAAGGAAGACACCTGCATACACCGTTGTGTGCACACACAAGCACATACACGGCCATGGTCTCTGGGTCCGTGGAGTCTACATGCACTGAGGCTGTTTATCAAAATTAGATCAACATGGAACGATTTCCTTTTTCTCCTGTTTTGTGCTTCACTTGCATTCCCCCTGTCCCGCTCTCTCTCTTAACCACAGTTCACTGGTTATCAGGCTTTTACCCAAAACACACACTGCAACTGGGAAGGCGATGCAACTGCGATCGTTTATCAAAATTAGATCAATGAAAATAGGATTTTGTTTAAGTGTGGCCCAGTCCACGTTTGTTTGCAAAGCACATTGCCCAGAAATTGATACTCTCACTGGTGTGCAACAAAAGGTAGCAACTACTGTATGGACTGACTGCAGGGAGGATGGAGGAGAAAAAAAAAACGCTGTGGCAGGGGGAGAAAAAAGAGCCGGAAGAGAACGATCGCAATGGGTGAAAGAATGAAAGGAGGGAAGTGGGCCAGTGTGTGTGTGGCCTGCATCGATGTGTGTATGTGTGTGTGAACCAGAGACACTGACCTCACCCTCCTTGTGTGCCAAGCGTAGGTTTGTGTGTTATGGTGAAGTCTTCTTGTACCGGTGTTTTCTGCTGCTTTTTCTTTAGACACTCGGTTGGTTTCTCGGTTTCTCTCACACACCCTGCAGAAGAGGCCTGTCACCTTTTATTCCACTCGCACACGCGCAGATCTGAGTGTGTTACTACGTATATGTGTGTGTGTGTGTGTGTGTGTTTCGGTGTCTTATCAACAAAGGATCTGGGTTGACATGTCTTCTGCTCCGCTGTGCTGAGAGTGTCATAGTTTTACATATACAGTATATATAGAGTCAGCAGTTGCATCTGTGTATTAACATTAGTCCCATTGCACCATTACCACAACCCAAGCATATAACACACTTAAGTGTACATCCTGCTTTGTCCTACTGGGCTTTTGGTTCTGCAGCAGCTATTAAAAGCATCCTGCATGAAACCGAAAATCTAAGAGACACAACAACTGACAGACACCAGTACAAGCTGCTGATATAAACTTTCAGGCCTGCGCCATAAGACAAATTACCATCATCATCATTATCAGACTCTCTAAGGCCATCAGCACCAATCAATGACAAGCGATCATCACCTTCCTCCTGCTTATACCATCACGTAGAGGCCTTAGGCAGGAGGGATAAAGGGGTTGTTACACTTGATCTTCTTGGCAGGACTGAAACTGACTCTCTTTTTGTGGAGAGTGTGGCCTGTATGGTCTGATTTATGGCAGCTGTTAATAAGTTTGATCATATAAGCTGACCTTGACGCATGCTGTGTTGTAGGGGAACCAGTTAAAGGTGTCAAAAGAAAACTTTTCAGACACATCTTAGTCTTCCTTGTGTACAGGATTGAGCGTACTTATTCTGAGGAAGCGATGCTTAGTATTTTTGCAGTGAATGATTGTGATTCTGTAACACTCCTCTGCTGTTGCTGCTGCCCACGCTGCATAGCTAATACTTGAGGACAGATCTGCAAGTTTGGGCATCTAACCGCCTACCTCCATTAGTAAACAGTCTCACAGCAGACCATAGACTGTATAAAGATGAACAGCGGAACAGCTCTTCAAAAGTGAAGCCAAAGCAAGTAGAGCTCCCCCTGGTGACTGGCTGCAGTATAGGTTATAAGCTAGTTGTTAATGGATGGGACTTGGGCCAAATTAAAACACTAAGGGTAGTTTTAGTCATTTAAGGCAGACAATATAACACTATACCCGATATACCCAAGTGTCCATTATCCTGAGAAGTATTGTTTTAGTTAAGAATTGACGGTATAGAAACACATCATAATGTGACATCTTTATCACTACAGCTTGCCATGCCAACCGGCCGTGAAGAGGTCCCATAGGACCATGAGAGTTGGCATAAATAAATAAAAAAGTACAGGGTATAATCCAACTTTTCTTTGTAACTGGTGGAGGTATAGCAGAGCACAGAATTCATAAAACGAAAACGCGACTGAGTCTGGAGGAAGTGTGGCCGAGTCATCCACATTCGCATGGCTCCACTCTTGTAGCGGACTGCGCAGACTCCGGTTCCAAAGTTGCAAAATGGCATCGTCGCCCATATCCCAAAGAAAACGGCTTCAGTTTGGCCAATGCAAGGAAGTGAGGATGTGTCCATATTTATATACAGTCTATGCAGCGTACTCACTGCCTAGTTTTTCTGTCCTTAAACTTTACTTTTCCTCTACTTCTCTCATCGCTGTCTCTCTGAAACAGAGAACAGCCAGTGGCGGTGTGTAGGGTCTTAAAGTCATGCTCACTGTGGCTGGACGGAAGGTACAGTTTCTTCTCTGCAAAGTCTCTTTCAACAGTTTCTCTTTGGTTGCACACAGTAGTGCTCCTTTTATTGACATATAAAAGCATATAACAAGTGTTAGTGTGCGTCTGCAAAACTTTGTTGTTGATATCTTCATCTTCCTCATACTGATACATCAGTGAGAGACTGCATGCTCAGGCACCAAGGTTTAGGTCTTGCTATAATTGTGGTGCTGTGCTGATGCAGGACCTTATGCTAAAATATAGTGTTAATAATGACTGCTTTTAAATATAATTTACTGAGTTGAAGTGATTATAGGATTCAGTTTTAGGACTTAAAAGTTCATGTTCAATAACTCCATGCCTGTCAAACCTGTGACATTGAGGCGAGATGGGCAACAGGTGCACATTCACTCAGAACCACACGACCGCCTATCAGGATTTTCCACTCCATGTCATCATTATTCTTTTTTTAAACATCTGTACCTGAAGGGATAATTAGTCCTTTGGTGGCACCCTTTCACAGTTACCGGACATTTTTAGAAGCTTGCTGCTGCACCTTTTCCTCTCTGACTCACTCTTAATGTCATCTGAGCAGATAATCAGCAGAGAACGCACTATCCACTGCAGCTTGGAGTTGGGCTGTGCCAGATTTTCTGCCTAAAAAAAAAAAAAAATCTATTCATTGCTTTACAAACCTGCCGTGAGGATCGGCTTGTAATTAATGTGTGGTGTTTTTTTTCTAGTCTAAAAATTGCTGATTGCTGGCAGTGAATCATTCTCATTCCCACTGACTTTTATAATCCTTGACAGTTTAACTTTGACAATTGAAGACAAAATGATAATAATTACAAACGATGACACAGTTTGAAGCTTGTCAGTTACTCAGAAAATCTACACAAATTTGAGTATATCCTCCTAGAAAAGTGTCCTGCCACACTGTCGATTGAGCAATAAAGCCATGTGCGACACTTACAAGCTTCTCACTTTCGACCCAGAGGGTGACTTAATGGGTTAATGACTGCCTTGCAATCAAGCTGGCAGAGACACAAGCTTGTACAAAACCTAATAACCCATGTAATCCCACCATAATTTGACCAACGCTGCAAAGGGCTTCTTGTGATTCTTCTTTAGAACGCTTGCCTTTTTCTGTCTTCAAATTAAAACAATGCAGTGTTATTTCTCTCTCTTGTTCGTCTCCTTACGCACACAGTCGGTTACAACCACTACTTTGACTCGGGAGAAAGTGAAATGCTGGTGTATCTTAACTCACCCCTTGTGTTTGGCTTTGTTTCCTCTCCTGAGAAATAGCTACTAGACAGCTTTCTTTTGACAGCACTTCTGTTGATTGGAGTGTTGCATTGATTACATACTGCACTGTGGTCATTCAGGTCAGGGTGATCAGGCTTTGGATACAGCCGATTCCGTCTCTGCAGAGTTACAGTACCATTCACTCCCCCTTTTATGAAACTTGAATCAATCCATGATTTAACGCTGAATGTCATCTTTGCTGATGGTTTAATTTTGTTGTGATGTCATGTTTTTGACTATAATTAGTGGAAAATTGAGACGCAGCCATATATTTCCTGGAATAATCCTCCAATGCAGGCCAAATCCATGCAAGGCTCGGTTTATATTCCAGCAACAGATCTATGCAGAGCTTACACCGGAGCCTAAGCTGCTTTAAGCAAGTATAATCCTGCGCTGGTATGTCAGTGTTGTTCTTAAACGATAGTTGGTGGTTCGTCAGTTGTGTTAGAGTTTCCCCGTGTGCTTCAACAACTGTACCCGAGCTCCTGGTGTTGGATTTGGGGCCAGTAAATGCTGAGGCTACTGTGAAAACCGCTGTGTAAGGTGTAGAGGTGAAGATTCATTGGCGTAGCTGTGATGCAGAAAGATAAGTTTGTGTATAACTAACTCACAACTAAAATCTGATTCTTAACCAATAAAATGACCAAGAAATGAAGAAGAATAAATGTTTCTGTTTTATTTTACATGTAATGTTTTCTTGTTTTAGTTTTCTAAATCCTCAAACTTTGTAATTATTTTCAGGTTTTCCATGAAACACAACCTGTGTATATAGTCATAAATACTAATTTCTGTTAGTGTTGTTGGTGGTTTTCGTTCCTCGTTTTTGAATGAGAATAAACTATCAGAATAAATTCCTGGTCGATTCAGCTTAAGTTCAAACCCAATTATTCTATTAGGAGGAGTAATTTAAATGCACACAGTAGTCAGAGAGCAAACCACACAGGTGGAGTCCTGCAGCCACACAGACCTACAAAAACACACAAATAGTTGATGGCTTGTTGTGCCTACAGAGGGTTTCTGTTAGATTGGTGCCAGATGCTTTTCACTGTGTGTGTGTTGGTGTGTTTCATGCATCTTTTTCCGAAGCCATCTCTGTATTCTTAAGCGAGTCTATGTCTTCTTCTCTTTTGTATCCATGCATTAGTGTGTGTGTGTGTGTGTGTGTGTGGGTGTGTGTGTGTGATCCAGTGTATAGGATATTGGTCTTGGCAGTATGGAATTCAGTTAATTCCTCCAGCTAGTCTTCTAGCTTGATTAAATAATCGCTGATTTAATGCAAGTCAGTGTGTGTAACAGCGTAACCGCATGTGTGTGTGTATGGATCTGTCAGTGTGTACGCATCCGTGTGTTAAAAGCAGGGCCGACTTGCTCCTTAAGTGAATTAAAAGTAATTTCATTTTAAAAGACTTTGTTTAGAAAGCCCTCTTTTTTAATTTATTTTAGACCGCAGGGCGCCTCAATCTACTTCTTCTTCCTCTTCCTCTTTCTCACTCTCCCTCTCTCTCCAGTTGTTTCCTATGTCTCTCTGTGCTTTCCGCACGTGATTTCAAGCACCGTTTGAGCTTTTTTTGTTTTGGCTTTGCCTTTAATTCACAATGCTCAACGTACAAAATGAACAAATATCACAAACATGCAGCTGGATGAAAATGGAGTCGAATTCTTTAGTTTTCATTTTTCAAAATGGATGGACAGTGTTTTTGTGTCGTAGCATCTCAAGTGAAGCTACTCTGGCGAAGTTTAAAGTCGCTGCCACACATTGGTTGTAGATGGTACAATGAATTTGAGGGCCTCAATACTGCTACAGGACCCAAACTTTGGATGCTCTGATCAGGCTAGTTCTTCCATAAAGATCTGAGGGACCATGCAGTGTAAACAGTTGGTATAACATCTGTAAATTTATGGCTTGGGGGAGAATCTTAAAGTGGACCCAAAGCCGCAGATGAAGTGCTCAGCCACTGTGTGGTTCACACCATATGTTTTATGCTAAATAAACATCAGATTTTTGAAAATTAAATTGTAATTTATTAGGGCATTTTATGAGCGGAGTCGCCTAAAAGTTGTCGAAAACAGCCCGTAACTTCTGCTTGAATTTAAAGAATAGCAATCACTTTGACGCCTTTTAATGGAAAGTTGGCGTGGCAGTACCAACCAATAAAAACACAACTTTTTAGAGTATTGGCGTTTGCTTTGATGCATGTAATGATAAAACGCAGCGTGTTTTTACTGTGTGCATGTTGCCAAACAGACAACAGTCAGGTCATGTCCACTGGTTCATGCATTCCTGCATTAAATCTGACACCACAAGGGACCGAAAGGCCTTCTGCTGGAGCTGTTTGTGCATTAGAGTAGAAAGACTGACCAAACTGATTGTGAACGTTATTAAACCAGTAAATGCTGTTTTATATGCGGCCCTCCCCTGAGTCAATTCTACTCTTAATTTCTGCTGGCTTTTTCATGAGCATCACGAGACTGATAAAATTAGAAAATACTTATTGTCAGCTCCTCATTGTTGGATGTTTAATGCATAGCCATCGCATGTACTTTTTCTCTGGAGGTAAATTTATCTTATTATTTCTCCCAGCTGTCTAGCAGTAGCGTTTCACATGAGTATGGTTCCATTAGTAAGGTTCAAAATGGACAGGCGTCACCTGCAGAGAGTAGCTGAGGTTAACAGAATAGTGTTAACATTAGTTCTGAAAATGCATCTCCTCCTCCTCACACCAGCCAACATTAAATCCAGTGACAGTGAAAGGGAAAAGCATTAATAATCTTCTAGTGCAATGTTCTGCTGAGAAATCTGCTCCTGGTATCCATGTAGTCTTTATTTAGACACGTACCGCCCACCAACAACATTCGCTAATGGCAGCAGCCTTCCCCAGCAGGACAATGCGGCCTTCCACACCATGCTGATCCACAGAGGCCCCTCTCCTCAACCCATAGGTCCCAAATACTCCCCCACCAACATCTCTGTGCCAGACATGATAGGACACCCTCAGAAGGCCTGCATCCATACCTCAATGCATCTGAACTTTGTTGGAGGCAAAAGGGAAAACTAATGTTATTAAGGGGGTGGTTTTAATGTTTTGGTCGACTTTGTATCTGTCCAAAAAGTTTTATTTGTTGGATTTAGAGGGAACTCGAATAAGAGTTTAATTTCCTGACTATTAAACATATTTGTGTGAGGCTCCGTCTCGCGCTGGCTGCATGCGTGTCAGAGGGCGTTGTTGGGTGGCGCTGATTGAACGGTACTGTAGGCTGCAGATAAATAGATATCATTAAGACCCTGGACTCTAATTACCAGCAGCCCTATTCTGCAGGCTGAGGTGAGTGGGAGAGGCCAGGTATCAGTAATCAATCAGAAAAGCACGGGCTGATTCACACTGAGCCCGTAGGCACAGAAACACGGCTGACCAACATATCAGAGACGGACATTGTGTTATAAACTATGTATGTTTATGTACTGGTGTTTGTGAGTGCACGTGAGCGCGCACGTTTCCACACATCCAGCCGCATGGTGATTGAGAAGGAAGTTGGACTCCATGAGCCAGGTTTTGTGTGTTGCATGTGTGTGTGAATGCTGGAAGTTGGTGGGGGCTATTTCTGAACTTTCTTGAGTAATTGACACTTGAACCTTTCTCAGACACACACACATACACACGCATACACACACACACCATGCTATCATTGTAGCATAGTTTCAGAGTAGCCAAGATACCCCCAATACACACACACATACACTCTCAACACACTACACTCCTTGGATTGTGGCCTCTCATCCAAATCTAGCCTGCCTTCATTAGCCGGTGGAAGCGAATATTTTCAGGTGTATGTGTTGCAATGAGGGGCAGCTGTGGGGCCATATGTGAGTGATTTGGGCGCTCGGAGGGAAACTGAATTCTGATGACAGACGCACTGTTTGGCTTGCAACACTAGACGCACACACACACGCACACACACACACGCTCACAGAGAGAGAGAGAGAGGGGAAGCGTGCATCAATCAATCACCTGGCTCTGTCTCTCTACATGTGGTGACCGTATGGTGTGTGCAGCATACGCACAGAGGCGCACACACACACAGAGGCGCACACACACATACACAGAGAGAGAGAGAGAGAGAGAGAGAGAGAGAGAAACCCTGGCACCGAGAGGATTTGGTCATGTCAGTGTTCTGCTGCCTGATGTCAGATGGACTAAAACACATGTAAGACTCTGGTAATATTGGCTCAGGTGTTTATTACATGCAGCACTGGTGGAAACAGGATGTTTCATTATACACAAATTTAAACCGAGAGGCAAACACTTTCCGGAATAAATAAACACCTCTACGGCGTTCCTTTGTTTTAAAATTTAAACTTTGATATTCTTGCCTAATCCAGACAGAATGAATAATGTTATCATAAATGACTGTTTATGAGCTGAAATTACAGCAAGGAAACATAGGAGCTATTAAAATCTATTTTCTGGCTATTGACTTTGATGTCTGATCTTTAAACACTGTCAAATACAGATGTGTAACAAGTTCCTGATCCATTAAACATATTTGTAAGTGTGCACAATTCAGAAAGCCGGTTTAAACATCCATAATATTCCATGCTCTTGCATTTTCTAAATTCTGCAACATCACAGCGTAGCAGTTGAATTTAGTCTTTTCGCTGCAGTGCCGCTTTAACGGCGCCGCACCAAATGGACGACTTATGTTCTCCCGATGTGTTTGGATTGCGTTCCTCAGGACACGTAATGTGCTTGTCTGTGTATGATGTGTTCCTAAAGAAATGTAAAGTGGCTAATTGTGCTGTGATCCTGTGAGGTTGCAAAAATAAACTCGGAACAGTGCCGTGCCCGCCGGGCTCCTCTGCTTTTAGCTGGCAGCACTAAACAGATGCTCAGTGGAAGTGCTGCTCGTGGCTCCATCTGTAGCTCTGAGACTACAGAAAGCCTGATTGAAGTGCGGCGCTCTTTTGTGAAAAAGTTGAAATGTAGAACTTCTAGCGCTCTCCGCCCTGGAAAAGAAAGGGGGGAAAAAAAAGAAAAGAAAAAGCCAAGCTCTCAGCGCTGTCGTGAACATAAAACAACAAGACGCATGCACTAAAAAGAGGGGAGGTCCCGGTGGAGACGTGATGGAGGGAAATGGGGGAATCAGATTGAGGTAATCGAATGGAAACATGAGGGAAGAAAAGATGGTGGCTACAGAGAAGGCGTGGATTCCAGTGAGCCATACAGTGACGAGGTATTAACTTTAGTTAGAAGTGGTTGGATAGACAGGCAGGCAGAGCGAGAACCAGACAGAGTCATGGAGGAGAAAGATGAGGTATGCTGTCCTCTCAGGGTCATAAAGGTGGTGAATGGGGCCAGAGGCTTAATGGGATGGAGAAACGTTGTGATTGGCTCATTACTGTGATGGAGCACGTTGCCTCGGCAATTGGCCTCTTCACCCATCCCCCTCACCCTGCCTTGCCCCAACTACTTTCCTATGCAACACTGCGCCGCCAACTGCAGAGCTGCGCATGTGAGAACGTTCACACTGATACAGTAAAAGTCAAACACTTGCCTTGTAAAGTACCTGCTGCGGTTTAGATAAACACCAAAACACTTTATGCCACGAGGTGAAAGCGTAACTCATCTTCTCCCACGTCTTTCAAGTAGTACTTGATGAAATTACCGCAGTATCTCACAGACATGCACATTCATATTTGAAATACAAACAACTTATTCAGCTCAACTACATCATTTTCCTTTCACTGAGGTACATTTGGGGTTTTTTATTAACCTTGCTCCATACAGAGAAAATCAGTGTAGAAACGAACAGTCTTCAATTCAATAGGATTTCCCATTAGGCGTGATAAATGAGAGCCCATCATTTCCCTGCCACGGAGCCAATCTGTTTTCTCTCTCTCCCTCTCTCTCCTAACCTGACTATCACTTCATTGTTCTTGAGTGGCATGTAAATTAAAAAGGAGTCAAAACCTAAGTCAACATTTTCTTTCTCTTCTTTTCTCTTGTATCGTCCTGCATTTTTTACTGTCATCTTCTAATGTTGCCTGTCCTTCTCCCTCCGCAGCGGCGCAGAGGCAGTGGGGTTTTCTGCGCCAACTGTCTGACCACCAAGACGTCGTTGTGGAGGAAAAACGCTAATGGAGGCTACGTCTGCAACGCATGTGGTTTATACCAGAAACTGCATTCGGTAAGTCATAAACAGGCTGCATATCTGCTCCAGCTGCGCATGCGACTGTAGACTCTCCTAGACAGACTGCAGCATTGAGAGACAAACAGAAATAGCAGTTAGGCTGTGTGGTAAAGTCTTGAAAACAGCCGTAAGGCGTAACCTTACATGAGAGGATTTGTTACACAGATCCATCTGGAAGGTCATCATTGGGAACCGCTTTGAAAGGGCAGATGCTCAGATTACTAGCAGGTGAACCATCTGTTTATTACAGGGTCACTCCAACCACTTGGATCAATGAACCGAAGAGGAAACACAATAAGTGTAGAGGTTTGAAAGCTAGTCACAGTCAGTGCAGGTACCCATGCAGTTAGCATGTCAGTAGGCCATTCATTTTCTTTGTAGGAAACGTGCAGGTAAAAGGTGCTCTGAAGGCCACGATGCACCAAGCTGAGGCTCAGCTGTGTCCTGCACCATTGCCACTAGTCAAACGTCTGTCTCCAGATTTTTAGCTGCTGATTCAGCATGTTGAAAAAGGTGTCAGAACCTGTCTGTGAGAGACATCACTACGATTGGCCGACCAGCTTAGAAACCAAGGCTCGAGATGAGAAGCGGATGTGACAGAGGAAGTGACTCAAGAGGCCAAACATAGGTGGCTCTTCTCTTTTTCCATTTACATCTGTAGACCAGCTGATCAGCATTATTCAGAAGAGACCGTCTCTGCACAGTGGATTGTAGGTCTTCATAGCGTCATAGAATCCCAACTAATAGTATTCTCAGTTTCCCCCTTTTGAAAGACGACTACAAACTCCTGCCACCTGCTGGGATGAAGAGTTATTTCCTTTCATGCTGGTGCACAACATATATAGCTTGCCGTGGGGTGTTCAAGTGCATCTTCTCTGATTCAGACACAGGCAGCCTCACAGTTGGCTGTTTTTTTTTGGTAGTTCTTTGATGTTGGTTTGGTGCACCCAAGCCTTTAGAAATGATCTGGACTCCACCTACTGAAAAAATGCGCATATAGTTGCTAGTAATTTTTCACAGGACACTGATTGGCCTGCACATCAGGCTTCACTTCATCATTCAAATGAAATCAAAGACAACTCATCTTGCAAAAGTTCATTTCCAGTTCTGATCCATGTATCCAGTCATGTGAGACCTTCATGTTCTCACTCATGAAGGTTGCACTGTTTTATAGACTGTGTTTTACTTCATCCACATAGCGGTTTGGACCTCTAATTATCATTCCATCTGTCTGGACAATTAGCATACGGTGCAAATTAAATGGTGCGTACTGCGGTTAAATTCCCGTATATATTCTGTGAACCCCACTGTGAGAAAGTAATACTGTGGAAAAAAAGTGCATTTGATTTGGTGGGTGCTGGGAGTTACCCACCATTTCAGCAGTCGCAGTGAGCCAGTGCCGTGGAGTGAGAAATTTGATGGAATGAATCATTTTTACCATCTAAGCCTGGGGAAAGTCTGTGGAAATCCCAAATTTAATTAGACTGCATGAATTACAGATGAGATAAAGAGCCAGGCTGGAATGTAGTTGACTTCAGAATATGGAGGTTATTCACCTCACATATGTTCTTAAGGTGTTCAAGCTAATTACGCACTTCGGCATTGCTCTTTAAGTCAAGGGTTTACAAATATTTCCAGAGCTTCGGGGGTTTTATAATATATGCCAGATTAATGTTGTCCTTTTTAGGATCGGCTTGTAAAATATCAAAGAGGGCTCCAGCGTGATAAATCATGTTGTTAATAAATGCATCTGTGGGTTTACCGTGTTACAACACTAAACCAGTGCGGTGCAATTATCGAATGGCGCTTTAAAGACCTTTTAGCGGGCGACAAGCTATTGAAGTCTACTCCTTCCTGCCCCTGCAGACGTCCGTCGTTCAACCCGTTCATCTCATCTGCTGCTCCAATCACGTCCCGGCTCCCTCCACTCTTGGCAATCTTCACGACAACCATATTTTATATCCCATAATAAAAGTTTTATACGCTCTACACACATTATTAGAGAGGATAGCAGCTAGTAAAACACTTGAGAGCGAGAGAGGGGAAGGGAGAGTTATGAATTAAGGGGCAGAAAAAGGTGGACGTGAAGGGGAGAGGGAAGAAGACAAATAAAGGGGAGGAAGACAAAGGAAGACTGAGAGGGATTATGGTAGCATTTGGACGGAGAAAATGAAGGGACAGAGAGGGTTTTGTGGAACAGCAGTAACTTAGCTGAGGTATTCCACCAAGGCTAAGTCCATCTTGTGCATTTGGTCATCGGAGTATCCAGCTTGTCAATGAAGTTAAAAGAAACCCACCATACGTTTCTTCTTTCGTGCAGTGCGTTGCAGGATCAAAAGTTGACCTCAACAATCAAGAGTTTTCTAGTATTCACCTGGCATAAGTGGTCATATTTGGTGTTAACACATTCAAATCCTCCTGTGAATTACTTTGTAGTATCATTTTTTTCATTACTCGGTTTCCCCGTTCTGATTGATCTCTTTTTTCACTCCTCTTTAATTAGGAAGACAGAAATCTAAGGGCTTTAAAGATTAAGAAAATGACTGATGTGATTTTGTCACGGCGTCGTGTGATGATGTGACGGAATCTTCTTTATGATATTGATCCAAAGCAGCTCTGTGATTCACAGCAGACACTGATCAAAATGTGTTCAAACCTGCTCAGAACGTGTGAACATTAATACTTCACTGAATCAGCTCTCATGGGGATTGTTTTTTCTTAAGGATACTTTGCTCACATAAACACACATGTCAGATGTTTAATTATTTCTTGACATAACAAGAGCAACAGAATATCTCCAGCTGCGTTAAGCTTGACTCAGTAGCCGCTCTGCAGTGATTGATACAGCCCACACTGAGAATGACACCATCTTTGACCCTCCAGCCCACACACTGACACACACGAGCACTTTAATGCATATTTATTCTCACAGATAACACGCAGAAACATTATGTACATTTGAAATCATTCTATGGGCTCCTAACATCGACACGGGAGGCATTTTGAAAGCATGAGAGCTTTATTGCTTTCTTCGCATACACCCACACTCTTTTTTTTTTGTTTGTTTGTTTATTTATTGCTTTCCATCCACGTATATATTTCATCCACGTTCTGTCATTCCATCCTCTCTTATTCCTTTATGCATCTTCTTGTGGTTGGTTTACATCTTACGCTGTGTATTTGAAATATTAGATCAAGAAATAGTTAGAAAGCAGTTCTTTTGTAATTTTAACCTAGCGAGTATTTTTAAGACTCGGGCATGTAGATTTGCTCTCTACTTCAGTTCAGTAGCCAGCGGCAACTCATTCATTTTGAATAAACACTCTAAACCTTGCAATTTATTTTTCAAGCAAGATGGGAAAGTCAGTGACTTGTTTGATTTTTTTTTTTTTTAACTCCAGATTTATTTCTTTTTTTGCAGGTATTATTTATGTTTTTTTTATCATAATTGTTCAGAACTTAAATGGTTTTATTTGTATATTCATCCATTGAATAATATGCCTATAATAACTCTCTGAAAAGGAGACATTACTCACTGTATTCTTTGGGGCAAACCTCATTTACATTAAATGTAAGTGCACCCCCTTGTGGTGAGGGCAAAAATCACAGTCATCTTTAGTGCTGTGTTGGTCATTTTATCTTATTTTGGTTAATATTACTAGAAGTGTAGTAAAGAGCAGCAGATACAGTTGCTCAGATCTTCAGTTGACTGTATTACAGTTTGCTGCATTTCTCCCCACATATCAGCGGCTTTATCTTTAAACGTTTGCGTCATTGGTCAAGTGCTGATTCTTGATAATAGATCAAAATTACTGGGCAAGACTGATTACTGAAAGTAGAGAGAGTTTGATTGCACCATTGACATTCAAACTGGTTACTTAATCTTTGGAAACACTTAACAACGTTAAGTAGAATGCCTCATATTCAAGTGATGCTGGAGTACGTATGCTTGACATATATTAGTCAGCTCGGCATATCGACATAATAAAGCGGTATATGTATAGCAGACTCACCTTTCTTTCCGTCCTTTCTCTTGCAGACACCCAGGCCTCTAAACATCATCAAGCAGAACAACGGTGAACAGATCATCCGGCGCCGAACCCGAAAACGTCTCAACCCCGACTCGCTGACGGCTGAAAACCCCGCCCCCAAGCAGCAGCGGATCACCAGCGAGGAGCGCATGAATGGGGAGGAGTCGGATAGAAGCTGTGCTTCGGTCAAAAACCAGCAGCCGTCCCCTCGCTCCCGCTCGCCGCGATCCACTCAAGCCTTCTTAGCCAACCAAACGTTGGAGATCCACCGACGCATGCCTCCTCTTCTCCTCCCTTCACATGCCCCTACCTCTATGGTAGCTGAGGGCAACGGGGGCATCGCCGAGGGAGGTTTACCGTCAAAAGTAGAGGGGGTGAAAGGAGGAGGGGGATCAGAGAGAGGCAGTCCGATTGAAAAGTACATGCGCCCATCTAAACCGTCCAGTTATTCACCTCCTGGTTCGCCCATTGAGAAGTATCAGTACCCCCTTTTCTCGTTACCCCTGCCTTTAACCCTGCCCCCTGATTTGACCCCTGAGTCGGACTGGCTCAGATTCTGGACCAAGTATAAGATGGCAGCCACCTCTGGGGTTCCTGGTAGCATCAGTAACCTAAGCCCCGGAGGCCTCGGGAATAACGCTCATTATCTTGGTACAATGGTGTCTCCAGTGCAGCAGCATCATCAGAGCTACACGGTGCCTTACTGCCCCTCTCCCTACTCTCCTCTTCCACCTCCTCCAGCTCCAACTCACTACCCTCCTCCTCCTCTCCATGCCCAAACCTCCTCTTCTTCATCATCGCTAGAGAACGAAGCGCCTTTGGATCTCGCAATAAGACAGAGAGATACAAGCGCAAATGCTCATGTGTCAACAAATGGTGCAGAAAGGAGAAGGCAGGAGTCGCCACTAACTGATAGGCAAAGAGGGAGCTGGAAGGGAGAGAAAGAGGAGGAGGAGAGGACAGATGAAGGAGGGAACTCGAGTGAGGAGATGGGGAAAGAAGTGAAAGATAATTTGACAAAATGTCAGTCAAACGTCCCGTCCCATCGCAAAATGGTGGAGGCGGCCACGCAGGACGACCTGACCAATCGCTGCATCCACTGCGGGATCTACTTCCTAGATGAAGTCATGTATGCCCTGCACATGAGTTGCCACGGCGACAAGGGACCATACCAGTGCAGTTTTTGCCTTCACGTGTGCGTAGATCGGTATGACTTTACCACGCACATACAGAGGGGCTTACACAGGTACACAGACAAAACGTCACAACAGAGGGGTCACGTGCAGGACGGCGACGTTCAGAGCGCCGCCGCGGTGACGGAGCACGAGGGTCAAGACGCGACGATGGAGGACAAGGATGGAGACGATAATTATGAGGTCACTGATGGTGACCTAATAGGAACATGTCAAAGCAAACAAGATAAGGAAGATGCAGGTAGTCACGCCGATGACAATGAAGCAGGGGATGAAAAGGAAGTAAGGCCAGAGGAACACGCCATAACGAACCGGGAGTCAGGGGGCAAAGCTGTGTCAGATGTCCCCGATGAAATCAAAAAAAACACAGAGGTCATGACTCACGAGTCTATAAAGTTAGACGAGAACACAGAGGGAAATTAAATGACGTCTCTGACTCACGCAAACCTTAAAGAACGTGTTATTGGATGAATAAGCTGTATGCCTTCATGTTCCTGGAGGCTAGCTCATGTCAAAATGGGCCTATCCTGGGCACTAAATGGAACACATCCTTATGCTGGAAGCACTCGGCTGTCAAATGGTCAAAAATCATTGTAGGATCCAGCTGGGGCAGTTTTAGAGGAACGGCCTGAATCCCCAGTTGAGTGACAGTCACTTGACAGCTCTGTGGAAAGATTTCAACAACGGAGTCCGGGCATGCAGCTGAAATCCCCCCTAATAAACAGCCACTTCATGCGCTTTCCATATAAGTGGATTGGAAGCTGGACTGAAAGCCGGACTGGCCGTATTAAGGACGAATTTGAGGCTTGCCCTTGCGTAGCCACCATATAGCTGAGCAAACGGAAAAAAAAACAAATAAATAAAAAAAAAACATAAAAACTAAAAAAAGGCCTGAAGCAAAACTTAGCTGATTTCTTATGCACCGTGCTAAAAACGCTGGTTCAAACTCGATGTACCATTCAGACTTCTATTTTGGTACAACCAGATCTGATCTGGTTAGAACTGCTTTGTTCTTGCCCCGGAGCTTGTGTTTCTTGTCTCTTTGCAAATGGATCAAAAACCAAAAGATATTTTGACTATTTAAAAGCTGGATCGCGGTCCAGTTGGTGTTAACTTTGGTACAAAAGTTTCTTTCACTTGTGACCTGAGTTCTTGGATGAATGCAAAACCAGACTGGTTGGGTTTGATTGGCCCGTGACTATTTGAACTGCTTAAAGCCAGTCTGACCTGGTAAAACCGGAGTGAGTCCGGACCGAAGTGTTCTCGTCATCCATCTGGATTAAACCAAGTGTCATTATTTTCTACCTTCCTCTGTGCCATGATACTAGCTACGTGCCTGGCTGCCTGCCTAATAGAACAACCATCTATTAACCTGCTTAACATTTATATTAATAATAACAATGGTAATAATAATAATAATAATAACTATGATGATGTTACCATACAAAAAATGCAATTTGCTACACTTTCCTATATAATGTTTTTTTTGCAAAGGCAAATAATGCTTTTTTTTGTTTTGCAGGAAATGGTACTATAAAAATTAGTCTATTTGAGTTTTTCTTCTCTTGTTTTTGAGCTTGTTTGTATCATTTTGTGTTCCTAATGAGACTTGTTACATCGATAACAGCCGTCTAAGCAGAAATGGTACCGCCAAACTAGGGGGGGGGGGGGGGGGGGGGGAGGTTAGCGTGCATGTGTGCATTAGTGTAACTGCATCATTCGCGCGTAAAGGATTAAAGGATGCGTCCGTCCCCAGGTGATGACGTAATCGTAATGAAGGCTCAGTTTTTCAGTCCTCAGGGGTCACACGTGTTGCACACCAGCCCACCTGTTTCATAGCATGTGACACATCATTTTTACATGTTCAAGGGTCTGATGGTTTTGGCATGTTTCATATTGTTCTCTTATATATGTTGTGTTTTTTTTTGTTAAATAGGTCAACATGGTATATAACTTTTATTTTCTGTATGTCTACATATTGTTAGGTTACACAGTTTTTAGACTTAGGGAGGAACTTAGGGAGTAACACCCGAAACTTTTATTGTAAGGATCAAATGTTTGGGTTAACTGTATAAACTTTTTTCTCTGTGCCGACGAGTCCGCGGAGATTCTTGCCTACAGTGTTTTATCTCATATCGCTGAGAGTTTGTTAGGTTACCTCTATGTAGCATGTTAGCATCATATCAAAACTGCAAAATATGTTGCCTTTTCTATGGATGGGAACTGTTACATGTTAGACCTGAAAAAAAAAAAGTACATGAGATGACGTCGTTTGTTTTTATATTTCAATGAAGTAAAACTTTCATGTCGCTTTCAACTCCAACCAACGCATCGCACACATTTTGCCATTCATTACCTCTGTCGCTGCACCTTTTTAACCACGGATAAAGGGATAGTTCTCTGAGTGGGGTCGTATGAGGTGGTCATCCGCAGTCAGGGTGTTACCTAGCGTGGGTGTTGATCGGCAAGCCACGAGCAATGAACCGTTGAGTACAGGTCAGAATCATTTTTATCCACTTTAAACAAGCCCTTATCTGCCAGGAGAACTGAAGCCGCTTCATTGTTCCCTTCAAAGCCGCCAGACTCCATCGACAAAATTAATCAATTTACTTCACAGAAAACACAGAAGTGACTGGTCTGCCTCCGTGTGACTTTGGTGTTTCAATGCGTTCTTTTTGGTCAGAACTGAGTGTTAATGTGCCAGAGTCACATATTTAAGTCAAACTAACTAACAAATCAAGGTAGACCATTAGCTCTAAAAGTCCCATGTAAAATGACTGTTTTTGTCAATGAAGTCCGGTGACTTCGAATAGACTGTGGCTTCAATGGGTAACACAGCGACTGTGGATAATTACTTCATATAAGACCACTTCAGATAAAGCCAAATTAAATCATTTTTTATTTGGAAAAGACCCACCTGCTCTTTGGAACAGCTTCAGTAACCAAGTCTCTCTTTGAATCAATCTACACTCTTCATCTTTGAGTCACAAAAGTGTCACACCCCCCCTTGCTCTTTCAAGTGGAACAACGCGATCTCGTTTATTTTTGTATCGAGAGAAAAGACTTCTCCAGCCTTGCTGCCTTAGTTGCTAGAAAACAAACAAAAAAAAGAAAACACAAAAAGGGACTTCTTCTGGAGGACATACCGAAAGGCCAGGGAAGAAAGAACAAACTAAAGAATATTTTTCTATGCTTATCCAAAAGACATGAATGAAAACTACTCCGCCCAGTGCCTGGTAACTTGTACCATTTGTTTCAGACAGGTATGCTGTGTTGTCTGTGTAGAAATGTTCTGTAAGCTAGGTTAGGCAGAAGTTGTCTTTGACTGTGACACTTCAGCCTTCTGTCAGCCGCTAGCTGTTTTACATGTACGTACACTACTCTGTAGAAATGTTGAGACAACAATGCCAAGAAGATGTTCTTTACTGTGTATTTGGTGTTTGGCTTTGACATATCAGAGGTGCCGGCGTCACGGTAAAGGTAATGCTAATCGTTCAGGCTGCACTCCAAGATGGTTAGCTTTGGTGCTAACTTTGTAGCCATACCAGATAAACCGTCTAATAATCAAACTCAACGCAAGTGAAACCAGATAGCTACCTTATCCTTCAAGAATATTAGCTGAACTGATTGTATTGCCGTTGATATTGGGTTTTATTTTGGTGCTGCTGCCATAGGTGGTGCATTCGCAGCCATTGACGCACGTCATTTGGAGACATAGGAAGACCTTGAGCTTGTCTTTACCTTGTATGGTTGTGTTACCCATATCACACATGCCAAGTGGATTAAAGGTTGTTCTCTGTGACCTGCTCCCATCCTATTAGTACTGATTCAACAATGCAAAGCTTACTGCTCCTATTCAAAGAAAGACGTCGTTTTAATGTGTTTTTAGAATCAGTTCTTTGGGGGTACCTCTTGAGGGGCTGCTAGTCAAATAAAAACTGTTTACATTTGTAAATGTAGCAAGCGGGAGCGCTTTCTTAAGAGACGGAACAAAGGGAGGGGTGGGTGGATGGGTGGAGGGATACCTGCCGAGGTGGACGGATGTGCCTTTGAAGAGAAGGGGGGGTCGAATAAAGGGAGGACGGGATCAAATGATGCTTGTAGTGGCTGATGAAAAGAGGTCTGCTTGATGTACCCCGTTCATCCCCTCTCTCAGTGTTTCATGTGTCTCTTTACCTCCATTCAGCGTCACTTCTGCGCTTTTTCATCTGTTGGTTTTAATGCAGCAGTCGCGATACCTCTCATCTCGTCCACTTGCCGCAGCTGCTGTCTCGCCCGTGCTCCTCCACCTCATCCCTTCAGTTTGACGCATGCATCCGTCGGTAGAAAGGCTGAGCCGTTTGTTTTTTTGTTTTTTTTTAAGTGGGAGTCATGGCGATTGGGTCGAAGGTTTCTTTGCTCGGGGCTTCTGGTTAGCTGAAAGAAATTCTTAGTTGCAGGAGTAGTTTTAATATTGAACGAACGCAACTCCATTTCTCCCCTTCTCGCATCTTGTTGTCAAACTCTTCGTAGGGTTCGTAAGGAAACTGTGAACTAAGAAGTAAACTAGCATACCTTCTGTTAAATCTGGGTTTACACGGCACCTTGACGAACTACACGGATTTATCAGCGGGCTGGGGGATACAAATTCTGAATTGTTTCTGAAGGGAAATATCCTCCTTGTACTTACAGAGTTGAGAAAGAACATGAAAACTTTGCAAACGCACACTTCTCATGTGCAGATCTGTCAACCCTAACCATGTCACATTTTCTTTTCTTTAATTTAACTTCTCCCACAAGCAAGGATACCATATTTCAATATTTAATTTAATAGGAGAACCTTTGTACTGTTCTTTTAGCTCCAACTAGGCAATTATGCTTTAGAAACTAGGCTCTGCAGAACACATGGCAAGTCTCTGCCTTTTTTTTTTTTTTTTTTTTTTAAACTTCAGTAACGACTGTATGTTTTTAGGTTTGATGGCATTTCAAATCAGCGTTTACATTGGGAGGCCTTAACAAGTGTTTTAATTTTTTTGTCTTTGTCAGAATGTTTTCTAGGAAATGATGCTGTTGCTTGCACTTCATTTATTAAGTTCTTATTGCCAAGGAAGGGACACACACACACACACACACAGGCGCACACACATACAAATACAGACGTAATGGTACTGATTGAGTGTACATTTTGAGGTGTACAGTGTTAACCAAGGCCAGTTTGTTATTGGCCAGACACACACATGCAAGCACGCACCCACACAAACACACACATATACACACAAACACGGCAAGTATGTACATTTAATCGATATATTTTAGTAGAATTTTGTTCAGTCGAATCGCTTTTATAGAGAAAGAAATGGGATTTTTTTTTTTTGTCTAGGTTACGTTCTCTCTCATGTTGTATTTTATTCTGCTACTTTTCTGTACGTTATTCGTTTCTAGGTTTTGTTTCATGCAAGAATGGTATTTCAACAACATATTTTGACAGCCAAGAAAAGTTTGTTACACAGCTAAACTTGAAGAATAATGATGATGATGATGATGATAATAATTAATAAAAGTAATAACAAATATACTCAACCTGGACAATGGGAGTTTTATTCAAAAGTGTTTGATTTTGTAAAGGCACACGCACACACAGACGGAGAGCGCTCATGTTGTGCAAGTCAATGAAAGAGCTGAATTCATGAATTATCTAGGACAAGTGGGGAACTTGTTGTTTACTAATTATCCATTTTTACACATAAAGCAAGAAAAGTCAGACCCTGACGCGCAGCTATTTTTGTGTTCTCTAAATGTGGACAGGAGCTCCACAACAGTAGGTGCAGAAACATTTTTATAATTCTTAGAACTGTTGGAAAGAGGGTCCACCTTTTTGTTGTGCAGTAACCGAGGATCACCTTGGTTCTTACAACTCTGCTTTTGGTCTATTTGCTGTCCTACTTCAGGGAAGGCAAAACTCCAGGGCTGAAAAATGAAGCCAAGGCCAAAAACTGCAGTTTCTTGAATGGCCACTTAAGGCTTGCATTGGACCTGGCATTCATTCATGTGGATGTTACTTAGACATGTAGCACCCACCTAGACCAGACCAGGCACCCCCACCCCATAGCATTCCCCACAGACACTGACACAGACACTCACACAAAAACGATTTAGGAATAACTCAAAAGAATATGAAGCATAGCACAAGGTGTTGACCTGGCCTCCAAATTCACTACATCCTAAACTGATCAAGTATCTGTGGGATGATCCACATAGGCCCCCTCCCCTCAACCCATAGCACCCAAAGGCCCCCACTAGCAACATTCTGTTACCAGACACCACAAGACACCCTCAGAAGACCCATGTCCATTCTCTGATGAGCCACAACTGCAGTCATAATGTTATGCCTGATCAGTGTATCAAGGTTGCATGGCCACTTGGGGTGATGTTGATGTGGACTCAGGTTACCAGTTGTCTGCCTGGGCATCACTCCACCTCCAGACCCACCCACACTGAGCTTCCATACGGGTGCCGTAACAACGGCGCAAAAGACGCACAGGGAAGCGACAGTAGTGTTGTTGGCTGTTGCATACAACTAATCCAACTCCTACTGGTGGTCCAAATGCAAGCAGGAAAAAAAAAAAAAATCCTCCCAAATGAAAGTTACTCTCAGGGAGTCACTAGAACTGTGAGATCTGAAAGTGCTTATTAATATATTTCTGTTCTTCTCTCCCACCTGCCTGCTTTTATTATTTAACAAGCTCGCTTTTCTCTCGGTGCAAGTAGTTTTTTACAACATGGTGCAGAGATGTTTCACAGTTTTACACAGTTTGGATGACTTTCACTTTCCACTCAAAATATACGATTTTTATTTTTATATTAAAATGAATATGAACCCTTGCAGACACCCGTCAGGTCAGAATGTAAGTTTGCACATAATTAGTCTTCACTGACCCTTCTTTTGTTCAGCACCACCCTGAGGTCAGAGTTGAGAGATTTAGCTGCACTGCTGTTCCAGTTCAAAGCGAGCTAAATTATTAGTTCTAAGCTGTTATGAACAAAGCCTCTTTCATTTTTCCTACAGTAAAACCAGTGCATTGATTTAAGACCAAAGATAAGGATTGGCAGCACAACCAGAGGCTCACTTCTTAGCAACACACACGTCATTTAAAGAGCCATATTTTAATCTTCTCCAAACTCCTCCTCTGGGTCAGGAACTTTGACAAAGGCGTCTAATTGTTGGTCTGTATTATGTTTAGCGTTATCAATTTATCTTTGTGTTTATAATTTGAACATTGATCAGAGCTGATTAACTCTGCCTTTTTAGCCTGCAGTGCAATTGTGCAGCAGCGGGGCGCCATTTAAATGTGTGTGTGTGTGCATGTGTGTGCGCTGAGAGTGTGAGATGTCAGACTGGAATACTAAACACCATCGAGAGAGGTCAGCATCCAGGCACTTTATTATGAGCCTGTCCGAGGCAGAGCAGACACAATAAATGAATAAACTGGAAGGTATGAGAATTTTTAGGAACAGCATGCAAGCCGTCCACAGACTCGTTCACCGGCTATGGACCCAAAAGGCGACAAATGCATCACGATGGAAGGTGCGCGCCTGCACACATAGAATTTTTCCATTTTTCAGTGTCATGCTCGCGAACCCCTCTCTGTATGCACCGTGCGTCCCTGCTGGCCCGTCTGTCAGTCTGCCCCGTCTCCCTGTTTAAACATCTCACAAACATCATTTCTGTTTATTGTAATTCATGTTTTATGTATGAGCTACCTGCACCGCTGATGGAGGGATGGAGTGTGTGTGTGCGTGTGTGTGTGTGTGTGTGTGTGTGTGAGAGCAGCAGAGTGCCGGCGTGAGGGTGCTTATGTGCGATGTAGCGTTGTCACTGCTGATGTCATCTTCCTATAAGCGCTGATTGAGATTGGTAGCTGTTAGCTGACGTTTTACGACAGTTTACATCTCATATTGTGACAGACCAGAAAGGCCGTGGACGGATGCGGGGAGGGAAGGGGATGCAGGGAGGGATGAATAGATAGATAGTGTGATGTATTTGAATATGCACAGAGACAGAGAGACATAGAAACATGGAGGAAGACAATGAGAGAGATATGATCTAGCTTCTAGGCATTTGAATATTGAATATTTCCCTGACTGTGCTGTGAGATCTCATAGATAGATAGATAGATAGATGGGTGGTGTGGAGGACTGCTTCAGATTCTCCATCACTTATTTATTTAACAAAATGAGCTGCTGTAATAAGAGCAGAGTCTCTGCCTCCAACCAATCCCTGTCCCCAGTGAAAGCGTAATTACAGCTCTGCATCATCTCAGTATGTCGGCTGTATATCATCTGCTTCTCAGGTCCTCTGTAGAGGGATTTGCTGTGTAATCTCCTTTCCCTGAGTTTCCTCTTTAATACTGGAACCGTTACAGTATGTGTGCTTCTCTTCTCCTTCTCTTCTCTTGCTGCAAAAAGACAGACACAGGCACACACACAAAAGCATGAAAACATGAGGAACTAGTACAAGGTGTTGACCTGACCTCCAAATTCACTAGATCCCAAATTGATCAAGTATCTGTGGGAGGCACCGGAACAAGCCTGATCCACAGAGGTCCCTCCCCTCAACCCACAGGACCCAAAGGCCCCCCAAAGCCCCCACTAACAACTATCTGTTGCCACCACAGGACATCCTCAGAAGGCCCATGTCCATTCTCTGATGAATCACAACTGTTTTGGATGCACAAGGGAGATCTACACAATATTAGGAAGGTGGTCATTGCAGATGCACTGCGTTTTGCTGCAGACTTGCGGGGAAATGCACAGACTCATACAGTATGCTGTGTATCAGCACGCACAATCACCCACACAGCTTTTCCTTGCCCTGTCCTTCACATTAGGGCTCTGGAGTACTTTAGTAATAATTCCCTCAATAATATCTCCTCGCAGTAACAGCGATAATGCTGTGCGCCTGTATGCGTGTGTGTGTTGTGTCCTCAAAAGACTATTTCTATTTCTGTGGAAAACTCTGATAAGCCTTTGCTCTGTTTCCTCACCTGCACCCCACTCCAGCCCACTCCACCCCTCCCTCTCTCTCTCTCTCTCTCTCTCTGTGTGCCCACCTTTCTAATAAAATGCATTTTAATTTTCTCCCAAGCACGCGAGAGGACATCAGGACAAAAAGTCGGAACAGCTGACAATGAAATCTCTTTTATTTCTGCTAGATTTTGTTTTAATTCTGCCCGTGCGCGTCGGTATCTGTCTCCTTTCCGTTCCCGTTTTATTCTGATTACATTTTCCGACTGTACGGTTCCTGCTTGCGATTCTGCACTGTATATTAAACTTTAATAGGGTGCCTGTTGTGTATGGGAGTGAGTGTTTGTGCTGTGCCTGTGTGTGTGTGTGCGTGTGTGTTTCGTATCAAAGAGTATGTGCTGGATGTGTGCAGTTTAAACATTAATAATGTTTCTTTCTCTTCAGCTATCACCAGAAAGAGAATTAAGCAGGAGGAAGGCTCACAACTAATTTGAGCCCATAGTACCCCAAAGTACCATTATTGTTATTATTATTTCATTTGTTCTTTTTCGTATTTTAAGGGCTGTTTAGGGAGATGTGATACTTAGGAAAACTATATTTTTAAAGTTTATTATCCATTGTCCTCTGATGTGCACTCACACAGCGCCAGTGCCTCAGTTCCTGTCTGCTTTATTGTCTCCCACAGTCTCTGTCCTTCCAATCATCCGTCATCTCATTGTGCAATGTCTCCCAAACAATTGGAACTTGATTCGATTTGGGAGGCTAATGCATCTCAACGCTTGCATTCTGGCACCCTCAGAATTGAAGGGTTCGTCCAAAACAGTTCCCTAAACGCAGGTCAAACGAGGCAGCGTCACGTCCTCTTGACATGTTTACAATAGCCTTTCATAAATTGTCAGCGGCCCTCAAACTTGAAGCCAGTGTGCGGACCATTTTGTTGCAAAACTTTTACCTTTTAAGCGTTTGACAAAATCAGCTTGCACACACAAGGCGCCTACTTAAGAGTTGCCTCCGCCATAATTATGTAGTAGCCAACTTTTAATGCACGGAGAGGCTGCCGTTAATCAGTGTGGAGGCGGTAAAATAAATTAAGGGAACGTTCAGGTGCCCGAAAACATTCCATGTATCATTAATAGAGTAGCACATTAAGACCACAGTGCAGCGTGATGGAATGTAGAAATGAGAAAACATCTTCTGAGACATTTGCAAATTATAGATGAAACATGAAGTATCTTTACAGACATTTTTATACTGGCTGAATCGTGAGTTACTGCAGACTAATGGTGTGTTTGTGAATCAGGACTCAAGCACAACGTTTTAGTGTAGGAAACTTGGCAAGTTAACTTTTTAAAATGATGTTATTTTATGTCACTTGTCAATTAAAACCAACATTAATACAAATAAAGTATTTTTTTTGCTATTTGTGCTTTTCCAGGTCTCATTAACAGAGCCCCAGCAAAGCGTGTGCTGATTCCACAGGGCAACAAATATCCACAAAATGCACTAATGACCAACTCATTGGGTTATTTAATCTTCTATTTATGCTCATGAGACGTCTGACTACACTGACAGAAAGATTTGCGGGTTTGAAAATCAGAGCCGAGGGGCAATTACACTTCACGATTCGCTGACTTCCTCAATGATGATTCTAATAGCACGTATACATCTTAAGTTAGCTGTAGGCTATTGACATTTCACGTCAACAAGCACTAATACAGCCGTAGCTTTAAACATATTGGAGTTCAGTGAGGGCGGAATGTGGAGATTTGCCTATTGATAACTGAAGATTAATTTTCATTACTATATTCCCTGCTGGGTTAGTGTTTCCTAGAGAAGGAAAATATTCCTCATGAATAAAAGTAGAGTGTACTGGGGTCAGCTATCTCCAGGCCATGGTCTTTCTTTTTACATAGCTGAAACAAGAGTTTGAATAAAGATCAACTGGAGTGGCAGAGTGCAGCATCTTGTGAACAGTCTTCCCAAAGTAGCCCCAAAAGTAATGCCACTGAGATATAGTTAAGCCATTTTTGTTAAAGCCAGAGTCAGCTGATATGACTCAGCTGATGCTATCTTAAAAAGTCCTTTTGATTCTTATCTCTTAACATCAAATTGCATCTTATCACACTGTAGCTTGGCGTATCTTACCTTTGGATTGGTTAGTTTGCATATCTCATTGTCTCATCTCTTAGCTTTGGTCATCTTAGCTTAGCTTATCCTTGGCTGAGAATATTTTCTTATACATCATGTTGTATCGTATCATATCGAATCATATTGTATGGCCTCGTAATCTATGGCATCGCATTGCGTCGCGTCGCATCGCATCGCATTGCATCGCATCGTATCGTAACGTATCGTATCGCATCGATTACAAGCAGTGCAACTCAGCGCAACATTACCTCTCTACGGCTGTTAAGTGAGTCATACCAATCCCAACTGTGTCAAATCTGGACAGGGAAACAGCAGCAAACATCTGTTTTCTGCTTCAAAATGTATGCAGGATGATTCAAATAAGTTCCACCAAATCAGTGTCTCCCAATCTTTTTGGCTCATGATTTCTAACAACGAAGATAGTTCTACTTGCAACTTCTCATCATGAGAGTGAATCTGACTGACCTGAAGAGTTAAAGTTCTTCATGGAGTCACAAGAAAAAAAGCAATATGACACAGGGTGTTGTATATCAGGAAGCTGTTTTTAGGCTCTCTCGTACACTTTCATTCATCCATTCATTCATCTTCTGTAACCACTTATTCTGTAACCGCTTATTCCTGTTTAGGGTTGCAGGGGTCTGCTGGAGCCTATCCCAGCTGTCATTGGGTGAGAGGCGAGGTACACCCTGGACAGGTCTCCAGTCTATCACAGGGCCGACACCCTGGACATCACAGGACCGATGCAGAGACACAACCATTCACACTCACATTCACACCTACGGTCAATTTAGAATCACCAATTACTGAGCATGTCTTTGGATGGTGGGAGAAAACCGGAGTACCCGGAGAGGACCCACACAGACACAGGGAGAACATGCAAACTCCACACAGAAAGGCCCAGTCGGGTCATGGATTAGAACCTGGGACCTTCTCACTTCGAGGCATCAGTGCGAACCACCTCTCCACTGTGCTGCTGTGTGTTGTTGTTTCTCTGTGTTAGTGCTGAATCCAGCCCACAGCCTCCTAAAGCATAACAGGATGGAGGTTTTAGAAAATGTTCGCCAAATAACTGCATCTGCTTCTTCACCACCACCAGCTCCTGGACTCCTGGGGCTCCTGTCCCTGGCTTCTTTTATCTGAGCTTTGGAACCTGAGCACCGAAATACCTTGTTCGCTCAGGCTTCCACAGTAAATGTTCATTCTGCACACTTATAATAAGAATTATTGTTAAACTGCAGTATATTGTAAGAATTTTCCTTTGAGATTAAATCCCTACGCCCTCTTAGTTATCTTCAGTCACTGCCAGAGGCCTTAAATTAAGTTTTCTTCCCTTAAGTAACTTCAGTCATTGTCTCTAACACACAGAGAAGACACAAAAACATTTTTAAACACCGGAGCTACTTTCCAAGACAATTCCACCTCTCCGTGCTCTTTTTCTAATAGAGCATTACTACTCTGACCTTTGCGTTCCCAACGCGGCCTGCTTCTCTCTAATTAAACATGTGTTTTCCATACCTTGATTACTAGTTATGTAATGGGTCAAAGCAGCACATTTTCTATATATAATAATAATGTGGTGAACTGGGATTTATTTAATATGTGGGGTGCAACTCATCAGTCACTGCAGCATGTGATCTGGTTAAATACACTAAACAGGCCAAAGTATATTAACCTTTGAATGTTTGATAAAACACAAGAGGTTCCACAAAAACTATGCTTAGATTATTTTAATACAAACTGTCATGATTTAAGTGTAGTGAAGCAGTGAAGAAGTAGAGAGCAGAAGCAGAAAAAAACAAATGAGTTGAGTCAAAGAAAAGCAGAAGGGGCGAAGGGAGGGATGGTGCCTCATACCTCTCCTCTCCTGTCCACCCTCCACCTCATTCATCCATAATTCAGTATACCTTCAGGTCAAACTCTCAATGTCTTCTTGACATCTCCCCATCTCCTCTATACTGTATCTCTCACTCCTGTTCCCTTCTCTATATCTTTCCATGCTCCATCTCTCTGACTGTCATCCTTTCATTTTGCACAGAAATGACCTCAGGGAAAAGAGATCCAGCTGATTTTTACAAATTTTTTATTTTTTTAAGGATTTTAATTATATGCAACACACACACACTACACAATACAGTATGCACAATGGAAAACAAGAAAGGCTAAAGTTCTGTGTCACATCTGTCTTCTCACTATACTACTTCGTCTACGTGCGGGACTTGATGTTAACTGGTTTTCACAGGAGCACCAACATAGGAAGAAGTCTGGGTGCATCTGCAAATTGAATGTGTCAGTTTTTATTCATGAGCGACCATTTTGCATTTCATTTGTAAAGTCATTTAAGGACGTTTTTTAACGATGTGTGCAACAAGTAGCTATCTTTCCAGTGTTCACACTGAGCAAAATATCAGGTGTTCTCTGTCGCCAGTATTCAGTGCTGAATTCCCTTTTAATTTCAAATTAAAACACAACTTTTGAACTTCATCTCACCCTGACTCATGCCCCTTCTTATTTCTCACTATCTAAGTATTCAGGAATCATATTCATTCTGATTAATTTCCCTTTCTTTAAAAATATGTGATGGTCATATTTTAACTTAGTTCTTCTAATTGTTGTATCTTGCACTACTGTATATGCCATATGGTGTTTAATTTTCTGGTAAATGATTAACACAGTGTTGATGACTCATCCTGCACAAGTTATTTCAGCGTCCAATGACAGTTCCCTCATTCACTACTAGTAGTACTCCTCGCTTTGTTTACTTTATTCAGTTTTATTTATTTTTTATTCTTGTTTCTTTTAGAATTTAGAAACAGTTGAAATGTGTTTTTTTGGTGTTTGCAAAAAAAATTAAATTAAATTATATAAAAAAGTAAGGAAGTCGTACGTCAGCATCGTCACTTGGCAGTTGATTAACGGCTCATTAGCATAATTAGCTGCCGCTAGCTGGCATTGAGAGTATGGCGTCTGTCAGTTTGTCAGCCTTTTTTTTTTTTGTGTGTGTGTGTTTGAAAGGAATACGTCAGGAGAAAGTTATTTGTTTTTCCCAGTGTAATGCCAATACACTTTCCCAAATGAAGAAGCCGACTAAAAGAAAGTTTTCGCCGTGTTTAGCAAGCACCGGATATAAGCTGCTGAACAATATTTCATGTTATGCTAGCACGGGAGGCGAGGACTCATTAAAGACGTCGCAGGTGAGTTTTTTTTGACAAATGAACCGCTGGCTTTCAATATTCATCTTTAAGTGTAATGTAAACCTGTATACGTGTGATACAAGTCATGACTCAGACATGTTCATAAAACTGTCGACTGCATGCCTTTCCATTGTTCGACAAAAGCGGTCTGGACTAATAACAGAAATTCAACTACACCAAAAACTACATCCTTCCAAATGATTGTGGAGTTGAATTACCACATGTCTTGCACTGTTTCAACATAAACTTAACATTATGACAGTCCCGAGCGTTTATTGCGCCGAATTGTTTTGTTAACATGCATTACTTTTCGCTTGCCTGTGCATAAATTCATTTTTTTCGTGTTTTGAGTGTGATGACAATTCATAATTGCCCCATTCCTCAGACAGCTCTTGGATAAAAATGTTTGGTGCCGTATTTTTTCTCAAATTGGTGGCTACTTTGGTGAACACTGTGCAAATATTGTGATCTATATGCTTGTCAAGAGTCAATATAAGATGGTTTTGCAGACTCTTATAAGTAATCAGTTGGCATTAAGTAAAGTTTGATGTTTAAGTGTCTGTAACGATTGACCAGGTTCAACCAGGTTGTTTAGCTTAGGTTTTATTTCATCTGTGGGTGGCTAAGGCTTGTTATTGACTTGGTAGTTGATGTTATTCATGTTATTCAGATTAACCTGGGTGATTTCTTCTTTGCATGGTTAATAGTTGTCTAATGATTCATTCGCCTTCTGGAACAATTCAGTTCAGTTTAATTCAATTCAAATCACTTTATTCGTTTCCCTTTAAAAGGGCATAAAGTAAAAATAGACACAGTCACAATAAATAGACACAAAAACAACACATACATTATAACATTCCCAAATAGCAGTATTTTTTTAGATTATTTAAAACTGTTAAAAAATGTAATAATCTTAAAATTGTTAAAATGTATGAGTTTGTATAGCTGCATCTTTGTTTTATATATATATATATATATATATATATATATATATATATATATATATATATATATATATATATATATACATATATGTGTATACATATATATCGCGCATTACTTTTGTTTTAGATACTGATGTTTTTATAAATGATGTCTTGCACTGTGTGACCGTACTTGACCTGACAATGATGTGAAAGTTGAGTTGTTGTTAGTCCTAATGGTATGCTGGAGAGTTTTAAAGTGATACCAGTAGAGAGAGAATTCCTGAAACTGAAGCTTAAATTATTAGATCATGATGGATGGAATTCTCAAGTTAATAAATAACCTGGATAGATAAAATACGAGTGCTGGAGAGGTATTGTGAGATGAGGTAAAATTGGAGGAACTGTAATTACGGAGTGAATGACTGATTAAGATGGACTACTTGAGTAAAAAAAAAAGAAGATAATTTTAAAACTGTAAAGTGAAAAGCAGAGAAAGACAAAAGAGGAAACATGAATTATGAAACAAATGGAATAGCTTGCATGACAGAGAGGCGAAGATGTGAATTGTAAAAAAAATGAAAGCTCCCTTCCAAGTAAAATGAAATAACTGTAGTATCTCTTTAGCAAGTGAGGAGCGTACAACAGAGCGAGCCCGTGACAGAAGCGAACAACGAGGGAAGAATGAATGAATGAATGAATGAGACAGAGAGAGGGATGGTGAGTGAGGCAGGGAAAGCGTGGCGGGGCAAGAGAAATGGGAAACAAATGCATCGAGGGGAGTTAAAGAGTGAATAAATGAAGCAGGGAGACAACGCAGGGAATGATAATGATCCTCGAGGAGTTAAGAGGGCGAGCATTAGGAAGGAGCAAGGTGGAGATAGGGAGAGTGACGGATGAGGGGAGTGTCGGAGAAAAGGCAAACGGAGGGACATGAATGGTGGGGACAAGATGACAATGGAGATAGAAAGGTGGAGGTCTTTCACTCCCCGTCTCTCTTCTCCCCTCATTCTCTAATAGTTTATCACTCACTGTCATGCCGTCATTCAAGGGCTTCCCCCTTCCTGCTTTACAGTTTCTCATTCAGCCATTTCTCTTTCTTTCCTTCTATTTGCCTTTTGTTTTTGACAGCATTTTTTGGTCATGTACTAAAGAGTATATTATGCCAGAGAAATGGGTGATGGGTGGATGATTTCCACACTTGAATGTATGCTGTTCCCATGTCATAGCATATGCCAATGTCCTCTGCTGTTTCACACTCGTGTGCTGGTGTATTAGCGTCACTCTGTACTTTTGCTGCCAAAAGCCGAGTCTGCAGTTTTCGTTGGCTCCGTGTTGAGTTTGTTCTTGTTCTGCAAACACTGGTGCCGGGAACTGAGCAAATCACCTTAATGTTGGAGTATGTATATATCTAGGAAAGTATATGAGCCAGACATACTGGAATCATTAGAACATTTCTGAATATTAACCACTCCAGTACAGCTACGACTAACTAATGCTGGGAATCATTTATTAAATTAACACTGATAAAGTGTCCTCCGATTGTCGCCATGTAGATTGTTAGGTGGCAACTTTTCAACAGTTAATAATACTTTACTTGTCCCATAAGGTGCAATTATAGGCAAGCACCGAAACCAAACTAAAGGAAGCACAAGTAGACATTAAGTCAGTGGGTGCATTTACTCGTAAAATCACATCAATCTGTTCATGAGTTAAACTGACGTATTCTTGACCTTCAGCCCTGAGACTTTCAGCCCCTGGAGTAAAAACCAAGCTTCCTTTTATTTGTCTTACATTCTTGCAGTTAACACATTACTGCTGGCATTAGCTTCAAGTGGTCAAAGGCTTAACAGTCTGTGTAAACTGATGATCTCAAAAGGTATGCAAGGAATTTGTGTGTTTCATTTGCTGAGCCCAATAACATTTTGCAATTGAACTGGATTAGGATACCAATACTAATACTAATCCCACAACACTACTGTTTGTAACAAGTGTAATCCAGGCACTGAATAGTCTTGAGTAAATGGCTGAATTGTGTGTGACAATAGCTACAGGAGAAATAAAAGAAAGTATGATTCAATAAACTGAGACATTCTTAAAATGCCCCTCTGCTAACTTGAGCTGCTGAGCGGTAATGTCCAGAGTTTCCTTTTCCTAAAGTTATGAGTAGGTTTCTCTGTTTTGCAAGATTTTTTTTAATGTGTGTGTGTCATGTTTCATATCCTCTCTTTCCAGCAAAAACAGAACACCAGACATCTACGCCATCCATCATTGTATGGGCCAACAACACAATCAACGTCTGGTGTGAGTTTCAAACCGAGCCAGGTAGGGAACCTTTCCACCAGTTTCAGGTCACTGTATAAGCAGAGTTTGATTGAAATAATTATCTCATACACATATTACTATGAAAAATTACATACATAGGACTTTTCCAAGAAATCTGAAATGTGTAATCATATCACACTAAAATAAATAAGACATCGCAGTGTTCGCATAATGGTAAGACGGTACACAGACACTCCAGTACAATGAAACAGATGGCAGTTTTAAGTATTTTCTCACAAGCCGCGAATCAATAGAAACCGTTTATTTGGGAAAACTCATTGAAAAATAATTTTAAAGATATGTTTGCAATCTGTTTGAGTTGGTCTGCCTTCTGTATGATTTTAAGGATTGCAAGAAAGTAATCTGAAACAGGTTGGAGGTTTTGTGATTCTGAGAATTAGCTTTTAATATGACTTGATAATGACTTAATCATGATCTCCAACTGAACATAATCTGTCCACTCTGTCCCTAGAACTCGCATAAGACAAATATTGAAAGACAGCTGTAACACATTTTTATTTTATAGTTTAATAGTCATACATTCTTCAGGGTTGAATATCTTATTTTAATTAAAAACTAAGCTAAGCGTCATCTGTTCCAATCCATTGTAGTGTAATTTAGGAAACATTCCTAATATGACAATATTGCTGGTCAAGCATCTTTTGTCCTCCTTGTATTTCACTCAATATCAACGTCAGTTTTTGGTGATTCCATTGGTTTCTTGTGTACGTCTTAAATTATAACATACACCAGCATTGGTCTGTACACAATAGAAAGAGCAGTGACTCAGTATCCAATGTAATTGAATATCAGTATGTTAATAATGCACCATCCATGGTGTTGCCCCTTGGTAACTGTTGCTTCTGGCTTCTGTCAGCTGATCAGTACTCACTCCTGATGCTGCTGCTGGTGTCAGAGGTCTTTAATCACCGTGGTGACTGTATCACAGAGGAGATTATTGTTTTGGCTGCACGCTGAGGCTCTGTTGCTCTCCAGTCCAGCAGCATATTCTCTCAGTTTGAGGTGGTCACTGTGAATACATTTGGACATATAAAGAACTTGAAACACACCATGCTGTTCAACTCTCTCCTCACCCAACTCATTAAGGAAGTCCCTCTTATATTAGGACCCCCTGTGCTCACTTTATTAATAACTCCCTCTCCTTTTTCATTGTACCCTAACCACCCCCCCACCTTCAAAGGAGTCATGATTAAACCTCTACTTAAAAAAAACTCTGACCTTCATCCTGATGCCCTCAGTAATTACAGGCACATTTCAAATCATCTCTTCCTCTCTGAAGTACAGGGAAGAGACCTGGCGAGCCCACTGGCTGATTTTCTGCAGCATGGTCCGTTTGAAAAATTTGTGGGAGCTCGGTGCTTGCAGCGTTAGATAAACCACAGAAAAGAACATGGAGCACCCACCCTGCCAAATGCATTTGAAACATTTCCAAAACTTGAAATCATGACTTTGTCACTGCTGATACTGTTAACATCTGGTTTGACAATCTGTGCAGCATGGTTAAAATTTGGAATGGTTTAAACCAAACACTATTTCAGCTCCTGCTGCTTTGCAGCCTTCCCCAGCAGTGTCCAATTTAACCACAATCTCTCATTAAAAATTAATGCCATTATGTTTGCTGTCTACCATGTACCGTCCTAGTCTGAAGCAAGTGTGTGTGTGGTGAAAGATTTCTCAGCCATGCCAACCCAAAGCCTGAGCATAGACTGACATACTCATTGCAAAGGACAGAGGAGAAAAGAAATAAGAATAGGGAAAAAAGAGAGGGAGCAGAGGGGTAAAAGAAAGAATGGGAGGAGAGAGAGAGGAGTTTGGGAGAGTTGAAGCGTGAAAAGGAACAGAGGAAAGGACAGCAGCTAAAGAGTGGAGAGAGAAAAAAAACGAGGAGGAACAAGAGGAAACGTGTACCCATGCTGAGACAATTAGTCCCACCTGCAGCTACCTCAAACTGTGAATACCTGTGTATGTGTGCATCTGTGTTTGTGTGAATGTGTTGCTGCTTGAGTGAGTTATCGAGCAAATGGGCCCTTGTGCATGCTCCCATATGGTAGGGTAAGGTTATATTGTGGGTGTCACTGCATCTTTCAGCCTGCACTGTTGCCAGTATTTGTGCACGTGAAGGTTTATTGTGTCAGAATGTGTGTGTGTGTCTCATATATATTCTGGGGCAGTTTTAGGCAGAACATATTTGAATATCGGTGAAGCAGTTCCATAGAGATAAATAAAGAGACAACCAGTGAACCAGTGAAAGACAGGGAGATGGAAACAAACCGATTGGACTGAAGAATGTGTGGGGGAAAAAGACAGCAGATAAATGGAGGGGCAGGTAGACAGGTGGATAAGTCACTTTCTTCCCAGTATGGCTCAGTATTCACCGCTGTAATGCTCGACACTGCTTTTCTTCTTTGCTATGTTCTTTGCTGCTGGCATGATGCTCATTTCCTGCCTCAACTCGACACACTGAGTCAATCCCTGCTGGTTTGTTCCACTGAATAACTTTCGTTGTCATTATGCTCTGCAGAACGTGCGGCAATTTTCTCCTTGTAACCATAACACAAACACAAATGGCCCAGGATGCTGTGTAGGCTCTTATTCCTTTTTTCATGAAATACTGCTGTTGTCACACACATGGTAAACACTTTTTATTTATTTTTTTGCTGTTGTTTGTCCCACCTGTGTGTTGCTGTGTAGTAGCTTGTCATGTCACCTGTCTAAATAAGGGTTGTATTATGTGTTGTTTATGGTGGTTTAATCATTGTAGGGTCTCATTGCTTGACTTCTTTGTCATCCTCAGTGTGTAAACTCAGTTGTGACACTCAGCCAAATGGCCTTTAACTACGATTACTGAATGTATCAACTTCAGTTCAGTGCTCGTGCATGTGTGTATCGTTGAGACGTTTTAACCTCGGCACAAACTCTACTTAAATTACTGCTTACATAGCTGCAGGTTGTGGCACAATACAAACACACAAACACACACTCAGAATACAAAACAATGACACATACACTTCAGCAATGAATCTTTAATGGGTTGAGTTTGTGTTGTAGTAAAATACAACACCTGAGAAGGGGGGATTTTTTTGCTCACCAGGCTGAAGTTCTTGTGACCAAATGGCTTAATACGATGCAAAGTTTCTTTTGGAATCTGCACAGTGACAAGTCACAATACGCTACAGATAACAATGTTGGTTGTGGAATGCTTAAAGTAGTCTTTAAGCAATTTTAATGATGTTTACAATGACTCTGCACATGTTTGTGAATGCATGAAACCAGACTATGGATTTTTAGATTTCCACATTTTAGATTTTAGATCAGCATTGCTTCTCTTGAATCTGGGATTTGACAGTTGGTCAGGGTCTTCCTTTCCTAGGCGGCTAGGATGGAAGTCAGCACCTCCATGTCTGAGGCCATGGTTTACTGCTAGAAAATGCTGGATTCAAGTTGTGAGGTTGTGAAAGGGAAGCTGAGCAAAGGCAAAGCTAACAATTTACCAGTTGATCTACTCTATGTTCCCTCACCTATGGTGATGAACTTCGGGTAGTGAGTGGGAAGAATGAGATTGCAGATACAAGCATGCAAAATGAGTTTCTTCCGCAGGGTGGCAGGGCTCAGTCTTGGAGATAAAGCGTAGGCGCCTCAAGGGTACTTCCCCTTGGTAGTTTGACTAGCAAGGCCAGCTAGGTGGAGACCTTGGTGTAGTCCCAGGCTTTGTTGGAAGGATTACATATCTCATATGTCCTGGGGATCCCCGGGGATACTTCACACACTCACAGAAGTATTTAGGCCTAATTCTTAAGATTTATGTATTTTAATTACATATAAAATTCCTGTTCATTTGAATTACTTAGATTTAACATAAACAGGCCAATAAACTTTATGTGCTGCATATTTCTCAGTCAAATGTAAATGCAACAATTAAGAATGAGATTTATGTAATAATACCTGAAAATTGCAGTTGCATTGTTGTACATGTTTCCTTGATATGCAGGGAAACATCTGCATATCAGGTGTCGGGACCATCACTGGAACATCTTCATTTTCAATACTTGGATGTTTGGTGAAAGCTTGTTTGTGTCCAGTTGTGTCCATCAAACATCCTAGGGTGACCCATTGTAGTTGAACTTCCACGCCTTTGAGTACAACACCCACATCTGCATACATCTCGTCTCCAGGATTTGCACCATAAACCCGAATGACATAAATGGCCATTGTTTTCTGCGCATTCTCAAACTCAGCCTCGGCACATGTGATGTCCTGGAGAATAAACAAAAGAGAATGAGTTGTGTCCCAATGCTAGTCACATAGTGATATAATTTTTTAAAAAACACATATGGTTTTAAAAACTTACATGGATGGATGGATGTGGCCATATTTTTTGTTTGCATCCTCAACTAAACATTTTGTAATACATGGTGTACATTCCTGCACACAGTACCAGGAAGAGGATCAAGTAACACTAAATTGACATATTCATATAAAGTTTGAGTATACAGTTCATAATTGTGTTTAAGTACTTTATTAAATCAACTTTCCTCCACTCTGGAGTCATTCATGTCTTCCACTGTGTAAATTGGCTGTGGTCTGGCATTTAAATTAAAGGCTGTGACCTTGGAGGCATCTGTGACAGATGAACCAGAAATTGGGTCTCGATGTAGGCATGTGTTGTCCATGCTGAGGTGTTTGATGAGAAGACAGATGAGAGACTAGATTATTAACGAAGTACAATTGCTTAGCTTCTTGAACCCGAGCTACACAGCTACACACACACAAAAAACCCAAATGTCTTTGGTCCCAGAACACATTAAAATTATCAGTGTTGTGTGGACTGTGCAGACAGAGAATCAATGGTTAGTGTTTTACAGTGGGGAATGGACCATAACTAAAGAGGTTTCAGGGCTCCAAAATGGTCGAAATAGTGCCTTAATGTGTTGCTGATGAGAAAAGATTTAGGAAAAAAAAAACTTTCTTTTGTTTTCTTTGCCTGTTAAATTGTAAGCAGCAATAGAATAACAGAGGGAGAGCTTTTACAGAGTTTGCTGCGTGAGAGCTGAAATTGGTCTCAATCTTGAGGCAGCTTTTAAGTTCTGCTCTTAAGAAAAAGCCTTTCTTGTAGTGAAGAACAAGTGCCTTCTCTCAATGTGTGCTTTCTGAACCAGGTCTTTGCCTGGTTGAAAAGGGTCGTGGGAATCTTTGCTACTATTTCTGACACTTGCATGTCTTTGATGGAGCAAAGCAAACCCCAACTGACCCCCTAAGCTGGACCGATGACACTGCAGATATTTCTGAGGGTTAGTTGAAGACAGGTGCAAACCAGACCGGGATGGATATTGTGCCGGTGCTTGCACAAAATGATGTGTAGACTTGGATAAGTATTTCAACCCATGTAATGTTTTCAGCTGTGACAAAAACCTCTGTTTTGTTATCGGATGGTGGGCAGAGTTTCTGGGATATTGGACATAATGATCCACAGGAACTCTAACAACTCTCCTATTGTCAGTACTGTGCCTATTATTTTATAATAATATGACGCTTTATTGATCAGCATGCAGTCCCTCTGCCCCTCACCTCCGTTCAGGTCAGAGCATGGGGCTGAACAACAGGCCCTCCTGTTAGAATGATGTGTCTCTAATAAGTGAGCCACCATGCTGCCCATAATATCCAGGAGGCAATGAGTAGGCGAGAGTCTATGAAAGTGTGAGACCTGAATCTCTATTGTTTTCTGCACATTAAGCTCCAATTTGTTTGTCTGCACTCAACGATGACAGCCGGCCGGCCCAGCTCGCCTCAATGCCAGTTCGGTGTCATCAGTGAGTTTGAGTGCTTTGACAGAGGAGGCACAGGAGGGGCGATCATTTGTGAGTGGAGCACAGAGGGGGAGTGTGCACATATCCCCGATGCACCTGGGCTCATAATCAGGGCACAAGCACACACATATACAAACGCGCTATGAATGTTCCCCAGGAAGTGGTATTACCAGACAACTCATCATTTGAAGAGTACTTAGTTGCCACAGCAACGTGCACTGTAGCTTGGCCAAGGGGCTCGGTGAGAAATGGATGATCACTGAGTATGAGCGAGCTTGTGTTGGTTTGTTTGAAAGAGATATCGATGATCAGTATCTATGTGCCACACTGAGGATGTATGTAATATGCTTGTACTTATGTCTGAGGTTTCTGAGACAGACCAACAAAACAAATAATTGAGACATCAAAGAGGACAGAAAGAAATGTATAACCAGAGAGGAGACATGTCAAGTGTGAGAAACAATAGATTGTCCTCTTGAGATAGGGTTGATTTGTGATGTGTGTGCGTGTGTGTGATGTACATTTTTCGTGCTTGAGCTTGTGTATGATCCTGTGATCATGTGTGTGTGTATGCTTGCATTCAACATGTGACATCTGGATAGGACAGATGTGGTCTCGTCCGTCCGTCCGTCCGTCCGTCCGTCCATCCACTCGTACAGAGGCAAAGCTAATTTGCAAAACAAAGAACTTCTGTAATTAGTTTGTTTGTTAAAACACGATTAGTACAGTGTGCTAGCAAACATTGCTACGGGTCTCTGGCTCATTAAAGCTGACTGTTAGATGTTCAATGTCCAAAAAGGGCAGTGTTTCCAATAAGAAGCACATATTACTTGTGTGAAGGTTATCTGAAAGGAATATACCTTGAAAGGTAAGGCTTATCCGTTTTAAAAAGGAAAATATGTTTTTTTTGTTTTTTTTCCTAAATAGTTGTCCATGTGTTGAATCACCCTCCATGGTTAATTATTGGCTCCAGGTTGTAATTATAGGCCAAAACAAAATAGATAGTGTATAGTTTAATGGCACTATTAGCTGTCTACTGCCATTGTGCCTAATACACATGTTTAATTTGAAAGGTGATCATTTACTTCTTAACTGTTCCTTATTTCTTCACCAATGACCTGAGAGATCACAAGCAACATTACCTTTCACAATTAAATCCTGCCAGTCATCATTTCTCATTGCAAAGCTGAATTACTTTGAAAGGTCATTTACAACTGACTACAAGGGTCAAAATGATAATGAAGTGCCAAAGTGTTATTATATTATCATCTTTACAGCTTTACAGCTTACACGTTTACAGCTCTCAGATGTTTAGTGGACATGTTGCCTATATCAGAAACACACGACCAACTTCAACTTTTAAATATGAGCCTGTAAGCCTTTCACACTGAGATATGCATACACACTCGCCGATTCCTGTAATCAGCTGCTATAGACCTCGAGTACAGGCACATAAGTATGCACAATTAGCAACACACACAGATGTCAGTGGCACAGTGTTTCAGTTGGACCAGACCCATGCATGCAGTGGATCCACAAAATGTATTCATAACCTTTAAATATGAGCTGACGCGCAACACACCCAAGAGACTAACTCACTGTGTCTCAAACCCACACAGACACACACAGCCAGAGTGACCCTGCCATTTTCTGTGATTGTGTGATTGATGAGCCTATTGATGTTCCATATGGTTCATCTCTGGGGTTATGACCTAGCGTATTGATCCACCAGTGTATGCCAGTCTCTGTGTATGCACTCGTGTGCTTGTTTTGTATCTGTTTTGCATCGGAATGTATGTGTGCGCAGCCGATGCACACGAGTCTTGACACATGTGTATGCATGGATGCGTTGAGTATCAATTCGTCCATGAATGCGCGTGTTTGAGGTGTATGTGTGACCTTCTGTCATTGATTACAGGCAGGCCGTGATTGGAATAATCACTCTGCTGTCAGGGGGCTTGTCACAGAGGCATTCGGCATCTCACCTGAACACTGCACAAACCGCATCTGAGGTGTTTGACGTTTTGACGTGTGCTTTGAACAGCAGTGAAATTTGGATGACATACCAAAAATACCCTTGAACATTGTTTTTGAAGCTCCACTGGACAAGTTTTTTTTGTTCTTTTTGTAAAAATGCACCGGTCTCACTACCAACTGAGATAGGAGGAGTTTATTCACATATAATTTGTCTGTTGTGTATGGTTAGTGGGAGGACATGGGAAGTTTAGGATTGTGTGTTGTGCTCCACTGTCATGCTAGATGATTTTGAAACCCTTCTTATTGGAATAGATCATTTGGGTTATTCTGAATTCACCAGTGGTTCTGAGAAACTTAAAAAAAATATATAAAACTAAATTTATACTTCTGTGTCAGATCTTCACCGGCGAGGCTATGGAGTAGCCTGACATGCAGCTCCCCTCATATATAACTACATGGCGGACCGTCTTAGTCCGCAACTGAATGGCCCAACGTGCATTATCCCATTCATGACTCAGTGGTCAGACAAGCACAGAAAACTCGCCATCCTTCTGTCTACTTAAACGACCCAGTCAGGTGTGTTATCGCTAGCTGTAGCTCTAACTCTGACATGAACAGCTCTGGTCAAAATACCATTGTTTGAGAAACTCAACTCTTATATTGGCGTAACTAGGAACGATACCTACTTACTGGCACAGGAGTATAAATGTTTACCAGTGTAGTCCACTGCCATAGGCTATGGCTTAGGTTTGGTGTGATCCTCTTTCTGGAGTGTCAACCAAGTTTAACAGTCCAGTACATGTTTTCTGCTGGATGTGTTGCTCAGAAACACAGTGTCTGGCCTATTCTATTCTATTCTATTCTATTCTATTCTATTCTATTCTGCTGTGTACTGTTGAGTTAACCAAACAGCCAGCTTTGGGGCTGAAATTAAAATGCTTCAGAGCAGAGGATGATGAAGTGATAAAAGGATAATATTACATAACATCAGCATGTAGTATCTGCTGCTGTAGATGGAAATACTGATAGGTATTATACAGCAATATTTTATTGAAACAATGTGGAGTTTTAACCCCCGTTATTAATCATAACATGTCTTTTGACTAAGTGAAATAAATTACTTTTTACAGTTGTATTGCATACCAGTTATCAGGTCCAAAGACAGCACAACAGGAGATGCTGTGGACTCGACTGTGCATGCAAACAGCGATTAGGCTGTTTCCAACTGATATATGTTGGTCTTGAAACAGTGTTAGGAAATCAGTTACACACAAAAGTTTATTTCTTCTTTAATCTTAGTTTATTTTCTGTTTTGTAGCTTTTGCAGGGACTTTGGACTCTGCGGGGTGCTTAACAGTTTACATACACACACGCATACACACAGCGGTGCAGCTGGAGATCACTGCCCACATACACTGTAACATTGCCTCAAGTCAATCACTACCTTTGTTTCCCTCTCTCTTTTGTTTCTTTCTGCTGAGTTTGCAAATTAGCATCCATACCAACAGGGTTTCATTACACACACATACCCACTCAAACAAACTTAATCTAGACTGAATACCCTCTGGAAGTTGTTGGATTTGGACTCATTTTGACAAATGGAAAGTTCTGGTGAAAGGTTCTAGGGTTGAAAACATTTTTGAGGATTAAATGCAATGCACGCCCCAAGTTGATGAAAAAAAATCTCTTTAGAAAGGTGGGACCTATTGGGGACAAGAAGACAGACTAGGACAACACAAGCATTGCTGATTTCCATCCAGACCACATCTGAACATCTTTTTATGTTTCTGCCAGTATGTCATGATGTCAGCGATGGCAACTCTTACATATGTTGCTGCCTCAGCTGTCAGCAGCCAGGAAAAAGAGAACTGATAAAAGAAAACTGATAGCTTTGGAATGTAAGTTGACTTGTAGACAGGTCGCATCATTCACAAACTGGCAAATGAATAGTCTGTGTGTATATATACACATTCATATACTAGATATGTTTATACAGCACACTTCCTTGTGCCTCCAAAACTGTTGTGACTTATCAGAGAATGGACATGGGCCTTTAAAGGGTGTCCTGTGGTATCTGGCAACAGAATGCTGTTAGTGGGGCTTTTGGGTCTGTGGGTTAAGGGTAGGGTCTCTGTTAATTGAGCCCGTTCCAGTGCATTCTTCAGATACTTGATGAGTTTGGCATCCAGGGAATTTAGAGGTGAGGTCAACACCTTGTGCTGTTCTTCATATTTTCAGTGTTGTATAGTAACGAAGTAAAAATACTTCGTTACTGTACTTAAGTAGTATTTTTTTATATTTGTACTTTACTTTACTACTTTTATTTCTGACGACTTTTACTTTTACTTCACTACATTTTCCGAAAAAAATCAATACTTTTACTCCATTACATTTACCTGAGCATCCTCGTTACTCGTTACAAAATAAGAAGGAACGTGATAGCCAATGGACAATCTTCGTTTTGTTGTAGTGGGACCAGTAGCCAATGATGTTGGAGATACAGGCCGCAAGACATTATCGTTGGTTTACCCCGTTGTGCGGCGGATGAAATCAGCGGCCAGCGGGTACATTTTAAATTAATGGTCGCATTATCATGTCAGTAGTCTCAGACAAGTCGGGTCTCTAATGTTATTTGAAGAGAAGGAGGAAAACAGAGAAGCCTAAAATGTCAGAGATGGAGGTGACTGAATCGGCGACTGAACCTGAACCTGCTGCTGAAACAACCAGCATAGACGACAACGACGACGACAACGACGATGAACACGTGTCTGATATTTGTTTGAGTTGTTCCTAAACTGTTTTTGTGTGTGTGCCTGTGTCAGGCTGAATCCTGCTGGGAATGGCTGGGGCCATCAAGGAGTGTCATTGCTATGGGGTGGGGGTGTCTGGTCTGGCCTAGGTGTGTGCTACATGTCTAAGTAACATCCACATGAATGCCCGGTACAAAAGTTTCCCAGCACAAGATGGTCAATTTAGTATTTGGTTCTTCTGTCATAATGTTGTGGCTGATGCATGATATTTTAAATGCATCAGACATTACAGAAGTTCACAAACGAATATTACATGACGCTGATACTTCACAAACACAATGTTGCAGAAAAAGGCTAAGATTTGCATTTAATGCTGGGAAGCACGTATCAAACTTCACTAAGGATTTCTTCCTCTCTCATTTATCTTACTCTCCTCCCTTCCCTGTTTGAAGTCCAAATAAGGCTACAGAGCTTATAAACCCACAACTGATCAAAGTACTAGAGGGAGAAAATAATCTTTGACTGTGTTCTAATGTAAAAATGAAACTAGCACTTGGAAAAGATGCTGGCTCTCACTACACTCCAGCATAAAATCTGACCTGTCCAGGAGACTTTTGACTAATAGAAATAAAAAAAAATAAAAATAATAATTTCTGTCACTCTGATATGAGCCTCATGTGTGAACTGGTCATTTGCACAAATAGTGTTTCTAAACACACAATTTTTATAACTTTAGTAAATACCAACCTCTCTTTTGTTCCTAGGTAAGAGTAAAATTAAGACCACACATGCCCAAAGGTCTACTGTGTTTTTAATATAATTATGCTTAAACAACAATTTGCATTAATGAAGAATAATTTATTAATTCAACAGTTTTATTGATTACACTTATACATATGATATTTACACACATTTTTCTTATTTGACATAATTAATTAGTGAAAAAGCCCCTCTAATATCTTCTTTTAAATAGCACATACCACATTCAGATTAATTAAATTCATTTAAAATTGAAAATATATAGTGATGCCTCTCATGTCTTGAGGTCTTGCTGGTTGTTATGCTGCCTGGGTTATGGTGCTTGTTCTTGACAGGATGTTATTGTTGTGTTTACAGTTAAGAGGAATATCAGACTGCCCCCCTGACAGTTAGAACAGTGGTTCTGTGTGCTCACCCATGTCTGTAGTTTTGACAGTTTTCTGGTCTCCTCCTGTGGCCATAATAGTTTGCATGACAGTAGACTGTCACTTTTTTGCTGTCCATTTTCAGGTTATACCATTTATCTTCTACACATGCTATATTAATTTTACTGATGGTGTGCCAGACTTTGCACTCATCTACTGCGCAAACTTTAAAATAATACATATGTTTCTCGACACTTTCCATTCTGCACAAGGAATGTTTTATTTTAGCCTTGTCTTATTTTCATCAAGAACAAATATAGGAAAAGAAATTAAGAGCATTCATGCATGAGGAAGTGTAAAGGATACGTGAAATAGTGATTGACATTGATTAAGTGTTTCCTAAGAGAAACTCCAATTTGAAATGCGTTTCTTTATTTATTTTTCATTCTTAATCTGTCACAAATTACAAATCCATTCCCATTACCCTGGCCTTAGCAATAAATCCTTTATCTTCAAGGCTGGAGCCAGGGCTACTGTAATTTGTCCGCATGTGTGCATGTGCATACGTGCATATGCATTTGTATTTGTGTCTGTCAGCACAAAATTTATTGCATGCCATCAGAGTTCCTCGATTATGCATCTACCTCCTGTTGTTACATAATTAATGTTTTCTCACACATGCATGCAGAGGAAATAATCTGTTGGCTACGTCAATGCAGACACTCTTGTTTTTGATTCACACAGCCTTGGACACGTGGAGCTAATAATTTGTGCCCACTGAGTTGCTTAAAATCCTAAATAGATTTTTGTGGTTGTGATTTGCTCAAATGTCTTAAGTTGTAATGATCATTGTATGTGTAATGTAGAGCATTTATTTTATTGCGGTTAAGACGGCATAATGTTTGAGCTTGTGGCAGTAAGAGATGTTTGAACTCTTGCCCTTTCTATGTGAAGTTTACGTGATCTTCTTCTTTTTTGTAGAAGTGCTCCTACATTCCAAAAGCACGCAAGTCAAGTGAACCGGACACACTAAAGTGCCCTTTGGCGTCAATGCAAGTCGATTTATGTCAGTCTGCTTTTCCTCTGTGATTGGCTGGTGACCCATCCAAGATGTCACGGTGAACTCTACTCCGTGCATGCTGAGAAAGGCTCTGTGCGTAATCCTTTGCACACAATACTTAAACTGCAAGTCATTGTTGCTGCAGTTGGCACATTAATTAAAAAATATATATGAGTATGTATTACAAAATGTATGTGTTACTCTGGCGAATAGTCTGTGTTGCTTCTACTGAAGTAAAAGTAGTTGTATTTTGGGTTACATCACACACTGTACTTGTTAACCCAAGACTTAATGTCTTGGGTTAAAGACCAATCATTAAACCTAAAATAAATGGTTGTGCAATTCAGCTTTTTGTTCTCAGATTGTGTGCTAAGTAAATGCTTAGTAAATGTAAATGTTAAGTTAATGCACAGCCAGCTCAGGTCTATGTCACGTAAAGATTTTCAGAGCCCTCATCTGCCCGTGGGTAGAAACCAACATTTAACACACAGCTTTAATGAGAGCATATTGCATATTGTGTACTTGTTGGAGCCAAATGCTGTATTAGTAGTGTTACCAGAGTTGATGATATGCCTTTCCATGTCTTGCTCAGTGCAGATTAATCAGGGCTCAGGGTTAAAATTAAGGTCTGCTCTTATTGTACTGGGCAACCTTGTGAATTTATTGTTTTAATATTTATTTTGCTAGGGGTTACAATGAAAGCATGCAGTTTTTTTTCCCAGTGTCTAGATTGACCTTCTTTATACACACGTTGACCTCTTGGAGCTGCCCTGTAGTCTTAATATCAGCTGGCCAAAGCTTTTTGGGGTTAATTGTCCAGCACAAGGGCACATCAATACTACTAATGTAACAAGGGCAGTTCCATTGTTACATGCCCTTCCATTTAATCTTAAAAGTTACATGAATCAGAGAATTAGAATTAGAGAAACATTGTAGAAAGTGTTGCTGTTTGAATAAGGAAAACATTTTTAATTTCCAGATAAAATCTGCCGTTCTGCGAAGACTTTTTTTTTTTTAAATTTACGGGATTCAGCCTTTTGTCCATGTTGAAATATGGTATAATGTTCATCACAATGAAGCTGAGAGATCCTAATAAGAGTATTGCACTGTAAAATCTCTCTGTGTTAACTTATATTCTCTTTCCACAATTTTTTACAAGGTCGCAACTAATAGTATGGATGCATCATTAGTTGAATGGGATGGTAAGTGCTAATTATTCATAAGCAGAAATTTACAACTTGATTCACAAGCCAAGCACACCAATGGCACTGCTCCACCAGCCTGACCTGTTATATTATAGGGCACAGGGCTGTATTGGACCTAGTTAGATAAAGCTCAGAGGAATGTTCAGCCAGGATGAAATTCAAGAAATTCAGTGCCTGCAAGCAGAATTCAGCTCAAGCGAATGAGGGAGATTATACAGGAGAGTTTGCCCCAGGTGAAGGAATGCTCCTTGTATAACAGAGGTACCCACTGAGAAAAATTTCACCAGGGAGAAAATGTGCTTGTATTTCTCTTGATAGCACAAACTGGTCTTTGTGATTGTCGTCTAACACTAGGTTACAAAGAAGAAGCACAGATTGCAGAGCCTTGCTGATGTATTTGTGCCCCAGCCAGGATTCACCTGTGTTATACATAAACTACACTGGGCTAGAGGTGCTGACCTAACTATATTGTTTGAAAATAAGGTCTTAAAGGTCTGGCAGAATTGAACTGCTGGCAAGATGAGTGCAACATGGCTGCGGTCTCTCTATTGTACCTGTGTACAGTTCTATTTGAATGCAGATTTTTGTTCGAGAGCCTGTTATTAGATGAATGTACTACACAAATTTGATGGCAGTCAAGTACTTGTTGATGAACCGCTGCACTGATCAGGCAGTGCTTGCTTTTATTCCATACATGCTTTGAATCAACAGTTATTCTGTTGAGTTCACATAGAAAAAGGACATAGTGTGTTTTCTTTCAGGTACATTTGTTTCTTTTGGGTGGGATGTCTAGTTAGATGATGTCAGTGCATCAACTGCACAATAGTACTGGTCTGTAGTGAAAGGCACATGAAGTATGAGTGTTCAGAGATGTACGAGATTCTGAGACACAAATCCAGCAGGTGATAACTTGAAGATTAATGAGAGGGATGGCAGTGTATGTGTCTTGGATGGTGAGGGTATATCATAGGGCTTGGTTTAAAAATCAATTTACCAATTCATAACAACCTTCATTTAAATGATCCGGTATCGATCCAAAAAATCATTGGATCGATTTTAATGTATGTGCCGTTGGAAATCTTGCTGCTGGTCTCACATGACTGGTTTCATATGACGAGTCAAGTGAGACCTCACAGCAAGAGTAGACCACGTGTGAAGGAGGTCCAAAACATGACAAAATATACAACTCTGAGAGCACTGCTTAATTATTAGTATTTCAGAACATCTGTACGTGGTGTCCACCTGAATCTCACATTTTCAAGACCTATTAACAAGCCAATTTATTGTGTGCGTTCAAGTGTGTCACACTTGCAACTGTTTTTGCCTGAATTTGTTTTGACCTTGTATCAGATGCCAACAGTCAATATTCAGAGCATTTTGTGAAGTCAGATGTTATTTGGTCCAAACGTAGCTGCATCGTAGATGTTGCACTCACCTTGGGAGTCAACCTTGATGAGTTGACTGAGCCAGTAAAATGTGTTTTGACTCTGAACTTTATGACTGTCTTGGAGAAAACTTTTTAACTCTGTATTAATTTCAGTATTCATTGCTGATCACAAGAAACATTTTTTTTTTTATCATTCAGTCTCTTTTATCCCTTAATTATTATGTTTCTTTTGATATTGGAAAGTAATTTCATCTCTTCCTTGAATGGACTTTGTTAAACAGAGAATAGTTTTTGTTTCTTTTGTTTGAAAAGGCGTGCGCTGCAGCAGCAATACAGTTTCTCTTAAGACATTTATTGAGATGTGTTATCTTACTTACTCTCTCCATATGTGGCCCCAGTATCTACTAATTAAGGAAGAGGGACGTTGACTTGACAATAATGAAATACTGATAAGTACATTTTAATTTTATTGTACAAAAATATTAAGACCAGCGACTGTTGGTGCAAAGACAGGTAGCTGTTTTAATATGAAACACTACTATTAGACTGTCAGGGCTTGTTTAAAAACTTTAGTCTGATGCATTCTTGTTTATTTCCATTATTTATTATCACCATTCTGCTTAACCTTCCAGACAGATAATGCATTAGTGATGAAATGTATAGTACATTTATTTATTCTTTAGTCTAGACCCTACGCTGAAGGTACCATACACTTGATTAGAGTCTCTATGATTGTGTTAGAATAGTTAAATGTATCTATCTAAGGTGGAACTACAAGCTTTAAAAGATGATCACTTAGTTTGCTGACATGAATGATACACTCCGCCTCACAGGATGTCTTTTTTGGATTCCCCATCTGCGAGTCAAGGCAAATTATGAGGTTCCCAGTCTGAGTGCTGGTCCTTTCCTGCATTATGACTCCTCCACATTGAAGTTTTCTGCATGTCCTTTTTGCTATTTACTGGTGATTCATCATTTTTCATTATGTCTTTTCATCCAATTCATGTCACTGTAATAATACCTATTACTGTCTCTTCCCTGTATACCTAATACCAATAATAATTTTGTATAATTTCATGGAGCTGTGTGAGGTTATATTAATCCTGAGGTATGTGAAAAGTATCTGCTTATATTAGCTGTACCTGATATTGTTAAAATGGCTAAATATTCCATGGCTGTCACACACCCATTTATAAGAATCCCCGGCTCTGATGAGTCACACAAAACAACATGATGCTCTATTACAGATTTGACACTAGGTTTACTGCCTAACAACCGACACAGCTTGCTGGATCATATCATTATTTTGCTTTTTCCAAAGGTCAATAGACCAGGGCTGCACTGGTTTTTAGTATCGATGCAGATTGTTTATTTTTGTCTTACTCAAGATAATTACTTGAGTACTTTTTTAAATAGTCCCGTGGTAAGTTGCAGATTTGGTGCTGGTGCAAAGGCGTTGAAAGTGTAATCTATACCCTTCTAAGACCATAACCAAGTCTGGACACATAACTTTTATGCAAACATGCACAAGTAAAAGTGTGTCCAATTAAACCAGAGCATTTTCTCTATCAACAGATGGTTCATGCTGATCAGTCACAACCACAAGTGTTTTAAGTGGTATCTGTAGTTTTAATTTCCAGGTGTTTTCATTTTTTTCATAGACTTTTTTGTATTTTGTATTACAAATTTCTGTGTACGTGCTTTAGTGAATGATTTTCCCTCTTACAAAAGAGAAAAAAATGGAAGGGGATAAATGTTCAATCTTCTGCCAATTTGACTGCCTCAGTAGTCTCTTCTCTCACAAAGACATTGCACTCTCTCTTGACGTAAAATGCCTATCGGCTGTGTGTATGTGTGAATGTGTACCCACAAGGAGTCATTTTCGCCTCTTCTCGCTACGTTTGTGTGTGTGTGTGTGTGTGTGTGAATTTGCACATGTGTGATTGATCCAGAATGACAGTTGAGTGCCGTTTGAGTCGAGCACAGTTGACTCCAAAGATCTCAATTCAGTGGATTTACTCTATATTGGTAGTTACTATATAGGTCAACACACACTTACAAGTGTCCATGTATACAGTCGCCTGTCAAGTTACAGTTGGTCACTAAGGGACAGTACATGGTCTGGTTGCTAAGGTAACACTCTTGTATAATTCCCATCCCAAAGAGAACATAAGAATATTAGTAGTGTATGGACAGAGCTAGGTATTATGTCTGTCATCGCTTACTATTTGATACATACCATCAACCATGCTGCAGCTCCACCTGGTTTCAGTCATGCCTACTCTCAGCATGGTGAATGTTGTTGTCGGAATTAAAGTCTTGGTTGATGTTTAATTGCAGTAAACATTTGGGGATGTAAGATGTCTGTCAGCTGTATCAGTCACTCCCATTGTCCGTCGTCTCAGTTGTGTCACTTCTAAGTAGAACTTGGCACCCCCCACTTCGCATTGCCAATTCTTTTTCTCTCCAGATTTCAAGCAGCAATGTGGCGCTTCTTACCGTTGAGTATATCAGCGATGGTTGGCACCAATAAAGCCATAAAACCATCATAGTCAAGGTGCTTGTATGTTGATGGTCTGTGGACAAGTCAAAGATGTCACACAAACGGACAGAGAAATAAATCATCCATACCACTTATTAGGATCTGCGATGCTCTGCAAATTATGACAATGCAGGGCTGAGTAGTTTAAAAGGGTATGGTGTGGAATATGAGGTCTTAATGGGTTTTTTTTCTTGGATCACGTTATCTGTGACAAGTCATGTCCTCTTGTGTTGCATTGACTGTGCGTTTTAAACTTGTAATGCAAGAGTAGATCTGACTTGAAATATCACCTCTGATGTCACATGTGATGCATCATAGTTATTTCAAATGCTGTTTTTTTTTGTACATGACACAAAGAATGTGATGTGTAAGTGCAGTGCGACATGACCTGCATGCACTCTTTTTGCTTGCTGAAACTTGCTAATTGGGAACACATCATGTTGCTGTCGGAGCTGGTTTTCCACCCGTGCTAGAATCTGTGTGGGCTGACTGCAGTTTGGATTTGGTTGATTAATTCTGAGGTTATTTATACCAGGTCATACTCTCCCTTTGTTCTCTGTTTTTGACACCTTCAAGCGCTTCTTGGACGTTAACCGAAAGATGCATACAAGATAACTTAGGATAGAAGTGATACCTTGATCTTTATTTTGTAACAAGAAACAGTCTGTGTCTGAATTACAAACATTACCTTGCAAGATCATGGTTTCTTCCAGTACTGCCACAACCAGTATTTTTCAATGTTCTCAAACATTAAGACCAAGTGTACAACTGTGTCTTGAAAAAAATAATTTTATTTAGCTACCTATTCCCCTTATGACTTTAGATAATATATTATTACAGATATACACATGGGCAGAAATACACAACTTCCTACTCCAGAACACACATATATGGGGAACAGAACTTCCACTTTTAACACACACAACTCAAGAATACACAGAGAAAACAAGCACTCAGAGCCCAGATGGCCCTTTCTTTCCCTTTTCCCTGCACTCATTAAATATCAAGTATCTCAGGGAGCAATAACACACAAGGACACACACACATTGGGACTCTGCTTCTCTGTTTCTTATGTATGTCATCAAGATTTAAATCTGTTACACACTTGCATAGACACAGCTTTTTTTAATGGTTGGTACAGAAATCTCAGTACCTTAACCCATGTGTGTACGCGCACTCTCACCCACCCACACAAAGTGTAACTATGGCTTCCTCTTAGTAAGTCTCAGACTTGCAGCTCTGTGCTCTCTCCTTCTGTTTTCCTCAGTAGAATGCTTCTGAAATGTTCAGCCTGGTTTCAAGGTAATTACACATGAAATCATGTGCAAAGCATAAAAAAAGCCAGGAATAAATCACCCTAGAAGGACTTAGTAACCACACCCTGATGTTTTGGCTTTGGCTTAGAAATCTGAACAGTGGAAATTGAGCTGTTGGAGCAATTAAAAAGGCTTAAATCTGAGTATGAATTATTTCAGGGATTCGTGATATCTGTACAGCTCAGTGGGCATGAGAAGACCTGTGAAATGGCCTTTTAGAAACAGCAGAGATAATGAGGTCTGAATTTCACCGTTTCTGATGTATTAGCTTTCTAACGTAAGCTTGTCTCATAAAACCCTGTGAACATTTAAATTTGAAGTGGATAACACCAATGTACTAGAGAGGTTTGGTGGCTGGAATACAGAGAAACACATATTTGATCTTGCAATGATATGTATTTTCCACTACATTTCCGTAGCGTGTTATGGAAGTGCTAGTTGCATTTTATTTCTTTTAATTATCATCAAAAAATTACTTATGCAAGTGTTGTGTAAGATTGACCTAATGTTGTCGCAATAGAGTGGTACCAATTTTTCCTCATGGGGTACACGAGAAATATTTGCATGAAGATGCAATATGATGTTTTAAATACCTGACTTTGATCCTGTTAGTGTATGAGCTTTTAGGATAGATGTCCTACAACACATATCCAGACTAACAACAGTTCTGATGCACAAAGAAAACCAACAAATCAGTCTTCTTTTATTCATTTATTCATTTTCTGTAACTGCTTGTTCTCTGGAGGGTCCCGCTGGGCCTGAAGCCTGTTCCAGTTCCATCATCGGGTGAAAATGAATGAATGAATGGTATAATTCCTCTATTTTATTCATGTGGAAAATAAGGATTATTGTAAAGCAGACTTCCCTGCTAAATTTTAACCATTGCCATTTGTGTATTTCCTTGCTCCATACCATGTACTAAACACAATTAAAAACACCACCCGGTGTTTCAGTACAGATGAAAGACGGTGTCACTGCCGTACTATATCTATTAGATGAGGTTGCTGGATGTTCTACCTCTGACTGTTACTATGCCAACACTACATTTTAGGCCAGAATGACAACATGGGGGCATTGGAGCATTCATGACCAGTTTATACAAATCCTCCTGCCAATTTTTCCCAATTTTGATACACAGTAGAGAAGCAGCTCTAATAGCCACTCAACAAATGCAGAGCTGATTGGTCATGCAGTGCCTTGATATTCTTTCAGGCATTTTTATAATGTGATGTGGCGATCAGAGTAAATCTGATCTAGGTCTTGACAGCTGGAGAGAATATCTTGTTCTCAATGTTCTGTCTTTGACTGATATATTTCCGTGAAAAAGTCTCTTGACAGTAAGACTCTTCATCACAGGCTGTTACATTGGATTGTTGTCATCAAACGCTGCAATTTTCATGGATGTTTGAGACAGGGTAAATATCATTTTACACGCAGTGGAAGTTTGCGGCTGTGGGAGACCAGCAAGAAATGGATACTAGAAAGCTCAGTAAAGCAAACAGATAAGAACTGATATAGATATCAAAGTGAGGACAGCGTGGGAGCAGGATGTGATGATGTGATGATTAAGGTGGCATGCATCAACAGTATAGAACTTTTGTCAAAGTTTTTAAACCATATCTATGTCTTTGCATTGTGTTGAATCAGAACCAGAGCAGCTAATGACAACATCTCCATTAATCTGTTCATCTGTTTGTCTGCCTTCAACTTCCCTCTGCAAGATTGCGCAATTAAATTGTCACTGTACGTCTCAACTCCTTCAGGTGTAATATTTGCATATAGGTTGAAGTTGCTGAATGTCACAATTTCATTCCAGATATTTGTATCAGGTCCATGAATTTCTCTTCAATTTCAATTGAATAATCTACTGATTATTATTAGATTCTAATCCTTTGGTTAGGCATAAGAAAAATAACTAACTGATCTTAACTTGGCAGATAACTCAATTTCTGCAGTTCCCTCATAATATACACTCTAATCAATGCAACTGTCACTTTCACACCGGGGTAGTTGGTGAAATCTCCATGCTCTAATCACCCGTTTGCTCTGCCATGCTTACTATTGGACTGCTTCCCTATAACTTCTATGTTACAACGCCCTAGGCCCTGAAGCAATGCCATTCTATGCTGTGCGAGGTATGCCTTTGTGGGGGTGATGAGTTCAGAGCCTAGATGCCCAATTATCAACTCTTTTAGATATTCTGCATTGATGTAACAATATGCAACTGGAATCTCTGAAGTTTAGCAGACACCGGCCAAGACAAAACCCTCTTTTAATAAACAGCAGCTGAACTGAAGAAGGTTTAAGGCTGTAACTAAAACGTCTTCCTCTGTCTCTCTCTGCAATGCCTCATTAACGTGTGAAGCAGCCGCCAGGTTGTCCCCCTATCACACTTTGCCTTGTTATCTTCCCTCTTAATTGACCTGTGCTCGTTATCTCCTCTAAACGGAGGACCTCTAAACCACTGTTTAACGAGGAGAGGAACAAAGAACAGAGGAGAGGTATTAGGGGCGTGACCTACGACATCGGCGCTCCCTCGGGGGGTTTCAAGTGATCACACACACACACACACCGACAGACACACACACACACACACAGTGAAGCGTAGTGACATGGTGCATAGACAGATGTGCAGTTGTGCATGGGTCAAGTCAGATTTACGCATGTCAAGAATAAATAAGAGGTCATGCTCTGAGATGCAGAATCAGAATGGAGAGAGAAAAGCAGTGAAAAGGAAGAAACATGATGGGGAATGGAAGTAGAAGAAGGAGAGATGAAATTAAAGACATGAAATCAACATGGCAGCTGTATTTTGCATTTTATCAAAACTTTTTCGCTGAAATTTCACGAATCACCAGTCAAACTCGGAATTTTACTTCAGTGTCTTCAACTTTTTTTTTTTTTGGCATTTATTGGCATTTATTGGCAGTTATTTAGTCACAGTTTATGTGATGATACATTTCATCTGAGGATGTGATGCCAGTCCTGATTCATGCTGCATTTCTCCCACTGTTAGAATGATATTTCAGAGATAAAAGTACAACCGACAGTGGTGGAAACCAGAGAAAAAGGCAAATCTTAATTACCTCCCAAATTGCAATCTTAGATCCAAAACGAACGTATTAACAAACTGTATGTTGTGTGTGTGCGAATGTGTGAGCGTGATAAGTACTGTTTCTTTGATTGTTCGCTCTCTTACACTGCGTTCCACTGCAATCACTTTCACAGCTCAGTTGGCATCTGATTATCTCTCTCTTGCACACAGAAATACAAATGCAGAAATATTCACAGATTCGCACACTGCATTATTTGCATACTGCTTCCATCTTGAAATTGTTATTTTGGTAATCAGACAGGGAGGAAACATAATTATGGAACTGGCTTCCACTTAGTAACGGCAAAGCTTTTTGAGAGTATGTTTGCGTACACATGTGCATGCGATAATTGCAGTGTGTCTTTGGTAAACTGGTCCGTTACAGGATGTCGTAATGCACTGCATAAACTAAAATCAGGGCTCCCCTTGTAAGTTGAACGCTAAAATGCAGTGTCAACCCAGTTTATTTGTACAGGTTTAACTGTGGAGTTCGATTCTGAAGGAGCCAGAATACAAGGTGGTAGATGGTTAAAGCCATTGCATACTTCGCGAAAAGCGAGAATTTTGTTGTTGCTCCTCGAGCTGGGAGGAAAAAAAAAAAGAAGTAATTTTGTTTTCGCAGCCCTCATATGGGAGGATCTTGCAGCTTGTTCTTGTGTTTTTTCTTGCGTGGTGTCTGGTTTCTTTTTTGAAACTGAAAGTGAATGCGGAAAAGCAGAAATGCTACCGGCAATTCTGTAAGCTCCCAGATGCTAGCATTCGCAGTGTGACCGCTGATCTCTCATGGCTAGAGAGCGTCATACGGTGTGTCAGTGTATGCTGATCGAACGGACACAATCGTTAAAGCGACTGGCCGACATCCGGAAATAATAAAGTGCTTCTTGTTGTCAGTCTCCCACAATGCTTAGTGCGTGTGACGTATTCTGCAGTGCGCGGGCCCGAGTTTGGCACTTGACTTTCTCTTCTCGTGGAGAACAAGTGGGAAAAAGTATGTAACAAGCTTTAGTCTCAGGCTATCGACACTTGTCCAACTGTGTCCATACTGCCTAATGCTACTCTTGCAGTTAATATTAAATGTTTAGCATTGTGTGACAGGTTTACCTGTGGAAGTCAGTGTTGGCTTGCATAAAACATTTTCATTGTCACTCATTTCAGTCTCAGAGGCCATACAAGCAACAGGACATAGGTTTAAGGATATAGATTTCCATAGGGAATGTACATCCTATCCTATATATTTTTTTTTTATTAGAGCTCTGCATTGCAAAGAATCTTAATCAAGGCCTCTCTCTCTTTTTTAATACACAAATCTCTTGTGTGGTCATAATTATATTATCTTAGTTTTAAAGGTGGCAGTGTTTCCATATATTTGTACAATTCTTGTGGTGCTATTGCTGCAAATATGATATATCCCCTCAGACAAAGCTTAATAGTCATCAAGACTTCAAAGGTCCATCACTCAATCAAGTTGAGATCTGATTAATTGGGACTTAGCACAATGCACTCTTGTGCAAATCCCCAGCGTTCCATGGCAGGGTTTAATTCTCTAAACATTATAACCTCAGCGAATCAACTTCATTCTGACAAGGTAACAATGGTCTATCAGCTTGAATTACATGCAATTAGGGACCTAGGTCGCCAGTTCATCACAGGGCTAACACAGAGGGACGATCAGTTCCACACTGATTCAGACCTTGGAGGAAGCAAGAGCGTCAGATTGTGCACAGGAATTAAATTTCATATACTTTAATTGACAAACAGGAAGTAAATAATACCTTCCACATACATGCACAGGAACGCTGGCACACAGACCTATATCTTGTCTCTACACTGTAAACCCGAATAAGTTCAGAAAACTCAAAATTTTTGTCGTAACTGATTACGTAAGAACTTTTAAGTTATTGTGATAAATTTTTTGAGTTACACTATACTTAAAAAATATTTTTTCACGTGACTTAATTTATATTCTAAGGTTGATATATTTTTTAAATTTCCTTAACTTAATATTTATGTCTTCTTCATACTTAAATTATTTGACTGAATATACTTATAAAAAGTGAATCACATGGACTTGAAAAAACTAACTGAAAACAATGTATATTATATCAATTCTATCTACTCAAAATATTACACCTTAATGAAGTTAATATATTCATGACTTGCCAACTTAAAAATGTACAAGACGCCCTGTTTTCAGAGAGATGTGTTTTGTACCCCCCCCCCCCCCCCCCCCGACTCCCCCTCCACCATCCATGCAAAAAAAGGTTCTTGACTAAAGTGTTCCTCAGAATTGCAATAATTTATTAGTGTATAAAACAGCACCTTAAAACCAACCTTTTAAAACAGGGTTCCCACTGCTTAGGGCAAGTCAAATTCAAGACTTTTTAAGACTTTTTTAATGCCATTTGATATTAAATTTAAGACCAACTTCATAATAAACACATATGGAAAAATAACACCTCATCATAGGGTTCGGGACAATTTTGTCCAAATGTTTATTTGAACATGACCTTCTGATCAAATGGAATAGTTTTTTGGAAAAACATTAATACTTCAAGACATGGAGACACATGTACAAATACACATGTAAAAGAATGCATCATGAATCCTCCACTGGAAGGTAACGATTACAAATAACTTACTGTATAACTAACTGTATCCTAAGCATCATATAAATGCTTGCAAAAAAAAAACTGGAAAAAACACTCTGCTGCTGAGGTAAAACTGTTGCCCGTTTGTGATATGTAGCTGCTATGGCATTGCTTTTTTCAGTTCCTCCTCCACATCTTCGCACCAGTAGCGGATATGCAGATCCAGTTGTTTTGTTTTTGTGGTCTGGTTGAGGCTCTCATCAAACATTAAAACAAACGTGTCCTTGTTAGCATCCGCAACGAGCTGCTTTAAAATGTACGGAGCTAATCCAAATTTGCTGATGTAGGCTGTCTTGGTGGACCCACATGCAAACGAGTGGGCAATATCAGAATCTGGGAACATTGCACGGAATATCTCTCCAACTCCCTCATTAGACTTGAATGATTGGTGTTTAGTCACGGTGTTCAGCGACCACAGTACCTCTGCTTTCAAAGTAGGCGTGCAGCCGAAAATTGTCTCAAGACGCGGTGCTGCGGTCCGAGTTGTTGATGTCGCCGGGCCCGAGGGTGGAGGCGGAGGCGGAGGCATGGTGGAGACGAGGGTCGAACAGAACTGCGAAATACTTGGCGTCTGTTGGCAGCTGGACTCCGAGGCTTGGTGTTTCGTGCTGTGCATATGTGACTCCACTGCCTTCACTCCCATCGTGCCGAGTTTGAAACATTTTTTGCACAAAATGCACCGTGCCTCGTATACGTTGCCTGGCACCGCTTTTAGCCATTTAGAAAAATGTTGGTCGGACAGCCAGTTTTCATTGAATTTACACTTCCACATTGCTAAACGAGTTGCTAGGTTGCTACCTGGCTGCTACCATGGTTGCTACCTTGCTACAGGTGCTCCCGGGTTGCTCCATGAAGATGCGCTGCTCTGAAGGCCCGGGCTGCAACCACATGACTGTTCGTTCCGCTACTGTGATTGCGCGATGTTACCGCGAGATTCATTCGTAAATGATTTGAAAAAAAATAAATGTATGTTACCTTTTTGGATTTGAGACTAATTACAACCATAAAATAAAATACATCACAAGTTCACATTTTTAAGACTTTTGAAAGATGTATTTAAGACATTTTAATGCCAATTAAGGCCTTATTTTTAGATTCGTGAATTTAATGCCTTTTAAGACTTTTTAAGGATCCGTGAGAACCCTGTTAAAAAGGCATTAACAACTGTTCCATTTAAACATTTTTTCTTTTCAGAACAATATATCAGGCTTAGTAAAACTGTGAAATGTCAAATAACATTAAAGTGCAACACCTGGAGTCAAACATTATTTTTTTTACACATATATATTTAGCTGCCTATTTTGAATAATTGGGAATGAGCAAACTTCCCCATCTCTGCACTGTATTTCCTCAAATAATAATAAAAAATATCTTATAAAAGTAGCAGCATAGATATCTAAATTTGTGCAAATGAGGAAAATCAAAAACATACCAAATAAAACAGAATAAAATACAATAAATAAAAGAAAATATAATTGAAATAAATAACTGAATGGCCATTAAAAGGATAGTTCGCCCAAAATTGAAATTTCACTCATTATCTACTCACCCTCATGTCGACTAAGGGCTGGGAGAAGTTTCAGAGTTATCCGTGGCTTCTCTGAGTTACAGGGGGTCTCGGTGTAGCAGTGCATGTCCATACAACAGTTGCAAATGGAAACCAACTGTCTTCATAACAAAAAGACACACCAAAAAACATCCAAATACCTCCATACTGCTCGTATGTAATGTCCGTCTTGTATTGAAGCCCTGAAATGAGATATTGTTCTGGGAAAAAAATTTTAACTATTCTATATTTCAAGCTTGTTTTGTCGCAGAAGCTCCTCTTCCTGGTCTGTCAAATTTGGACGAACCAGGGTCCAGCTTCGAAAAGCTTTCGCGACAAAACAAGTTTGAAATATAGACTTATTCAATTTTTTTGGGACAAATTTTGCATCTTGGGGCTTCAATACAAAACGGACGTTACATACGAGTAACATGCAGGTATTTGGTGTGTCCTTTTGTTACAAAGACAGTTGGTATCCATTTGCAATCGTTATATGGACATGCACTGCTACACCGAGACCCCCTGTAACTCAGAGAAACCACGGAGGACTCTGAAACTTCTCCCAGCCCTTAGTTGACATGAGGGTGAGTAGATAATGAGTGAAATTTCAATTTTGGGTAAACTATCCATTTAAAAATGAGGGCATACTGATCAATGAGGTCAAGGAGGCAGTACAATAAAGTAAACAAAAAATCTCATGCTTAACTTAAAGAAAGCCCACTGGGCATACACAAAAAGCTTTTAACAGTGCTTTCCACGTTTTAACAGTCTATACTATCAAACACATTTAAGAATGAGCAACAGAACAACATGGCTGTACTAATGTTGCTGATATTAATTACATTTGTGCATGCCTGCTCAGTCGGGCATCCCTTTTTCAGCTTGTTTATTCCTTTAACAAATCATATTTCAGGGAGAGTAGGCATGGTTTCAATGGTTTGTTATCATCCAGACACATCAGCACTTTCTGGACGAATGTGAATGTGTGAGTGAGTTTCTTTGGATAATCCAAGTGTAATGCATAGATTAAACCAAGCAGCACCACAAATGCATCAGCCAACCTGGGAAGCTCGCTCATAACAACTTCATCCTCTATCACAATGGATATGCTCTCAGGGCTGAAGCTGATGGAACCAGTGGAGTCAGGGACCACAGAGAGGAGCGCTAGCGGTGTGTCAGTGGTCTCCATCTCATCTTCACCCTGCAAAACACAAGAAAATTAATTATAACGACCAATCCAGAGGGATGTAACACAATCCTTGTTTATAGAGCCAAAATACGGTATATTATTCCTTTCATAACAAGTTAACCAAGTAACTTAAATATCATCGTTCCTTCCCCTCTTCTCTCCCTCAACTCTCCTATATCCTCTCCTCTATCCTCTTCTCTCCTCTCCACATCAGACTGAAACTGTCATTTTATCAGATGCTGGGTCTCAGTCTGTCATATTCTAGATACAGTGGAGGGCTCAAGTTACATGGCTACATGCATGGATCTGAATCACCTTCACTAGAAATTTGTTGCTACTATTGCTCACTCTTTCCACTGCCCTTAACGTTACGTTGTTGTAACGAAATAACGAAGTAACGTAACGTTAGCGACCTGGGCTGAGTAGCGACACTGACGATAATTACAAAGTACGCTTCAGTTTAAACCAGTCGGAAATAAGTCTAGTATCGCAGCATGTAACTTCATTACACACGTTCACATCGTTTAACAAAACTAGGCTGTATTGAACTTTTGCTGAACTTTTGTAACGTTACGTTAAGTTACACCGTCGCGCGCGCCAAACTTTCAAATCCTGAAATCAGGGTCCCCCGGAACACAAAACACAGATAAAAGACAATTTTAATTTTAAATATGAATGTTTTACCTCCTTTCTTCGCTCCGGTCGCATCCCTCGCTAAGGTCCAGCCATCTTGAATTTTCTGAATGCGTGCCCTGAACAGTTGGATGTAGTGACGTCAGACGTCACGTCCCCTCACGTACGCCTGTTAACCTAAACGTTTCAAGTTAAGTGACGGTGTTCACTTAAACATACTTATCCCTGTGAAATCAAAACGCTATTATTCGTTCAGAATACTTAATGTTTCAGTGTCGGGTTAACTAATTACCCCACTTTGATTTAGTTGCCGGTAATAGTTATGAGTTTGTTGTACTGTTCGGGTTTACAGTGTAAGCGTGATGTGTGGTTATAGCTATGGTTATTTCAGCAACAGTCATGATGGCTCATTTACCATCTTGCCTCCTCCTCTCACACCTCTGTCCTTGTCTTGTTTCCTTCCCTTCGCTCTACTCCAGTTTTTTTTTTTGACAAGGCAACAGCAATATCTGTCGTGTCTGCACCATTGACCATTTACTTAATATCTCTGTCATCTTCTCCCTTTCTCGCCATCACTTTGTCTTTATCCCATCACATTGGCCCTTCGCTCTGCATCACCATGCCATTTGTTGAATAATTCAGAATATCTATCACTGAACTTGTTTGGTAAATATTACACTATCCTTCTGTCATTTACTGAATGGTTCCCACAATATCCATTTGCCAATACAAGCTCATAATCATCTCATCCCCTGCTCCATTTCTCCCTTTTTCTCTCTCTCTATTTCCCTCTTCAGCATTTTCTCTGTTACTTACCCAATGATTTCCGCTACCTTTCTGTCTGCTATTTGTTGTTTAATAATCATGTATCAAGGATGTGCGCGTATATCCATAGACAATTTTGTGAGGTGGTGATGGGAAATCTATTACACCCTTGAGTGTGTGTGTGTGTGTGCATGTGTGTCCTAGCAAGAAGAGATGGGGTTTGCTATTTATTTTCCCGAGAACTGACTGAAAGGCATGGAGTGATTGCTTTTAGCAGGTTGTGTCTGTGTGCATGTGCACATTCTCATGTGTCTGTCTGTCAGGGCGCGGCCATACTTTTGTGGCAATACTGTAGGCTGAAACAGTGTCGGCATAGCGGCATGGCTTGTGTTTAAATTGCAGATGATTGTTGATGTTCAAAATTCAAGTGACAAAACATTTAAGTGAGTCATTTTGCTCTTGTTATTGGGTTAAACAATGTGGTTATAAATATTGTTTAGAGAGGTAGAAGAGCACAATCTGTTAATACTGACACTGTGAAGCTGGCTTTGGTTAGTTTGTGTGTCTTTATACAACATACTGATACTTTATTTTATAAAAACACAGTTTTAGCTCCCAATCAATTTGTATTTAAATAGTGTTATGTTACCAGTATATAATCACCATCTGTATATGTTATTACCATTACTATTGGCCACAGCTCTGTGGCTGAGATCACTAACACTTTACATGACCAAATATAAAACATTGCTGTCGGTAGTCTGTAGCATGCTGGAAAAACAGAAACAAACATGAGTGAATAATGTAAGTAAACACTGTATTACATAAATGCAAGGCAAAACATGGCACGGTGAGTATCTTCGGATTATATTTTCTATTGGTATTTTTTTTTGTTGACATCTAATCAAGTTCCCATTTACATTCTGAGTTGTTTCAAGGAGCAGCGAGTCTATCCTGCGGCCCTAAATAATACATCTGGAGCCTTTCCAATGGAATATAATCAAAAGTTCTATCAACAATATATTAAAGTCTGAGGTCGTCTGCTATCTTAAAAAAAAATAAATAAATGAGAATTGGGTCTCTGGGATCATATCGTCCCAAGACATCATCGCGTAAATTATGGATTGGTTTGGGTCTGATAAAAGACTTCAGTTCATACAGATGATATGCACAGGAAAACTATATAACACACACATACATACACACGCAAACATACGTCCACATTAATAATGAATGAGATTTATTCTGCCTTTTACACCCTTCTTTCAGCTGTATTTGTAGCTTAAGGCTGTAAGTATTATTCATGTTGATTATCCATTATTTTGTGGTTGGTTTTATTCTGTCGAATTTAAGTACGTGTCAAACTTAGAAAATGCTCCTTGCAAGCTGAAGTGTCCTGCTGCTTGGAGAGACACTTGTGGAACTTAACTGGAGTTATGTTTGATACTCATAGCAAACAGATAAATTTCTATTACAGATGTTGTTAAAAAATCTGGAGTTGCAGTATACTCTATGTGTGATAAGCGCTGATTTTTGGGTTTGAAACACATGCTTAACATTGTGAAAAGGAGGATTTTGACATTAACTAGACTGGGATTTTTGTCTTATAAGTGACTTCAATGACATCAGTCAGTTCGTCTCCAATTGTCTCTTTATATGCTTAACCAATAATGATTGGTAAATCATCTAAGCTCTTATTTGTCTCCTTCACAATACATTCATCTATCCTCTTACTGTGTCTTTCGGTCTAACTGCATATACCCAAACATTGGGAGGCCCATGCTACGTATGACACATCCTTGAGTCCCAAGTGCAAACATCTTTCTACATTTGTAGTTCTGACACGATTCACCTACAAAAACATGTGCAATAACCAATTCATCTGTTCAAACTATAAATGTTATTCTGCCGGGGACTGCATGAGCAGACACATCTTGTCAACGCTGTGGTGTTACGTGTGTGATAAAACATATGCGTCGCATATTTAAAATTATGTGACTGAATGCAGCATAACCTTTACAAGTCTGTCATATGGAATAAGGTTGTTTATTTGTGGTCGTGTTCTGCACATACGTGAGTGTTACGGCTGGCGCCGTCTGTTTGTGTGCAGTGCGGCCTTGTCCTGTGTTTTCTTTTCCCTCTCTCCTGCACAGCAGCTTCCAGTTCCCCCATCCCCCGTACCTGCCCAGGTGCTTAATCAGCCTGGAGAGTATAAAAGGCCGGAGGAGGAAGCCACGCTCTCTCTCCCATGCCACTCCGTGCTGCTGTGTCGCCGTGTTGCCGTGTTGTGCTCCTTGGAGGAGGTGTTTCCAGTGCCCTGTCGTAGTTAGCTGACCAGCTGTTTGATTGCTTGGGCAGTCTTTTGTGTTTCTCCCTTTCTGATTTGTTAACCCAATAAACCTTTTCTTTTCGACCTTGTTAATTCATCCCCTCATTTCTCTCGACCCGGTATTTTATTTTACTTGTTACCTTCCCCCCTTCCCCTGGGCCAAAGTGGGAACGTAACAGTTGGGGGCTCGTCCGGGATTTCTTTCTTGGGTGGGGTGAAGGAGAGGTAAGAGCAGTTTATTTGGGGTTTGTTTGTTTGGCTTTCCAGCACAGTTGGGTATTGATGCTGTTTGCCTCCTTATTTTTGACCGTTTGGTGTTGCATGCGCCTTCCTCAGTTAGTTAGGAGTGTCCAGCTGGACGGCTCTGCTGTCCTTCCATCGGATATTCATTTGTTGTTTTTCTTTTTTGTTTTCGGGGTGAATCCCGGGTGGAGATCCAAATCTCTGTTGGGGGTAGGCTTCACGGTCCCAATTGACTGTTGGTTTCAGCCTTTAAAGTCGCCTCGAGCCCGGAAAACCTCAGAAGACAGGTAGGTGTAGCTCGGTTTAGGCAGGTTACTGGGGAATGTGTGTGTGTTAAGGTTGAATGAGTGTGGCATGGAGCGTCAGCCTCCCTGTGTTGTGTGGCAAGTAGTGGGTTTCAAGTAGTGGGTTCCCACTTTGGCCCAGGGGAAGGGGGGAAGGTAACAAGTAAAATAAAATACCGGGTCGAGAGAAATGAGGGGATGAATTAACAAGGTCGAAAAGAAAAGGTTTATTGGGTTAACAAATCAGAAAGGGAGAAACACAAAAGACTGCCCAAGCAATCAAACAGCTGGTCAGCTAACTACGACGGGGCACTGGGAACACCTCCTCCGAGGAGCACAACACGGCGACACAGCCACCTCCTCCGAGGAACACAACACGGCGACCCAGCCACCTCCTCCGAGGAGCACCACATGGCGACACAGCCACCTCCTCCGAGGAGCACAACACGGCGACACAGCAACACGGCAGCACAGAGTGGGCATGGGAGAGAGAGCGTGGCTTCCTCCTCCGGCCTTTTACACTCTCCAGGCTGATTAAGCACCTGGGCAGGTACGGGGGATGGGGGAACTGGAAGCTGCTGTGCAGGAGAGAGGGAAAAGAAAACACAGGACAAGGCCGCACTGCACACAAACAGACGGCGCCAGCCGTAACACTCCCCCCCATAAGAACAAACCTATCGTTTGTTTACTCATATACTCCCAAATTAAAGCTATACACTAACATGAATTAGGTGCCCAACACCACAATGAAAACAATTACCCACGTGACAAGGCATCTGCCACAATGTTCTCGGCACCTTTCTCTTTACCAGCCACAGGCTGGGTGTCACTGACCTTCTGGTGGTTGTCACAGTGGGGGACATCACGCCTTGGGAACACATTCCTGTGGGTTAAAACAGACTCCTTGGCCAGGGCGGCGGTCAAAAAATACCTCCTTTTCCATCAAAGGTGACAGGAGTGGTCGACACTGCTGGCACACTAGCCGGGACACGAACATTGGCCTCCAACTCCAACTGCCGCATCCTCACTGCAGTGTCTGCCTCCAATCTCTTCAGCGTCAGCTGGCACAGGCTCCAGTTCCGCTGGCTCCCCCACTGGAGAACTTGAGACACCTGGACCCTCAACCTGAGCCGATAGCTTTACACTAGCAGCGGCTGCTGGAGGTTCAACCACCATGGGAGCAGAGAGAATGCCTCCTGCTTCCAGAAACTCCAGCAGAGCAGCTTTGAGTTCACCTTTGAGGGAAGAAGTGGCCACAGACATGCCATAGTGCTTCGCTATCTCACATAGCTCGGCCTTTTTACACCTATCCAATTGGGCAAGTGTAGGGTTAGCCACAAAAACCGACAAATCAAGGGTGGCCATTCCTACCAAAGACCACTGGAAGGTTGTCACTCACCTTCCCTCCCACACAACAACAGCCACCACCAGCTCCACTGAGCTAGGCTAACGGCGTAGTTAAGAAAAAAGAAAACCCACTACACTGGAAGGTTGTCACTCACCTTCCCTCCCACACAACAGCCACCACCAGCTCCACTGAGCTAAGCTAACGGCGTAGTTAAAAAAAAAAAAAAAAAAATTAATTTACATTTAGTGTGGTACCAAGCTGACGAGGATGTCGCATGGGAGCTGCCCAGTGAATCGGTTGCCTTGTCTTAGTGTTATTCTCCAGTGCATTTGCGTAAAGCTGTTTGTGACCACGTATGTGTGCGAGTTTGTGAATATACTGGTCATGCCAAGTTGAATGTCAGTATACAAAATATCTGTGCATGAATCACATCAAACTGGATTTTTTTATGAGCGTGTCACACTGGCAGCTACAGAGTTTGCAGCAGAAGTATAATTTGTCTCCACAGGTCAAGACATGCACCAGGTGCTTACTAGTTTGGAGACCGTTGAGCATCTCCATAATAGTGTCTTGGTATCTCATTAAAAGCACAACATGACTTGAATGTTGAGTCTCAAATGAGCTGATCTCTCTCTGTGTAGGTAAAAAGTATGACCTTTTTTATTTCTTTTAAACTGTACTTTGAAAGTTATCTATGACATTTTCTGGATCATTATACTCTTTATTGCAAGTGTACACTATATTACCAAAAGTATTCGCTCACCTGCCTTTACTCATTCTATGAACTGAAGTGCCATCCCATTCCTAACTCATAGAATTCAATATGATGTCGGTCCACCTTTTGCAGCTATTACAGCTTCAACTCTTCTGGGAAGACTGTCCACAAGGTTGAGGAGAGTGTTTATAGGAATTTTTGACCATTCTTCCAAAAGCGCATTGGTGAGGTCACACACTGATGTTGGTCGAGAAGGCCTGGCTCTCAGTCTCCGCTCTAATTCATCCCAAAGGTGTTCTATCGGGTTCAGGTCAGGACTCTGTGCAGGCCAGTCAAGTTCATCCACACCAGACTCTGTCATCCACGTCTTTATGGACCTTGCTTTGTGCACTGGTGCACAGTCATGTTGGAAGAGGAAGGGGCCCGCTCCAAACTGTTCCCACAAGGTTGGGAGCATGGAATTGTCCAAAATGTTTTGGTATCCTGAAGCATTCAATGTTCCTTTCACTGGAACTAAGGGGCCAAGCCCAGCTCCTGAAAAACAACCCCATACCATAATTCCTCCTCCACCAAATTTCACAGTTGGCACAATGCAATCTGAAATATACCGTTCTCCTGGCAACCTCCAAACCCAGACTCGTCCATCAGATTGCCAGATGGAAAAGCGTGATTCATCACTCCAGAGAACGCGTCTCCACTGCTCTAGAGGCCAGTGGCGGCGTGCTTTACACCATTGCATCCGACGCCTTGCATTGCACTTGGTGATGTGTGGCTTGGCTGCAGCTGCTCGGCCATGGAAACCCATTCCATGAAGCTCTCTGCGTACTGTACTTGGGCTAATCTGAAGGTCACATGAAGTTTGTAGCTCTGTAGCAATTGACTGTGCAGAAAGTCGGCGACCTCTTTGCACTATGCGCTTCAGCATCCGCTGACCCCTCTCCGTCACTTTACGTGGCCTACCACTTCGTGGCTGAGTTGCTGTTGTTCCCAAACGCTTCCATTTTGTTATAATAGAGCTGACAGTTGACTGTGGAATATTTAGGAGCGAGGAAATTTCACGACTGGATTTGTTGCACAAGTGGCATCCTATGACAGTTCCACGCTGGAATTCACTGAGCTCCTGAGAGCGGCCCATTCCTTCACAAATGTCTTGTTTCACAGTCTGCATGCCTGAGTGCTTGAATTTATGCACCTGGGGCCAGGCCAAGTGATTAGAACACCTGATTCTGATCATTTGAATGGGTGAGCGAATACTTTTGGTAATATAGTGTATTTCACATTGCAGCCGGTTTGCACAAAAGACTTTTGAATGTCTGAAATGTCAGGTGTCCAACCAGTAGCAGTAGCTGTAGCAGGAAAACACAAAAACACATAAATAAGATTACATAATTGGTTTGGTAATTTTGTATCCATTGGTAGCATATAACAATATTGAATAAAAAAGTGTCCGATAAACCAGAGAATCCACAGTATTCAAGGCACTGTGTCAGCACATGTGAGCAGGAGTCTTGTGGTCTTACAGGAGCTTTCACTTTTTGCCTTTTCAAATATTCTCAAAGATGTTCGTCTACGCTGACGTCAATTGAACTGCAAGCAGAAAGCCATGCATGTCAGCACTCTTTGCTCTCCTCTGGACTTCAAACAGACATGGCACAGCATCACTGCAGTTTCAGGACAATTGTCCTGCTGGAAAAGGAATCCTCTTCCAGACAAATTCAAGCCAGAAGGGATGGCATGCTACTAAAGAATAGACTTTGGTCATTGTGGAGTTCATCCCGTGTGTGTCACAAGTTCCTGAAAAGGCAAAAGATCCGTCACCAGAATATTTACATTTCTATATTTGACTGTAAACTGTATGCCTTGCTATATTCAGACTTTTGTTCAGACTGTGCTATGTTGGCTGGGTTTGCTTTCGATTGAGAAAAAAAAAAGAAAGAAGAAGAACTGATCTGTGACGTGCATCTACATGGTTTCATTAACATTTTGGAAGTTTACAACATAGGTGTGAACTAGTTACAATCCAAAGATAAAGCCCTTATTTGTGTTAAGTCACACGTAAATCACAGTGATTTAAACAATTTAACACATTATTAAATATTTAGTTATCAACTGCAGTTGAGTAGGGTATATCCTGCTGTTTGAGTACAACATATTGAGAGATTATATCCCTGGTAGCCCACTAATTTCCATTGTTCAGCTTCAGCCTGAGGAGTGGTCTAATCAGCTCGAATAACCGTCAACATGGAGTACGGGGCCTTTAACAATTTGATACAGCTATAATTAACAAACATGCATTACATGCATGTATCTTTAACGCCATTATTATCAAACACTTCACCAAATAAATTAAACTCAGTATCCTTCAGGTGAAATATGTTGTCAGTGTGGTGTAATGGTGTAGCAGACGTGGAAAGAGAAATCCACCAAGCAAGTCAGACTACGTTGTAATAATGGCATTATGGATTTAGTAATGGAAAAAGCTGACTGCTCCTTTCTGTGTTGCATATGAAAAAAGTTTATTATTGCATCCATATCTCATCTTTCTTCTCCTTAAGCAAGGTGCGTGTGTTTGTGTGCGAGCATTTGAAAACCCATCTTTAGCTTTTCCAGCCTACAAATCTTGTTACAAGCTTTGTGTATATGCGCGTGTGCACTTCTGCATTGGTGTCTATTTGGGAGTATGATATATTTGTGCAGACTCTTTTCTACAAGGTGTACTTATGAGCATACGGAGATCAAAGTAACTTACTATCGCATAAAATGGAAACACGACAGGGTGGAATCAGCAGATTTTAACCCGGCAGGCAGGGTCCTTCAGGGGATCACCAAATGCTTATTTTGGAACATAGGCGGGGATTTTTATTCTTTACTTTTGCACTTTTTACTCAGTGTCTTTTCTTATCCTTATCCTTTCTACCTTCAACTTTATACTTGCTTCTGAAGCTTAACCTCTGTCTGGTATTTGTGATACTGCAAAAGAAACCAAATAAATGCTATAGTGATACTTTGCACGTTCTCCATGTTTAATAAAATAAATAATTTATAATAAAAAAATAAAAAGTGCCTTCAGACTACTTACAGGCTAAAGAAAAGTTCCTTTTAGTCTCAGTCTAGACCCGTTATAGTCAGCATGTATTTTTCCGTAGACCTCTGATAACTCACAGGTTGATTAAGGTCGAGCATCTCTGAAATACATTGTGGTTCTTGGCTAAGAAATGCTTAAGAATAATGCATAACGATGCTATTCAGAGGCACTGGTCTGCAGAAAGCCTGCATTGCATGTGATCTGAAAATACTTCACCAATGCATCAGAGCTTCTTTTCTTTTTCTTCAATTTCTCATCTTAAGTGAGTATGTGCTGTTTTTGTGTCAGAGAGAAAAAATTATTAGGATATGAATTATTTCTCCACATCTCACAAGAAACGTCAGCTGCAGATGATACGATCTAGATTAATCGAATGTTGCAAATTATGTGAATGAAATGGTTTGTTGAAAGGCCTATATCATTAACACGGGCATGAAACATATAAATTATAAAAGCACACTGTTGTAAATTATTCTGCATATATGCATGAATAGATATAAAGAATCTAGATGTCAGCATATGCACTAATATGGGCAAACAAACGACTGGAATTGAACTGAAAAATGTAACGTTCTGAAGGGGAAATTTTAAAAATGTGTAGCAATGCCCTTCTGGCTGCAATGCATTTTAATTAGCATACCTGCTGCTTTTGTATTTATTTGTTTTTTTGTTCAAATGCTTCAGGCCATTTTTTCCTCATTGGGAGATTTTTAATCTTCTTTCCTATCTCATATGTTCTCACACTTGTTGTCATTGATGCGTTAAAGTGAACATTTATGTTATAAATATGTTAAGTGTTACCCTCCAGACACATCAGTCATCTACTTTCACCCTGGTGTCATGTTTTACTGCTAGATTCAATTATGAAGTCTATACTGGGAAGATATAATTCTAGAAGACTGCAGCTTTACTGGGAATGAAATATGTGCATATCTGGGCCAACAATTACAAAATATGTAGTTTTGCAGGTATTTTGAAATATTAGTCTTTTAGAGCTTGTCATGTCCTGGAAAATGTCATCAGTTGCTTTGTTGATTTCATATGTCCACGGGCTTTGGTTCTGCTAGTGCTGCATTGTGTTACTCAGTAGCTGACGTAGCTGTAGTCCTTGACCCCATTATAGCTGAGAATCTTTGCATCTATCTCACATCATTCTGTCCTTCTCATCTTGATCCACTTACTTATTCCTCTAAACGAACTGAAAAACTGCCGGCTTTGTTGTGATACACTGTGATCTTGGAAATCTACGATATTCAGAATGATTACCAAAAGTTGATGCCTTTGCCATGTTAAGACAATATTTGGCTTGGTATTGGTACGATATTGTCTGTAGTGTTGTTTGAGGCAAAAAACACAAATAAACACAAATAAATAAATGAATGCCACTTATTTGGCACTTTTTCAGTAACTTATTTTGCACGGACAGTGTTTACATTTGAAAAGCTGTGTTGCATTTATGTTTGCATCCAGTGGGACATTGCTATAAAATTAGGCATAATGTGTTAATTCCATATTAGGTGATATGTTATGTTGTTACCTAACAATTTTGGTGTAAAAAGACTGCATATATCGGTATCGGGTGATATCGGTATCGGAAATTAAGAGTTGGACAATATCGGAATATCGGAATATCGGATATCGGCAGAAAAGCCAATATCGAGCATCCATATATTAAAGTATTATTATTATTATGTTCATATTCAACTTAATTTTTTCTGCCAAAGTCCCACGTTCCCACCATATAACTGACCTCTTGACATTAAACAGGCTTTGCTTGTACAGAACCACAAAACCATTGGACTCAAGTTTTTTGTCCATCAAAATTGAGATAAATCAGGCTGAGACAGACTCTCTAGCAATAAAAAAACTTATAAGTACAGCAACAATAGATGGATAGACTAAATTGATATGTAGTTATTAGCTTGGAAAACACATATACTAAAATGAAAAGATGTTATACCTCTGAGCCTTAAAAAAAGAAAGCTCAAGAGGAGATTCCACTAGCATCATATTATTTTGTTTTTGTTCTTTCGATGGTCAACATTAGTTTACCTTGCTAGCAGAGTAGTGTGTCCAGCTCTGTTGTCTGTGCCATGCCAGCGGGAGTCAAAATACCGCCACCAGTTGTTAGCTTAGCTAGGAAGCTGAAAGAACATGAATAAGCTGCCATTTCGAGAGGTTTACCTGTCGTTCTGTACGACACCAGAGGGGGAAGATAAGCTCATTTGATATTTCTGTTATGTGTGTTAACATCGCCCATGGCCCCAAATTCTACACTCCCCTCTCTCAGCAGTCTTACAGGTTGGTAATAGACTGAGAGCCTTACCCTGCTCTCATCTCCCACCATGTCTCATTATATTTCTTTACTGTAAGGCTTCACTCTGACATGATAGGCACAGAAATACCAGAAAAGCACTAAGGCTATAAGATTTGTATCCCCTCATGTCTGACTGCTCGTAATTAAGGAATATATTCTTACTCTACATTTTCATTAATTCTTCACAAATCACTCTGGATTAAAGCACCGGAATAGCTCAAATGTAAAAACATAAAACCTGGAGCAAAACTGGTTTAAACATTGCATGTGGGGACCCTCACTGAGTCATCACCTTGGGGTCTACAGGCTCATTAGATGATACACAACTTTTCACTTACACTTCACTTACAGATTCTGACAAGTAATTATGGTCCCCCGGTTTATTAACACATATTAGCTCTCATGTCATTATGGGACCAGAACCGAGCAAATGTTTTTTTTTTTTTTTTTTTTTTAAAACCCTGGGAGCCTTTCTCATTATAACAAACTACTACTCCTGTCATGTGAGAGCCCAAAATGAGTACATATATTCTGTCATCCTGGGAGCAAAGCTCATTAGAGCGTATAAGCACCTCTGTCATGTGAAGATAACGGACTGTAACAATTTGGGTCTTGACCCGCAGTAGAAAAAAACGAGACCCTGATTTGTCCACAAGTGTGCAGCAACACTATCTCCTCATCCAAATTCTTTTGGCCCACGTCGCACTATATTTTTCCTATCAGTCATCCTGTTGCTAATGGCGCTGAGAGAGGGTTTGCCCAGAGGTCATTCAACCAATCAGCATCACACACTGTGAGTGGAAAGTAGGATGATTATCTCTGTCTTTCTCCTCGCCTTCTCTCATCTTGATTATATTTTTTCTCCAAGACTCCTTCCCTGATTATCTGGCTCTCTTCCTCTTTCATACCCTTCCATTCTCGCTCACTTTTTTTTTTCCATAGTCTGCCATCGTCCACTTCTTTTTAGAGTCTCGATCTTTCATTAATCACTGTGTCATGCTCTTATAGAAAATGTAGTTAACAGACAGATGACTACAATCAGCTTCAGTTCACCCCTGGGTCAGTTGGCACATATAGATGTATGGGAATAAATGTATGCATAAAAACCCATACATATGCATTCTAGTGGGAAGCTGTGTGCGTGCGGTTAGATTTATTATACCAGTGAAGTTGATTTCTGTGCATGTGTGTGCTTGTGCTCATATTATGACAGTGACTGAAGCATAGTGCACTCTTCTTCATGACCGATATGTCAATTTACAGTTCTATTAAATTCCACAGTAGATTGAACGGCATGTGATCTACATATTGAAGGGAAATTATGATTGCCAGAGTGCTGATGAAATCCTATTTCTATATCATAATTGAAAGATGATTGAAACTGTGTGCCAGTGAGCTAAATGGCAAAACAAAAAGCTGTTTTTCCAACTTTAAGTTTTGTTTTGAGATTCATATTTTCTAAATATTCTAAAAGAATGAACATATACGTTTAGACAGAGGGGACTGAACTGTAACAGAGGAAGAAAATAAAGAGGTCACTCAAATCCAGACTGGTGAATCATTCCCCTTAATTTAAATGTACGTACGTACTGACCTTGAAATTATTTAAATTTTGTGATTTAGACAGCGTGGTCTTCTCTGACGGCAGCTTTAGTGTGCAGCCATGAAGTACTCTAATTGGACATACCAATGGTATGTGGCCTGACGATAACGTGAACTCATACGAATAAATCAGCAGTTCCTCTGCATGATTGGTTGAGAGCTATCCGTGATGAGGACTTGAGTATGAATGCTCTAGCAGATGATGAATTCAGGGATGCATCCCCCAAAGAAAGCAATGCCAGTGACATGAATCAGAAAACTCAGAACGCAAAGAAGCAAATCTGAGCGGCAGATGAGACAAATGATTCATGTGACTGGATCCAGGCTGCAGAGGAGAAGAAGGGGGATTTGCAATGTTAATTGATGTCGGAACAATAGCTCTAATACTTTCAGACAGGGAGGAATGCAACGACACCAGTGGAAAAGAGATAAAGGGAGACAACAGTTGGGAGCAGAGATTGTTTAAAAAAAAAAAAAAAAATTGTAGAAGACAATGAACAAGTGGAGATTCAAGGAAAGAAGGGGTGAGGAAAAAGTCAGTGAGGCAAGATTAAAAGTGCAGAGGAACTGAAAGAAAGCAAGAAGTAAAGAAGAGACGATAGGGAAATAATAAGGGCAGAAGGTGATACCCAGAGACTGGAAAGATTCTTTTCTGAGGGGAGGAGGTAACTAGAGAAATCGAGCACATAAGGGGAAGGATGATGAGGAGAGTAGGGCAGAGGACAGAAAAGCCAGATGGAATTAGAGGAGGAGTAGAGGAAAAGGAGTACAGACGAGGAGGAGGAGAAGAACAGATGAACAAGGAAAGGGTGGAGAAATTCGGGCACGAGGCGTTCAAGAATGTTCAAGAATAGATGATGTCGTTTATGCTCCTGAAGAGAATCCAGGCACACGTCCAGTGACATATCTTAAAAGAAAATGGGACAGTGGAAGCAAGAGGAAAGATTTTACATCGAAAACGGATTGTACTTAATTAATTTTGTAAACCGATGTTGGTCATAAGCATTCCTGCACTCTACACTAGCTGTGGAATCGTAGTATTTTAATATCGCAAATAAACTGAAATAATTGATGAGTTGTGTAAAAAAGTGCATAGTGAAGTCTAATATGAGCTTTCAGAGGTCTGGATATTCACTGCATCAAGGCTGTTACAAATTGCTATTTTTTTCAATCGATAAAACTATTGAATATTTTCTGAGTAGTCAATTTATCCCTTGGTAAACTTACACCATTAAATTGTGAATATATTTTGACATGAATTACATGAATGAAGAAACCTTTTCAAGCTTTAACTTTTACTTAATGATACTTTTAATTTCAGAAAATATGATTCATTTAATCTAAATCTCATTGAAAAACTATACTCTGCTATTAATTATTATATGCAGCGTTGTTGTGTATTACAGCTTCATTGGCTTGTGCTGATTTTAATTGGAACTGCACCTGTGTTATTTACGTGCACATGATTGCTTATACTCACTTAGAGCGTAACGTTAATGGAAATCCACTTCATTTAGCTTTGTAGGTCTACATAACCAAGCTGCTCACTACTTGCTAATGTACTGGAAAGCACTGTTGCCATATCTGCCAATAGCAATTGCTCTAGGGAGTCTTTGACTTCTTTTCAATAGATGAGGACACAACTACAAATCCCAGGTACTGACCACCATCCAACAACAAATCAGACAAAACTCACTGTAATTGTCTGAATACTGAAATGGCTGCCACAGTGTTTTGAGGTCGTTAAGCCTGTGAATGTTCTCTGCTGAGGTGCTTGTGTTTAGTGTTTGTGCTGATGTTGGTTCAGGCTTTGTTGTTTATCTTCAGCGTGCCTGGGAATAGGACTGCTGAAAATGGCTATTGAGGTACACATCAATTTATTCCATGCAAATATACATATTTACACGTTTGGTGCATCCCTAGCCCACGTATACATTTAATATCTGTATTTTATATCTGCAGAGCAACTACCAGGATGCGTTGTTTTGTCATGCATCAGCAAGAAATCACCATCTAGCGCAAATTAGGGAATTGTATTGGTTTGTCTAACCTGGTTTGCTTTGCAATGCAATTGACCCTTTGTTGGCCCTGTGATTTGTATGCATTGCTGACTAACCAACCAGAATGCTCTGACTTTTTATCAAGCCCAGGCTTACTGTTGCTAGGTTTAAAAGCATTGTGGGGGTTTGTTCCTTTTGAAAAATATTGAAAACCTGGAGATTGAATTAGGATTCTTCAGAAACGTTTTTTTTTCCTTTGGGTTTTTCAATGAATGTGGACCCCTGCATGGCTATTGTTTGTGTCACCCAGCAACAATAACCTAGGAATCTACCATTTCTTATAGGTCCCCTGCAAATATGGAAATGACTAATAATTTCTGCAACCAGCAAATATTTAAGATACATTTTATTAAGGTAAAAATTAAACCGTTCCTTGAAGAGATATTGCAGCTATTTTCACCACCGAAACCATGGGGACAGATTAGGAAAAGGTATATGAGAAAGGAGAAAATGAAGTGATTATAGGTTCATAAGGGAAGTAAGCGGAGAAAGCATGGAAGGAGAAGTGGGGGAAACGTGAAAAGATGTGATGAGGAGAGATGACACTGAAAGCTGCAGAGCTGAATTGGGGAGAAAAAGGGAGAAGTGGATGGATAAAGGATGGGGCACATGTCATATGTCAAAGTAGAGGTTCCACGTGCCACGTCGAAAACAGCGTTGTGATTAACTGCTCATAAAGAGAACCAAACAGGGAAGATGAGAAATGGATGCGTTGGAGCAGTCAGCAGTGATGTCTCCATTGCGGAGAGTCGCTCTGACAAGGCCGGCTGACCCTTCCATTTTAAACTGTATCTATTATTCACATTCTGTCTCAAACATATTTAGTTCCTAATTGCATTTGAGTCATGTGAACGTCTTAAAAACTGAAGAAACCGAAGGGTTGAGGAAAATGAGAAGGGCGGACGAGGAGGGAAAGGGCCAGAGGAAAGACGAATGTCATTTGTCACCAGAAATGGTGTAATTATTTGCTGCAGAGTAGGATGAAGCAGCTCTGTTCTGACAGTTTTCTGACGTCAGGCATTTCTTAGTATGAATATTAATGAAACATTTAATGCTAAAGAACAGACAGCTGGGAGCTGTATAGATGTGTAAAAGAAGGGACCAGCACGCAGGTGCATAAATCATTAAAACACTGGCTTGGAGCCATCCTATTCTGTAGCAGGCATTTGGAATCCTCTCTATTTAAAGCAGTTGGGTGAATGCAATCATCCAAGAAAATGCTAACCAACAGCTAATAAATCATAGACTCAGATTTGTTACTCAGGTTAAAGTTACGTATGCATCATAGACACTTTTTTAATAAATGACCACACTGTGAAATTCTGTCACTTAACAGCAACATAACACACTACTTTATCTTAGGTTCTAGTTTGGACCCCCACAGACCCTTTAAAGTCCACTTATCAGTCAGTTGTTAGCATATATTGATGTGTATTAGCATGACTAATATATTTTAAACTCAAATACGTTCTAAAGATGTGATACAAGACATCTTTCTAGGTTGCCAGCTTTCACACACACACACAGAAGTAAATGGATGTGTGCATCTCTGTGTCTGAATGTATTTCCTATTCTGCTTTGTGTCTGTAATTGGTGCCAAAGTTCACCTGAGGGACAAGCAATTGGGGAGAATGGGCGATGAGGTCGGATTCGTATCTTCTCAGGAATCCACACTGATAAAAGGGAGCGCTAGTGCGACAGAGAAAATGTTTCAAAACATTTCATTTGTTACTGAAGGCTGTTGTCCTATTTGCTTTTTGAGCTGTTCACCTTGGATGTACTGGATCAAAAACTCATATTATAAGTCTTTTTCCCATTTCCCTTTTATGTTGTGACTGCTCTGTCAGCAGAATGTCCTCCCTTGTGTTTGTTCAGTCAGCCTCTATACTCAGTCTATATCTTATTCTCAGTTCTTACGTAAACGAGTAATAATACAATGCATGTTGTCAAGAGACAACTAAAGATCAAGTCCTGGTTGCTGATGCTTTTACTCCCATAATACAAAAGTTCAGAATAAACGTTTGAACAGAAGATGGAAAAATACACACTAACACACATGGATACAGTGACGTAATCACATGGCTCTTTGGTGCCAACCAGGCCTTATCTGTACATTTTATATGATGATGATTCAGTATATGGTTTGGGGGGGTCATAGTTTTTTGTGCTGTCAAGCAGTACATTGTCACTAAGTGCAAGGATCAATATTTTATGGCCAATCAGTCATCGCAGAGTACAGTAAGTGTGTGGAGGCTGTGGTCAAAAGTAGATACGCTTGTCAAAATGCCATGTGTCAGGCCTATGGTAATGCCAGCAGCATATCCAGAATGTAAAAAGGCTTCTAAGCCATCTTTTAAAACAGGCCATTATTTAGCACACACACACCACTTATAGCACAAACCTGGCAACAGTCGTTATGGAAATAGTTGTTCAGAGACTGGAGCTCTTTTTGTTCTTTTTTTCACATCAGCTCATTGGTGGTGTCTTCAAAACTAACTACGATTGGCGTGAATAATCAGCAGTCCTTGTACAACACATGATAAATACATAAAGACAATTTAATTAGAAGTGTTTTGAAGTACATAATGTGCACTCTGCCTTGAAGAACAGTAAAGGGGGAAGCATAGTGAATCAGACACACCGACCTTGATGATAAACCTGCTGGAGCCAGTTTTTATGGTGAAAAAACGCGGATGAGCTATTCTGAACCACAAGTGCTTTACTGCTAAATATTGACATCAATCTTTTAACTACCGTTAAGCTACTTAAATCCCTGGGAGCATGCTACATCCCAGCAGAGCAAGCTGGGAGTCTTTGTACAAGGTGTAATGCACATTTGCTAAAGAGAAAGGTACATCGTAGGGTGATTCTTTATCTTCATAACTAGTGCTCAAAGTCAAAATAACATATTTTGCATTAACGTTGTTTCTCTTAACATTGTGGTCCATAAAACCTTTTTTACTTAGATTAGATTATTCTTAATACCATTGTGTTGAATGCATCATGCCTTATGAGAATAATAATTACACTTTGCTACTTATTTAAAACCCAAAGAAACTCATGTTCTTTTACCTGAAGCATTCCAGGGAACATGCAGTGCAGCATTACAATGAAGAAAACTGGGAGATTAGCCATAGATCAGGGAATATTACGACTGAACTCTCTTCAGAATGAGACACTTGTTTGATCTTTCAATAATCAAAGGTTGTTCTTCTGTGCATCAAAGTTAGTCCAGGAAACACTGAAATGTTGCAACCAGTATACCAATTATACCCTATACCCATATAAATGGTTGAAAACAACAAAAGCTACATTCATCTGTGCAGTTGTTTCTAACTGCTATGCAGTCATGCAAAGAAGTAGTTGAATGCACTGAGTCTATTGTATGGAAAATGAATGGGAAGAAAAGAAAAAGAGAAGCATTTGGGATTCTATTGATAAGAAAGACATCAGTGGGATATTGTGATTGAACCGCTCATAGCACTCACACAAGCTGTGGACAAGAAAGCAGATTGATAGCAATCATGACAACCATCCCTAGTTCTCTGTATCCTCATCGCTCATTTGTATCTTTTGTCTCATCTCATTTTCTCCCACTGGAGCGAAAGTTCATCATCCATTATGATCAGAGAGCTGAACTGATTTCAGGTGTGATTGGAATTAAAGAGTCTTTCCTAATAGCACAATTTCATTGTAAATTCTGAGGGACAGGAACAGAAATTTTTTTTACATCATGTGCTGCTGGACTTTGAACATTTGTAAAGCAGCTGTGTCTATTTGACCCCCTTAAGATGAGCGTCTGAGTGAAATCATGTGTGCTGCAAAGGACCACTCAGGCTTACTGAACAAAGTCCTGATTTGTGTTTCTTTTGAGAGTCAGTCTGCAGGCCATCATACTTCCTCCCCCATGCTTCCTACCCTATTCTCTCTTCTGTTTATCACACTTATACCAAGATCTACAGTTTGTCCAATGGGCGCTAATTGTGTGTTCATGTATTTTATACATATCTGAAAGGCAGATTGTCACATCACCTGACCCCACAACTGTATGTCATCACTAAGAAAGTTAATTCGTTTTGAAAATGATGTGATTTATTTTAAGCACTTCCTCCATATACTGTACATTTTATATCAAGTGACCTGTAGTTTTGAATGAATAAATGAGAACCTCTTGGAGATGGTAAGGAAAGAAGGGAAATGAGCTTTTAATGAGTTCAAAGTTAATACAGGATATCCCACATCTTTTGACTGATGAGATGTCGGATTTCTCCAAACAGTGTTTCTGTCTTTGCATGCTTTGTGGTTTGAACATTGTTCCTGATTCTCCGGACTTCTTATTCTTCCAGCTATGCTTCCTCCGCCTTTCTGCTGTTGTTTATCTTGTTCCCATAACAACAGAGACAGGCCTCCCATAAAAATTCTCAGTACATTTGACTTGATAGTTAACCTTTTTGAGCGTACACGGTATCAACACATATACACACAGATTCACCTACACACACTCTGATCTTTTGACCCCAGAGCCGACAAAATGAATAAACAGCCTTTTTGTGTTTGTTGAATCACCATTCCCATCATTGTGTATGCTTACACAATAACATGTTCAAGATCTGACCATAGAATATTGCCTGTCACTCCTCAGTATCCTGACTAATTAAAATAGCTCTTTAATATTTGCATTATGATCTCGATTGTTCTTATCCAGGTTAATGTAAATGGCCCATTGACAAGCATCAAATGCAAAACAAAGCACTCCAGCCTTTTTCAAACAGACTGCATTATTAATGCGTATGTAAATGCATTTCAGTGTTTTATGTAAGTGATTCATTTGCCTATCCTGAACAATTAGTGTTTCTATTTTCCAGCACAGATTGTCTTTAATAATATCATAACCGTAATCTGCATGTAAAAACTCACTGCAGTGCACCTGTCAGCACGTTGTTACTCCACTTCTCGTAATATTTTATTCATTTACGACACATCCTTGTTGTCTGCCAAGGGACTGACTTGAATTCAGTCATCCACTTCATGCAGTGCGTGCTCGCCTATAGCACCGGGAACAGAAGAGATGCTGCAGTGATGAACAAAGCCTGAGAGTGACGAAAAAAAATAACAATATTAAAAAGCAAATTATGTGCCAAATCTCAGGTCATTTCAGTGCGTTTAAAACGCAGGATTATTTCAATCGAGCTAGGCGAGACAGACACAATGAGAGAAAATTAGTAAAAGGGGAGAAATTTTACTGCTCTTCTCACGTATTGTCTAGCTACTGAGCTGCAGTCTTGCGATATCAAAAGAAGTCATGTTTTTGTTAATTAGATTAAAGCATCCTGATTGGTTAATTAGCTCTTATCTCGTTTCAAAGCCACAAATCAGAGCAGAAGAATATGAATACTGTTGTTTTGCTCATCCGTTGGTGTGCACAAGTACACATGCACGATATTTATATAAAAAAAAACCACCTTTTTCTAAAATCCAGTCAAATACAGACCCAAGAATATGGATTTTTCTTCAGAGTCCTTTTCAAACACATAGACCTTTGTTCAGCAAAAGCCATGAAGGTATGACTAATTTCACTAGTCCAGAAATAACCTCTGACATTTTCTTATTCTTTGGAGGTCCAAAACTACTGGAATACTGTCACACCATACCTGGTTAAAGAATACACAAAAACCTAAGGTATCGAAACCTGCAAACTTCATTTAGGACAGGGATGATTCAACCCAAATGTGTACTCAGAATGCAGGACTAGTATACTGAAAGATGCCTTTATACTTTTGCCTTTAAACATCTACACCCGTAGACACACAAGGTAAAACTAAGCTAGGATAAAAAATATCTTTAAAGTAATCGGGTTAATTACAGATGGAATTAGAATTGCCACCATTTACACTCTTTTTTTGTCTTATTTTTTCTCTGTTCTGGAAAATTATAATATTTAACGTGCACATTATAGTCTTGTTGAGAATTCTGTGTATAATGATGAGTAGTAGAAGAGGAAACAGCCATTGCCACTACAGTGTAATTACTTACACTGAAAGTAATGAGATAATACGAGCCAGCTGTGGTGACAGGTGTCCAGAGCACATGGGGGTGGTGAGAAGATGAGCAGCAGGTGTGTAGATAGGGGAACACACAGAGAGGACACCTGGTGGACAGGTGAGGAACTATCAGACCTTAAAGATGCACACACACTCACACACATACACAAACACAGCATAAGGAGACAGAAGCAGAAGGAGGATGGAGCTGCCATTGCTGTGACACAGCGCAGTGCTGAAAAAGCAGCCACCAGGCGTACTGTTGAGAAATAATTGCACAGTTCAGTGGTGCTGACAATACAGGGAGCATTTTGGAACCCATTTGAATGAGCTAGCGGGTGCAAGCACTTGGGAGGAAAAATATTATCAGTAATATGTCAAGAAAATCTGACCTACGAGTCGACTGAGTAACGTCAAAACAAACCTGTCTTTTGTCTTTGCGCTTGTGTGAATCATAAACGCACACTGAGGCGGAAAAGGATTTTCTCACTCACAGAATCAACTTTTCATTTGCTCATTTATGAGTAACGCATCTTAACCTCAGCAAAGCAGCTTGTAGGTATGAGTTTTTGGTGAACCCTTTCTGAGGAAATTCAACTCCGATTTACTCAAACAACTATTAACCCCAGTTAAATGTCTGTCAAAACTCATAGATGTCCTAGACTCAACCTGAAAACACCCATAGTCATTTCAATCAAAGCTCTGGTAAAAATAAGAAAGGTTTGATGCTGGGAACTGTGGCTTCACACTGCCAGTAAAAGCTCTCGATTTGTTCCAGTGCACCAACATTTACCTGGCCACCATATTTCATGTGAATCCCTTTTTCAATAATTCATCATTCAACAAACAAGGAGAATGATATACACACAGGAACCAAAGCACAACCACCCTGGAGGAAGTTTTTTTTTTCTATAGTGACAGAAATCAAGGTAAAATATCACCTCCATGCTCCTTATTAGATCATCAGACGGCTAGCCGGTAGTGAAGAAAGTTCTTACAGGGGTTGAAGTGACAGTGACAAAGTGCTTCCTTTAGTAATTACCGAGTAATTGCATAAATTAAAAATCAAGTGTAGATGAAACTTTGCAGACAGTAATAGTGTCTGGTTCTGTCTGAGAGGCATGTGTACATTGCCTGCTTGTTGGTTTCTTATTTGTGTGTGTGTGTGTGTGTCAGATGTAGATGAACAGGAGCCAGTGGGCTGTTTTGTGCTGTTACCAGGGTTACACCAATACTGGCCCCTGGAGTTTTAAAGAAGGGTTGCGAAAAGTCACTACACAATGCCCAGAGAAGAATAAATTGCTTTCCATCCCAGATTCTTCCCCTGTGTCCGTGTCTGAATACCTGCCAGTCTGCCTGTCCATCTGTCTTCACAGTATCCCACACATGTCCGTTTCTCTGCCATTTGTGGAAATTAAAGTGGAATCCTTTCACACTGGAACAGGCAAATGTTACTGCTCTGCATGAATGCAGTTTCAAATGCGATCCTCTAAACTTTTCAGATGTCAACTCATTTACCAGATGAGTCAGTAAAATCCAATTTGGAGGAAGTTCAGTTGAGAGGTTCAGATTTTATGAACGCCCTGAAATAATTAAGAATCAGAATAAAGGCTTTGTAATTGCTATAGTGTAGCTCAGTTTCCACGGTGTGTATCACTGCAGCAGCTGTCTTGGTGCTGTGTGTCATCCAATGTGTGAGAGAGCATCTTTAGGCATTTTATTGCAAGTATTCTAAAGTTTCTGCTTGTGTTGTATAACTGAAATTAAATCAGCAGTACAACACACCAGTGGTGATTACAGAGAGACTGAGTGAGTGTAAGAGAGATCATCTGTGCACCCATCTGTCTGTCTGTGTGTTTGAATGTACAGAGGTTTCAATGTGATTCTTGAATGGGTTTCAGTCAGTGTGTGCGTATATGAAGTATTCTCTCTGTTTTTATGGAGAGAAGTGGGTTTTTGTACACCGTGCAGCCCTGTGCAACATGTAAGACTATCTCAAAGGGACAGCAAGCTTTCTTTCTTTCACCCTTGGTCAGCAAAGCGAGACTGTGTGTGGACAGTTCATCCACATGTGCATGGGGCCTAAGCGCAAGACTGGCCCAACCCTTAGGTGATTTCAGAGTAGTGTTTTAATGGTAACATCAAATCCTTTTTATTCCTTTAGGTGGAATGTACACTCAGCAAAACTAAGCACCTTCAGCCATGCTAATGGCTCTGTGAGACTAAACTTAGTCCCAGCAGTACTTTGAGCTAACTACAGTTGTCAGCATGCTAACACGCTCACAGTGACAATGCTAACATGGTGACATTGTGCAGGTACAATATTTACAATGACTGTGGTCAGTTTTAGTTGAGCTTGTTAACCTGCAGCTATTGACACCAAAGACACAGTCCAGGTAAGGTTAATGGCCAAGACATTTATTTTGACACATAGCAAGAAACAAATTAAGCCTGGTAAGGGAAATACAAAATAACTACACTTCATCTTGGGTTATACATGACTGTACCAAACGCTATGGCAATCTATGCAGTAGTTAAGACATTTCATGGAAAAAAATAAATAAAAAAATTGTCAGAAAGGGGATCAGAATCAGACTCAGTTTAAAGCACAATGTAACAAACGTTTCAAGAAATGGTTCTAAGGGAACCTATATTACAGTTTTTGAGGGGTATTTATTGTGGAGTGTGGATTCTGCTAATGCACTTTTGCGTTCTCTCTCCATAGGGATTAATAAGCAAACTTTCTACGTGAGAAAATCATTTGCTCACAGTTACTGTACAATTTCTTCTACCCTTCTTTCCCCCCAATCCACACCTCCTGCCACTACCTCTTTCCCTTCTGGCCAACTGCCTTCTCCAGCTCAAAGTCGGTGCGGATTATTGTCGGATGAGCAGTCATACTATGAGAAGTCTAATCCTTCATTAAGAGACAGAAGAGTTACACAGGATTTAGAAGACACGGAAAGAACTGGCGTGTACTTGGACACACAAATACAAAGTTCAAAAAGGATACAGATGCACATATGTAGAAAAAAATGACTTTACTTTTCCAGATGGATGAAGATGGGAGTATAATCATATCCAAACAATTTTGGGAATCCGGCATGTCATGAAAAAACCTGGCTGCTGATTTAAAGCTACGTGCCAAACAAGATATCCTGTTACAGAACAATGTGCAAACAAAATGTCTCTGAAAAGAATTGGATCTCATCAAAAATCTGATTAGTTTTCATCTCCATGCTGCACAATGAACATACTTTATTCATGAATAGGGTTGCTCTTAGGGAAAGAAAGTAAACAAAACAAACAAAAAACAAAACTACAGATTTTTTTACAAAGTAAAGTAAAAAGGTGAAAATTTTACACAATGATTAGAACTGACTGGCTGTGCTAGAATGATGATGTGGAATGGAAGGCATGGAAAACAATTTTTTTTCTATCGCCTGAAAAGAGATTTTAGAAGAGTTTCCAGAGTTTTGTAGTTGACTACTAAATGTCATGTCTGCAAAATGTGGAAGTTTACGCTCTGAACAAAATCCACCCATTGAGCTGAGCTGGTGGGTTGATCACCCCATTGTTAACTCAGAGGAGCTGTCCAAGTTTGTGCAGTCTCTCTACCGACACTTTGGCTCTTCAGTCCTAATTACACTTGAGAATAAGATTTAAATGCCTCAGCTTAATTAAGCTTCCAAGTGGATTGTTTGAAACGGCAGATGAAAAAACTCAAACCTTCAAATGCAACCTGACAACATGCTGCGACGTGCCTCTCTTCTACCTCCTCCATTTTCAAGGACAAGGTCCAGCTTGTTTATCCTGCTGGGCGGCTGATTGGTTGGCAGCTGCCCTTCTTGAAGGGTGAGTGAAAGGGCAGGAAGGAGTACATGACCCTACGCAGTCAGGCAACTACCTTTCCCAAAGGCTCTTTTTGGAGAGAGCAGCAATCTTTCGTGTTGAAGAACTCCCACCCCTTCCACAACTCGTTATTTAAGAGCTGTCATACATTAGTCAAACTCAGTATTTCCTCTAGAACATAATGTTTCATTTGAGATTGGTGTTTAAATATTGTTTGTGCACTACTACACTTGAACTCATGTTGTATGGACCCTGTACTTCAGTCTCAGGAAATAGCTATGTGTATAATATTACTAATGTACTCCAACATAGCCGCATTGATCAGTTCATTTTCCCCATACATAATGTATACTTGTGTAGGCGAACATTGGCGAGCAGGTCAGTATATCAAAGTAGTCAAGAATCATTGACACCAGCGTTGACATTTTTCACTCTTGTAATATTGAGGTCGTGCTGTACGTACACACAGGGATCATTTTATGTTTAAAGGCTGTGGGGAAAAATGAGCTCAGGTGAAAATTGTCTATTTAGCCAAAGTAATGGAGGTTTGGTGAGGTCAGAAAAAAAAAAACAGTTCATCAGAAGGGTTGACAATGCTAAAAGACTTTCAACCTCAGCTACACAAGTCATCCATATGCATCACATTCGCAGCTGCAACAATTGAATCACAGAGCGCACCAGTGCTTGTCAGCCCAGCGATAATAAGATAAGTAGAAACAAGTAAAGGAATAATGCACTGCCTGATGTAATATAAATAATGCAAACTGCCTTTTTGACGTTAGATGAAAAGGGTCTGCAAAAGATTATGAGTCAAGTTCAGCCAAACATGACTCATTCTGAGCATCATATGGTTTTTGGTCTTAAGCTGTAGTTGGGAGTGCACTGGTTCTTTAGAATAATTGAATAAATATGTATTACATGTTTTTGTATTTTTGTCTGTCTGTTCATATATACCTTTCTAAAAGCATTCACGCGTGTTAGTTAACATATTCACAAAAGTGAATAGGACAAACCCTGCCTTCATAAAAAAGTTGTGTGTTCCCAGCATCCTCATTGTACATGACACCTTTGACAGGAAAGGACCAGCGCGGCTGTGACACTCATGTAAGGGCTACATTTTTGACAATTTAAAATTCACACGTGAAGGTTAAAAGGCTCGGGGAGCAGCATGGAATAACACTCCCGATGTTGTGCCAGTGTTTGAGCCTGCCTGTGACTCCGTGTCCCTGAGCATTCGTGATAGTATTGTGCATGAGAGTGGTGTCACAGCCTGACCTTTAGTAAAAGGTCAGTCCATTTGGAAGAGGAATAGGAAGACCACGCACAGACACACACGATGACTGGTGATATAGAACCTCCCCAAACAACAAAACCAGACTTTCTTGACCTTTATCTATGTATGTAGTTATCTGGGATCTGATATAATTCATATGATATTTGTGAGTGGATCTTTGAAGTTTTTTTATAAACGTTCACAGATGTAATGGTCGTTGCTTTTCTCACTCGTCACTCTTCCTGCCCTTGCCTGCAGCTTTGGGTTGTTTTCTGCAATGCCCTGAGCTGCCTCTTTTGTCTCCATCTTCTCTATGCACGTAAAGGAAATTGTTGGGCACTCTCTAACCTTTCTGAAGAAACAAGTTTGACACTGTGACACAAAGTAAATAGGAGAAGGCATTGGCAGTAGATGCTTGAAAATACCAGGTAGTCTGTATGTATGAACTGTCTTCAAGTTAAAGAAAGATAGATGAGTTATGTTGGCAGTTTGTACATGCATTTATGGGTAAAAACAGAAGTCAATACAACATAGTAGCCCTTTGCTTGAGCTAAGCAGCCTTGTGTTTCTCCTCAGAGATGGAGAGTTGGCCAGCTGTTCAGCCTTCTTCAGAGGCAAGATGTTGAGGTCTGTGATTCTGTGCTGAATTTGAGACGGCCACTGCATTCTCAGTGGGTGCATTCTGCAGTATGAAGTGACTGAATTCAGAAAGAGCACAGATACCATTGTACCATCGTAGCAGAATTATTATTGTTTTTTTTTCCAGTTCCAAGTCAAGGTTATCATACAGAGCATCAAAGTGTTTCTTGTTAATAGTGATGTGCTGCAAATGATTCCCTGCAAAGGGTACATAGCTGATTATTATTAACTGATAGATGTGAATCCTTGAATTCTGTTTTTGAATTTTATACACGGGCACAAAGGCAAGTTATAATGGTCCTTCATGTCATTAATATTGATGGTATACTCATGAATGGACGTTCCAGTGATGTGTGGGTATGTGTGTTTTTAATGGGCATAAAAATGGTAATAAGGGATTTATCAATGTCAGCGTGGTAGTGGGTTAGTTAATGCACTGAATACTATCCTCACATTATGGAAATTGTAGGTGTGTTACATTCTTTTCTTGATAGAGTGGTTTTGTCTCTCCTCATAATAATCAAATGCAATTTTAAAGTAGTCTGTTGTCTGTTAAAACAGTGATCCCCACCCCTGGGCCGCGGTTAGGGGCCACTGTGTTAAAACGTCTCCATTGAAGGCCTACATTGTTACTCATCCGAGTGAGATAAAATGAGAGAACGAGAGAGTTGCCTTGTTAATTAGATGACTTAACTAGCTAAATAATAAATGATAAATGCCCTTGGGACACACAGGCATGCACACAGCTGTATGGTAGATGTCCACTGTTGCAAGTTCATGCTGACATCCACATACATGCTTGTGTTTTTCCAGGGCCTATGTCTTTTGCAGTTTTACTCTGTGTTGTATTGCAGGTCTATTGTTGTGGTTGAATAAGTGTGTGACTAACGACCTGGTAAAATAAAATTGCAGTCTGATTCAACTGATACTTAATTAAAGCCATAATAAGGGCATTCTTTGTGTATTAAGACCAAGACGCACCAAACCGATATCAAAGAACTACCAGCAATGAAGGTGGACTGTTTGCCTCATATCACCTGTGTCTGGACTATAGACTGTATAAATATGGACAACGTGTCCCCACTTATTTGCAATGGCCAAACTGATGCTCTTTTCCCGAGGATACAGGCAGCGGCATCTTGTGACTTTGGAGTGAGGATCTGTGCAGTACGGTCCAATAATGGAGCCATGTGGAGCCATGATATTGATAACCCGACCACGCGTTCCCCAGACTCATTAGCGTTTTTGTTTAATTAATACTATGCTCTACTCTACCCTCACCCGTTACAAAGACATGTCGGAATACAGTACAGTATATAGTCAGTTATGTATAATGTATTCTCCCAATAGTCTAAAAGAAATAATAAACTAAGAATGACTAAACACCACTATATATCGCCACTCTATAGGTTTAGCCAGAAAATCTGCACGCATATATTTTGCATGCACGTCAGGGTCACCTCTTTCAACTAAGTGGTGGCTACCCGTGTAGAAAGCAAACAAGCTTACTTCTTATCCACAATGTCCCCTGTGAGTAGTGAAACAGCAGGGTGAGTTGTTAGACAGCTCTGCAAAGAGTTTGATAGCTACACCCCCAGCCATGACACTGACTCAGCCCTTAAACCGTGTAGCATGCAGCTTGCAGAAAGCTGCCACTCTCCAGCTTTTCCATCCGTAATTTGCTGCCCAATTTTTAAGACTACTCCATTTAGTTTGCAAATTAGTTCATGGCCAAAATTAAGGCTTTAAATGAGATAGATGGAGAACTTAAGATGGTAGGAGACAGAAGCAGAGTGCATAATGTGTGTAGTGATAGCTTTTTAATGGGAGGTATGTGCTTTGCAGTGTTTGCACAGTTTGTCAGTTTTATCTGACTTTCTTTCTGAGTTTTCAGCCTGATAAGCACCATTACTCTGTTTTCTGGTCATGGCAGCAGCCTCATCAGTGCACACACCCACACAGAGGCTAGTCAGCTCCATTGAAGTCCATATTCTCATCCAACAATAGACCTTTTCCAGTGACCCTACCTTTGAGTGACTCGCAGAGCCGTATAAACTCCCCAACCTTTTCCTTAAGGTGAAGCCAGGTGTTAATAAGCAGCTTCACGACATTATCTGTGTTTTGATTTGCCTTGAAAACTAATTGCAGAATGACTCTCACCTGCACGTTATACTGCTTCATTGACCTTCATTAGATGTTTGCTGCTTCAATACCATTTCACCTGTAATTTAATAGAATCAATGGTATCTGTTCAGCCCTGGGGATTTGATGGTTGGTGCACAATAGGTCTCCAAACATGAAGGTTTCTCAAATTTATAAAGTTGTACGTGTGATTGCATACTGTATATGTGCGAATCCCATTTCCTTTTCCAGAGCTGGCCATAAATTCACATACAAACCACTTTGAATATTTGTTTGGCCTTTATTTATTTGCCATCTCTCTTTAGAGCTGTACAATTCTCAAGTGAACCTGAATCGAACCTTTAAAATATTATGAAAAAGAAATGCAAAATAACTGATTTGCAGCAAATATACCACGCTGTGTAGTATAGCAAGTATCATTATTTGGTACATAACGCTTGGCTGCAGTTAACACAGTGAACCCAATTTATTACATGCATCTATAGACCATTCTCCTTTAATAATATCAGCGCATTAACATCAGAAAGTCGATAAGTGGTTCATTTGCCAATCTCAAACAGACACTTTTAAACTGTAGTTTGAGTGTGTGGACAAGCAGTTTGTGTAGAATATAAAGCAGATAAAAAATTAAAAGATCTTTATACCATATTTTCTTGAGGGCTTATATGAATCTGAATCTTACACCAGTAGCCGTGCAAAGCAAACATATTGCATAGTCTTTTTTTGCATTCTAACAACACAGTGCTACAAGGAGGTAGTTAGCAGCTGTGAGATCAAAAAACTTCCCCATTTGCTTCCTCAGTGGTTTTCGGTCCCAGTATATCAGCCCATAGGGGACTGTCATGTAAAGGGCACTTCCTGTACTGGAGCCAACGAATGCAGCTGAACTATAAGTGATCCTGTGCCTGCTTTCTAGGGACACACAGCTCAAACATGCCTGCTCAGTGCTTAAGAGCGCGGCCAGGTTTAAAGAAGACAGGATTGTCACTCGAGTGACAATCCTGTCTCAACAAGCCTGTCCCCGAACATGTCGGCTTGGTGAGCAGCAGTGTAACCAGGACAGTAAAATGAGGAGAATTGTGGTGACACAGCTCTGTTTCTCACCCCAGCTAGGACCAGGGAAGCTGGCCCCAAAATAAGCCTAATTTCATGTGAACCAGAGCACTAGGCCTCACTCCGCCTCCAGGCTAATGTACTGGGGACAGCTTTTTCTTACACCAAGGCTGCAGTTGTCTCTTACTTCCAAAAGCAGGCTCTAAGCAGAGACACAATTATCGACAGCACCCCTCACCCTAAACACAGGAGTCCAGAGCCATCTGAGCAGAGTGCATGTGGCTTATTTTAAACTTGGCTTGTCCCAAGTGCTCTTACCAATGAGGTGGCAAGAGAGGAATAAGACTCTGTGCCTGTGTTGCTGTCTAAGGAGACCTGGATAGAGGCCAGGAGATGGCAATCTAATTAAATAGTCTAAATAAGGTTTCAGTGTTAGTAACTTAGTGTGTGAGGGTTTGAGCAGGGGGTGCCGTCACCGTTAATGTACAGATATGGCAGGTTCCGACATGTTCAATAGTAATGATTCAGCTGTCTTTTAACTGTCTAAACAGAGGACATCAAATATCAAGTCACCACTTCAGATGCCATTCATTATTTGAATTCTTATTCTTTCTGGTATTTGACTTCTGGTGTCAGGGATGTCATAAAAAAATGCCCGATGAATGATTGTGAGGTTTGTAGTTTGTCATGAGTCTCTGCCAAGGTGTGTTAAGAGTTTATGACTCTATAATTGCTTAATCTGACACATCAGACAAAAATACTGTGAAGGTTATCAACAAGGCCTTCTCCTGTAGTGACTTGAGTTTTAGGCTCCTCTCAATACCCCAATCAGCCTCTGTTTAGGAAGAGCTTTTGCCCTTTCCACTGGATGTTTAGAAGAGCAATGAAAAACCATTAATGAGTGGATTTATTGTCTTGGGAGGAGCAAAACAAACATAATTTATTCAAAATGTTGGAGATTATTACTGTAAATGATTTTGTTGTTCGTCCATTGGTCAAGTATGTGCTTTTAGTCAGTCGCTTGGGATAAAGCGGTCAGTTGTTCAGGTTAAGTAAAAGTGCTTTAAAATGTGTTACTATAGCAACCCTCAGATGAGCTTCTGGTTAATGAAGCCAGATATATACACAAGTTGTGGGATGATAATTAGCTGTGTCCCTGAGGAAAAAGGAGGTGGCAGCTTTACACTGCCTGTTTGTTGTGTGATCTGCAGACAACATTTCAGCCACAGCAGTGCAGTAATATCAGCACTGCTTGACGATGAAGAATTATGTATTCGTTTTTAATCAAATAGACTCGATTGTTTCAATGCTTACAACTATGTCGGATTTAAACATTAGATCTTTGGTTCCTCTGTACTGTGTGTTTTTGTTTCTGTATAGAAGCCATTGTAAAACAAGGACTTGTGTTATCATTTGGATAAATGTCAAATATTCAACATTTATGGCCAAATCCCAACCTTCCATCTCTCCATCTCCCTCCCCCTTCATCCCTCTTCCCTCTCATTAGCAGTCTCCTCTTTTCTCCCCTCATCACTCCATCCCTCCTCATTTCTTAGTCAGATGGGGCTTTGCAAGGCAGAAGGTCACAGAAATGTCTCTTACGTACACACATTCTCCGCCTCTCTGTAGGTCTCCCCTGCTTTTTACTCACACTCACATGAGAATGCATACATTATTAAATATATCTTCCTTTTTGTGCATCCTTTCCATCCTCCTCGATTATAACAGTCCCTAACTCTCTTTCTCTGAATACGGTGCACATGTTATTCTTTTTGATCAGACTCCCTGGACTGATACAATACCAGAGGTGACAGATTTTAGGTTGTGACCTAAAACTGCAAATGAAGATTGAGTATGGGGAAGCCAACACTTTTATCTTAGTGCCTTTGAGCAAGGCCAAGCCACTGTAGTAGAAAGTGATGGTAATATGGTTTGGCAGCACATCCAGTCAAATTCTCTTTATCTGAATTACATGTTTGATAAGTGTCAGCAGTCCATCAATCTGAAAAATGTTTTCTGTGTCATATAAATGTTTACAAAAGTAACTAGAATGTTTGTTGATATCATCAAGTCCTTTTTGAGCATTGGACAAAATACTTTGCAGCTGATATATGCATACTCTTTGTGTGATAGAAAGTCTGGCAAGAGCATATATGAAATCAACTTAAACTCAGGAGATCCTAGGAATGTCTTAAAAAGAAGTATTTACTGAGCTTGAATGAGGAGAAGAGAGATGAAATGGTCCAAGCGAATGGCGTCTGTGTCACCTCAGTTCTGACCCTTCTTTTCCCCTCCAGCAATGCCTAAAACCCCCCAGATCAAAAGCTGATGCATGTCCAAATGAGAATATTCTTTACCTCTTCAAGCATGAGGAACTTCAGTCGAGAAGTCCTGAAGAAGGCTCACCTCCCTAGAGATGTAATATAGCTTTTGTTTTATGACTCCTCTGAACGCCCTGAGGTAGTTTACCTTAAACAAAGCCCTTTAAGGGGACAAAGTGAATCCTACTTTATTTTAATTTAGATTTTTCGCAATGCAGAAAAATGCTCCTCGTACTTTGGGACTTCTTATAGGTGGTAGGCAGACCCATTGTGTCTCTGAGCAAGAGCTGTGATTGCTCCACTTAGTAGTAATGCCTTTCCGCTTTATATTTCCGGCTGTTTCTCCATCTCCAATCTCTCGCAATTATGAATTTGATTGTTTTGGATCAATACAGATGGAACACATAGAGGAAAGGTTAACTGAGGAGGTTCGGAGATACAAACGTTAGTGTGACTCGTTGCACGTTTCAGTCGCCATTGTTGAAAGTGAAGCAGGAAGTAGAAACAGAAATTGACCAGACTGGCAAAAAAGACACAGCCCCAACTCGCGTTTGGGTGGTGTTTTTACAAAGCGAGTCTAACTGACAAGCGCACATAATGACTATGTGCGTAGGTTGCATCTATATCCTGCTTTAGTCATAAGTCGCACTCGGGAGGAAATAGTAAGGTTTCAGACCCACCTAGTAAACTAGCCCCACTGTTACCAATCTTTGATCTTTTAACTTTATTTATTGAGCTTCCTTTTCAAACATGCCAACAGCAGTGGCAACCATTGATGCTCCCATGCAACATGCACTAATCCTGCTTAAACAAACAGTTATTTGGTTTGCTTTGGTACACCAGCACTGTAATAAAAAGGCTTTTCATCATCCAACAAAAGAGGAGCCAGAAGCCAGTAAAAGAGAAAAAGTGAAGGCGGGTAATCAAACAGAGTAAGAACAGCGGTGGGAGACCACCTGTGACATGCTACAGTAGCTCCTCCAGTGCACTTTTATTTTCCCTGTAATTTTTCAGGCTCTCAGAGTTGATTGTTGTCAGGAGACTTTTAGTCTTTGTTGTAGAGACTGAGCCATGAAGCTAACAGGTGCATGAAAACAGAATTGCAGTCTGTTTTGCTCACGCTCATCAACAGCATTAACACCTGTGCAACAATGATTTTCAAGCTAATTTTTGCAGAAGATGGGTTTGTGTTTTAAACACGTGTTTTTGCCATTAGTGACAACTTCTTAATCCTGCAGTCTTTGAAAAAGTAACGTCTGTTTGGTTGAACTGCAGTGTAACAAGTGGAATCGGGCTGGCTGTCAGAGAGAAAGGTAATTGTACTATGGTCCAAAAAACGTTTAGAGTGAGTGACAGAAAAGTAGAGGGAGTGGTGGGCAATGGTGTATAACCGTGTTGCACCCACAAAGGATGACAACAGAGAGGCAGAATCGATAGTCCTACTCTGTGTTGGCTCTCACTAAGACATAAACGATGTGACCCCACCATAACCACAGAGATTAGTTGTCACACTTGTCAACTCTCCACTCCCTGTGTACGGTGACGAGTGATCGTGATGTTATGTGTGTTTGCATTTGTGTGTCAGTACTGTATGCCATGTCTGTCTCTTTGAAATAGTTTGAGCTGTCAGCAGTGATGTTTTTCTTGCCAACTGTCTTATGAACTGGAACTCATATTACAACTTCTGAGGAATCAATAGCATGAATCACCATCTTGGACTCCTAGATCTGTGATGAAATGATGATGAAATTTAAATCATGCACGTGCAACAACAATGGACAATTATACTTGTTTTCAGGTTTTATATGATGTTAATTGTTGCCTATGGACAAATGAATCTGCCTGTGACTGAAAGACAATGATGAGTGCATAGCCTCGTAGAGTGTTCCCACCACATGCTTTGCAGCGATGTTGTTTATTTGAGCCGACAGTTCTCTGTTCACTTTTTACCATTATGCAACTGATGCTCATTAGCAGATACTGCTAGCGCTCATGTAGCACCGCAGCAAACACTGCGTCCACTTGTTAGTTCATATTCTTAGGACCTCTGGGGAAAGTTTATCACTGTCACTTCCCAATCTTCTCTGAGCGAAGCTTAGTGTATGCTAGCAAGAATGACAGAGTGTGAGCCTAGAGGCCACATATCAAAGTAAATAAATCTGTTCCACATGAGTAGACTGGCTTTGTGCATTTTGTCAGCGAGGATGAAATGGGATGTGACCTTCATAAATGATTGAGCTTTAATGATATTTTATTAACTTAATGTGGACAGGCAGTTTGCCTATTGCATGTACTGTAATGCGGTTGAGCAGAGTTCATCAGGCAGTGAAATGGTTTATTTGCAAATTAATAATTTTAATTTGTGGTGTGTTAATCTTATTGGAGGAGCAGGAGAAGATAGAAGGGTATGGTGTGGGCTTTAGTAGCTAGAAGTTAGTCTGCAACCAATTTATCAACTTATTTGTAACTCTTATTTTTCTATAGGATACATGTTACAAGTTGTGAACAATGTGGCTTGTGTGTAAAGTATATTATTTAAGTTGATTTTTGATGGGTGAAACAATAAAATAATAATAATTATGCAAAAATAAACCCTTAAAATGTTTTTTTCAGTCCAGAAACTCATAAGTTGCATCCAGTCAATCACATATTAGTATGTTAATAGTTACATGAATGTCCTGGACCCCTTGGACATATTTTGAACACTGTGTATGCAAACAGAGCACAAGTTGGGTGTGCTATTACTCTTTTAGCTGCTCCACTCACGCTTCACTATGAGTGGCTCATTTTTTATCTGACTTTCCGACAACTAGAGGGGCTAACACACAGGAGAGGACTAGCAGTGATGCGGTGACAAGAGATCATTGAATATTAATGAAACTCACAGAGTTGTAGTGGTGACAAGCGAAATAAACTTCAGTGATCTGAGGAAGATGGACACCAAGTTGAACAAATCCCAACTTTGAAGCTACACAGTTGAGGTGACATAAAGAAGGACTGAGGACACATTTACAACAAGGAAGCACCGTCTTTGATTCAAGCTCCTACTACCAAATTCATCATGCTGGTAGCGGGCTTGGGATATCAAATGTTTTCTTATAATACCCTTCTGGGGGTGGGCTTTTGGGTCCTGTAGGTTGAGGTGAGGAGCCTCTGTGGATCAGGTTTGTTCCAGTGCATTCCACAGGTACTTGATCAGTTCAGTATCTAGTGAATTTGGAGGCCAAGGCGTGTCATTGCTATGGGTGTGTGGTCTGGTCTTGGTGGGTGGTACATGTCAAAGTAACATCCACATGAATGCCAGGTCCAAACGTTTTCCAGCAGAGTGAATTGTCTGAATTGTCACAAGATGGTCGATATTATTCGCTTCTTCTGTCAGTGGTCATATTGTTATGGTCGAGCTCTCTCTCCATACTCTAGCAATATTATCAGCTGCAAATATTATCTTTCACAAACTCTTTGCCACCAGCCAATGGTCAATGAGTGAAGCACTGTATATGTGGGCTGGGCTCACATTCATGCAGATCACACATTCCTCTGATATGTGTTGATAATATTTTGGTGTTGATTAGATTGTTGATTTAATATCTGAATGTGTGTGACACTGCTGGCACATCGTTGCTTTGTTCCACACTAATGGGTGAGTACAGAAGTAGGCTGATTGGTGGATAATGTCTGTAATCTGACCTGTCATGTACCATCATAGAGTATGTCTTCTAATAAAGCAGATGTGTCTTGAAACTAATTGTTCAAATATGGTAGGCAACAAGTCTTCATCTCACTGTAACCTAGCAACAGATTGTTCTGCCATTTCTTTGCTGTGTTCTCAAACCATAGCTATTCCCTTTCACCTTAACAACTGTGCTCTAATAAACACCACCTTCTCTCCAAAAGGGCATCTTTGTGCACTCATGTCTTTGGTTCTGTGTGTGTGTGTTTGTGTCTCTATTAGCACATGCATGTGTGCGTTATCATCAACAGAGCAGTGAAGTTAATTGGCTTCAGTTGAGAGGAGAAGCAAGACAATCGCTTTAACCGCGTAGGCAATTGCACACACACACACCCATAGCAAACTTCCCATAGCGATATACACAGTACACTGTTCAAAAAAGAGAGACACACACGCTGCGTAGCTTGGCTGAATCCAAACACTGAAGCGTTTTGTTTTGTCTTTATTTAGGCACATGGCTTACACGGAGCCCGCTAACAATGTGTGCGTGTGTCTGTTTGGGTCACAGGGGTAATATGCAGGTCATAAAACAGGATTCATGGTTAAATGGGCATCTTGTGTGGCGAGGGAATTTTTACCACCCAATTATATTTCTACCTGCCAGTCTTGTGGGATGGCAGAAGTACGAGAAAAGCTGTTTTCACACATTCACTTCAGACCCAAACTTTTCTAGACATTACACCAGACGAGCACAAAAGAAAACTGACTTGACCCGGCCACCTCCCCGGGTTAAAGTCCGCGTGATGTTCAGTTGTGTCCATGACAAAGCAAGTGCACGCTCTGATGTGCCGTTTCCTTCCCTCTACACATTCTACGTGTTGTCTGCATGTTGGCCCACAACGTCACTCACCCACATTTTCCACCGTTGCAGCAATTTGTCCTTTGTCTCTGCCGCCTTCTCTCCCATATTTTCTGACTTTTCTTTTTGTATTTAATGTTTAGATTTAAATTTTTACTCTCCTGTGCTCCTTGCTTGTTCATTCATTTTACTGTGGTTTTTCATTTGTTCATGCAGTTTGGGAGGGCAGATGGGAGACATCCTAAATGAGTGATGAGTGATTGAAATATATGTTGTCATTTTTAAAAGAGGGAGAGAGAGAGCGAGCGAGTGAGAGAGCAAGAGAGGTTTCATCTCTGTGAAGCCCAGGCGTGCTCAAGCACCTGTACTCAGAATCCAATTTTACACAACACACACATGCAGACGCACCAACGCACACGCGCATCCCATGCTAATCCAGCGCCACTGCCTCTTAGGCACTCTTTGAGGAAAAGAGAGCGAAGGAGAGACAGCAGAGAGGGAGAGAGAAGTAAGAAGTGAATTCAGCGTTGAAGTGTTTCGTCTGCAGGCTTTACTCTCCCGTCACACCCACGGAAACGCACTCTCTCTCTCTTTCTCTTTCGCATAGACACACACCCCAAAGTCTTGTGCTGGAAATGACTTTCAGATTGTTTCTTCACAAAAACACTTTCCCTGGCAGAAAAACAAACAACGCATTTATCAGGATATCACACAGGCAAGGTGGAGATAGATTTCACTTACAATACCCGGGTACATTTAGTGCATTCTAACGTTCTGTATTTGTAGGAACAACGCTCTTTTTCTTTTCAGCCTGGCCTTTTCTTACGATAAATTGAAAAGCTGACACTGTATACCTACTTGGATCAAAGGTACATAGGGATGAAACTCACAACAATGTTTTGTGTGTCTTTAGTAGCTCTGCTGTGCTACCAGCTCACCCTGATGTTGTTGACATGGACAGACATAGTTCAGAAACGAAAACCACCAAGCTCAAAACATGTGTCGCAACACAGTGAGAAGTTTGAAAGTTTTCTTGATTGCCGTCCTGTTCCTGTCCTAGAGTGCTGATGCCGAAACTGTCAGCGATACAGGAACTGTCCAAGGTGCCAGCATTTGTCGTGGCAGCAGGCAGGAATGCTGCTAGTGATAGTTCATGGCTAGTACAAACATTCAGTCAATCTGTTTGTCACTGCATGCCTCCGTTTTCCCTCCACATGTAACGGTGTGTCTTCTCGTCACAGATTTCTTAGTGTCGGAATCTGCCACAATTATAGTTTTTCTGTCCTTGCTCAGGACAGTTTGTTGCTTTCTGTTTGCAGCTGTGTGACCATAGCCAGTGCCCAGTTTGCTCCTGCCCTTTTGGCAGTCGCGTTCAGTTGTTTTGCATTAGTTGTGCTGCTGAGTCACATATAAAGAGACTTTAACCTGTGCCAAGCCTCTTTGTCATCTCTGCACTTGGACACTGCCCACACAATGTTGCAGTGTGCTCTTTTTACCAACAGGGACCTGTTTCACATTCACATTACATTTCAAAGCGGGCATTTGGTACCAGGCAATAAGCCAAACCTCTAAGTGATTGTGTGAGCTCCACCAGAAAATACCGGCATGGAATCGATGTACAGAAATCTAATGGTCTCATATTGGTTTACCAATGCTTTATTACTCTTTCCAGGGGTAATATTTATTTTTCCTTTCCCAGATACATTTGACAGCTTAGGTTGTCTCAGCAGAAGTAATCAGATATGAAGAGAACAGAAAAATAGGACTCCCTCCTATTCTCTTCCTTCTCAAGGCCTAGATAGCAAGCCATCTTCTACACTCCTCTCTTTACCTTTTGTGCCTGGATGGTAGATTTTTGCACTCCTCTTTGCAGTCAAATCACTACACCAAGAGAGTAGACTTAAAAAATGTCTGTGGATATATCGCATGATTTCTAATGCGCTTTGGCAAGACATGATATTCAGTGCTTCTAGTCAGATCAACCATCTGTATCGATTAGGAAAAGCAGCCTAAGGGTAAGACCTCTTTTTGAACCTGGTGGTTTGAATGCTAATCCTACAGTATAAATCAATGGGATACAGGCTGGGAAATTTAACCAGGATGGCTTAGTCTTTCCAGGGTAATGTAGATGAGTGTAGCCTGATCGGTGTTGCGAATGATTTTGGAAGGGTGTGGTGCTCGTACGCTGGAACTTAGTGCTCAGCCACATGTGTCACAGGCCTAATTAAACAAGATATGTGTGGTAGGGCGAGCTCCTCACAACCCCACTGGTATTTCTTGCCTCAAACCATTTAGGCACGCCAGCTACACATATGAGCAGGTGAGAAATGACTCTGTAAATGTCTCTGCTATAGTCCATCTGCTGCTAAATTTGTAACTTGCATCTAACCGCATGACCTGGAAGAAGATGGTAGATGTATCCTGTGGTGAAGATTTACACAGGACAGACAGTAACGCATTAATTACCACCTGACACCAAAATAGTTAGGGTCATTTAAATGTTTCCTCTGTGGACATCTAGTGTTGAGTAGCTCATAGCTGAATTTTCATCTCAAATGTAATACATATTGACAGAAAATTAGAGATCTTGTCACTCCTCCTACTGTGTACTATATACTGACTATATAATACCTTAATCAAACTGACTTGTTTTTCAACCTTGGTAATGGGATGCGCCATGAGTGCTCTAAACTGGTTTATTTATCGTTAGACAAACTCAGTTTTGACTTGAAGGATAGCAGCAGTAATAACTAACTTTACAATTCAGACATTGGTACCATTTAAAATACAACTTCTTTTTTTCCATGGCCATTCAGTATGGCTATCCTTTTTCACAGTGTTTTTTATTACTGTAAATAATATTATCTGCAAAATTGAAAGTTTAAAAAGAAGCAGCTGTAGGTTTGTAAGCTAGACAGAGCTGTCCCAAAGCTAGAACAATATACTGACGGCAAGATTGTGTCCTCTGTGTGTGTCGCGCGCAGCATGTGTGTGTCTGAGGTATTACTGCAGACATGCTTGGGAGATTTTCATCTGCTGAAGTCTGTTCCATAAATCCTGCAGAGAGAGTGAGAGGGGGAGAAAACAAGAAGGTGAAGCGGAGAAGCCCGACGATGGAGAAAGTGAAGAAGAGAGTGGTGGAGAGGGGTGTTTTTAGCAGAATTAGATTGTTCCTGAGTGTGAGTCAGGCTCTCTGCTTCAGCCTAATGGTGATGGATGGTCCACCACTTTGAAACAATGGAACACACATAGATATAGAGCACAGTGGAGCATGCACACACGCTTACAATGCACACTCATACAACTGACAAGCTCGAGCACTGGGTTTATTTTGCTTCATAAGGTTCTTAGGAATGTTTCATTCTAAACGAATTGGTCTGAGACCTGAAGAAACGAATTTAAGTCAAACTCTTTCAGGAGGATGTCAATCCCAAAACATTTAGAAGCTATTGCGCCTCACTGACATTTTAACCAACGACATAAACGTTGCCTCAGACTGCATTTGCTATAGTTACTGAAATAGTAGCAAAGGACCTGCTCTAATAAAGAAAGGGGGAATAAATGTTGTTAGACAATGCAACACTTGAGGAAAAAAATAAATAAAAGCTATGTTTCACCCCACTGTGTTGACAACATCCACCTGTACTTCTCCTCCAGTGATTCTACATATCACACATTTTCTGGCTTAATATATTTCTTGACTGACATCAACCAGTGGTTAATTGATAACAACTGACACTGACACAGACAGGACTGTAAATTTAATCATTGCATATGACGGTAACATTCCTGAACTTGACCAACAAATAGTTTTTCCATTGGTTCCTTTGGTTACTTGATCCTCTAAAATATCTAAAATATCAATGCCCTTAGACTGTCATTCCAAACAAGTAAAAACATTTATTTAATTTCCGTTTGAGAATTGTTTGTGTCAAAGACTCAATTTGAAATGGTTCTTCTTGGTTATTTCTTCTTCTTCAGGCTAGTGTAACATGTTTTTCTTTTCTTTTTTTCTTGCCTTAAAACCCAGTCCCTTAATCATCTTCAGACAAAATGCTCCTGCAGGGCGTACATTACTCTGGTTCTGTCATCCGTTTATTGGTTGTCAGACAATTTTAGAACTCATTTTAAACTCTGGACATGGACAAGCTCCAACATTTCACACCTCTCACAGCCTTATTTCACTCTTCAAAAACGTGAAGTCATCAGGCCAGAGATTGTGAAGACTTTAGAAGTATTTTAGCTAGATTTGGGTTTTTAGTGCACTTTTATGCCTTTGTTGCATCGTGATGTAAACTATACTTATTAAAGTGTTAAAAGCAATGGTCTCCCAAAAGTAATCAACCATGCATTTTATATAGTTATTGTTATTGTTTAATATTTTTCCAAATGAGAAGAAATGCCTTTTACGAAAGGGGATAGAGGATATATGAGTATGGGTAAGAAAAACAACAAACATCTCGAAATGTCAGAAGGGAATGTAATGCATAAAATAATAATAACACAGGTGGTACAGACTGGAACAATACACATCCTCCCTCTGAACTTCTCCAAAGACGCTGTTGGAAATACGCTGTAAGTCAGACACTGATGTTGCATCAGCTAAAGCTTACCTGAATGCCAATGGATTGGGAGTTTTTGTTGTAAAGCATCAAGTGGAGTAGTTGTTTAGTCACTGGCATTGATCAGTACTGGTGGTTAGAATCAGTACACTCAGAAAGAAGATTTACAGATACACTGTCTTTGGTACTACTGGTATCAGCTGCTACTGCTGATTAGTAGAAACATTTCAAGACCACTTAAGCTGGCAAAAGGGAAGAATGTCATGTATCAAATCACACGTTTTCCACATGTCTAAAGTTAGACCACACAGAGATGGAGAAAGAGGTACTTGTCTCTATTGTCAGAAAGAATGGTAATTATAGTATTCAAATACAAGTCATAAAATAACATGCTTTATACATTACCTCTGCTTTGTACAATTTCTGACTCCTTGTTACGTGGAGTTAAAGATATGGAAGCACAAGTCAGCTACATGTTAAAACATGTAATTAAACATGAGGAAGTAATTATTTGTAGGACTTACTAAAATAGAGAGTCCATTATTAAGAATGATGTTTAATTCATTCAGTGTTTGGTTCATCTCACTTTTTCCTTTTCTACCCTCAAACCACAAAAGCCTTTTCAGGTGATATTGAGTTCATTGCATAATCATATTTTGCTTGTGGGAAATGTGAAACAATAATTACACATAATGATACGCCACATTTTTATTCCGTTTAATTTCTTTCACATAGCCAGTGTATGGTTAAAATTTAAACTTCAAAGGAGCATTTCAAGGTCGATATTTCGTACAGATATATTCCTAGACAATTAATTGTTCTTCAGCTCCCCTGAGGCAAGCAGGCTTTTGAAGTATTTGTGAGTTGAATGACCAGAGTTATGTCTCATAACTTATCCAGGTAACCTACAGCGGAGATTCTATTAAAACTTTTAATGTAAGCATCTCATAGTGAAAGCCACGAAATTGTTTCCCTTAGACGTATTTGAATCATTGGCAGGAAAAAAATAAATAAAATAAAGCTTGTTCCACTGTGGTTCTACGTCACAGCTAAACTGTTTCCAGCTCAACCACTATTTAGTAAAAGTTTGGACGATAGTCACTCTCACAGAGAACTCCAATCGAACTGTGTCCCATTTATTGCTTCTAACTTTTTAACGAAATCCAAATAAAAATTGTTAATGTTGGAGGGCAGTATTAAGTGGCATTTAGTTTGTCTTGGGATCATAGACTGTGTAAAGATGGGCAGTGGAAAAAGCCAAAGCCAGTAGAGCTCCCCCTGGTGACTGGCTGCAGTATAGGTCATAAGCTCCTCCTCCGTGTTAGAAGGGCCGAATTATATATATTTATATATAACACTGATGCATGTTCAAGTGCATGTCAAAACTCACAAGATGGCGCTGCCCGTATCTCCTGGAAAATAGTGTCAGTTTTGCCAATGCAAGGAAGTGGCAAGACATTGTCCATATTTCTACAGTCTATGGTTGCAATTAATTTCAGTATTTTTTTGCTCCTGTGACAGCAATTTTGATTAGGCTGGCTTGTGGACACAGTATCTGAGGAAGGCCTTAAAAGAATTTCTTCAAACAGACACTTGAAATCAAGGATGAGCTGATAAGAATTTGGGGCTCAGTTTGGCCTCAACTTAAAAATGTACAAGCTAATTATAACAATAACAACATCCTCTTTACTTTCTCTGTCTGGTGACGCTTATGTCTCTGTAAAAATAGTAAAGACAGCATGTTCCTCACTGAAAATGAACATATCGGTGTGGTACTTCCACTTTGCCCAAAATGCACTGAATACATTTGGTTAATCTCCCTCTTTGCTACATATGTGCACCTGGTCGCGTGTAAGTTGCAACTGGTTAGCAGAGGCTTATAATTCCGAGGCAGTAATTCTGCTTGATAGAGACTCAACAGTGTTGTGAAACATTTTAGTAAATGCAAAACAGACTAAAACTGTCATTTACTTAATTATTTTTTTTAACTGATAATCTTATTATTATGTTGAGAAGTTGTTTCCACATAAAATGCAAAGATAAGCACAAGATAACTGTGTTACAGTGCATTTCCTTGGAATATATATATATGTATTTTCTTCCAAATGGCAGCAAAAAAAAAAAAAAAAAAATATTTTTTTGTATTTATTCCCACAACATTTGCATTCTCACACATAGCTTCTCAGCGTGATGTCTAGAAAAGTTCAGGACTGCGATGCCTGTGTGCAAACGTCTAAATAAACAGTACACTGCAAACACCTACGCTGTATCTAGCAGGATCTTGCTATCCATCTGTGCAGGTTAGTCATGCTCGCTCTGTTTCCGCTGGTAACATTTTTCACTTGGTAGGTAGAGTTTCACACAACTGTGATGTGAACAGTGCAGGCTGCCGTCGTAGCACTACACGAACAGTCTTTTTTTTTTTTTTTCATTTATTTTCAGTATCCAGTCTTTTGGGAACTATTATGATTATCTCTGGGTAGGGATGTAAATTATCTACACTGTAACTGCAGCAAAATGGGAGAGACTGACTTCCCACAATAAACCCTAAGGTGTGTCTCATACATACATGCTTAAAGGGAAGCGGGCTCTTGTTTTTGAAGATTGTGATGCTACCACAATTACTAAAAATCCATACTTGCTTTACATGTTTTGTGCACTCAACCATACAAACCTCAAAATTGCACATTAAAATTGTTAAAGTGATTCAAATGAGCAGCAATAAAGTTTCTCATGTGCATTTTTTTTCCTGCATGAGAAATTATTTAAATGTTTGCTAAGTGAAATGAGCTTGTGACCTGTTTTTAACTTCAGAGTATTGGAATTCAATGCAAAATCGTCAAAGGATTTGAAGGATCTGGCAGAGCTAGAATGAATGATGAAAGTTGCAGCTTAAGTGTATTTAGTATATTAATGTGATTACTGTTGCGCGTAGTAATGTGTAATGAGAAACTGATGTCTGTTTTTCGAGTGTGGTGACCCACGCTGCTCCCAGAGCTTTCAGACTTTTCAACTTCTCTTCATGTTAGACCAAAAAAACATTTGCTTTTTAACACGGGGCATTCACAGCAATGTCACAAACACCTTTCTGTATCTGATAAAGCATGCAGGCTGTGTTTTCAAGTACTCCTGTTGTCTGACATTTTCTTGGTCTGCTTTCAAATTCAGACAAAATCTCGGTCAGCTTGACACGATGCACTTGTCAGACAGAGAAGGTCCTCTTAATTTTGTTTGACGTTGAAATGTATAAGTCAAGTGGAGGATATTTTTTCCTCAGTGCAAAACATTTACTGAGCCTGTAGGTGTACTACATCCCTAATAGGGTCCATTCCAAAGGCAGACTTGTACTTGCTTGTTATAGCTCATAAAGATTTTTCCAACAGGAATTTGATCACTTTAATGATTGATACGATCAAAGAAGCATAATCTGATTTATGTTGCTGCTGTTCGAGTGGGAGGAAGTGCAGTATTTAGTTTGTGGAAACAGTTGACAGTTGTTCTGTATCTTGAATTAATATTGATTTATCGCACTTTCTTTGCGGGAATTTTTATAAATAGAGTGGTTGAATTCCTTCAGTAAAATAATGGTTTGCGATTGCCTGCACAGCTGCACTGTGCTTTTTCCGCAGGGTGCTGGAAAGCTACAGAACAGCCAGCTGTGACAGTTGCTGTCACCCTCCAAATGTCTAGAAAGTACTCTTTATTTCTGTATTTTTACATGTGATGGACTGATGTCTCACTGCCATGGAAGCTAAATATACTTAGCAAAGCTAATTTCTCAATCGACATTGTTCCAGATTGTTTGTATTGTTCAGTAAAAACACAAACAGTGGATTTTAAATATTAGCAGCAGTCGTACACCATAAATTTAAAGAGAGTTTATTCTGATGTTGCAATGCATGCACTGTATGTGTGTGTCTTCTCTCCTTCTCAGGCAGATATAAAGCAGCGTGTCTGCACGTCAGTGGAGGAGATCAATGTCATAGCCTCCACAGATGTTGGCGCCGAATGACGTCCTATCTGACACCGTGTTTCTGTCTGGCAGTATATTCAGCTGCTGCCCTGGTTTCTGTAGACGTAGGCGGAAAGTCACTCTCCTGCATAATTTTCCTGCATCTGTTGCTTTTTTCTTATTTTCAGGGCCTCATTTGTTTGTCTAGCTGTTTTGAACCTACTGCATATTTTCTTCTGAGCTTTTCGTGCGAGTCTTCTGAGGGTCTGAGGTTCATTGTGCATTATTTTAGTACTTCCTCTAAGTCATTTGCTTTCCTCTGCTGTCAGTTCTAGTAGCCTAACTGTCTGTTGCCTGTTGTTTATAATATCTCAAATCCACCCCTAGATCTCTCTTAAGAATATTTTAATTTAAGCAGGCCTTAAGCAGTCCGCCCAAGAATTAGAGAAGACTATGTGGTAAAATACTAGTCTTGACGCTTCAGTATCCAAGTCAAGTGGTGATGCGCCCTCCAGCTAAGTTAAGTCTCTTAAGAGGTTGTCATGTTCAGTACACTTTGATTCCTAATTTTATGTCTCTTTCTCTGGTTCACAACTTTCCTCTTTTGACTTGTCTGTTATTTGATTTCTGTTCACTTTCTCTATTGATTTAACCTGACCGTAGGGTTTGCTGGATAGATGCCCATGCTGTCAGTCACAGGATGCAACGGGTGATTCACAGCAGACACGCACACATGTAAAGACCCAGACACAGATAACATGCACATTGGTCCTTCAATGAGTCATTTTGCCACGGGCTATGTAATGTGTCACCTGCATGTCTGTGTCTGTGTCTGTGTCTGTGTCTGTGTCTGTGTCTGTGTCTGTGTGTGTATGTGTGTGTGGCCTTTGCAAATGTATGTCTTATGATTAATTGCTGTCATTCATCTGCATATTCCCAAAACCCATTCTCTGCATCTGCCTCTTCATCTCCCTCTCTCTGTTTCTCATTTGCTCTCGTCAGTACCTCAGATTCTCCCTGACATTTTTCCCATAATCCTTCAGTACCAGGAAGTTAAGCCCTGCAGGGGCCAGAGTGACATTTAGGAACTGCTCTCTAAGCAGGATAGCTGAATTGAAGGCCCTTACATAGAGAGGCATTAATGCCTACACACAGACGCCCTTGTAGGTGCGTACATAGATGTTTTCACAGTTTGATCATATTGTTTGGCAAACCTTATTGCAGTACATACACACGCAGCATGTGCACACATTTAGATTATATGGATTACTGTAGAATACGTGCTTGAAGTGAAATGTAAGGATTCCTGCTAACATGGTAAGTTACTGGACGTTTCTTTAAGACATTCAGCCAATCGCTGTCTAGCAGATAGTCTGCATCTACTGCTCAAACCAGTAGTCTCCATTTGTCACAACCTTGCTAAGCCCAGGATGCAAAATCCACAAACGATCCCACACAGGGCGTATAACAGTATGCATTCCCTTTTCTACTTGTGTTCTTGTGGACTTCCACAGTCACTGCCCAAGGACTGCTCCAGTTTGAAGTATGCATATGATCAAGATGTGTACTTTGTCTATGTTGCATTGGGAGGAAACTTGTTGGGACTTGGTACAGCCAGGTAAGCCATGATGCATGTCCCAGGCATCATCTAGTATGCTGCTGTTCCAGTTGTAGAATGAGCGTTTTGTCCCCCAGGGTCCGTAAGTCAAGTCTACCAAGAGTGCACGTCAGGAGTTTGTGTGCTTGGTATTGGTAAATGTCTTCTTAAACCGTGCTGAACAGTCAATTTAATTAATTCAACAAGAGTTGTGAAAAGATTTGTGTAGTTGATTGTTCGGATTAGATGAAGATGAAAATGAGTGGAAGTTTCTTGTGCATCTTGTTCACAAGACTTTTAGAATTTTCTATCCTCCCCTGCTTTTCTTCCCAGTCCATCCATTCATCCATCCCTCCAAAATCCCCTCAGCTTTTTAGTTTTACCCTTAAAGCCTTATTAGAGCTCCTCCTGTGTGTACACGTTCAGTTGTCTGCCTCCCGTGCACTCCATCCTGTCTGCTACCTCCTCTCATCCCTCACTATCTCCTTCCTATCCCCACACCCCCAATAACAGCCTCTGGCCATGAAAAGTTTTACAGATGTGAGTTGGCAGACCTTGTGTGGCGTGGTTTATGTGTGTGTATGCGTGTGTACGTACACATGCATGCGAGTGTGTGCACGCTGGCAGACCTTGAGACCTGTCAGTGTCTCACTGTGTCAAACAAGGTTGCTGGCAATCCTATACCCCCCCATCCTCCACTCCATCCCCCAGCTCCCTCACATACACCCACACTCCTCTCTCCCACACACGTATGTACACACAATCATGTGTACAGTTAAGGAATCCCCGTATAGTGGCCCAAACACAGACCTGAATATTGCAAACTACTTGCTAACTATTTTATCAGAAAGGCAGAGTTGGCCCAAGAAAAGCAATTTTGCTGTCTGGCACAGGATTGGATGCACCATGCATGTCTGCCATATCTGCCTGGAAGCCATGCCAGTCTATCTAACTTGTTGCCCATGCTCTGCATTTTAGCCATTTTAGCCAGCCAGCTCATACATCAGAGAGCAGCTCTAATATAACCGGCAGAGTTGCTAGAGGCTCTTCCTGTGTGCAGCAGGCAACAATCCACTGTACAATTCACAGATGTTGTGGAATCACAAACTAATGGTTTCAGAAGGCTTCAACCAAAGCACTTTTTGGATGGATGAACAGTGTCTGAAATACCTTTTTACCCTCACCCGGCGGCTGCATCTGATGTACTGATCTCACTAGCATTTTAATTCATGTATTCACTGTTTTCTTGTCTATATCCAAGGTGTACTCGAACATCACTTAAGTTTTTTTTTGTAGACGGGCAAAAGAAAAAAAAACTTACCAGAAAATGATTCGAAGACCTGAGATGAAATACAGTCTAAATAAATCACTGAAACCTGCTGCTCTGTGATGGCATCCGCTAACGCTAGCAACATTAGTCAGTAAACGACTTCACCAAATGCCCTGCGGTAACAGAGAGAAGGTGACTGCAAATCAACAATTTGCTGGTGAATTTCATTGTGAAAGTTATTAGACCTTTAGCTGCAGTAAACGGAGAAGGCGTCGGAGAAGTACCTCAATTTTTTTTAACCCAGCTACAGTATATCATCTTACAAGAGGCTGTTTAGTTCTGTTACATGCTATTGATGGTGCGGAGTTGCAGAACCATCAGTCCCAACAGGATTTCATACAGGCTATACATATCTGCAGTGCACAGTATATAGCACATGAGCTGTCTGTCTATTTGAATTTCATGACATAATGTTCGACTTCAAAAAAATCTGAAGTTTGCGCAATCCCTAATATACATACATATACATGATATATGTATCTTAAAACTATTTACGCTGTGTTGAATAAAGCTTTGCCTGCTCCACAAATTAAATCAAAACGGCAACAAATCAATTCAGTATTAAGAAGGATGGATCATGTGTGTCTTTCAATCCTGCCAGACTCTTTTTTAAGTGCCGGGCAAGAGCTACTTCAGATGGAACCTGAAATGTGCTTGTGCAGCTTTTCCACTGGAGGCCATATTAACTTTAATAACTGCTCTACACCTCACTTCATGCTGCACTGAAAAATACATATTTAAAACATTTTCTTTCCTGTATTTGATCGTTTCTATCTGTTACTTTTTCTTACTATTTTGTATACTCGTCACTGAGTGTGTGTGTGTTTTAGTATAACCATCTTTTTATCTCTAAAACATTTATTACTGTACTTTTCATTCATGTGCTCACAAGATGACACTAATTTACCTTCACCGTACTATGCCCTGTCACACTTTGCCACGTCTAGTGGTGGGAACAGACGGTATGTTCTCGCTCTCCAGTTGTGCTCATACTTTATTTAGTCATGGCTAAACACTGCTGGGCCACACATGAGAATTAATGTGAACTCCACATACAGGGAGCCACCAATCAGTTTTAGACGCTGCTGAAATGTAAAAATGATGGCGCCCTACTTTGATGAGACCTGGTTTTCAGGGGTGAAGTGGTGAAATCTACAGCATCTTGTTTAATTGGTGGGAACACAGCTGTACACTTCTTGACTGTAGCTGCTTTTTAGCTACTTAAAAGATGTCATATGCTGCAGAAAGTAATTTATTCTTGACAACTCACTTTAATTTCACATGACAGTGGACTGGACACTGATGTGAGTGATGTGACCTTCCTGTATGAAGCAGACAGTTGCCACAGGGAAAATAAATTTATAGTCATTGTGTTGCTTTTATATCTATTTCTCTCTCTGCTGTTGTGTGCCCCCTCCATTCTTTGTTCTCTTTTCTTTTTTCTGTGATTTTTTTTCTCACACGTCTGCCTGCCTTTTCTCAACCTTTTTTTTTTTTTCTCCCACATATCTGTCACTCTGTCTATGTCTGTCTCTGTTTCTCTCGATCTGGCTCCAAGGAGAGCAGATGGCACTGATCCATAACTTCGTTAAATGACTGGATTTAATGAGGAAGGACGCACACACACAAAGAGAGAGAGAGAGACATCAAGAAAGATGGAAATTAAGAGCGAAAACTAGATGAAAGCCAAAAGACACATGTGGAACACAGCTCCGTCAGGAAGCACTTGAGTTGCAAGGTTTCAAACCTTTTCTGACAACAAGTGGTGATACAGAAATATCTGGCTTTCATCACGCCGTTCTTCAGCGTAACTTACGCAAGCCAAGCCGTATAATGAAGACCTGGCAAGAAGCCGTAGTGTATCCCCAACGCTCATGGACACCTTCACAAGGCATAATGAGCTAATATGGTTTATACATCTGAAGAAATAAGATACGACATGGTTAATGAGTTAAATCTGAAAGTTTTAAGATGCGTTGCTAGAGAAGTATAGTCATCCTTGAAAACCAGACCCCAGAAAGAAAGCCTTATTCATCACTCTTATGTTTTCACATATACTTTGCAAAATATGCTATTCACAAAGATCATTAGAAGCTGAGGCATTTTAACATTGAATTTTGTTTAATAATAATTATTGCAATGAAAATCCAAATTCAGAAGTTAATGTGAAGGTTGGACAAAACGGTACGGAGAACTTGATATTGGCTTTGTTTATAGCCCAAAAAATATTACTGTCTAGAAACATCGTAAATGTGTAATCTGATTGTTTCTCTGTACTTGCAATGAATATGTTCTTTCTGTCCATGCTAGCTCCACGTGGGCTTAACGTCAGGTGACAGATTGAAACTTGGTCAGTCTTGCTCATCTTTTGCTCATTTTTAAAGTTAGGGGAAATTAATAAAATAAAAAAAAAAACTATGATCATGTTAAACTTAATACTTTGTGATAATCTTTGTTAGTTTTTATTTCAGTGACTCTCCTGGCTCAGTATTTTGGGATTGTCTTTCCTTTTCTGCAGAAGGGATTTGCAGTGGCTCTCTCATGGGGCTAAAATTCTCTCGCAAGGTTTTTTTTTGTGTGTGTGTTTTTTTTCTTTGCACAACAGATGCACTGTGGCTTCTTTGGATCTGGTGTACTAAATGTACAATAACTGTTATGGACCCAAGCTGTTTCATTGGGATTTGGTCAAACTCCAGTCCCCATTATCTGATCATAGAGAGGTCAATACTTTCATCAAGAGATTAGAAAATGGCTCAGCCTCAGGGGTGCAAACCTGCCTTAAGGGGAGCCTTCAAAGTGCTTTCAAATGGACTTCAGCCGATGCTCAGATTTTTTTTTTTTTTTTTCATTTAATGTTCATATGAAGCGACATATTGCAGTTTTTCAACCATAAAATAATGAAAGCATCAGGTTGATGTTATTTGTGGCCTTACTGTCTGTCAAGAACTGTATTTTTCAGAGTCAGCTTCAGATGAAGACCGAGGGCAACGCTGTTATCTCTGTAGATTACAAGATACAATTATATTCAATTATGTACCAGCTGACAAGGATTTACAAGAGTACAAGTATCAGCAGTGAGTAGTATGCTGTAAAACATCAGAGACAAAGTGCTCAAGACATCAAGATGTCTGTGCACTGAAATGTCCATTTGTGTGTGTGTGCGTGTATCAGACTGCATCCTACTGTGTGTCATTTCTATGGGGTCGGGGTGCCTGTTCTAGTCTAGGTGGGTGGCACGTGTCTTAAGTAACATCCACATGAATGCCAGGTCCAAAGTTTCCATGCAGAACATTGCATTGCCACAAGATGGTCAAAGTTCTTTGCTGCTCCTGTCAGTGCTTTTAATGTTGTGGTTGATCAGTGTGTGTCTAAATCTATAAATCGAAAAGCCATCAGTTGCTCAGAGTCTTTTTTCCCTTGTTCAGTCTGCAGAAAAAAGCCAGTGTCGTGAAGTATAAATTTAGTCGTCATGTTCTGTTAATGTTCCTACTTTAAGATCACTCTATAGAAAACATGCGACCAATATTATAAACTAATGCAGTGAGGAAGAGATCATTTCGGCAAATTGATATCACTGCTCGGCTTGTACCTGCATCACTGGCATGGCAACAACAAATGAAACAATGATGGCATAAAGGGGAGGGTGTGAGGTAGATTATGCATACAAAATATTTCTGAACACATTCCCAGCTGGCATCAGCCGATTCTGCTGCTGATTTTTTTTTGCTTGTGGGATGACGCATTGTAGGGTTAGCTGGTAGTTGGCAAACTCGGCGCCTGATGGGCTCTTTGGCATGGCTTTGCGAAACAATGACTGAAGGTCCTTCACTGGAGTGACAGCATGTCACGGAGAGGGGTGGAGGTCATTGCCCATTATAACACTGAGTTTTGCTAACATCTTTTCCGCTAACACTGCCAGTAATTCCAGGCCCAGTCCAATGTCAGAGATATTGAAGCCTTTCGCGGAGTCCATGTGTCCCCTGAGTTGATGTTGCCAGCGATGCAGCAGAAAATAGCACAAAAAGGACACTGGCTGCAGCAATGTGATAGAAACTGCATGACAGTGTATCGTACAAGTTAAGACACAAGAGCTTCCTTAAGAAGACAGGCTTGTTTGCTGCTCCAATCCACTTTCTGTCCAATGTATTTAGACTCAAATGAAGTTGATCATTTTTTATTTTAATCAGACAAGTATACACAGTCTCCACTAAAATTGCTTGGAAGCATACGCAACCATTTCAATATTGAGAGGGGCAATATTCTAATATTTTATTTTAAATTACGTTCCTCTTTAATGTGTTTCATTACAAACAATACTATTTGTCTTCTTACCTTGCGTGTCTGCGTAAGTGAGAGAAAATGAAGCAATTGTCCTTGATGAGTCAAAGTATGTGGTACAGTAACAAATGCCTCTGGGCCTTCATTTTGTTCTATTAGAAACCGATTTGTAATTAAACTGAAAAGAAAACTGTTTGCATATCCAACAACAAACACTATAATGTAAGTGTGTGTTCACATATGGGAACCTCAAAATAGATTATTAAAGTGGTTAAGACAGAAAACAATAGGCCTTTGGGTGGATACCAAGTGGAACATGATTTCAACTTTAAGGCGAGGTGGTTGATGCGACGACCAATGGGAGTGACTGACACAGCAAACCTACAGTTGCCCAAACATTTACCGCAAGCCAACACTGTCAATGACTTAGCTTCCTGTCATCACTGATGGCAGGCTTTGAGTGTCTGGTGAACCCAGATGTAGTTGTGTCATCATGGAGGAGAATTTCTTTTACTTATTTCACTCTGAAACATTTTGGGTGACAAATATTCAAGAGGATTACCATGGCAACCAGAGCTTTAAATGTCTGTGAGTGAGCAGCTGGCAGCTACAAAATGATGGTTGAATGGCTTTATACGTGGACAACGTATAAATATGCAGATGTTCCTTACAAAGACTCATCAGACTACATCCTATCTACACTGCAAGCTACACTGTCTGCTTACTAGCTTTGAAATCTCCTCAGAATGCAGCTTGTTGTGTTTCTTCTTTGGCACTCCATTGTATGATTTGTTATCTGATTGTGGCAGTGACAGACGGATGGTTCATCCAGTCACATGTCAGGTATTTGCAAAGGGTTGCCAAGAACGACCAGATGGTTCTGTGTAACAGACTATCTAGCGTGTCAGGTTAAGTTGACCTTCCTTGTTTTCGAATCCACTCAGTCCAGTGCAGTGACTGGTTTTAGAGAATTGAGAAAAAAATCTTGTTCAGCTGAAGCCAGACATTGGATCTACAGCATAGTTAAGGCGTAGCTCAGCACCCCAACACGTAGCCTGACTTGTACCTCCCTAGAAATGTAACTGGATGTTGAACCGACACAGACCACAGAAGCTGTGTCATGTCTCTCTGCATATTCTCATTCACTCCATTCTCCTCCGTTCCAATTCCCATTATTTAAAGTACACAGAGAAACCGAACACGGCTGACTACCGACAACTAGTGTTTTATAGTTGCGTAATGAATAGTGCTGATAAACCATTGCACAAGTATAGCGTAGGGTGCTCACATAGGCTGCAGCCTATGTTTTGCATAGATTTGTAGCAGAATATAAACCAAGCTTTCGTTACAAATCTGCAAACCAGTATGTGCTGCATGTTAAATCCAGCCTATCCAATACGAAGAGTGGACACTGTAAAGATCTTGGAAATACTTGCACTGAATTCCACAAAATGTCCATAGGAACAGTTCTGTCCAACTTTATTCATAAAACTTTATTACAGATACATCTACGTACTACTGCTATTTTCAAGGTTCACAGTCTTTAAGGTTTTTTGGAGGCCTCCATCAGGCAACAATGAACTTATTCAGATTCCGTCTTCTCAACAAAGTAGGTGAAGTAAGGCTGGGAATTCACCGCCTGTCAATGCAGTACATGTCTGAGCAAAGAAAAGGCATTGAGACGAGTATTGACTGAGAGGCAGTAGACATGAGTGAGGATATCAGCATCACTGATAAGAAAGGATTTAACTCAAAGGCTTCATGCTTTACACTAGTTATCATCAAATTAGAGAAAAAAAAGATACTTCTTACATTAATAAATGATGGATCTGAGTTTTAAGAGCATTTTTCTTTAGTGCTTTGCTTTAGGTTATGCTAATGACACTGATGGGTTTTCAGAACAAATACTGTTAATAGTATATTAGAGAGGCCCTTGATTTTTTTTAGCACCATAATTTAATTTAGCATAATTTAACAACTACATCAGTCAAGGGAATAATTATAATAACAGTTAGGTGTTATTCAACTAAACGCCAGCCTTTTCATGCTGGCAGCACTATAAATAAAAATCAGCTCTGGGATGAAGGGATGGATGACTGCTTGTTCTGATAAATGTAGGATGGATGGCAGTTAGAGGGAAGGTACAACACGCATTTGAAGGGTAGATGGATGATGAGGTGAAGTGATGAGGGTAGAGCAGGGATGCATGAAAGGAGGGAGAGTGCAGGACAAAATAAGAAAGTTGTGTGTGTGTGTGTGTTCAAGATGGAGTGGATGTGTGCCAGTTGGAAAAGAACATCAGAATATAGAATATTACAGAGCCTCTTTATCTGATCCGTCTCTCGTGGATTCGATCAAAGTCTTAACTGCAAACTATGACAACATCAAAAACCCATTTATTTTGATTTGAAAACATCAAAACTGAAGAAACACATATGGGATTATTGACAGTGTAATTAATTGGTGTGCCTTGTCAAGAGTGGCTTTCTAAATGTGTTTGACAACATCAGTTGCATTGTGGGATGATAACAGGAACCACTCAGCTAAGTAAAGAGATACAACCACCCAATCTGGAAAACTTTAAGTGGGTCCTCAACAGTATGATGAAACCACTCCAGGAAAGGATGACCACGCTTACCTCTTCTGCAGAAGATAAGTTCATTAGAGTTGACTGCCTCTGAAACCGCATATAACACCATCTCAGATTAGAGCCCACATAAATGCTTCACGGAGTTCAAACTGAAGGCACGTCTCAGCATCAGCTATTTAGAGGAGACTACATGAATCAGGGCATTTTGGTCCATTGGCTACAAAGAAGCCACTAAAAACAAGAGAATTCATTTGGCAAAGAAACTGAAGGAATCGATATTGGACCACTGAAAATCTGTAGAGTGAGCGGTTGGTTTCTGCATGTATGGCTCCCATCATGAGACATGGATGAGGAGGGGTGATGGTGTTCATTCTGTTATCCCATCTGTTTTGTGCTTAGTGGGACAAATACAAGCTATGTAAGGGCTATCTGAGATGGATGGAGTGCTGCTTCAGATGACCTGGCTTCCACAATCACCCAATCTAAAACATACTGAAATAGTTTGGGGTGAGTTGCACCGCAGTGTGAAGGAAAAGCAGCGAACAAGAGCTTGACACCTCCTTCAAGACTGTTGGAAACCATTTCTGGTGATTGGCTCATGATCCTCATTGAGAGCCAACGTCAAGAATTTGCAAAGCTGTCATCAGAACACGCCTTCATATCCAATGTTTAAGGTTGTGTGGTATATGGTGTGTTGATGAAACCTAACATTTTTGCCAACCACTCCATCATTAAACTCTTATAAGCGTGTATTTTGATTTATTACTCTCTGAAGTGTTCTGTCTTTGAATGTATCGTTATTATTAATTAAATATCTATTTTGGTTTTATATTACAAGCTTTTTGCACATGTCCTTCAGGGTTTATATGAATTATTAAAGGACATGGAGTGAGACAATGAGAGAGGCTGTAGTGATCGCCTGTAAACACAGCTGGAAAAGCTCCATTTATTTCTGGTGGAGGACTCCTGCAACCTCTTCACTGTGAACAACTCTGTGTGTTATCGATCAATCTTTAAACCTGCAACATACAGTTGTTTTAATCCACTAACCTGTGTTATACTCAAAGATTTAGTACGACAAGAAAGTAAAGAGGCTTTGAAATAATGATGCAGTAGTAAGGGCAGAGAAGGTGGTCGCTTTACTTGTTTTATTTTTTTACTGAGGAGTTCTGTCTATCTTTGCCAGCACACTCTCTGACAAATTAGATTTGCATACTGCTCAGTATTTACGACAACAGATACTGCCACCATTTTTAAATCAGCATAATGAATTCATGTTTTTAATTAACATATTTGCCAAGTCGCAAAATATTCTGAACTTTACAAAATGTCCTCTGACAGCAACTAGCTTTTAGCAGCATAATTTCAGGTTTGGTTAAACTTGGGGAAAGTACTTCTGTCGCCTAAATGTAACCACGGGCGATATTGAGACTGTGCACACCAGCTTCCCATTCCAATGACTACAAATGATCAGCAAAAGTAATTTCTAGAGTCAGAGTTGAACATTAATTTTGGTTCAGTATTATCAAATACATATTAGTACATTTCATGTTTACCTGAGAACCACGTTAGTCAAACTGCACAGTTTATGTATTTTTTGCAAATGGCTCTGAATTCCTTGTATGGGCCTTGGCAAGAAAAAGCAACAAGGACGCTACCAAAGTGGAGTCCTACATAAGTTTAGATCTTTGTGTTTTGGGGGTAAGGTCTTTGTAAAACAGAAATAAGAGAACTTACTTAAGGTTGAGTAGCTTTACATTTTGGTAGTTCTGTCTGAACCTGGTTTAATGGTGGTGTGTGTTGTTTGGAGCAATAAGTGACCTAGATTAGTTTAGTCAGTTTGCTTTTGTGTAAAGTGAACATACATTCACAACAATCGGACTGATGGACAGTACACGTTACATGTAGCCAACACGAGTCAGTCATTTGCAGCTTCCTCCTGGTATCATTAGTTTCCAAAAAAAGATGGGTGCCACTGGCTTTCTTCCCCTAGTACATCTGCACTGGGTAATTTTTATCTCAGTAATACATTTCCTTCAATCTAGAACGCACATAGATTCTGAACATTGGTTTAGTCTGAAATAAAACGGCATCAAGAAAAACAACTTATGGGTTGATGGGTTTTCTATTCTTAAATTTGTCCTTAATATAAAACTTTCCTCATCATGAAGTTTGCTAAACACTTGTCTGTGCTTTCAAGAAAGAAAAAAAAGAACTAAAATGCATTTGTATGTGGGTGGCATAAGATTAGCTTTACGTTTGACAGCTTTTAAATTTAGCTTAAAAAAAAAAAAATCCCGATGCCACGTCTCACACGTAATGCTTGGACGCACACACGGGTCCCTTGGCTTGACATAATAGCGGATATGCCAGGTCACGTTCAGAAGACACTGCGTTTGTTGGGGTGTGTGTTTGTCTGTGAGAACAAGTAGAGGACATGCAGCCTGGAGCAATGAATTCCAATAGATTGGTACCCCTAGGATTCACACAGACCTGAAACTGCACATACACGTAGCTTCTGTACAAGCTGGAAGCAATGTTTTATTCAGAACAATACAGGAGCCTTAACAAAATGCTAATAAAGAAGTTTGAGATTTCATCCTTCAAGCTCAGAGATTGATTAATTTGTTATGTGAGTTTGTAAGAGTGTGTTTTATTTGCACAAGTCCTTGCCCAAGCACATATAAAGCCGCATACTCAGTGGGGCTTCAGGACAAATATGAATCTATGACTTTGCTTAAAAGGGCTCTGGCATTGTAGGTTTTGTTGGAGTAGTCGGGGTTAAGTGCTTTGCACCAGCTATAGTTAGATGTAAGTGAGACCGACCTTTTCTCTTAACCTGTTGGACTAAAGGCAAAGATCCTGCCGTCATCTCTTATTAAAGTAGCAATAGTGCAATTAATAGTGATGAGTTGTGAAGAGACAAATGAAGAGGAAACATTCAGGGAAAGGCAGACTGCAAGGGTAAAGGTCAAATGTTCTCTCCTTCTCTCAAGATTTGTATTATTTCTTTGTTTCAATTTCCTTTATTAGTCCACAGGCGTAAAAAATGAACACAGGAACAGAAGTCAGCCAGGCAGCTGGCCAGTCAGACAGATAAATGTTACTGTCAGAAGACTGCCAGATCAAGAACTTTAACTGTCTGATATGTAGATGTATGACTCGCTGCTTGGACTGTGAAAGGGGAGGAACCAGTTCACCAGTTCATCACTCAGAAAGATGTGACGGGACAGAAAACCCTCCCCTCTGCTGGTAGATGTCTGAGTGCCAATTCAGTGGAAAGGTTACTTGATCCCTACCTTACCAACGCTACACCACCAGTGTATATCTTATCTGAGTTTTTTGGGAAGAATTTTCTTTGGTTTTCTTCATCAACATCCCCAGGCCTTATTAAGTGACCTGTCAGCATCTGACACGAATCATCATCGTCAAGTAGCTTGGCAGCCACACAATGGCTATCTTTATGTAGCACACTATGTAGTTGCTGGTCCTATTTGTGTAAAACACAAGAGAAATAAGAGCATCAGGCAGGTTGGCGTGACTGGTTCCTTCAGTTTGTATGTGGCCGTAGAGGAACCTTCATACATCACCCACAGGATGCTCAAAGAGCCGAGTTGATGCTCATTGTGGATGGCACCAGACACGGCCATCTTGGCAGCGTCTGATTCTGCCAAACTCCAGGCTAATTCAAAAATGCTCAAAGGGGTAAAGCGAGTAGAGCCGAAGCGAGCAAGTGATGCAGACAGCAGCCTGTGAGGGTACCATGCCCTTAATTATGCATAACTTCCATGATATAATTATAGTTACATAACAATTCAACCCTGTACAGTTGGCATGAATAGTGAAATAAGCTGCAGAGACCAAAACCGTTACAGCAGGAGAACTACAATACTGTTCTGACTTTCCATATTAATAAAGTTACACACTTTGACTCACATGCACACACACTGAGTAGAAACTCCAATCTAAAATGACTTTGTTTCTCTGTGTCAGTTTGTGATGTCAGTGTTTTTTATACCAATTTGCTTGGCCCGCAAGCTCGCCGTTAGCAGTGCCTGCAGCTGTATGACTTTGATTTGAACGAGGCATGCTAATAATGCCAAGAGGCCATTTCAGGCAAAGTGAAATGTATAATTTGTTCATGCCAGGGAATTACAGATATTCTTTAACTTGTGTAAATATATTCTGTATCCCACTGCAACCTTCACATGTAGTGCAACCCCTCTCACCCACTGCATCAGACTGTCTCAGACCTCAGCAGCTCCTTCAGTGACAGACTCCTGCATCCACGCTGCAGGAAGGAACGTTACCGCAGGTCCTTCATTCCAGCTGCCATCAGGCTATACAACACCAGCCTGAGTCAATAATAACTGTACCTATGCACAAATATATCTGCTTTTTGCACTGATTTTTTTGCACAAACCACTACCTCTCCAGCTCAGTTTTTTTCTTCAAAGTTTTTTTAAGCAACTATTTATTTGTAAAGTCACTCCACCACCATGCTGTATATACAGAATGTCTTTATATTTCTAGTGCCTTCCTTATATATTTTTTCAGAGTATTGTATATCTGCATATTTCTTTTTTGGCATATATTTTTCAAAAAATTTCTGTATACTGTGTTTTTTAGTCACTGTCTTCTGTAATATTTTTTTGCAACCAACGTAGGACAAGGTTCCAGTGGGATTAATAAACACATCTTATCTTATCTTATGTGTGTTCAGGTTTTTTTTCACTTAGGCTTTCCAATCTCTAGAATTTCAACAGTATCCTGAACCCCATGACCTTAGCATGTATATTATCAACAGAAATTCAATTTCAACATGAATGTATATATAAAAATACTACCAATTGCTGTTAATATACATCCTGTGAGATTTATCTTTTTTTCTCCCTGTGGCAACACAATTGCATATGAAACTTTGTATTTCATGCACAGCTCTTGATATGGTTTACATAATATTTTACATAGGTTCTATTGTTTCTGTCCTCCCCTTCAAGTGTTCTGCAGACAGTTAAGTTGTTAAGACAACACCCCCACACAGCAGTAAGACAGTGCTGCCCCAAAGCCACCCCTGCAGATCACATCATCTCTTCCACATGCCTTTTAAAAGCTGTCTCCACCTCAGCCATGCTCTGCTCTCTCAGAAACATCTGCCCCTGATCTTCACTAGCATATTCAAGAGTCTTGAGGTTTCTGGTTTTGACCATTGCAGCGAAAGAACTCCTCCCTCTCCTAAGGGCTTGTCTGTGCCGGAGTCGGGCACATTTTATACTCATCTGTCTGTCTGAACAGAAACACTTTCGTTTTTGACAAACGTTGCACCGGTTGTGTGCAGGCATGAGCTTCAGCTCCATCAGTCACGCATTAGCATGACCTGAAGCGTCGTTCTATTCTGGAAGTCTCCTTTTGCTTGCATTCATGAACCAAAGACTAACCTTTGCTGATCAGTCTTTATTATTACACAGCACTTCAAGCTTAAATGAAATAAGCCAGTACATCATGTAGAAGGTAAGTAAGAAAATGGCATAGAGGAGAACCAAAAACATGTAATAAAGAGAAAAAAAAAGGCATGAACACCACAAGCAAGTAATATAAACTGTCCATGAACTTGAGGCCTGCAGTGATCTTAGTGATGACTCAGTGAGGAGTCAAGGTCATGAATCAGAAGAAGGCTGGAGAAAAATCAATTTCAGGCGATTTCCATCCAATGTCAAGAGCCAGCCTTGAACAGAGATACGGGTTATTAAAGCCAGAAAGTAGACTGTTCAGTTTAGGCTTTGTTTAGCATTTAGATTATTCAGCAAAACTATGTGAGTAACAGTTTAAGGTGTTGCTCTGTTCAGTTGTTCAGCTGTTGTATGCAACCCTGAGAAGACAGTTTATAGATCTATTCCTCATCCTTAATATGTTCTATTTCCATTTTTTCTCCTTCGCTTGTTAACATACAGAAGTTAATTATCTCACAGTTTGTAAACAAAATGCTAAAGATCCATGAAATTTTGCTTGCTCCTTGCGAGTGTAGGAGTTTGTGAATTATTTTGTGGGAGACCCGAGGAAGCGTTGTTTGAAAAGACATGTTCACAAATCCTTTAAAACTGCTTCTCTGTCAAAAGTAATCATTGGTTTCATAAAATTCGCTGATGTCCTGTGCCCACAACTGAGGGCTGGTTGATATTTTACGTCCAAACATGCTTTAAGCCTCAGTTCCCCCTCAGCAGTGCTTACACACATTCTGCCAAGTCCATGCCTGAGCAGCAGGGCAGTCTGTAGTCAGTTTCCTTTTCTCTGGTGTACCAACCCCTGCCCTGCCTTATGTACTGGCAGGTGTAAGACTGCTTCGTTAAGGCAGTGATGCCTGTTTGAGAGGTTTTCTCTGAAGGCTTAGCAGGAGGGTACTAGTTTAAAACAGCCAGCTGGTGCCACAGTGATGCTGCTGCCAGATTATTAATAATCTTCACCCACCCCCTCTGTGACATCTTGGAAAGCAGCCACTCCTATTGAGGTTGGAATCCAATTTCTGGGACTGCCGTGTCCCTCTAACTTTGCAGTGTCTGTACTTATAGCATTATCCTTGAAATGGACATCCTCCTTAAATGTTTTACCAGACCGCAACAGGCCTTTAACGCCTCCTATTTACTTTAAACGGACACAAGGTCCATTAATTGGTGACATATTTCAGTTGTCAATATTTCTGTATTAGGAAACAACCAAACAACCTGATCAAGTACTCTATTTTCAGCTTGTTATCAACCAAGATACGCTAATCAGACATAACAAAATAACCACTGATAGGAGAGGTAAATCTCCAATCTTTCTGAAGGCACTCTTTATACTCCATCTCCTCAGATCAGGACATTGTGTGTACACAGCTGCAATATGTCACGCCAACCTTGTCCAAGCTTTTTAAAGCTTTCCTTGCCAAAGCCAACGTCCACTGATACAATGCATTTTGTTATGTAAGGCAGTGGGTGAGTCTAGTGACTGTATAAGGCAACGTGCAAGAACATTTTGTACTCTTTGCTTCCCAACATTTATATGGCAGCTGCAGTTGTTAGCTTTTAAAAAAAACATGCACATAATGATACGTGTGTCGGTACAGCTTATATTTCCCACAGTAAATAGTGACCAGCAACACCTACTGCCATATGTACAGTATAAATAATCTGTACGCACCAGTATCGCGCACACACCATTTCCCACGCATGCATACCCGCTCTGCTGCAGTCTTGGCATGCACATAGTTATTTAAAGGTGGTTTGTGTTTGATATATGAAGGCAAATTTACAGAACAAGTGTGAGGTGTAATCTTAGTAAAACATTGTTTAGGTCACCAGTTTCAATCAAAGGCATATTGATCATATTCATTTTAGATGATTATGAATAATTTATCATGTAGTCATTCATCAATTCATCATTTTTGTCTTATCCTCATCCTGAAGAGTTGTGCTGAAAACAAATTCAAATCCTTCTAATGTTTATTAATGACCATTGAGATACGGATGATGGTGTCCTCCAGAAGCCATGAAACTCCCCACCCACCATCTTAGCTACATCAAATTCAGCTCTTAAAATTACACATTAACCTTCTGTGAATAATTGGAGACAATTCAGTAAACCTTAACCACATTTAAAAGTAAACCAATATATACAGAAGGTGTGAATACGTAGAGCACTGATTAATTGACTTTCTTCTCCACAGAAGTCTCCCCGCTTTAACACAAACGTGTTTTAATGAATGATAAGTGGCAAAATCTGTTAACTTTAATCTGTCTCAGAAGATAAAAGTTAAATATTAACTGCAGCAAGGAAGGCTTGACCTTTCAACATAGGAGCCTCATCTCAACCATTTTTCTATTTCTGTTCATTCATCTGTCTTTTGTATCTCCCCGACATCTCTCTCCTTAAACACACCACACTTAAATCCAGACCTAATTGCATCATTCATCGGCTTTTCGTTTTGTTGGAGTTTTGTAAAAGTGAATGAGAAAAAATGTAACGGTTTGATTTGCGATTCGACTTATCGTGCAAACATGAATACATATTTCAGGAGTCCAGGCTTTTTGTTTGTTTGTTTATATGAGTGCGTTCAAAGTCACAATTCAGTATTAATTCTTCCCTCGGTAAAACAAAAAGCCCTTACATTAAGTGAAAAAGCGCTTCCCTGACAGTTTTGAAATTGAAGTAGAATTTGTAAAATTCTTTACTTCAGATATGGGCTTCATTTATTTCTCAAAGGACCAAAAAAATAACAAAAATATAACCGTATTACTGTCTTTTTTATGTTCCCAGCAAGCCCACACTCAGATCATTTGCTCTATGGTCTACATTTTCAAAGTTTCTTCTTGCTACTGTATTTGGTAAAATGTAATTTATCTGGTTCAAGCGAGCGATTCTAAGTGAGGCTGAAAAACTTCATAAAATCATAATATTAGTAGGGTTGAACAGGGCTCTTGCTGAGCAACACATTAATTCTCTGCTGACCAGGTATCTACGGTACAGGTGTACTTAATATAAGCAAGCCCTCAAGCTCTGTGAGTGAGAAGTCAAAACACTTTTTATTGCATATTTAACCACATTTGATCACTATTAGAGCCTAGGTTTAAAGCAAACAGCTTCTCTAACAAATCTCACGCAGACTTTTCTGGTGGAAAGTTTTCAACATTACAATTTTAAAATGCAGCCTTGAGACACTAAACCAACATCACAACAACTACTACAACAAACGGCACATATAATGCCACCTTGACTTGCCTGTGTCTTGGCCTAGAATTTGCACACACTTGAACATACTGTACCATGAAGGCTAGAGCCAAGAGCCAGCTACCACACATATTTTCACCTGTGTGAGATGAAATAACTATTCCTCATTCAAAAAGGAAAAGTATCGGGCAAGGACATGCTAGGGAGTTTCGCAGCTAGGCAGAGCTACATAACTGGGCTCTTCATGCTGATCAGTTGGTCTACATGTGTATTTAAATGTGTAGATGAGATGAAGATGAAAACTGAAAAGAGCCTTCTGTGTGTTGCAATCACACTGATCTCTGTTGTGAATGCCTCTGCCACTGTTTCAACATGATGAATCGTCTGAAATGCCACCACCAATGGTGCAGTTACACCCTGCAGAGCTAGGGTCACAGGTGTGTATAGACTGCCCGACACTTGCAAATGGCCAGCCATTGGCTTTGTGTGACACAGCCTTAAGGGAGCTTGTCACTTTTTATCATCCAAGTTTGATTAATACACTGAGTGTACTGTCGTGTTTACCATTCATGAACTTGAACTGAGTGAGCGGGCTGGCATTCAGTGTCTGTCTCAAGGACCATTCCACATGATACATGATTCCTGATAGACACTCTGTGATCAAACGCGTGACCTTTGGGTAATTGGATGGTATCTCACACTGCTAGGTCACCTTGTTCATGCGATCATAATACTCCCTGTCACCCTAGACCTCCATCTCTCCCGCTTTTTTTTACACAATAATATGAAGTGAAGTATGGAATAAAACATAAGCAATAGGTTTTACCTGCCCTTTTCCCTCTTTAGTGTCCCATCCAGGACACCTTCACACCTTTAAATGTTCCGTCTAGTTATTAGACTAGTTATTGAACCTGAGGTGAGGTTCATTCCGCATAGGTTTTAAGATGCATAGAGTGGCATCTTGCATAACAGTAGCTATATCTTGAGAATATTTCAGGTATTCGTGAACTTTGTAGCACAGTGCTTTACGGCTCCTTATCCTAGTTCCCTAGAGCGCCCTCGGGAAAACTGCAAGTTGTCTTAGCAAAGTTCTGAAATGCATGAATCAGAAACGTGGAACTTATATGAATATACCTGTGTTTTGTGCTCTCTCCCTCTTAGTTTCTTTCAAGGCAACACGTGCACACACCAACTCATTATTAATCATTACAATTCATTTGAATGGAATAGAATAGAACAGTATTTCTAAACGTGCTTGGTCCTGTTCAGTCTCCCTCAGAAGTGTACTGTTGTGTGATAATTAGATCAATTATGTGTACTCTGGTATTAGCAAGTTAGCATCGCAGTCAGCACTGAACACTGTGCATCTGCCCGTTTTTTTTGTCTCTCTCTGGCTCCTCTCCCGCCGAGCTGTTCGCTTTCCGTCTATCACGATCTCGGCCACTCCACCTCTCTGACACATCTATTCTGTCTCCCTCTCCAGATAAGTCACTGACACTGATACAGTAGCCAAGGCCTTTGTTGAGAGCAATTTAGAGTGCACTGTTCTTCACACCATGTTGTGCTCTCCAAGAATGTAACGAATGAAATACGCCGTGTAAAATATATGTGATAGCAGGTGTCTAGGCTCAGTAACACTGGAAAATTTATTTTTTGGCAATTTATATTCACATCTTTATTTATTTATTGGAATTTATGTGTGAACAGCGAGATATTATCTAATGCGGATATGTTCATAAAGCTCATGCAACTTTAAGAGAAAATGATTTTTCATGGTTTAACACCAAGGAATAAATCTATGAGAAAACCTCATGTGAAGAAAATCTAAGCTTTATATGAAGTTCAGTGGGAAGACAAGCTAGAACCAGATGGGAAACATATTATTAAAAAAGATGTCCATGATAAATATAACACCCCTTTGAAAAATCGAATTATTAGATATTTAAAAAAAGCCAAAGTCGTATCGAAAACATCTGGCAAATTCACTGTGACACAATCCACAACGGAGCTACAGATAAAGTGCTTTCCAGTTCTCAGCGGCAGCATTTTGGCTCAAACTGCACCGTGGCTGTTGCTAGGTAACTTGTTGTCCTGTGCCTGTTGATCTTTCAGTTGCGGGTCATCTCAACATGGTGATGTCCTTGTAGTCGCGTTACATGATTGGAGGAACATCTTTTTGGAAGGGCAGACTGGAAAGTGATGTGCTATAGCAATAACGGCTGCCATGGTAATTCACAGAGCGCCTGCACAAGGTACTCAAGCAAAGAAACCTGCAGCAGATAGTCCTTTGTGTGCATATGATGAGTTTTCTAGGGCTGCTGGTAGTCTTGTAAGTATTAATGCTTGGATTTGGAGCTGTGGGTCAGCTTGGGCCGGGCTTGGTTCTTCTATTAAAGCAGAGATCAGGAAAAGGTCATGTATTAGGAAAAGGTTCAGATTTGACCTTTCTTCAAATCTTTATATATCACGTAACTTAATATTAATGCTGTCTACTGTGTACAATATGTTGTAATTAGTCGAAAAGAAGTTGACTAAAAAAGTAAAACCCAGAATTAGGCATTACATTAAATTTTAGGCTGTATAAAGAGTCAAACAGACGAACGTTGCATGGTCGACGGGAAGACAATCCGAAGGTTAAACAACCGACAGAAGAAATGAATCAGGTCACGAAAACCAGCATGAAAGACAAGGCAGGAAATAGAAGGAGCCTTTATATTTACACAAGGAGTGGGTCCACAAAGTCCGTCATATTGCAGCTCTGTGTTTCTGCAAAAGCCGAGACTCTGGACAGGGCCTTTCACATTTGTAGTGTAGTGGCTTCCGCTGCTTGAAAGGGGAGGGTGATGTGTGTTATATTCAGCTGTTTGTAGTCTAACCACTCACCTCAGCCCTAGATGCTTCTAAATCCTACACACTGATCCTTTAAGACATTTAATACTGTATGTTGATTAGTAATAACAAACAGATTTTTGTCAGTAGCACAGTCATTATGTTAAAAATATCTTCATTCACAAAATGCTCAGTTTACTTGGGCAGTATTCTCTTTTATTGAAAATACTGTTTTTAGAAATAATATAAATATAATTAGAGAAACAACATGCTCAGTTAATTACAGTACTATATTTTGGAAGTTGAGCATGTCTCTCTCTGGAGAGCGATGACTGCACCCTTCCGACCTTATTTTTTGGTATTTGCCAGTATGAGCAGTCAGAACAGCTCTTAAGAACAGTCTGTTCAGTTTCAGAAAAGTCCAAACAACCAGGAAAGAAAAACCACACAGGTCAAGAGCCAAGAAAATCCTCCGCTCTCCTCCACTGAATCCTAGCCATCTCCAAAATGCAGAGGTCATCTGCTCATCACGACTTCATCAGGACCTTTTCTCGTTTGTATCCAGCACTGCACCATGAGAAGAGGACTCATCGGAGTGCATGCCAGTGTTCTCACGAACCTTTTTCCAACTTGCTTAGAGCCTGGCACTTTTCAACACATTTATTGCGTTGTTGAGTTTAGTCTCTCTGCCTCTAGCATCTTCTCATTCTTTACACCTGTCCAGTCTCGCATATCATCCCCAAAATAGATTTGGAAATCACATCCTACTAGCTACTGAACATGTTTGCATTTCAGCTCCCTACATTGCCTTTGAGTATCCGTTTAGTTTTAGTTATCAGTGTTAGCCACGGTGTGATGTTGTGTGTAAACAGGTGTGAGGAGGGAAAGCTATAGGCTAAACATTGATGCTGAAGAGAAAATAACCACAAAATGTGACAGCACATTTAGTCAACATCGGCTATGTGGTCCTAAATCTTTATTGACAGAGCATACTTTACTCTGAGCTGACCAGTCTGTGGTGACATTAAGCCACTCTTTCCGTGTAGCAAAGCGTCCAATCTCAGGGCAGCCCTGAACCTTAGCCTTTAAAGGAAGATGTCAGCCTGTAAGCCTGGGCTGTTTGTTACATAGTTTGCGTCACCCTGGGTGTTCCCTTCATCCTAACAACCGTGTCTCTTGTAGTTTCTTTTTCTGTGGGGATACCGTAAAATATGATCGTATCCACCTCTGGATCCTTTTCTTTTCACCTTCGTAGCTTTAGCTTTTCTGCTGACTGTTGGGGCTTTCTATCCATGGAGTGCATGGATCAGGGCCATTAGAACCAGGACTGGCATATAGCTGAGATGCAGCATAATCTACGTTGTGTCACAACGGTCTTGCTGACAGTCGAATGCTGATTTTGTTGTTTGCATTATAGGCTGTATACATTAACATGGGAATTATGTGCAACACGTTTTCATAAGTCTGCCACAGACTCATCCTGCCATTCGAGACACAAAAAAAGACATACGATTCTCTGCTACTTTATCAACATAAAGCTACTGTAATTTCACTGAAGCATATACCGATCAGCCACAACATTAAAACCACTGACAAGAGAAGTATAAACCACAATTCACTTTTAAGTTTAAAAACTATTAAGTTACAGTAGAAAAAAAATCAGTTTATTCCCTTTTCTGACTTAATGGATGAACATGCTTGTATAAGCTGTGCTCCCGTCCCTCCATCGCCCTCTCTCTCTCTCTCTCTTTTGATGATTTTCTTAGTGTGACCTCATTGTACACTTCATTAAACTGAAAGCCATAAATTCAACCCCTCTCATACCAAACACACAAAACCACACACCGTTTGCATACTCGCCCGTGCACACACACTCACGGGCGCCCCTTATTTATCTGGTGTGGCAAGTGACAGCTTCTCGGTTGGCGCTGGATTTACAGCCCTAAAACGCCCTGCCTGTGTGTGCAAGTTTGCAAGTGTGTGTGATTGAGGATGTGTTTGTGTCCTGCTCTGATCGCGTAGAGAGGAAAGAGGTAGTGAAAAGAAGGAATGAGATGTAGATAAATAACCGTTTTAGAAAATTTCTCCTTTCCTGCCGGCGATGTGTGAGTCTGGAAAAAGGGGCGACGCAGTGAAAGAGAGAGAGAGAGAGAGAGAGAGAGAGAGACTGAATGAAGGAGAGCGAGTATCAGGGCAGGCAGCACAATACTTAGATTCAGTCCATCTCACTCAAAATGGCTGCACACCACAATCTATCACTGCTTTATTAGAGATTACACACAAAATACCTATGACCACACACACTCTGGCGCTCACACACGCATGGTGCAGTGGAGTGCGGTAGATTGCATCCAAATCACCGCCATCTGAAAGTAATGGGAACTGGTGGCTTGGGGCTACGTCCGCTTCAACTCCAAAAAACCAGACACCACATCAATATCTCACTTCAATGTGCAATAATACCAAGAGGATTGCTCTCAGCCTGGTTTGAAGTGTTTTTTTTTTTTCTGTCACTGGTGACAAAGAATTCTTCTTTTATCAACTGAAACACTTAATGGAAAAGTAAATGTGGCTCAGTAGAGATGTCTGCGTGCATTAACAGCAGTAGTTAGGCAAGAACATTTAGGATTTGTGACTTGATGTAGTAATCTGAAAGATTCAGGTTTATTTGGTTAGTTTACTAGTGGTTACAAAAAAAAAATGTAGTTTTAGATGTAGATGTAGACAAATGTAGAATTAGTCTGCAAAGTGTAGGGCGCAGTGAAAAGAGTTGGCAGCTCTTCATCCAACAGCTCACTGTGGCTGCTCTATAACTTTTTGGAGTAAAACAAAGAGCCAAAAATGATGCTAACCTCACTAACAGACGCAGTTAGTTTTCCTTGACAACATTATAATAAAAGTTAAATTTCGCCAGTTAAACCCTTTAAATTTGAACTGGCATTAGCAGCAACCCCAAAAATGTCTGTGATGATTTAGCCTTCTATCCAGCTGTGTTTATTAAGATTCCATTAGCTGAAACTTAAAGCTATTTTTACAGGAATCCTTCAACACACACCCAGTCCAAAATATTCTAATCTGCGAGCCAAGAGCTGTTACCTTTGCATTAATTTAAATGAAAGTCTCCATCATTATTTGTATTTAAAAAATGTATGCTGTTTAGTGAAAAGGTTAAATTCTTCGCAAACTATGCCGTCATTTGTTCGTGCTGAATGTCGAAAAGACATCTGTGTAAAGCAGCAGACATCAGGTTTCTTGTTTTGACATACAAGGTTCCCGTCTCACAAGGCGGAGGTCTGACAGCCGTGAAATCACCAAAGTCAACTTTTCAGGAATGAAGAGAAGTGGGGCTCGTATTTTCATCTATACTGTGGTCAGGGGACTTACTCAGCACATAAGGTACAGTGGTAGCCTTCAACTCAACATGAACACAATAAACAAAATGTTGTGAAGGTGTCTGAGAAACCTCGTATGAGCAGTGGATGTTGCACATACTTGGTTTCTGCAGGACATTGGCAGTAATACCATTCCTCCCCTCTTCTTGTTTTAAATCAGATGCCATCTATCCTCACAATAACCGAGGCTAACACTCCTGATGTCCACCATGTGTGAAACTAATCAGAGCCAAAACCTGCCGTGTGCTGCCTTGTATGTGTGTGTGTGTGTGTGTGTCTGCTCTCAATAGCCACTGGCACCTTGTTGTAAAGTCAATGATGCTGCCCCTTGTTGTACATCGCCCCCTTTCACAAAGACAGACACACACTCGTATGCAATCTGTTTCTCTGCATCCACACCCCACAAGCAACATTGCTTGAACACAGGCAGCTGGTGATGAACAAATATTCTCTGTTCTCCGTTGTAAAGGGTGTGAGCATGGATGCTTATGCATTTATGTGTGTGTGTTTGTGAAATGGGAGTCACTCGATTGTGTCGGGAGCAGCAGCCTTCCCGCCCTCCGGCACTGTGGCTCCTGATTGGATATCTCGTTAGTCAATTACCTCATTAGCTGATGTCCCGTTGAGGGACCGTGCTCCACTGACAAAAAAAAAAAAAAAAAAAGATAAATCCGTCCTCTTGTTTTGCTTGGATGCTGTTCTTCACACGATATCTTCCAAATGGGATTCTTATATTCCACGTTTGCAGCTAAGCCGTCTGCTCGTTTACAGACATGACCGGTTGGTGCCAGTCCCAGAAGGGCTCAAGTCAGTTTGTCTGAATGCACATCTGGCGGTGTCTCATCGTCACCCTGGCCGCAAGGATGATGGTATTCTGCTGCTCTGGAGAATAGCTGCTACATCTGGACTGATTCCATATCAAATGTGTTTAAATCAAACATGTCAGTGGATGGCATGTCGGCATTAGACAGCACCAGTAATATGTGCGAGGCAACTAACCGAGTATCTCATTTTTAAACACTTGTCTCTTTGGTGGGTGATCCCTTTTTAACTTTTCTCAGCAGTCGATGCACAATCGAAAGCATCTGGTATTGCGGAACCCCGGGTTGCACAGTGCTCTCCCTGTGGCTATAATATTCTCTTGTTAACAAGACAATTGATCTCTAGAATGGCGAATCATTGTGTAATCTGTCAGCACACATCAAATGAAGTGTTTGTCGGATGGTAGATCCCCTAGAAGAAACTCCCCTTTAGGCAACGGCAGTTCCATGATTGTCTAAATTACAATTATCTGCTTTTCACCCTGCCTTCAAATTGTGTCATTCATACTTACAGAAGCAAATGTAAAGGGTTGTTTGAAAGAAACTAGGGCTGAAGTGGCATGGCGGGGTAATTGCATGTCACTGATTGTGTAAATAGATCTGTTTTAGTCAAGGAATGCTGGTTAGGTGTTAATAAGATACCTGGTTTGTAAAAATGCAGCGGCCTACCACGGCTTCACAACAGCTATGGACGGGCATCTCAACCTAGAAGATCAGCCGGCTTTGCAACGTCAAAACAACACTATTATTACAGTGAGTTTTATCTGATTCTTGGTTGGTGTTCAGTGCCTGCGAGCTGTTATGTGTTCTCATCTGTTTTGTTTTTTTCAGAACAAAGACTCCCTAGAGCGGAGGCTAATGGCTCGTATGGCAACACCGCTTTCCACTGCATTTGCAAGTTGTAAGCTGTTGGTTTATGCGCACACAGAACTATTAAACCCAATGACATAGATGCAATAAATGGTAAAATGCAGAGAGTCTACAAAATATATGCTTTTGTAGATAAATAACAAAGGTATATGTCCAACTACATTCAGCCATTGAAGTCAAATCGTATTCACCACAATAGATGTTGATGCAGAATATAGTGAACAAACCCTTTCCTTAGGTCTGTATAGAATAAATATTGACGTTTGTTGAACCATTAACATTCAACTTTTCTTCATCCAAGTAAAAATGTTATCATGAGAAACTGATAAAAGTTTGAAAGTTTAATCCAACGACTGGTATTGGATTAATCGATCGACCCAAAGAAATATTTGTTTGAACAGCCCTGAAAGAAACTGCACCAGACAGTGATGCTAAACTATCCCCCAGCCCACGCTGCCAATGCCTCTGTGAGCTTTTCCAAATGAAGGTGATTGAAAATAAAATTGTGTCCGCGATGGAAACAGAAGGACAGTCCTCGGCTCTCTCTCTCAATAATGAATTCCCTTTAAGCTTTGCTTGCTGTTACACTGTATGCTATTACTTCGGGGATGATTCAGTCATGACAGACACAATACAAAACATAATCTGTGTAAAATGGCTGTTAAAAGATTTGGCATGTTCCATTGTGTCTTCCACAATCACCACAATAAAGATCGTAAATAGAGAAGAAATTGCAGATTGATTTAAGCTGTTGGCTTCAGGATCCGAATAGACCCTGGTGTGTCATCTCCAATCATCAAAAACAAACTGATTGCTGTGTTCACAACAATTGCAGGTAATGGATACAAATAAATAGGCTTTTGGAACTGTAACGAACATATATGCGACCTTGTTTGAACCGTTCTGTAGGAAAAGGCGAAGAAGGGATAAATCAGGACAAGCTGACAGGTCTGTCAGCCATGTTGCTTTGAAGGAGACGCTGATGCCTCCACCTGCCTACAATGTATAAGCTGCTCTGGATGAGGCTTAATATACAGCAGAATAAGGAACGTGTGTACCGTGAACCTTGGTTTCTTGGGTTTCTAGGACATGTTGGAATACATTACATCTGCCTGTTCAGTATGTCTACTTTTTGGGGCAACTGCAAAGAAGCATTGAGGAAAGTGAATTACTCATGCAAGTCTCTCTCTCTCTCTCTCTGTCCCTCTCTCTCTCTCTCTGTCTCTCTCTCTCTCCCTCTCTCTCCCCTCTCTCTCACACATTTCCATTTTTTTTTTTTTGCCAGACACTCCTCCCATCCCCCTCCCACCCCCTCTGTTCCGTTCACTCTCTATCTGTGATTTTCTTTTAAATCTTGTACCTCCCATTTTTCACCTTATTCTGTCTCTTTCTCATCCATTTCTTTAATACTTTTGCCTTTCCTCTCGTTTCCTCTTTTTTTTTCTCCCGGTTTGTGTCCTTCCATCTCTCTCAGGTCCCTTTCCTTCTCATACTCAATATTCTTCCCCCCGATTCTCTCCTGTGTGTCTCCTACCTCACAAGCCCTTCCTCCATCCTCTCCCTTTCGCTTCCCTTCTCTGTCTTCCACTCTCCTTCCTCCCTCTCTCCCTGGACATGAACCTCACACATGGCTTATTGATTTGTGAGCGCGATACAGATGTACGGCCGAAACAGGGCCCAGAAATCCTCACACAGGGGATTTTAGTCGCAGTTAGGCAGATGCATGCAGACAGTGCGTGCAGTATGAACGCGCACTCCCGAAGACAGCGGTCGTGCAGTGAGTGTTTAGGCGACGCCAAGATGATTAACAGTAGGATGGTGATGGGGGAGAAAGCGAGAGAATGGGCCTGTAGATGGCAGAAGAGTGCTTTAAGGGAACATGTGGGAGCAGATTTCACACACATATACATTCAGGCACGCAAGCCTGCAGAAATTCCCCAAACTGATTTTCAGAAAAATGCACATGCATTGCTCCCATGACCCCTCAGCACACAAACGCTTTAGATTACACTGAGGCTGCACTCTGACTGAGAATGAGCCATCGGGAAACACTACATTTCGAGTTTAATTAGGTTATAGGAGTGAAACTGACCAGCAACATGAATAAGGTTTCCGTATTTCCCCTGAGGTTGATTTGGTTTTCTGAATTCTGTTGACATTTTATATTTCATTCAAAAATATATTGAATTTTTTTTTCTTTCTCCAAGGAATAACTGCACATGTAAGAACAGTACATCTTCCCCTATTAACTGTTTAATTAATACATTTCAAAGTGCTTACATCTCTGTATTAACTTGGGATTAACTGGATCTTTGATTATCAGACAGTTATAATAAAAAGATCCTATTAAACTTGAAGATAACAAAAGAAAAAAAAAAGTCTTTAACGGTTTAACAGTTCATTTTCAGCAATATAAGTAAAGCTATTAAAACTCACCCTTTCTGCAAACACCCCCAAACTTGCTGCCAGCTCTTTTTGGCTAGTATGGCCTCAAGATCAAGGACTTGCCATCATCTCAAGTCTGAACACGACACATTCATAACCTTGGAGGAAAACCACATGCCATGCAGCAAGAAACGGATGGTCGGAGATGGGTTCTGATGTGATCGCTTCCCCTGAAAGGGTGAATAAGAAAATTGGTTGTTTGCGTTCAGTAGTTTAAAATCAGCTTAGAATTGAGATTTCATTTTATTTAATGTGCAATAATCACAATTTACTAAAGCTGTGGTTAATTTAAAACAGCTTTGTTAATGTTTTGAGACTGGAATCCAACTGCACTTGCCTCAAACCATTAACCGTTGAGTATCAAATGTAGCACACTTGAGTCTGAATCATTGTGTGTGTTGGCAGTCAGTCGTCATTGACTCGGTCACAACCGTTTTCAGTTCTTCAACTTAAAACTTACGTGCAATTTCATTCTTTGCCTGGCTGTGAGAGCGAATTTACTGACAAAAGAAAAGACAGGGAGCCAATTACAACTCTTTGATTATAGTATTGCTTTCTGTAAAGAACTGAAATATGTATTCTGAGAAAGCAATTTGTTCCTCTCTCATTGCTTTGTGCAAGTTTTGGATAACGGTTTATTTTGACTGGAAAGAGTCTTATTTCCAAGATGAGGCATTATGTGTTATTATGAATAGCAGAATTACTGTTGGACGTCATAGATTTCATTATCTGGGATGTCTGGGAGTTATTATTTTCTCTGTGGACCGTCTTGATATTATGACGGAGCACTTGCCAGTTCATATGGGTGCACAAGAGGAAAGAAAGGCATTGTTATATAACAGTCCTGCACAAAATCTTAGCTCCATGAGGGTTATGATGTTCAGCATTTGTTTAAAATAACCGATAGAGCAGTTGGTTCAACTGTTTTTCATGTTGGAGGCTGCACCTATTGAATTGTACTTTGTTGCACTGATACACATATCTATCATTTTGACCCGAGTAGGCTAGATTAAATAAAATAAACCATTTTGTGCTTAATCCAATCCAGTTTAACAGCACCATAAAATTGACATCCTCCAATATCATTATCCACTTGAATTGCCACATTTCTTTCATTGTTTACACATGAACTCAACGTTATAACAGTAATGAAGGGGGCTTTAGTCCAGGACTGTTATATTTGAATGTGTTCTTTTGCTTTAGTGTACCTAATGAACTGCTAAGTGAGTGCATTTACACAGTATGATGCTAGTGAACATGCACAAGGCACTGGCTGATAAAATCATTTGGATGCCTTCAAGTGCTCAACAGTGTCAATTCACCAGAGGTACCATAAAGTGTCTGTGCCTATCAATTAACACTAAATCCCAAACTCTTCCTGCCTTGTATTGATTTAATTTCAGAAGACAAATGGAGCAGTGACCGATAGCTATTATTGGTTCATCCATGTGGCAGTTCAATTCCATTTAGCGGTTTTGCTTTTTGATATTCATTTTTTTTTTCTTGTCCCTTTGATCAAATTTATGCGGTAGGTTAAGTTTTGGCATGTGCCCACTGCTCAGTGCCAGCGGACACGCACGCATTCAGTTCATTTAACACAGCTGCAGTGGCAAATAGTGCTCGGTGTGTCCTCTGCATGGCCTCGTGTTTAAGAATAAACCACCACCGGACTAAACAACAGCCTAGTTTTAGACTTATTATTTCCGAGCGAAAGCACGTGAATAGAAGCGGGAGCGTACGAGCAGCTCGTGAAGGCAGCATCTCTGTACCGGCGGGCAGAAGGAAGGGAGAGACGCACTAACCGCTACACCGGGAGAACAGACCTGAGTGTGCGGAGCAGAGGGGACGATTTATGTCTCCTCTGGTTTCTGACAACAAGCGGGATTTTCATATTCTCTTTATCTACCACATTGGACTTCCAGAAAAAAACTAAAGGACTGTCTCAACATAACGACCAAGCTCCGGCTGGGTATGTTAGGCAAGGATATTAAAAAGCTGTGACTGGTTGGTTGGTGGTGGTGGTGCGCATTCGAAAAGAAGTCACATGAAAATGATGAGACTAATCAATTTGTCTTCTTTCAGGTGGGTGAAGATGCTGAACCATCCTCGCAGCTGTTGGTGAGAGAAGGAACGAAGGAGAAGAAGAGGAAAAGAAGAGGAAGGTTTGACAGAGTCAACAGACGGAGGAGGAGAAGAGGAGGACGGTTATCCAGGACAGAAAAGAATAATGCAGAAGAGATACCCGTGTCTATTTGTGAGATAAAAGAAACAAGAGAAACGGAAAGCTTTTTTATTATTATTATTTATTTCATTCTAAGACACCAGACGAGAGGAGACGCATAGTGTGAGAAGCGACACAGGAGGAGACGCATGTAAGGCGGAGGGGGGAACAGCCCGTATAGAAAGAGGGATATTTCAGAATGAAGAGGCGATGCAGCCCGGGGGAAGTGTGGATTTGAAGCTCTCCCTCCCTCTCTATCACTTTTTTGCAATGGGACGGGACGGAATAGAGAGATACTGACGACAAGCATCGCCAAGACCCGGCAGAGAGTGGATTTAAAGACAGAGAGAAGGCAACCTGTGCGCCCGTCCCTTCGCCCCCTTTCTCCGCTTTCCTCTACCGTGGATGTTGACTGAATTCATTTTTCGGATATGAAGGATTTATCTAGTCTATGTTAGAAGGAGGAGGCAAAGAAAACGCACTCTCTCCTCTCTCCCCCTCTCTCTCCCTATCTTTCTCTCTCCCTCTCTCTCTTTCTCTCTCCCTCTCTCTCTCTCTTCCTCCGTTTTCTGGATGTGAAACAGCATGCGGCCCGGTGAGAGCTTAGAGGGCTCGCGCTCGGCTCGCCGAAGATGCATTGATGCCAATAATATTACCGACAGAGGCACGGAACGCCGTCTCGCGCACCCCTCGTCGGCGACGGCGGGGATGAAGAGGGTGACGACGGAGAGGAGGATGAGAGGGACGAACGAGAGGATGACGGACGGAGGGATGACGGTGATGCGCTGTTTTCTGTGGAGTCTCGTTCTCTGCTCGCTCTCCTCGCGCGCGCAAGGTAAGGGGATGCGACACCCGCGTGTGCGCACACACACACACACACACACAGAAACACACACACAGGAGCGCACTCGCACGCAATGACAAACAGTTTGGGTGAGACTGGGTGCTGTTTGTTTCTTCACTGCAGTCTTCCAAATCTTCTTGTGTGAAAAAGGGGAAGTCTGTGCGCGGGCGTGTGAGGGTGTCTGCGTGCGCGTGAAGATGTCTGCGAGGTGTCGGTGCGTGCGCGCGCGTGAGGTTCGTGCGCGCGGGGATGTATGGTGTGTTGCGGAGGAGAGCAGATAAATAGAAATTGGCTTACAGGGAGGATGAAGTGAAAGGAGGAGAGAGGGGTTGAACCGGCAACAGCCTCTTTCCCTCTTTTTCTGCTTGCTTCAGTTTGCTCTCTCTCTCTCCCTCTCTCTCCCTCTCTCTCTCCCTCTCTCCCTCTCTCTCTTCCTTCTCTTCAATACAGCCATTGAGCTGGTAGCCAATAAATATTCTTGCGGTAGCTCTTGGGCTGTGGCAGCGAACGTGAGTTGCTTATACCAAAGTGTGTGCGGGAGTGTGTTTGTGTGTGTGTGTGTGAACGTGAGTTGTTTATAGTGATGAGGCCCAAGCCTTACACAGCAATTTTATTCCCAAATCTCAACCACCGTTTCTCCTTCTTAAGACTGTATTTCTGTCAAGAGATGTTATATAATGGTGGTGTCTCCCCTCTTTCTCTCTCTCTCTCACTCACACTTTCTGTCTTTACCCCCCCCCCCCCCCCACCCCACACACACACACACACTTCCTCCTTCCCTCATCTCTCCCACCACATCCCTTTCTTGAGAAATAAAATGTTAAAATATTCACACTATGGCACACTCCCTCAAGATTTCTTTCTTTCTTTGTCTGCTCTCCATTTTTACTTCCTCTTTTTCCGACGCCTTTCTGAAATGCCGTATGAGCACACGTACACACATTTGATTGAGCACCCATACACACACACCATTCAAACACACCCACTGCTGCGTCAGGTGAGGCTTTTGTGGTATGGAAGCTAACTGAGCGTTCACCATCGGATCTGGAGCCGAGGAGGGGCAAGATGGTTGGGGATGGAGAAGATTGTTAGGGAGTGAGAGAGAGGGGGAGGAAAGGAAAGGGATAGGAAATGCTGGCCTAACTTAAGCTGCCCGAGTGTCTGTGATCTTCTGATAACACCACAAACTACCAGGCTGATTTTTGTCAAAAAATGTGGGTTAAGATTTGGCAAGCAGAAAGCGAGAGGCTGAGATCGAGCATTGTTCAAGAAACCTCTGAAATCCAGCTAGCGTGGAAGCTATTGAGAACCATTTGTCATTGTCATTCTGAAGTCTGCATGATCCTCCAGTGTAGGGTGGTTGTGTGTAGGCTGACTGAGCAGAAATACTATGGATTTCTACAGCGATTAAACAAATCGACAATGTCTAGACTCATGGCTTTGCACCATCACAGGCTGCAGGATTATACTTTCACACAAAAAACAAGGAGCCTCCAGACTTTTTGAAGCCCGTTTCAAAAGATTTTCTCATGGCTCCCTTTGATGGACAGACTAGAGATTGTGATTTGTAGGGTGTCGACAAGACAGGTGGGATTTCCTCAGGCACAGAGGAGCTAATTTTAAACCACTTGGGGCACAGATCCTGGCACCGATCTCCCCACGGCTGTCTCGCCTCCGAGAGAGTATTTTTAAACTCTTCATGGGATGAATGTGTTTTATCTAAAGCTGTTTTTAAAGAGCTAGTTAAATGCAGATTCCGATTCCGATCTATAAAATGTCAAAGGTAGATATAGATGTTGGCAAAGCAAACAAGCAATCAGAATCTTGTTTAAAAGTAGAGAGGGTGTAAATAAATGTATAATTAAATGCCCCCTTGATCCACGCTGACATTTTTGGGGACTAGAGCTTGAAAAAGAGGCTGGGAAATTAAAACCAGCCACCAGCCAAATGCTTTTATGTTCTGGGTGTTGCTGGCAAATGAGTCTTCTGGCCATTGGCAGGTAACAAATCATTGTTTGAACCTGTAATTCAAAAAAAAAAAAAAAAGCAATCTGGAAGGTAAAGTAATGAACAAGAGGATAATGAATTCACATGCCATGGTAGCCAGTAGACAAAAACCTTAATTTCTCAACTTGCTTAACACGTTTGACACAAATATTCAGAGCCGCTTTCAAAGCATCTTTTATCATAATGCGTGGTTTTAATTGGGTAGTCTATGTTCCCCGAGGCCTTTGTGAAATAAAATGAGGACAAGAGGTCATTCGTGGACAAAGCCGGAGCCAGATTTCCATATTCCGGCTTCCTCTGTGTATCTGACAGGTTGTTATAGTTTTACTGTATTTTTCAACGCCTTGTGAGAATGCAGTTTTACAAAAACCATAATGCGTAGATTCATATAAAAGGAGGACGTTTTTCTTTGTCGTATCCTGAGAAATTGCTGCACTTGTACTTTGCTCTTCTTCCCTGATCTCCACCTCTCCCCTCTGCTCCACTCAGTTAAACTCCACCTCCCCTCTCCTCCCTTCCTCTATCCTCTCCTCTGTTCAGCGTTTCTCCTCTGCTCTCATCTCTCCTGCAGGCTCCCTCTCTTCATTCCGTCTGTCAGATTTGTCCCGTGGCTCTAGAGGCTTAATTTACTCACCAAACATACTAAATCACACATGTGCTCATGCACACAAGAACGAAAACCCACATGCATTTTTATATTTTTTTTTTCCCTCCACCGTCTCCAAGACCTAAATGTATTCTGGGCTACTTCCAGCCTGTCACAATCAAAACGAGCGCCGCGATCCAACCTCTCAACCTGCACATTAGCAGAAAATGTGTATTTTTTAACACCGTCTGTAAGATATAACCTTATCACAGACTTTTACTGACAATATGGATTTCACCATCACTCAATCAAAGGACTAACGCTGATCAATCATGAAGGAGTAATTATCACTTATACAGCTCAGGTAATCTACTTCTGGTCATCGGTGGGGTGAGGAATCGTAACTGCTTCTCCTGAAGGTTAGTTTCCAGAATGTGACCAAGCAATTAACCCAGAAGGCTAAAAATAGCTCATTTAATTTATATTGACGAGCCATGGAAATGTAGTGCTTTGTTCTCGCAACATGGCTAAATTGAAATTTATCAGTCATCCCCTGGTATCGTCTGGTAATTTAATGCTGGTCATCAGTGTTAAATTGCACGGGCCGTCATGCGCAGTGAATGGTCCTCCAACCAGGTTTTACAACCCATCACTGGATATCAGAGATTGATTGGAGCAGTATACAACCCTGATGCTGATTATAAGTCTTTGATTGATGCTGTCCATTAATGTGCCACTACTAATCATTTATCTGCGTTAGTTGCTGGTTGAGTATTTTAGTCATCATTCTCCGTTGTGTGTCATCAATTGATGTTCTTCATACTATAGATAACATGTTTTACTCTTCAGCTCGGAGGCAACTTTTTTTCTCCTCTTCTCTCTTCCCCGCTCTTACTTTGGGACTATTAGCACACTGTGTGCACACTGTGCCAGACGAGCCCTCTCACACTGAACATTAGCACAGCACAGACTCTCTAACACACATTTAATCCTGTGGCTTATGGCTGGTTTCTCTGGGAGGAAGATGTGTCTGTCGCATAGTCAGCCTCTTGATCATATAAATACTTTTGACTTACGGGGAGAGAGAGAGAGGAGAGGGAAAATGAGGCGAGGCATGACTGAGAAAGAGACGAATGGCAGTCGTACGGGAGGTGGGGTTGCTGTGCCAACATGACATAAGTCAGTTAACATTTAAAATGTCTACATTCATCCATGGCTTTGATATTAGGGGCCTCTCACCTCTGTCACCACTTTCATTTCTTTCTTTTCTATTATTTCAGTTGCACCTCATTCTCTTTCCACTCTTGTTTTCCTGCTTTTATACATCTGTCTTCTGTTTCATTCTCATCTCCATTCTCTCCCTGTTCCTCTTGACCTCCGTTCACCTAACAATCTTACAACATCTGCGCTGTTTCTTCTCCTTTGCTGCACCGTCAACTTTTAATCCATTAATGCTAATGGAGCACTGGTGCAAGGTAGGCAAGCATAAGGCTATGCATTATGACATCAAGGATTAACCTTGTTTTACCCCAAGTAACAGTTAATATTTTTGTAAACAAGTTTTAGCTCCCCGAGTGTTGTAAGCTGGAGTCAAACACCAAAATTGACTGAACATTTTGCTGTTGTATTCAAAACAGACATTTCTGTATTACACATCAAGAACATTTCCTGAATATTTATCACAATCTTTTATCTGATAGTTATCCCGGGAGCGGTAATTTCCCTACAAAGCTCATTTTCCCAATTCAAAGCACTTGCCTATGAATGTAATTTATGGGATAATGGTCCCATCTGACCCCAAGAGCAGCAGCGATTGTGTGTCGCCGCATATTTTTTTAATGAATCTGAAGCCTTTGATGTTTCACGACATTAGCGGGTGATGAACTTGCCGTTAAAGGGGTCGCTTTGTGACTTTTGTCTGTTTTAATTTGGGCCCTCACCTTTTCCCTCTCTCACCTTTCATTGCTCTGAAGCCCTTGTTCTTTGGCGTTAGTACAAGATCTACGGCAGAAGGTTTGGCAATCCCCCTGACCAAATGACAATCACCTTTGATTCCACCTTAAAGAAGGTATAGCAGTTTTTGTATAAATAGTTTTCAAGGTACTCTCCTGTTGAGTAGTGAGGGCACATGCATTTTCGTCTGTATATTTCTGGTTGTTCCATTCTCAATCATTCATTTCTCTTGATCCACACTCCTCCTTCCCTAATCACCCATTCTTCTCTCCTCCTGCCTCTTCCTACTGACCTCCACCCATGCTGAATTTGTAATCACCACCTTTCTTTCATCTCACATTGGCCGTCTCTCCTCTCACCTCCTTCATCTCCTCCCTCCTTCCTCTTCTCCATCATCCATTAGTCTTGCCTACAGCCCTTCTTCCTCCCTCCTATCCTCCCTGAAGCCCTATCCTTAGTGAATTTGTTATAAGTGTCGATTGTTGTAGGTTGGTACTCACAGGGAACAGCTCTGTTAATCTGTTGTGTGCTTTTCCCTCATAGCAGGGAACGCTTTTAATTCCTGAGCACAGATTTCCATCCAAATGGTGCCTTCTTTAAATTGCTAGGGAGCCAAATCTGCTCATGTACTTAATGTTTGCCCGCTATGATTTTAGAAATGTCAGCTTGCACATATTGAGTCATCTCGGCTATCAACAGGCTTGTTAAATTGAAAGACGTGATCATTTCGCCGTGCAAATTAGCATAAAGAGAGAATGCTCTCCAGTTAGCTGTTCCAGCTTTTCCATTGTCCTGTGTATGTATAACAGCTCTCTGTTGCAAAATGTGCATTTACAGAATGGTATCATGTAGTCTAATCATAATTCATCATAACTGAATAAAATATACAGTGGCTTTCTGCAGGGGTCATCAGGAGAGAAATGATGCAGGAATTTCTTTACTCTTATTATATATCTTGCCTCCAGTTCCACAAAATGAATTTTGAATCAAAGTGTGTTACTTAAACCACTTGGAGGCATTTCAAATATTTAAGAAAGAGGTTGTGCTTAAAAAGCCGTTAAATTGAAAATAAAATCACCTGTTTCTTGATTCACGAGAAGGTGACTTTTGAGAGATACTGTGAGAGATTTGTTTCTGAACACTAGCATTTTGCATGGGTCTCTCTCTCTCTCTCTCTCTCTCTCTCTCTCTCGCTCTCTCTCTCTCTCTCTCTCTCTCTCTCGCTCTCTCTCGCTCTCTCTCTCTCTCTCTCTCTCTCTCTCGCTCTCTCTCTCTATGTCACACACACACACACGCACACACACACACAAACAAACACGAACAATCACCAACAGGGAGCACCAGCTGGATATAAGACTGTCTGTCTTTGTTAATTTCTCATCTGCCTTTCTCGTAACGCATCAGAGAGAGACCCTGTGTGTGCACGTGTCCATCTCCTCTTCCTTTGTGTGTATGTGCGTATTTGCGGTCACACCCTCAGGGTAACACATGCTTTCCTGGTTTGCCCAGCATATTTTGTGTATTTCTAAGTTTGCGTGTTTATGTGTGTGTGTGTGCTCTCGCCTGCTGAACACGTTTGTGTCATGTTGACTTCTAATCATTTTTGAAATAATGACGAGGCCACAGAAGACTGACAAGATTGTGAGTGTGAGACTTGTTATCTTTGTAAGGAAACGCGCCAAATTGCCAGCATAGGGGGATGTGTTCAATTTAAGAAAAAAAAAGGAAATAGATTTATATATAAAGAGAGAGGGAGCGTATGGATGGATGGACACATAAACAGCAGAGTCGGTCAAAGGTTTAGTCCCTGGTGACAGCCAGAGTATGTCCCCGTCAAACTGTCCTTGAGGAAGATACTGATGCTCTTAATGACTGTGTGTTACTCTGTGGGGAGAGTACACACAGCGGCTGACATATAATTTCTACAAAACCAGCATCAAAACAGTGCAGGACTGAAGAGACACAAATAATAAGCTTGTTCATTATCGGCATGCAAGCAGGCCGTTCTTGTCACAAACGGCTCCCGAGCCAAAGTCACGTTGATGGCATGACAACCAAAAATTTACTAAATAAATTTAGTTTCAGTCCTGTCACTTTGCCTTTGTTTCATGCTTATTTTAGTAAATTCACTGGCAGCTAATTTACATTCTTTTAATCCTGCAGGTAAAGAAGGGAAACGGTCCAGAGATGCAGGATTTAAATGCAAGCTGCAACGTGAATGCTATCCTAATTAATAAGTTACCGTTAATCAGTATGTTTTATATCGTGTCCACTCGGGTGGGCTAACGATAACTGAATGGAGGCAGTGCATGTGTAGCTAGGTAGGTAATACTGTGTAAATGATGCAGCGATAATACTCATGAATGCGGCACATAGCTTTAATTAACATCATTACTAATGAAGGACGATGTCCACTGAAATGCTTAGAACAATATTTTTAATTTGTGACTGTAATTAAACTCAGATGTGCTTTTTATTTTAGATCCACCATCTTGAAATTGCAGCTATCAGTTATTTATTAGTGGTTCCTGCCTGTCAGAATCAAAACGAAATAAGTGGTAGTAGTTTAGAGACGCCAATTTGAATAGTTTATGGTTTTTGCAAGGTTTCCTAAACATTTAAAGGCTTCCTGACAAACAAGTTTAGCTAATCACATTGACACGCAGTCATTTTTAAACAAATACAAATGTTAAACATAATTTGTGTGAGTGGAGGTGTGAGAAAACAATGCAATAGAGTGTGATGTTGCTACACATTAACATAGAGCCTTAAGGGACTTATTAACCGAACAGCTACAGTACTTTCTGGATTATTATTCGATCTTTTTCACTAATTATTCTTGTGTTTATGGGAAAGAGCAATAAGTTGAAGACATATTTAGCGGTAGTTGAAATATTCAAGTCTCCAAAGACGCACGGCAGACAGGTGAACCTTACGTGAACCCAAATACATTCACAGAAAACAGATGGAGCGATCTCAACACCACCATTATTTATGGATGAAAGTTCATTTAATTTTAAAATTAGAGAAAAAAAAACAGGTCTGTAATAGGTTTAATTAATCCTTCTGGAGGTATTTAATAATAATCACATAACAACACAAGATTTATTTATTTTCCCCGAGTAAAAATAGATAACTGGGCACAACTGGGAGATGGAGAGAGGAAATGAGAGAGCTGCAGTAGGTGTGTTGTGTGTTTAGACCTGGTGTGTGATGACAGTTATACCCATGCGCCCCAAACCCACGGAAACACGGCTGTCAGCACACATCACACACACCTTGCTATCTAAACACATGCACAATCTCGCTGGCTCATCACCTCATGCCGTAGTTCTCATGAGGATGGTCTATTGTTTTTAATTATGCTCTTACATTAATTCAGTCCTGCGCTTAAATAATCCTGCAGGATTTTGTTCATCATCACAACAGTGCACATCTTTACAAGAAGAAGTATTATCATTATTCTAATCAACTCTGTTTGCGCGTATAAGCACTCTCACCTCACCTGCAGTTTTATTGGCTCCGAGTCTCGCATCTCTGCAGGTGATGCATTTCTTCCTGAGCGATGATGTATTTCCTGTCTGAGTCTCGCACCTTGGGAGCCTTTTTGTACTGTTGTTCTTTCTGTCTATGTATGCGCGTGTCTCTCCCAGCACAGGATGCCTTTCTAGGTAGGGGTGTGCACGCGCTTGTCGGATTTATTCCCAGAGAAGACTCATTTCCCCAGCAGGCCCTGTCAGGCTGTTTCTGGGCGCACTCAGTTCACAGCTGGAGGCAACTGCTGTCACCTGCTTACCTAACATCTTTCCTCTCTCCTCTCCTCTCATAACCTCTGCTCCCTCAGTTTTTTTATTTCTTACCCTCATGCCAGTCATAACCATGGTCAACCTTTCCCCATGCAGCACTCTTTCTGATACATTTTGGAGCAGCTTTTTACAAAACAAGTAAACTGGAGGGAAATTGGTCCTTTATAGTTGGCAATAAAATTACCCCAAAGAGACCGCACAGTCTAACGATTGAACAGAGACTCCAGAAGTCCTATTTTTACAGCAGTATTTAGTTCACTAAAATCACTGTTTTCAAAAGCTTTCATCCTTTTCAACCACCAGCGAGCCGCAGATGGGGCGGGGGGCACCTCTGCTGGGAAGGCAGTAACAGACGCATTCAATTCACATATACTAGAAAATTAACATATGGGAGCTATTATAACTTATGATTATGTACTCAGCAACCTACAGATTTAACAACTCAGAACAGCAAATAGGAAATATGACTTTGCGTTATCATGAAAATACAGTTTAATATAAACATACATTTGTCTGAAGAGAAGGGAAATGAAGATCACGCACAAACTAAATCACAGAGGGATGGCATCTTCACAGGCAAAAGCTCAGCAGGGTGTCACGGCGGACAACAATAAACGTTCCAATCTTTGACCCGAGCCGTCTGTTCCTCTCACACCCTGACCCTGCGCCGCTCACTCTCTCTCGCCATGTCCCTGCCTCTCGTTCGGGGTCACTGGGTCAGACGGGGAGCAGATGCTTAACGGCGTGGCCAGGACCAAACCTGACACCACAACACGCATACTCCCATTCTGTCATCTCCCCTCGTTAACTCTATTTGTCACACCGGATCCCATTCGATTTGGATTTCCAGTTAAAGAAGCTTGATTTAACTCTAACCTCTTGACTGATATGTAACCGTTATCTTTAAGTTTGTATTCAACACATATTTTCTTTGAGGGCATCATTCTCTGCTGAAGAATTTGAGTAAAATATTCACTTGTAATCACCGCAGTATTAATACTTATTGTTACTTTTTCACAGCACTTCAGGTTAGGAAATGCTCACTTTGTCTTCTAATACAACTTGCATCCACAGTCAAAGTTTTATATTCACAGTCTAAACAGCTACACTGAGCCATTAAAATTGTTTTTCTAGCAAAACATCCCAGTGCACCTACACTTAACAAACCACCTAATGTTTTGTGCAGCTTCAACTTTTGCATTTGTTGTCCTAAAGCACGTTTCAAGTGAACACCACAGACCGCAGCAAACGCACAAAACTGGAACTACCCTTCTTCTTTGGCAAGCGTCCTGCGATACACTTTGTTGCTGTCGTATGTGGTGCCAGCGTCCCTCGAGGTTTTATGTGGTTTTGCAAAAAATAAGGCAGCTGTAAGTGCCTCCTTGGCATGAAAGGCAAACCAAACGATTTAATCACAATTTTGTTGCTAATAGAAAACCATAACCGTATTTTTGGTTGAGACGTCCCTCCTCCCATCCAATTTTCCAAACATCCAGTTTATGTTGCCGTAAAGAACACAAACCGGCACAGTCACCTTCAATATATATGTCTGTGTGTGTACATATATATATTAGAAAAAAACTTTATACACTGTTATTGAGTTAGAGGATTCAGGGAAATTGCACCATGGCCACACATTAATATTTAATGTACAATGTTATATTATCACATCTAAACTTGTGTTTTCACAAGACAGAAGAACAAAATGCCATACAAAAGCAAGAAATGTTATAGGAAAATATAATAAAATCAGAAGGATAAGTGTTGAAATGTCAAAGAAAATCCTAACACCGCAATTAGCATGGTCGTCTGGCATGTCTTAACATTGCCATGGGATGTTTCACCTTGTCACTGCAGTCTGCTGGAGGTAATTTACTGAAAATCTTACAACAAACAAAGGAAGCAAAAGACTATTCTGAGAACTAGTCAGTGTCTAAATGCCTGCTGGAGACTGAGCTGAAATGACTTTCTGAGATCAAAAGAAACAGAACGATAAAAGGATAAAAGGGATTGTAAGATAAAAGGGATTGAGTCGCTGGATCAGAATTGCGCCTTTAGAGAACAGAAATCAACAGAATTAAAATCGACCACAAGGAACACAGGACTGCACGTATGTCACCAAGGTCACCGTGTTCAAAAGATGTTTCTTCTGGACTTCACACACCCGACTGGGTTCAGTTTCTACAAAAAAATAAAAAAATAAAAGAAAGATTCTGGCACGTCGCAGGAGTCATCAAAGCCGGGGTTTCCTCTGTGGGTAAAAGTTTCTGCGTCGCAGTTTGCCTTTTAACACGTATAATAGGAAAAGATGACATGAGGATAAAACACAAACAGAGAGGGAGCTGGACTCTGAGACTTCCTTTTATGATCCTTCAACACTCTTATTATTATTTATGAGCCTAGGTTGTGCGGGCTACTTGCAATGCTCGCCTGCTGACGTCAAGTGTATGGAGGAAACATAAGCTACAAGTCAAATGTGAGTAAATTCTTCTTGCAGGTGGGAAACAAGCCAGCTCAACGGTTTGTTCTGAACTTGAGGTCACCTCAGCTGTAAATTAAAATTAAATATAGAAAGCTGCAATGAAAGGAGTAACCACACACTGAATTAGAGTTCCCTTTACGTTTATTTGCAGTGTTCCCAAGCTCATCTACTACAACTACAAGGCCCTCCTCAAGGGGACTCTCATTCAGAGAGCTTAGTAGTTTGCAAGCCCCAGCCACCAAGTTTTAAATATTAATCGTATGCCCCTTTCATATGCATGTTGAATTTTGCTTAAATGACTGTAGTCGTTTAAGCGCTCGTGTTGGTCCTGTGAAGCCATTAACCTAGTTCCGCAGTTTATGTTTTCAATTAGAGTTGAAAACACGGCCCAACTGTTGTCCCGCATAATGGAAATCGAAGAGGATTATGGATTACATGGATTACATGCATTCATTTGTTCATTTGTCCTTCAAATGTATGCTAGACACCGCTAATTGGAGTTGGCTGAATTTTTGGGAGTGTGACGCATTTTGCCATTTAAGGCAATCCAACTAAAGTCCACGGGTCAAATTTAAGTCACATTTCCAGGGTGACATGTCGATTACTGTCAAAGATGTTATTGTTATTCGTGCTGCAGAGAAGAGGTGTGATCCTACTGTAAAAAGGGTGAGCACGTGGATTTATGTGGTGGCTATGTAGTTCTTACTAATCTGTCCTCTTCAGTCTTAGGGGCAATAACTCAGATTAATAACGTGTTAATGGAGACAGACGTGATGATTTGGACTGTGCACATCACACCTCAGATATATCATATTTAAACTCATATCATTCTTGTATATGGAGAGCATTGATTTTGATGTTTCCACATCAAAAAAAAAAACATCTATTTGCAAACAGATATCTTCTGTAAACGGAGCAAAATATATATTTAAAGAGAACACAGAACCCAAATAAATATACATGTCTCAAATTCATGACAGCAAGCGTGTAATATTAATACTGTTTCTTTATAAAGCATACTGCATTTAAATAAGTAAACTCAAATATAACCCAGTTGAGACAAACAGAGAATAAACAGATAAATAAATGAAAATAGAATAAATAAAAGGCTGTGAACAAATGCAGTGCAAAACCGTGTATGCCCTGATTCCTCAAGCTGGAAATGAGGTTACAGTAAAGTTGCGCTGAACTGCTTTGGAGGAAACGATCAGCCCTGCGTCCTTTTAGTCTTTCTTTCTTGTGCCTTTCGTCTGCATTCAATCATTCTTTTTTTCTTTTTTTTTGCTGCTTGCTACAGTTCTTAGTTTTGTATTTTTTCACTGCTTTCCACCGTTCTCCAAAGGAAACGCCTGACTAATGGTGATACGTGTTTGTCTCCTTGTCAGACACTTTATTTTTTAGACTGTAAAACTTTCTCCAGATTACTCTTTTATGCGGTGCATCACAAATATTTCTTAGATGCTTCCCAGATTCTGTTTCACTATTCCGGACAGCCAGAGGCAGTCATCTTTTAGTCTCATCACCACAGGCTCCACCATAGCCCCAAGCTGCTGTAGGCTACTTCGTATTTGTAGAGTTGCACCTACCCTTCCGCCCTGGCAAACAGTCATTGCCGGTTGATGTACAATGCAACACAACTGGTCCATCCAAGCAGGAGAGCCGCAGAAAACAGATTTAAAACTCAGGTATATAGCGAAACAGAGATTCAAATCTAAATAGATGGACAGAGTAAATGAAGTAGGAAGTGGGACTGAAGTATTTGGATGTAGACTGTCCTTAGGTGACTTCAGGGAAATTAAAGAGAGAGAGAAAAAAGTGACTGCAATGTCATCAGTAATGTGTGGGATGGAATAATGGCACTTAACAAGAGGTATCGTCAGAGCGTGTGAAGTCAGCCTTGTAGGTGGCATTGTGAAAACCTGTTTTATTGTCTTGGAGGCCTTGAGCAGAAGTGAGAACGACCTGTCACATTTGGTTTTACAGAGAAGGAGTTTTTTTGCTATTGTGTTGCTGCTGATGTGCAGTCACTCAACTTAATGCACCACGATAGAGTGTCAACTGAGCCTGAGCTGTGGACAGTCTCTGCTTGAACTGCAGACTTCTGAGAATCCATTGGCAAACGTGACATTATCATTGTCTCCCTGTAGGTGCTGTCAAAAGATGCAGGAAAGTGAACGCCTTGCAGAGCCAAACTCATTTAGGCTTGTGACTGACGTATACACCGATCAGGCATAACATTATGACGACCTTCCTAATATTGTGCCTCCAAAACGGTTGTGACTCATCAGAGAATGGACATGAGCCTTCTGAGGGTGTCCTGTGGTGTCTGGCAACAGAATGTTGTTATTGGGGGCCTTTGGGTGCTGTGGGTTGAGGGGAGGGACCTCTGTGGATCATCCCACAGATACTTGATTACTTTGGGATCTAGTGAATTTGGAGGCCATGTCAACACCTTGTGCTGTTTTTTATGTTTTTTTTTCTGAGTTAAACAAACTGTTGTGTGTGTGCGCCTAAGTCAGACTGCATCCTCCTGGGGATGGCTGCTACCATCAAGGAGCGTCATTGCTGTGGGGTGGGGGTGCCTATTGTCGTGTAGGTGGGTCCTACATGTCTAAGTAACAGCCACATGAATGCCAGGCCCAAAAGTTTCCCAGTAGAGATTTGTATTGTCACAAGATGATTAGTGTAATTCACTTCTAATAAGGTTATGCCTGATCGGTCTACATTCCTATTTGTAGAGGCACAGGTATCCATCTGTCCACTTAAGCACTGTGATCTGAACACTTGTCAACCTGTAAGTGATTATAAATGCTCTGGGCTGATTTACTGGGTGTGAAACTACCGGGCCCACCCGTCTTCATGTCGCTCTTATATACAGACTGCGTCATCACAGGTAGTTTCTCATGATTATAATCACAGTCAATTACGCACTCTCACTTTTAGTGCATCAGAGTGAAGGAACATGCTCAAGAATACCCTTTTAATTAATGTCATTATCTCTGTTGATTTGTCCCCCATAGCTTGAGGGTGCTTCTGTTCACTTGAGGGATCATGTCTTTGTGGTTTTGGTCGCTGAAGGCTTTGTGTAAACCCTCCAGATAACTTTCAGCACTCCCTTTGAAGATGGTTTCTATATAGGACTTAATTGCTGAAAAATGCTGGAAAACGAAAATCAGCGCAAAAAACAAAACCCTATGACTGCAAATATTTGAGAACCTTCTCTAACCTCCCACAACACAATCCTTAAAGCCTCTTTTCGCACAGTGGGAAAAAAAAAATCACAGTGCATAAATGTTACTCAAAAGTAATAGCAAATTATGAGAGCAGAAGTGGGATGTAGATGAAATTGAATTGGCAACGTGAGAAGCAAAAGTGCCACAAACCGTGAAGTTCTTGTTTTGAAATTTCAGTGAATGAATAGTGCTTCCTGTGAGCTTGTTGACCGTTGTAGTTGTCTCCACTCTAATTTGGTCGAGATTGAAGTTGCTTTCCGTGCCCTTGGAGGGAAGAATTATGAATAGGAGCGCTGGGGGAAATAGGTGTAGCAGGTACTAAGCGCCGGTGTAACTATGGTGGAAACAGTGGGGTGCTGAAATTATAATCGCACCACCTCCTCACTGCTCAGCGGGCTTTCAGGAACCTGCCAAGATCACATTTAATACACACAGACACACGGAGACGTTCAGACACTCGTGCAAACATGTAGAAAGCGGTAGACTGTCTGCCTGGAACAGATAATGTGCATCCACCCACCAACACACACACGCAAACCTCCTGCTAAAGTGATATGGCTGTTCTGTGGTGGGGTAGTTCTTTTGTGTCGTACACAGTCTGATTTCAAATTGTCAGTGGGGGTCAAAATTGAATGTATTTATCTGTAACCCATTATTATTGCAGAGGGAATTAATTTTTATTCATGCAATAATACAGCTGTTGCCAGTACTGTGATTATGGCGACACTCTTGATTACTGTAAGCTGATACATGCACAAATCCCCCATAAGAAATCAGTTTATTCTGACTATCAGAACCGAAATGTGTAAGTGGATTTTTAACAACATCCTGCTTGTCAAATCCATATGCCATCAATCAGACACGGCTGTATACATTTTTAGAACGCCGTTAGAGGCAAAGCGTTTGGTTTAAGACATATAAAGATTTAGTGGTGACTAATGAAAATGAGGGGTCTTATGGGGCACCCACTGTGCTAATTTCCAGCTCTATATTTATATCCTAAATTTCACCTAGATTAGCTTTGTATAATTTACAGCACGAACAAAAAAAAATCCTTACTTATCTCAGACCGTTTGTTATTGAGCCCTTCAATTCAGCCAGGAAATAGGTAATATTAGCTTCGGGCACCTCTAAGGCGGCCCCCGCCCTAAAAGCGTAGTTTCTTCTGATTGAAGGCTTTGCAGAGGCCTTTGCTGTAAGCCCCACCTCATCCTCTTTCTGTTGTTGAGCTTCCGAAAGCAAGCTTGCTAAGTAACAGAACTACGTCTTCCCGATTCAAAACAGGAACTTCTCCGATCCATCTGCGCACGTTCAAGCTCAAGTAGCTCAAGTCATATAGAATTTGAAGTTGAAGCACAAACACCTGCAGCAATTAAAATAATGCCCACACAATGTGTCTGTTTGGTAAATATTAAGCCTATTAGCTAAGAAATTAAAGGATTATCTTATTGAGTGGCTGAAATAATAGTCAAGTGAACTGTTTTGGAAGGAAATGCACAAATACTGTATTTACCTCGGGTGCAACTGTGGACACATATACCCCAATCTGGTACCCACCAGCTGTCATGTGACAGCCCCCGGGGGTAGCGGCCAATATTTCAAGACTTCCAGTCCAACTGGGGAGAACAAGATTTTATTTTCACTTGTGCTGGTTTAGAGTCTGGCTAGCAACTTGAGATGTGAGAATGGATGCATAGAATCCATGACAGGATGGCTTCACAAGTAAGCAGTGCATACTCACTGTGTTTGTGCTGTTTGCTCGATGAACTCAGTGTGTTATCTTGCTTGCCAGCACCGTATGACCGGCAGTTCTGCCTCTTTTCCTGTCCACATCCTGCTAAAACTTGACACGATTCAGACTGTTATGCTGATTTGTGCAGAAACCTGCTTATGAATTTGACCCTATAATTTAAAACTTTGACCAAATATGTCATTGTAGCATATGTATGGCAGAAAAAATAGCTAACAACGCATGTCTTTGAGACATAAGTTAAGTAGGTAGTATTAGTAGATCTTTTTATCTAAACAAAAAGAAAACTGTTTATATTTCATCCAGGCGAGTCGGAATTTTGAATTATTACTTAATGTTGACATGAAGAATTATGCAAATGTGAAGGCCTTGTTCTTTCTGAATTCATACCATGTAGCTACAGACATATTTTCAATTATTGTGCATGGTGTTGCATGCAGAAGATCTGCATATTGATTACATGTCTAACTCTGCCTGCTGCCTGAAAGCAAATGACTTACGGAACACTTTAAATAAATATCTTTTAGTTGTGTAAATTGAAAGCTATAAAGGTTTGAAAGCTATTTTATTAAGATCAACATGAAGTTATTAATGCCAGAAAAGTACAGCTAATTGTTACTACAGTCACCTCTAATACGGTGTGTTTCAAAGACAGGGTTTGGTAACGATTTTCTGTAAAAGTTGAGTGTGTAGCTGCTTGTAAATGTGCATGTGATGTGTGTGTGTGTGTTTGCAAGTGCATGTGCATCTGTTTGTGCGTGTCACTCAGGTGGTTTATCTCGGCTTTGTGAGAGAGGCAGCAAATCTCCCTGTAATTACAATCTGAACAGCCCTGACATTTTACCAAGACTCCCCCAGGTGTGTGCATGAGCATGTGTCTGTGTGTGTGTGTGCACGTGTGTGTGCTGAAGGCCTTTTGTCTTGTGGGGCTGAAACAGCTGGGTGCTCCTCGCTAATTAACGAGAAACCTCATAATTACTGTTAACTGGCCTACTATAGCTGACAGAGAGAGGGAGGGGGAGAGAGAGAGGAGATGGAAAGACGGAGACACTGAGGAGGAACTTTAAAATAGGCAAATATTTCTTCAGCATCAGCTTACTTAAGGAGGTGTCACTATTCTGTGGGCTTGAGAAAGAAGACAGTACAAAGATACTAACCACAAGAAGAACGGTGTGCTGCATCTAATGTAATGCAAATAGTTAGACTGACTGAAATTCTATAGATCTGACAAAGCAGTCATAACCAGTACTTGGTTCCCATGTTTATTTTATTACCGTAGCTATACATCAATCAGCCACAACATTAAAACCACTGACAGGAGAAGTGAATAACGATGACCATCTTGTGACAATGCACGGTATTCATGTGGCTGTTACTTGTAGACATGTAGCACCCACCTAGACGAGACCAGGCACCCCCACCCCATAGCAATGACACTCCTTGACGGCAGCAGCCATCCCCAGCAGGATGCAGCCTGACACAGACACACTCACAGACGGTTTGGGAACAACTCAAAAAACATGAAGAACAGCACAAGGTGTTGAGTACAGTAAATATTAATCTGGAAACGTTGTCCATAATGTCTGGTTGTCTGTCCACGTAGCGAGTATTTTGAACTTGTCATATTATCATAGCAAACCATTGAATATTGTACAGTTGCATAAGTGTGTGCAGAACTGTAACTTGGTGAAAACCATGCATACAACATAGAATCCAAACTAAAATACCCATTGCTGCCAGGACATTATATAAGGCAAGCACACGATAGCAATGTTACAGAAACAAAAAGAAAGAGACGTCAAAGACGGAGGGAGACCAGTACGAACATAAAGATTGCTGTTTCTCCCCAGGATAAATGTCACCACTGCCACATTGTTTTCATCACTGAGAACTGCATTACTTCCATAGTGTGTGTGTGTATGTGTGTTAGTATACATCGTGATGAACATATAATGTCACATTTGTCTGTCTCACAGGCTTTCTTTAGTAGTCTCTGGAGGAGTCTTAAACACTACCTTAAAAGGTCAAATGGATCAGGTTAGACACACGCACTCACAAACACACACACACACACACACACAAACACTAGTTACATGGCATGGAAAGACATCAGATTCACATTTTTGTGTTGAGGTTCAGGCAGATGGATACACACACTTCTGGCAGCCGCATCTGAAACTACCACAGTAAAAAACACAAAGTACCTTTCACAAGCATGATTACTTGTGCTGGTGTGTAAAGTAACCATGTGAATGCACTGTATGCAGGTACATTACGAAGGTACTTATTGAAGTATTTTAATTTGACACTATTTTCAGTTTTGATTCTAGGATATATTAGTTGTGTTCATGTGCAGTCACTAGTTACTTAACACCCACATATCAACTATCAAGTCTTGTTGTTACAACTTGGAAATGAGCGAAACACTGCCCACTTTTCAGAAAAAGTCTTTTTGACAGCTCTAAGCTAAACATAACATTACTCTTCCCTGGATAGCTCTCTCTAACTCTCACTCATGTTTATACTGTAATCATTTCAGAGTGAGATTCTCCTTGAGTGCGACGTCTATTACATGGTAGACACATGTCTCTCTGTAGAAATCCTTTCTGTAATGTTGTCCGGCACGTATAATAACAATCTGAGCCTGGCGGTGGTCTGTGGACAGTTGCCCTGTTTGATTTGTTTCAGTGTTTTGCTCTGTATTGAGCCATTTCCAAACTGCTGTGTTCTTATTAATCTTTAAGACGCAAAAAGATTAGAAAATAGGCCATGGGTCCACACTAATAATTAAAGGAACTGCAGATTATGACTAGTGTCATATAATTTGTGTGTTGTTTGTTGTCACTAGCAGCGTCACTTACAAAAAGACTGACTCTTGCATACAGATATTCACAAAACCCGCAAACGGCATGCTTGTTTATGGTTGAATCAAAGAGACTGGCTAATCAGTGACTTCCTGTATGTGTTTGAATATACTGCTTTCGTCTCTGTGTTGTTATTGTTTCCAAATAATATCCCAGAGGTCTTAGCAGTTGGCTATTGATCTGTGCGTCTGTGGTTATGTGTGTGTGTGTGTGTGTGATGGTCATGTTACGCTATGTTGATTTTGATGTCAGACAGCAGTGTTCTCTCCTCACTCCATTACTTCCCATTCTGTCGCTGTGTGTATGCATGCTACCGTGTGTCTGTCCGTGTCTGTGATTTCTCGCCCAGAACATTTTTTTTTCTTCCAGGCGTACAGCTGTTTAATTGTTCTTTTACCCAAGCCCCCCCACACACACTCTCTCTCTCACACACACATTTCTAACAGTAAGAAGGTGAAGTAAATAGAAAGCCAAAAATACTGCTCCACATCATTACGCAAGTGGAAGGTCACATGAGAGTTATGGTAAAATGGTTCCAAAACAAAAATAAGCAACTGTGTACACAACCTCACCCTCACTCATATCAGATGGACCCTGGAATACTGTGTCTAATGGCAGCATTTAAAATGCGTCCAGTGCAGACTATACTTTGTCAAACAATTTACAATTTAATTTTTTTGTTTTCACTTTTCCCTAATGAGGCAATATCCATTTTGAAGTGAGTCTTTTTATAGAGAATGGAGGGTAGAGAAGCGCATGAATTCAGACAAAATGAAGAACAAAAACTTGGAGGACATTTGCAGGGTATGGCAAATGATTGTGTTTTGCTTTAAAATAAAAAAAAGGTCCACAATAACTTCAGACACTATCATTCCTTCAGTCCAATCTTTCCCTAACCTTAACCCAAGTGCTTTTGTTGTGTGAATCAAACCACAGGCAGGAGTCTGGAAGTGAAGAGCAATGAAGTTACTTCCAAGTGGAAACCAAATATTTATCCGCGTACATAAATGATTATATATTTTTTCCATGATTGGACAGTAAAATATGTGTCTTTAGGTGTAAATCAGTGGATTAAGAGTATATATGGTCCTTGTGAGGGTGTCCTGTGGTGTCTGGCAACAGAAAAGTTAATTAGGAGCCTATGGGTCCAATGGGTTGAGGGGAGGAGCCTCTGTGGATCGTCCCACAGATAATTGACCAGTTTGGGAACTAGTGAATTTGGAGGCCAGGTCAACACCTTGTGCTGTTGACATGTTCACATAAATGCCAGATCTAAAAGTTCCCCAGTAAATTGTTGTATTGTCACAAGATGGTCAATGTTATTTACTTTTCCTGTCAGTGGTTTTAATGCTAATGCTGTCTGCATACGTAACTGAATATATATTTTGCCAGTAAAATAAACAGTAAAATGGACAGTAAAATATGCATCTTTAGTTGTAAATCAGTGGATTATAATATCGAACCGTCCTGTCCTGGAATACACCTGTACGTGTCTGTGCAAATGTCCTTCTAGTTTTTGTTAAGTTCATTCACTGGGTTATATACAGTAAAGTGTTTTGTATTTTAAAGAGGCAGCAGTAGAATACATTGCACTTTATCTTATAATGTGTCTGCAGGTAGGTTAGCACTATGACACAGTTCATGTACAGTAAGTTCTCGGTCACCTGTGGTAAGTAGGTTGATGTTTCTGGGTCTAAACACACCAGTAGAACAAGCTCTTCTATCTGTTCTCAGGGAACAACAATGGCAAACTGAAGAAGTCACGAGTAACTCCCACCACATCAGCAAATAGCTTTCACAAGAGCAGTAGCTAGCCTCTTTCTTCTGGCTCCTATTTAACTGGAACAGCGTGTTCTTCTCCTTTCAGATGCTACATCCAAATTAGTTTTTATTTAAATGTACGGTATGGCTTACTCCCATGACTTGGACAATGTCCACATATTTCAGTAAAATCTCTGAATGCTGTTATAGTCCAAGGAGTTGATCCTCTATTCACTGACTGTGGAGCAGCTCCAGGATTTGTCTTAAGATGACATCAGCTCCACAGTCCCTCTCTCTTTTGTGCATCCAATGCCTTTCAGGAGTTCTTTTGTGATGAAATGCTGTAATTTACTTTCATTGGGGGACTTTATATCCCTATACCAGCCTCGTCTACTTCACTTCACTTAGTGACTGACTACACAGAATGCCTTTCAGCAGTCCCAAGACAATAGGACTGAACTTCCTCTACCGAGCTGCAGGTGGAGAGAACAGTAGCAAGAGACTTAAAATTTTCTTTTTGTTTTCGACCAAGACAAAACAGCAGTCACCCAGCTTACAACTCATGTCCCGTGGCTGTGTTACATTCAGATCTATGCATGATGATGTCACAGAAGAACTGCTTGTGGGCTGCCACATGACATCTACAGAGGCCTAATATTAATTTTACTGTCTTCAAAACTCTCAATATATCAGTAGAACTAAATTAATAATAAACACTCATACAACAGAATCTAGAAAAGCAAGCTTATTCACTAAAAAGAGATAGAATGTTTTAGGAAGGGGTTTCTTTTATAAAAACCTAAACTTACTGGTCTAACCCTTGTACACAGCAATGTACAAATCCCCCTTTTAAAATTTCATCTCCATCGGTGTAGCCTGGGCCCTGAAAATGTACCAGTTAGGAATCTGATGCAAACCTTTGCCTGTACCATTGACATTTACTGTACTCCACGCCCTGGCTGAAATCTGGTTCCATATACTGAAATGGATAGGCTTTGGACAATTTCTTATCTTCTTGGGTCGATTTTTTTTTTCCAAATTTAAGTCAGACTAAAACCTATTTTCTGGAGGTACGCACCTTCTTATTTCCAGTGCATAGCGGCAGCTAAAATGTGATGATGCGCTTAACATCTAAAGCTGCCTTCATTCACTGGCTTTCCGACAGCTGTAAGAGATCCCAAGGACCTGGCCCAGTATCTATACACAAAGCACTGCTAATATATAGTGATCCCTACGCTAAGCCCTTTATCGCTGCAATTAGCCGGATGTCTCTTAACGGCCGGAGGAGAAAAGGGCTTTAGAGGGGCCAGCCCAGGTGTGAGGGAGCTGTGGCAATGAAGAATGGATTTGGGGAGGAAAAAAAATTCATTTACTGGCTGACTGAATGAGTCACTGGATGACTGACGGAATGAGTGACACACAGCCTTTTATACCTGCTGATGGTCCGATGCAGTAGGAGACTGACTGGCTGAAGGGATGATAAACAAAGCATCTTGATGTGTGTCTGACTGATTTGTGCTTCGGAAGTCTTATTTGATGCATTGGTTTGGATTCTTAGTACTGCAGCACATTTAGCAAATCAACAAGGCCTTGACTAGTCTTCTAATTCTAGTTCTTAACATTTTAAAAGGTATTTTTCATTTCCTGGTAAATTCTCTCCACATTTGAGAACCATATTGTTTGTAGGTGTGTGAGGGAATGTGCATCTGGTATTAAATTGTGTGGTGTTACAGCCTAGGGTTGTGGCTTTCTGAGTGAAAGGATCCATAAATGCTTGAAACACATAAACACACTCCCACAAACCGACCGTCATCTGGTATACCAGGAGACTGTAATTGACTAGGAGACAAACGTGTGTGTCTAAATGTGTCACCACTTTGCTGTTAACACACACCCTGGTTTTGTTTGTGCGTGTGTGTTCTCTCTTTGTGTGTGCATATATCGTGGCAGACAGCTGAGGTTTAAAAAGCTCTAATGCTCTTCCTCCAATCTGACAACAGCATCAATGCAAATTGTCCAGGGAGATGCGCACACCCACCCACACACACCCACACACTCTCTTTCTCTCACACACACAACAAAAAACCCAACTTGGGGATTTGAAGTTATTTGTTTTCACTCCACTTCTTGAACATAGACAGACGCGCAAACAGCCACCCAGACTAAAACACAGCTCTTTATCCGACACCTGCACACAGACGGGCACGAAGATAGACACAAAGTCACACAGACAGACAAACGGACCCACGTAAGGAGATAAGTTTACCTTAAAAGAGAGGCACAAACGGAGTGAAATTCGCTCAGGAGATACAAACACCAAACAGAACCGATAAGAACGACGGTTGACTGGTTATCAGGGGTGTGAAAGAACTCTGAGACAAAGAAAGAGAGTTAGTATTCACTCTGTCAGACACTTGAATGCCTTCAGGTTACACTCATGTTGTCGTTTTATAGTGGCCTGCCATTTTGGCTCTATTAAAGGTTCATGACACCTCACTCGAAGGCTAAACTGGGGAGATCAAATTTTATGATTTGATGTAACGTGATTGGTTTCAGCTGATGTTTCCAGCAGGTATCTGGGGCTAATTTTGAGTTCCCTAGTCAGTGGTTTTCAGAGACTGTTTCATGCCACCTGTCCTTCAAGCTGAATTCAGAAAATCACATTGAATTTTCACTCATGGCTAAATGTTGATCAGTCTTCTCTCGTCATCACATTTGCTTTTCAGAAAGTAATTTTTTGTCCAAAAGTTTTGCTCCTGGAGGCATTTCAGAGTTCTACTTTAACTTGACCTGTGTGCTTTTAGAGAACTTGATAACCCACACCAGCATGGTGGTGTTTTCTTGTATCTGTGGTCGTTTCTGAAGGCTCGCATAACGCCTTTTATGTCATGGAGGAAACCACTCAAAATAAGTTCATGGCATGTTCTGATCTTTTTTACGACAAATTAAAAAGAGAGAAAATCTGCCATGAAAGCAAAGAAGTACATTGTCATGGATTATAAGAAAAAGAATTGCTGAGAATACCACCTTTGAGAGAAAACGATTTTACTGTTGAGGTGACTGCTACCAAGGGTCTTTCAAGACAGAGTGGGAGTTTGTGACTAAAGCACATCCGTCCATGTTCTTAAATGCCTAATCCACTCAGGTTTCTAGGACTGTGGTAGCAAGTAAATCCCACAGATGTGGGTTTTGCTTCCTACCATATATCCACCAGTGATGAAGTGTCTTCTCTTTGAAGTAATTCCCTGGAAAAACTATTGTTGAAATTATTCCTATTCTCAGAAAGTCTTTTCTCTCAAAAACAGGTGTGAGAGTCAGGTTGCTATATTCAGAGTTACTGCTATTGGTTCACTGAGCTAAATGAATAATGCACTGATGTGTCTCATGTCTGCAGGTGTAGGACCTGTTTGTGCATTTGTTAATATATAGTTACTACTGTGGATATTTATCATTTTTATCCACTTTTGGTCTGACCCATTTAACCCATGCAAATATATACAACTCATACATCCATCTGTGTGTTCAAAACAGATTACATGTTAACATTTAATAATTAAGTTATTCTACTACTGCACCTGTATCGATTATGCAAAATGTGTGAATGTTTCGCAACTTTGACTTTATCAGAATTTCCTATTAGCAAATAAGCTAACAAGACTGCTAATTGAGAACCCAAACACCACATCCCTACATAATATACATGATACCAACACAGGTTCACACCCATCTAAAACCTAAAAACGCATATAATGACAGACCAGCAGCCCCAGGTCCAGCGTGCAGACTCCAGACAGAAAGTCTCCATCTGGGTCAGGTTCAAATTTCGGTCGGTCTTGCTGCGAGGCAATGGTGTGATCTTCTGAGCCGCCGTGAATAATATGATTTGATCATTCGTTTTATAATATGAAGCTGAGGAGAGAGATTCTGTCAGAATTTTGAAGACTTATAAATATTTAAAATACTCTGCTACTAGCTTTGACTGCATGTTGACTGATTGCGTTGTCTCTAAATCGATTGCCATGTTTGACACAGCAAAACAACAGGAAAGTCTTCTGAGAACAGCACGAATTGATTTTGATTCAGAGTAACCTCTGACTTTAAGTTTGTTACCTCTGGATTGAAAGGGATGTCTGTTTTGAACTTGGGATTTATTGTGTTAGATGGCTTTCCGAAATATTTCAATAACGTCCACAAACGTGTAAGATTTACACCGTATAATTCCTTAAATTTTCTAATTAGCCAAAGCCATAAATACTGTCTGTCCATCTGCCGGCTGGACTTTCCAGTTTTAAACTTGACCAAAGTCACTTCAATAACACAAACACTCACACACATACACACACAGACTCCCCAGTTACATCTTATGCCTCCTGCAATACACTGATAAGGCCCTCTCTGTCTCTCTCTCTCTCCATGTGTCTCTAATTTTCTTTGTGTCTCTTCCTTTTTCTCTAACTCTTTTCCATTTTGTTCGGTTTTATTCCATCTAGCTCTCTTGTTTTTCATCTCTCCCTGTGCAACTCTATCTTTGTCTTCCCATCATTGTCCATCTCTCTCTCCCTGCCATCACTCTGCTCCAATCTGTCTGTGTCCATCTCTTCACCCTTAAAATACTATTAAATCTTTAATCTCTTCTTTCTAATCATGAACTATATCCCCCAGTTCACTTTATATCCTTGTAAAGCACATCCCCTAATACGTTCTCACGTGGCTTCTGTTTCCTCAAATGACTACTTACAGTATAAAACCTGAGACATAATTAGTTCATACTCTGGACATGCTGGTTTTATATCCAGTAATAACACACATTTTGAACATTATTTAAAGGACTAGAGTGTGGGATTTAGTGACATCTAGCTGTGAGGCTACGAATTGTAACCAACTGTATATTTTCTGTGTTCAGCTGTTGTTTGTTTGTTCTTTTATGTTTATATTTATATAGTTTTAAGTGTGTCCTTAATGTTATTTAGAAGGTGGGCATGGAATGAATACTTCTCAAATCACCAGTCCCCACCTCTTTGGACACTCCAACAGAAAAATGTGAAAGGCCTTCTCTAGTGCCTGTGTTTTGTCAATTTAAGAAGGTCAACGTGGAGAAGGATCCATACATAGATGTAGGGCTAATTATAAGCCAATGAATAAACAATTAAATCGTACGCAGTGGATCTTTAAGGTATTATTTGTAGATTAGAATTGATTTGTGTTGCTTAAATTGTAGATTTATAAGATTGCCATAATATATTTTAATCTTTTGTTACAGGAAAAGATAGTCTTGCTTTGGTCATTCAAGATCACGTATAGCACACAACTATTCTCTTAATTCAGATTGTAAGTATTTTAAACAATGCTATTCAGGGAACCATTCGTAAAATGATAATCAGGCAAATGTCAGACAACTTGCATCAAAAGAAGTTTTAAAATTTTCCTAGACTCTATTCGTGATCCAAGTGCAAAATGCATAATCTAGTGGGGAGAAAATTGCTGGATCAAATCAAGCCAGTAGCGGGACAATCAGCAGCTTGTAAGTGCCACAATTCAAATACTATCTTCATGACTATGTAAAGCTTGTACCTGTGTTCTAAATTATTCTTGACTATGCCCTCTTTGATTAAATCTGGACATCTTAAAACTGCTAGCGTGAGATTTTCAGATGGTATGGCCACTGAAAATTGTGTAGACTTTCAAGACTTGAGAGTGCTGTTAAATGTAGTTGGTTTTGCCGAGAGAAGATAGAAATATGCATGGTCTGTTTCTTCACTCTGTTAACCCCGGGTTCAGTTTTCTAATATGAGCTAAAAACTGATTCAACTGAGAGCAGTGCAGCTTATACAAGCAGCTGCTAATGAAACTCTTCAAGTCCTCCATAAAACTGTAGCTACACTTAAATCAGCAGTGAAACAGGGAAAAAACTTAAAGTCGATGAAATTTCAAGGATAAAGATACTATGCAGCGCACTGCGGTCGAGTTTCATGTCTTCTCCTAGGCGTTAGGAGTTGCACTGATTTGGATATTACATGTGGATGTGGATGTTCTAGTAAACAAAAGGAGAGCATTAGAAGTGAAATGAGATAGTGTTGTTAGAGAATGGAAAAACAATAATGGTCTGCCCTTTTTTTGTGAACACAATCAAGCTTTATTTTAACTGAAGAATATCTGAATTTCATTTTTGCAGACTTATCATCCAAGCCTTCACAGAACAAACAAAGTCTTAAGGGGCAATCATAATAATTCTGCAACATGGAAATATTAGTGACGGGGTGATTTGTAATGAAGTCTGATATGTTAACTCTTTACCATGGACCACATTGATCAGGCTAATCAATACTTTGTGAGAGCACAAGGTTATATGTGTTTGGGCCCGTGTGGGCACACAGCGTGTCCATATGCTCTCTGACCGCTGTTCGTGCTGATCCTTCTAAAGACCCCGTTTAGGTTTAACACGGGAAGTTCATTCAGCTGTCACATCTCATTGGCTACATGTGCTCTTCTAAATGCTCTTGCGTGCCAATAAAGTTTAGTCAAGGTTACGATGTCACAGCAGCTGTTTCCTGAAGAGATGGACTAAATTAAATGGGCTAGATGATTCAACAAACGCAGCCTGTCCTCTCACTCTCTCTCTGTTTTTCTTTCTTTCTTTCCTCTCACACACTCAGTCACACACACGCATGTGTCCCTTTTCCGCACTCAGTACGGCTCATGGCGCTGAGAACAATGACTAGTGCAATGAGTGACATGCAGAGCTTAACTCGGGCTTTGGTGTGTGTGCTTGCCTTTGTGTGTAAGTGTATTTGATGTCAGCAGGGTTGATTCACACTCACTTACCCCCCGACAACTGGAATCATACCACCCGCCTCTTGACGAGCTCACATCAACACACACTCACACACACGCACACAAAGCTAATTAGGAGTCTTCATTATTGTTGGATTATGCTGCTCAGCTCCAGAGCTACAGGCCTTTTTTTATGGGTGCAAAGGAGCTAAGGACTCTTAAGTACATTTAGCGGAGTCCTAGTTTGACTTAAATAATGGATCTGTGCACAAGACTAACTAATGAAGCAGAGTAGTGTTACAATTCTTGCTTCAGAAATCTGGCTCTGTATTGCAAGTTATGGTGGCAGCGGTTTAAGTAAAAGGCAAATGGCTGCTATTATAGAGTGGACACAGCTCTTTACCATCTGCCTCTTTCTTATATTCACATTTCGATGGCACCAGGGCTATTGGGCAAGGTGCTGTCCAAACCCTCAGGAACAATTGGGAATCCGTATCATGCTGAAGTACACTTCAGCTGGGGATCAAACCACTAACCCTGTGATTGATTTACACAACCTCCTGAACCATTGCATGAGGCCCAGGTGTCTCTTAGCCCAGCCATGGCCTACAGCTTTCCCAGGGCAAAGAGAGCCATTCCCAGCCCAGATTAGAGACAGTGTAGTGTTTAATCTCTACCCTGTGTTTTTCAAGGCATATTATTCAGATGTCCAGGTCGCTGAGCCACATGCCTAAAGGTGATCAGCCACTTAGGAAAGAAACTGGCTCCAGCAGCTCCAGTCTTACCAGCTGAATACATGATTTTTCACTCAAAACATGATGAAAACTGGACCAAACCATGGGGCAACTAGTTCACCACTGACCGAGTACAGTCTACATTCCCTAATGTGTTCTTTGCCCCGCCTATTTTATGGACGACTGATTGAGAGGTAACTTGTGTGGACTTGGGACAGCCAAGAATCTCAAAATACATCAACTTCATTGCTGCGAGTACAGAAAAACCAACCATTCTGCGCCCCCCATGGTCTGTACTTACAGTCAGACTTGCCTAATCCAGTCCACCAAGTATGGAAGTCCAAACTTCACATATTTGGTATTTAGACTCTTGAGAGTCTTGTTAATGGGTCGTTAGAAGAAATCGCCCAATCTGAATAACATGCCCTTTTATAGCTGAGTGTTAAATAGTTAGCTGTCATGTGGGTTTCAAGTAAGCACACTGAAATAAAAACTCCCCACCAGTCAGTGAGAACTGAAGAAACCATTTGGATGAGAGCTGAATTGTCTTCAGACAACCACAAGCGAGTCCAGTTGTCTTAGTTTTAGCCATGACATACTATTTGATGAATACAGTTTTATAACCAAAGAACCAATGGGCAAAGCTTCAACAGAAGACAAGTTCAAAGCAGAATTTTGCTTTATGTTTCATTTTATAAAGCATGTGTCATCCTCAGTTTGAACCAAGTAATAGTTTGTTCTTCAGTTTTTATCTGAAAGAGCAAAGAAAGAAGAAATCAGAATGTGTCCTTGTACCAGACTGACACATACAATGCAGAAATGCTCGCTTAAGCAGCGACACGTGTTTGGTAATTTTGTGAAATTAACCTAACCCTAACCCTAACCTTTTCATTATGTTAGTCTTTCTAACCAATGGGCTACACTTAACTCATATTCTCACTGGCTCTCCACTCCTTCTTCTGCCACCCCACTCTCTTCTCTCTTAAAGAAATTAACAAGTATTTTGCATTTTATGATGACCGCATGTCCTTAACGACTCTTTTTTTTTGTGCGTGCATGTGACAGTACACATTAGTGCAGATGTGTTTGCCTCTGCTTGTGGCTGTCTGGCTGCGTGGGTGTGTTGGTGTGTGCTTTCTATGTGTATTTTCATGTATTACTTTTAGTCACGACTCGCCCCTCTGATTGCTTCTTGCTGCCTCCTTACATCATCAGCCTTAACAGTCTTAAATCTCTGCAAATGCTTTTGATAAAAATAATGTCGTATTGTATTCAGTTACTCCCGATTTGTAGAAAAGAAAACCTCTACTGAGAGTTGTAGAGACAGGAAGGTGGTTAGTTTAGTCAGCCGCTGACTGAAGGAGGCACTCCGTCGGTTGGGTTGTATTCCACCTACGTTTGTTCCCGTCTGAGTGCCCTTAAACAATACTTTCATAAGTGGCTCTGCACCGTGGGTAACCCTGCACTCTTATGTGGAGATCTCCAAACTTGACATCTATGGAAAACCATATTTTTAAAGATGTAAGAGGAGTAAAAACTGAACAGCACCTCGGTAGCCCTGGCTGGAAGTGTATGACTAACAATGCACAACAAAATCCAGACGGCTATTTTAGTGTCTCAATGGCCATGATGACAATCAAGCTGTGAAAAGATGACAGTCATGCTGTGCATTGTCCAGCAAGGCTCCCTGGATGCTGACAAAATTAACATTAATGACCATAGCAACATGTTTGTTATGCTTGTGACTAAATCTTGTCTGCTTGATGATGTTTTTTGGTAAAAATAGCATGCTGCAGTTTATTTAGCAGTCTGCCAAAGCACAAGTATATAGAAAGGGGAAAGGAAGCTGATTGCTGTTCCAGATTTAATTTGGCAAGAAGAAAATAGGATTCATGTTGCTCCAATGAATGGACCTATTAGTAATTTCTTGCTGTATTCTGAATTGTTTTAATGGTGTTGGTTCTATCCCCCGGTGCTATTTTGTGCTAACAACAAAAGTACAGAGTGTAACAAATGCTTGCCTTGTTTTGAAGCAACAGCAAATCTGTAATAGAGAATGGCTTGAAAGGCAAAGTTCAGAAACCCGTTTTGCAATGCTGAATTTAAAAAGTTGTCTTGTCTCTTGCATGATGTACTGAATGCTGATTCAGCCTATAAGACTTTACAAGATGCTGCGTGAGGGATTGCTTTGCACTGCGATGAGGATTAAAATTTCAAAATGTTCACACTTGCTTTAAACTTGTTGGTGGGGTGGTAAAAAAATAAATAAATAAACCCACTCTACATGAAGAAGTCATTTATAATCATACAAGAAATGGAGTGCAGAGGAATATTGAATCCCAAGATAAGCCTACGCTCTACAGCTTTGACAGAGGAATGAAACATTTTCCTACAAGTAATGTGTGTGTGCGTCAGTTTTAGACCCTCTGGTATCAGATAGCCTAGTTTAAGGTGTGAGGCAAACCCACACACACTTAACGTTAAGATAGCATCATTCCTGAGGGGCAAAGTTGTGCTGACCAGATGAGTTAGTTTCCTTTCATCTAATGTGCGTGCGTGGCTGAGTGGAGGTTTTGGTTGTGATTTGGGGTATGCAAGTATGATTCCATTTTTTACTTTGTGTGCATGTTTTGGGTGTTTAATCATGGCTCCTATAAGAAGTCACACCATTGATTCAGCACTTTAGGAACTTTTAAGAAAAAAAAAAAAGTGTTGCTGTGAATGAAGACATGTGCTGCTGGGATTTCTGAAACCTTTCTGAAAGCTGTCTCCATTTCAGAAGCCGCACATATTAAGTGAAACTGCTCTTCTAAGTCTCATTTCTCTTCAGCTGAATCGGTTTTTCAATAAGCCCTGCTTCACATTCCTCTCTGTTATAATCTATTTGAAACAGCGTTTTGATCATATTCCTCTATTCTCTGAGGCGTGTTTGCTAATGAATTAAAACTGAATACTGCTGCAGTCAATTTCCCCGTTTCATTGTAATCAAAGGCTTTATTTTTTTGCCTGAAAGTAAGTGATCAAATATACTTTTATTGTTTAGTGTGTGACTCCTTGGTATTGTTCAAACTCTCATTTTCACATTTTGCGCTCTTTTACACGAGTCGTTAAATTTGCAGCTGTTGCCAAGCAATTAAAAGAAAGTAATTTGACTTAATAGCTCTTTTATTTTATCTTTGAAATATGTTTTAAAACTCCTGTTTATTGCGTAGAATTGGCCATTATTTAGCTAATTTGCTAAAAAGAGAAGCTTTTGTCTTTGTGCGTGGTTTGTGTCTGTGTCTTGGTGTTTTCCCTTTCAGGGGTCTCAGAAAACTGCAGCTGAGATGAAAGTAGAAAAGAGATGGAAGAGAAATATTCATCTTCTTCTGTCTCACACAGTCCCTTGGCCCAATGCCAGCCTCCCCCCCTCTCTTTCTGTCTGTTTCTCTCTGCCCTCCCCTCTTTGTGTCTTCAAGGTAAAAAGCTGCTCCCTCATTATTTATGTGACATTTTGTGTGTGTGCGAAGGTATGTGTGTGCGTGAGCGACAAAGAGAAAGCGAGACAGCTTGAGTCAGTCTTGCTGACCCCATGCAGTCACGCAGTTTTTCATTTTTTGCTGAACCCATTTGCCGCGCTGCGCACACAATCAAACACTGTTGTGCGGCTAAACTAGACTTAATATTAAAAGGGAGAAATGGCGTTGTATGTGTATTTACACTGGGACGAATTCTAAACCCCTTTGTAATGATATCACATTTTCACAGCAGAGATTTTAGATGAGAGGGAGGATTGAGAGGCAAGAGGTCAATTTGATTCATGAACAGTGCAGGGTAAACTTTGAGATACCAGGAAGGGGTAAAAGAACAAAGGGTTCTTGTGAAATAAAGAGGGGATAAGTGAATCGGAAGATTGAGAGAACGATAGAGCGAGAGAGCACAGCACAGTTCAATATTCTAGAGAGGGAGAGGGAGAGGGCGAGAGGGAGAGGGCGAGAGGGAGAGGGCGAGAGGGCGAGAGGGAGAGAGGGAGGGAGAGAACGAGAGGGAGAGAGAGAGGGAGAGAGAGAGGGAGAGAGAGAGGGAGAGAACGAGAGAGGGAGAGAGAGAGGGAGAGAACGAGAGGGAGAGGGAGAGAGGGAGAGAACGAGAGGGAGGCCGTTGTACAATATACTCATGAGAATGAGGGAGCAAGAACGAGTGCTTTGATTTACACATTTAAACATTAATAGCAGTCTTCAGGGGGAGAACCATCAAGGTGCTGTTAACATGTTGTTTGAGAAGAGAGGAGAGGAGGGAGAATTGCTCTCAACATGCCTCCTGCTGGAAGTCTCCAGCGGCTCATCACAGCATCTACTGGAAATGCACCCGATGCCTCAGGGCTAAAGGCGTGATAATAACAGCTCATGTTCATCAAAAGCTACCACTAGTCACAGAATCTCCATTGAAACATAGCTGGAAATTCTTAATGTGTTTTCGTACCAAGTGTTTGAAAGGACGGGGAGGGGCGAAGAGGAGGAAAGCTCTCAGGGGGATTTCAGAAGTAAATCAGTGGGGGGGAAAGCGAGAAAACATGCTTATAGTACAGGATGCTCCGTGGTCACGCGTATGCTTTCACGTGTCTGCTCACTCACAAACACATGCATGGAGAGAATTCATTCAAGTTAAACCGTAAATTAAAGTAGCAGCCTCTGAATTGCTTGTGTTTTCCAAGTATTTGAAGTAGTTTTTTAGCAGTTTCTGTTTCTGTTTTTGTTACACGAGATGTTTTATTTTGTCTCGTTCGCTACATTTGAGGATAGATTGTAAATTCTTTGACACGCTCACTTTCAAACGCCTCCGACTTTCTTGCGCACAACTTTGATCGCTATCTTGTCAGTGCAGCGGCACACACAAAATCTTTTTGGAGCCTTAGTTGTTTGTAAGCTTTGTTTTTTTTCCTATTTTCTAAGCTTCTGAATACTTCCTCATTATCATTACTTTTTGCGGCATTTATTCACAGTAACTGCATATCAGTTTCTTCTTTCGCAGTCATTTTTTGCACTCTCAAATCTACTTTCTTCCTTTGTACAGCCTTTTCTGCACTTACCTCCCCGTGCTGCGAAGTTCTTTCATACCCAGCTTACAACCATCGGTTCTTCTGAACTCGTTCTACCTCCTATTGTCATTACTTGTGTGTCTCTCTGCATGACCTCAATTCACAGGCAAGCTCATATCTATTGCCTCGCTGCGTCTCTCTCTGTCTCTCGCCAGGTGTAGCCGCGTTAAGCTTCGGGCTAATGCGGCGCAAGTGCCGTGCATGTGTGTGCGTGGCTTCGTGATCCATGTCTAGTGAGGTTGTGAGACCTTCTGTTTCTCTCTCCCCTCTTTTGTCCTTGATTTCCAAGCAGCCTTTCCTTTTCTTTTTCCCCCTCCTCTTTTCTTTCTTCCTTTTTCACTACACGTGTCTGTCTCTCTCACCAGGTGTATTTTGTTTTGAGCTTGAGGCTAATGTATGTGTGCAAGAGACAGAAGGGAGAGGGGCGAGAGAAGGCGAGGATGCCCTAGTTCTTGCAGCAAAACCAGAAAGGAAATAAATAAACAAACTACAATCGAGGCAGTAACAGTAAAGTCATCACACAGTATGGACATGTAAATAATGTCTTGTCTGTGTGTGTGTGTGTGTGTGTGTGCGTCCGTGGTTGCGATCTTAATTGTGAAGTAAACCTACACCCCTCCCTCCCAGCTGTCCTTGCGGCTCCTCCAACATCACTCACTGGCAACCGGCACCCTAGTGGTGCAAAAGTAATTGAAAGACCTCAGATTACATTAATCAAATGATCTGCTTCCCGGTTTTATTTGGCCTAGTCTGGGAGGTTCTTGTGCTCAATTTCCCTCCATATCTTAAGAAACCCCCTCCAGCAGACACATCAAACGCAGCACAGGCTCACGAGAAGGGAATGTAATGGGGTCTGTTGATGGAAAAGAAAATTAGCGCAGAGGCGCCGAGTAAGCCTGTGGAAAGCCGCGCTGATGGCTGCAATCATAATTCATTTATTCAGTGTGATATGTAAAAAGGAAATTCCTCATAGGTTGCCTCAGACTCTCGGGATAAAGAAAGAGCCAATCACTGAGAGCGTTAATTAAATGTATGGGTCATTGTCCAATCGTCAGGGGTGTCGTTTGGCCTCAGCAGTGGATTAGGGTTCTAGTGATTGAGGCTAGCTGGTGATTTGTTTTCCCACATCTCTACTGAAATTGACTAAGGCTGAGTAAGGAGAACGGGCAAGCATTCACTTAAAGCCTATAGTTGTGTTAGTAAAGGGAATGATTATTTGTGAAGAAAGAGAGGTAGGTGGCAGGTAGTCTGTTAGAAGATTTAGGAGAGCCGATCCATACAACTCTAATGTAAATATACTGTGAGGCTACAGATGACTGTTAGCTTAGCTTTGCATTGTTTTAAAAATTGCCAACACGCAATAAGAAGTGAGCTATATATAGTGAGATGCTAGCAAATGGATTTAGTTACCACTGGGCAAAGCCAAGCTAGCTGTTGCATCTTATTCTAGAGTCTCCCCTAATCTAGCTAATCCTTGGCAAGACGTGCATTTCCTTTGTTCCTTCAATATGTTTCTGCTGCGGCCTTCTCCTCCTGGAATCGCTTCCAACAAGGTTTAGAACATGACTGCAGGGATTTCCACCAGTTCAGCAATGAGAGCATTAGGCCTGATGTATCAGCTCAAAGCTCCCGTCCATTGGGACTCCATCCAGTCATTAAACCGGTCAAGTTCTTTCACTCCAAACCTGAAAATAATTTAGTTTCAGACCCTGAGCTTAACAGAAAAGGATCTTCCTCAAACTGTTGCATATAGATTATCCATCATTTATTTGTATTTACTTTCCAGTGCTCCATCTGACTGTACTCAATGAAAATATCATGACCGGTAAATATTTTGAAGTCACACTGAATGATGAATGTGACTGCAACATCAAGTAGATTCCAAAGGTTTTGTAACCAAGGATTTCCATCGTGGTTGGAAACCAGGGCCCCTGAGAATTTCCTGGTTTTCCCAAGGCAAATGGCTAATGCACATTCACCAGTGGGCTGACACGGGGGCCTTCGCGAATGATGAAACCCAGGGAAATATCAGCAATGTGGGAAAGATGCCGTCTCCTCTCTCCCCTCTCCCTTCTCCCTTCTCCCTTCTGTCTTCTCCCTTCTCTATCTTATCAACTTCTTGTTCCTCCCTCCCCTCTGTGCCTCAGAAGGCTCTTAGTTCCTTTTCTCTCCTCCATCATCTCGCCCATCTCTTACTTCATTGCATCTGCTTGTCCTTAAATAAACTCTGTCCTGTCATCTTTAAACCTCCTTTCTTGCATTCATCTTCCCTTCATTTGTTGCCCTCCCCTTCCCACTGTGGCTTACTTCATAAAGCTTTTCAGTGTATCACAGCATCTTTTTTTTGTCCGCCTTTCCTTCCTCTCCTCCTTGCTTCCTCTCCACTCAGACTCTCTCTCGGAATTTCAAGAGAGAGACAGAGAGATTGAAAGGGAGATGAGATTGAATAAAGCATGAAAACCTGAAAAGGATGGAGTGAAGGGGGAGAGGCATAGTGAAGAATAGAGGGAGGGAAAAGCAAGGAGACGATCAAAGAAAAGGAGAGTCCTGAGAGAGTTCCTGAATTAAGTAGAAGATTAAATCAAATTAATATTGAATTGAGAGAAGGAGAGGCAGGTGGAATATAAGAAAATTGATGAATGTTGCAAATTTAAAGTAACTGGTTATTAAAAACATGTTCTTCATTCTACCAAGATGCTTGGAAATGCATTTTGTTTAGTGGGAAGATTCACTTTCAATAGTTTCATGCACCAATGATTTTAATATTAAAATATGCAGGCTAATGAAATATGTATTTGCAGTAAATCATATGCAAGTCGCTCCATCCTTCTTTCGTAGGCGCCATATCCGTTCTTGAGTGGAAATTTTGCAGATCGCGCGGGCAGCAAAATGACCTTTACCAGGCACTGCATTCTTCAAAAAAAGCAGGTCAAGTGTGGGGACTGCCAAAATCCACTGGCAACTTTCTTGTATTTACTAGCCAAGTTTATACGCTCAGCTACCTGGCAGAGTAGACAAACTGTGCCCAATTTGACTTTAACTAGACACTTGTGTTAAACTCCTGATCTTCTTTTCCAGAAACCCTGCAGCTCACTTGGAGAATTCAGACAAAAAAAACCTGCGGAGGAAATTTAACAGAAAATGCGCAGCCACAGCAAGCCAGCAAGCATTACCTCCCCTCCTTTGCTTGAAAGGGGTTCCCTTTTGCCCTATGGTACATCTTTGAGCTTTTACCTTCAGATTACTTGGGATTTTCAGACCACAACTTTACTATTTAAGTGAGAAAATCTCACACCTTCCATCAGTGCATTTTCAGTAGCAGAAGGCGGCTGTTTACCACTTCTTTACCACTAAATCTATTAAAGGAGCTAGCAGACTAAGTGAATGGCTTGTGGACCTAGAGTGGAGTAGTTAAAAAGCCTTTGCAAGTTTCTGGATCTCGAAATGAATGATAATATCAGCTATCAATCCAGTTATTACAGATGCAAGTGTTAGAATCACCAGCATTATACTATATGTATATATGGGTATGTTACGTTATACTTGCTCTCAACCCATCAGTCAAACCTGCCACAGCCTTTAGGGTAATGTGATGTACACATGCCTCTTGGCCTCCATGATGAACATGGTGTTTCTGTGTAGGTGTGGGTGTCGCATGAGTGAGTACATTGGGCCCTGGCTTCATGTTTGAGCAGCTTAGCCAATAAGCAGTCAATCACAAGCTGTTCGTACAAAGGCACACAGCAGGTAGCAATAACGTAACCATGTAGGGGGAACCAGATGAGTCATGTCTCTCAAAGGACAACCACAGCCGTGACAGTAGACCAGAGGTTGGACAAGCAGGATTGCAGCTTCGAAGTTCAGTTCCCTTGCCAGAAAGGCTAGAACAAAGCAATTTTATTTATTTTTTTTTAAACTGCCTCCGTGTTGAAAGAAACTTCCTCAAGGTGGTTCCTCATCAGCCAACTGAAGAAGACAATCTTTTGTTCTTGGTATTTCCCTGGGGTGGACATGTGTAGCTCTCAGTGAAAACATTTCCGTACCCTTCAAAGGTTCTTACGGGACAAATTCTTGCAACGTCTCAGTAGTCGATCTCAAAGCAATTTGGAATTTTTAAGTCCTTCACAATCAATCACCGGGTAAAGTCCTGATTGACAGCAAACAAACCCTTGAGATGTCAACCTGCCTGGAATAATGGTCTTTCTTTTACGCTTGCCTTTACCTTTCTTCATCTTTCTCCGCCTTTTCCACTTGCCTCACTTATTTCTCTTTTCTCCACCTGACAATCAGGCATGTAACCCCTACCAGCTCTGAAACTACCTCAATCTTTCTCTCTCTTTTACTCTATCTTGAACCTCTCTGACTGCATACTTACATGTACCCTTTTCCTTTTATCCTTTTATCGCTTATGTCCTCTCCCCTGTTCATTTGTTTCCATCTTTCTCTACCCTAACTTTCTTGATGACTTTGGGGAGCACTGGTCGCTTTGGCCATCAGATAACAACGTCCTCGATCAATATATTCTGTTTGTGCACAGAGGGCTCACACACGAGCAATTGTCTGCGTGCAGTTTGCCCATTAATGTGTGGGTGCCCGTGTGTGTGCATAGCCTTTTAAGGCATATCTCTTTGGGATCAGCATGTGGCCGAGCATTGAGCTTTTAATACCCTTGCTAAAGCTATAGGGGCCAACATTCCTCTTCTATCGTCCTTACTCGCTTCCTAATTAAGCCTTTAATACAACTTAAAAACCGTAGAAGACAACATTACTATTCATGGAAAGAAAGAGAGGAAATGGTTAGGGAAAAAAAAGAAAGTGGATGAGCAGGGAGGGAACAGTTATTGAGAGAGAGCCAGATAGCAGAGATGCTGAAAGAGAAAAAAAAGGGCAGATAAAGAAATGAATTACAGAAAGAGAAGATGGAGCTTATTTAGGTGACAGTTTGGCCGTCACACTCATTTAAAATAAGTGAGTATTTTCCAAAAATGCTGACAGTTTTAAAATGCAAAATTAGCTGTGAAAATGTCACGCGCTCTCAAGGGATTGTCTTAATGCAGACGGGAGATGGAGATTTTGACTGCGTTTCACAGAAGCCGAGTAACCGACTGGCAAATGTCAGTAAATCTCGCAGGACGCGTTCGTGACAAAAAACAGGTTGCACATCTCAGTTGTATGTGTGGAAAACGTAATTGATTATAAATTACAGGCATATATTGTATCTATATGTACCTGAAGGGTTTGAGTTATACGTGTTTGTACAGCCACCTCTTATATCAGAAGATCAGTCAGCCATTTGCAGAATTCTGCAATTTTACAGCCGTGTTTAATTCTTCATCTGTATTCGAGGTCATAAATTGGTGAGTCATCGGGCAGATAAATAAAGCACTGCCATAAACAGATGTCTTTTACAGCTCGCATGTGCCAAAATGAAACACTTTAATGGTTAAGAATTTATGTCTGTAATGTATTCTTAAACAGTGTAAGAATTGGAAACCAACACAAACTTTGCAGGCCTTCATTTATCAACTTATCACCCATAACTATAATTGTATATGCAGTATTATTTATTTATATACCAACCAGCTTTTTAGCACATATGTTGTTAAAGAGTCCTAATATAAACCATGACCTTTCTCTAAATCTAACTAAAAAGTTTTGAGCCAAACCACTACTGACAACTTTAAATAAAAAATGAACATAAACATGCCTTGAAAGTCTTAAAACAATAAGTCAGGTCAGGCATACAAGAATTTCTGGTCAAATGTTAGCTTGGTTACCTGATTAAATGCATTAAAGCAGGATGATGGTAAATGTTATACATGTTTTGTAAAACTGGCTACATTTGTGGACATTATGAGGAAGTGGGATCCATTTTTTCCTATGAGAGACTGTTATAATTTCCCAGATACATTCTGGATATCCAGCTTCAACATATCAGACATATGTTTTTGCTCAGCAGTTCAAAACAGTTAACAAACTAGCTGCATTTGTAATCTTCAATAATTCTTCTTTAAGAATACAACGGTTATACATTAATTTCTTATGCCAACTCTTCACCTCTGTCAGCAGCAACTGGGACGTGTCGCAGTTATCAGATGGTTCCTTCGGAAAAAAACAAGTTTTGTATGTAACAGTTGGTTTTGATTTTCTAACAATGCTGACAGGGTTTAGGATGGTTGACTGCCTGTGTAAGTTCAACTGGAGGCCAGATGTCAAGTTGTACTTCAAATCAACTAACGCTTTTCAGCACCCTCTGGGATGTGACAGTTCTCTCCTTTTCTTTGTGGGATTAGATTAGATTTGTTTGAAATATCAGTCTAAATGTAATATAAAGACAAGAATAGCAATATGATGTATACACACACAGATGACGGTCTGGTTTTCACGGGGGGGGGGGGGGGGGGTTACAAAGCTAGTTAAAACAAAGAGCAAAAACACCACCTACCTTTATTTATGTCTCCCTCCATCCTCTGGTGTGCATTTCTCTCCCATAATGATGCAGCAAAAAGTGCATTTGTCCATTAGTGTGTGTTTGAAAGAGTGCACGAGTGTGTAGTCCTCAGAGTTTTTCTTTTAGCTTCACCATGGTTCAATTTTTGTCACAATTGGATGCTGTTTGATCAAAATACTCATCTGTCTGTCATTTCCCCCCTGTGTTACATCAAAGAAGGCTAGTGTGCTTTCCTGTGTGCGTTTTCGTGTTGTTGTTGTTTGTTGCGCTGTACTAACCAAAGCTCCCCAGTCAACTCATAGCGCAGTCGATGACAGCAAAGACGAAATGTGAATTTAGTCGGGGTCTTTGGAGAGATCGAACCGCTGAGCAACAATAGTCTTCTAACTGAGTCCACAGTCTTATGTGAAATGTATTGTTAATACTGTAAAAAATAAACTTCACTCAAGCTGTAATAGTGGGCAGATGTGAACTTTCTCCTTTTTCATATGTCAGTCACAGTCTACTGCCACCTGCTGGTAAGATTCTTATTTCCTTTCATGCAGGTGCTGAATGTATTAGCCAGCTGGTCACTGACTCTCGTCTTTACAGTGGTTCAAGTGAAACTTTTTGATCCAGACACTGGTGATATTAGTCGACGACACAGTTGGCCTTTGTTGCCAGCAGCTTTTTGATGTTGATCCAGTGCGCCCATGCCTTTAGCTCAGACTTTAATCAGCAGTGTACTAGGGGCTTCACATAGACTGGAAAAAAAGAAAAATGGACGCATCCTCCGGGTCTGAAAGGTGAAACCGTACTGAAGTCTAATTAAGAAATTAATTCCTGCTTAACTTATTACCTCAGTAAATGTTTTCCTAATGAGTTTATGGTCTCAGTAGTTGACTTCAAATATTTTTAAATACAGCACTTTGTAAATTAAGGTCACATATACACCAATCCGCCACTACATTAAAACCACTGACAGGGGAACATTGACCATCTGGTGACAATACAATGTTCTGCTCCGTACTGTGATAGGCTGTTTGGACTTGGTGTTTATGCGGATGTTACTTAGACATGTAGCACCCACCTAGACCAGACCAGGCACCCCTACCCCACAGCAATGACACTCCTTGATGGCAGCAGCCATTCCCAGCAGGATGCAGCATGACACAGGCACACACACAAAAACGGTTTACGAACAACTCAAACAAATACATGAAGAACAGCACAAGGTGTTGACCTGGCCTCCAAATTCCCTAGATCCCAAACTGATCAAGTATCTGTGGCATGCACTGGAACAAGCCTGATCCACAGAGACCCCTCCCCTCAACCCATAGGACCATCTCATAAATCAGTATGACCCTTGGGGTTCCCCCTTGGCCATTAACTGACTGTTCCTGAGTGTAATCAGGCAGATTTTATTATCCTACTTAGGTTTTTTTCTTCACTTTTCATTGTAAATTAATTAGTTAAATATTAAATTGATATAAATAATCCTGTGCCTTTGCTATACAGTAAATGTCTGTTTACTTAAATTATTCTACAGCATCAGTATGATGTTGGTTCTGCTGCTGTTGCTGCTGATGATGATGATAATGATGATTAGAATAATGAGAGATGAGTAGAGCTGGAAGTAAAATTACCCCAAATAGCCTTGCTCACTGTAGATAGTAATTTATTACGTTAAGGCCAATGCTTGGTCACAGCAAGGCTTCAGAAGCTGACGTTGCATTTTAATGATGAGTAAGACCAACATTTAGAGGTTTTTTTTGCTTGGATTTCATTGTTTACTTTGTTAAGGGAAAGGCAATTAGACAGACTTTGTTTACAGGTTCCAGTGAAAATATTTTCTTGGAACAGTGCACTGAATTGACAGTGTTAAATATCAAAATGATGCACCCCAAAGTGCAGTATCATTTTGCACAGGGAAGTAATTGAACTTGAGTGGCTTGATATTTGGAGAAGTGCGAGTGCATGTGATTTCTGTGTCCTCTGCGGCTTCAGAGAAGACCTTGTTGTAAGTAAGCTACTTACAAATTGATAAAATGACACAAATTTAGCCCAGACTGACCTGAAGGTTCAACTTCACTTTATCACCGTGGCTATTATTATAGAAGGGCAGAGTGTTGGTAAGAGGTTTTTGGTTTAAATCATTTGTCAGTGCGAGCCCCTCGCACAGACTTGAAACACAAAATAGCAGCTGTACTTGATGGTAGAAGTCCTCCCAGCTTAATGAATGACATGACTTTTTATACAGTGAATATCCAAAAGAGACCATAAAAAAATGCCCACAACAGCAACAACACAAACTCTTTTTAAATCCGCTTTTAATCAGAAGTTGTAAATTTACACTTTGTGGCCTACCTCTCTCTCTCTCTCTCTCCTCTGTGTCTTGACCTAGGATCTCAAATCATTGCTGAAAAGAGCTGTAAGCTTTCGGCAACTCTTAAGACATTGACTTTACACTAACCCCTGACATTTATCTGTAAGAGTGACTCACGGCGAACACACACACACACACGAAATGCACACACACACTCTTGGTCTTTTTAAGGCCTAGTGGTCTAATGCAAGCTGTCAGCTCTGCCACATTGTTTTGACTTGTTGGGGATGGTGCTGGAGGGGGGAGGCATCTGTGTGGGTTTTCCTTTATGTGCAAATGAACGCATGTGTACATCCTATCCTACACGGGTCCGTGTCAATGTTAGGGAAATAATTTCTGATGACATGAGCAGGTGACGAGGATGTCCGTGTTTACCATTTGTGTGCGTCTATTTATTTCAACTGTTGAACAGCTAACTGTATGTGTAACGCCATAGAAAGATTATCTGGTCTCATTCACGCTCACTTTTCCACTATGATATGACAGGGCCTCCCCACACACTTTCACAAACACAGTAACTGCAAATATCCAGTACAGTACATACACTCTTGCACAAACATGCACTTAGATAGTTTTGCAGCAGATTATATCAGATTATTGATGAGCATTTCAGAAAAATTAATAATTGTTCACAATCTATAAAATAGGGCACACAGAAATAATCTTCTTCATTTGTGTCTGTCCTCACTGTCCCCTCTTTCCAGTTTAGATGTTACCTCAGATTGAGGCATGTAGATCTTCCTACATGAATGTGTGCAGCTGTCTTTTGTCTGGTTCAACTGTCATTTCTGGAGTAAGTGACATTTTACAGATGCTGCACGGTTAAGGTTGGATTCTTGCCTCTCAGGTCGTTTACGTCATCTCTTACCTCGCCAGGCAACTGGAGTCTCGCCAGACTAAGAGATGAAGCAACAATCTATCTTGCCAGGCTTCAGGCTATGCAATTAACCACAGTGAACCACAGTGGGTCAACCAATCCTATAAGGAATATAAAGCAACTGTTTAGTGTGTGTTAAAAGGGACTGTGTTTTTAAAACAACAATTCTGTGCCTTATATGTGCGGCTCTGATATGCTAACTGCATAGCTAGCTATGGTTACTCAGTCTACACTTCTTGTTACCTCTTCAACAGTTCGACTACGGTTCATTGATCTGACCCATGATAGATGGTTTGTCCATTTCTCTGCAAAGTATTTCTTTGAAAGCGCCTTCCCCCTTTCCAAAGACTATCAGGGATAACTGCTGAGAACTGGGTAGCAAAAAATCTGGCTTGGTCACTTTTGACATGGCTTTTGAATCTCACCTGGTAGCTGCAACATTCACCCTCATCATCTTAACCATTCTTTTTGTGTATGTGAGACAGAGAGAGAGTGGTGATTGTGTGAAAGACTCAGTGGGAAAATTCTCAAGGAAGGTGGTAAAATCTAGACGTGTAAAGTGTCAGCGAGAGACTTTCGCCTCCCTAAACAGCTACCTTCAATTTGCCCCTTAAGCGTAACACTCAACCACCAAATGCTTTGGTGAAAGTTTGCACGGTGCGCCAATTACAAGTGAGGAAAACTGTGACTTGTTGTACGGGGCAGGCCCCGGGTCTGAATATGTTTAGCCGTTTTAGATCCGAAGCGAGGATGTGTTGTGTAAGGGCACGCATTTTGAGCAAAAACCCTTCTCGGGATGAGTAAAAGAAACTGTGAAATTGAGGTCAGAAGAAGAAAGAGATACCTGGTTGTTAAGGAAAGCATCTGTAATTTTGATTTTACCACAGAAAACATATTGACTGTTAAGATACAAGTAGTCAAGTCTTTATCTCTTACTGTCACTCGTCTGGTCTGTCTCTTGCTCTTTCTCTGCTACTCTCATCATAGCAGCAGCACTCTTTGCTATCTCAGTAGCTATCTGAAATGGGCACAACGTTCAAAGCAAAGCAGTGGTGTTTGTGTCAGGATGTTAAGCGTCTCGCCATGCCTGCCTGCGTGTGTGTGTGTCCATGTAAAATGTCTTTTCCATGGCCTCATACTTTTCTCTCCCTCGCCGCTCTCTTTCTGCCCTCCAGAGCCGTCGAAATCTTGCTTCTAGTCAATTGAAGCTGTTTTCATGTCTAGCACTGTGCGCCGCTGCGGGCGATGTGCATGTGTGTCTGTGTTTGGCGCCATGGAAGATTCTGCAGTTTTGTGTGTAAGTCTGCGTGCTTGTGTGTACAGCATAGTCATGGCTGTGCGATGCCTGCAGAGCACAGAAGGAGAAGGCTGTGTGGAAATCCACACCCGAACTATAGGGTGTGTGCATGAAATCCTATTAAGTTGGTCATGTAAATCCCACTTTTTCACACGATAATTACGTCGGCGTGTATTTAACTGTACGACCATCAGTACAAACTAATAATTCTGCCAAACGGTATGTGTTTGCAGTGATTTTGTATATTCCCAGCGACCTTTGCAATTACGCTAACTCGAGTGGAACAAACTCTGCATATTAAACAGATTTATACCATCAAGTTAGCTGTGAATGATGCTTACCATTAATTTATGATCATTTAACTGAGAACTCCGCCCTCAAGTACTCATTGCCATTCATGAAAATGCTTGTTAAAGTCTAGTGGCTGCATGGAATTGTGATATTGTATTACTCTGTGTTTTAAATTTGTACATGTGCATAACAAAGATGGCAGGCAGAGAAAGAGGAAGCAGGAGGATAGCAAGGTAGGGGAAATTAAATTACTAAGCTGCTCCGTGCATGCATAGATTTACTGTAATTAGGTGCATGTAGACGGCTCTTACCCACCTGGTTGTTCTGAGTAACCTGGTTACTTCAGTCAGCTATAATATATGAAAACAGCATAATAGGTCCCTCGTTGCAGAAACACATCTGATATTTAGCTTCAATTTAAGGAGCTTTACGGTGAGTCTCAGCTCATTGTTCAGGTGTCCCTCTTGCAACTTTACAGTTTTGGTTTCTTCTAATTGTTTTTTAATTTCAGCACAAAAAGAAACACCTTACTCTACATTACCGGCAGCATCTAAGAGGCACAGTTAGTGACTACCTGTGAACATATTGGAGCATTTAGCAGCCACATATCCCTCAGAGATTTCAAGGGACCAAAAAAAAAAAAAAAAAGCAGAGCTTGCAGTAGTGCTGCTGCACCCAAAGCCAATGCCACATAAACCCAACTAGTCACATCTCAGCTAATCTGGATTACTCCAATAGTGTGCTGACATTGTGCCCCTGCACGTACCTCTGTGTCACTTCACGTCTTTTTCTTCTACTCTAATATATTGGCGGCCTCATTATCACTAGTTTTGGAAAAAAATAATTTCAGCTATAATTATACCTGCCTCGGGTCTTATTTCCACAAACGGTTTACTTTAATGGCTTTATCCGCTTTCAAAATCCGAGTTACATCATGTTCAGTGTCATGAAGTTCAGACAATGACGCAGTGTAGTTCATTAGTATGGGTTTAACTGAGGGGTTTGAGTATCTCATTACCTAAATGCAATTTTGGAGTTATTTAATTAATATCGGCATCAATGAAAAGTTTTAGTGTTTAATGATCTCAATGTTGTTTCGGAGGATTCCATTAGCATTGCTTTCGCTTAGTGACGGATACTCTAGCCTGAGTGTTATTTGAAAGAGTTTCATTAGCATTTGTTTTAATGGAGAGTTTTAGTGTGTCTAAATGCTGCTTGTAATTGTTTTGACTGTAGAGGCTTCAGAGGGGCATTTAGAGCTGGAAATTGTTACCTAAAGGCCACTCATTTTTGGATGTTCGTGCGTTGTGAAAATACACTTTGTCTGCTAAGATAACAGTCATTTTAGAAGAACTGCATCGTAAATGTGTTCAGATAAAGATTAGCATTTTTTTCTTTTGCTATATATTTCAGGTAAATAATCACATAACATGATATATTAGATTAACGTTCAGTATTGAATTTCCTAGGTGTACACCAAGGTATTAGTTCGATTCCCTGAAAGGCTATCTCAGCGTTTTTTCCCTGAACGAGCCAGAGGCAGACTGCTGCATGCACTCAAAGCAGGTGTTCCCACACAGGTGTGATTTTGGACTTAATTAAGTTAATTATGTTAATTGGTTAATTAAACAATCAATTATCCCATCATCGCTTCCCATATGCCATTGCGGTCATCGCACTACGCTCGGCCTCTGTCCAACTCCTCCACTTGGCTTTGAATGATCTAAATGAGTGCATCTGTCTCCAGGATGGATGGATGGATGGGTGGGTGGATTAAAAAATGAAATGAAGGGGAAAATGATGAATGCGCGTATAGAAGGAGCAATGATGAACGGCTGGATGCACGGGCAGACGGATGGATGGACGAATGAGCCGAGGGATGGAGCTGAGAGGTGAGGGTTAACTTGTGAAAGGCGGTAATCCTGGACCCGGTCACCGGAATATTCCCTGTGCTCATCGGCGTGCAGATTTTACAAGCCTTTGCTCTCTTTGGATGGCACAGCTCGCCATTTATTTATTTATTTATTTATTTTGCCATTTTACCGTTAATTAAAATGCCACTGGCTTTGTGAACATCAGCCATGCTGACTCTAATAATGACGCTCCCTCCCAGATTGACTAAAAATACCACGAGGAAGGGAAGACAAGAGTAGCCACCTCATATCGTCACATACACTATGACTCATGTTTTTACCTAACCAGATGAAACAAATAGTTTAAATTCCAAATTTAATGTTTAGCCTCTTGTTGACATATGAGTCACGGTTTTAAGTGGAATTCACCATGTAGTCATTCCTCTCCCATCCCCTCACCTCTATGGATATAGTAGTCACACAGACAACTAATGCCAAACCACCAATTACACAGTCAGTCTCTTTGTATCCACTCCCTGTCTTGTTCTCCGTCTTACACACCGTCCACTCAAACACACACACACGTGCATGAAGGCTCGCAGAGGAGATGAACCGCTCCGCACACGTAGCTCAAATGTTGGAAAAGAATCCCTTCCTTTCACGCTTCTGTCAGTGTCTTTACATTTCCCCCCTCTCTCTTTCTGACACACTATCATTCTCTCTCACTCTCTCCCCTCCTTTCTCCCTTGCTCTCACTTTCTCTCTTTCCCTAATACCATTATTGGAACCATCAGCCAGAGTGGTGGCATTTACTGGCCCCCGATGCTCCTAGACACATGCGCGCAAAAACGCACACACACACACACGCACGCATATACGTAGTGTCTATCCAGGCAGGCTGCCCACCGCATGCTAAGCTAATGAGATTGGCCAAGTGCCACGTTACCAATATCAGCGGCAACCTTCCTTCGCTTCCCTTCAAACGCACACACACACACACAGTGATTCATGCTCTGAGACACTGAATCAAAGAGACGCAGAGACACTGACACGGATGATCAGACAAGAAGAGAAACTCAGCCACGTGCGCAAAGTTGTTCCCGAAAAAGACATTTACCGGAGCCGAACCTCAGAACTCAATAAGACGAGAAAGAGGGAGATTTTTCACAATTTTACATGAAAAAATCATATATACGTATCCATCCATCCACACATTGTCATCCACTTATCCATAGTAGGCACACAGTGGCAACAGGCTAAGTAAGGATGGTACGCCAGATGTCCCTCTCCCTGGGTATACCCCGGGGTCTCCTCCCAGCTGGCTGCGCCTACTAAACCTCCAAGGAGCCTAGGAGGCATCCTCAGCAGATGCCTGAACCACCTCATCTGGCTGCTGTTGACTTGAAGGAACAGCAGCTCTGCTCCCTCCAGCTCCTCATTCTGTCTCTAAGGCTGAGCCCAGCCACTCTATGGCGAAAACTCCCTTTCAGTCCTTGTGTCTTTGATGCCGTTCTTTGGGCAAGAGGTGGGGTACACCTTGGACAGGTCGCCAGTCTGGAGAGACACAGCCAACGATTCACACTCACGTGCACACCTACGGCCAATTTAGAATCACCATTGAACCTAACTAGCATGTTTGATGGTGGGAGGAGGCAGGAGACCCCACGCAGACACAGGGAGAACATGCAAACTCCACACAGAAAAGCCCCAGTCGGCCCGGGGATTAGAACCTGGAACCTTTGAGTGAATTTGACAGAGGTTACAGAGCAGCGCCATTGTTGTAACTTTCTGTCCACAAACAACACCAGAGGTGGGTAGAAAATCGCTTTGCATTAGCTTCATTGTGCATGAAAGCACCAACATGAAACTTTCATGATGCAGCAGCCCAACAACCATAAATCTTTCATTCCGAACGATACACTTGTCATGGATACAAAGTGCATTCTGACCGAGGAACAAGAAAAGCGAAATTTTGAGGGTCAACACAGAACACGTTTACACATTTAGTTGTTCCCTCCATCTTGTAAGCACAAGTTTGAGTTAAGCACTCAAGAGGGAAAAAACTTTTTGAAAGAGTGAGTGCAGTGAAATGCTAAAGTTGGACTCTTGGCAGACAAATCCACGCAGCATAATAAGAACAAAAGTAGTTATTGGTTCAGTTTATAGAACAGTGTCCTCCAGTGACTTTGAAAAAGTTGCAGAGTGTGCCAAATTGTTAAAGTTCAGAGGTATTGTCTGCCAAAATTCTCAATTTTTGATTTATATTGAATCTTTGCTTTACTGTAAGTGAAGCACAGTAACATTAAGGTGGATTAAATCTGTATGAATGTAATGATTAAAATGTTAAAACTGAACAGATATTCAAAGGATGTGTATGTGTCTGAGCAGTTTTGCCTTTGCTTTTAGCCTGTTCCTGTGGTGTCTGCCTCTCTTTGGCCAGATTAACAATCCACCCAGCCTGGCCATTTCTTCACGTCATCATTTACTGAATGAAATAAATGTTTTACAAGGATCCTCTAAAAAAAACGAGGCAATTCTGTTCAATCCGGGCAAAGAGACGAAATTTGCATTACTTCATTTTTGGGAGGACATACGCTTGCATTTCAAGGAGACGTCATTTAGTAATCACACGTCACATGTGAATGGATACTTTATATTATTATTTATATCAGGTGCAGTGTTCAGCAGTCACACTGTTAATCAAAACTAAGGAGATGGTAGTGGATTTCTGGATTTCCAGGCCCCATCTGCAACCCAAAACCATCAACAGGGAGTGTGTAGAGGTGGTTCTGACCTATAAGTACCTCGATCTACAGCTGGATCATAAATCGGACTGGTCAGCTGACAAAAAAAAGGTCAGAGTCGTGTCTTATTTCCTCAGGAGGCTAAGGTTGTTTAATATCTGCTGGAAGCTTCTGAACGTGTTCTATCATTGCCAGTGCCCTCTTCTACGCTGTGGCGTGCTGGAGAGGCAGCACTAAGGAGAAGGGCACGTCGCAGCTGGACAAACTGATACAGCAGGCTGGCTCTGTGGTAGGGACAGAGCTGGAGTCCCTGACATCAGTGGCAGAGGCAAGAACCTTGAACAAACTCTGGACCATTATGAACAATGGCACCATAGTCAGGCAGAGAAGCTCGTTCAGTGACAGGTTTCTGTCTCTGTCCTGCTCCATGGACAGGTTGAGGAGGTCATATGTCTCTCAGGCCATCTATCTAACACCATTTTAGTAATTGACATTGAAATGTAACAGACTCAGACCTTTGAAAACATATTTCTTAAATCCATGGACTTTGTTTGTATGACAGTTTTCGTCATGATTTTATTTTATTTATTTTTTAACACCGCAGCTTAAAAAGCCACATACAATCAAGGTGCTACCCACATATGAGTCTATTTTGGGAAGAAATACACGGAGCATTGACGCGGAGCATTGAGACTATGAAATATGGCAGGCCACCAGGAGAATCTTTGTCATACGTCTCTACAACTATCTAAGCTGTGACGTGACTGTGTACCTGATCATCCGCCCTCTTTCCACTTCTCCAAAATTAAACCTCCTCCTTGTTTCGTGTACTTCTTGCCCATTCTCTCCTCACATCCTTCTTTTTTCTCCGGCCTTCCTCAACCTTAAATTTGTTGCTTTTGTCTTGTTTGTCCGAGGTGTTACACTTCTTTTCTGTCCCCGTCTTTTTCCATAGTTCTTGTCATATCTAAGCTTTTTTTCCCCCTTCTGCGACCCATCTGCCTGTTGCTACGGTTACCAGACAGCGAGGGAGGTATGGGAGGAAACATGAACAAGGAAACAAGGAAAAAGAGTGAGAGTGGGAGACTTGAAGAGTGAGTGATAAAGGAGACGAGTGACGGGGAGACATGGTCTTGATGTCACAGCGTGGGCTCATTCTTTCTATTTAGATTAAACAATTGTGACAGTTAAAGTAACAAACTCAAAGTTTGCTGTTTTATTTATTTATTTATTTCAAAAAAAGAGAGACTGAGTCATCTACTTGAGTTCAAAAAAGAGACATTCAAACCTCTACCTTGAATAAACCTCGACATGTTCTCATCTGCTTAGCTTCTTTTTTTTCTCTGACTTAATGAATACCGTTAGAGGGTCCTTTTGAATTTTTGAGAAGTCGCCCAAACACTGGTGGAATGTCATAATTGTAATGGATAGTTAAATAAGAGCAAAGAAAAAATAAAAAAAAATATGTGTGCTTACAATGACACAAAAATAACATCCCCTCTTCTCTCGGTTGCTGTCCAAGGTGCTGAATGGTGTCTGGGTCCATTCTACACAGTTTCTTTGTCTTTGGTTAATGAGGTATCAAATAAAGGGAATAAATGTCTCTTACAATTATTTTTCCAACAAAAAGTCCTCAACACAAGAAGTTTTTTTTTTTCATCACCTAAAGAAAATTATAATTAAGAAGCTGAGACAAGAAATAATTGGCATTTTTGTTACATTTCAAATCAGCAGTTACATAATTAGTGTATTTATTTGGTTTCAAGCAGTCAATGAAGTAATGAAGCTCTAGGTTTTATTCCCTGTGTAGCTCATGTCATATACTCTGATCAGGCATAACATTATGACCACTTACAGGAAAAGAAATAACATTGATCATCGTGTGATAATACAGTTCTACTGGGAAACCTTTGGACCTTGGCATTTGTGTGGATATATATGTGTGATTTCATTTTTTTAGATTTAGTTGGCTAGATCTTGCTCCAACAAGTTGTGCCAACCTGCTAGAAGCTTTTTATAGGCTGGTTGAGTTCTGTCTGAATGTATTCCAGGCAGGAGAAGGCTAAGATGTGATGTTTAAATGTCCAACTTTTTTGTCCAACTTGTCATTGGCAAAACATCTTGAGATCCTTGTTAATGGACAGTTACTGCTGCATAGATTCCTCTTCTGTCTTTATTGGCAGTTGGCTAAGCAGCTTGGAGATGGTACTCGTGTTGATACTGCATATCTTGAGTATAACTTTGAACTGGTGAGTGTTGCTTTTCTGAATGCATCTGTATTCACACCGGAGGATTTGAGGTAAAACCGTAATTTCCCTACAGAGATCAATAATGTCAAAAACTTCTCTGTAATGAGCTTCCCCAGGCGGGGGTTCCTGAGGTAACTAAATTTGATCCAGGCCAGTGAATTTTGCCACAGTTCTCTACTCATTAACCATTTTTCTGTCATAATTCAACCTCCAGCTGTTGGCGGGGCTCATTTTTGCGAATTAATCATTGCTTGGAAACAATCAATTCTCAGTCTCAACTGCTCGTGATCAATCACAGTTGCAATGAGTTGCTTTACCCATGTATGTACACAGTAAGCGGCTGGAGGTCAATACGGTCTAACAGCTGGCTCCCCAATTAGAACTACTTTTGCTGTCGAAACCAGAAACTTGTCACCTTGTTAGCCAGAGGAGTGATTTATAGAAAGAGAGCCATCAAATTTAGGGTCAATATGTCGATGTTGAAAGCGCAGCATGGATGGTCATAAAAGACAGCTTTCAGGTCTGAATTTGCGCTTCAGAAATCACAGCAAAAGGTTTACTGTAAACCCATGACTAAATATAGTGCTATTATTTTTATTTTTTACTTCTGACCCGCTTTATTTATTGGCATAAAACGAAAAGATACACAAAAGGGAGACAGAATGAGATGATTTCATAAAAGTCACGCTCGCATAGCTTTTAGGATATTCAGGTTTGGAGGCAGTTTGTTTTTAAGGTAATCTAAGAAATGTCATAACTGTGTTCCTTTCCAGCTTAGCAGTCCTGCCAGAGTTACTTTCGCAGATTTGGGAACCTTCAGTGTTCTTTTTTAGGGTTTTCAGATCTTTGCCAGGTTTGAGCAATAGCACCAAATATAAAACCTGAGGGGGGACAAAAAGGAATAGATTACAGGAAGCAATGGCGTGGCCTAATTACGTTTTACAGTTGCCAAGAAAGATTTCTCAAAAATAGACCCAAATATAAGAAGATAATGGAAGTGTCTTCCCAAAATGCCTCTACTGGAACGAGTGAATTACAACAAAGAGGATTACAAAAAATATATTTCTTCTGTATTTCTGCATGAGAGAGAATACTGTTGGGGAAATTCAGTGTCTTGTCTCGGTTACACCATCCATACGCCCTGCTGAACTGTCCTTGAGCAAGACACTGAATCCCCATTCGGTATCACTGACACTGCTGTACATAAGCCTTATATAACGCATTGTGGTTATGCCTTTTTCTTCCTCATATAAAGCAATCTCAAAAGTCATCGGATAAAGGTTGTGGATGGATTACGGCTCTCACGGTGTAACATCCCACTGCTTTGTCATTGCAGCAGATGTGCAATGATGTTTGATAAGCATGGAGTGTGCCTTTATGTTCTCAAGTGCGGAAATCTTACATTCCCATTGCAGACACCGCTTTCAGTTTTAGTTGATCTTTTATATGTTCGTTCTTAAGCATTTTTACTTGAATTCACCTGATTCATGTCTACATTCTGTCTTAGCTGATATACATAATTGTTGTCTCAGTGAGGTAGATTATAGTTGAGGTGTAAGATGTCCTTTTCATATCGGCTCGGGGCTGTCACCGTGTGGGACTTATATGTGGGCGGTGTGAAAACGTTTTTATTGTGCCTACAAATGTATAGAAATCCTTAAGCATTGCCACATTTTGCGCAAATGTTCAGCCATGTTTGCCTTTACTTTACAGATTTTGCAAGACTGTTAAACACTGTGTTTTAAAAAAACAATGGTGGAATTTAAATGTTTCCTTTTTTGGCAGTGACAGTAATTAACCAAGAGAAGCCTGCACATGACGTACAACTACTGTCTTACAATCATTCAGTCCCTTCTCGTCTTAGAAGGTAAAGCCACACAAGTAATAATAATCCGTGGGGTCTGGTGCTTACTTTTTTTGACCACCTACTGGAACATCAGAACTTTTATTGGATTCTTCCAGAGGCGGTGACTTCATACAACCCAGGTTACATTAGTAACTTCTAGTCCTACACCACGCTGAAGGTTACTTTGTCTCTTTCCCGAGAGACCCTGCTCTGATCAACCTTTTCCACCCTGCACAGCCAGTTGTTTAAAAAAAAAAAAAAACAGAACAACTGGCCCTCTTTTAAAACGAGGTAACTAATGTAACCTGGGTTCTATGAAATCCTTGTCTCTGAAAGAATCCAATAAAAGTTTGTGATGTTCCAGCAGGAGGATTGATTTTAAAAGGCTGTCAAGCTCAGTCAGTTGCAGCTGAGAGTTTTTAGAGTAGTTTCAACTACAGTATGTTGTGTTTACTGACTCATTCTTATAAGGCTTTAATCTTCAACACGCTGCTTTGGTTAAAACACCAATGTCTTCAGATCTCACTCCGGCTGCTTGCCAACAATTAGGAATCTTACTGTATTTCTTAATTTGATTCGGCTTCTGTTATCCATAGAGTCCAGGATTGTTCACTTTGCAATTACGCTTTTGCAGTTTTGTTATTCAGGTGGAAATGTTAATAAATAGCCTGGGGCTTAAGTGGCAAATCAGCATTGTTTGAACTCATTTAGCAAAAGCTTGAAACATAAAAGATGTTCATTTATATGTAAAAGTCCAACAGTGTGGTTTTAAGATGTTGACAACTCACCTCAGTCGTACTGTTTCATTTATTAATTTTTTCTTTTAATAGTCTGAAGTAATTTCTTTAATTTTATTCATATGTGAAAGGTAAGCCTCTTATTTATGCAGGATTGTACAGCTTAATTTTAATTTAAGACTTTAAACATGTTTCTCCTTAAGCTAAACAGGAGGGAGACAGACTGTGGAGATGACATCACCCATAGACAGATCCTAGAGCTGCTCCGCTAAATAATGAAACAATTCGTAGGACACTATGACAGCACCAGTGGTGATTTTACTGGCATATGGGAAGAAGTCACAGCTGCAAGCCCTACAGATAGACACTGTACAACTTATTTGGTTGTGTCATCCCGAGCCTAGATTTAATGAGCCCACAGAGTTGAGTTTCCTGTTCAGTGACAGCATACCTACTATAAAAAGTGTCAACCAGTTTGACTTGATAATGATTTTGCTGTAAAATAATCAATTAATAATAGCAATATTTAATAATATTTGATCAACCCTTGTAATGTGCGATAGCTGTGGCCTTATGATTCAGATTTTTCCAGTTTCAAGTCCTGACAAGGTGACACACAACCTCCTCCATCCCTTGATACGTGATGGTCCGATAAAAACAGCATCGTACTGCCCCTGCAGATGTCTCTAATGGCAGTCATGAGTCATCTGCTGGGTGAGATTACGTGGCGCCCCGTGGATTTGATGGATGGTGTTGATGGAAACGTACATATGTGCAATAAGTGTAGGATGAAGGCAGCGTCTTGTGGGTGCTATAGTTGTTGCTCAGTGACACATTTCCATGTGTGCCTCTGAAATAGCGGTCAACTTGCTTTAGCACTTCCAGCTATGCATTAAACATCACATCTAAGCACTATCCCTTGTCTCATCTCACAGTTAAAATGGCGCAATGCACATGGTTTATATTGTTTCCTCCCATGCATAAGACATTTAACTGTCGTGAAATCACTTTAATGCTGAGTTAAAGGATGCTTTTAGCTTCTTAACAGGATCTGAAAAGGGACAAAATGTTCCTTCTCTCATCTTTCCGATGTATGACTAAAAGGTTCGGTGTGATTGTATGTCTTCTCAACGCTGTATTAGACTTTCATATTTTACTAAATAATCCTAAGGTTGCATTTTTTTGCAGTGGGAGCTCAAATGTTACTTGAGAGGATCTAATGCATTTTAGAAAATCCTTATTGGGCATGGTTCAGTCTTCTTTGCATAAAGGAATTTCCTCTCTTTCCTGTGTTCACAATAAAATATGAAGGAGAGCACAGATTCTGGATTTTCCTGGGTTGTACCCTAAATGCACGTTAAGTTAGGTTGCGTCTGCCAGTATCATCCCTCTGTCCATCCATTATCTATTCCTGCTTATCTTAGAGCCTCACTGTGGGGCTGGTGCCTCTCTGAGTGGACACTGGGCATGAGGCAGGGTACGCCAACCTATTCCAGGGCTTTCCTCCAGCTACAGATCTATATAATTTATAAAAAAGTAGGGCGAGCACTCATATATTCTGGATTCACCCCATCATTAATCTCTGTATACTGGCACACAATAAAGACAACATTGGCTTTAGGGCTGTTTCACTTGCCTTGAGTTGTTAATTTTCCTCACTCTTGCCCTTTATGTCACTTATCATTAGAGAGCAGAGTTGCATAAAAAGTGTAATATAAGCAGAACGATATTAGTTTAATTAGATTACCGTTATTCCCACAATAATTGCAATAATGTGCTTGGTGCATGGATCTAAGTTGGTGTGTCAGGATTGCCAAGTTAGTTACTGAAGTGTTTCATTGATCCGTGATGGCAGGAAGAGTCGCTGCGTTGCTGCTAATCTGGCAACCCTGGAAATGTCAGCTGAGGAGAGTGTGTGTGTGTGTGTGTGTGTGTGTTTGTGTGTGTACTTTTGAGTGTGTGCGTGAGACCAGCTAAATTCAGCATGATCAGTCGAGTAGAGCTTTGCCGCCGTGTTAGGGGTGAACGATTATCTAGGTTTAACTGACTGAAAGGGAAAAGTTGTACTTCTGCGTCTACTCTTTAAGATCATCCTCTATAGGTCACAGATTATAGGAAAGAAACTGAACAAATGAGTGTTGGGTTTTGTTGCCAGTGGATGCACATGACTTTAAGCCTCTAACATCAAAACAACCCTGTTTTTTTTGTTGTTTTTTTTGTTTTTTTTTACAGTGCAAAGAAAGACTTAGAAGAGATATTGAACATGTTGCAATCTTCTTTTTGAAACTAGTAAAGATGTCTCATGTTAGTGGCATCATAACAATTCAGAAATCATAAAAACTGGTGTTCCACATGTTCGCCCCGGGCTGCCCTGGTGGGGTTAATCAGTTTATGTGGGAGCAGCTGAGCTGATCGTCCCTGGACGAATAAAGGTTTTAACAAGAAAAACAAACAAAAAACAGTGGAGAGTGTCGTAGATGAATTGTCGCTCAGAGCAATGCCACGTTGTTGAGTTCAGGTCCTGTGTTACTTTCTTTTTTGATTCGTCATAATGAGACTTCCTGAATCAAGTCGTTTCATATCAAAGGTTTGCTTGCCACGCACTCACAGGCCCTCAGTTTGACAGGAAGCGTTCACTGAATATTCATGTGAGAAGAAGTCCTCGCAGTGATTTGCGATGCACTTTTGATGTTGGGACTTGACTGGGTGACTCCAAGTGGTGTGGCTTGAAGTAGATATCTCACACAAGATGAGCCCTGTAATTCTGTTGGCACATTAAAACGCTTTTCTTTTACTTTTATCTATAAATTCATATATTTTATCATTAAATGATAGAAAATAATTATATAACATCATCTCTGGTTGAATGGCTTGGATTCATTAGTCAGAGCATCAGGATTGTTATATAACTGATTGTTATTCAGCTACTAACTGAGGTACAGCTTTATGTTTAACTGTGTATAGAAGCGTTGATGCTTTCTTATATAAACCACCTTGCTTCTCTCCTTTTTGCTAATATTTTGGAGCAGTATGCAGTAGAGAAGCACAGTAATGTTTCACTCTACGGCGCCTTAATGCAGACGTGTGTTTATATGTTTTGTTGAGTTAATAATTCTTGACCCTCAGAAACACCCAGGAATTGTTCAATTACATATTTCATTCAGATGTTACCGTATTTAGACATATTTTCAGAAAGTAAAATGTTAAAGTGCGAGGCAGACTTAGTGCTTTCATTGCTTTATATGCTGTCTTGCCATGACATCCATTTCCACAGCTGGCCCACTTTACTGTGCATTTTAAAGAGCTCCATGCACTGTAGGAACCTCTGTCATGAATTCATTATCTGATATCACAACTGCACAGGGTATCAGATACAGGAAAGAAGAGGAACTCATTGTATGTTCACCCGCATGAGGCAAAGTATGTCAATGTTGAACTGACGAGGGTCTCGCGGGGCTGCGCAAATTCTTAAAAAAAGATGCCACTCAGTAACACAGATGAAAGTAGGCATGACTCATTTTTAGTCATGTGAGTATTTCAAAGGCTCTGGGAACCAAAACGGGCACCGGTCGGCTTTTTGTGTCATTTAAAAGGGAACTGAATGTGTTTATTCTTTCTCTTGCTGAAGTATAAGGCAGCCTCTTATCTGTGTGTGTGTGATTGGCAGACACGTTTAAAATTAAAAAATGGTTTATAGTTCAGTCTAACCACCGCATTCACTGAGTATTTTAACACACGAGTAGTAGTTCATAGCCGAATGAAGGATGCATATTTTCTCAAATAAATAGAGGGAGCCATTTGAAAGCCGTGTTTCCACTAGTGGCTGCGGGGGGTGAATTAACAAATATATATGAGGATGGTTGCACAATGTACAGCATATGCCACTAAAGCATAATGTACAATCATTTTCTTTTAAGAATTGACTCTAAATCACAGGAAGGGGGCTGGAGCATATCCCAGCTGTCGAGAGGCGGGGTGCAACCTGGGCAGGCCACCAGTCTATCGTCAATTTAGAATCGTTAATTAACCTAACTAGCAAGTCTTTGGATAGCGGGAAGAACCCGGAGTACCTGGAGAGAGAGAGAACCCACGTCAGTGTGCTAACCACCATGCCACTGTGCCTGCGGGCCAATTCTGATAGATATAAAATATTATCTTGCAGTCTGGATACAATTGTTCCTACGGGCCTTGATTTTGACATATCTGTTTTACAGGGATCAAACTTACCCATCGGTGGCGTTTGTTATTCATTCATTCTGATCAGCTTTTCTTTGCCGTCCTTTAATCCTGTCCCCCTGCTCTTACATGTGGTACGTCTGGGAATGTTTCACAGTAAAAGCCCTGTTACGAACAGAGGGGTTTCATTTCAACCTAGAAAGGCAAGAAGGCTTTTCATTTGAAATGAGTTTGGGACGGGACAGGAGTGGATGAAAAGGAGAGGGTTTGTTTTAAAATATGACCCGTTATACTGAGGGAATTAGAAATACATCCATGCGCCTATTGCAGGCCTGCTCCATATAAAAACCTGTTACCCCCTGTTCAGTAATAATGTAGAAATCATCAAGTATTTTAAAAGGAAATCTGTAAAACGGGGAGAAATGTTTGGCTTGCAACCTCTCCTCCACCTCTCTGTATAGCTACAGACAAGAAGAAATTAATTCTGAAGCCTCAGAGTCAATCATGTAATTGCCCTCCTAGTGAACTCATCCAGTTCTGGCTGCATGTGTAATACTACCGGTTGCAACATGAAGATAGGTGAGAGAAACGGGGAAAAAAAAGTAATTTTCTTGATTTGTTTGCAATTCCTATTTGGACTAAACTCAATGAAAGCACAAGGTTCACAAAACGGCTACAACATCTTTCATGCATGGCATGCTGGAGAAGCAGAGGAAGCGCTGACGAGGGCAGGAAATTGAGGTGGACTGAGAAACAGGCAGCAAGGACAAAAATAACGCAAGTCAGAGGAAGACTGAGTGACAGCAAGTGACAGCAGAGGAAAGGGGCGATGAAGGTGGTGTGAACACGGCCGGGATTAGCGGGACAGTACAGTAGCTGGGTTGATTTAGGAACAGGAAGACCTTTAAAAAATAAATAATTAAATAAATAGCCGGGATGAAAACTATATGCACTCTTACTGTGAGTACATGAGTGTGTAGAGCTCATTAGTCAGATTGGAGATGATGACACTCGGCAGACACAAATCAATAGTAACCCTCTAAGACAGCAGCTGTCTCCCTGTCTCATTACTCCTTTATGCTGCATACTACCTGCCAGTCACTCTGGCTTCTATGTATGCTTTCTATATGTCTGCACGGGAGAGGGGCTCATTAGATGTGTTCAGTGCAATGAGCTGATTGATGTAATCGATCGTAATACACACTCCAGATATTGCAATAACACTCTTTTATTGCAGCTGTTCTCTTGGTCGGTTTTCATCTTTCAACTGATTAACTCTCACCGTGTAAATATAATATAAATCTTTACAATGGAAAAGCCAAGTAGTCAGTCTCAGAAACGCACACAAGACTGTGTTTACCAAAAAAAAAAAAGTCATCTGCTTAGCATTCTTTGCCTGCTCTCAGTGACCCACTTTCTCAGAAAGCAGAGTTGCTGTTTTTGTTTTTTTAAATTTATTAGTGAAAGTGAGTGCTCGCTTATTCCCGTCGCCTCCTGTCCCCACTGTTTGCTGCCCCCCCCGCCCTCTCCTCTGCACCGCTGTGCAATGCAATGCCAGAGGTCCTCCAAAATGCCATTTTGCAAGCCGCCATTACAGCCGGCATACCCTGCAAATATTATAGCTTATTATTGTAATTTTACATAATGTTCCAACCTCTAATTTGCCGTGCGCAGTGCCCATTTCCTTTAGAGCGAACAGAGATACAGAAAAAAATGAAATTAGCCTCTTATATATGATTCACATAGAGTACAAGGAAATGAGCTTAGCGTAGATGTTCGCCATCTATTTGAGTTTAAAAGATTAAAGTGGATTTTAAAGGAGTTTGGAAAGAGAAAATGAGTACTTGTAGTAGGGGACCTATTTTGCTTGTTCTTATATTCGGTAACAAAAAAAGTTGAACACTGTTTACAGAGGTCAGCTTTGCATGGATTTCAATATCCATTCATCTGCTTTATTTTGTTGCACATTATGTTATTTAGCAGGCTTTTTGTTTGTTTGTTGTTACGTACCTGCTAGTTTGTGCATTAGGTGGTGATGTAAGAATATCGACTTGAAATTAGAGTTATGGGAAACCTTTTATTCAATGTCTGAATGAATAAATGCTTATCAACTCATACACTTTGATAAACAGTGGGAGAAACTTTGGGCTTGGGGCTTTGCTCGAGGACAGTTTGGACAGGGATTGATTCCCCAGCCCTGCGATTAATGGACAGCTCACTGTACCCTCGAGCATAATGCTAAGAATATCAAGAACAACATGAAAACATCGTTAATAACACAGAATAATGGAAGAAGCAGTGGTTGTAGCTAGATCATTGCTGATTGAAATTGTACTGGATTAGGGCTCGCACCTACTGGAGTAGAGAAAGAGGAAGCAGCACTCACAGTATTACTGCACAACAAGTAATGCAACATGAAGTGCAGCCAGGCCAGGTCAGGCGTATTGACCATTACTACCGATACATCAGAAACACACCACCATTACCTGTCAGTGCTCAGTGGTAAGGAACACTAAAGGCCGAGGATATGCATTTTGACTTTGAAAGCCTAATCACATTTAAAATGAAAAAGCATTCAGGTGAAATAGCATTAAGATGAAAGTAACAATGAAATGAGATGGTGTGCCGTTATTTACAGCACTTACACATCATTTTCCAGGAGGGCATAAAAGCCCTTCAGAATTTCAAATGGCCTCAACGGTAAATCTATGTTTCTACAAGTCACCAGCGGTGTGGTATGCTGATGGTTTCCATTTAATTTGAATACATTTGTGCTCTAGAGAAACCCTGTGGTCTCCAGCGTTGTGTCACATAAAGGCTACGTGATTGCTGCAGGAGCCTGGATTGATTGGCTTTTTTTTTTTTTTTCAAAAGGCTGAAGACACATATTTAGCTTCAGATTCATGCATTTGTCTTGTTTAGTTTACTAACAAGAATCTCTGCTTTTATCTTCTGAGTAATAGTCGTTATAAAGTGTTGCTTTACTTTATCACTATAAGGGATGTGATGTAACCGTCCTTTTAAACTACAATGGGTGCCCACACACTGCAGCCGGCTAGTTTGAAGAGGTAACTGGTTGTGTGTGTGTGTGTGTGTGCGCACGCCACTGGGTTGCGAAGGTCCATCACATTTATTTTGTTGAAGAATTAAACTCACAACTCCCCCACAAAGCTCAGCGGTAAATCCTGGCCTCCGTGGTCTCTTCTTCCTCCGTTCTCTCTGCACTAATCGTCTACACTACGCTTCCTCTGTCCTGACACTACACCAAACACCTGCGCTTTCACTTAGCTCAGATCTCACCCAACAATTCTCGCCCTCAACAGAACTCAAAAGACAACAAAAGCCTCGTGGGACAGCAGAGTTTTTCAACAGGAAAGGGGCTTGAAAAGCAAGTCAAAAACAACGTTTTGGACGGACTTATCCTGCTGGCTAGAACGTTCTTTGTGTTTAAAACATCTCTATGTTTGCATGGTGCCTGTAAATTATCCTAAACAGACCTAACTATAAAGATAAATGTGATCACATGCTCCAAAACATCAATCAGAATAAAACGTTGTGGTTCTTCCCAGGGTGGAGCCTAAAGTCTGCTGGTAGTAGGAGATGTTTCTTTCCCAACTACTATTGACAACAATGACTTCATTTCATATAAGATGGACCCACATTTTCAGCATCTTTACAAATATTTACTTAAACTACTGTCCCAAGACCTATAAGAGTGCAATGGTTATTAGTTGTCAATGAAAATTCCTTCTGATCGGGCCAATCTGTTCCGATAGAGGTGGTTACGTGAGGATTTTTTATTCCGACTGGGCTATTATAGACTCTCTTGTGCAGCAAAACACAGAGGGTATTAATCATGACTTAAATCAATTTAGTGTCCCAGCAAGCCTTGAGTGAACCAGCACGAGCAAAAGCAGGAATGTGATTTCTTTCAATTCGAGATGTCAGCACGAAAAACATCTATTGTCTCCTTGTCCTAGTGTCCATGTAGAGGCAGCAGTTGTCTGTGTCAGTGATTGATTGGAGCCACGTGAAACTCAATCACACAAATTCCTTCATCTGTGCTTCTGGTCAAATTCGTTCAATTCAGGCCCCGTCTGTGTTGCCACAACAAGCTCTAACGCAGAGCTGCTTTCCTCCCTAGCTTTGCCTCACACTGTCTTGTAAATCTTAAATAATTCACCGCAGCGGAGTCTGATGGTAATTTGTGTTTTAATTTAATGTTTACCTCTGAAGTTGTTGCTCTAGCGGGGGAAGGCACTAAAACTGGCTTTGGACACTTTTATTAAATCCTAATATGTCCACTTATGTCCACAAGCTGGGATAATTAAAATGTCTTCTTTAATCTCTTGCTTTTAATGTTAGTGAATACTGTGATGTTGGTGAACAAGGTGAGTATATTACAGAGTGTTATTATCATGTCAACAGGCAATTGTTTAAGAATAGAGTAGGGATTAAAAGCTGACACATGTGCCGTAAAAACAGTGAAGAGTCATGTAGCATCTTTCAAGTGCAACAGCGCCGCTCTCCAGCCTTTGTAGTCTTTTTTTTTTTTTTGAGCCGGATGGATTCTGTTTTTGATGCCAGCCTTTTTATGAGCTTTAATTAGCGCATTAGCTGATTATTTCTCCAGAGTGATGTTTTATTTGAAGAGGCCCTGCCACCTGCAGCCCCTCCATTGACTGTCTGTGGCAGAGTCGCACGTGTCCGCCTGCACCGCTCTCCTTCTTTTCACCGCTTTCTCTCTGACTCCCTCGACTCGACGGCAGTCCCCTCGGTTCTCCTCTTTGCACGATCGGTCCCAACTGTTTACCGTTTTCTCAAATGTCGTCTTTGCTGTTTTCCCCTTTACGTGTGGCTCCGTCTTTGTTCTCCTTTTCCCTCCCTACTTATCTCTATCCCATCGTCCCCTCCCGCCTCTGACTGACAATGTTATAAATTGATTTTCAGCCCGGTGTGTTCCCTCTGTCTCTCTCTAGGCATTTCCCTTATTTAGCCTCTACCACTCCAGGGTATAGTCTAGACCGCGGGCTGACTGTCAGTCAGCGGCAGCATGGAGCAGTCTAATTCTTGGCTGACAAGCGTTCCTGACAGCAGGAACCAATGGGACGTTTCAAACATGCTTACTCTCTCCCGCTCTGCCTCTCTCTTCTTTCCACCCTTGCTATCTCTCTTTCCTCTCTCGTTCTCTCCCTGTCTGCCACCGCCACTCCACTCTTCATTCCCTCTCCCTTTTTGTTTTGCTTTTAGTTTGTCTACCTTTCTGTCACTCCGCTCTCGGCCTTTCTTTCATCCTCTGATCCGAAACCACCTCGAGATAAAATGAACCGATACAATCGTTTTCCTGAGACACGGGCAGCTCATTTAAATTATCTAACACACGAACATCCAAGCACACGCATGCACTCACACATGCATCTCATGTTGCTCCCCAGAGCTGGAGTTCTGATGTGATCTGGATACTGACTGGATGGTTTGTCTGCGGTGATTTGATTGGTCATTTCGCTCCACCGGGAAAGCCATTCTTTAATCATAAATGAGAGTCTGCGAGATTAGACGTAATACCCCTTTAAGCGAATCTGGTATCACTGAGGCCCCAGGAGAGATGGGGAGAGGGGGGGGGGGGGATCAAGATGAAAGAAAGTCTAGCAAACAGAAAGAGGGAGACACAGAGAGTGAGGAAAGGAATTTCAAGCATATTTTCTTCTCAGAGTTAGACTCGTGTAATATTACTGTACTACAGAGGATAAGAGTAAGATTTTACATTGCAGGATATGTGCACACCCACACAGATATGTCTGGTATGGAAACATTACTGCCCCCCAAGTAGGAAATGGGGACATCAAGCAACCTTGAGGGGGTACCATAGGTCCCATTCCAATGAAGAATAGGGTAATATTGCTGCTTCTTCATTTAGCAGTCAGCACCATGTGAAAATGGCTATATTGATCATAAGGCTCTTGCTGCAAAATGACCAGCTTAGTAATGGATTTCACACCAGGAGAGTCATCAGGATTATTTCAGGATGTGTGAAATCAAATGATCTAACTGTACTGTACCCTACTGTACTGTGTAAAATGCAAACCAGAAGTCCATTTTGTTGGCGTGCCAGATGCACACATACTGCGCTGAGGCATCCAGTCCTTTGCTGGAGTATTGTGAATCCAGCCTGACCTCACCAGAAATGCAACAAGCGTGGGTGTCATTGTGTACTTTGACGCAAGGCGTGATCTTTTTCTAGCTCGTTCTAGGCTTGTAAACAAAACTAGAGGATGCATTTCCTGTGTTGCTGTCTCATGGGACTGGCCATGAGATTAGTTTATGTGTGAGGAAGATCTAAATGACAACTTTAGTTTTTGTGGAAAATAAAATCTTGTTCACAACTAAGCTAAATTGTTTATCAAATATCAAGATATCAAATTGAATTGGGACTATAAATCAGAATGGGATGTATTCAGGAAAGTGATTTACAGCACTTCTCTATACTACCTTACCTGAGTGCAATTTTGCAAACATATATCAAAGTTTCTTATTGTGCAATAGCACCAACTCCTGGACTGCATTTTGAGAAACCCCACGTTAAAAATAAGTTGTACAGTAAAAACTAGACTGTCGTCAGTTGCCGATTGCTGTCACAATCCGCTTGTTAAGCTTCTGTTTTTGAGGTGTTTTCTTTTTGCAGTGTATCATCTTAAGACATTCAACGTGAGATATTGCTTTGACGAAAGAGATCAAGCCTGTATTGCTGACCAGGGTTCATTAAATCCACTCGATTCGCGAAGCAGATTTTCTTCTTTGTCTTTAAGCTTCTTTTATCCAGTAAAGGTTGTGCTGAGCACGCGTGCTCTTTTCCAGCTAAACCCTGCTCCTCATTAGTAACAGTGGGTCCAATCACAAATCTTTTACTGTTTGCCGGTTAGCATCTCTATTCAAGTTACACGCCCAGATGTACATGGTTCTAATACAGCTGTAGCTAGATTTTGGGTACAGCAGCTTTGGTCATGTTGAATTTGCACCTTTAGATGTTGACCCTGGTTCACGGCAAGAACTAGAATATCCGTTGCACTACATGATTAAAGTATCTTCAAACTGTGACAAAAAGACTGCAAAAAATGTGTACCATTTATTGATTCTTCTTTCATTCTCCCAGAGGTCACAACTGCTTTAAACTTGCCATGAAATTGTGTGTCTTTTTATTGCAAACATACAATCGCTAACATTGAATAATTGCAGATGGACATAAGTTCTCCTGCAGGGCTTCGCTATAGATTATGTGTGTGGTTAAGCTGTGAGGTCAGGGTTGGAGAGGAGGCTTTGTGTGCATGGGTGCCTTGATGTGCGAGAGTGAGAATGGAAGGAAAAGAGAGGGTGAGGAGGTTAGAAATCGTGAACAAAGCAAATGGTAGAATGAGTAAAGGGTTTAAATGGCCGGCGTATTGAATAAGCTGTGTGAATAATGCATGGATTTGTAAATATGCCTACATTTGTATATGTGCATGTTTGTGTGTCTGTTGGTGTGTGTGTGTGCACGGGAGGGCTTTTGGTATGTGTTCACATTTGCCTGTCTTTCTGTGACCCTGTGAGTGTGTGTGTGTGTGTAGAGTGGCTGTCAGTTTCGGTCTGGTAGTCAGCATAATTAGAAGACTCTCTTTTACCCCAGTCTCCTTCTCAGCTCTCTCTCACTCCTCCTCATCCTCTCCTCTTCTCTCTCACTCTCTCACCCTCTCACTTCTTTCTATATTTTCCCATCTCTCTCGCTCTCTCCCCCTCCTTCACTCTTTCCCCTCTGTCCCTCTGACTGATGAGTTTTAAATCATCCTTTCATTCTTGCTCAGTGATGAACGAGGAGAAATCTGGCCCTTTCTCTCTGTTTATTCTGCTTTCCATCTTTGTCACTCTGTCCATATCCCCCCTCCTCAAATTTGTAAGTGCTGCAAATGGTTCCTTTCATTGACTGTTTCTGATAGCTTTAAACGTTTTTATGCTGTCACCACCGTAGACTGTATATAAATATGGACTCCCTTGCAAATGAGCAAATAAAATTGGCCAAACTGACGCTATTTTCCGGAGGATACGGGTGGCACCATCTTGTGAGATTGGAGCCAGAGTCTGTGCAGTCTTGGCCAAGAGTGGAGCCATGTGGATCCGTGACATTGATGCCCCGCCCACTCTTCCTCTACACTCACTCACGTTTCATTCAGTTAATACTGCGCTCTGCTCTACCTCCAGCACAAAAAAATGTTGGATAATTAAGTGTATTATCCAGTATTAAATGTAATTTATTTATTCCTACTCTCACAATCCTACAAGACTGGATCACAGAGCAGTTGGCATGGCAACTGGTAGTCATCATGATGTCACATCCTGTTTCTATAGCTTCAGATAAGTAAAATGAAACATTTGACACTTGAGTATGCGTCAGCATTATATTAACTACCTAAAATGACAGAAAACTTCCTTGAAAAAGAATATTTGACAAGTATTTTAATATTTTAGTTTGGCCCAAATCCCGTCCACTAACATGGAGAGGTGGAACGTATGACTTATACCGCAGCCAGACACCAGGGGGAGCTCTACTTGCTTTGGATTCATTTTTTTCATGTCTATCTTCATATCGTTACTAATGTGCATTTTATTTTTTTGTATGTGTGAATATGTGCTGTCCTCACATAAAGCCTAAAGTACTGAAGCACAACTTTTATTGAATTTGTAACCACCCAAACATCTCTTTCTAGAACTTGGCCATGATGGAAACTCAGTAGGTTGTTTTCTTCCTATACTCTGCACAGAAATGAGCAGGCAGACTTGGCTGGTGGCAAGTTTGTTTTCTAGGTATGTGTGTATGTGTCTATGGGTGTCCTCTCATTCGACTCTGCTTGTCCCTACCGGTTGCTCAACATCTCATCCCTGATTGGTTGTGAAGGGACAGAGATACCAGCCCCTTAATTGCAGCCCAGACTGCCATTGGTCATTATATCCGTCACTGTGATGGTCTTGGAATTGTCTGGGTAAATGAGGCACACACTGACACACACATATATATGTAGACACACAGATTTTTTTTTTTTTTCGGTTGGGGTTCTGTCTTGGATAATTGGTTTGAGAGGCATCCAGCGGGATCGCGCTGCTGTCCCTGTGGCCTTGGCTGCCATGGTGAATAAGGAGGCTCATAAACATGAAAGGCAGGGGGATGATCACCCTGATTTGAGCTTTGCACTCAGTGGAGATCAATTAAGGCCTAGGAGTTCAAGGACTTTCCTCATATTTTCACTTAAACACTTACATTTAAACCAAAAGCATACTGTCGCTGTTGTAAAGCTACTTTTTTCTTCCTTTTATGTTGATGAAATGCCCCGTGACCCCTAACAGGACTAAACAGGTATAGAAAATGACTGACTGACGTTGATGAAATGCATGCATGGTGAAAACATAAACTGAAGTGTGCAGCCTCTCTATCTGGGCAAAAGGAGAAGAAAAAAAACTCAACACACATACGTGTAAAGCAATTTGTAACATCATTCCTCAACATGAAGACACAGGATCAGACCTGTATAACAGCAAGCTTCTTCTCTGCTGTACTGTCCTTGAGCATAATGATGCGAAATCCCTACCAGCTCCAAGGTTTTGTCCTCCATAAGCTTAGTCTGCAGTCTGGCTCCCCTGCAGAGCCAAAGAAGGGAAGACTTTCTCCATCGGGGATCGATAGTGCATTGCAAAAAATGCTCTGGACCAACTTCTCTCCTGGACACTCCAAGGTTTTCATCTAGCACCTGTGGTGCGTTTGATATAAAAGGATCATTAAGATCAAAGGGAGAAGATAATGATCCTGATGTGAACTCCGAAGTCCAAGGAGATCAATTACATTTACATTTTACAATTTAGGCATTTAGCAGACGCTGTAGCCCGGCGAGATTTAGAATAAGCACAGCAGCAGAATTAGCTTCACTCCTAATTTATCAGTACAACCATCATCTAAAAGGATCACACAAACTACACGCTCACTGCTGTCTCCACATTAGAAATCTCTTCCTAAATATTGCCATATCCTTCCAACAAGGCCACATACGGCACACATTTCTGATTACTTACTGCAGCCTGTACTTCTAAGCTGCGACACTTTGTAACCACTTCACTTTCTCATTAAAACTTAGGCAAACAGAATGAATCATCATGTTTTTTTGACAAAACCCTCTTTACTAATTAAGTGACCATGGCGGATGTCTGATAATGCATAAAATGATGCATTGGATATCGTCGTGCTGTCATGTTCTTTCAGAATCAGCAGCAGTGGAGGTGGTGAAATGTATGTTTTGTCTCATGCGGTTGATTCAGATGTTGGTTTAGAATCCACTCATCTCCTCCTACCCGCTTTCTTTGTCTCTCCTCCTTCCAGCCTGCCATCACGTACACAGAGTCATAATGAAGGGCCTACAGTCGCTCATTAAGGTCTGAGAGCATTCATTCTGCCCCTCCCTGCCATCTTTGATGCTGCGTGGAGCATTCAGGTGTTCGCACTTGTGTCGTTTCTGTTGTTTTCTGTTTGACTTGCCTCCGAGAATGCAGATGCGTATCTCCAAACGGCTGAGCTGCTCAGTGATAAATTTCCGAGTCACGTTGAAAGCGAATCTGACACAGACCTATTGTTGTTCTGCATTTTGACATGTCAGCAACTGATTAGCAAAAACAAAGGAATAGCCACCGTTTCATCTTGTAGAGGCACCCGGGGTGAATCCGGGGGAATGCTCTGGTCGCTTATTGATTTCACCCTTTAAGTCAGCTGGAAGGGTTGCTCAGTGGAAGAGGACTTTCCAGTCAGTGAGGGGACTTGGGTTCAAGCTGAATGTGAATACCAGCTCCTTTGGTGCTGTTCGCAAACAGACACTGCCCCTTGCTCCAGATGTGTGGCGCTATTATTATAAAGAAATTCAGAAAAGTACTTATTTCCACTGGTTTGGATTGGTCCATTTTTTATGCAATCAGCATCAAAGACAAGGATATATCCAAACTAAGCTGACCTACTTAGTATCGCTCATGCTCACTCTCAGCTTGTTAATGCAAAATAGTAATTTCTATACGTTTCACTTTTTTCCTCATCGAGCTTAGTATCTGTTTTACTTCGGCTGTAAACATTAAAGAACGTGACAAAAAACACAGATAAGGGCGATGGGCCTTCTGAGGTTGTCCTGTGGTGTCTGGCAAACAGGATGTTGTTAGTGGGGGCCTTTGGGTCCTATGGGTTGAGGGGAGTGGGCTCTGTGGATAAGGCTTGTTCCAGTGCATCCCACAGATGCTTGATCAGTTTGGGATCTAGAGAATTTGGAGGCCAGGTTAACACCTTGTGCTGTTTCTTTTTTTTTTCTTCCCTAAACTGTTTTTGTGTGTGTGTGTGTCAGGCTGCATCCTGCTGGGGATGGCTGCTGCCATCAAGGAGTGTCATTGCTATGGGATGGGGGTGCCTGGTCTGGTCCTGGTGTGTGCTACATGTCTAAGTAACATCCACACAAATGGCAGGTCCAAAAGTGTCCCAGCAGACATTGTATTGCCACAAGACGGTTAATGTGAATCACTTCACCTGTCAGCGATAATCATATTGCTGTGGCTGATTGGTGTATGTCCACCGTCTGGAAGTCTGTTACAGAAGTTCTGTACAGTGTGAATGTCGAAGTGAAGCTTCACATCACAGAGCTCTTTGTAAAGATACTGAACTTTATTATTTGTAATATTGAAGAAGGCTTTACTGTCATGTTGTAAAATACAATAAAAATCTTTATGGAGTATCTTGGAGGCAGGAGACATGTTTTTTTCTCTCTTAATGCATTACGGAGCTATTCAACTGTCAAGCACACTGAATTGATTTTGAAGTTAATAGTTATTAATACAGTTGTACACTGCACACACGATCAAGAAGAATAAAAGTAAGGTAAGAAAAGCTTTTAAGAATCCCAAGGGGAGGACATTTAGTTCATAAAAAAGAAAACTTGATGGAAACATTGCTACCTGTATGTGTCCTACAGTTACAACTCACTGTCTGTTAAAACCAAGCCAACTCTCACACACATCTTACACTTTTAGTCACACAAGCATAGCTACCCTTGCGTTACGTATGCAATAAAACTATCCATTCATCCCAAATTACAAGTGGTCATTTTGCTCTGACATGGTTTTATTTTCGGCTCATAATGCAGATGTGCTAAGTGTTGTCTCTCTCTCTCTCTCTCTCTCAGGTTTCATTTACACTTGTGGCGGTACACTGAAAGGCCGAAACGGCAGTATAGAATCGCCCGGGTTTCCCTATGGCTACCCCAACGGGGCGAACTGCACCTGGGTCATCGTTGGGGAGGAAGGAAGCAGAATCCAGCTCATGTTCTTGTCATTTGCCATCGAGGAAGAATACGACTTCCTGTCCTTGTACGATGGCCACCCACACCCTGCTAACTTCAGGACCAGGCAAGTGATTTTGTTTTTTAATTATTTGCTCTTTTTTATTTAAACTTAAAGAGCTTAAAGAGTTCAAAATGTCACCACAGCACCTACATTACGCAAACATGGAAATATGGTTGAGGTTCACAGCATAGCTTCCATCTTATAACCTGCACAGGTCTAGGCTACATTTTAAGCATCAATGGACTATGAAGTTGAAAGAACACTGACAACAAAAGGAAGTAGTCTGATATACTGGTCTCCAACAAACAAATACTGAAAGCGACCTCATGCATTCTGAATGCATCGGAGAAGCAAATAGGGTTCAATAACAACATAAATGCTTGTTGTTTTGACAAACATATAGACAAAATAATATCGGTGCATGCTGGATCCTCTCCAGCGACACTATTGCAGCGGAACAAATGACCTTGTACAGCAACAGGGTGCTATCCTGCCGCAGCACACAAATTGCCAAGGCTCAATCACTGCCACTGCGGCTTCCCTTTAGTTATTGAATTATTTTATTGAGCCCCTCCTGCAAGAAGAAACACAATACCCTGAAAGAAACTCATTTCAGATAAGCTATTAAACTCTCTTTGCCTTATGATTTTATCAGGCAATCAATAGAACCTCATAGCATCTCTGTTCACATTTGACATGTCCTTTTAACCCTACAATTAAATTATTATTATATTATTCAATTAGCTGTGAAACGAGAGAGTTGTTTATTGAAATGTTTGATTTTTACATGTTAAACATTGAGGGAGATTAGGCTGTTATTGAAGTCTTCACAAGTGTTGCTCTACAAGGTGATCCACAATGAAAGTGCCTTTTCTGCTTGCAGACACTCTTGGATCAACAAGGTCTAGAAGATGCATTTACATTTAAAGGATAACATTCTCCCCCTCTGTAGAGAGTAAACATTACAGCCCGTTTGGTATTTACAGTATTATCTTGATGCTGCTGTGTCCACTCACAATACAGACTGACATTATACAGATTAACCGTTGTTTGATCTTTGAATAAGCCTCCTCTGTCTCGCTGGCATGTCATTCTTTGTGTAAGCGACAGTAATTAGTACCTAACCGCGAACCAGACACTCAATTTCATTTTGGATTCTGTGAATGTGAACATTCACCTGGAACTAATACTTGGAATCAAGAATAATCCAACCCTGAAACCAAGGTAAGCTCCACACAAGAGACGCTTCTTGTTGCTCCTTTTCTACAAGAAAATGGCAAGCTCTGCACATACAGCTCCAGCCTTGGTCACTTGGGTGAAGAGAAGTGCTGTATGTGTCTGGAACAGGTGCTTCCGACACAGTGAACAGCACCTGAAAAGATGTCAGCTCAGCTCTGTCCTTGAAGATGTGTGAAGTCTGGCTCTGTGCCATAAAAAAGTTAACTTGCAGGGCACATGCCACTGCAAACACATGTAGTAGTGCTAGTCGACAGCACTACTAGAGCAACAGCTAGATGGAATAAAATGCATCTGCTACTTTTTATGTGGCATGACTACAGTATTATTTGTTTTTGGTTGCATGTCTCAGAATTTTCAGTCATCCAGGTCATTTTATGTAAAACAAAGCTAAAACCGGACTCATTCAAGTGGTTTCTTCAGGTCAGTTCTTCAGAACCGAAGAAACTGATCGGATAAGTGGTGAAACAAGTCCAGATGCCTTAGCCAAGGCTCCTCCAATCAGCATTTTTCAGCTGATCACAGATGGTCGATTGTAGGGAACGCAATGTCTGAAGGAGAAAAAAGTAAAATGTGTAAAGAACACAGAGTTTTCAAACATCTGGTGTTGAAAAGTAGCTTGCTATCTAGACTTGTGCTCAACTTGTAGAGGTGGACTTGTACTGCCGGGGCCAGAGCATGGTCCTGTCATAACACACGCAGTTGTCTGCTAGCAGGGACCACTGGTTCCAACAGATATAAGGTCATCTGTGATGATGATGATGATTGGCTGCTAACGGCAGCATACATAGCATTCATTGAGCCAGTTCCTGGTCCTTTCTCTGCAGCAGTGGGTGGCTACATCCTGCTGCTCTGTTCCAGCAGCCGTGATCTCTTCTTGCATCATCATGGGTCTTTGTGATCGCCCATTACTAAATATCAGCCAGCCGCCAATCATCAGCTAAACATTTTTGGTTGTTTCAAATTTTATAATGTTATTTGCTGTGGTCATTAAAGTGTAACGTATTTCTATGCTTCAATCAGGCTGTAGCAACACTGTCAATGAAATCTGATCAACCTACGTCCATACATATATATCATAATATCATGTATTTTCACTAGACCAGTTAATATTTCATTTCTTCACTTAGGCTGGATAATGAGGTTTGGTTCAATTAAGGAAAAAAAATCTCAGTCGTGGAGCGGTGGTTCGGGTCGTCCAGATAGGTGGTCAGTTGCTGGAAAGCAATTCTTTCGTCATGGGAAATGAACCGTGTTTGCCTGGTTCAACAGGCGTAATTTCTAATCAGCCAGCTGCAATAATCAACCTTTCTCAGACAGTCCAGTGGCTTTTAATGCTCAAATTGCCACATAGAGTTAATTAAACAAGGAGTGGAACAGGATAGATCAGAACAGAACAGAATGAAACTGAATAAAATAGAGAAGAATAGAACAGAATGGAATGACGTGACTCGTCTTACGTGAATCCGGCTCTCACAGACAGAGAGGAGGAGAATAAACAGACCTGAGGAAGGAGAAAGCGAAGGATGCCCTCTCTACTCTTATTGGTTGATTAGGATTTCCTGCTTATCAGAGATAGCAGGAAATGATGTGCTGTGTTGAGTGTGTGTCCATATGCATAGATGTGTGTGTGCGGATGTCTGCGAGGAAGATTTATGGTCTGCATAGCTACAATCGCCCCACTAGTTAAGCCAAATTACCTCCGCCGTCTCTTCCTCTTTTCTTCTTTGGCGTTCTGTCTCTCTTTTTCCTCACTCACACACACACACACGGACATGGGGTAAAATGGTGATTAAAAGGTCAGATCCATTAACAAGAAAATGGTAATTATGGGGAGAGTGATTAACATGGATTGCTCACACAAACCCGTACATGATTGTGCATGCACTCACAATACACAAACACAAGACGCACTCTACACTGCGTTTTTCTGGTTTCGTAAATTTAAATGGCCAAAGTTCTAGTGTTCTCTTTTAATGCTCAAATTACTAATTTCAAACACTCACCTTGAATGAACCCTGAAATCAAAGGGCTAATTTTTAAGGATGTTACCACCTTTCTCCTGCAAGTGATGACAGTGTCTAATGAGTATGCTGCTTGAAAAATCGGAATTATGATTATTAGTAGTCTTACTGAAACCACAATCAAGATTTAAATAATTTTATCTTTCAGCGGAAAGCTGTGAAGACCACCTCCCTTGATTGTTGCATGATTTAGAACCACGATCCAATTCGGGACAAAAAAATAAAAAAAATCCCTCCATTATTTATTGACGCTGCCTGAAATTTTGAAGTATTAACTCTGACAAACAGCATGTTCTGAAATTTGGGTGGGTCTTGTCTCACCTGTCCACCCTCTACATGATGCCGGTGCAACAACAAGATAAGATGGATGGAGTTGTGTTTAGCCGCTGTGCCTGTGGAGTTCCTTAAAGCCAGATAACAGGACCTTGGATTACTGGTGAAGTAAAACTCAGGCTTTATTTTATGGTCTCTGATGATTGTGTCAGGTTTGGGGGCATTTCTGTATCCCACAACCCTCTTAAATGTTAGATATAATACTAGTTATATTAAGTAAAATCTGACCAAACACAAGTGACCCCATGATGCTTTTCAACCACAAAGCTGGAAATACCTGAGAGAAGTACGAGCTAATAAAGGTGCAATTGCACTAACAATTTTCACTCTCCCAGGGAGCATTTTCTTAATTAAACAAATACAGCCTTTTAATTATGGCGATTACGCGATTTAATGAAACATAGTTCCTCTTTAAAAAGCCTAACAAATAAATTAACTGATAAACTGTTGACAGTGGGCTGTGGGGGCAAATACTCTTGTATATTGTTTCTTTAGGTTTGGTACATGCAGTCTGCATCCATATCGGACACCAGCGCTAATACACATTTTGGAGACTGGCCTTTTCATCTTGGCTTTTTAACCATGACAGTCACATTCACTAATTGTACCAAAGAGGTTGCCGTCACCTGACCTTTATTAAACCTTAACGGTACAAAGTTTTCCTTGCACATATGACAAATTAAATCAGTTGCACCCTCTTAGCTCTTCCTCTTTACCTTTGTATTGTTTTGGTTTCAAGACATATTTCGCATTAACCACAGAGTAACCTGGTTATTCCGGTGTGATGATGAAACCTCTAAGGTTTCATGATGATTTCCTGAGCAGCATAATTGGGATACCGGTGTGCACTTTAACATACTCATTAACAGTGAAGATAGATAGACAAAAGAGAGATAAAGGTGAACTAGGTGGCAGGGAATTAAGAGGCAAAGACAGCGTGTTACATGCAATCATTCTGAATTTTATCAGGGCCACCTGAAGTGTGTGGGATTTATCTGGAGATGCTCAAACAGAGAGTGTGACATTTTCAAATTAAATTCTGTTTACCGTCTGCATTCCTCACTGGTCAAATCGTTTTGTTGGCTCTTCATCTTGATTCGATCATCTTAGAAATGGCAGTTAATTTTTTAAAATGTGTGATAATATGGTAAGTGCAGAGCAAAGCCACACTTAAGGATGTCGGGGTAATTTATTTATCAGCCCTAATAAATACTTAAATAACCTTTAATAAATGCAGTGCAGCAAAGTGGTAGTTCCTTCCGTGGATGCCAGAGTGTTTGCCAATAGATGCAGTTTTATATCACTATTTTTTGAGCACAAAAGACGAATCATTGTTGTTTATTCACTTTTTTATGAGGCTGACAGACAAATGCTGTTTGACTGGCTGGTTGTAAATTTGCATAAAGTTCAATATGTTTCTGCTTTCTTTTCTTTGTTTGCTTCACTTAGTTTTGTCCTGCCATTGTGCGTAGCTCTAGCCAATGTATTCTTGTGTCACAAGCTGCCATTTGAAATAGCTGGCTTCCTGTCACTCACCGATGTTTAGTCAGAGCGGATGTAAAAGCCTGGAAAGTTAGCAGCACATAAACAGTTGGAGTGAGTGGGACAACAAGCAGACTTTGGAGAATTTACCAGCTGTCTGAAAATTAATAATGCGTGAGCTCCAAGAGAGTATCTGGGAGTTTTTGGGCATGCATGTAAAGATGGATGAAATACAAGTACTAAACGATGGAAGACGCAGTACATGTTTTCTTTTTTGCCAGACTTTTTTCTGACTTAAATAGTAAAGGACCAGATTGAGGATTTGATCACAATAGTGCATGGGACTCTATGACTCCAAGCCGAAAAAGCTCAATTTGTCATTGGTGTCAACATGCAAAGTAAAAGCAAAAGGCAATGACTTTTTGGTAATTGCATCAAAAATAGTGGGTCAAAACAACTCTGAAAATAAGTCATAGGGGGATTTTGGAGGACAATAAATCAATCCACCGGAAATAGGGGAATGTCTCTGATGAATAAATCAGAAGAATTTGAAGGCTTTGAATGCACCACTTTGCAAAACATTACATTTAGACTTTTTTTGTGAGTATCTCCAACCTTACCACCCAGTCTCAAAAACCTGGTCATATATGTAAAAATATATAACCCCAGTAACAAACGTCAATGAGAAGGTATCAGCAAACCACATTTTTGCTAAAAACAAAATCAAGGCAGTTTTTGGAAATAAAATCATTAACAATAAAAGTTTTATTAGACAGAGATCTCTTATTCACTGTGATGCATTTTACCAGATCAAAGGCAACCATAGGTGTGATTGGATGTGGTGGTTTGTAAAGAGAGAAGCACAGGCTCTAGGTTTTATTAAAAATTGTGTTGTTACTCTAGTGTGATAGAAACTGATTCTGGATTGCCAAATTGTTACCCTGTTGGGTAACTACCACCATTACCGTTTTCAGTTCCTATACCCCACCTTCAAATTGTTGTGAATACCGTCAAGTAAATGTCCCCTCTTTATTCCCAGCAGCTGTAGCTCAAATATGTTGGGCGAAGCAGCTAAAGGAACAAAAATGTCCCACAACATCAAAAAAACAACAACAACAAAAAAAAGTAAGGCTCCCAAAACGGCGACTGAAGTTGTCTCAGGTCACAGTATGAATATTTGATGAATGCAATCTGTCAGTCTGCGTGGTCTGTCCTGTGGCTATATTTGTTGTGTGCAAGCAAAGCTGTTTCTAAACCCTTTATTAAAGTAAACTACGTTCACGTGGATTAATGTCAACCGGTTTTGATGTGGATAGTGTCAGTGTCAATAGATAAATAAAACATGAGTGGATTTGAATGTTAACTGGTTTAGGCTACTGGTGGTATTAGAGAGACTGCAGACTATCGAGAACAGAAGGTTATCGTTGGATTTTTTGACCTTTTTACTCTCCATTAATATTTAATCAAATCATTTTATGCTACTTTACTCCCAGCCCTCATGCGACCATTGTTGTTAGTTTTGTTTTTTTTAACCATTCATGAAGTCCAAAAGTCTGAAACTTATCTGAGACTCTGCAGATATTCGGCAGCACATACATATTCTGAAAAACCAAACCAGTCTAGAGATAGCAAAACTATTTTAATTGTTTTAAACTAAAGTCGACAAACATTTTTGAACACCTGTGGAAAATACATGTACGTGCAGTATTCATTCAGACATTTGAAAGACACACTTTTTGTTGATCTAGCATCTTTATTTGCTCCTTGTGACAAGAGGTTGAATGAAGCTAATGGACAGCAGTAAGTAACATCATCAAAAACTAATTCTACTTGATGTTTGTGTTATAAATCATATCCTTTCCTTACTAAACAAAACTGCCAGGTTAGTGTTAGCATTTGTTAGTGGTCATAAGGTAACTAAAAGTTTACTGTTTTCCTTCGATAGTTGATAGCTCTAATGCAATCTATCTACATGTGAGCAATACTGTAATTTATTACATATAGATATTGATTTTAGTTCCTTTACGTTCTAAAGCGTGCAATGAAAAGATCAAAAGATGTAACCTTCGTCACAGTGTATGCTCTGTGATGCGAGGGTAAGCTCGTCATCCTGGGGCCTGGTGGAGGAGCTGGAACAGGGGCGGTAGCTGCTCAGTGAGTAAGTGACTGAGGTTACAGAGCAAGAAAACAAGACTTCAGGGCAGCTGAGGGGACATAGGGACTGCAGGGCGCCTGCAGTCAACATGCTCTCTGTTGTCTTAAGCTGACCAAAGAACAGTGCAATAATAGTGTAATACCCGTCCTAACCCATCATCAGACACTACCATTAAAGAAGATTTTCTTTACCATAATTACACTCATGAGCTCTGACTCGTCCCGTCTCTTTGTGTAGTGCTGATTGGCTGTGTAATAGCAGAGATGCTACAATCTGAATGTTTGTGCAAATATGCCGAATGATTTCTATCTATTTGTATCATGCTGCTTTCTGGATTACTGCATTGTTTTCCTTTTTTTTGTCATCATCGACAGTCCACAACACACCATATCATTGTTAACTGGTAAATCAGGCTATTAAACAGCCTTTTAAATTGTGTCTCTCAGGACTCACTCCCACACAGTTGGCATGACATGCTTTTATGCTGTACGTCACGCTGTCAGGCTCCCCAAACAAATCAGGCACCGTAATGTACAGAGCCATCAAAGGGGCAGTCTGAGCATACTGACACCAGATAGCGGTGTATTTTTCCCCGCAAGATGATTACGGGCTATGTTTCACGGCTAGACCGAAGGATTTATGTCTAGATTTTGCGTAACCTCAAATATCAAGGATCATATTTAAAAAAACAAAAACAAATCCATTCAGAGTCCATTGTTTTTTCACCTTAACATCTCTGGCTCTGACTCTAAATCACGATGTGGAGAGGTGTCCAGAGGTAGAGGCAGAGAACTGGTGAACAAATAGAGGAAACCCCAGTAGGAAAGGAAAAGGGATCAGGTGACCCACACAGCAGCAGCAGCAGCAGAAGAAATCTAGTTTATAGTCCACTGAAGGTCCTCTTTAGAGAAGATTTGGAAAAGAACTGTTGTGTTGTTGTTTTGGTTAAAAAAGCAAATGACTGTACTGTAGATGTGCATTCACTACATTTAAAGCCCATTATTATCTCGCTGGCTGAGCGCTACTGTGTTACGGCTGTTTGTTGAAGGTTTTCGTGCAGCTTGAGCGCTCTCTCTTTTGCACATTAGAACGAGTGTTCCTGTGCTATTGCCGTCTACAGCTGCAGGTGAACTGGAAGCAATTAGGTTTGTGTTGTTCCTAGAATTGGGAGCACTGGTCCCAGCTGTTTTCAGTGTGATCTGATCGCACCCCTCTCAAGTGTACACAGATTAAATACACCAAGAGCCAAGCTTAACATTCCCACACACACGCACTTTACATGAGTGATGTGATGTGACATTAAGTAAAATGCCTGGCGGCCTCATTAAATATTCCAGTAGGGACACGCCAAACAATACACACTCACACAAATAAACACAATGTGTCACAAAAGTAAGCTCTGTTCTACTCTGGCGGGTTACCACATACAGGCTACTTTATTTCCTTGCTTCCTGTTCCTGCCCTGACCCAGTTTGTATCTGCAATCCTCTACAGCACCAATTTTACACCTGGCTAAGTCACACCCTCTCCCCTACACACAAAGAAAGACATGCACAGGAACAGAGAGACGTTCAGAGCCATGCTTAGCTCACGCCGGCTGCATGAATACACAGAGGCATACAGGAAGACATGCACCTAGTACACACAGACACAGAGGGAGAACATGCGCAAAGGCCATGGGAAACGGCACAGCGTGATTGGTGTGAAGATAAACAAATATGGTCTTTGATGTTGGGACAATATTCCCGAGTACATTTTTTATTGTCGGGGGCAGAAAGTGGGAGGTGCACATGTAGATGTGTGTGAGTGCGTGAATGGAGGGGGCTTGTGTGAGTGTGAACCGAGGTGTGTTTACCCCTGAGGTAGTGGTATTTCATCTCTTCCTGCATCAGTTCTGCCCTATAGGGGGTAAGAGGTGTGTGTGTGTCTGCGAGCTGGTTGGAAGATCCAAATAGCTAAAAAGACAGGAAGGAAGAAAAGAGGAAGTCTTTTTTTTTTTTTATTTTAAAATCAGAATTACTTTATTTTTGCACAGAATAAGTTGACACAATCTGTTTGAGTAAAATAAACATGGGTAGCTGTTATAAATACGCAGCATAACCTCCAGCAAAGGTTACATATCAGTAAGGTAACTATAACCCTTGTTAGATATTCCTGTGCATCAACCTAGTTAACAGAACATATGCAGTTATCTCAAATAGCAACAACCCCCTTGGATAACTCGCAGAAACGAAATAAATCCTGTCTTGACAACTTCCTCGCCGCACTGACTTTTCTCGCAGTAAACAACATTTTGGCACAGTGGGCGTCCATCAGGTATCCAATTTGGTGTAAACGACCCCTGCAAGAAAAACTTGAGTGAAAACGTTGTGCGGCCTTGCTTTGATTTGTGCATAATTGCTAAGCCTCGCACAGTGTGCAGGAAAACACGGTCAGCGTGATTGTATTTGTGCTACAGACGGGGATGCTTTCGTTGGAAGCCGCAAAGCTATTTTCTGCCTTTTAAAAAGTGAATACAGCGCGGGGGAAAGGGCACATGGCATTCAATTTGAAACAGATGATGGTAAACATTTTTTTTTTAACAGCAAAACACAGGCTGTATGTTCATTGAAATATAATTTTCAGATGCTCATCCATCATTTGTCTTTTCTTTCTCCATATACTATCTCTCAATAACCATTTTGATATATATATACATTCAATGGCATCGTTTCTCATCCTCACAATCTGTCTCCGTCTTAAACCAGCCTTTCTCTGAAAGAATATAATTCACTCTTTCATCTCGGTGTCTTAATGTCTGTTTCTCAACCTCTCTGTGTGCCTCTCTGTGTGTCTTTCTTTTCACAATATTAATTCAACCCCCCACTTCCCTACCCATCTGTTTCCCTCTCTATTCTTCCTATAAATGTCATTAATTCGCCACTGATAACCAGCTCTGTTCTTTCAGCACAGTCTGCCACAGATTATAATTATAATCATTACAGTAACATTAACAGTGCAATACAATATGCAGGAGTCAAATCCCATGGTGATATAGCTCTCCCGAGTCTTTCGGAGCTCCTGTCTTTGTGTCATATTGTGGCCGTCGTAGTCTGTGGAGATTACCGTACGTCTGTGTGTGTGTTAAATACACCTGGGGCTAGCGTTAATTGATTTTTTTTCTCCCTCCTTTTCTGAGTGGTCTCCTCAGCATTATGAGAGAAAATAGCCTAAGTTTCATCAGGCTTTGTGTAATAACCAATCCTATACAAATAGCACATTTAAATACTAATCACCTACTGTATCAGTGCCCGATGAAAGCAAAACTTCAAAAACTGCCATGTGACTGACTTGCGGGTTGGTTCATGGCTAATTATTTCACTTGAAAGCTGTAATTGGTGTAAACCATTAACAAACAACCAAATAGTATTTATTATAACCCCCATAGGTGGATCATTTTAATATTCACAGTTCTGTATTGCCCATACTTTAGAGTATTGTGCATTTCCTACGCTATGAATCAGCCTTCTCAGATATGAACTTTGTCAAAATGTTCCCAAAAAATCTGTCACACCTCAGAACAGTGTTCTCCTACAAATACTTTCTGAGACTGCCAACTCCATATTTCCTATAGTTTGACGTCCATTAGCTGTTTGTTGGCAGTTTAACCACTTACTTGGAAGGACAAAGATGAGCACTTACAGTTATCTGGTCATAAATATTCATCGGTGGCTTTACATAAAATGAGCCAGGTACAGACACTTATGCCAGTTGGCACCTTTGCTTGTCACTGGAAATGTGAACGTCGCAATAGGCGAGGCAATTGTGAGTGTGTGAGCTTGGTAAGAAGTTATGGGTCTGTTTAGAATTTTCTTGGCAACAATCAAGACGTAGCTTTTTGATTAAAGCTACAGCATTCCCTCCTGTCTCATCAGAGATTAACAAACATTTAATTGCGCAGTAGACTGTTGGTGTATGTAATGCTGTGTTCACACTAGTGGCGAAAAAGCAAAAGGCAAGAGATTCCTTTCAATGGAAGCCGACAAGATGAAGCAACAAGCTGTCTCCCAACACTTCCAAAGGGTATGATGTGCTGCTGCCGGCAGCCAAGTTGAGCTGGCTTCGACTTGTTTCCAACTCTCTAATGACACGGTGACATGTCCGCCAATCGTAGGCGTTTGTTTCACCAGTTAATTCAAACAGATGACAACCTCCAAAATGTCGTCAAGCTCTTGAGCAATAGTTTACCAGTCAGGCATACCATTATGACTTATGATTGTGTTAGCCCCCCTTTGTGCCTCCAAAACTGTTCTGACGGATAATCGACATGGGTCTTCTGAGGGTGTCCTGTGTCCTGGGCTGGATCAGGCTTGTTCTAGTGGGTCCCACAGATACTTGGCTAGTTTGGGATGTAGTAAATGTTTAGGCCAGGTCAACATCTTGAGGTGTTCTTCATGTTTTTGTGAGTTGTTCCTGTTATTGTGTGTGTTCCTGTATCAGGTTGCATCTTGCTGGGGATGGCTGCTGGTGGGGGTGCCTTGTTTGGTCTAAATCAGCAATACATGTCACACGAATGCCAAGTCCAAAGGTTTCCCAGTAGAACATTGTATTTGATGGTCAATGTTGTTCACTTCTCCAGTCAGTGGTTTTAATATTGTGGCTGATTGTTGTAGGTTTCATCAGGAATTTCTAAATGTATTGATACTAGACTGTTTTCTCAATGTCTCAATTTCAAAGTGGACAATTGATACTTCAACTAAATGCAGCTTGATTCTATTTACTGAACCAGCTGAGTTTTGTAGGGTCCTGGTGAAAGCCACTTACCCTTTGGTCGTGTTTGTTTTAGCAGGGGAGGTGGCTGATAAGAACCAGGGCAGTCAGCCAATATGCCTCGGATGACTCCTCTATCTCGTAATATTGACTATCAGGGTTCTGTGTGTGTCTGCACATGTGTGCGTATGTGTGAAGTTCCAGTAATCCCAGTGGCTAAACTGGTAATCCCCTCAAGATGTCCATTAGCCCCTTGACACACACACATGGACCCCAGCACGCACACACACATACAGTTCCTCCAGGGCAGTCACCCAGGTGTCAGGCAGACTTTTCCTCAGGGAGGGATCACTATGATCAGCCACAGAGCTGGCTCTCTGCCCCTGGAGGGAGGTATGGAGATACAGGCTGGCAATACATACAGATTAAAGAGAGGGAAACAACGACAGATGAAGAGAGAAACAGGAAAAGGATGGTGACAGGTTGGACAGGTGAGCCAGATTTGGACGACTGGATGGGAGAAGAGAGAACAAATAGGGTGTGGTATATGTAGGACTAACAGAGAAAAACAGACGAACACCAGCGATTATAAGAAAAAGACAAAAGTCATTTCTCCTTCTCTTTGTGCTCCCTGAGCTGTTGTCTAAAAAAATCTGATTTTTTGTGATACTTTAACTTACCAGAGCACCAGATTTCTGCTATGGTTGGATGTTTTTGTTGTCTCATACAGAGGCTTTTTTTCCTTCTCTTCCTCTTCTGTGTACCCCCTGTTGTTATTTCTGCTTGTTTCCTCTCTGCTGATCTGTACAGCAATGTTCTCTTTGACTTAGTATCCTCAAACGGATGATGCACCTGAGCCACAAATGGACTTTTTGAAAAATACAATGCCTTTGTGGAGATACTGTCTTTGTTCCCGAAATGCTTTAAACTGATGTGATAATCAGTGTTTGGACTCTTGAGGCCCTTGCAACCTGCCAAACACCTCAGAGTTTCAAATGCATGCTTGTCAGTCATAAAATAAGCACTTTTCTGAAAACCCGCTTTGTATAGGTATGTGCCATTTGTTCAGACAACAATGCCTTGATGGAGTCTCGTAGCCACCCACCATTCCCCTGGAGTTTAGTAGTATACTGTGTAGGCAGGAAGGAACATGCTTCTCTCATTATATGAAGACAACCACATTGACGCTCTACTATTGTGAGTCATTCACTTTGAACACTGAACCCATCAGTACTCTACGCTGATGTGGGACGATACAGGAATCGTTCCCTTTAGTATGTCACATAACACAAACATTTTGACACGCCAGCTATGACTCATTCACACGATGTGTATGTGGTTGGTGTTTTCCCGCTGCTCTTTTCTGTCTCCACCATTTCTAGACAAAAAGTTAGAGGATGTATCCTCACTTGGTTGAGCACTGCTTTATTTGAACCTCCACTTCCTTGTTGATGCTTCAGTGTTGGTAATATTTCTTGTGTGTCTTCCTTTCTCTTATGTACACACATTAAGCAAAACATTATAACCATCTTCCTACTATATTGTCCATAATGGTCACTGGATTAATTCAGTCTTGTCAAAGGCAACCACTTCATACTTGCAAAGATGCCTTCAGTACCACTTGAGCCACTCAAATGAAGTAAGAAATAGTGTTTCCAAGATCTAATTATACCGACCAGGCATAACATTAACATTTCCTAATATTGTGTAGGTCTCATCAGAGAATCGACATGGACCTTCTGAGGGTGTCCTGTGGTGTCTGACAGCAGGATATTGTTATTGGGGGTCTTTGGGTCCTATGGGTTGAGGGGAGGGGCTTGTGTGGATCTGGGTTGTTCCAGTGCATCCCACGGATACTTGATCAGTTTGGGATCTAGGATTAGGAGGCCAGGTCAACACCTTGTGCTGTTATTCAAGTTTATTGTGTGTGTGCCTGTGTCAGGCTGCATCCTGCTGGGGATGGCTGCTGCCATCAAGGAGTGTCATTGCCTTGGGGTGGGGGTGTCTGGTCTGGTCTAGGTGGGTGGTACATGTCTAATTAACACCCACACAAATGCCATGTCCAAAGGTTTCCCAGCAGGACATTGTATTATCACAAGATAGTCAATATTTTTCTCTTCCCCTGTCAGTGATCATAATGTTATGCCTGATCGGTGTATGTGTCCCTGTAGCAATTTATCTCTTTGCTTCATGCCAAATATGTGTCAATATAAACAGTACTTTATAGTGAATTTATCTCTTTCCTCTGCCTGTAAGAGTGAAAATTAGTTTTGAGGCCTCCTCCTGCACTTGGGGGCAGTTGCATAAATGCTTTAATTTAAAAGTGATTTGGGTGTCTAGTGCAACATGCAAAACCGCACTTGACTTAAAGTGGGTTGCTGGTAGAGCAGAATCCTTGCAGGAAAAGCTTGTGTGTGCATTCAAGGACAGGGGATCAGGTCTGATTTATTTGTGCAACATTCTCTGGTCTGACCCACATATTCACCAGGATATATGTCTCATTACTGACAGTAACGACTGCCGGCTGCTGTGGAACGCTATTGTATTTCTCTCACGTCACACAGATACTTGACTGAACTGAGATCTGGGGAATTTGGTGACCAGGGCAACACCTTGAACTCTTGTCCCTCAATCTACTCAGGAGGAAGGGTGCAGTGGGACTGGACTCATTGTCCTCATGAAATTGGTCTATGTCACTGAGGAGCATTTGTCTGAAGGAATGTATGTGGTCTGCAGCAGTGGTTGGATGGGTCTTATCTTCTTCTTCATGTGTCCATGTGAAGTACCTGGTCATCCATGTACGTGTGCGAAAGAGGGCATATTGGACCAACTTTCATTGTTTCAACATTCAGACAGGTTTTTGGCACAATTCAATTACCATGTCTCTTTGTATATTTTTCTGCTTTCTTTGTTCCATGTTTGGTTCATCTTTGCTTTATGCTTTATGCAACAAACCTTTGACAGAATAGGATGAAAGCTGATGTTTTTATTTTCCTACCATAGTTGATTTCTTTGGTCGTTATGTTAATAATCAATAATCAGCTTTATGTGTTGATGCATAAAATGAGAGTAATTTGACACCTATCGTAAAAGAGTTTTCAATGGGGTATCCACAGCAGATTGTACTTTTAATGAACTCCATAGCAAAATCGTTTCCACAGTTCTCTGGACAGGTAAAACTATATATACAGTATAATTTTAAACTAATTTACTTGACTAGTATAAGACTCAAACACTTTTGGTAGGCTGTCCTTTTTGATTTATTTCTTTTGCCGTCATTATAGCCCATATGTCAGACTGTGAGATCCTGTCGTGGTAGAATCTTAGTTAGTTTGTGTCAGCCTGTCAGCGGACTGTGGAATTGATCGCTGGACTTTGAAACATCCATCAACCTGCCACCTGCGTCATGCCCGAAAGTTGGAATACCGGCAAACTTCCCTAGAGGCTCAAATTTAGCGCACATCCAGGCAGCTGTCTGTCTGTGATTCTCTCAGAGTTTTACCCAGGACTGTATAAAGTGTAGTTAAACTTAGATATACTAAGCAACTGTGTCCAGCTTTAGGTACAGCTGGTGCCTGTTTCCTGTTCATACCGGTAATGCCTACATAAAGTCAATCCAATTTGCCTGTTCAGTCCATGTTGAAACCATTTCCCTGTGAGCTGTATTTGTCAGAATTTACACAAATATGATCCTGCACATAGAAAATTACAAAGAAATTACTTCTTGACTACTATTTAAGTTCACTCATGCTCACCACTTCTTTCTCTCTATGTCTCTGTTCCTCAAACAGGGTTGATTAAATTATATAAATGCCACTTTCATTATACAGAGTCTCTGTACCTAACAATAATGTCAGTTCACTAAAGCATTAACTCAGTGTGCATCAATGGTAATTTCATCAATGTAACTCTAAGGCCAAATCATCTATGCCCATTTCAAGACAACATTAGGGATTAGAGAATATTTTGCAGGCAACATCCGCCAATAGTCAACGATTTGTACTTGACCACATACTGTAATTGAGTGGCAACTCAACAAAAACATAGCTTAGATCAATGTGACCTTCTTAAGTTCAGTTTTTTTGTGGAAATACAAGAATGTCAGGTTTTATCTTTGGTTTTAAACAAAGGAATAAGAGTTAGGTTAACTATGGCCATCCTTCAAACTCTCTCAGAAGCTTTAACTCACATGTTTTTAAGACCCGTGTTGGTTCCATCATTTTTAAATAAACAGCCATAGAAAGTTCCTTGTTAGAGAGCGAAACTCTCAAACTTAACCGAAACCATTCAGAAATAAGTCAGAGATTTGTGCTGAACACACTCTGATAGGCTTGTGGATAGTGACATGATTTATGATGGGCCATCTTAACCAGATATATTCCATGCTGAGAAAACTTCAGCAATACTCCTTCAACCGCATTCCAGTTTGACTACCCTTTAAAGTAACATTTAATGGAGCCATTTGGTTAATTGCTCTTGTGCGGATAGAGAAACATGTAGGTGAACATTTAAAGATTACACGTAGGGTTCCAGTTACACTTTCAATCTTCACCCCGGAGGGAGAATGAGTGAATAGAGCAGAGACAGGCACATATAAGGAGCCATAAAAGCCCAGACACAGACGGAGTAAGAACAATGCTTTTCTCTCTGCTCTATTGCTCCCTCCATTATCCTTCAAGACAGAAATACAAGGATTCAATTAAAAGACCATGTAGTGACCTTAACACACATGCACATGCGTGAACACACACTGCGTTGACGTATCAATTAATCACTGTCTGTCAGTTGACCATTATAGCCTGTGTATCCTCACTGGACCATGGGGATCATATAAAGTATTAAATTGTGTATTTGTAAAATGTTTTATAACGACCATCGTTATTCCCAGTTCTTAAAATGCTGTTCACTCCAGTGGGTTGTGTTGTTTTGTGTGTGTGTGTGTGTGTCTAAGTCATTAGTATGCGATACTGTTCCGTAGTTGTGTTATTAAACTAAATGACAGACTATGGCCTGAGCCCCAGGGCTTAAATTAACACAGTAGGAAACTTTGTCCATTAAATTTTCATTGGAATCAAAAGCCATTTTGTAGTTGATTCTTAAAATTGTAATATTGAATGTCATTTATTTTCATACAGTGGAAAATTAAAGTCACTGGCTCTGGTCGCCCCATTGCTATTGATGTCTTGGTCTGCATGAACAAATCTTCTGTTATACTTACCGTTTTGTAAAGATAAATTTAACCACAGTGTCATTTATTAAGTATGCTGCAGAGCAAGAGGCACAGCCCTGACATATTGGTATTTTTAAATGACATTAGTATAGTTTAAATCATTTTCCAAATAGATGCTCCATTTGCTGCACTAGATACCTGCAGAATATGGCTGGTTTGGTGTAAGTCCATCTTTAACCAAATTGTGGATGCCTTCATTTCCTATTTAACATTGGTATTTTTTTATCAATTGACAAAAAAACACTTGCTTACAGACTATTTGTACTGTTATAACTTTTTTTTCATCTGAATGACTATACACCAAGTCAGCTTTCATATGAAGAACACTGAATGTCTTGAAGTCCTTGTTATAGAAAATGTGGTATTTGTTCCTTATTATTATGGACTCATTAATCCGTGTTGTATTTTATTTATAGTATAGTTTAATACTCCCACACTCCAAGGTATTGTTGGAAAAAAAAAAGTTTTTCATTGCTCCTCCTGGGTGTGATGTGATATTACTACCTGAAGTGCATCTCTGCAGCAAGGTGAAGTGTAGAATCACTGGAGGTCAGCAAGCACATGATTTATTTCAGGTAGCATTGGGGTTAGTGACAGAACAAACCACAACTAAGCAAAAGCTTGTCAGACAGAGATGATGGGAAGAAGCTGCAAAGTAAATCATTGCACAATACTCATAAAGGTAGACCCCAATTTATTGCACATCATAAATATACTGTCTAAATACTTTGAAGCAAGCCTTCATCTTTTTTAACTCGTCTGTAGCGACCATTGTTTGGTACATGTTTGTATATGCTGGTGAACTATTATATTGCATTCAGCGTGTGCTGTTCAGTCGCCATTCTTTGTATATTTTCAGGTCCTGACATCAATCTCACTGCATTTCCAGAGCTTTAGTGTCAGCTTGTGAAAACCCCAAATAGTCCATCCATTTGATGTCACCTCAGCTCCTTTGCTTGAAGGCAAAAATCTGTCTCATCAAGGCAAAATAAGAAAAAAATTAATTACATCGCAACTCACTGCAACTGTTCTTTTTTTTTTTTTTTTTTTGCTGAAAACATAATTAATTCTAGTTTCATTTTGTTGACTGATTATACCCTTCATTTGGTTCATTGTGTTTAGTCCAGAGACTTCACATGGGAAATACAAGGTTGTGGGGAATATGCCTTTTGTCTTCGCTTTTAATTTTGGATGTATTATAAAAGTTTTTTGTTTTTTTCATAAACAGAAACATTGGGCCAAATGCCTTCAGGCAACAAGCCATGCCAACACTCAGCTATTCACTCATTGCATTCATGTACATCTGAATGTTTGCCAAGATTTGTGTTGGGCATGTATGTGTAGGTTTTATGACTGTGTTTTTTTGTTTGTGTGTGTGTGTGCGTATGAGTTCACAGTTTGGCTCTGTGACTCTGAGAGTTGTGTGGCCGCTTGTTTCCTCTAACAAGTCAAAGAGATACTCATTACTGCAGGCAAGGTTATGCGCCTCAGTGTGGATGGACTGCATGCAGTAAAATATGAAAAGTTGATAACAATGTGACCACAGCTGACCTCTACAGTCCAACATTTAAAAAAAACAATCAGATCTCATTTATTTCAAGCTAACAAGTGCCTCACTGAAAAAATACAACATTTTCACAGAATAAGAACCAGCTTTATTTGGCCAAGTATGCAAACACACAGGGAATTTGACTTGAATATGGATAGAAATAATAAGAACAACAAGTTGGGAAGATGGGGTGGCCTCTGTGGATCAGGCTTGCTCCAGTGCATCCCGCAGATACTTGATTAGTTTGGGATCTAGTGGGGATCTCATGTTTTTTTTTTGTTTTTTTAAGTGTTCCTAAAAAGTTTTTTTGTGTGTGCCTGTGTCAGGCTGCATCCTGCTGGGAATGGCTTCTGTAAGTAACATCCACACAAATGCCAGGTCCAAAAGTTTCCCAGCAGAGCATTGCATTGTCACAAGATGGTCACTGTTATTTACTTCTTGTGTCGGTGGTTTTAATGTTGTGGCTGATCAGTGTACAGTACCGCAGCTCAAGTGTAGATGATGGCAGTTTATAGTGTAAACAGTGCATGTATTGGATATAAATATTGAATGAGTGGAGTAATTACAATATTTACAGTGTATTTGACATTTGCATATATTAAAGGAGGAGCAGGGCGGTGCAATTACACTGTAATATAAATATGTGTATAATCTGTCATAAAAGTGGGTGTTTAGCTGTTGGAGGGAGGATTATCTCTGTATGAGTGTTAACTAATCAAAGAAGGCCTGTGGTATGACACTGTCACATGTGTGGTTGTTTTAGTGCACAGTGCTCTGCAGCACCTGTCAGAGGGGAGGAGTTGAATCAGGTTGTCTCCAGAGTGCGATGGATCCGCTGTGATGTTTTCCTGCGAAAGGAAGCAGGTTTAGTCTAGGATGATTTAATCAATCAAGTCAGTCTGCACATGTATGAGATTATTTAATTATGTTTTAATTAATCTACAGAATATTATGTTTCTTGAGGATCTTTGTTGTTTGTTGCCACTAGAGTGTGTGTGCTCGGAGTCTGTTTCAGTGCTTGTGTACACGTGTTAGTCATGTTGTACTAGTCCCCATAACATAAATCACCAAATGTGAAGGTTGAAGGTCAGGGTAAGGTTATGTTTAGGTTAAAAGTGGGGTTAGGGATAGGTAAGTAGTTTTTATGGTAGCTGTTATTGGAATTTAATAAAAGTCGGTGTGAAGTCCACTAACGTCACAGCAAAGCTGTGTGTCTGTGTGGGTGTGTGTTCTCCACCATCATATTTCTTCTACATTCTCCCTCTGTCTCTCTCCACCCCATCTCATCCTCTCCTTCCTTCTCGTCTCCCTCCGTCCATATATCTCTCTAACGACTGTCCCTTTAAGGTACTGTCAGTCCTGACACCTCCCCTTTAACTGCCAGCAGACACATGCAATCCGTCTCTACCTATCTACAAAATACAGGTGTGTGCTCTTGCAGGCGCGGACAACATTTGTGTACGCCTCACATTAGTGTCTGTCCCTTCAGGTATATCTATTCATGTGTTTCTTTGCCCGTTTCTATGTGTGAGAGGCGTTTTTTAATGGTAAGTGATGGGGTAGCCAGCAGCCCAAACAAGCTTCAGCTCAGGGGGGGACAGCTCTCACTATCTATCTAACTGCCTGAGAGAGAGAGAGAGAGAGAGAGGCTGAGACAGACAGAAGGTGGGCAGGGAGGAAAAACAATGCACACATTTATCACTTAATATTGCATGCAACAACTTCTTTTGCAACAAAGGAGGCACACTGCTTATGATTCAGCTTTAAATCGGGTTGAATAATACCATAATGAATTCATGAAACTCTCAAGGTAACCCTGCAGAATCTGCGCGTAAGAAATAGAGGAAGCAGTATTCTACTGCGCAATAAAGGACCGGGTCTTTAATGTGCATCAGTTCTTGTCTGTATGAGTCTCAGCATGTTTGTTTTGCAACCTCTGGGGCTGACAGGAAGGTTAATCCACTATTCAACCCCACTCTGAGTGTGTCTCTCTCCTTGGGGGTGCACAGAGAGTGGTGATGGCCTCTGTCACCTTCAAAGACAAGAAGCCCCTTCCTCCATGATCCACCACAAAGGGGTTTATCATCCCCGGACATCACAACAAGGATGGAACCTGCAGGAAAGCACGGCTGTTTGCACTGCTGGACGCCGATAATTGTGGATAAAGAGCGGCACACACACACACACACACATATGAGACTGAATGACACTGGTGACATATGACAAGATAAAAGGAAAGGCTGTACATGTGGGCCGACACTATTTAAAAAATATATGTCTTTATAAATGCATGTTTTGCACAAAGACCTACAGATAAGCCTCGGTAGCTGCACTGAAAAAAGTGATTTTGGAGAGAGGTAAATGTAATATATGTAAATCGTATAACATTTACTTGATAATTGTAGTTAACTGTGGAATTATAAAATAATGGGTAAATTAAACACATACTACCTATTTATTAACAGTAAAAACTGTGTATTGAAAAAATAGGGTAAAATATACCCAGAAACTCTGAGTCCTGTGCTTCAAATCGCGCACGCGTCAGACGGTGTGTTTGAGCGGGACACAGGAAGTCTTCAAGGCTATCTTCCTCTCGCTGCCGGCAGCCATTGAACTTCGGAAAGAAAGGTAAGCTAAGCTTATAAGCCTATTGGTGTGTATAATAGCGCGAATGTAAATTATATTTTATGAAATGATGAGATATTCCACTTCACTTGTATTCGGCGTGCGTCTGTGTTACGTACTATTACTTGAACCGAAAGTTTGAACCCGTTGCTGTCGGCAGCATGGTTGTTTTACCGTCTGGACCTTTTTTATATATAGTCTAAGAGTCTGTATGGTCGGGACACATCATTGGAGAAACACCACTGAGTCACTAACTCACTCAGTACTCACTCAGTAGGCTACCCCTCTATTCCTCCTCCACACAAACAGGCTCCGCGACGTGCTACATTACTAGCGTTAGCTCCGTTAGCTCCGTTAGCACAGCTAGTCGGGTCTCTGCCGGTCCGTTTATAAACAAAATGATTAGCCCTACTAATTACCTCGTAGCTTGTGTACTGCTCACGTGTGAAATAATTGCTTTGTTGTGGACAAGGTTGAGCTCCTACAGTTAAACATCAATCTGTGAAATGTTTAAAAAATGTTTGTTTTTAAGGAATTCAGTCTCAGTGTATGTAAACAGTATTTTGACTATATTGCATCTCCCTACAGTCACAGAGCGTTGAGGAAAAAAGGGATGAAGTTGCTGCCTCACTGAATACCTGGGTGAAAGACAAGATGATCTTTTCCATGACTGTCAGGTAGGCTATGTCATTGATAACAGGTGACTGATTAACCTGATCCTCATGTCTTCCTCTGCTCTGAACTCCTCATTTTGTCTGCTCTCCTCTTCTATTTTCCTCTCATTTCCTCTCTCTCCCCTCCTCGTCTCTGCCCTAATCAGCTCTCCCATGGTATCCCCTCTTCTCCCCTTCTCCTTTTGTCTTCTGTCCACTCCCCTTTGCTCTTCTTTACTCTGCAAGATAAACTGAAATGTATTGGAACAGCATCTTAAATAATATACGTAAATTAAAAATGTGTATGCTTTTTGTTTCTTTCTTTTTAACATGTAGGAATGTGAGGGCCACACGGACAAAACAAGGCTGAGGAGGATCCATCAGATGTGTGTATTGTGATTGATGTCAAAAGCAGCAGAAGAACACATATGAAGCTTTTCAAAAACTTTTTTTGGAGCTTGACGGGCGAAACTACTGAAGAAGGTCCACAGCCTCAAAAATAAGCTCTGCAATAGGCACACATGTCCCCTCTTTACCTCAAGAGGATCTTTTGTCTGAACAGAGCTAGATGGAGTTGTGAGAGTGTCATTTTTCTTTTTCTTCTTTTTCCCTCCACTGCTCTGTAAATGTCAGTAACTTACGTTTCTGTTACTTTAGTTTGTTAAACTGAGAAATTCATTATTTCATGGATTAAAAACGTGTATGATCACCATCTTAAAGACTTTGTGTGTGTGTGTGTGTGGGGGGGGGTAAATCTTATTAACTTATGTGAATTAACTTTCAGTAGTAATTATCAGGTATTACCTACTAAGCAATCAAGAGTGAATTTTACCCAATTTTAATGAGTAAGTAGTTGTTAAATATATACAGACATGTTAGGTAAATATAACCCAATTTATTTTAGTATTCTATAGCTTTTTATTTCAGTTATTTTATACTCAAAATATGGAATTAAATCTACCCAATAAAAGTAGATGCAAATTGTTACCTCAAATTTATTGGGTAAATTCTATAGGTTACTTTTTTCAGTGTGCATGCTGTCTGCTGGAAGAAATTGGTTCTGTCTGGTGTCACCGAGCGGGCCTCTGATTGTGTGTGTCCATGTGTGTTGAAGCATTTGTATATGAAGGTTGACAAGATTTACACTGCCTTTAGATTTGAATCATTGTCTGTGTGTGCATGTGTGTATGTTCTTTTATGCTTTTTTACAAATCATTTAAGGTAGAATATTTGAATCGTAGTTCAATAAATAGTTAGATTATAGTTATTCATTTTGAATTAAACACATTCAGTTACACACATTAACTTTCCTCTACTTTTGATCTGTAGCCTGTTGCATTACACTTTTCAAACAGAGAGCTAACATCTCTTTCTGTCTTTCACTCTCGCCCAATGTGATAAATGGAGCTGGCTGATGAGTGGGCTGTAAGGGTGGCCCAGCTTGGGAGCTTATGTGTGCGTGTGTGTGTGTTGTTCGTGCTATTGAATTTACGTGTGCGAGTGTGTGACTAATTTAATGGATAGCATTCCACCGTGGTCAAGGACCCCTCCACAAACATACAAAACTACACTGGCGCACTGAAATACACACAAAGTTCAGGGTGGGTAGTGGATGACTGATTTACAAGACACAGCGGTGACTATTGACTACATGTACTGTAACCTAAAAAATGACTGTGTATGTGTGCGCGTGTGCGTGTGCGTGTGTATGTGTCACTCAGGCTAGTGTTGTTAATCAATCACTCACAACAGACCCTGAACTTTGAACAGCGGTAAAGGAAATAAATCTACTGGACATGTAGTGGAAGAAGAAGGATGGAGGGGAAGGATGGTGGGGTTTTTTTTGTAGCTTATGAGGAAGATGCTCATTTTGGAATCAGTATAAATAATGTACCAATCCTGGGTTGCATGTAACACGATTTGCTTGGGCAGAACTTAAATAATGGAGTAGAGAAATTTACACTTGAACTACAAATACTGATGTATTCTCAAAGTGAAGATTCAGATCTAAGTGACACAACACAGCTGCGGCTATTGCAGCAGGTTATTAACCTATTTCAGTTTATTGTGATCCCACTAACAAATATGTGATGAAATGCCCAGATTTAAGGATCATTTTGTCTAATAAAGATGTTTTATTTACAGTATATTTATTAAGATGTATTATTTCAGTATATCAAAACCTAAGCACAGTGCACACATGTACAAAGATGAAAACGCATGTCACGATCAAAAAGATCTTTCGCTTTGTCAACAGCTCAGTCTTCCCTCAAGGTCCTAAAGCAGTGCAACCAACTTAGAGGCACCAGTGTGGCTCCAATTAGATTACTTTTTCTCATAAAATAAAATATTAAATATTGGTTTACGGCACACACATGCACAAACAGAAGTCAGAATCTTGCACTGTGGCATAAGTATGACGATTTAAATGAACAGAAGACCTTTGAATGTGCGTGTTTGTGTGAGAGCGCGAATTTCTCTGATGATCGTATGAATATTAACAAGAGACTGCATGATGAAACGGTACTGAAATAAGAGAAACTGATGTTAAAAAACTAAAATAAATACACCATCAAATAACAATACAGTGACCAAATATGGCAGATATTATTTAACGATTGGCTTTAAAAAGAATATGTTTATTTTGGGGACATTGTCCTTTAAACTAAGAGCCAAAGCAAGACCAATGACATTCAGATCAGCTGCTTAATACTTCATCTTTTAGTTTATATACACCACTTTCGGAGCAGCTCAGAAAAACATGGAAAACAGCACGGGCTGTTGACCTGGCCTCCAAATTCACTAGATCCCAAACTGATCAAGTGGGATGCACTGGAACAAGCCTGATCCACAGAGGAGCCCCTCCTCAAGTTCACAGGAGATATTAGGCAGGTGGTCATGATGTTATGGCTGATCAGTTGTATTGGTTTAATAAAATCAAAAGAGCCCATTTTTGCTGTCCACATTTAAGTGACCAGTATATTACACTATTATACTTTTATCCTGTGCTCTGAGTGGGAAGAAAAAATCGTGGCAGGAAGCGAGGCAGTAGGTTGTGCAGGTCGTTATACATATAGAAAGCATCCTGCCTTGTAGGGACGGGAGTAAGGTGGATAGTAAATGTTCGTTAAATTGACACAGTTACTGTTTTCCCGATGGGAGAAGTCAAGAAGCGAGTGAGTAAAGGGAAAGATAGATGGAGCAACACAGAGAGAGACTGGAGAAAGAGATGGTTCAGAGCATTTTGGTTTGTGGGGTCAGGCCGTGGGGTCAGTATCGGCTCAATAAAATACACACAAACTAAAAGGCACATTCACACGCTCATACCCACACGAGCACACTTTGTCGAGCTCACAGAGAAACACTCCCAGTGGTCTCTCAGCGGTGTTACTTCAGTGGTCAGGGACTAGTAACTACACATACGGACACTAGCTGAGGGGAAACTGCCTTACAAATTTTAACACAACGCTCTCGTCTCCATTGCTTTTGATTAGGAATATATATATATATATATTAATTAGGATCCCAATCTGTTTTTCATTTTAATAAATAGCTTGGCTTCAAGGAGGTTAGCATTAACATACGTATGTGTAATCAGGTTCTTTATAGGGCAGCATATGTAGCCTTTTGGTTTTATGTCAGGTGCCATTGGACATTGTTAATTCTTAACGGTGAATAAAATCTTATTCTACATTTAATGTGAACATCTGTCTATGGTCACATTATTGTGGTGATTTATTAATGTATTACTTACCTTAAGGCCATTAAGTTCTGCTACAGTACCAGCTAAAGTTAGAGAGCACTCATTTTTGCGTATTTCATTATTTTTGCTACTTTATACTATGTAGAGCAAGGCAGAGATTGCTGGAACTACTTAATAACACATTTAAGTTGTAAAAAGCTAAGCAAATGACTTTGAATTAGATTTTGTATTTTTTATTTAATTTTTTTAGAAACCCCTTTGGCTTTGATAATAGCTTTGGACTCTATAAGGGTGTTACCAGGAGCTTTTCCAGCTGTCACGAAGGAGTTCCCGCATGCTGAGTCCCTTTTGGCTGCTTTTCGTTCTGTGGCCCATTCCGATTCACCCCAAACCATTTCAAATGGGTTTAGTTTGGTTGATTGTCGATGCCTGGTCATCTAATGCAGCACTCTATCACTCTGCCTCTTGGTCAAATGGCCCTTGCAAAGCCTGGAGATGTGTTCTGGGTCATTGATCGGTTTGAAAGGCAAACGGTTAAAGGATCTCCTCCTCTGTGCTTCACGGTGGGAACTCCACACTGAAAACATTAGTTTATCTCGTATGCATATCACAGAGACACAGCAGCCAGACGCAAAAATCCAAATTTCCTCTGCTCCATTGGTCCATTTGTCACGTTTCTTGCCACAATCAGTTGTCTTCTTCTATTCTCTCTTCCTTTACAGTGGATTTGGATCTCATTTGGAACAACAATTAACATCTTAGATCTAAAAAAGTCCACACTGATGTCAGTCAGTGCTATGGTAATGTTGCCCATGATAACTTTTTTTTAGTAAAATCAGATTTTGCAACTGCTCATTGAAACCGTGTGATTATACCAGAGTCGTTATCTTTGCAAACACAAGTGTTCATGGAACCTGTTTAATTTTAGGTTCTGGTATGCAGCCACACCACTCCCATTAATATCTTTGCCAAGCACATGTCTCTATGTGTGTCTGGAGGCTGTAAGATGAGTCACTGATGTAATTAAATGATGTAGTTCACATCAGATATGGTGTGACCTGAGAAATAATTTTTCAGCACCACACAAAATCTTACCTTGCGCAGCTCTTCTGTCCGCATGTCCTTCTTTGTTTTTTATTTTTACAGTTTATCTCTTCAGACCTTTTCCTCTTTACTTCATAGCAGTAATAATGACAGAATATCTTTTCCCGGCTGGCAATAAAGACACCATCAGATACAAAGGAACGAGAGACAAAGAGAGGAGAAACACAGAAAGGTGGTCTGGCAATCACATTAGCAGGGCTGCATGGTTGCTTTTTGGGAAAAAAAAAAAAACATAGAGAGAATGGTCCATCTCTTTATGTGTGTTTATGTGTGTGTGATCTTGTGCGTTGCCCCCTATGTTTTTGTACGTGTGTGAGAGAGAGAGAGCAAGAGGGAGTGAGCCGAGAAAGCACTCTGCTGATATTAGCTAGTTCTTCATTCACTTGCTAATGTGATTTCACTCTGTACACAAAACACACATACGCGTACACATACACCAGCGCACCCACTCTCCCGCGGGAATAGACTCTGAATACCAGAGGCCCCTCTGCTCCATCCGTATGAGAATTTTGGTTTTACCTCATAAATCTGAAAGCACATAAATCCAGAGATAAATTGTAACCCAGGAAATAGAGTGCGCTCTGTGTGTGTGTGTGTGTGTGTGTGTGCATGTGTGGGTGCATATGTGTTGAAAGTTTGTTTCTGCTGGAGTGGAGCATTGCAAATAAGATATTACAGAGAAGAGAGGAGAGAAAGAGAACGGGTTTAGGGTTATTTTCATAACATATTTACCCTTTTTTCATCAAAAAGCTCCTGACAGTTCCATGAATCCAAACCGATATTTCATTTTCTTCATTATTTTCCTGTGGCGGAAATCTTTTTGAATAATACATCTAGTTGAATATAACAATGACTATTATGGTGCAAGAATGCTATAATTTTTCTTCGACATCCACAATAACTTAGCCTTGGTTGAGTGAAAAACTCAAAAGATGTTGTAGAAATGTTGACATATTTGCTCAGGTAAATACTTTTATATTGTAATTGTTCACTATTTTCTATACCTTGAAACAAATTCAAATTAAGTTAGATTAAAGTATCAACAAGTTTCTTGGCCATTCAAAGCAGTTGCTGGGTTGGTTGTCACAGCATCATACTACCAACTCTGGAGCAAGTTCAATGTTAACATAATTAGATTTCAACTGCATAAGCTAGCTAATTCAGCCAAATCAGATGCAACTTGTGCAGCTTGAGAGGAATTATTAAAGTGGACAGAACATGTAGCAAGATCATTGTCAGACTTTTTTTGAATGTATTTGTGCACAGTTAGGCATGCAGAAAAATCTAATGAAACATTGTGTTTCTGGATCATAGGCTGTATAATGATAAACAACCGAACTGCTCCTCAAAAGTGAAGCCAACGCCAGTAGAGCTCCCCCTGGTGTCTGGCTGCAGTATAGGTCATAAGCTCCACCTCCTCCATGTTAGTGGATGGGATAAAACACTAAAATACACATCAAATATTTTTCTTTTTTTCAAGGATGGCTTCAGTCATTTTAGGTAGTTAATATAATACTTATGCACAGTCAAGTGTTCATTTTTCTGATACGTTTAATTTTTTGATGCTATAGATCAGAATGTGATATCATGATAACTCCAAGTTGCCATGCCAACTGCTCTGTGAAGTGGTCCAGTAGGGGTTGGAAAAAAATAAACAACTAACAACAGTGTATTATCCAACATTTCCTTGTAGCTGGTGAAGGTAGAGCAGAGCGCAGAATTAAGCGTGGGCGTGTCATCGATATCGCAACTTCACATGGCTCCACTCTTGAACCGCACTGCACAGACTCTGGATCCAAACTCACAAGATGCTGCCGCCCTTATCCCCAGGAAAATAATGTCAGTTTATGTAAGGAAGTGAGGATGCGATATTTATATAGAGTCTATGTTGGATATGCACAAGGTGTTCTAAAATAATCTTCTGGATGATCTTAGTTTTTCCTGGACACTTAACATGTGAAGACATTAATATGCTGTAAAGCACATTAACATCAGTAATTGTCCTTGCTGTGAATAATAAGGAATAAGGAATAACAATGATAGAATGCCTTCATGTAATTGGCATCAGCAAATATCTGAAAAGGACACACATTTGTCACTTTTCATTGCTTTCTGCTTTTAGAATTTGATTACCTTAAGCCACTAAGCCGATTCTCTCATCCAGATTTATTGTTTCTTTTGTCCCTGTTGTACAAGGACACATTACTTAGTTTTTACTTATTTTAACTTTGCATGTGAAAGTGTCAAAGTCTTCCAATCATAAAACTGAGCTGACTTGATCATAGTTTCCTGTATCATATGACATCCGGTATATCTTAGTCAATGATCATATGGTCACATGTTCATTTAAAGATTAAATCCAGCTGTTCTAATCGAAACCTCACTTGTTTCAAGAACAGATCAGCAAATCTTGAATCTTTTAAGCAACGTGTGGAGAATAATTCATCTCTCACACTTTTTATTACTGAAATACTGTGTGCCACGTTTTGAAATGAGCTTGTCTGTCATCCAAGTCCTACGTGGGGATCATTCTTCGCTAATAATATCACAATTATAGTGCCATTCCTACTACTGCCAATTCTTTGTGATTCACTGTGTCTTCCTTTCCAAGTTTCCTGTGTTGCTTCATGCGTGGCATTGAGTTTGATATATTGTTTACTGCAGCACGACTGAAAAGTCTGCATGTGAATGTGCATATATCATTTCCTATTGGGGTTAAGCGTAGTGACACACTGTGCATCGTTACACACACATCATTCTAACACGATTCCCGCATGCTGGCTTTAACTTGAGAAACACCATAAGGACAGATGATAAATTGAAAAGAGAATGGGGTCAGGAAGGTCAGGAAGTTCATATAGAGAAAATCAAATTGCTAAAAGAAAAAAAAGAGGAAGAATGGCATATTTAAAAGATGGAAGATGTGATCAGAAAATGACTAAACCTGGGAATCCAGCAGAGACACATGACCTGCAGCTTGGGAAATTAGAGACAGAGATGAAAAAGATGGTTGGGTAGTTTTTTTTTTTTTAGAAAGTGGTCACCATTTGAGCTTCGGTTTTGATATCTGACGAGATGAGCAAGAACAGAGAAATTTGATGAAATCAGAACCAACATGTGAGTGTGGCGGGGGCCACTAAATGAGACAATGTGCAAAGCAAGCCGACAGGGGAGATGCAAGCTTGCAAGAAGGTGTGAAGGACGGTTTGGATGATCAGAACAGCAGATACACAGAATGATTAGCGAAAAGTGCGTGTGCAGGAGAGGAAGACGTTTAAATTAACAAGTCAAGTAAAATAGGGGGACAGGCGCGAGATGGGGAAAAAGGATGAGAAGAAAGGCTAGGAGAGGGCAGAGAATGAATAAATATTAAAAGGACTCTGTGAGGGGGTGAAAAGAATAAACAGTAGGATGGAGAGGTGAGAGGAGAGGTGACAGCAGATCCATAATGGAGAATAAAAGCAAGGTAAGAGGCAGAGAAATATGAAAGAAGGGTTGACAGGTAGAATAGGTGTAAGGCTGAGTGCAGGTTATTGAAGAAACTGCAATTGTTTTTGGGCTGATGGAAATCTTAATAAATGAAAACATGGTGGAGACCTGCATCCTTTCTCTTACCGCAAACACATTTGTGTCCTCAAGTGTCTTGATTCCGGATAAATATACACTCAAACACACAATGAGATTTCTGTTTACCTGGTTCGAAAAAATATCACGTTGTCTCCACTCCACTTTGGAAATGAGGAAGAATAGAAGTGCAAGGTTGAGAAGGAAGAAAAATGCAATGCAAAAGACAGGGAGGTATATCTACGAGAGTGCAGGGGAAAGGGAAAAAAAGAGATGAGCAAAACTGAAGAGGAGGGCGGAAGAAGGGAGATTTAGGTGGATAAATGCCACAGAGGGAAGTGTAGAGAGGAGATAAAAGGGGAGGAAGTGTGGAAGGGTGGTGGACGGTAAGAGAGCAGAAAAAAAAGAATGAATTAGGTGACTTAATGCTAGAGGAAAAGATTGTTGGAAGAGAGAGAGAAAGCAGAAGGAAGGAAGGAAGGAGGTGAAATTAAAGGAAGAATGGTAGCTGCAGGACAAGAAAAAAAGAAAAAGTGTCGCAGTGGCAGCGAGACAGTTTGGCTCCTTTCCATACCTGAAAAAGCCTCTGCTGGCCTTCCTTTCCTCCTCCTCGCTTCCACCTCATTTAATTCAAGGAATCTAAACACTGAAGGTCCACCTGGGCAGTTGTGTGTAAGCATATTTTTCGAGGACAAACTCAAACATGTGGAGTGCAGATTAAAGGCAGCCTTGCCCTTCTGCTTGACTGCCGTTTTATTGTTTACTGATATGTGCTCTGGCCTATTTTTGTATCACTGGTCAGACTGCCTTTTTTTTTTTTGGCACACTCTCTGTTGAGTTAACCCTTATTTATATTTTGGTGAAATCAGAGTTGTGTTTGTTCTGCCTCAGTGGCTCTATGCCAGGTAGTGGTTAAAGCAAATCTGAGAAAGCAGTGTAATGAAACTATAAATAGTAGGAGAAATTATTTCTAGAAGTCATTCTGTCTCGCAGGTGTAGATTACTTGAAAACTCTTTTATTGTGCAAATAGAAAACAGAGAATGTATTAAAAGTTTTGAATACATCGGAAAAAGCATGTATTATACACCGATCAGCCACAACATTAAAACCACTGGGAGATGCACTGGAACAAGCCTGATCTACACAGGCCCCTCCCCTGAACCTGTAGGACCCATAGGCCCCATTCTATGATGAGTTACAACTGTTTTGGAGGCACAAAGGAGACCCACACAATAGGTCATAATGTTAAATTGCATGTTAAAATGTACAGTTTAAGGCTTTCAATCGATTAATCGGCAGCCAACTTTATTTAGGCCAAACTTGCAGACACATCTGTTTTTTTTCTTCTTTTCATTGTCTCAATAGAGTCAAAATTATAAACACACGGCTAATGTTTGAACTGTCTGGTTGTGTTTCTGTGTTTCTACAGGTTAACAGGATTCCAGATACCTTCCCCGGTCACCAGTACCGGGAATGTCTTCTCTTTGAGGTTGACCAGTGACTTTGCCGTCTCTGCACATGGCTTCAAACTCAACTATGAAGGTCAGAAAACGTCCTTTTGTGTTTGTATTCGTGTGTCTGGTTGGAATGCAAAGATTTTGTTGGCTGTGGCCCAATAAACAAACACTCTTAACTTCTATAAATCAGGAAATGTACAAAAAGAAAGGAAGATGCACCACAAAAGCTCAGAGAGCCCTTCAGAGAGCCCTTGCCTTTGAATGCAGAAGTAAATGAGATGGTGCACTGTGTGTTGTTTACCGGCTCAAGCTGATATTTGCTTTGACACAATGCACTTTAAGAAAACAAAATATCACTCAGAATTTTTTAAACTTGAGGTTCTGTGTTATTTTGTTTATTGTGGTGCTATTGTAGAGTTGCTGATTCCTATCTGCTGCGATTCCTTTGAGCGACTATTCAGATTCTGAAGGTTTTCAAGGAGAACTGTCTTGTCCTGAACTCAGTCCACATTTTTTGACTCCTATCCACTCAGCGCAGGAAAGGACTCCCTAATGGGTGACAAGTTCATTCCTTTTCAACAAGGGACGCTGTCAAACTTACCAAATCAGAGGGGAGAGGAAAGCATGAGCAGAAATAACAAAAAATGTAAGCTCACTGAAGGTCCTGTGTTGTAGACCTTGAGGCATAAAAAACAGAGGCATTTTGAGGTAATTTCCATGACACAGAACATCACTCTGCAAACTGATTCATTTTGACTCAACAAAGCCAATCGGTTGTGCACTAAAACACATTATTTATACAGTAAGTACAAACCATTTAAATTCAGCTAAAACTGGCAAATTCTCTCTCCTTGGGGTCTTTGTTAACACTTCAAGCGTAAAAATATTGAATATGACTTCTAATTAACCTTTTTATATTTGTTTTCTGCCAATAAATTCTAACATCACAACAGAGAAAACATTTTTTAACATTTACTTCCAAGAGCGAAAGAGGAGGAGAGCGAAGACGGAAGTTGGCCTGTTGCGGCGGTAGCGCCTTTTTGCCCTCTTGCTTTAGGGCCCGAGTAAACACCACGGTGCCATTTTCACAGATGAAAGTAGCGATACAAATGGCTGAAGCGATGGTTAAAATTAGAGCTCACTATGTTCCGACACCTTTTTCCTGTGTGCTAGAAAGATTTCCGATTAGATTTAGATTAGAAAGACTTTGATGTCCTCCACAGCCCAGTTAGTTCCGAAGCATAAACTCGTTTACCAGAGGCGCGCACATTATACTAAGAAAACTGACTAAAGCTAGTAAGTACACATTTAGGTTCATGTTTACGCACTGAGCAGATTCTTAACAGCTTACAAGATGACTCTCCTCTATACAATCCCTTATGTCCTCTAAAATCTAATAACCATTAAACGTGAGGTTTTGCATTTTGCAAAACCTCACAGTGACCAAGGTATGATCATGCAGTTACTTTAACCCATCCGGTCAATCATCTCTCACACTATGAGTTACCTAGCAGATAGAGGAATAGGATGTCATGTTAATGCACGATTTGTTCAGCAGTCTAGTGTCCTGCTGGGACTTTTTGTTCTGAGTGTGGATCATGTAGGCAGCACTGCAGTCAGGATTTGAAAAAAAAAAAAAAATAACGAATTACACTAGACTGTCAAGAGGCATTTGATCACACACAGCTAGCCTGAATTAGAGTCATCTAGGTGACCTGATGGCTAAGAGGTGAGGGCACATCCCGCATGGGTGAAATTCCCCTCAGGAACTTCATCCTTGGTTCAACTCTCAAGCACCACATGCATGCAGTTTAGATCATCGTGTTGCCTTATCATTTCATCTCCTGCATAATATTCCTATGGTATCCCTACAACAGCTTGGAACCAGCTTGCTTCTGTAAATGTGATAATTGTAAAATATTCCCAGGGTTACTAATTAGGATGTAATGCTTGGGAAGGCTAAAAGTCTTGAGCGCGTCGCACACACGCATATAGATGCAGCAAAGTGTTGGCTGTTTTTTTCCACAGTATGAAAAACAAAAACTCATGAGCTGATATATTTAAATTACGGGTGGACGTGTGAGTTGGCTGAAAAACAACAGGTAATTTCAGCTGTAATTTTTACTTGGAGTGGGTAAAGAATAACACTTCTGTTCATGCTCCATATGCCTGGATCAAGATCACTCACCAGTGCAGGTGATATTAAAATGACCCACCTCCCCCTTCATATGCACCACGCACTGTTTGCTTGGCACCACAAAACCACAGCTGGTGTGCATGTTATGGTAAAAACACATTGAGCAAAAAACAGACTGTGCTCCTAACTTGAATCTCGACATCCCAAATAAATGCCCAACCTGAATCTAAACCATAGTCTAAACCTCCAAAAAAGTTCTAACTGTCCTTACTTTTCAATAACATCCTCTTTCCCATGTTCTTCAACTCAAATCAGTGCTCAAAAAATACAAAAATGTGTGTGCACCCACCCCACATACAGACCCACAGTGTTTGTCACTGCAATTGATGTTCAAAATGATGCACTAGTTAACTGTCCGTGTGGGTCTTTTCTGCATCCCTCCACGGGCCTCTGTGCTCTTCTCTATCTAGGTTGGTTACTTGGTGGGTGTTCATCTTGTTGATATGTGTGTCTGGTGTGCGGCATAATGACAATATCACTGATTGCAAAGAGTCTGGCTTTAAATCTCCACACATGCTGTGTCCGTGTTTGTATGTGTGTGCGCATGCCTGCGTGTGTGCATGCGTGCGTGCGAGTGTGTTTGGTGCCACTTGTATGTCGAAGCAGTTGTCCCAGATTTATTCACTGGCACAAATTTCTACTTGCTACTTGGCCCGTGTTCATTCTGTGTGATTGTGTATCTTTGTGTGTGGGTTTGTGTGTGTGTGTGGTTGTGACGCAGGAAGAGTTTGCTGTCAGAGAGAGAGCATCCAGGGGACTTATCTGAAGAGCCCCTGCTGCTGATACATTCAGCCGTTTGACTTAGTGTGTGTCTGTGTGAGTAGGAGAGCGGAAGACAGCGAGACAGAGATGCAGACTACACTTGGCATTTGCAAAAAAAAATAAAAAAGGCAACATTATGCTGATGATCTGTCTGTCTTCTGTTAATATTCTGCTTCTCTCGCTGTCCACAACGCGCAGCTAGGACGCAAATTCATACAACAAGGAGAAGGAAGGAGATATTCTCAAAAGGGATTTATTCACCCCTGTTTAGACAATTCTTGGCAAGTCGTCCGTAGTCCATGTAATCCTTCTGCCTAATCCGTTACTGGAGCCATTTCAGGTTTTTAGATTTCTGCAGGTAATACCTTAGCAACAATGCATGCTGATGATGAAAAGAGCGAGTAGGAGATGTATGCTCATCATCATTACTGAGAGAAATCTTGATTGTTGTTTACAATCACAAGTATCATTGTAAGTTTTGAAGCATTAAGAGTAAGAACTCCAGCAATCAGCGGTTCAATTATAGAAACACAATATCTGCACATCGGCAAATCAAATGAGAGCCGGCTGTCTGTTTGCCGTGACGGAACATTTTCTTTGTAGGAATGAAATTACTTGACCTCTTTGACTTTTAATTTTACGTATGCATGCATTGAAATTAAGTCAGCGTATGAAATGTTGGAAATGTAAAGGGAACATTTCAGCATTTGATAAGGTAGCCTCCTGGACGTTTTACCGCCAGGTATTCTAAGCACATAGGACTGAGAGTATACCCTGGAGCAGACTGAAAAAGATGCCTCAGGGTTTTAATATCCCATCTGGCCTTTGAATACCATGGGACCCCCATCAGGAACAGATGAGTGAGTATGAGGATGTGGATGAGGAGAAGAGGTCTGGAGGTCCTTCTTTACCGTCTAGATATGTTAAAAACAGTAGATGCGGTGCTGTGTTTCAGATGTACGCATTATATACACGTTACAAAGCAAAAGAAATAAAAACAATGCATTGATCGCTTTATAGGAAGGAATTTTGCAATCGGCAGGGCAGTGTGGCTTCATCCTCTCCTGTGCACCGCGGTGGGATACACTTTGATGTGATTGTTGGACTCCTTGAATATTTCTTCCTCTCCCTCTGAAGACTGTCAGGCCATAACTAATTCATGCACCGGCACATACCATACAGTGCGTACGTGTGCACGTGTGCGTATGTGCGTGCGTGAAAAGGGGAGAGAAAGACAGTGATGTATTATTTAGGATGATGTCGGAGGCAGTTTGATATTGTGCTGATGAGACGGAATCACAGATTATCACAGCGGTTAGACACACACATGCACTTACACACACTTATCCTGTTCTTCCTCAGCGAGATCGTCGTCGAAGAATTATTCCCTTTGTGTCTTCTGACTCTTCTGCACCGCCTTTCGCTCGTTCATCTTCTCTAGTTTTTGTTTTTATGTGATTAGGTTTATACCTGAGCTGGCTTGTGTGAATTACCTCGCCTGTATGAGGAAAACTAAAGTACAAAATAGAAGAGCTTGTCGTCAGCTTTCGCATGCTAATGGAGGAGATGGGATGTTTTTTGGAAGCTGAAGAATCACATTGCCCCCCGTTGAAAAGCCATGAAAGAGGCTATATTCATGATCTTAATGCCATCTGTGAGACGTACCCACTTTGAGGTATGTGGGAGTCAACACTTGTGTGAGCTACTGACGGTAATCCAAATAAAAAACACCCCAGCGTGTTAACCTCGAACGTGAATATACATTCCCCCCCATTTATACTTTAATACATTCAGACATATCCATGTATCCACGGGCTTCGGCACATATAGAGAAACGTAAGACGCATACAGGCATAGACATACGGTGCGCGCGGAGATACACAGCTCCCTCATGTAATCATTCTTATGAGTACATAGGCCACAGAACATGTTCCTTATTCTGGAACATGCTGCCATGTGACTAACAAGTCAGCAGAGATTTCACTTCACTCCCCTCTTCACCGCTACTGTTTTTTTCCTCCCCCCTTTCGCACGTACAGTATCTGCACTTTTTTCCTCCCTCCTGTCCTTAAGCTATAACCCTAATGGATGTCTTTTACCTTCATTTACACCTACCAGAGATAGTTTACATAGCACTTCAAGAGAAGACAAACAAAGATTATGTCTAAATTATAGAAGACGATATAGAGGATATCATGTTCAGTGGAAGAAAGTTCAAGATTTAACATGTTGTAGTAAATAAAGACTACACTGTCTGACATATGTAAACCCAAGACAAACATTTAAAAATAATTTGAAGTAATTCCTTCAGGGAGTTATTTGAGTTATTTGAAGGTAGGATTTAATTCTGACGAAGAAATGGGGCAAAGTTACATCACAGGAATTACCATATTTTGATGTGCTCACTCTTCACCCTGTACCTTTTTTTTTTTTTTTTTAAGGGACTTCAGGGGGAGTGGGGGTGTATTTTTGCAAAAAAACATGGAAGTTGCTGGCAGCTGGTTAAACACTTTGGGAGCTCTCACTGGCCAGATGTCACTGGCATCAATGGAATCGCCTCCATCTGGGCATTTATCCATCAGCTCCGCATAATATCATGGAGAGTATTACTCATACACAGAGGTGCACAGCCAGCCCAGTGACCTTCTGGGCGTGCTGAACCTCCTCCTCTCCCATCTTGATATACGACTAATGATTTCCATTTTGTAGGAGGGAGCTAGTGGAAATCTTTTTCTTTTTCCTTTTTTTTCTTTTTTTTGGAAAATGGCCATAATTGTACCGCAGCCACAGATACACAGGTTACCATAAATTATGTAACTCACTTCATCTGTGAACTGGAAACTGGAAAGTTTTTTTTTTTACTTTCTTTTCTTTCTTTTTTTTTTTTTTACTTGTGTCAGGCCCCAGTATCAATCGGACATAGTATTCTGATAAGACATCTGCTCATGTTCAAGATTTTAGTGTGACAATACAGCAGAAATGCATAAAATCCACAAATCAAGCATAACATTTTGACCATTGATAGGAGAATTGAATAACATTGACCATCTTGTGACAGTTCAGTGTTCTGCTGGGAAACTTTTAGACCTGGCATTCATGTGGATGTTACTTAGACATGTAGCACCCACTTAGACTCGATGGCAGCAGCCATCCCCAGCAGGATCCCAAACTGATCAAGTATCTGTGGGATGCACTGGAACAATCCCGATCCAGATAGGCCCCGCCCTTCAACCCACAGGACCCAAAGGTCCCACTAACAACACCACAGGACACCCTCAGAAGCCCCATGTTCATTCTCTGATGAGTCACAACTGTTTTGAAGGCACAAGGAAGACCTATACAATATTAGGAAGGGGGTCATAATAATATGCCTGATTCGTGTGTGTAGTTAATAACTTTTCTGGTCATCTGTTTCGTGTTGACGCATCAAGGAAGTGTGAAATTTTAGCAAGAACATTATTTAATGGCTTTCTGCATTAGAATTCATGAATCATCTTTTCACTGAGGTGCATTTACAAAATCTCCTGCACCAGAGTCTGAGCAGACGTCTCCATTCATTGCCACAGAGGACATGCTCCCTGAAATGTAAAATTTGAGTGATGTGCTGCAGCTAATAACCAGAGTTACAGTGAAGACTGGACAGAAAATGACTCTAGTAGTTAGTCAGAAAAGCATCCATGTTTAGAGTCTTCAGCGAGTCAGGCATTGAATGAGTATTTGTTTCTCTGGTTCTTTGATTCCCTATCAGCGCTTGATTGATTGATCTTGACTCTAGTCTCTTTAACTCGAACATGATCTGAGTGTAAAAGTCAAGTTTGTTTGTTTGTGTGTGAGTGGGCGTGTGCAGGTGATTGAGGTGCCGGCTTTGGCTGCTCTGATCTTTATCAAAGAGACCTGAGGGGACTGACAACATCCACTCCTCCGCCTATCATCCCTCCATCCGTCTGTCTCCTTCCTTTCTCACATTCGGTCATTCAGTCTGTAGCTCCCTCAGTTCAATTCATTGAATCCAGGTCAGTTAATAGCATCAAGGGGGAGAGAAGGTGACACTAATAGGATGATTGTAGGAGCTACAACTTAATGGGATCTTTAATGGGATAATAGACAGTATTATTTAGATGTAAAAGAAAATAATAATAATAAAATAAGAAGAAAAAGATTATATAAATAAAAAAGAAGAAAATTACAAATTCATTACAAGTGAAAAATACATTTTGTCACTGCTGCTGCGGGATTTGTGAAACAGCAGGAGGGGAAGCTCTGAGTCGCTCTGCTGCAGTTTGTGGGAGTATAATCCTTTTGAACACCTGCTTTTTCAGGTCTGAGCAGGTTCGTCAAACTTTTGTTGCTATAGTAACTTGAATTAATTTGCTATTTTCTTTACAATGTGACCCAAAACATATTGAAAGTAGGTGGCAGTGCCGTTTAAAAATGACTCTATCTAAAGATCTAGTGACAGCAAGGTAGCATGTGCTTTTCTTACTTTTTTAGTGCTTTTTTTTTTTTTTGCCCCCTATCTCATACAGATTCTACAGAGCGCAATACATATATTTTGCAAATGCAATACACAGAGCATACAACATGTGGGTGTGCCTGCCTACAACTATGTCTCAGTTCATACATTTAAAATGAGAGGGAAATGTCAGTTCTCTCCCTGGAGAAAATGGGTTTTGCAATCCTGAACTGAGGTGTGTAGTGGTGGTGGGAGGTGTATACTGTATATGCATATGTCCTTCATATTCCCATGTCTTTTGCAGGCAACTGTGAAGCATGTGAGATTTGAGAGGGGAGGGATGGAGTAAGATGGGAGAGGAGCATGAATCGTGTAAGGAGTTAAGGGAAGCAGAGGAGGAGTGGAAGAGGTGCAGAAACCTGAAAAGGAGGAGAAAGCAAATAACAACAAATATATGATGAGAAAGACGAAGAAACAGGAGACGATACAAAAAGAGAAGAGGAGTTCCTTGTAATAATGTAGCATGCTCCATGCTTTCTACTTCAACAGGAGAAATCAATGCTGGTTTAAAGCTGGGCGTGTGTGTGTGTTCATTATCTACAGTGTGAATGCAGCTCTTCACTGTTCCAACTCCTGCAAGGTCAGCTTCAACACAGGGGCATCAATCAAAACAATCACACACATACACACACACAGTGGCAGCAGATGTGAAAGGAAGATTGTATCAAACGGAATTTTAAAGGAAAATACAGAAGGTTTTGAATCCATACTGATTTCTTCCTGTATACGATGTCATGGACTGGACTGGAAACCACAGTGGACGGTTCAATATATGCAAACTCCTGGAGACTAAAGGAAACCACAAACATGTCAAATAAACCGCAAACATGTCGACAGGACTTAGGCCCTGGTCACATCTGATATTGAACTGTGGCCTGAGTGGTCTGATGCAAGAACACACCCAAGATGCATTGAGCATACATATGGAGGTCACATTCCTTTAGTAACACACAAACATCTTAGCCACACTGGCAAACTTAAGACCCAACTCACGTGGACACTTCCAGGGCTCAAGTTATAATCCGAGCATTGAGCAGGTCTCTAGTATAACTAATCTCAGGGTGCAGATGAAGTTATGTGGTAGCTCGAGTTAGGTGCTTTCCGTGCACTTCATTATTAATGACGTCTTAATAGCAGATCAGAACAGGGCCTTTTTACACAGACATATGTCTTATGTAGCTGTATCACTTCATTTTTTTTTCCCAAATAGTTTAACTTTCTGAGGTCTCGTGTCATAGCACTGCAAAAATGTGCTACTTAATAATTGTGCTAATGACAGATTACAACCCTGTTCTAAGTAGAGCAACAGACAAAGAATGAACTTTTCACCATTTTACAAAAGAAGTGGTACTCCTCAAGGTTATCCGCCATTTCAAAAGCGAGTGACATAAGCTCATTATCTGGATCATTGTATATAATTATATAATGGTATGGTACAAAATAGCTGCCAAATCTCTCAGTGTCGAGGCTTCAACAACCGTCCACGCAATGGATCAATTTGATGTCTGGATAATGTAATTACAGTAAATGGCTGCCAAACGTCTTAGTATCCATCCAGGGAGAATACTGTAGGTGCCTTACATCACAAGAGTCCAGCAAATGACAAATTAATGTGATACTTGGATAAAGCTAACTAATTCAATGATGTATGTATATTAAGAAAGTGCCAAGTGTTTCAAAGCCTGGAAAGCGATGGTTGTCTAACATCAAAGATTGTCCAAAAAAGTAGTCATGAGTTTGATACTTTAATAACGCAATTAGATTTAAGTGTCAAGTTTTTCAGTGCCCAGAGTGGCAAGATAGGAGCCCAACACTAAAAGAAGTCCAGCAAATGATATATTGACCTCATATCTGAATGATATTAAACGCCTTTATGGTGGAATTATGGGGAATAGCTGCCAAACCTCTCAGAGCCGGGACAGGATAGAAATTACATTAAATGATATATTGATTTGATATTCAGGTCTGTCAGACAACCACGGGCCACCTGACTAAAATATAGACTACCCTGGTACATACAGTAGTTAATGTCAGTATGTGTGTAGACGTGTGTTTGTGTGTGTGTTGATAGTATTATGGCCACCTGGCCAATGCCAGTCCATTATTCAGCTTTTATATCCGCCAACCAATCAAATGGCCTCCCTTCAGGGTCTCCACCTAGGCCCATCCAATCAGCTCCCCCTGCCAAGCAAGGAGGAATAACCTGGAAATGAGAGGGTCATGCTGACATGGCAGTTCTTAATGCCATGAGTCAGACAGCACTCAGACGGAGAATTTAGGCAAAATGTATCCCTAAGCACTAACAACCAAAGAAGATTTTCACAAAATGTCACCGTAACTTAAAATATGATAAGAACATAGATGGAACGGCCTGTTTGAGCTGCTTCTCATCAGCAGATTTCATTATTTAAGGGCATTCCATGGGGTTTTTCTTTCAATATTTAATCATCTGATTAATTGTTAAAATGACTATCAGCTCTGTATTCTCCAGCCCCTGTGCTCTGCTTTCTATCAGCAGATTTTGTTATTCCACTTTCCCTCTGCTCTTACTATCTTAAATGCTGCTTTTAGGGAATGAGAACAGCGGTAGAGCAATGGAAAGTACAGTAACACAGCACTTCTAGTTTAGTTTGAGAACATCTGAGTCATTGGATTTAGCTTTTTCACTCAAATTTTGATGGCTGGGCATTTTATACATTAGGTAGTTTGAGGCTTAGAAAAGTCTCGGCATTGAAAATATAAACATAAGCAATTATAAGCAGAGCGTTGACCTTGTACCAGCTTACCAGCTTATGTCATATTGTGAAGACTAGCTACAGCAGATAACATCAAACCATCTCTGATTGTGGCATTTCTACTTGGTCTTGATGTCCCTTAAAATGAGCATTGTCTGAATTTAGTTGAATATCAGCGGATTTATCTTAAGGCGATAGGGTGACACCTGCCAAAGGGATTTTTTTCTACCACGTTCATCTACAGTGTTAAGCTAACTGTCAGTGACTGTCACTGCTGTAGATAGTCGAGTCAACGTCAATCCATGTTCCACAGAGTACGGCTGGCCCACCCCTTAGGTGAGTTCAAAATGGCCCAGATCATTCCCATAGACTCTCGTATAAAAGATGCTTTATTTTGTATTGACAAGACACTGCTGTTAGACTGAATTCCAGAAAGGCTTGCCCTATTCTGCCTTGTCTTCTGCAATTAGTTTTTTTCCCCATGGACAGGGAGCTAGTCAGAGATATGCCTGGCTGAAAGTATAACTGATCATTTTGCTGCTTTGTATAAGAAGTGTAATGGTTGACTTGTACATGTTTGATGTATTCCACATACAGGAAACAAGGGTCACTGGTTGCTGCACCTAAAATGAAATGTGATGTACTGGATCAGATGTTTGTGAGGAATCAGTTTTTGGCTTAATTAACACTAAAGGAAGGAGTTGGACTGATATATGGCACCCTTAGATAAACTTTATTGATCTTAGATAAACTTCATTGATCCACAAGGAATTTTTTTTTTTTTTTTTTTTTTTTTTAAAGCAATACCCCAATGGCATGCATAGCATAGCATGGTCCAACACTGACAACATAATATGTCAAGACAGGCATGGCAGGAGCCACAATTTGAATTTATCTGTGCATAAGGGGAATTTACAAGAACAGAAAATCCTATATTTAAAACATGAAAAAAAAGAAATGAGCGTTTTGGTCATATGCAAATATGAAGTGATCTCTGGAACAAATGTCAGTAAATCTCATTAAAACTCAGTAACTTTGCCACAAATGCTTTCTTGTGAAGTCTCTGTCATAACAGATAGTTATGCAATTATTGAAGTCTTGTCCTGATGATGAAAAGAACAACTTCTTAGCAAACTGATTCCCTGTTGATTGTGCAACCCCAAATGCATCTACACAAGCAATACAAAGCCATGATGTGCAACGAGGGAATTATCTTAGTCTTGCGCAGAGGAAACACTTGTTGAGTTCGGCTGATGTTAGATTGTTTAGTTCTAATAGTACAAAGACTAGCGACGGAAGAGATGATGAAAGAAGAGGAGATTAGCCGGGTTATTTTTAATGAGAAAACAAGACAGTTTGTTTGTGTTCTTTAGCTTGTATTATATCACCATTAAGTTGGAGCATTATTTCAGTCAGAAGACATTTGCAAAGCAGATGCCTGATTCGTAGATAACTTATAATCAGTATCGTTATATATAAGATCATTACTCAGCTCTGTCTGTGATTCCTTTCATGGCTATGGTCTGCTTGGTAGCCGGAAAATGTGTGTGTGCACTTGTACATCTATCTTTCTGAGGACCAGTTTTGAGTTTTACACCACTGGAGTGAGGGCACTTGTGCAAAGTGAGGATATTGTGGCCGGCCTTCACTTCTTTAAAAGGCTGTTAAGGGGGTTAGGGTTTTAAGGTAAAGGTTACAATTAGGTTAGGGTTAGGGTTAGGCACTTAGCTGAGATGATCAGGAGACGGTCAACGGTAAAGGACTAGGGAATGCATTACGTCAGTGAGTGTCCTCACTAAGATAGCTGTACATGCAGGTGTGTGTGTCTGTCAGTCAGCTTTCCAGGGGGTCTCTTGATGTAAAACTTAATAAGTCATGCAACAGTAACCACAGCTATTAGATATCACACACATGCTGGCACACATGCACACACGCAGAGTTAGCTAGCTAGCACACCACAACTGTGCAACCAAGCAACAAACACACACAGATGTTCACGCATTACCACAGTGATAATTCTCTCTCTCACACTCACACACACACACACACACACAAACAAAGTGGCTCAAAGACAAATGTTGTATTTGTGCTTTTTTAATAAGTATGCGTAATATACTCAGGAGTATGGCAGGAGTTGTCAGTCAGTCATTGCAGAGACACAAAGACAATGGTTGTCTCCACAGGCAATAATCTGTACACAAGTTACCGGTTAATGTTTCATACTCCACTTAACTGCATTAACCTTGCATACCCATCAATACCCACCCATTGCTGTATGCGTGCCTGGTGTCTTCTTTTCTCCTAAGGACAAGCGACAGGTCTGTCTGAAGGTATTAGAGATATAGGGACATGACAAGTCCTGTTAGGGACCTCTAGAGGCAGCAATGTTCATCACATCATATTTGAATCTGATAGTAGCATGAGCAGAAATATCTTAAGCCTCATTCACTTCTAAGGTTTGATCAGATTTAATAGCAACATTATCAGATGTTCAAAGTTAAGAGTATCCTTTTAAACTAGTGTGTCATTATCTCATATGAAGCTGAAGAACTACTTTACATCATTAAACGTGATTGTGTTTTGACTACCTTAAGTGGTATTGCACCCAAAGTAGCTAAGATTGGTGTGTGAATAGGATGGTGGAAGTTCAAGTTTGTTTCTACATAGATCACCGTTTCTTATAAAAGTAAGTGATAATGTGGCATTGGATGTTAGTTGGGCCATGATGAAGCAGCATACCTTTATATCCCATCAAGTGAATCACCAGGTTCTCTAAAATTTTCTTTCTCTTCTATTCCCTCCTCTACTCCTGCCATGATCAAGCTGAGGCCAAAGTGTATGTGTCCAAGTGAAGTGTTAGACAAACATACAGAAAGACAAAAGATGAGATCTGAAAAGAGAGCGTGCGAGTGTGGTAGGGCAAAGAAAGGTTGCTGTGGTATTGATCAGCACCAAAAAGGCCTTCTGAGACGACACACTCATTTACTCAGTTCTGCCCAATGACAACTGTGGCATCTGTTTCTTTTTTGAAAAGCTCTCCCTCGCTCGCTCTCCTCTCTCACTCTCCTTAATGGATATTGATTTAGTTTTAGGGACATATTGTAAATTTCTACCTATTGTGCCACTTTCCCACCTCTGCAGTGCTAACCCCTTCTTTTTCTATTCTCCCTCCGTGTCTCTTGCACAACCTTTGAAGTGAACCCATCTTTCCAGATGACAGTAGTGCAAGTGCATATCTGCTGTTTGTGTTTGTGCAAGTGTGCGTGTCTGCTTATGTGTCACAGTGCAGTGCAGCTTTTGCAGAGTGACAGCGATGTCAGACACATAACGATTTCCTATTGGCTGTCAGCCCTGAGGCCTAACGACCTGTTATTGATCTGACCAATTAGCATTCACACCTTTAATTAATACTGAAGCCTGATGGTTACGCACTACCACGCACGCAGACACACACACAAGCCCATACAACAGTTTTAATTAATAGTAAGGAGAGGGGTGGCTGTGAGACGAGATAAGAGAAGAAGAGTGCGGAAGAGGCAGCAGAGAGAGATGAATGAGAAGAAAAGGTTCAAATACTGAAAGCGGAACTGAGTAAAATCAGTGCAGCCCCCCTGATGTAAGTACTAATGGCAAGTCAGAGCTTAATGGTATGCCGACTTTTGATACCACAAACAAGCTTGCCTTTATGCATTTAGTAAATTGCTAATAGCTCTGCCACTGTGTGCCGTGATAAACATCGGTCTGTGTAGCATCCACAGTACTGTGCGTGGTGAATGTAATAATTACTGGACACAAAAATAAGCTAAAACAAAATAACCGTCAGCTGTATTTCTTCCACATTCCTTTAATATGACCATCATTTGAAGGGAGTCTCTTTAATAAAAAATCAAAAAAGCATTTTGATGTCAGTAACACTGCACCTTTTACCGTTTGGTTTGATCAGTTTGGGTGTAGCTTATTTGTTCTCGTCTTCAGAAAGATGGACCCTTTCAGGTCAGATCAAACGATAGCAGGCTACGGCTGTAAGTTCTGCAAAAAGAGGCCAAAGCAATCAAACTATCCCATGATGTGATTCAGTCCCGATGGCTACAGCCTGTAAACACAGGACAATTAGTGAGAGCTGTGTGTTTGTGTGTGTGTGTGTGTGGTATTTTTTTTTGTTTTTCTATGTATGTGTGTGGGTCTAATGAAGTTCTGTTGGCAGGATGTCTTTAGGGGGAAATCTAATGGTTTATTGAACCAGGCCTCGGAGAGGCATTGATCACCACATCAAGGAGCTATACTCACATGGACACAAACACAAAACACGCATATGCGCACACCAGCACAAACACGCAGGCACTGGGCCACTGCATGCACACATGTTGGTGGAGTGAAGGTAAAGAGCTTATAATTGACATCCCCATGTTTCTTTGTGAGCACTCAGACTGCCGTCATTATCTGCTCATTCAATTACATGCAGGGAAATTGCAAGGCCGGAAAAAAAGAAAAGTCCATCTTTTTCAGCGTCTTTTCTTAGATGGGTATTCCATCCACAAAAAATGAATTGTACTGGACTGGGTTATTGTCATCCTTTAAAATGGTTAACTTGTTTCACCTAGCCATATTGAATTGCATCCTCACTTGGCTGAGTCTGTGTATTTCTGTTATGTGAAGGTTTAGGCCAGCACAGGACAGAATAATAATTTGTGTTCATTATTCTGACATAAATTTTTAGATTAATAACGACTGTAGAAAAGTAATGTATACATAGTTTAATCTGGTGTATCCATCCTTTGAAAATGTGCTTCTGGCTACACTTATGCATTCATTCATTCATTCATTCATTTTATGCAACCGCTGGCCCTCTGGAGGGTTGCGAGGGAGGTGGGGTACACCCTAGACTGGTCGGTCAGTCTATCACAGGGTTAACACAGAGGGACAGACAACCATTCAGACCACTCACATGCACACCTGTGGTCAATTTAGAATCACTGTTTAGCCTTACAAGCACATCTTTGGACGGTGGGAGGAACGGGGAGAACATGCAAACTGGAGAACCTCCACAGCATTAATGGGTGCTGTTACTAACTTATGCGCAGTTGTCTCTAAAATGATGTATATTTGACATTGAGATGACCGGTATCATAAAAAGTAAACCAAGGAAAACTAATTATCTGCAGCTTAGCCAACGGCAGTATATTATTAGTGTTTCCAGTGCCAGTGTGCCTGTCATCTGCCCCGATGATTTAATGGTATCTGTGAAGTTTAAATTGCCCAAAAAAAAGCTGTTCCAGAAAATCCCTTGCCAGAACAGCATATAAGCAGGTCAGTATATGCTACAAATACAGACGGTGCTTTCTGACCAAAATATACTGACACTAAGTTGCTTGAAGCTGCAACATGATTGTATTGATTACCTATATTTATTGGTCACACAGAACATCAAGGTGCCACTAAGGCAATCATCTGGACAGCTTTTGCCTTCAGGGACAGTGGTTTGTGTGTGATTGTTTGTTTGTCTGTGCCGTGGTGTGTAATAAACCCAAAGTGACATTACTAGTCTGGATCTCTACTGGAATCTACGATCATTAGTTGTGTGTGTATTAAGTGATCTACAGAGCTGCCAAATGACCTAAAGCTTGGAGCTCTATACTCAGAATCTCTTGGTCTCGCTCTCTCTGACACACACACACTTTCCACTGCTACTTAATCCTTCCCCCTTCATTAATATTTTCATTATTAATCATAATTACGCCATCACCAACCAGCTTCCAATAGAAAGTGGTTTCTTATAGGGTTGTGGAAGTTACACTCTATTCCTCGACCCTGTATTGAGGATTGTAGAACACAAACCTAACCCAGAACAGAGAATGATATCAAACAAATTTTTTAAATTTTAATTTCAACACTAGAGCCTCCCACTCCAGCCTTGTTCCTGGTTTAATATCTCCCTTGCACTGTGAATTTTTTAAGTAGTTTGGTAAAACCCTTGCCAAATACATATTTGGGCCTTTCCATGCCAGTTTGGCAGTCCCCAGTTGCCAAATGTGCCAGGCCTGGCTCAGAAGATTGCATGTCAGGTACCAACTAACCTGCTCATTTCAGTTACAAACCTCAAACACAAGTCTCTGGGGTGCAGCCTAATGAACATACTCACACACAAATAATACGAACCTTTTTACAGTCACATTTTAGACTTTGCCTTTTGATGCTTTTGTTGCTGCCCAAATTTTAACCAAATATGGCTCGGGTTTAGTCCCTTAGGAACCAATTAAGCAACCAATGGACTTTGGCAGCACGATTAAAACTGACAAATCGTGCCAACATCGTGAAGTTGTCAGCTTTTGCCAAATGCAGAGTTGCGCTGGAGTATTTTGGAACTCAACGTTAAGTAGTCATGTAATCATAACTCAAGTGGATGATTGGTGCAGGAATGGGGCTTGGCCCTAAGTGCTCTCCCTGTTGTAATCTGTAGAGATGGAACATTGGCCATTATCTTTAGCCCAACTGTTTTAAAGCATTATATTTCGTTCTTAACCATCTCCATTACTATAAAGTTTAACCATGGTTATCTGTCACGTCTGTCTCATAATGCCTTTCAAATGATAGAATCAGACATTCACGGATGGCCCTGGTCTGAAAAAAGTGGGCATATTGGTCACACACTCTCTCAAGGATATTCCTCTTCTAACTGAAATTTTATCATAAGGCCCACTCTCCTCCTTTATGCATGTAATTCTTTAGTTAATGCTTCCTCTTTAGACAGTACTCTTGGACGAAAGCAACAAACTGTAGTAAGTGACTAGTTATACTGCTGGTGCTTCTGCCATCCTTCGCTGCAGGGAGTCGACTCAAGACTCCAAGAGAATTTGTCTGGAATAGAGTCCATAGATTTGCCCCCCACTGTTACTCTTATTGGACTGCGGATGAGGATGGTTGGAGGAAGTCAGAAGTGTGGGTGCTTGTTGTACCACTTGCATTACTGCTATCTTGCCTGCCCTCTTTACTTTTTTTGGTTGTTGTTGTTCTGATGGCCATGGGCAGCCAATGGTATGATCAACAATAAAGGGGGTAATGTCCTCTGCCCTGTAACTACTTTTCTCCACCACTAAAATACTCCACTTTAGTTGATCCCATTCGTCTGTCTCCTTTTGTCTTCACATGGAAAGAGACACATAGTTGTTTTACTGAAAACACATTACAGTACCCTGTCTTTTAACTATAGGTGACTTTGTGCATCATGTAACCACATGAAGGTCTCTCTTTTTCCTTGCTCAGCACCTGTTCAGCATGATCTTTATTGAGCATTTTATATGTTATGCTGTTTTATTTTTTAGAAAGAGGGTGTCACAGTTTTCAAATGGAAGATATGTCGTCTTGACAGTAATCCCTTCGTATTAAAAAGCATGCAGCCATGTTGAATAATTCCATATTATTCTATCCATGATTGTTGAGCTGTCGTTTTAGAATTTAAGGAAATCCTTGCATGACAGTTTCTTGACAGCTCTGCAGCAACTTTCTCACAACAGAAGATTTTTTGGGGACTAAAAAAAATTCCACTGTCAATATTATAAATAATGAATATACTAAGGAATGTGCACTGAAATGCTGCCTGTTACTCAACCAAAACATTTAGCTTTGCAAATTTCTGCAAATGTAAAGCACAGAAAATGGATTTGCAAACAAGTGCATGTTAATGAGGCTTAACTTGATGAAAGAAGACGGGTAGTAGTAGTAGTAGTAGTAGTAGTAGTAGTAATAGTAAATACGTAAGCCTTTCAGTATCATTTGTGACAGTATGCAGAGAAGATGTCTTTCTCACCAGTTCACATCTAATTCCAAATGACATTTAACTCGAGCGACTCCAGAGGCCCCTCATTCGGCTGGTAATGGTAATATATCACTGCAAACAGGAAGCTGCCAGTCATGTTTCGCCAAGCTGCAACAGAATGCCAATGTCGGGGTGAAAACATTTTGTTCGCATTTCGTCAGCGCACATTTGGGAACACTGCGAGCTGATATCAAGAGGAAGTATCCAACTTCTGTTATCTGCTTGGCTGATAACAGAAGTACGATGCTCTCCCCAAAATAAACCGTCAGCGTGCATCAATGTGCAAACAATGGTGGAACAACAATGAGAGGAAATGAACACCAGCTCTGTTCTGGAGTCAATATTCAAAGCATTTGACTTATGATGCCCTCACAATAACAATAATTATATATTCAAATAAAGCTGCAGCATGTCAATGTGCAAAAAAAGAAAAAGCAGTAATACTGTAAATGGACAAATGTCACCATGAAACTAAATTCATATTTTTGTTTGTTGCATTGCCACCTGGAGGCCTCCGGACCACAAAAATGATGTACAACTAATCACACAAAAACATATTTTATGCCACAAGTCCTTCACAAGTCTATAAAAAGAGTTGGTCAAAGTGTTGAATAAATCAAACCGACAAGGCAACTGACTTAGAAGTTGACAGCCAGTGAAACCTTTTATAGATCCGAGAGCCCCGGTACGCGTATCTGTTTGTTACAGGACTTGGGTCCGTCCTATTACACTTCCTATAAACCTTCCATCTTTTATGGGATGTGTCTTGAAAAGGAGTTCTAAAAAATCATTTTTCAGGTGTAGCCACTGGAAACAAACGTAGACGGACCCTCATAACCAGGTTCCACGCTTTGTATTCGAGCGTTTCAGCATCTATTCTCCTCAGGTATAATGCTCGGTTCGTCTTTTATAAAAGTTACTGCTGACTGAGGTGTAAAACCCCCAAACTCATTGAATCACGCCTGTCCATCTACGCCACTTGTTCCATTTTCTTTCCTCACTCTCTCTCTTTCGCTCTCCTTCCGTCTCCCCTGTCCTTCAATCCCTCCCTCTCCAGTCTTCCAGTCTGCAGTGTCATCTGTCTCACTAAAAACTCTCAAAGCATGGCAGCTTTCTTTCTTTTCTTTTTTTTAGCACTTTGCTTTTTACCCACTACTCCATTCTTATCTGCCATTTCGGTTCTTTTTCTCTCTCTTCCTCTCTTTTGGACTCAGTTGTAATTGCTTATCTAGGGAGAAATAAAAGGCAGGTAAATGGTAATGTGTGTGTGAGTGTGTGTGTGTGGTAGAAAGAGCAGCTTTATGCTAGCGCCTCCTCCATGTGTGTGTGAGAGAGAGACAGAGAGAGAGAGACAAATGCAGATAGTTCTACAGATGGCCCATAAAAGCAGCAGCTTGTAATGAAGCAACTGAGACTGAAATCATGGTTATGGTAAACTGGGGAGAGGATGAGATGGAGAAAGAGAGGCAGAGATAGATAGAGTGAAATGAGAGGAGGAAGGAGAGCAGGGATGAGAGAATAAATAAGAGAGGGCGGGCAACAATAAACCACGGAAAGGAGTGCAGTGTAGCTGCTGGCTACTGAATAAACTAGTGTAATGAAACTATGGGATGTTCACTATAAACTAGGCTGAGAAAGGAGGAGCGAGTGGATGGACAGAAGGGCTGATATAGTGGCATGGATGGAAGAGGGAAGAGGTAGAGAGCAAGGAGCTGGCAAGTCATCAAAGTTTTAAGTGGAAGGGAGGAGATGGGTGGAGTGTCTCCACTGCAGGATACGGTGGGGGTAAAAACATTGGACATGGGAATGAAAGATTAAAAAAAACAGATGGAGAAAAAACAGCGTTTAAAAAAAGAGAGAAAATGAAGCAGCAGAAGGGGCAAAAGTGTACGAAGCAGATAGCCGATGGATAAATGAAATAGTAATAGAGGTTAAGATTAGGGTAAAATGAGAAAGTGCTGGTCCGTGTGTGTCGCAGATAGCACGGCGAAATGTGAATGTGTGTGTGTGTCTCCGAGAGTAAATGTGTGTCTGATAGGACGCCGAACAACAAACATCCTGACACTGAGTGGGTCCACGCTGACTGGCAAAAATCGATAGGCCAACAGGTCGCAACACTAGGCCAAGCTGACATCCAATCACAATACAGCACGGGGGGTCGCCACGGTGATGGATGACCTGAGTTGTGTGTGTGTATGAGTGCTCGAGTCGAAGTGTATCTAGCCACAGTGGGTCTGGAGATAAGGTGATGGCGGTCGAGAGGAGAGGAGAGGAGGGGAGGAGGGGAGGGGGACGTCTATCAGGGTCTTTACCAAAACAGTCTCCCTCTTTAGTTTGTTCTTTTCATCGTCTCTGACCAAATCAAACCTTCCAGGATGTTTGTAGCATCTGATTCTCTGCACTTCAGAGGTGTTTGTTTCTCAGCAATCATTTACAACTGTGTTCAACATGTCTATTTAATAAATGGTGCACACACATTGTTCTAATGGAGCCACATACACGAAAGATGCTATTAATAAAAAGGATAACAAGTTTAAGATTGTGTTTGTGTGCAGCCATTAAAATAATAATAATAAAAAAAAATCACAATTGCAAACATCCACATAGTCCTTTGAATAATAGCTAGCGCCGTGGCTGGGGGGGCATAAACTTGGGGAGTAAGCGAGAAGGAGAGGAGTGTAATTGAAAAGGTATGACAATAAAGTCATTTTTATAAATGCATCAATCAGGCAGCCAATCTAAGAGTGGCTCTATCGCTTCATTTGCTGACATCAAATCTTCTCTAGCCATTGCCTTCTTTGTGAATGATAATTGCACATTTTGCTGTTACTGTGGAGAAGATTCCCCTCCAGCTGTACTCCGGCTTTTCATTTGAAGATTATTGCACATCTTTCAGTATGCCGTAAGGTTTCATTGTTCCTGGTGACACTTTAAGAATAAGCACAGCTCTGCCTCCACTTCACATTTGGGGGAGGAATCTGCCTTTTCTCCACTCTCCATTTCCGCTCTCTGTCCCTCTCTCTTTTCTTTTAACTGTCTCCAGTCGTACCTTCCTCACTCTGTCTCAGTAGTTTCATAGATCTATCTATCACACAGGGCATCTTCCGTCCTCTCTCTGCCTCACGACCCCCTCTTTTCTGTTTCTCTTGCCTCCCCCTCACCCCATCTGCCTGGTTTTCTCTACCCACCTCCCTTACTCCATATCTGTCTGAGCAGTTTCATACTTGTATCAATCAAGTTCAAACAATAGGGCCAGAGTTGGTCCCTGCGCTCCCATCTACTTCCTGGTTTATGACTTGTAATACCCCTTCTCTCCCTTGCTTTCTTTCTCACTCTCTGCAGTGGTTTCGCCTGCGGATGTTTATAGGTGCTCAGTTGTACATATGTATTCGGCACACTGCTGTGAAGGCATCTGGAGGCGGAAATGTGATTAAGACGCTTTCACAATGCCTCATTCCATGTCTCTGAGGCTGAGGTTGATGTGTTTTCAATGCAAAATGCACGTTTACATTTTAAAGCATGCATAATAAAGTATGATAGACTTAAGAACCTCCCTCTATCTGGGCTTAGGGCAAGATTTAGGCACAGGTTGCAATGATTTGTCAGTATTTAATCTACATCACCACAATGCAAATATGCTGCTAGTCTGAACATAAAATCCTTTTCAAATGGCAGACGCACCGGTACCTGTGGACTGGGGTGGTAACTCGGTGGGTAACTCAGTTTGAGCTGCACATTAGCGGAGAAGCATCAGCAGCTGTGGCGCTCCATCTGTGACTACACAGGAGGCATTCAGGCACAGTAGTGAGCTGCAGTTCACCTGCATATTGTAAGCACGTAATCACTGTGGATGTGCACGTCAAATTAAGGAAGCTAGCATAAAAATATACACTAGGTCACCATTACAGTTGTAATAACAAATGCAAATCATGTACCCTGTGTACACTGTGTAGTCAGATGTGTGTGAGAGGAACAACTAAAAATAAAAGCCAAAACACTTTCTGTGCTGACACAGAAAAAGTGTTTCAGAGCGTCCTCGGAAGGGGACGCATCGCTGAATAAGAATTGGGTGTATTATTTGGTTGAGTGACGGCTGAGTTGGAGTAAATAGATTTTAGTACAATTAATTGAAAAATGAAATTGAAAAAGCCTAAATCCCTCCCTTTGTTCTGTTCTGTTCTCTCTTGCAGAGCTTCACAGTACGTCTTGTGGAAATCCCGGTGTCCCTCCGAAAGCAGTGCTAAGTGGCGGCGGCCGTTTTGCCGTAGGGGACCGCGTGCGCTACAGCTGTGTCCCTGGTTACGTCTTAGACGGCCACGCCACGCTCACCTGCATCACCAATGCTGGAAACACCGCCGTCTGGGACTTCCCGGCTCCTATTTGTCGAGGTACGCACTAAACCTGGATGTGTCTGTGTGCATGACTGGATATGAGGAGTTTGATTCTAAAGAGAAAATGAAAACAGACGATAACAGTAGAAATGAATGTTTGCAGTAACACACAGAGATTTTTCTTCTACGTGGTGCTGTCTCTAAACAAAATCTATGGAATTTTAGAAGCAAGCTCTTCATATATTCCTGTGTATGTCTGTGAGAGAGACAGAAAGACAGACAGACTGTGTTTTTGTGTGTGACTGTCCAAGATTTCTTGTCTGAACACGTTTTTAATGCGTGTTTGTGTTTATTCTTGACTTCATAATCAAAGGTGCACCTGTCCTTAACCACACTACAGATCCATGCTGACATAAGACACTATACAGACAGACATCCCCCATCAGCCAGAACATTAAAGGTGCAGCTTGACGCTCAAAACAACTCAAAAAACATGAAAAACACAAGGTGTTGACCTGGCCTCCAAATTCAGTAGATCCCAAACTGATCAAGTGTCTATGGGATGATCCACAGAGGCCAAGGGCCCCCCACTAACAACATCCTGTTACCAGACACTACAGGACACCCTCAGAAGGACCATGTCCATTCTCTGATGAGTCACGACTGTTTTGGAGGCACAAGGGAGACCTACACAATATTAGGAAGGTGGTCATAATATTAATACACAATTTTTATATTAAATTTCTGTTATTAGATATGGTTGCTGCTGACTAAACCTACCCCATATTACATCCACAGTCTGCAGACTTTTGCAGTCCTCAGTCTGCTGACAGCTCATTGTTTTACTCTGCCAGTCCATATGGTGGAGTCCCAGAGGCTCTCATTGACCCCCATTTACAGGAGTTTGTGTGACTAGCTCGCTAAACAAAGCCTCAAAGACACACATATTTTTATCCGAGTAGCTGAGGGACAACCCAGAAAGAAGTCAGGGGAGTCAACAGCATACTGGGCTTAACATTTGACAGGTTTTCACAAATTGACTCTGATTGTATATCCATGTCTTTTTTCTGCTTGACAAGAGAGTGTGCAAGTGACTTGAGCCAGTATTTTATGAACATTATTTTGTTCACTGATCAATGGCAGCCTCTTATTAGTCCATCCAAAGTTGCAGTGGCAACCCTCTATGTAGCAGTGTTTTCTGGTTCCTCCTAAGAGATCATTCTCAGGCCACATGAGCTATGTAATCCATCCAGCAAACTCTGGGTCTTCCCTGGGGTGCCCTCCCAGCTGGTAATCCTCCAAAAAGCCAATGCCCTTGAGGCATTCTCGCCAGACGTCCAAACCACCTCAGCTGACTCCTTTCGAAGCAAAGGAGCTACGGGGTCTACTCTGAGCTCCCCTCTGATATCTGAGCACCTCACCGTATCTGTGAGGCTGAATCCAGCCACCCCATGAAGGAAACTCATTTCATGTGCTTGTAGGTTTTGGTCACTGCCCAAATGCATCGGTCAGATTTTAAGGATACATGTTTTTAAAGGATTTGGTTTTCAACACTGGCAGAAATGCGTCCAACCAGCGTGATACCGTATCAAAACCCACCATACTTGAGTTGAAGACATTCCTCTCTTTATCAAAGCTGTTTCATCAGTGACTGTTTACCTTCCTTTATGTTACTCCAGTGACTTGTCTGCCAAGTGACACCAGTGACCTGAACCTCTTACAAGGCAACCACTCTGATTTAATTACAAGTCTGAACTTTGCTGCTCCACCTGAATGAATTCTGGTCGTGGGTCTGATAAGCAACACAGAGTCAGCCATCCAGAAGAACCGCATTGCTCAACACGTACGGAAAGCCACTTACACTCCCCATAAGGGACCCGAACGTCCCCGTCCTCCCAGAAGAGTGTGGGCGGACTCACGGTATTGAATTCAGAGGACTATCAGTTCATGGTGTGTGCACTCTTTAGAGATGCAAGCACAATATAAACAAGATGAGATAAGCAAGAGATTCCACCAACTGCTGTGAGGAAAGTAATTGCTTACAATCACTGGTATCCCACAAAGTATAGATTGCTGTAGTATCAGCCTCATGGACACTTGTGTAGGAGCTGTGCTTAGAGTCACAGTCAGTGGCAGTAATTTCAGGATCACAGACACACACTGGAAGCTTTCACGCCTACTCATGTGTGATGGCCGTGACCAAAAGGAACCAATACAATCAGGCCAGGTTATACTTTTTTCTTTTTTTTTTATAGAACACAACTTTGTTGTAGATAGACCGTTACTGTACTACACAGGGATCAGCTCCTGGAGGACATGAAGGAAGCAGCGGGGAACACATTGGATATTGACTGGTGGTTACTGGTTTAGAGAACAAGTATGAGTTTAAGGTTGTCAGCGAAGATATCAGAAAAACAGTAGGACGCTTTGCTGACTTCCTAGAGCACTACAGACAAGGATGCGACCCATACTGTTATGATATATGACACCAATCTTCTGAAGCATCTGGATCTACATAGTAACTCCTGTCTCAAACTCTGTGCAGTATGTGCAGTGAACAACGTAGAGGTGCGTACATTTGGGAACACAAACAGTCCCTTAGGAAAGAAATGATAGCACAGAAAAGCAGAGCCATTTATTTAAGTCCACACACACAGTACGAACTACTGCAGAGGCGATCATTATTTACACGTTATTTTTATACTAGACTAAAGCCATTACAGAGGACTAATGCAGGAATCAAACATGTCACCTCACCACCACGGAGAAGAGTCATTATCACAACATTGTGGCTTTAATTGCTTTTGTAAGGCGGCTATAGGAGCTCATCCTATTTAATAATGCAGCCTAGTATTGTTGGATTCTATCAGTATGAGTCATCATGCAGTTTTTATCTTATTTTTAATGTTGACAGCAGACAAAAAATAAACTAAGTACTTCAAACACCATGAATGCAAATTTGTGAGATCTTATAATTTGGGTAACGATTTGGTTTGTCCCCATTAGCCTTGCCTTTTTGTGCGTAACAAGTAAAACCAGCCCAGTACGTGCAACTGTGTGCTAAATTGTTGCACGGCATACATCGCTGTGCAGCGAAGTGTAATTTGTGTCTAGGGAAGGAAGAATGGGTGGTGAGGAATGAGAGGGAGCGAGAGGGAAGCAGGGGAAATGGCAACTTGTCAGTGCTGGATTAGCAATGTCTCTGTCACTCTGTCAGAAAGGCTAAGAGGAGCTAAGCTACTAATACGTTCACACCAACTCAGAAACGCACACACACACACACGTATACACAACTATTCACACCCACTTTCACTTGCACACATCACGGCAGGAAACATAAACCCACTCAAAAACATACACACACAAACACAGCAGCATACAGTTTCTGCTTGTGTGTATGTGTGGTGACACCTAGAGGCATTCATACCAGCCGTAATAGCTTTCTATCAATTATTCAACCGTGCAATCAAATGACTTGAAATGCAGTGCTTTTAGCAATATCACCGGGAATATGCTCACACTCTCTCTCTCTCACACTCTCTCTCGCTCTCTAGCGCTTTCACTTTCTTTTCTTTTTTTTCCTCTGTGTGTTCATGTGTGTGTCGTTAACCCCGTCCCTTTATTCATAAAACAACGTGAATGTAGACCTAGCTACAGAACTCACTGCTTTATCACACATCAGTAATGAACAGAATGGCAGAGACAGTCTACTGTATGGTATTAAATTGTTGCTCATTCAGAAATAATAAGATCCTGATATCCGTTCACATTACTTTCGCCTTTATGATCAAAGAATATTATAGGGGTACTATTAAAGACCACATTTTGCTCCAGCACAGAGCAAGTGGATGGATGCATAATGTGATTAGTAGATGTACTTAAGGACAATATTGTGCTTTAATACACTGCCGCTTCTTCGTATAAACCAGTTTTTACAAGTGAATAAGAAATAAAAGTTCATGCCTGCCACCAGAAGTTTTCTGTATCTCTCACAGTTTCATTTTAGTGAAATAAAGACCAAAGATGAAATGGTTTCTCTCCATATTTTCTTACCCTGGGCATCTACCCAGGGTTCTGGCTCTTGCAGTGGGGCGCCACCAAATATGAGAACTAGAGGTGTCAAATAAATGCTGTCTGTTTTTCTCCCATGCTGAATGGGGAGGTTTAATCATGAGCGTCTGTGAAGGTTCTCAGTCATCCATGTATTTCCAAAAAGCTTTTGAGAAAGGCGACTGGACTTGTAGAGTTTTTTGAGAAGACAATTCACCACTTATCTGAGTAGCTTCTTCGGTTCTAAGGGACTGGTGGGAAGTTGAAGTTTAAATGGGAACATTTGTGGGTGTAACCCATCAGAAACTGGCTTGTCTTGTTTCTGTTAACGACCAGAAACTGTCACGACTACTGTCCTTTTAAAAGAAAACTCTACAAGCCCAGTTGCCTTTCTCAAGTACTTTTTGGATTTAAATCACGAGTGCTATCATTAAAGTCGGAGCCGGCATGATAATGAGTACGGGAGCAACCTACGCTACAATGCAACCTAAGATAACAACACTGTATCCTGCTCAAATGGGCTTCTCAGATCTTACTGACTGCTAGGTCTGGGTTTTTGTTCAACAGCATCAGTGAGTGGTGCCCACCTGCTACGTCTAGGTTTCTATTTAAAAACTTGGTGCCCACCTGAAATCCACCTGATTAAGTCCTGTTAGTCCCCCAGTTCTCATCTACAATTAGAGGATGTATTTCAGGTTAATCTGGGTGACACCTTCTTTGCACAATGAAATCTTCTCTAATCACAAATAAGTGTCGGGTTATTAGTTGCGTGGGATTCAGATTTCAAGATGCCACCTGGATGGTTGGTGAAACATCCTCAAAAAACCTCAGACAAATACCAGTTTCTTTGTTTAAGCCTTTTAGACACAGAACAATGACAGTGACGATAAGATATATTGTAATCTGCATTAAATCAACAGCAGTTTGTTGGTTTTGAGAGCGATACCATTTTATGATGCCAAGGATGGTTGTTATCAAGCCCCCTACTTTTGCATCCTGCCTCTTAATACACAATGTTCCTTTTTAATGAGTTGTGTAGATAACCTGAAAAACTGTTCAACCAAAAAAACTGACCCAGATTTAGGAGCAAGTACTTTCCTGACCTCAGTTAAATATAACCTGTTTTGTAATACACACAGATTTGTACGATAAATCTGAGGCTTCCTTGTTCTCAGGATGTTCTTAGGCAGATAAATGTATAAACATAACTGTGGTCAGCTTAACATTAAACTCATCACTAAGGTTAAAAGGAAGCACTGTCCTCTACACAGACCCCGTGTATTTACTCCATTAAAAGGCCCGAGTGTCAAGTAATCAAGCCAAGCCATAAAAATGAACCACTACAATTAAGCAGCCTCCTCTGGTTTTCTACGATTAACTAATTTTGGAGGCAGGATGACGCGCTGGGGCTTTAAATAGGCACTTTCAGGAAAAGCCCATTTTATGGTTGCCATTGAGTTAACTATAATAATATTAGTAGAAAGAAAGTGTAGGAGCCATGCTGATTCTTACTCATCATTGCTCTTTTTATAACACTTAAACCTCTTCTCTGTGTTTAGTGAGTAATTACTTCAACTGGAATTTATATTACTCAGTTTTGTGCGCTTGTAGTGAAATGCAGGATTATTTATTTAATAGTCTAGAAGGGCTGCGGATGTGGTCCTGCTCATCCACTGAGTCACTGTATGTGATTTGTAGGTGTAGGAATAAACTTCTCTTGACATGTGTAACTGTAGCAGCTGCAGAGCCAGTCTTTCAAGCACAATATGAAATTGAGCTGCGGCGTGTGCTTATCCAGTACACTTGTACATATGTTATGTAGTGCCATAAGCTAAATATAATGAGAAAACATTCCAACCAGCTGCACTAACGCTGAAGAAAACCATGTAACGTATATACATCGTGTGCTAGCGTGCGGGTCGCTGAGTGCATCAGTGCACTTATGTATGAGTGTCAGTGTGTGTACTTCTTCTAAGTTGGTGCAGAATTATTTACAGTGCAGGAATATCCTTTAGCATTCAAGACGTCCACCGTCACACAGCTACACACATAAACACACACATGCAGGAAGCTGGCCCTGAGAAAAAATTTCATCATGATCTCACAGATAAAGAATACCCTTATGAATATTCATGAGCGGGGCGGAGGTGACAGGAGAAGAAAGTGCATCACTGTGTGTAGCATTTATATCTCTTTATAGAAGTGAATATGTATGTGGGAATTTCGGAGAAACTGCGATTGATCCGCCGCATGTTTGCCATAATATGCCGTGAATAATATCTTCAAGTCACAATAAGGCCGTTTGAGAGAGGGAGAAAGGGAGAGAGAGATGTGCAACGCAAATGGGAACAAGAGTGGGGGGGATTGGAGCGACGGGGGGGAGGCGGAAGCAGAGGAAGTAGGGGTTATTGTTGGAATTGAAAAAGTAATAATGTGCTCTGACAAAACTTGAAATTAGACTGGCTTAGAAGCAGGAAATGAAATGAGTGTGTGTTTGTTTGTGTGTGTGTGTGTGTGTGTGTGTAGTCAGCATAACATGATTGAGGCTGCTGCTAGGGTGCATATTTTTGTGTGCTTGCAGAAGGATAGGGATTATTTGTTGGGCTCATGGTACTAATTCAGCTGCAGTCTGATCGAGCACTTGAGTGTTGTTCCTTTTTTTGTGAGAAGTAACTCACAGGGGTTGCGGGTCCAAATATGCCCCCAAACAAAAGTAATTCTGTGGCAGAATAGCTTTAGCATATGACCTTACAGTGTGTGTGGGGGAAAAAATGAAATGTTCTTATCTAAAAACTGCAGAGAAAAAAAAGTTATATAACTTTTTTTTCCCCCCAATAACATTATGCTGCATAGAAATTATTTAAGGCAATGCTGTGACTTCCAGATTCGCTTGAAGGAGCTAGTACTCTCTACCAGTTACAGTGACTAAAACAAGATACATTTATAATGATAGAGCGATGGATTATTAGCGGCTCCTTCCTTTTATTTGTCCACAGCACACATTAAGAATAATCACAGTTCTTACAGTTCTTAACTTATTTCATATTTTGTTTCTTCTTCTCCTTCTTCAGGGGCAGGTACTTCATCAGCATAACTTGACATGCCATGAGAGCATGAAAATACACAGAATACACAAAGGCAACACTGAAAAACTCAGTTTAAAGATTAAGCTCAAAAACACTAGTGCAACCATGACAACAGCTCTTAATGTTAGCCTCAAAAAGTGAATTTAGTGGTTCTTACTTTCAGTCCGACTCCAAAAACAACAGCCTTGGTGGAGCTCCCCAGTGAGTAGTTAGCCTCAGGGAGTAGCCGCAACTGTTTGGTCTGAACACATTTATTCTTATAGTAACATAACTCGGCTTTTCAGCTGGGTGACAGGTGTAGTTCAGGATATAGGAGGCTGTTGATGACAAGTGGTTTGCAGCTAGAATAAGACATGACCATTCAGGCTAGAACTACCTGCTTCTATACATGTGCAAGTGGTTTTCAGGTCTCTTTCAACTTAAAAACCCAGAAGATCTCAGAAACACTCACTGCCCTGGAAATATCTATTAAGCTGCCTCCACTTCCTGGACCTGATGGATGTTCCATACGTCTTTAGTTTGCATAATTTCCATGTTACCATCTCTACAAGCATGCCACTGTGATTAGCAATTACGATGCTGACTCATCTGTGTTTGGCAGCCGTCACTCTATAGATTTACCGCACACTGCGCTCAAGATAAGAGGGAGAAATACTAACGAATTTAAAACACACACTTTATAACATCTTTAAATAATTAAAATTTCATAATTGAGACATTTATGAACACTACTATAAAGTTTACAAGCATTTTGATTTTACTGTGTTCCCTAATCTGCCTTATGCAATTACAGCCCAAGGTAAGCCTTTGAGGGATAAAAGGTTTAAACCAGTTATTCATATGGAGAAATGAAAGTGCCAAAGCGAAAATTAAATAAATGACTCAAATAGATTAATTATGTCATTAAAAACACCAAAAATGGTATTAGAAAATACATCAAGGTAGTTATTAAAAAACACATTTTCCTTTCACATTTTGTCATTTTACATTAAGAACATTTTGTACCAGACTGAATAAAAAGGCAACATGTCAGGCTACTCTCTGTAGCTGTTAAAATAGAAGTATAACCCAAATCACTGTTTTCCCTGCTTAAACAACCATGACTTCATCGATAACATGATGTTTTTTTTTTATTAATCTACCAAAAAAGAAGAGTGTCTGGAGAAGTTTTCTAATATATGCCACTTTCGTGTTTTAATAACACGAGAATATGGAAAGAAACATAAGAGGCATTTCTGGAAACACACAGTTGGATGTGCATTGTCAGCTACTTGCAGCCTTGTGTGTGCATTTTTGCTGATTCTGCAATTGGTGCTGAATAAAAGACTCCAAATCAGTCCAGCCATCGTATTTACATGAATGAAGCAAGGAGTAAATTTACTTCACAATAAACATCAGCACCTTTATGAATAGCCCATGGAGTTACTTACAAGAGCAATGAGACGCCAAGACTTTGAAAACAAAATACTATAAAGTTACTTAAGTCTGAAGCAGCATTGTCTCAAAAATTTGCTGGAAGAGAAGAATAAAGCATGTTTAGTTCATAACGAAAGCTCCCTTGTGAGCCATCGCTAACAGCAGCGTCAGTCAGTGTCTTGACTGTTTACAGCGCAACTAATTATTTTTCATTTTAAGTATTTTGACAAATAATTTAAGCCGCTTATAATCTGACATTTGCAGACACTTAAAATGTTTGACAGTGAGAAATTAAAATGCGGATTCAGTGCTCATTCAAGGGACATGAAGAAAGAAAGTGAGAATTGGTTGAGTATCATTAGTTACTATGGCTACTCTCTTAATGCTAATTAGGCTGTGAACATTTTTTTCTAATTAAGACACCGTGTTAAGTGCAAGGTATGTGTTAACAATATGTGCATGTATATATGTAGGCATTGATCATAATGAAGTAGGACATAATGATCTAGTTTCTGTTGACGATTGGGCTCCAGTGCCATGGTGTTGATTTTACAGACACAGCGTGGACAGGTAAAGAATTAGACAGAATCACACTATAGATTATATTATCTCCTTTATTTTTTCGATAATAACATTACGCCAAACCAAAAGTGTGTTGTCATCCAGCTGTCTGGTTATAGAGGTACGTCTGCGACAATATGGCCTCGAACAGGTGTTTGCTTTGAATCCGGGACTTGCTGCAGCGATTTTTTATTTTTTTCTCAGTCCTGGAAAACATTTTCATAAACCCCAGTAGGTGGTGTTCCTATATATCAAATATTAAAGTGCTGCTGCCAAATGCTGCATCACAGAGTGCATAGCCCTGTCACTTGAAAACACATAAAAACCAGGTGCTAAGCAAGTGATTATGCTATTTAGACTTTTTCGTCAGCGTGAGCTTATAGGAGCTGTTATTTTTCAATAAGAATCTGCCGGAGTCAGTACTTTGAAACTCTGCTGAAGTTGGTTGTTTGACTTCCACTTAAACTTTCAACGACTTTCCCTATTCACTTTAGAACTGTGTATGTGTGTGAGTGACTGCTTCTGACAAGCGCTTATGACGATGTGTTTTTGATATTGCGTGTGTGTACGTGTGTGCATTTTGCCCAAGGCTGACTTGAATTGTTGCTCGGGGAGATGGTGGGATTGTCACGCTTGTAGTGTTATTTTTCATGACAGTGTTAGTTTTGAGCTAGCATGCTTTTATGCTTTGTTCCCCTTTCTCTTCTTCTGCTTACTTCTTCCTGGTGTCCTCTCTTCTTGTATTCCTTTTCATTGTACTTGTGTTAGTGAGTAGCAGTTGGATGGGAGCTGAGGCAAATTCTTATGTGTTTTTCTGTTGTTTTTTTTTACAAAGCATTGCAGTACATTTCATCTGTGTACACCGTAGACATTTGCCTTAATCAAAGGCTGGGCTCGGTTTCCAGGATAGTGTCACCGTTAGCTGTCTGCTAAGGTCATAACGTGTTTTTAAATTTTAAAAAAGTGCACATATATACTAAACAAATCCATCCACTAAAGCATGCTGCACAATGTGTGCCTGCTAAACAAATATATATAGCTGATTTTTTTCCCCCTCTCAGTGTCAAACTGTGTAATGTTATTTCACGCATCGCACAGAGTAGGAGCGAGGGAACGACGCCAGCGTGACATACTGTATACCTCTATAGTATGCGTTTGTGTGTGTGCCAAGTATTTTGATCAGGTTCAACCGTGCATGGACACATTACAGTGTTTACGCAGGTTTATGCACAAACGCACGCTCCCTTCCCGTAAAGGACTATTCAAGCTAACGGCTCATATTAAATCAGCTATGATACACATACACTCAAACATAATGCATCGTATGCACTAGTATACTCTAGTATCTGTGATACTTGTGTGTAACAGGTATCACAGAGTTCTAACACTCCTTCAGTGAGTAACTTTGACAAATTAGAAGCAGAAACAACTTTCTTTAAAAAATGAACAGGTCATTTTTACTGACAAAGTCACATGAATAGTAATGGAATAAAGACACATTCAACATCTCAGTATAATGGCCTTATCCAATTAATTTGACGTATAAATGTCACTTGAACATGTAAGGTTCTTATTATCCTGTGCTAACTAAATATAATATTAATTGAATAGCTTCATATGTGTGAAACATCTGCTTCTCCTTCCTGTCAGTCCAGCTAATTAGTTCAAGTCACATAAAAAAAGAAATAAATATACCTTCCAAGTAATAACATTTAGTGTGTGATGATGTTACAGTCTGCTCCACTCCCGTCCAGTAGGTGGCAGTAATACAGAAAACTATACAGCAGTGCCATATAATGTGACCTACATGTTATCAGTGTAACAAATGTAAGCATGCATGTAAGCATGGAGGAGATTAAAGCCCCGCTGATGCTGATTGTGATTTACTACTTTGCGTACGGGGTCCTTGAGTCACTTCTTGAAAAGAGACAAGCAGCAGCAGCAGCAGCAGCCAAGTGGATTCACATCGCCCGAAATACTAGTGAGCAAACACATTTAACAAGCCATTGTCGACACTGACTGTGAGTGCTTGACAAATCTGAAATGTTCCCAGCTGCAAGCCCCGTCCTTAAAGTCCCAGTTCTTCTTTTCCAAGCAGGGACTTAATTGGAAAATGATTAAAGTAATTTCCCTTGCACGTGATCTAGACACACCTGCAACTAAGACGCACCCAATAGTCTGGAAACTTCTGTCGCTGAAAAATGCGGCTTTCGGCAAAATTTGAGTGATCGAAAGAAACAATGATGACAGAAAACTTGCACTGGAATACATAACCTTTTCTAGCATCAAACTTAGTTCACCTCAAGACAACTCTTTGTTTGGAAAAAAACAAACAAAAAAATGTCTTCCTCCCTCTTCCTGTCTCTCTGTCCCTTTCTTTCACAAACGCACACACACACACACACCTCTCTTCCAGCTTCTCCATGGTCTCATTATTATCTTGCTAATGGTTCCCTGTGGATGTAAAGCTCTGCTGATCCAAGCAGCTGGAGACTGCACGTGCACGCGCTCATGCAGACAAACACTCACAGCATACTGGCATACGGACAAACATGAAGTGCAACACACACACATCCACAAACTGTATACCGTGCATTTCCAGGTAAACGTAAGATAATCCAGGAGCATACGTAGCCACCGCTGCAAAAAAAGAAATAATAAAAAAATGGACACATTTAATAACATAATACCCAGCCTTAACTTACTACCTTACTTCACGGCCAGCACACACACACACACACACGCACACACACACACACACACATATTTGCAGATTTACTCTGACTATACTGCTAATCCCTCTCTGCAGACTTTAGCTAGGGATTTAATTTTGTAATACACCCTTGTGTGTTGACATCCTAAAGTGCAATTACTGAGGCAGCAATTTATAGGTTACTAAACTGTTTAAAGTCTAATGGCATATTCTTTACTCCTTAAAAACTAATGAAATCAGCATACCATTGCAGATGGGGAGAGGCTTTTACTTTGGAACAGTTTTGGCTGACAGTGTTAAAATCTTGTAGTAGTACTAAGAGCAGTATGTTTGGACTGAAGTTTTTTTTGCTTTTTTGTGAACAGTTTTGGCATTTTCTTCATTTTGATCAAGGCATCAAAAACACAAACTGAACAGTTGTGACGTGACTGTAGCCGATGTCGGCTTCTCTGATTGATCAGGGGCTAGAAATTAGAGCAGCTGACTTCCAGGATGCCAAAGATGTAGAGTATGTAGAATCTTCTCCAGTCGTCATTATTTTAATCATATATGTTGTTTTTATATGGCACACAGTTGGCTGCATGTTGTATTTATGATATAATAGAGTGGCATTTGAAATTATATTCAAAACACAGTTCACTGTAATGAATCTCTCTCTCTCTCTCTCCCTCTCTCTCAGATCAATGTACCAGTCTTGTAGTGACACTTGAAGTACTCTTATCTCTCCTCTGCAGACCTACTCAATCCTTGCTACTCCTCTTCTCCCCTCCACCTTCCCTCTTTCCCCTCCTGTCCCCTCATCTTTTTTTTTTTTTTGCTCTGAAGACACTAGCTCTCCTCTCCTCTCCTCTCCTCTCATTATTGCTGATGATGGGTGCTACCTAAACTTTAGTTAACACTGACATTTAATGCCGCTCGCGTAGCTCATCTGAATGCCTAATGTTTCCTCAAATAAGACGGATACCCCTGCGCCATCTCCCGTGACTCTTTTCCACTCTTTTGCTCATTCACATTGTTGCGTTCGCTGGGCTACGGGTGAGAATCAAAAAGAACCGAACACACATACAGTATGTGACTAAGTTTCTCTGTCTCTCTGTAACCTTTGGCGTTCTCCTTGTTAATATGTGTTGCACGATTCTACGAGATCCTTTGTATGCATAGCAGCTTAAGTGGCCTCATCATTATGGCTCTAAAACCCTTCTAAACATTGTAACGGAATAACATTGCATCACAGGTCGTGGTATCATTGCCATTTAAATGTCAGTTTAATGTCTGCGCCCACAACCTCTTCTCCTGTGTGTGCTCTGAGCCAAATGGTGAGACATTACAGCACGAGTAAAAAACAGATGTGTTAGATGTTAATATTTAAACAATGTTGTAACTGACTTATTTCCAATTAAGAAAGGCACAGATTTAAAAAAAAAAATAGACACCAAAAATAAAAACGTTGAGTTAAGGGCCTTATCCTGCTGTGGCTTCACTACACTAACTTACCAGGACATTGGATCAAATGCCATGAACATCTGCAGTTTCAACACGGCCTCTGGTACCCAAAAAAGTCTCTAAGACACTATTAATTTCTTATTACAACTTATGAATGTATTCATCGAGATGAAAATTCTTGCTCGTGTAAGCATCAGTGCTGCAAACTTACACTGCATCATAAAAAAATGTGATCCACAGATAAATGATTATTTATTTAACCGATATCTACTAATGCTGGTGCATCAGTGGTGTCAACGTGGTGTCCTCCTTTTAAAACCCTTCAATTTTTCCTGCAGGGAACATAGGTTATTGTTTAAAAAAGTAGTAAAAAGTAGATTCTTTTTTGGGGATACATGTGGTTGATATAACAGCTAATGAGCTTACTTACAATGTGAATAATAACAGAAACTGACACGTATATTTGATAAATCAGTACAATAACTAGACAGATGTATGGCTGATCCTTTTAAACCCATTGCTTTAAACGAATGTTGGTGTGAAATTATTCAAAAATTAATATACCGGTCTTGGATTCTGGTCAAATTCCAAGTAACAAGTTCCTGAAATCCTAGTGTTGGTGCGTCTTCGTGTGAAACCCCCGTCTTCCTTCCAAGTTTTCCAGTGACAGAACATTCTGAATAAATACCTCAGTGCCAGCTTACGTGGCGTGCAGCGCAGCTCTGCTTGAAATCTTGGCAATACAGTTACACCATCCAGTAAAATGTAAGACACACCAGCTTCACCATCACGCTCATCTTGGATGCGGTGAGCGGGAGCAGTCGTACCTGAAGTGAGTCAGCTAAAAAGCGTTAGAGGCTAATGCAGCCTCGTAAGGACTTTTGCTCCTCACACCTCCAGGATGAAGAAAACACTGATCCATTACCCTGTTTCATTTGCGAGTACATGAGCTCATATCTCACTTTTTTCCCATCCACAGTGCCCATTTATCCACATTTCAGAGTAAAATGTATTTTGTGGAAATGTTCTCTTTTCAGGTTTAGCTACTGTAAAGTACCAAATCCTATTTATATTTGATTAAACACCATACATTTTTTGCTGTGCCTTGTAGATTTTTTTATGCCTCCTTGCCAGCCATGGGTGGAGACATTATATTTGCTGGTCATTCATGCCTACTTCTGTCCATTCACCACCATTACTGTAAATTACCTCTCTCAGACCTACTTTAGGACCCTCAAGGTGGTCCTGAAATAGGTCATTGTAACCTCAGAAAACAAGTGATGACATTTCAGAAGGTCACTGTAACTTTGCAAGTTTGCACTGATGCACGAACAAAAAAAAGATTCGTATAATCCGCCCATCTGTTTTAAAGTTTGCTCTGTAAATTAAAGACATTTTTTTTAATTGAATTATCCTGCTTGTTTCACTAACAATTCCTGATTCATTCACAGCACACACACACACACACACACATATATGTTTGTGGCACAGAATGAGGTTTCTGAAAGGCGACAGAAGGTTTATGTCAGGTGTACTTTAGTTCAGTGCAGTGTCACCGGTTTAAAAATGCATTTATCGTGATGGCTTCTTTCCCTTGTTAGTGTGCTGACACTGCAACACACACAAGCTCACCCACGCACACACACACCACACCACAAGCACCCTAGACACAGGGTACACAGCCAGGGTACAACACACACACACACCAAACTTTCTTTCACGCTCTAACGCACCCAGACACATGCAGACATGTAGGCACACACACACAAACACCATAGTGGCAGTGCTGTAGTCAGCAGAGGCTCATTTAGCCACTAAACGATTCAGGATGTTCAAATTGTGTGTCTGTGTGTGTGTGTGTGTGTGTGGAGGCTTGTGGCCAACGCTACCATGGATTTTCAGGACAGCAGGTTTCTTCTTCTTTCCAGCCCTGTACTGCTTCTCTTGTGTTGTCTACCAACTCTCTTTGCTCTTTCTTTACCTCTCTCTAATAACCACCCTTAACTGTAACTTAATAATATCTTAAACTTTCTGTATTTATTTCAACACGCCGAAAATGAAAAGTGTATACCTAAGTCTTTGGAACCACCACTTAGCCGTCTTCTGTCTTCCATCTAGCAATCCTGTCTCAGCAGAATTAAAGAAAGAAATATCCACTCTGACAATCAGAAACTCAGAAGTTGGCCTATTTGAAACCTTATTAGTCTAATAATTCCCATAAACCTCAGCGCAGTTGGAACCTTCTTCATTCTCTTCTGAAATTATTCAGATTCACTGCATGATGCCAAGAAAGTGAGCCTTCCTAGCTTGCCAGTAGCTGTGCACAGCCACCGTGCCCCCACTCTCCAGCTGTACATTTCATACATTTTATTATATTAATTCGTAATGCTCTTGACCATGTGCTGCCCACATGCTCAATTTACTCGGCACCTGCTGCAGCTGCACTGTTGGCAGCTACAATGGCCCAACACGCAAGACTATTGTTACATGCGTCCTCTTCCTCCAAATACATGTCTTGTTGTTTTCCTCCCCTCTGTTGTATACTCTTCTACAGTCCAGATTTGTATTTTAATCCAGCTGTTTGTACAACCGTTCAAGGATGAAAATGGAACGCTTACAGTGATGGCAACATGTTTTGGTTAGCCTGCAAATAAAGAGCCCTGGTAGCAGTATTGTTATATTAGAGTAAATGCATGCACTGTGCATGTGTGAATGCTTTGTAAACATCGTGGAAGTGCATGTATATTTTAAATGCAAACAGTGTACATATACTTCAGTAGTTGTTGAAGGGAATTACGAATTTAAGATTAGTCATGGCTGTTTAGTCACATCTGTAATATACACATGGCTGCTGTGACAAGCGAATCAGTTTTTCTTACACGGACAATAGGGCAATGATCGTGGCTGCCACAGGGACACAAAGAAGCTGCTGTTTATACCAAATCTCTAATTACATTGTCACAGGAGAGATTTACTAAAGCCATTCAGTTGTTTTTAGATTGAAAGATCAGTTTCATGAAAATTTGCAAATTTACTTGGCAAGTGTAATTAACAGTAAGAAACTGGTCCAGATATAGGATGACTCTCACTAACCTCCTATCCTTCTATCCGAGGATAAAAAGTTCTTCTATTGTCGTGTTTTTTGGTAAATCTTTCATTTGTCTCTTGTAAAATTGGAACTTTGAAAAACAGTAATGCATCAGTTCATCTCGTCTCGTGCTCATGCGAGAGGATCGAATCATCCTGGACAGCTGTAATTCTCAGCAGATATTTTCTAATTTTCTAAAGTAGAAGACCTGGGGAGATGCCATGGACTCATTTTCAGCCTTCATGATTGTTTCCCTCCCCTGTTGCGGCAAAAATAAACTTCAGAAACAGAAACTACAGGTTAAACCAGGCTAACAAAACACATTAAGCCCTCTGAAGACACACACACACACACACACACACACATACAAACGGGCTCAAAACAATTACTAGTAATGCTATATTAAGGCTACAAACAAGCCCAACAACCATCATGTCACAGCACCATGGCAGTTATACTTGGTGTCATCAGTGTTTCAATATTATATGTGTTACCTTTGTGAAGGGGAGGTGACGTACTAACAAACCTAATTATTGGACATACATTACATTTCACATGTCTAGATCTGCACAAGCAACCGTGTGTTACAGAAAGACTGTATATTTGTGTAGATACAGTAGAGGAAACGTTACCATGGGAACAGAACCACCTCCACTACCCAGCAACATGTAGAGTTTTAGATCTGCTGACCCAACTTCGTCTACTGTTCTCTTTGTCTCCGTCACTCCTTCAATTTCTTTTTCTTTTTTCTCCCCCCCTTGCCGTCTCTTGATACTTTGACAGGTTAATGCTCAGCTTGCGTGTCTGGCTCACACACACGCACACACATGCGCGCACACAGCCTGAGGTGGTGTGTAACAGGGGATTTCAAGGGGGACAGCAGGATAGACAGTTTAATCTGAGAGAGAAGGAGGGATGGTGCGAAAGCACGACTGAGATACTGTAGAGATAGAGTGAGCGGTAGAGAGACGGAGGGGGGCGGGGGGGAAAGGTTATGGCCAGGACATGTCTATGTGAAACAAAGAGGAAGCGGAGAACGGGGGAAAACTTTATTACTCTTCCCCTCCAGAGAGAAAAACGGTGAGTGAGAGTAAGTTAGTTGTGGAGATTCAGTGCACAACTTTTGCTTTTGTCTGCGTTTTATTTGTAGCGTGTCACAAATCAGCAGCGCAGCAGGGCTGAAGGCAGACTGTTACACCCTCATTTTATTCCTTTACGAGCCACTGTAATTAAACCTGGCTTGATAAACAATTTGGACACATGGAAAGTTGTCTGATGTTACCAACATTAGCTTAAAAGGAAATGACACTTTTAAAATGATGTAATCCCTACCTTTATCTTCTGTTAGCCATCTGCTCAAAAGCCTTCTAGTTGCAAACGGTCTGTGTGCACCAGTTTTTGATGGATCTATTTTTTATGTGCATGAAGTTGTGCATAATCTCACAGCTGATCAAATACCCTAAATACCCTAGACAACAAAGTTAGTGTGTGTCTGTTAGACTGTGTTGCAAATGTGTGTGTGTGCGTTTGACTGCATTTGGTGCACGTGCGTGCGGGCGTGCAGGTGTGCTCGGATCTGCAGATGTGCGCGTATAGGCTTTTCCCAGGTTCCCTTGGGACAACGCTGATTGACATCTCTATCCCTGGTTGTCATGGTGATGATGATGGATGTGTTTTGGGTTACCACGGAGACCGCTGTTTAGGCGTTCTCTCTGCATGCATAATATAGATTTAGCATAAAGAGATTCTGTAGCTGACAGAGAGATAAAGAGAAAAGGCCCGGAAACAACTTTACTTGCAGAGTTTGCTATATGTAGTCAGCATTACATGCCTGCTCTGAACATTATGCATTACTTTCACAAGATCACACATTAAATGGGATGCATAATATTAGCTCAGGCCCGGATTGCAGATAGAGAGATAACAGACAGACTGACAGTCAGAGAGAGACAGCCAAGTTAGCGTTAAAAACACTGCACGTCCTCTGATAAAGATAAAAGAGTCTGTGCTATGGAATTATAGAATTTTAACTATCCTCCACCTGCAGTGCTGAATATTTAACACTTTTCTCTGCAAAAGTTCTGACCAGAAGTTCTGCTTTAACAGGGATGAATGCATAGGAAAAACTCTGACCCCCTGTGGGTTCAGAGACATGAGATGTTTTGGAATGTACCCCCCCCCCCCCCCCAAAAAAAATAAAAAATAAATAAAAGTTGCAAGCTGTTCATGGGGCTTTGAATGGCGTATGAACAAATAAAAGACTTTTTGAAAATGATTTCAAGTACAAGTACTTGGAATTTTACCTGTGGTTCTGCAGCTCGAGTTGCAGTGCTTTACATGGGCTGTACATAAAGATGGACAAAGCCTCCAAACCATAGAGTCCTTAGGAGTGTTTTGAGGAAAAGTCATGGAGTCTGAGTGGAGCTGAGGTAGTTGTGTAACATCTAGGCAGATATCTGACAATCTGCATGTCTACATACATTTCAATAAAAAAAAATAAAAAAATCTTCAATACAGTTGTCATGAATGGGAACAGGTTGTAAACACATTTATTCCTGCTGTAAAGTTCAGTATTTTGACATGGAAGCTCTATGGGTATTGATTTATGCTTGAAGCGAGCCTCAAGTGGCCATTTGTGGAACTACAGCATCTGCATTGACACTGAATCCCACACGTTGTATCTACACATTCTACACATTGACTCAAAAGTACATTTGTGTCCCCACTTGTAAATGTTCTTGCAATTGCAGTCAAGCACTGCTGAGGTGCTCCACTGTACAGCTACAACAGCTACAGCGTGCCTGTTGCCCTAAAGTGGAGACAATGTCCCCGCTGAGGTTACCTTCCACTGCTGAATAGAAATATATGATAATAGATGAAATGCCACACTGCGCCATGCTGACATGAACTTAGTCATTCATATTCATGTTCATGCACCAGCGACACATACATGCATCATACCTAAGCACTCCCTGAGAGAAGTCTCTACACATGCATGATTTGCTTGTTTAGTTAGGCTTCAGGATAACCACTTAGTCAAGCTAGGCATGTCTTCATTTTACATTCAGTTGCGAAACAAATATAAACACACTCACATACAATGCACGGTATGTGCCAGTGTTTCAGGTACTAACAGTGTAGAGTGGATATATCAAATGAGTAGTTTTTATTTCAAGTGATGTTATAAAATGTGCAATATTTACATTTTTCTAATACTAATACTACAGATTATATATTCTCTTCCCTTTCTGATGCTCTGTACAGAGGTTTGCCCCATATTAATGAGTGAGTGGAAGTGTATAGCACAAATGGCCCAAAGAAAGAACTAAAATACAGAGAGCAAAAATAAACTTAGTGATTGTCATGATTAAAAGGATCTCCCCAACTTTAATGTGTTTTTGTGTGACATTTACTTAAGTCTGAACAATGCAGTGTGTGTAGTCAAATACGCTAAATGGCCGATATGACACAATTTGTTTGTCAGACTACAGGAAAATCTCTTGCAGGACCTTCTGGGACGTCCCAGTTAATACCAGATTGACGATTGTGTCAGTTCCTTCTCGGTAGCCATGAAGAGATATGAATCTAAGTGGATGTGGATGGATGTTGTCAAACAAAGGTTCACATTCTTACCCTTGAGGTTAACGGTAGCTACCATACTACTCTTGATCATATATTGTTTCCAGTTCTGGCTAAACGTAAAAAGCTTTTATTTTTCTCTCACACAAAGATCTTCTTTTGGTTTTATTGAAGTTTGGCAAACCAACCTGCAGATGCATTTACCTCCATCTGGCATGGTATTAATACCCTGTGTCTGTGTTGGGCTTTTATTTTGGAAATCTTAAATGTTAAGTTTGTGTAGCATCTCAGTGTTAGTCATAGTTTTTCAAGGTGAGTGGTAAGTTGGTTGTTTTAGTCATCTTGGTTAAGTAACCAGAGTTCTTTATTTAGGCTGTCTCAGTTTTTAGTTTCAGTTAAATCCCAATATGATTCCATGATGTTGACATCAGGGCTCTATGGGGGCCCTGCCATCTGTTTCAGTACGTCTTGTACTTCCTGTCACTGGAGATAGTTCTTTATGACTGGCTGTTTGTTTGGGCGTGTTATTATGCCGCTGAATGAATTTGGGACCCATCAGATGCCTCCCTGATGGTACGGCATGATGCATAAGAATTTAAACAACCTACAATTTTTGCACGGTGCTGTATATTCTACAAAAACCATGTGGATATACATATGTATGTGTGCACATTTATGCTGCTTACACAAAAACATACATGCTCATATATCTGTACACAAACAACCTGTTACTGCTCCATGTCACTCAGATATGCACACACACCGTGTCTCCATTGGGGGCCAGCATCTGTATCAGCAGTCAACATGCATGGCTGGCTCATTCTCCATGTAGCAGGCAATCAGGCTGTTCACCTATGCATGACTTAGAGATACTCTCCCTTTATCACATACACATTATTTTACATACAAATACAACCGTGTGTTTAGAAAACAAAGATCCTATCATACCTAATCATAGCCACACGATAGCCCATGGTAATGAAAACACATTACATTAAATGGTCACCTGCACATGCATACGGTGTTGATGTGTAAATACGCACAATCAGGCTAAATCAAACAAAGAGATTTTCTTTTTACACAAGCGTGAGTAATGGTTTAGAACGCACTCTGGCTTCGATGCTTGTAGCGCCACCTGTTTCTGTTTAATCACTCACCTTTTCCTGCAGTGTAAGACGGGCTGAAGCATACATTGACTTTGTTGTAATGTCAGCAATTTTAGTGATTTCCAATCTCCAAATAGTTTTTCTTTTCAGATTGTTTTATTCGAGGGATATTTGAGGCCCATGCAGATAAAACCATCCATTACTTCTAGTAAAAAAAAAAAAAAAAAGATGAATAAAACATTATTATTGACATCAGTTTTGATTCAAGTAACCTTGTCATGCCTCCTTTTGAAGTGTCCTCTCTACCTGAGTTACTATGCAAAACGTACTTGAAGACTACCATTGTTAAAGTGTTATTATAAAACTTATTCACTCACTGGCCATTGAAGCTGGTAGCCAGTTGGTTGCTGGTTTCCATGCTCTGGTAACCCTCTTGCATTTTTCCCACCCAGGTGGAAAAAACAAAACCAAAGAAATATTGCTAGTGTACGGACTCTGTTAGCTCTCCTACGCTCCCCTTTGGCAAAATACTGCCAAAGCCAGGTGTCACTACTGAATATTTGGTGGTAGGAACCAAAGTTGTAGATGTTGTTTCCCTGCTGTAGATGCTTTGGGAACTGCGTTTGCATCACATGTTAATCGATTGATCCCATAATCTGGCCCCATCGTTACATTGCCTCCAAACACAGCATCTCTTTGTTCACAACGTGAACAAATCAGTAGAAGAAGATCTGGATCTAAGGTAAAATAAAATAATAATATAAAAAAAAAAACTGTAACTTCTACGTTCTGGTGATTACACACTAATGAAACTGCCACCATGAAAATTAAATTCTATTTCTGCCAATAGATCTCCTGAAGCCTACACACTGAACCATTAAACTTCCTTAGGCAATGCAAGTTTTAAACATAGATAGACATGTTGTGAATAAGATATTAGAAGCGTGTTGCGTTGCATTTCTCCCAGAGGAGCACTTTAGCCTCATAAATAATTCAAACATGCACTAACTCACTTCCACTCACAAATGCACCCTACCCACTAACAGACATGCACAGATACACATGCTCATTCAGGGCCTTTGTGCGCACACACACACACACATACAAGGCACTTTCTGCATTGATCTCTAAGTATTTAAAACTGCTCGAAATGGACCTTTCCTAGAAGAGGGTGAGTGATTGGTGGAGTGGACATCTGCTGGTAAAATAAATTGAGAGAATGAATGAACAAAAGAGGCCAAAGAACTAAGACCAACTAGCAAAATGTGATTAAATACACTGACTAAAACAGAAACGAAAAGAGGTGAGGAGTGGGTGGAGGATCAACAAAACCTTGAAAAATGATGGGAAACTGAAAAACAAGGTGCTCCAGGCAGCTGTAAATGAAGGTTCCCAGCACTTTGTTCTCTTTCTTCCATTAAACATTCAAGAGAGACAGAACGAGACAAAACCACAAGTGATGAGATTTTCAAAATACTCCGACACCGTTTGGATATCGTCCAGATGCACACATGCACAGATGCGTGCTGAGGCAAACCTACAATTTCACACACTTAATCCTCGGGTTTTCCATTATGCGTGTTCCCTTTCAGATTTGAATGTTATTGCTGCATTTCGTAAGAAATTTTTGCAGCTGTGCCAGTTAATTTCGGTAAGTTATAGCATTATTCTCCAGCCAAAAAAACTAGCTTCTTAGCATAGTAATCTCTGGCAAAATGTCTTCAAGTTTCTTTAAGCTCTTCTCCATCCTTGAAAGATGTTTTCCTCATCTTTCAATTCTTTTGAATCCCTGCCCACCTCTCTCACATATGCACAACAGTCAAATCCGTCCATTTCTCCTGTCTGAAATCCCTCGTCTTACAAATCATTCTATGCATCCATCATTTCTTCTCCTCTCCTGTCTGCGTCAGTTTTGTCTATCTGCACATCTCTACCTCTGCCTGTGGTGTTGCTCTTTATCTGCATTCATATTTCTCTATCTCGCCGCTTATCTCCAACCACTGTTCTCAGTAATCCGCTCAATCGTTGTCTTGATCCGTCTCTATCCAATATTCATCAATCTTCCTCCTCGTTCCTTTCTTTCCATCTCTTTCTCTCTCTCGCTGCACTTCTGTTGTGTCTTCTAATTGGTTTTCTTTCCTTCCAGCCAGTCAGTTCTTCATTAAATAATCTGTCATCGTCTTGATTCGGTTTGTGATCTGTCTCCCCCTCTGCTAACATCCCTCCGTCTCTATCTGGCTCTCTCACCCACCCCTGTGCCTGTCACGCCTTTATCGGTAGTCATCAGAATTTTCTGACAGCTCTGTGATAGATACCACATCTCAAATTGTAACTTAATGCATTTATATGAATCGGTCTGTCCTAAAAAATCTCTATAGTTGCTGCTGCAGTGTTGACTGATGGACATACGCATCTATGCACCATCATTAAAGAATTCTCCATCATATGCACCTCTTATTTTCAAAATAGCTCAACATTTTCGCTCTCTTCTTGCCGGCAAGGTTGAATAAAATCTATTCATGAATCAAAAAGAGGTTTATGATACTGCCCTAAAAAGAAACAGGATAAATAAAAGCTATGTAGGCATCTCTTTGTTGTGCTCTCTCTTTCCCTCTCTTATTCCGCCACTTTCCATTTTCACCCGCGAAAGACTAATTGCACGAAAATCTCAAAGTCATCACAGATGCTGCACTTTTCTCTCCTCCTCTTCCTGCTCCTTGTCTTCCCTTTCTATCTCAGCCCGTCTTTATCTCTGATCTTCTCTGATCGCTTTATATCCCTTCTCCGCTTGTTGCTCGTCTTTCCGCTCTGGTTTAATGTGACACGCGGCAGTTGAAGTTTCCTGCATGGAAGGTTTTATTCCTACACACCAGTACATTCTCACTGACATGGTGATTCGGCCAATTACACATCTATGGAAGTGGGTTATGATTATGTATTCTATGTACATCAGCACTTACCTAACCATTTCCTCTTATATTGCTGAGGCGTCCATATTTCTGGGATTAAAGAGGGCTTCATCACATATTGTATGGATCAAGTCTCTAGACACATTCCTTCATGGAAATAGTAGATATTTTGGTTTTTAGCGTAATTTCTGATGTAATTAAGTCAAAAAATATTAAATATTAAGTAAGTCCACAAAATAAACTTGTTATCATAACCCTAGAAAATGTTCCTGAACATTGCAGGGTTCAGCCACCACACAGTACTCCTAACATTGTAGACCATTTATGCACTATTTAACACCCTTGACACCACCAATTTTTGGGGCATTAGAGAATGTTTTAAGATATGTTTTCGTTAGGTGATCTGTACTGTCCCTGACCACGTTAGATCCAAAATCCAGGTCCATGATGGGTTCACCGTTGCCTAGACCAAAGAATACCGAAGCTAGCAACAGTTTTCCTGGACATATTCTACACCACATGCGTTGACACCAGAGGCTTACAGTGCCGCATTTGAACGCTAATAAACCACCAAGTCTGCTGGATCATGAACTCCATTCTCCTGTGCAAGAGGGATTTTCTTCTAAGTTGAATTGTGCCGACATAAGTACTTGAGCATGAAACAAGGTCAGTGCAGCTGTACTCTGACTCTAGTATAAGTGCAATCTTCCAGGTAATGGTCAAAGTGACTAATAACTTAGATATGTAGCTCTAATGCTTAGATTGATAAGCAACTAAAATTAAGTATCAGTTTTTAGTATTGGATGTTTTTATTGTCTTCGGTGTCTAGTACTGTGCTGGTTTTCATGTTTCATTAATAAATGATTAACTGAAGCTAGATCTGCTCCATGCAAACACCTTTGATCTGCTGGACTCTTACCATACGTTGTTACTTGTTACGTATTGACTAAGGAAATCAAAAAAGGTCATCTATACTGTACATGTTAAAATTGAGTGATGGTATACTGGTAATTCGTGCATGTGATCAGCTTACTGACTTTTTCTTACTAGTATTGATCAGCTGCTCCTTGAGTGTATATCGATTACGTAAGACTAAATGTCAACTAGATATAGACTGGCATACTGATCTAACTTTATGGTTGTGGTTGATCTGCGTCGGGACAGATTGCAGTTGCATTTTAGAGTCTGTTCAGACTATGGATGGCCTGTCAGAAACTGTTTGTAAGTGCCCGTTTTAACATTTGTTTCCTAAGTGTTTTTTTAGAGACTGCCATCAGCAGAGACACGTGGCATTCTCTCTATCAAATTCTACCTGACAGTACCTTATTACTGTGACTACACTTGGTGACAGTAATCCAGTAATTCTTCTGACAAAGACACATCATTTATATTTCATTTCATGAATCCATGTCTTTCTTCTTTGCACATGCCGCCTCTAATACGACAATTATCTCCACTACCATTATTCACACACAAAAATAGTTAAAGGTACCGTTTGAGGTTGTCTTGTTTCAAGGCAACTTTGGTAAATCTCAGTTCTCACTGTTTTTTGATGCTTGCTGCCAGAACGACATTCACCAACCTTCCTGTGATTCAAGCCCTGATTGTTATTCTGCTAACATGTAATGATTATGTATGTTTTTCAGCTTCCTTTGATTCTGTACATTATGTGGGTCAAATCCATTTTGTAAATGTCTCTGGCAGTACATATTTACATGATCATCCTCTGCAGCTGCTATGAACGCGCATCAAATCCTATAACTGTTCTCCCAGGCACTGATATATGTTTTTTTGTGTTTGTGTGCTCAAACAGCACAAAAGGCTAACAAGGCCATTGCTCTATAGCTTCACTAGAGGTCAAAATAGTCATCATCTCCAGTTCCAAGTCAATACTCAGGAAATAACTGGCACGATGATTTTGAATTTTGAGAGAATCTAATGTTTCCTGGTGGCATGACTTTCCTTTCTCTGTCTTCTCAAAATGCAAAGCAGTTTCTAGGTATTTGTATTGATCGTTTTGGCTTTAATTTTGACGTGTGTTAAATGCGCTTGCGGGTTGCACCGCCATATTAGAGCAAAGGAGAAGCAAATACGGCTGTAGAAAGCAAAGACAAGAGGGGAATGTGTTTCGTCGGGGCTGCGATGCGTTAAACTCCCAGCGCGCGGCTATTTGTTTAAGATGTCAGGGATGACATTTAACACTCACCAACACCCAGGGTCTCTCTCTCTCTCCCTCTCTCTCTCTCTCTCTCCCACTTGCACGGATGAGTGCACATTCAAATCAGCAGACACACAAACCCAGCGACTGACACAGGTGAGCACTCACTGTCAAACATGCGCATAAACAGACGCAAAATCCGACACACCCATGGCCAGAGGATAGAAGAGAGGGGAAAGGAGATGAAGGACAGGTGATGGTTATATATCATAATTTTCAGGGCTTTGTCATTACAGTTGATAATTTAGAACTGCTGTTTAATGACCAAATGAGAAAACAGGGATGCCAGGATCATCCATCTCAATACTGCTCTGCAGTCAGACTGAGTGAGGGACAACGGGTCTTTTTTCCTTTCTCCCTGTTCTTTCGCTCAAGTGCACTCACGACTTTTTTGTCTTCTCTGTTGCTTTTATAATTTGTCAGATATTTTAACATTGCTTCCGACCTTCATCTCGTATTTTGCGATTATTTGCAGTTGTTGTCCAAGTACAGTCGCACAGTGGACTCTAAAGCTGTATTCTGCACGTTCTCTTGAAATTAGCAAAGTTTCAACCAGCTCCATGGACCCTGTAAAGTAGCTGACCCTGTCATCTTACAGACATAACAAGCTGATGGTATTCCTCTGATGAGCGATCAGAATGAACTTTATCATCCAGGTAATTGCAGCCCAAATAAAAATACATTAAGCATAGGCTTTTATCTGATACTGTCACTCTCTGACACTCTCTACAAGTTAAGTGGGTTGGTTGTGAGGGTTTAGATGGTAACAATAATGAGAAGAGAATCACTGCATGATAAGAGTCAAATTTTATCACGCCATATCTCTGTTATTAGGGATCTAAATATCATGGGGTCATAAGATTACTGTAGGAATGATAATTATGATAGCAATCTATCTATCAATCAATGCATTCTGTCTTTATGTCTCAATCTCTTGATCTACCATTAAATCACTCTTCTGCCCTAATTAGTCTAAATGTCAGACTGTTAGTTGACTGGCAGACAGCAGCTGTCTTTGATTTGCAGACAGATGGTGGGAGGAGCTGAAGGTCAGTGCGGCTACTAGTTGTGTGTGGGTGAGTGTGCACCCCAAACACTGGGACTGTTAGTCTGATATGTAATGCTGCCACAGAGAGGACATCCACCAATATGCTACTAACAAGGTTTAAAGGCGTGAGAGGAAAATATGAGGGAAAGGAAAAATAATGAAGCAATACAGTAAAAGGGCTGAAAATAAAGTTACCAAATCCTAGCTTTAAAGGCAGCTACACAGATGAGTCATGCAAAGTTAAATGTGGGTGTTTATCTGCTTTAAATGTGATGTGTCACTTTTTGAGTTTTCAAAAGTAAAATGGAGCTGTTCAGCTTCAAAGCCACAAAACAGTTTATATCTGAATAACCGAAGGGGCCTCCTACAACAGGTCATGGAGCAGAACTGACTCAACATCTCTGGGACCATCTCAAAAGAAATCGCATCCTGAGCTCCACCACCCTGGAGTTGACGAGAGGACTGCAGTGACACATTAGCACCTGTGAACAGGATAAAACCTGTAAATGAGATAAGTAATAAAGTAATACATAAAAGTAATGCATCACAATCCATTACACATCCAGATGGGTTTACATTTGGCAAAAAAAGACGGATGCCTCTAGCCCACATGTCTGCTGCATTGCCGAATAGCAGCCAAGGAACATGAGGCCAGATGGTGCAAACACTGTTCTTTTTATGCATCATTTTCCATATCCACTTATAAATCAGCTCAAAAAATAATTTAGTGAACAACTACATCAAGTCAGACATCTGTACGGTATATTTTCTGTTTGGTGCTTCAGTGAACTTTAGGCTTACCCTTGAAGAACAGCCCCGGTACACACAATGCAGTACTGAAACTTTTATCAATTTCAAAAGGCCTCGCTAACAGAAACAGAATATCTATAATGTATATATTAGAAATCTATCACATTTTATATGCGTGTGCCTCTAGTTTCCAGCAGAACATTGCGCACAAAGCATTGTTACAGTGTTTGTCAGAAGTAAGGGTAAGCATCAAAAGTCAAATTGTTATTCTAGCCTAAGAGGGGCTTCCTCAGTGTCAGATTAGGAGTACACTGAGATCAATACAACAAGTGTTTACTCATTGACCAATTGAAAACTAGCTTAATTGCTGATAGTGAACTTGCTAATTAAAGAACTCCAATCACCAGAAGTACTTTCAAAAGAAAGGACGAGTAGCCACTTACCTGGAGAGGAAACCAGACCAAATGGATGTGATGAGCAAAGACACGATGCAGTTTCTTGGTGTTAGATTATGTTGCATTAAGTGATGGCTGTCCTGGAATTAGGCACCTTGAGTAAAGAGATGTAGCACCCCATTCATCAGAGACATGCAGCACCCTCTTGTTTGCATCTTTGTTGAGAAGAATTCAAAGTTTTGAAGAACTTCTATAAGACAGAGAAGCACTGACTGTCATGGAATCACCTGACCTCAACCCCACTTGACCTTTACAGTACAGGAACTTGACGACTGAGAACACTCCTGACATTACAGGGAGCTCTTTGGAACAGATTGCATTCTGTTAATAAAGCAAAGACACGCCCATAAGTGTATATTTATGCTCTATGACACTACTCACAAACAAAGGAAATGCTAAAAAAGAGACAGTGAGTTCTGTCATCTTGAGAAAAGATGCTGCATCGGTTGTTTCAGAAGATAGCCAAAACCTACATCCCCCTCTAGTGATCAGATTTAGCACTCTTCCAGCAATCCATAATGTGCAGTAGAGGAAAAGGTCTGCTCTTGTTACAGAGTTATAATCACTGCAGAGGAACAAGGTCTGGGTCATTGATTAGATTAACAAAACCATGGATGTGGGAGACCCTTTCTGACTTTCTGTTTCTAAGGATATTTGATGTGAATTTCTTGTAAGCGTGACCATAACCTCAATCAAGTATTTAATTCAAAGCACAGTTACAGTTTAACCCTAAGTTGTTTTTGCCCGTTACAGCCGTACGGGTGGCGGCTCAGAGCATGGTTTTATTTTTGCCTGAGTCATTTTTCTTGGATTTGTAAGCAACATAGTATTTTGCTCCAAAAAGCGGGTACAGGTTGTATTGAAGCCTGTTGAGCACACAATGTTCTATAAATACAGGTTGTATGGAGAATTTGTATGCAGTCTAAATTTAAAATGACATTGCATATGATAATTCCCACCCTATCTTTTCCTTTGCACGGTTTATATGTACATTGTGGCTGGATTGCATCCAAAAGCTAAGTTGGATTCTGCCCACAGTGCCACAGATTCTATTAGTTTTGCAGATATGAGGGTATTGTGTGTAAAGTTGAATCCATATCCATCCAGAACCACTCGGTGTGCCCTGACATGACTGGAAGGTACAAGTGACATTGACACCACAACTGAAACTGCATCTTCGGTGCAGCAGGGATATAAACTAAGTAGCTGATGAATTTCCGGTTGCTTCTCGTACCAGAAGGTAATTCGTTCCAAAATACCTGATGGATCATCATGTTTAACAATCTGCCTCTTTGTCTGTTTGGTCATTCATGCCAGGTAATCTAAGGTATCAAATGTATGGAAGGGCTGCAAGGGAGAAAGGGGGGGTTAGTAATATATATTCAGCTTTACAGTATATGGGGGGCCAAGAGGTTGATGGATGGGTGGGCTGATGTAGATAAGAGAGCAGAAGGGATGGATGGATACAGCCTGGAGACAGAGGAGAGCAGAGGATGATGTAGATGGCCCATAATCCTTAGAGGCTGACAGCACACTAGGTCTTCTGTGATTGAAGTGTGTGTGTGTGCGTGTGTGTGTGTGTGTGTGTGTGCGTGTGTGTGTGAATCTGATGGTGATAGTGATCTGCCTATCAAAGTGGTGCAGGAAAGGGGATGGAGTTATGGGACAGAAGGAAGGAAAGAGGAGAGAGAAACGGGGAGCGGAAAGGAGAGGAGAGAAAGAGATGAGGCCAGAAAAGCCATTAAACATAAAATCAATCAGCGGGGAGAGAGGGAGAAAGAGAGAGAGACAGAGGGGTGCAAGAAATGCTCACGAGAAATGCACAGAGAGGGTGAGATCTTAAAGAAAGACACAGCGAGACGGAGAAGGATAAAGAAGGAATCCTCAGATGACTGCGATATTGATGACAGCACAGTGGGGAAGACGGGGTGAACGGATGGGAGAGAGGGGGGCAGGATAAGGAGGCTGAGAACGAGTGATCAAAGCACCAAGGGCCATAAGAGAGAAGGAGCGGGGGAGAGTGAGACTGGGAGGAATGGGAGGGGTGTATGACGAGGAAGGAGAGTGCGAGAGGCGAGTATGAATGGGGAGGAGAGACGGAAGTATGGAGGCTAAAATAGAGGTGGGAAGGAGAATTGATGAAAAGGAGATGTGCTGTTTTACTGTAAAAATAATCATGTTGCAGCAACGTGAAGAGGGTGGTTATAGCAAGCAGTATGGAAGAAAAGAGAGGAGGTGTTACAACAACAACCAGAAAAAGAGAGAGAGAGAGAGAGAGAGGGGCGGGAAGGCAAAGAAAAGGGCAACGCCAACTCACTGATGTGATAAGAAATGAAGGCAACGTGGTCAGCACCACCTCTCTACCCCCTCTCTCTTCCTCTCACACAAACACGCAGAATCACACTCAAACTAACACATATAGAAACCCACCTCCACACACACACTTTACCTCCCCCTGTGGGTCAGAGCACTGAGCCATGAGCATGGCTTCAGCCTCCCCAGGTTGCAGCTTGAAGTTAAAAGCAGAGAACAGCAGTGCAGCCAGGTAGCGGAGCACTTTCTGCCTCTAGATATCCTCAGGTTGGCCCCATGATGAAATCAGATTAGAGAGACTAATGAAAATCCCTGAAATCCCTCTGTGCTTGAGATTTTTTTTTTAATTTTTTAAACCCACTAAAGGAGCCTAAAGGTGTGTTATGTCTTTAGAGACAAGACTTTAAAAGAATTAAGCCTTTTGACTATAAGTCATGTGGCCATGATGAACTGGTGTTTATCTCTAATTTCAGAGCAAGAGAGATTATTATCTTCATGCATATCTTTCTTCAGTAGATGGATGAATGGTACAAGTTTTTAGCCAGGAACAAGAAAAAACAAATAAACGATAGAACTGGAAATAAAACGGTATGCCTTTTCAAGACCAGTTATGTTGAATAGTTTACAGACAGGGGCTTTGAGGAAGAGCTGGAGCTAGCAGAGCTGAAGATGTTTTCTCTTGTAGAAGGACAGCTGAGATACAGTTAGAGAGGCCGGGTTGAGATGGTTTGAAGGCGAGGATGCTGAGGTTAGAGGTCTAGAACACAGGTGTCAAACAAATGGCCTGCGGGCCAAAAGCGGCCTGCCACAGTCTAATCTTGCCCACAGTGTGAATTTGCAAAGTGAAGACTGCCGATTTTCAATGAAAACAACTGTTGTCCACTGTTTTAGTAAGAGAAGTGGGCGGAACACAACACAGACACCCAGGACTTAACAACAGACAGAGATCAAATTGGGACTGTATGTGGCCCTCGAACTGAAATGAGTTTGACGTCCCTGGTCCAGAGGAACACCAAAGAGGAGGTTTCTGGATGTAGTGAAGGAGGAGAGAGAGAGGAGGATACAGGATAGGGTGACATGGAAGCAGATGTTTGATGAACCATGAAGGGAAAATCCAAAAGAAAAGAAGAAGATTTAGTAACCATAATCCTTCATCTTTAATTTAACTAATGCACACAGATTTAGACACAATTTTAACAAAGTTTTTAATACCAAATGACATAATTTCATTAGTTTTCTGATATCTTACTCATCAGTTGCATTTGTATTGTATCTTCGTTAAAGCAAACCCCATTCATGTATCGTCTGTAGCTCCAGTGACATCAGTGCTCTTTATTTCTTCTGGCGCAGATTAAATTTAATGCTGATTGGATTTAAAGATTTCTGTTTAAAGCTGATCAGACTGTGATGAAATTCGCTTTTTTTCCCTCTCGATTCAGATGGTGTGGTTTACAAAATGAGAAGAGCTCATTTACATTATCACAGAAAAAACATTATATTTCGCTGTAGATGAGAAAGACGTGGAAGTGACGGCGTACGGTAGCCACTGTAACATTTAACACCGCCACACAGACGTGCCACCGTGATTGATGGAGCAGGAGCAAAGCGTTATCCAAAATTAGCAGGTGCAACATGAAAAGCTGACTAGTTGCGTGTCACGTCTGATGCGCACACATTTAACAGAAGGTAATCAGAGTTGGCTATAGGTATCTCGCCCTCCCCCTGCGAACACGCAACAAATGTCTCTTTTTATTAGAGCAGCTGCTCCTGAAGCGGTCTCTGCGCAGCCCTGCCATTACTAGATGACACACAACAGAATTAGTGAGGATACTAATTGCATCATGTGTCAGCTAAAATTATCACATGGAGCCATTACATGCCTTTCAGGCTCTCTCCAGTCGTTTAAAGTCTGAATCCGGTCCACTCTTTCACACAGAGCTGATCATTTTAATGTTCTATATGAGCTTCACAAATTATACATAACACCATTGTGTGACACGAGGAGGGTTTCAAGCATCAATGTGAAACCAAAATATGTCAGTTTTATGTTTCTATAGAGTACATGAAATGACAATCTGATGGGAAATGATGAGGATATTATTATTATTATTATTTTCTTACCACATAAGTCAACACTATAGTTTTCTCACTTAAAATCAGACAAACAAATCAACATGTTAACCGACAGCGTTCTGGTCTTTTCCTTGCCTGAGGCTTGTTGAGTGCTGCAGCAACATAAGTTAATTTGTTGTGAGCTGCTGCCTTGTCGTATCACACAGAGCTGCGATGCTTTTCCACTGGATGTTGTGAACTTGGTGGTGTGTGCCAAAGCGCTGGATGTATGTAAAGACGGAACAAACCCTCTGTGACATCACCCAGAGGTTTCCTGGAGAGCGCTTTTGAAGCTCAATGGAGGTGGCACTGGTCATCGCCAATCTAGGCAGTGCCAGGCTCCTCCTCGTAACTCCCAGCTAAATATAACACGGGGGCCTGCGGGGATTGACTTACATTGACTTACTTCTGGAGCCAGCCTCAAGTGCAATTTCTGGCACTTCTGCGTTGGCTCCATTTTTCAGCCTTGGATGTTGCCACTTGTGTCCTTCCAAATAAAGTATCAGCTTTTGTTATTGCTTCTGACGGGGTGGAGTCATTAGCTAATGTTCTCTCTGAAAGTAGCTGCTAACATTCGCACTGTTGTCTCGGACGCTCTAGTCCTGACACTGACGCAACCATCAGTCTCTGAGTGAGGCTTGTGATACTCCCTCTACACTCGATCCTGGAGCAGTTGTTTGTATTGTCATCAGCCCTTTCCGTTATTTTTTTGCAGGAACTAGGAAGCTAGCAAACTGCTATACAGATGCAAAAGGCAGAAGAAATGTGCCTTGCCGATACGTATCAATTAGGTCCATCTTCACACCTCTTTTATCGGCTGCAGTTCATAGTAATGAATTTTGACAGCACCTAATAGCATGTTCTGCACACAAGAGCGCTCCTCATTTGTTTAGTAGGAACCTTTTCTTTTAAACTTAACGAGTTAATTTCCTCTTCTTTAATAAGAGCCACACATCGGTGCACCTTAAAGGCCTTTCCATCTGTCTGTCAACTGTCACTTGCACATCAATAAGCTGGAGGGCTGGGAGCCGCGTGTGTGCGCGTGCATATGCGTGTTTATGTCTGCGCGTGTGTGGGTGCAGGTGTGTGTCCACTGCTTGCGGACATCCCGCTGTTGCCATGATAAACCTGTGACAGCTGTCATCCTGCAAGCAGCGCCCTCTCCCACGCTGTGGACACAAAATCAGACACACACTCACACACGCAAACATATGCATGCGTGCACTGCGTCATTGCTCCCCTGCAAATGTGATGGGGTCTCAGAAGGACATGGTTCAGGGTGTTGGGTCATTTACAAAATGACTGTCCAGCTGTGGAATGAATGTCTGCCTGAATAAGTGAGTGGTCTGTCTGTCAGTGCCTGTCTGTCTGTCTGTCTTTCTGTCTGTCTATCTTTTTGTCTGACTGACTCAACAACTTGTATTTATCTGTTGAAGTGAATTGTTGATGAATTAATGATGATTTTTTTTTTGTACTCCATTGTCAGCATATCAGCAGCTCTAGTTTGGAACAATACACAATTTATTTTTTAGGAAGCGTACAACTCCAGCCTCTTGTCAACGCATTTTGACACAGGCAACATTTCTAAGGAGACAAACTACTGAAAGCGTGTATTGTTCCCAACTTCCCTGATCTATTGAAAAAGAAACTGAGTTGATCTTGAGATTAATTTCAGACCACGTATTTTGTTTCATTCCGTTTCTCGTTTTCCTATCTGGTTCAGTTTGTGCCAACCCCTTTTGCCTCCTTCAATTTGATTCTCTATTTTCTTTTGTTCGTCTCTTTTTTGTTCTGTTTATGTTCCCCTGTTAGCCTCTATGTATTTCCTGTCTCTACTCAGTGTTCCGTCCAGTTTCTAATATCTTTTTGCCAGTGTTTCTATTCATTTCTATTGGTTGTCATCTGTTGCTAGATGTGAGTCTTGGACCACAGTTATTCTCTTTGCCCCTCCTGTGGGTGGAGTCTGGCTTGGTCTCTACTTTATCTCTGTCATTTGTACATGCATCCCCCAAGGCGGCGCCGCCTGGATGAGCCCGAAGGATGTGCATGTATGCCTGACAGTGCCTGTCTACACTCCTATAAAGGATGTGTCTTTTTCAGCTTATCAGTGAGTGCAGTTTAAGGACAACACGCACCTGGCACTTTTCCGTCTGCTCTAAATACTGATCATATCAACATTTGTGATGTGTTGTAGAGTAACATAAATCATTCTAAATTGCACTCACTGGTGTGTAGGAAAATACATGTCTGCTATAAGAGTGTGTTACATGCAGTATTGCCTATGTTATGTATTAACTATAAATTATACAGGTATAATTTATACCGTGTTTACAGTTGGACTTGTACGCTCTCAGAAAAAAAGGTTCAACATTGCATCTTTTATCACTGGGGCACTGGCTGGGCTCAGTTTGCTTTTGATAAACACAATTTACTTTTACTTTTTATATGCATATATAGTAATTGATTTGGTGTAAAAAATAAATAAATAAATGAATAAATTAAAAAAGCGAGTTGAGCAATATTTTGCATTACAGCCAGCGCCCCAGTGATACATCAAGGTCCAATGTAGTATGTTTTTTCTCAGTGAGTGTATCTGTATAAATTATATGTGTATAATTTATGCCGTGTGCACAGCGCAATCCATGTGTCTTTATCTGTTACACAATTATATAGCTCTATCAATCAGATGTGATCGACAATTATCGTAGGGAATCGGGCAAATCTACCGTCACATCTGTTCTGTGTGTCCAGAAACAAATTGATCTGACAGACTGACTCAAAAACGGCCAATTGGGAAACAGTCGAGCCTAAATTTCCTCGGTGGTGATTGGAGGAGACCAGAGCGGAGTGATTGGAGGAACTTAGAACTGGAGGAGAGGACAGTAGCTCTGAGTGTGACAGGAACTGCAGCCTAACCCCTAAACCCCACCCCTAACGCTAACTGGCTATCAGAATGCCATTCTATGAAATTACTGACAAGGGCAGACAGCTGAGAGTCCCTATAGGTACGCTGTACATGCTATTTTTCCTATCCAGTACAAGTGTGATGTGAGAGTTTTTTTTAATAATATGGTTTGCTAATGACTTGTCATGATAAAGTCACCCATTTCTAACATTCAAACCACAAAGTAACCTCCAGTTGAGAGCAAAGAGTTTAACAGTAATGCTAAAATTAAGCGGAAAAACCACCTATTAAAGGGAGAGAGCTGGGGAGTTGGGCTGGCTGACCTGTAATCTACTAGAGTGCTTCTTAGGTGTAGTAAGAATGAGATCTGAAATGCTAATTTGGTAAATCCTTTGTGAATTGACTCACCCCAATCTTATATAGCCGTGAAAAATCATCCCAAAAGCACGAAATTCAATTCTTAAAAAAAAGAAAAAGAAAAAAAAAGTCCGCCCCTCGGTCCCTCCTCCTCTCCCTAACCCAGGTTTTCTATTTGTCACTCTGATTTGATTGACAGCTGAGGACACATGTGGGGGCACTGTGAGGGGCGGCAGTGGGGTGGTGACCAGTCCCGGTTACCCCGGCAACTATGGTAACCAAGCCGACTGTACTTGGACCCTTTTGGCCGAACCTGGAGACACCATCTCTGTCATCTTTACAGACTTTCAGACGGAGGAAAAGTATGACTACCTGGAAGTGGAGGGCTCCGAACCACCAACCATCTGGTGAGTCACTTTATCCGTTTATCCGTACACGTGTTTGTCTGTCTGGTGCCGTCTGATCGACGCCGGGTTTCATTTTTCCACTTGTGTTGGAATGATGAGTCAGTGTTAAGTTGCAGAAAGGTGCAGGTCGCCTCTTGGTGAAAATTGAAAGCATGCAGGGGTGGATGGCAAGGTTTAAAAATCCATTATTCAATTCAACGAAATTCAGGCAGGGCAAAGTTTTGGGATGTACAGCAAGATGGTGATGCTGCTTTAAATCGGCACTTTCAAAAAAAAAAAAGGAATGGGTTAGCTTGGCATTTCGACTCTTGACATTTCTGCAAAGCCGGTGTAGTCATGTAGTCTCTGAGTTTATGGTACAATTTAACCACACTTGGAGTACAGTGATAAAAAGTTTGAATGGGTAATAAAAAATAAGTTAGAACACGAGTAGGAACGGGTTATAAAACCTAAACATTATTACAGGTGTGAAGTACAGATTTTATCTCCTGTTCTGGAAATAAAGCGGTTCCCTTCTCTCTCCCCTGAAAAATAAACAAATAAATAAATAAAATGTCGCTGGATGACCTCCTCTGCTCGTGTATGTGTGTCTGCACCGGTTTCACGCATCACAGAGGAAAACACTGATTTGTACTAGTTAGACCTTTAACGACCCTCCATGTTTTCAGATGGTCCACTCATAACAATATTTTATTGCTGCGGCTGTTTATTGATTGCTGGCAAATTAGGGTATCGATCAACCATTTCTGTTGGAGTAACCAATTCGGATCTAATCATGGTTAAGGATATTAGCGTGTGAAATTGATTTGGATGTAATCACATTCAGGTAACTGCTTTTAAGGAAAGTGTTTCTACACGTGTGTGTGTATCTGTGTGTAGCTGCAATCACGCTGCCAGCCATAGAAGCAGTAGGATCTTGCTAGAAAAAGACAACTTTTCAATAATTTATCCTATTTGTTCCTGATCATGCTCTGCTGGTCACATTTTATCACACACACTTATTCACCACCACTGACATTGGCTCCCTGGAAATGATTCGAATCAAGCTGCATAATATATTATGGTCATACATATTCAATACTTATTTGAAAAAACAGATTGATGATGTTAGAATTCAACCTTTTACGTGATAGATACTCATGCACCAAAGCCAAAACTACATAAATCACCAAACAGATGAAGATAAGAAGGATAATTCAAAGAACATAGCCAGCTTTTTCTTTTGATTTATCATGTAATACTTTCTTTTTATTTGACCTTTAACACTGCCCTGGTCTTGGACATAATGGAAGCACCACACATGCAATAAGGCACCAAGAAAGCTGGCCATACATTGAATGTTGAGATTCTCCAGTGATATGCTGAAATTTGATGCAGTGTCGTTTATAAGGGCCACGTATTCACAGTGAGAAGAGAAAAACAAACTGACTCAATGCATTTGTAAAACATTTTCATAAATCAGATTTTGGGCATCAAGGCTTAATTTTGAACTGAGGACATGCACAGACCCTTACTGCTCTAGTATTTACAACCAATATTTATTGCTCAGATTTAGATTGTTGGCCTTTGGGGTGAAATGTGTCGGTGGCTGCTAGTGTGTGATTTACCCTGGCTGGTGTCTTGGCCCATGTGATGTATTGCTGTTTAGTTATTTGCTCGATGAATTAACTCTGGGGTCCCATATGGCGCACTAAGGTCACTGTGTTGACGTCCTCATACCGTCACGAGTCTCCTTCAGCGCCAGCTTTGCAATCCCACGGTAGTTTTGCACTGAGAGGAAAGTTACATTCCAACATAGAGCCTGGAGCTAAACTCATACCAACATGCCCTGATGTTGTTAATAATGTAGCAGCTAAACAGACCCTTTTATATAGATGCCTGTGAGATTAGTGTTCTCTAACGACATAAAGAGTTCAAGCACACTATTGTAAATGTATACATTAGTGAATTTGTTGTCAGAATATGTGAATGTACGCTGGGAAATCAATATGAGCTTAGCATGGACCGAGATCGTTTCACAGCAGACTCTTCTAAGGTCAAAACTCCCTGCTGGCTAGGTATAAGTGGCTACTGATAGCATAATCTATGTTTGTCATCTGTACTTGCACATTGGAACAACATGCAACATGTTTAGTACAGTGGGGCTGAGAAACTAATCAGTGGCGTTTCAGATGCCGAAATCATTTGAAGGCTAATGTTAAATTTTGCTGCTTTTATGCTTAACTAGCTTATTTTGCTTTGTGACTACACAAAATAGATTTTTTTTGTCCTCATCCTGGAAGTCCTCGACTGCCTTTATCGATCTGCAACATGTCAGATCCAGAAGGAGTTGAAGTTAGCTGCAAATCAGGCGGAGTTGATTCTGACCCATTACATCAGTTCACATGCACCACTGTGTAAGCTATGTACTGTGCTTAAACGCTTGTTTGAATGTGCATTCATAATTAAGTATGTGCCACACTGATCTAATGTCATGTACGGTGTAGTGTGTGTGTTAGTGTGTGCATGTGCACATAAGCGTCAGCCCTCTTTGTCCTCATGAAAATTCCTGATGCTTGATATTGACAAAAAAGTCACTCTGCAAACAAGACTTTTTTCATGCCCTTACTTTGTAAACATTCTTTATTTATCTGTCTTATCAGAATGATTATGATTACGGAAGGACGAGGCACATTGAAATGACATTAGAATAAGTTGAACAGGAGGCATCCTGTTAAATTATAACTTAGCAGTTCATGAAAGCCGTTTCAACAACCAGCTATCTCTGTCTAATCTGTTAAAACATATTAACCAGCGAAGATTATATTGTCAAAGAGGATCCTGAAGGACATTTTACCCTTCACTAAGAACGGTGCAAATTACAGGAACATTCTTCTGAGGTAATCTTGATGACAGACTTACACCAGTGACTGCCATTAGCACTGCTAGCATTCAGCAGACTGGAAATCAGGCCAGCTGTTTCTGGTTAAATTGACAGGAGTTTGATAGCAGTGTTTTTTTTTTCTTTGTAAATTGTGTTTCCCAAGGCCTTTTACAGGTAACACACACACAATACAAAACCTGGCCAGATGCTGTATTCATGACAAAGGAGAAATCATTATATTATTATTATTATTGTTATAATTCACAATTTTAGGAAGCTGATCCATGGCCGCCCCAAATAGCCATGCCCCTATAGCTGATGTACAACGTCCGCATTTGTGTATAATGTTTCCCTGATAAATTTGAATTCAAAGCGCAATTCCAACATGAAAAGAAATGGAGACAGATAAATATTCCAAAGCCAGCTCACAGATGCATCGGAGGATGACTTGGGTAATCACAGTGCCCCTGAGAAGACTCATAACTTCATTTCAAAACAGCATTATAGGCTGTGGGGGAAGTGTGCAAATGAGATCTTTATTTATTGTTGGAGCAATGAACACCCAGATGATGTGAAATAAAAGGAAGCTTACGTTCATGAGAGGTTCAGACGCTATACTGTTCGAGAATTAAGGTACTGGCAGCAGCAGCAGTGTTTTTGCACACCTAAAATAGCTGAAAATGTATTAAAAGAGGTGTGATGCATGTTACTTTTTTTCAGTAAGGCGCGATTGGCATATACACATACATATGAATGGTCAAGTTGACCTTAAATTGCTGCATTAGCTCTTGCAAAACTTAATCTGCTGACCCTTTTGTTGCGGGACAGTCTATAAATACCAGACCATCTGCCTGATTCCTTAGAAAACGCCCCACACCCCCAGCTGCTAATATACTTGTTTCCACTTTGAATTTATAAGAGAAGCTACTAGTTAAAATGCTAATTTCCAATGGCAATTAACAGAGAAAGCTAATGGCTTATTTTCTAATGCGTAAGTGTGTGGAAGAATTAGTTATGTGTTTATCAGTTGCTGCAGGGCTGTCAACAGCAGTTTCACACGCACACACACACACACAGAGACATACACTGGTGTTCATATGCAAAGCTACACACTCACACGGTCGCTACTCACACACATTCACAAACACACTCAGAGACACTCATACAGACACTTGTGTCTCATCAGTATGCAGAGAGGTGTGCTCTTGCCTATGAGAGAAGTATATCTCAGCGAGCTAAATGCCTGTAATCCCAGCCTCAACACTACACACACTAACGCACACATATTTTATATTTTGTTGTTTCAGAATCAGTTGCCCTTGAAACCATGTTAAGCATCTTAAATAGAGTGATCTCTACATCATCCATCCATCCATCCATCCATCCATCCAGCCATAAGTGTGCCTGTCCATTCATTTGTTGCTCTCTCCTCTTCCTTACATGCCACTCTACATAACTACACAATACAGTTTACTGTTTAGAGCCCTTAGGTGCCCCTACTTGACAGCCTGTCACACAATCCACTGTAATGGTGACTAGGCTTTTCCAAGTCTGTCATTAACCAATCTCCTGCTTGTCTAGGAATTGTTTTTTAGGACCACTAAAAATTAATTTGTCAGCTTTGCCCGGAGTCATATCACTGCAGGCAGCCCGGTTTAGCAGACAGTTAATTCTACCCTGACGCCACAGCGTGACTCTTGAAATTCACGAACACACACATTGCTCAGTATGTGCAACATGCATTCTTGAATTCAACAGAGAAGTATAGAGCTGCATAATAAGCCATTAGATCACACTGTGTTCTTGATCTGTGTCATTAGGAATTTAATTAGACTTCTAAATTATATATCAGCAACAATCTTACATTGAAAAGTTTCCGTCACGACATAATCCTTGCAGTAAAATAACTGATAACTGGCATTTTCTTTGTTTAAAGTCACACTTAAATCTACACTGTAATCTTAGTAGTCCAATAACTAGGAAGCAGAAGTAGAAATGCTACCTTGCAACATTTCCAAGTAAGTGAAAAACATCTAAGTATGTTATGACTGGAAGAGGTTCATGTTTGTCCCAGAGAAATAAACCCATTTTCCTACAGCATCATCAATCAAAATTTCCTCATTTCGTACAGTGCTGAAATTCCAACTGTTTTGTTTTTGCTTGGCTCAGCTTGACTTCTCATTGCTCTGGGTTGTTCTTATTCTATGCAAACATCATAACGCATCACATGTTTGCGTGTGAGTTTGCATAAGAGAGACCTGCTCCGCTCAAGGCATTAGCATTCGTTTGAGATAGGAAAGGAGCGGAGTGTGTACAAGACAAAGAGAGGGTGTGGGTACAGGTGCGTGTGTATGTGTGTGTGAGTGATGTTATGCTTGCCGAGTGCTAATCAATGCTGCTGGCAGAGAGGATGCTGGGATAGCGGCACCATCCCGAATCGGAAATGGAGTGGTGACCTTGAACATCAACACACACCTTTTCTGCTTCTCACTCACACACACAACAAACAAAGATGCACATATCTGATGATTTCAAAGACTCAGGGAAACACACAGAGAGGCGCACCAAGCTCTAATTTTTGTCATAACCCAGTAATGAGTTCGACCCTGGTTGAGAAACACCTCTGTGGCTTAAAAGTACTCTGTGGAATACTTAAACTACTATTAGCATTTGCATGTTTGTGTGTGTATCTTGTGGTAGGAATTGAAATGATAGACATTATTACCAGGGGTTCTGCAATATTCCATTGGCTGTGTATAAAAGTACCAAGAAAAGCAGTTGTGGAAATAGTACGTAACCATGCAAAAAAGAGAAGTCAAACAAGACTGATCATGTCATAATAAATAAAGCTGATTATTTCACAACAGCAGCACAGGGATATGCACAGATCAGCCACAACATTAAAACCTCCTCCCTTACATTGTGTAGGTCTCAGATCGGGCCGACAAGGCAGTTCTGAATCACTGAGGCATTCACACAGAACATGTAAGAGTGGACTGTAGAGTCTGCTTCCAGGATGTGAGCAGCGTTTACTTTTGTAGTTTGCAGGGTAGGGCCTCTGTGTTTCAAGCTTGTTCTGATACATTCTGTTGATCAGTCCAGTTCCTCAAGACGTCCCTGAGCAGTTTTTGCAATGTGGTGCAGTGTATTTTGTTCCATTGTTTTGCCTCTGCTGTCAGTGTGCTTGGTCAGAAACGTTCACTAAATCAGGACCCACGTTTCCCAGAAGAACATTTCCAACATAATTAAATCATCAGTGGCATTTACTTCGTCTGATGATGATTTTAATGTTGTGGCTGATCAGTGTATCTGACAATAAGTGAGTCATCTGTGTTTGTAGTTAATGTGACTACCTAGAGTAGTCCTAGCCACTGACGGGATGGGGATTAGCAAGCAACAACTCACAAAGTCGGTTCATAGTGCAGCGAGGATCACTTGCTAACATCCTGGGAGGCTGCAGAGGTCTTGTAGAGTCCCTGACTTTGCAGGTCAGAGCTGCTTTGGTACAGGACCAACAGCATATTGGACAGCAACAATCATAGTGTTTTAGATGATCAGTGAATCTTTATAATTGTGTTACTTGTGGGTGGGTGGTTTACCATATATTAGTGTTGTTACTACTTATTATTATTATTACTGCTTGAGGAAATTAGCATTTTAAGTCTCTAAACAACTATAGTAGCCAGAGTATCCTTGAAGATCTGTATCTACGCAGACATGGCTTAGCCTGCAGCATCAAATTATGTTGAAGATGAATGTAAGAAAGCCTGAGCCTCATTCTTGTGGTTATGTTTTGTTTCTGGGCAAGAAAGAATTTCACTAACACAATAAAAAACTAACAAAAAACATTAAGGAGTCATTACTTTTTCAGATCTAGTCTCTCATATTGGTAAACAAGGCCATAATTTCAACGGCCCTGCTCTGATTAAGTGCAGCCAGTATTGTAGCGTAGTGGTTGTCGTCATTCCGGTAGTGAAACATAGTGTAACGCCGCAAACACACAGAAAAACAGACATTTTATGGTGTTATTCTTTCTTTTCCCCAAAATGAACTGCAGCAAATCGCATCAACCGCCTGTTTGAGAGTCACAGAGGACTCCAGAGAATCCATTAGCAGCCACATTGATAGGCCAAACGACTCTCATAGAGAGGTTGTAAACAAGTTCATGATGCAGACTGTTTCTCTCTGAATCTCCTTGCAACATTGGGGCTTATAGGTTATAGCAGTGACCTTCACACTGTTTCTCCAGGGCCATAAATTTTTAAATCCAATTTCTGGTGGCCCAAAGCATAATTTAGGTCTGCAGCGATATTGTCTACACAAATCCAGTGCTTGATTAACCCACAACCTTTGTTAGGCTTTGAAACCGATGACTGAAGCCAGATCTTATTTGCAGGAGCCAATATACAAGCGAGGAGAGGCCAAATGAGAGGACAGTGAGAGAGGTGTCATGGCGTTTTAAGGAGGCGGTGTCAGGTCACGCAGAAGAAGGCAAGAGAGGCAAAGAGACAGGGGACAAGAGAGGAATGGTTAGAAAAGAGGAGCCGAAAAGGGCAATTGGGGTGACAACAGGAGCCAGGAGAGAAGAAGTGGAGATGAAAGGTAAGAAGGTGAGGTGGGGAGGAGACGAAAGTAGAGGTCTGGAATCAGGGACACGGACTGGGGGAGATGAGAGCTGACAGGAGAAGAGAGGTGGAAAGAAGAGTAAGAGGAATGGAGGGGGAGACGCGGGAAGAGAAAGCCATCAGAGGGACTCACGGGGGAGGAAAGAGGTTGTAGACAAAAAAGAGACAGAGCCACTGAGAGGGGGTTGAGAACAGGACAGATTCAGAGATGCATAGAGGAACTTTAACTGACACATACCACCTGTCTGTAAAGCTAAATGTGATCACGAGAACGCTTAAATTAAAGCCAGGCGTACATCTTAATTCACTGCTTCCTCCACTGAACATATACAGTAGAAGAAGTGCTCGCTGCAGGTTTAAAATGTGTGGAGAACTGTGAAATTAAGCGCATTATTCGGAGATTGTTCAGAGATGTAAACACCATACGCTAGCTAAATCTGTCCATCTGAATTCTTCCAGTCTGTTCAGCTTGCCCAATATATGGGAGTGTTAATTTTTAGAGTCACTGTCTTTTTCCCTGCTGGCATTAATGTTTCCAATCTGGACACACTGCAGGATTCTTACATAGGAGCTCCTGGAAAAGGCCGTCAATTAGGATTTCATGAGGCCGGTTTGTTGCAATTACTAGTCGACTATGGAGGGGGGGCAATAGCACATGACGATTAATTCAGTCAACACGCACTATGCAAGATGCATCAAGATGGGTATATTAAGATAAATCGTCTTCTGCTGTGCATGTAAACAGCTTAATCAAATTACTCTTAGAATCAGAGTAAGGTTTATAATTAGATTAGTGTGTGATAATTAGATTATAGTGTTTATGCAAACAAAGTTAAACACATTCACGTGGGATTAAAAAAAAAAAAAAAACTCAAAATAGGTCATTTCCTCTCCGGCGCTTTGAGGCATCCTCAACTTTTGCACTTTATTACACCAAACACCATGACAGAGCTAAACCATAATTATCTTGTGTTTATTTGATCTTTGTATTTTTAACTGTCATCCAAACTGTTGCCTCTGGCTGGCAGAAATGCCAGAACCGATTTTTTTCTGGGTATAAAAGTGGGTAATGTTTACTCGGCAACTTATTTAATTTGTTTCGGCGACGGTCTCTAAAACTAAAATGTGAAAAATGCGCTGGATAGTCTGCTGGGTTGGCTTTTCTATTATGTGTCTGCCTTCTTAAAATAACACAACATCTTTGTTAAATCACATATAACTTTTGCACCACAAAGCTCTACTTTTAGCAAAGGACATTTGTTAAAACAAGGTGCTAGATGTTGCCGGACATTAATTAAAGTGGACAAGAGTGGTTACTATAGGGACTGTGTTTTTACAGGTCACTGTTACTAGACAGGGAAATTGGATATTTACTATTCCCGGAGCAAGTAACCTTTCCAGGTGTTGCTAAGCCAAACCCAAGAGGGCTAAAGGTTGAGGACCACTGGAGCACAATATGTAGTTCTGCCAGGCAGCCACAGCAAATTAATTCTACTGGCATAAATACGTTGTCGCTGGCATTTCCCTGCGCCAAAGCCAAACCGTGCATATGAACACGTATTTATGTCTTTGTATGCTTCGGCTTGTTTGTTCTTATGCCGTATAATAATGATGAAAAAATTGCACCAGCACCTCCTCCTTGTCTCTGTCCTCCTTTTTGCTCCTCGTGCTCTGCTCTGATTACTGTGCTGAGCTGTGTGTTGGACACACACACAGACACACACTTAAACAGCCCTTTGAAGTGGTGTGAGAAAGTGAGGATTGGCCAAATGTCCTCTGTCTGATTGTCCAAAAGTCTGATGGCTCCTCACAACTGTAGCCGCACGAGTACACAAACGCTCACACACAAAATCTCTGACAAGTATGGACGCCCAAGTTTGCTTCTGGGAGAAGACTGAGCTAACGGAAAGGAGTGAACAAAGTGATGGAGTGTAAGAGACGTAATCATTTGAAACTCAGCTTTATCACCCGGTACCTCAGCTTTTTGCCAAGCAGCTAGTGAGCCTAGCAATCTAAAGACATGCCTTCTCTAGCTTGCTAGGTAGCTACTCTGGCACAAAACCTTTAGATATTATACCGTATGTCAACAAACACAGGAGGTCTCAATGTGTTTTGCTTGAACTACCTTAATCATCTCCTTCTGCCTGAAAAAAAGTATTTTCTTTAGTTGTTTCCAGTCAAATCTAGATATTTGTTTAGCTGCAAAATTGTGATGACCTCCTAAAAGTAGCTCTATCAGAGCTTTAATTTAGCGTATCACCATGCACACTGTAGGTTTTTCAGAGTGTCACAGTGGGTGCTTTGGTACGTGTAATTATTTTTAAGCAAGTGCTTCTTCTCTATTTATTCAGATGTGCTTTGAAGATATTTAATTGGCAAAAGTATGTAGACACCTGGGAAGGCTTTCTGGAACATTTTGAATACCTGGCTGCAAAGCTATGTTCCTGTACAGCTAGAACGGTATTAGGAAGATAAGGCAATGGTAACTGGTAATGAGGCCTGGCTCATCAGTGGTGTACCAGTTCATCCAAGAGGTGTGGGATGGGGTTAATGTCAGGGCTTTATGCAACACCCAAGTCATAAAACTTAGTGCCAAAGTGCTTCATTTGCAGCCACGGGGCTGAAAACAAACTATGAAACCTCTTCTCAGAAGTGTAGAACGGATTCTCTCAAAGTTAAATTCCTCGTCTCTAAATGTATGAAATATTAATGTCAAAGTGCTTTTTTTCCCACGATATAGTCCGCCGCCGCCCCCGCGCGCTTTATTTCAGTCATCTGTTCTCCGTGTGAGCAAGCCAGTTTAAAAACACCTTGCTGCTCCGTGAAGAGGCGAGCAAGGAGGAGGAGAGAAATTTAGATGAGATAAAGGGAGGGGAGGGAGAGACAGAGCAGGGTCCTGTTGTGAACACTGATTACTCTCTGCCCATTTGAGATTGATGGAGAGTGACACAGCAGGCATGCTCACACAAGCACGAACACGCAGAAACACGCATCGGGCCTGCGCGCAGATTCATAAATACACAACGTATATAAACAGTCGTGCGCACAAACACAGAGGCACACACACATACGGGGGACTTCTCTGTCTCTGATTGATGATGGCTCCACCAAGACTACATTCAGCCCAACACTCCAGCAGCGTGGCTTTGTGTGTTCATTTCTGTGTGTGCATGTGTGTGTGTGAAACTGCATTTTCCCTCTCTGTGAATGTTGCTGCGTGTGTGTGGCAGTTCCCACCTGTCTTAATTAGAGGCGGCTATTAAGACAGATTGCCTGATTAAGTAGCATTCCCCTTCTATCTAATGAATAACCACACATGCGCACGCGCGGGCAGACGCACACATACGTGAACGCAGAAAAGTTTGCGTTGGGAACCACATGACAAATGTGTGTAGGAATTTTCCAAGAAGAGCCATCCATAAGAGGTTGAAGCTCTAAATGTATGAGCCAGAGATCAAGTTGCCAGCGTCACGCTGTACGCCAATCTGTCATTCCTGCACAAGATGCCACATGAGATCAAAGTCACATTCGGCAGAACGTCCACAGTGAGAAATTTGACAAACTGAGGAAGAATGAGCATGCACAGGAACATTAGACCCCAACTGCTTGCTTGCATTTAGGCCAGATCAAATACATCACACAATAAAAAAGCGAAGGCACAACATTCGGATTACACGACAGCATCTGGCAACTTAAATTCAAAACTAAACTTATAGTAAACAATATTTGGTCAATGCCAAGTAGTTATATTTCACATGTTCAAACATCTGATTAAGTTATTGTTAATGACACACTTACACAAGTACGTTTTACTCTGTAAATTAGTTGCTATTATTTCCAATAAACTCTGAGGAATGTACAAAGAGCACACAGCCCTCCACTTGATTAAACCATAATGTTTCCTGTCATGTGTTCATCACGGCAGAAAATGACTTGCTTTAATTTAAATGTATTTTTTTTAAATGTTTTATTCATAAATTACCCACACTAAACTCTACTCTCTAGCCATACTGCTTTTGGTGTTTTGTAATTACATTCTGCTTAAAGATGAATAATTAACAATCTAACAAACAAAGCAATGTACCTCTGTCAGCCGCGGCGTGTCATCCTCCCTCCCCTCACTACTTTCAATGCTCTCTCTCACTCTCTCTTACTGTCTCACCTCCATCGATCTTTGCCTCCTTCAACACTCTTTCCACTCCTCTTTATTTCCTGCTTCTCTTTCATTCCCATACTGCCAGCTGAAAAGCTGGTTTGTATTTTTCTGAGAGGCACGGAGGATGGATGGGAGGATGGTAGACAGAGAGATGGAGAGAGGGGGAGATGCTCTTTTGGTCTAGTGTATTTAATCAATTATGTTCTCTCGCTCCCTCTGGCAACTCTCCACTTGATATTCTCTCTCCTGCAGACATACACACACGCGTATAAATGGACACGCACACACTTGCTATTTCGGTATTTATTTTTAACCTAGAATTGTTGTAGCTGGACATGAACACAAGGCTTTCCTCCTCTTTCAATGCCTTACCTGACAAGACAGATGACTCTCAGAAAACAATAGTAGTGATGTAACCTTGGAGAACATCTACAGGAACAGCCATTGTTGGTGGTTGATTGCCGACAGTGTCCTGTGAAGTTTCAAGCACCAATTATAAAACATTTTCTCCCCAAAGCCAGACTCAGACTGCAGGAGCTTTGGGCTGATTTATCCCCCAAACACCGCTTTGAACAATTGCAAGAAAAATCTGGTCGGGGACCTTGATCAGTACCAATGTTGAGAATCATCTGGTAATGTGAAGGATTCACAGACCCAGACCTGCCTACCAACTTTTTATTATTATCTAAAGTCTGGATGAACTTAATTATGCATATTTTAAAAAAGAAATGAAGAAACAAGTGTGTACACCTCTACAAGAAGAAAGAACATCTAGCTCTAGCTTACCAATAACAGATATCAAATCTTAAACTCACCTCCAGTTCTCACTGAAGACCAGACAACCCATCTGAACCATATCCTTCCAAACATTTTCAAGTCCCACCAAAATTTCAGAGTCATTGCACCACAATCTCCATTTTGTTGACATCTGCTTGACTATAAATACACTGGTGCATTACTCCTTCTGTCTCGACAGTATCCTGTAGTGTGTGGAGCCTTATTATTTTTAAATCCTATAGCCTGTGCATGAGAAAATCTATTATCTTACAGAGGGCTCTGGGGGCCTGGAGCTTACTCTCTGCTCAAATTGCCAGTCATTCGCCACGCACACCTACAGCCAATTTAGAACCACCAATTAACTTTACATGCATTTCTGTGGACTGTGGGAGTAAGCCAGAGTACCTGCAAAAAACCGACACAGTCAGAGAGAAAATATGCAGACTACACACAAAATCGCCCTAGCTGGTTCAAACCCAGAACCTTCTTGCTGTTAGGTGACGGTTCAGAATAGTTTGGCCTTTTAAAACCCCTGTAGTCTGAACCTGGCATTGAGGAATTGACCGTTGTGCGAGAGGGAAATGTCAGCAGAGCAAGTAATATCTTCTGCTTTTCTTTTGTTTCATAATACTTGTCTTTTGACTATCTCCAAACCTCATTCATGGCTCTTGATCTCTTCCGACAACTTGCTTTTTTATTCCGCACTTCCACTTCCAGACATTTCAAAGCGGTAGGATCTCTTAACAACAAGCTCTACCTGATGTGTTTAACGCCTCTGTCACTGTCAACTCAAAGAGTAGGACACCCTCTTAGACCACGGTGTTCATTGGAGCCCTTCTGAAGATGATCTATAATACCTCAGGGCTGCTCTGAAGTGCTTTTATAGCAGATATCTTGGGAGAACACTTAACAGTCACAGACAGAAGCCATCAGCATAGATGAATGGTTTAATAATGCATTACAAATTGCCCACACAGGGAAGATCAGCTAGCTTCTGAGCTATTGGCTCAGTATTAGGATTTCTGCTGCAAGCTTAATTTTCGGTTTTAATTATCCACGGCAGTAGTTCGTAAGCACACATGGTCATTTTTCTTCTTCCTCGTATGTTCATGCTTGGGACTGTGCAGAAGCTGTGCTACCTCTTAAAAGTGCTTGGTAGGACAAAGAGTGCCAGGAGGAGGTGCTTCCAGATAGTATAGGGATGCAGACTGGTGACATTTCCATCTGCTGCTCCAGGAGAGATTTTTCTAATTATACCTTCATCTTGCAGCACGGAGTTGTGAAGTGCTTACAGCGCAGATAGTTAAATATTTTAACTTCACACACATGGACTGTCTGAATAGACTTACGGTTAAATTCCTGTTTTAATATTAGAACAGACTGAATATGCTCACGGCGTACTCTGGGTAATAATGTCATAGCAGGAAGAGAAAAAGGAGGCTGTAAACATGAATAATAATGTGCACTACAGAGTGAGTGAACATGTAAAAAGGCACATAAAAGAAAGGTGAAGAAATGAAAAGAGAGGAGGAGAATAAGTTAAAGGAACTGTAGTGTTTCTTTACTTTTCCCCTACAGTCTTCTTGTTGCTCAGATGAGTCTTCTCCAAAAGGACACGTAAATGTCTTGTCAGACAAATGCAGAGAAGTTCTATTTATTTGTGGGTATCCATACGTCACACGGGCTCTCAGAGAAGTTGATATGCACACTTTCTAAACCTCAACAACTCATTATTTGGACAGGAACCCGCATGACAGGCAATCCATATACAGCGTATCCAAGCAAGCAACCTTCATACTGCATCTGCTTACATGCACTAGATATACAAACTTTACAGAGACTCAAATAACAAGACCCTAATGACACAGGTTGGCTAAGGCTATTGGGGAAAACACTGCTTCAGATTGTATTTACTAAAAGTAAAGCAAGGATGCTAAGTATTTTCTTCCAAATATATAGGACCAATCAGATTCCTTCCTGAATTTGCAGCATGTTGGATATGAACATCTGAAATGCCCGAAGCTTTCGGATAGCTCAGTAAATTGTAATTACGACCATTTATTTGTGAGTCTCTTGGATAAGATAGAGTCTGAGACAACTTACTCACTGTTGGCTTTAGTTGAAATTAGAGTTATTTCTTATGGCTCTGTTGAGCGCTAGTGTTGATCATGTTTCAATGCCTGTTGTCATTATTATCACATTTGTGTTCAACAGAGACAGATAAATACCTAATCATTTCGATATGGCATCTCAGGAAACTTGCCAATAAATGGATTACATCATGTATTGACATTTGAAATTTCAAATGTCTCGTGCCTTGGGTAAATCTAGGGATTGAATTTACTGTCCAGCCCAGCTAGAGGACTCATTCAGCATTGATTTGCTATATTGTGGTCAATTTAAATACCACTTGAGTAGTCTTTCTGAATATAATTTGCAAGGGTTAGACAGATGTTGGAATATTTACACTAAAACACATTAATAGATTAAGACAAATAGATTCAGCAATAAACTGTGATATTGTACTTTCTTCTATAGTCTATTTTTTCCAAGTGCATCTAATTAAATTAATTCATTGAGCAGTTTTAATGATTCAGCCCCAACAAATTAAACATATCCAGTGCCTTTACTTTTCCCCAGAGTGCAGAGTGATGTAGTACAACTAAGGACGTGTTCTTTATGTATGTTCTTCACCTACATCCCCAGCTGTGTGTTTGCATTGTTGTGTTGGCAGTCCATGTACGCCTGGGTCTGTGAAACCACTGTGTATCCTCGTGTGTGTGTGTGTGTGACTAATAGCAGACATCAGAGAATCCTACTGATCTAGGGCACAAGGTGACCCCCTCTCTGTTCACTCACAAACACACACACACACACACCCGGACACACTATCTAAAACACCAGCTCAGCATTCCTGTGCTCCACTTTTTACCACTGTTATTAGAGGCTGCCGCTGTTGGATGGTGTATACGCTATAATGCCGCTATTGATGTGTGTGAGAGCACGCGCTGGTGTGTGTTTGTATGTGTGTTGATATTAATGGGCTGCAGTTCATAGAAGGAGACAAGCGGACATAAGAGGGCAGTCTATTTCACTTTTAACACCATTTGTGTGTGCACAATGTGACGTCGCTAAAAATATCTGTGTGAAAATGTAATGGGAAGAAAACAGGACCTGTTGGTCTACACTACAAGATGAAACCGCCATACATCAAAGAACTAATGTATAGAAGTGTGGTTGTTGCCAGCAGATTGTTTTTGAAGTCCTGCGAGAACAAGGGTGTTTTATGTGTCAAATGCAAAGCGGTCACCGCTGCTAATGTTGCCAGCAGTGACCTCACAGTCTTCACTCTGCCAGCCACACGAGCCTTGTTCTTCTTCTCAGCCAATTAAGGAAACCTATCCTCGCCACTTGATGAAAGTGCTGCAAATTGGGTCCTATATCCTGCTGCTGTGCGCCATCAAAGCATCGGTACGGAGCTAATATTGTTAAAGTGAAGTCTGTCATTTGTGTAGCTGGCATATTAGCATACAATATATCAGTCTGCTTGGTGCAATGTAGGTAAATAATGCAAGAAAAAAGTAATTATAATCATCCAACTGATGTTTCTGAGTTAAATCCCACTGACCAACTGGGATTGAGCTTTTTGAAAGAAATACCGTTGCGTCCTGCTTCATTAAGTGAAAGTGAGGTACCCCGAGCATTCAGTATATTTCCCAGTTAGTCCACTGGAGCTGCAGAACTACACAGGTAGTATTGGCCGGTGAGGTCCTGACACTGTGTAATTCAGTCTGTGCTATTACAAGCACAATAGACTTTGTTCTCACTTCATCCGACACAGCGGCTACAGACAAAAAGACACGCACAGATGTCTTCTGAACATGCTATCTTTTCTAACCGCTCTGAACCGAACCCCCATTTTTTATTTATTTATTTTTTTACTTCTGGTGGTTGCAGTGACAGTTAACAATTACCGTGTGACTACCTTGTTTTACAGTTTGTTCTTTTGTGGAAAAAATTGTTTGACTGCCTAGGATTACTGTTTGTTCTCTCATAAAATAGCTATTACATGGGTACATTTGTCTGCCCTCTAAGAGGTGTGCACACAGGAAGAGATTAGCGGTGATGTGGCGACAGGAGACTATTAAATATTGATGAAATTCAGCAAGTTGCCACAATGATTGGCAAAATATAAGTGGGCAACACAGAATGAGTAGCACGTTCAACTAATCTCAACTTTGGTTGAGGCATTGACCAACTGATACTGTGGCTTGACATATGAAACGAACACAAATATCCTTAGTGTCGGTGCTTCCGGAAATCCTTCATGGCCACCGTCCTCAGCTTTGGTCCATATTTTTATTTTCAAACAGAGTGTCTAGATGAGCTAGCTCTATCTACACACTAGCAGCATTTTAATGATCTGTTTGTCATTCAGGAAATACTCGGTCACCAGAGCATGGTACATGCGTTAGCAACCACTACCATGGCGATGGTTAAGTGCATATAGTGCGAAGCATGTCTGTCTGTAGTTCCTGTGCTTTAAACATAAGATTAATAAAATCAAATGATCGTCTTTCATGCATTCATTTACTCTAACCGCTTGTCCTGTGAAGGGTCGCGGGGTCTGCTGGAGCCTATCCCAGCTGTCATCAGGCAAGATGTGGGGTACACCCTGGACAGGTCGCCAGCCTATCTCAAGGCTAACACAGAGAGACGCAACCATTCACACTCACATGTCACACCTACAGCCAATTTAGAATCACCAATGAACGTAAAAAGCCTGTCTTTGGACGTGTCCAGTCAACCCATGGATTCTTCTCTACCGCATCTAGACATTGCACACAAAAGTTTTTTTTCCTGCATACAAAGACAATATTGATTAATGTAGCCGTATATAATAGTTTACTTTAACATTTTACATTAGTTCACAGTCACAAGTTGAGACTGTTCTTGGTGGGTGGGGCCGTTGCAGGGAGTATTAAACTCTCTAAACCAGCTCAGTTCCCCTAGTAAGCTGTTAAGCAAAACAGACCCACTTCAGTGAAGACTCTCTCAATAGCCTTCACTGAGTCTTTCATAAGGGAGAACCTTGACTATCCCACCCACTTCAGATTTACATGAGGCAAGATGCCATTCTGCGTATTATTGCATTATGTGATCAGGTGAAAAATGAGGGTCAAGGTGTGTGAATTTTTTTTTCTTCTGTTTCAATTAACCACGTCCTTTCTGTCTTCCCGCTAGGTTGTCAGGCAGTAACGTCCCCTCTCCGATCGTTAGCAACAAGAATTGGCTGCGGCTGCATTTTGTGACTGATGCCAACCACCGTTACAGAGGCTTCAGCGCACATTACCAAGGTAAGATGGGCAGGGTGTGATTGCCTCCACCGAGATGATCATCTAAATGCGCACACACTCAAACCTAAAGTATGCATAGGATTCTCATTTATGATAAGAAGGACTCTATATGTATAGCATATACACATTTCTTTGTCTTTAATAGCACTTCTTTTCAAGGCTCTGCTTTTTTCTTTTCCTTTTTGCATTTTTTTGTGTTTCTGTCTGACAGTTTCTTCCCATCAACCCTCCCTCTAACTCCTTTTAATTACGCTTGTTGACTCCAATCGTCTCCTCTCTTCTACATTTTCTCCCACTGTCTTCATCTTTCTGCATCTCCTCCTTTCTTTCCCTTCCCTCTGTCTAGCTCTTTTAGTCTTTCTTTGTCTCTCGGGTAACTGCTCATAGGCATACAGTTAGATTTCTTTGACACAAACCCTAACTGGTGGAAAACATTCTGAAATTCATTTGGCAGCGTCCGTGTCTCCCAGCAGCCATAATGAGAGCTGAATGTGTGGAACAACTGCACAGACAGGCTGGAACAGATAGCATTTTTATTTATGCTTCTTACTCTCCAGTGTTCAGTTTTAGTCTCTGATCACCTCTTTTTCTTAAATGCATGAATCTTAACAAAGTTAGTGCTAGTTGCAACTCCGTGGTACACTCAGCATCGCAAGATACGCAACGACGTTGCAAACACTGCGTGATGAAAATTCTGTATGCAGATGTTTAATTAATCACCAATCAGCTCCACTTTCATCAAAACCTTAGCAATATTTCATGTGTTTTTTATTGTGCTAAAGTATAAATGGTGTACAGTAAATTCATGGAAACAGTAGAGCGTGGCTTCCTCCATGCGCTAGTGCACTGGTCTGAGTGGGCAGGCAGCAAAAGCCTAAATCTTGGTCATGCTTGACACCGAAATTGCACTGTGCCACTTGATTATTACTGACACACTCCCCGCTGCGCCTCACTTCTTATTTCAGCACATTCAGGTTCACAGCAAGTCGCCAAAATACCAAGCACACTCGGGCGAGAGAAATAAGGTGGGCTCCACCTATCCAAAATGCCAGCTCCGGGGAGCAGCGCTTTTGCACCGTGTGCTGTTAAAAAAAACAAAAAAAAAAACAACTGGTATAGTCTGTGGAGAACAACACATTTGTGTCAGCGTTAACATGTCACAAAAACACACAGAGGAGTCAGCATAGGTCTGAAATGACACTCTCATACCCACTCGGTGACGCAACGTCTTTCATAGAGCTAATTCCTGTTTTCCTACCTTCCTACCCTCCTTGTCTTTCTGTCACCGTTTTCCATACCCAGCGGTGTATATTTTTCAGAAGCTCTGATAAACACTCGTCTTTCAGCTGTAATCATGGTCATTTGCTCATTTTTGTGGGGGCTTTTGACAGCGTCTGTGCAGCTATCAAACCATATCATGCCATGGTCACCGTGCATTTTCCTGACAGGAAAATATAGCATGAAACTGGCTTTGGAAGTGAGCTAGCGTTTAGATTGACAACAAGCAACTCAGTGTTGAAATACTGTTGCATAGCTTTCAGCCCTTAACTAAAAGTATAATGAATTACAGAAACCTATCTTTGTGTACAGTGCATAGCTTTTATATTTGATTAAGAGCCAGTGAAGAACAAATTAATAAATTCCAGCTTAATGACATTTAGCGGTCATTACAATTATTACCTTTAAATATTTAAATGCATAAGAAACAATTTCCTTATGAACTTACGAATGCATTACTGCACTGGTCGCTTGTGCCTTTTGCAGGACTCTGGCCAATTCATTAGATTAATTCAGTGGTAATTTGATATTAACTCTGCATAATTTTCCAATCTTTGGGAATGATGAGCTTAATAATATGACCCCAGATGGCTCCTGACTGTTTTTAAGCATGACCACTATGGGAGGACTTCATCGTGTCTCTGTAGGAACCGAGTGACATCTTTAATATTGAATGTCTTGCACAGTATGTCCCTGATGTTAGCCGTCTAATAAAGTTAAACTACCAAAATCAACAAGAGGGCCTTAGCTGTCAGAATTCAGTGAAGCCTCCCCTTCCTTCTTCTTGCACTCATCATTCTTCCCCAATCTCTTATTCGCGTCCACACGTTTTCCACATCTCCCCTTCAGACACGCTGCTTGATTGATTGACTGACAACCTGACCACTCCCTTTGAGATTTCCCTTTAATTGGTTTAATTGATCTTATTTAGTTTAAAAGGTTAATCAGCATGTTAATGAGGGGTGTCAGTGTGATAAGTTAGTTGATTAATTAGTTGAGTTTTTAACAAGCTTATGATTGATTGGCTACTTGCTGTCAGCTGCCAGTCATCTCCATTACTCTGTTGCACATTAGCAGAGAGGGCAGGCTGGAGAATTTGGCTTAAAATAACGTACCACAGAGTAACAACACAGGACTCCTCAGAAAATGCATCACGCTACACAAAACAGCAATTGGCAATTCTTTGACATAATGTTTCATTTTAGCCTTCATTGATTCAAAACCAACATAAAACCAGCCAGTTAAACAATAGATATATTTGTAGTTTGCTATTTACTCTATATGTTACCATCCCTTCACTATATGTCATGAAATGCTTGTCAGCAGTGTCAGTATGAAGTGAAGCTGATCAATATTCTGACTGCAACACCTCCTGTCCCTCCACTGACACTGCTAAATGTTTGATGATCTCCTATTGATTTCATATTTTGTGGAGCCACTTCCACTGTATTCATGTTCATCGTAGGAGTCGTCGTATTATTTAGCATTTTATGCAGTTTGTTGCACTGCGTCTGCTGTACGCGGCCCCCTTCAGATTTACGCTTTAATTAGCATTCGTAGATTGTTCATCAACTCCACTTTATTATAAACAGTTCCACTTAATGATATTCCACCACTGCCCGGAAAAACCATATGTTGCTCCGGTTGGCTAATTTCTACTTCTCTCCAGGGGAATAAATTGTAATGACGAAGCCCTTGGGCAGGGTTAGCTGAGTTTAGTGGCAAACACTGTAGGAAAACAATTCCAAATTTGTCTTTGACAGACTAAATGAACAAATCTGCTTTGGCAGGGTTAGTTTAGTTTATAAGACGCTGCTACGGGACCTCAGAGGGACACATTTGGCTCTAGGTGCTGCCAACTAGCCGGACAGACTGTTCTCCTAATGTGTGCTTGTGTGTGTGTGTGTTCGGGTGGGTTTGTGTGTATAAGGTCAGCCACTCAGCTCATAAAATCCTCCTCCCCCTCCTCCTCCTGCCTAAATTATGAAGTTCTGAATTAATAATAATCTCCCTATGATTTGTGTCCAAGTCCAAGAGAAGGGGCGCTGGGTTAGGGAGGCAGCAAAATATGAAAAACATTACAAAGGAATAACAGAGAAAAAGAGAAAGGGAGAGAGAGAGAGGAGGTGAAACAGTGAGGAGATCCAGAAAAGTGATTAAAAGAGAGTGAGCGATAAACTACCAAAGAGAGATGAGAGGGTTTAGAGGAACAAGTAATTTGGCAACGTGGTTTGGTTAAATATTTAAGGATTAAAATTAAGAATTTTTAATGTCGCGAATCATAAATGGCTGTTAGAGGACGTGTGTGTGTGTGTGTGTGTGTATGCATGTGTGTGTTCATGCTTTTTAGAGGAAAAGCCTTTTTTCATGAACGACTGTATTTAGCAACGCAAAGCCTGCAGCTCCTCCGCATGGCTAAACCAAATGTACTAAGTTAATTGTCCGTTTGAATGCTTAATTGATGCTTCAAAATGATTCACAATGGCAGAAGGTTTTAAACATGCCATAGGCTTTATGTTGATTATTGAAAAGCATTAACCATTTCAATTCGAATATCTCTCCTTAGGACAGAGTGCGCTTGTTACTGGGAGGAATCATTTCTATTTACATACTTATTTTATTCACAATATTCCAGGCAGGCTTTTTATTATTTAAAGGAATGAAGGAAGGGGAAGTAATTAGAACTGCAAGCATTTTAAATGAGTATTTTTTAATGTCTATGTCACATGTCTATGAGTTTGTCGATATGTCACACGTTATCACTTTGCACTTTACTGACTCCTAAATAAAAGTGCGGACATTAAGTGTCCATTAGCATGTTTAATTGAAGCTCAGCAGCTATGTCAACATCTCTGAGCAAGAGTAAATGCTTTTCACCTCAGGAACAAAATGCATTTATACATATAGAAGTGATTTCTGAGTGTGTTCTGAAACGCGCTATAGGGTCCTAGATGAAATCAGAATTGATGGAGTTTCTCACCATGGGAGCCACTGTAAGTGCATTTAATTATCCTTGTCCTCACAACATGCCATTTGGGGACTCTACACAAGCTTTGCGAGTGTCTCGGCAAGGAATGATGGTATCATAAAACATTCAGCTTGTATATTTTCTATCTGTACTATGGAGTGTAGGATAACACTCAACCATGTTCTGCCTAATTGTTCGTGATGTGATTTTATATAGCTATTTTATAAACGTGTAGTTGTAGAGCTTAAACTCATGTTTAATCTATTAGCTTTTATACCGCCATAACACGACACGTTAATAGTGAAATGCTTTGTTTTATTTGACCAACGATCCAAAATCCAAGGTAATAACTGTGTTTTTATGTGTAACAGAGACAAGCATTAAATCTTTATATTTTTGAAGCCAGGAACAGAAAATATGTGTAGTTTTGCTCAAGAAAAGGAGGTTGGACACAATTGTCAGTAAAGTCAATAGATAATAACTGTGGTGAAATCATGATATGTGGCAATCAGATTGTGAAGTTATCACCTCACTGCTTGAACATTTGCTAAAAGCTGTAATAACAGTTCCAAATAAAACCTTTTTAAATTCAGTATCACTGCATTTTGAGACTGAAAGGAAGGATTCAGGTTTCTGTGGTGCAAGTTCCAATATGAACATTGTGCTAATTTACCAGTGCTGTGTTGAGTTACAGCATCTTCTTTGAATGACATGTTGAATGACAAGCTGTGGTAAAATACTAAGTGATGCTCCTGAAACCCATTATTCACTGGTGTGTTTGGTAGAGCAAGTCAGTCTTTCCAGATTTTGTATAACCTCTAAAAATAAAAAATGACCACCCCCCCCTTTAAAGCTAGAAACCGCTGAATCATGTTGCCAAATTAACTGAATGTCCACAGGAATAATATATGAGAACACAATTTTACAGTGAATTTACCCTTTAAATAGGTCACCATGTTCATTTTCGAGGTCATACTTTTACTCAAGGAAAGTATTCTCGCCGTGTAATTATTTATAAGTAGAACAAGTGAAAGGCCATCACCAGTCAGCCAGCATCTCACACATGGGTTTCAGTCAGCCGCTGAGTCACTTTTTTTTATTGCGCCACCTTTGAACTCATTCACCTTATGCTCACGCAGCCAGAAACGCACCAAATGCAAAATATGACCAACAACTTCAGCAATCATCATGTGATGCACGCATCTAGTGTTTGCACATGTACATATTAGGAAGGAACTGTTGTACAATGGAAATGTGTCCACAGACACTGCAATGTTAAATTTTTCTTGTCAGATTCTGAGCCATTTTATCCCGTAATATTTGGGAAATCTCAAAAAACCAACCAAATGATTCGTTTAGCCCTTTTGTGTTTACAGATAGTCTGCCAGGAATCAGCCTCTTAGCCACTGGAAGTCTTGGATGCTCTTTGAAATGGGAATACGGTAACTGGTCCAAAACACTGGAAGCCATCTTGGAATGAGGGCTCCAGTTCTTTTCACAAACATGAAGCAGATCCAGGTTAACAAATAACAGCTTTTACATACCCTGCAGAGAAAAGGTTTTCTCAAGGTGGCAAGAACAAAGTTCTCAAGAAACTCAAGAGCAGAACTCTTGGGAAGCTTTGGATCGTTTTGAGCGTTTTTGTGGTGAGAAACAAAAACGCTCAAAACAATCCATTGCACAACCGGAAACCACTTCCAATTTCTGACTAATCTTTCTGCCCAGATGATGTGTCAAGAATAAGCTCCCAAACAAGGGAGTGGGAAGGAGAACAAGTTTCTCTGTTCTTGCTGAGTACTCACTGAGCTAATTTACCTGAATTAGCTAATCAACTAAGGGCAGTAGTACACCAAGCTGTATGTCAGGTGTTTACAATCAGTGAACCTAGTTATACCAAACCCAATGGTTGGACCCCTGTTGACGGCTTTTCAGTCGATTCAGTCTGACTGGCTGACACCTGGAGCAGTAAAACCATTGAAGAGAAACCATTAAAGTCAACAAAACAGGCATGTTTTGTTGACTTTAATGGTTTCTCTTCAGTGGTTTTACATGCTCATCCATTCTGAACATTCTGTTTCTAGCCATTGGCAGTAGTCTTTTCAGCATGCTGAACTGCAACTGTTTAGTCTAGGCAAAGACAACATGAGGCCATGTTACAGGGAGTATTTGTTGCTGCCGGTTCTTTGATATCGTTGATGTTTTGTTGTGTCTGTATCTCAAAACTGATCAAATCTGCCTTCTAAACCGTTGTGGCTTAGCCTGCAGTTAAACATCTAGTGAACAAAAATGGCATGCAGACTAGTGTTGTGCAGCACCATGCCTGCCTTTTTTCCACTTCCAATAAGCTTCGGTTGCCTTGACATTTTGCCGGTCTGTTGTCTAGCGTACAAGGAGTACGACTTAGTCGATATGTATTTGACTCTATTGAGTTCAGCTAAGGATTTTGTACACATTTAAACTTCCAACTTTCATGGCTGGGATGAGAAATGAAAGTTACAAGCAATATAATGTGTTGCTTGTGGTGATGGGCAATTAGTAAAGTGCTCGAAATGTGCTTCATAGTGGGTCGTTCATGGTGAGCTCATCATCATTTCGCTGGAAAACGTACAGGTAGAACCCGAATATTTCAGTCATTACATCTTATTAAACTGTTGCTGTGAGTGCACTCACAGAAGAAAATACTGAAGCAAAATAGCCATGGGCATGGACTGTTTGCAATCTAAGTAACTCCATTTTAATCGTTTTGCCTTTTCCTTTGCCATATTTTCATTCTGCAAGTTTTCTTTCAGAGTTTTTTTTCTGGAACATACTGAAACAAACTGCCGTGGCCCCCATCACACCATCTATATTCCTGCAATCTAATCGTCATTCATAAAGTCATACATATCCAGTCAATCAGATTTTTACTCCTGTGGATGTAAAGCCAGTTAGCAGGTCAGTCAGCGGGCCCGCTAGTCGATTGAACGGTTGCCAGAGGTTCCATTTACTGAACACATTTTGGTCTGTGCAGTGAAAAATAACGTCTGGCACATCTCATAATGAACATTAACATTACAGAAGCTGAGGGTGGAGGGAACTTGGCAGTGCTGCAAAGTGAGGATGTAGAAGTTACCTGAAAACATGATGATTAAAAGCGCAATTTAACTTTGCCAGAATCTCAGTTTAAATCTCGTTTTAAATGTGTGATCAATATTCAAAGCAAAAGTCTGCAGATAAACAGACAAAGGAGCAACCAGAATTAAAAGTTCCCGAGAGAATGTGACTCACAGAGAGGCTCATCTGAGAATCTAGGCAGCATCACTGCTACAGTATTCTCTCTTGAACACGAGAGATTGTTGTGGCTGATACATCAGTCAGCCACAATATTAAAACCACTGACAGCAGAAGTAAATAACATTGAACATCTTGTGTCCCTGCTGGGAAATGCTTAGACCTGGCATTTGTGTGGATGTTACTTAGACATGTAGCACCCACCTAGACCAGACCAGGCACCCCCACCCCATAGCAATGACACTCCTTGATGGCAGCAGCCATCCTCAGCAGGATGCAGACTGACACAAGTACGCACAAAAAGGTTCCCTAGACTCCAAACTGATCAAGTATCTGTGGGATGCACTGGAACAAGTCTGATCCACAGAGGCCCACTCATAGCACCCAAAGGCCCCCACTAACAACATCCTGTTGCCAGACACCACAGGACACCCTCAGAAGGCCCATGTCCATTCTCTAATGAGTCACAACTGTTTTGGAGACCTACACAATATTGGTCATAATGTTATTGGTGTATCTGTAATTCATATGTACTAATAGTTTGACACAAATTGATGAACATTCAAAGGAAAATCCTGTTGGCAAATGTTTACAGTCCGAGGCCTCGTATGTCACTGATCATTATCATACATGTCTTTTAAATATGAACTCTATGTTGCAGCTGCCATTTGGGAATTATTTTAAGTAGAAAACAAAATCTATGTAGATTGGGACTGCAGATCACGTCAGCTCTTATTACACTTTTTCTAATATTAACTGGATTGACATGTCTGCTCATCTCCTAATTGAGGATTAGCTCAAAGCAGAGCTCACTCTCTACAGATCTGTTCCAAAATTTCACAGCGTGTTTTTATATTTTCAGACATTAAACCCGACTACGTGTTCAGGGGTATCACACTGTGCTGCCTGGTGTGATTTGTAAGGTTTTGAATTGGCAGATTCCAATCAGCCAATACAGGCTTCCAGCCAGCATTTTTATTTTAACAGTATCTTTTAAGGTGTATCAGTATATGTATTTTTTAAAGCAGACGTTGGAAAATACAATTTAGTTTTCATCAATAGAGTTTGACGTGTTGCATAACTCCTTTCTTCTGTAAACCTGTGCCAGTTTCGTGCTTCTCTTTCACACTACACACACAAGCTCAGATCCATTTTCCCTCTAATAAAATATCATTTTTCATTCATATAGCCTCTACTTAGGTGACTCCTACACCAGGTTGATATAAACCCACCATGGTAGCGCTCACTGCAGTAACTGAATGGTGAATACCAATTGCCTGCATGTGAGGCGTTTAGGAAACATCTGTAAATTGTAGCTCAAACCATGAAGCAGCCCGTAGAAGGTTCATCTGGAGCAGGCCAGCCCTATCAAATCTGTTGTTACTCTCATAGTTCATTCAATCTCAGTTACAAGCCTAAATTAATATTTATGCCGGCCTGCTTTGTAGTCTGCAGGAAAAGTCCGTCTGTGGTTTTGGAAATGATCCAGTTTGGTTTGTTTAAACTATGATGTATTTAATCCATAAAGGTGAAACTAGATGGAGCTGTCCCCAAGACGCAGTGGAGGGGGGAGTTTGGACTGACGGCTGTGTGTGACCTTCGGTGGTCATCCTGTTTGAATTCTAGGTGGCACCTCTGAATCAATAGGCTGATTCTGCATTCACAATTTTAAATGTTTAGAAAGCAGTTTCCCTACAGCATCAGCATAATGAAAATGTCCCAACGCCGCTCTGATTGCTGTATTCTATAGGGGCTCCAACCCCCACCTGTAAAGACTGTTACTTTACGCCTCAGTACGATGTATTGTCAGTGATGAACCAAGACTATGTCTCTGATTGTGTCTCCCCTTGTGGGTATTGTCGTATAGTATAGTGTGCTTTGCATCTGTGACACGTTTCCTTCCTCAGACACTGCGTACAGACATAATTACTATGCACTACAGGCATACTTGATGGCCTGTTTGTTTACTTACCGCAAACCTTTAATTTTGCTGTTGAACGATGAGATAAAGACAGTGTCCTCGCTCGCTTCCTTTCCGCTGTTATTTACCATTGTTTACTCATTCATTAATGCTCCTTCCTCTTCTAATTCTGTCCTAATGCAGCACCAAGATCAAATCTTAAGCCATAGATGCAGTTTCATAACTGCTGAGGGTAACTTTGATTATATATTCTGTCCACGCTCTTCCCTCCATGGTGCTCTGCTCTAATGCCCAACCCTACACCCCTCAACACCTGGCTGCGAATGTGTGTGTGTGTGTGCCCTTGTGTGTGTGCTTCCAGTGTATCCATGCACTTGTGTTCCTGTTCACATGAAGGATTGTGTGCCCGTGTGTCTGTATGTATCAGAGCCCTTCTCTGCTCGGTGTACTGTACGTCTCTGTGCATTTCCAAGTTTGGGTTTCTGCTTCCATTTCAAATTGATGAATCCGTCCGCTGTTGCTCGACGTGTTGTGGCAACGTGCGCGTGTGTGCTGCTGAGTTTGTGCGTCTGCCTGAATCCCAGTGTATGTGCGTACGCCTGTTTTCCCCCCGTTGTCTATGCGTGTGTCAGGTATGAACAATCTGTTTCCTTCCCTGCGGCACAAGCCACCAATCACATCCCTCCATCATCTCTCTTCATTACCTATTCATGAGTTTCTGTGTCTGCAGGGCTGTGATTGGCTCTTAATGAACAACTGACGGCATTATCAGTCAGCAAATGCTATGGCAACAAAATAAGTCAGTCAGTACAAAAGCAACACCAGTCAAACACCAGTACGGGGACATTATTCAACTCGAGCAGTGACACGGCGCGCCCCTTAGGGAGGCTGACATATTGGATGTTGTCGACTGCATGGCACCTCTGATATGACTCTCATAAGGACTCAAACTTACTCATGATCAAGTGCATACATCTTGAAATGCTAAGTGCTCCGGATAATTACAGCCAAGAAAAGGGAGAGCATTTAGCACAATATACAATTAGGTTTTGTGTAAATAAATCCCTCTGTCCTTTTCCTTGTCAGCCTCAGCTTAAATGTCATTAGTCAAACCGAGTACAGGGACACGTCTTAGCCTCGGGGCGTCTATATGAGCTCATAAATCTATGAACTACCCCTTTATCATCTTTTATATTATTGTGGAGGCTTTACCAGGGCAGACTTTCATTATTGACTTGGTGTTCTGCTGTTGGTATATCAAAAGCGCTGTTTGCTCTGAGATCAGTATTGTAAGGGCATCTGGAAAGGTAGAATTAATGCCGGCTATGTGCATCCAAGCACTTTGGCGATGTTGTGTGAGTACTGGTCTGTGTTTATGAAAGAGTTCGTCAAATGCTAAGGATTTCTGGGGCACTGACAACCATCTTCCTCCGCTGGTGCACCCGCTAATTGCATATATTATATAAATTTTGATTAAACCCACATATGCAACATATGCGACTGGCTAATGTGACGGAGACAAATCATAAAACCAACTTTATATCTAACATATTGCTTTTTAATTGTAGGTTCTTGCTATGCATAAACATTAGCCGCTACTCCAACCTTTACTGCAGCATTTATTGTTTCATTTATGATGAATTAGTAGTTCACAACTACATCGACTCGTCATCGTGTTGACTACAGTGAACTAATTCTATTTCAGATTTGCCTCAGCTCTTTCTCAAACCTAGACCAAGATGGATACCATTTTCTCATATCGACGGATTTTGTGAATCTGAGTACACAACTAAGACAGATTTTCAAATTCCTTCCATGATATTTCAGCCCTTAACTGAGATCGCACGTTACCGCACTCAAAAGAAAATATTTGCTTTCCCCGTGTGGGTACATTAAGACACCAGCGAGGGGCCTCTAGCCCAAAAGCTGCTGGGTTCAATCAAAGTGCATGAGGCCTATCTGTTTGAATCACCTCCTTAGAGAACGTCTCCCTGCTCCGTGCTACCAGTCTTATAAAATGTGAAACCCAGATGGTATTGTGGGTAACACGCCAGTACGACTAAACTAGGTGAGTCATAGATCTTGCTTGCTGCCTGGGGTAACAGGGTTAGTTTTGGTTTGAAAAATATCAGTCTCCAGGAGGTGCTTTTGCTTTAGTCTACTTCCATGTCTGATTTATTACTGTTGAACTTTTGCTTGGTTATTCCATTGCAACTTAAGTGCAGTTTTGCTAAATGAAAAATATTTTAGTTCACTAATGTGTTTTACTTAAATGCATCTGCCCTTCCATCTGTTGTCTGCAGCAGAGCTGCTGCTTGTAGGCTGGAATATTAACATGAGCATTTTTAACTTTGATGCATATTCACGCGGGGCGGCTTTATGATGCATATTAGCAGGGGCTTGATACAGTAAATGAATTTGCACGGACAAAAAACAAATTTGACTTTTAACTATTTTTGGCCCAGATTTCCAGACTTTGATCTATTTCACAGCTGCCCCTGCATATTCAAAGCAACAACAGTCTGAATTCATGGCAACTATGATATTTTCAACTAAAAGTTTAATCTAATAATAAAGATTAACATTGAAATCATGGTATATTGTTTTTTTTTTTTTACATCTTTTCAGTCCTATTTTGCTGTTGGCGCCAAGATTTTTAGACAAAACAACCTGATGACAGAAAGATCCAAAGACTCGTTACATCAGATTTTCTTGATGTCATGTCTGCAGTGCAGTGAGGTGGAAAATATATTCTGTGTTTCTTGCCAGCTATACTTTTATATAAGTCTGTTTTTCTGTAATATTTATGAAATGACCTGAAAAGATTAGGATGAGCTGGGTTTGTATGAGTCACTGTTTTAAAATATCATAAATAAGATGCAGTGGAAAATCTTAGAGATAGCAGTTACTGTATCAGACAGCATGCATGTCCCCCCTTGGAAAACTATGACACTAGTGTCATGAATAATTAATTTCATTCTTTTGTGTAGGTGGATTTCTGTGAAGTTTTTGCATTTAGTTTGTGTGTGTGTGCTGCTCAGAGGCTGCCATAACCAGCTGTGATATATGAGCTGCTGGGAGCAAACTCACTAATAACACAATTTATAACAGAAATTATTTTGGGATGTAAAGAAATGTCATGTCTGTTGGTGTATTAGTTTGACTTATTGATATATAAGTGTATCGCCTTTCCCAACATACTGCAATGAATATGATTTCCCTTTAGGACTTTTTTCCCTTATTCGATACTGATCGTAGGAGAACCACAGAATTCATTAGCATTTATTGTGGCAAAACATCCACATTATACAGCTTACAAATTGTTGTCCAACTCTCTTTGTTTTCCAGCTACCACCTACTCAGATTCATGGTTCTGTACTGTAGTAATGATACTTCTGATTTAATACTAGCTTGTCTAATTAGCCTGGCTTATTACTAGTGACTAGCTTTTGTTCTGGACAAAACTCCACATAGATGAGGGAAAAGGGAGGGAGAGCGACACAGTCAAACTTTTATGAACTGGGCCCTTCATGTTTTTCCTTCACAGACCAACCGATTAGCACTCTGCCAGGACAACAACATAAAACAACGTGGCCACTTCTCAGCACATAAATGTTGTCCTGTTTACAGGCTGCGGTGTCTGCTTTATGCTGCAAGCTTTCTTTAGTGTTAGATCTCCAACACTTTCCAACAACTACGCAGTCACTTATGTTACATACACACACACACACACGTTACAGACAAGTCCGCTTCTCTTAAAGGAAAAGGCTCGACAGGTTATTTACTGAAAGTTCTTCTACACAGCAGACATGTTGAAGTTTGGGTTCGGTTTAGAGCAGCCTTAAAAGATCTGACACAGTCTGATTATTTAAAAAAATGCTTGCATTCGGATGAGGTCATCCCATGACCGTCTGCCCTCTGATGGGTGAGGTAATTTCATGGTTTCCACATGCACAGTATGTGGACAGCGAACTCGCTTCTAGTATCCACCATGACATGGTTTATACTACACGCAATATATAACAATCAGGTTTGCTACACAGGCTTTAATTGCCTCTTGTTTCAAACACAAACCATATAAATAAATAAATACAACAGGGCTCTCCGTTCTTGAAAGCATTGCTTTGACTTGGTGCTAGTTACAAATTGAGCTGTAGCAAACTGTCAATGATGACTTGAGTTCTATAGAATAGCCTTCAGCCATGGTCTGTTGCTTTCCCTTCCTGTCTCTGGGCAGACATAGTACATGATTCCTGGAGAATGTTAAACAACATCTCACTTTAACAGCATATCTGAGTCCTTGTACTTTGCTAATGATGAAGATACAAAGGTGAGAAGGTAGACGGCGGCAAATCTGCTCGCACAGCCTCTCTTCAACACAAGTCAGTGTACAAAAAGGACTCCTTTCATACCAAAATATAGCTTCAATTTTCAAGTTTTTGAAGTAAATGAAGTCTTTGATACCCTGTTTACTGGAGGTTTTATGTCTAGTAGTGGTTTAATTAAGGGTTCAAGAATTTCTGTATTTCTGAATTCATCATGATGGCCTATCGTGTTTCTATGGTGTCTAAATAAAACGAATCAGAAAAATGGACACCCGAGCATGTGTTTGCATTATATTAACTAGCTAAAATGACAGAAGCCATCCCTGGCCCATATCCCATCCACTAACATGGAGGGGGTGGAGCTTATGACATATACTGTAGCCAGCCACCAGGGGGAGCTCTACTTGCTTTGGCTTGACTTTTGACGAGCCGTTCGTCATCTATCTTTACTTACAGTCTGTGTTGCACACGCATCCTGTTTTTCCTCATTAAATCCATATGCTCATAAGTTAACACCACAATATACACAAATGGAGTTCACGTTCCGCTTCTTAATATAAGATTAATTAGTAGATTATTTGGTAATATGTCAGCCACTCACATATGTGCATGTACATAAGCGCTGTTCAGCATTAGCATAATTGTTGACATGAAATACACACGATGGAGCTTCACCATGTCAAACAGAATACCACTGATGCATGTGCATGCATGTAGTCCTTGTAAAACATTAGGATAATTGTAGCACATTAACTCATCTACCATTTGTCACCATTCAATGGATTAGTCAGGTCATTATGAAAACGACGTCTGTCAGACACTGTCAGACATTCATTAAAGCAATTTGTCACTGTACTTTGTCATTTGGGACAAGATATATTTGTCTGTTTCATTATTTATGTTGGTAATGTATTCATTTATTTTGACAGAGTAGAGCAGAAAAAAAATGCATAAATAAAAAAAAAAAATCTAATCTGGAGGGAGTGAAATTGAGATTACCTCAGGGTGTTTTGCTTTTGTCATTAGAGCACAAATTCAAACACCGCTCTCGCCCACTCACTCTGTCTTCCATAGTCTATCTCTGGAACCATACATGCTGAGCTGTATTAACATACAGGCCCAACATTGCGCACCTTGTAGTGAAATAATGTCACCAATGTTGGAAAACAGAGCTCGCGCTGACAGGGATCCCTACGTCAGTTTGTCTCCTCTTGTCTTTGATTCACTCTGATTAAAGGAACCATCTATTTTCTAACGTGCCATTATCTGAATGCTTTGATTACAGAGCTGCATCATTGTCATTTTGATTAAAGCTGCAATTTCCTTTACCAGCTTTTGTTCGGAATATGATGGCGCTTCCAGAAAAACACCCTGACATCTGATGCATTTGTCTGAGTGACAGAGAGAGAGTCAAATTAAGCTCCTCATGAACAGAAATGGTGCTACTATTGAAATGTTTTTTTTTTCATTCAAACTTTCTTTCCTCTTTCTGCATATTTCTTTATCTCTCCATGCTCCTCTTGCTGTCCACCCTTTTTTTTTTTTAATTTCCTTTGCTTTTCTAACTTTCTTTTCCGCTATGCTCTTCTCTCTCCCAGCATTGTGAGGGAGAAGAATCTGCCATATTTTTTTTAAAAATAAAAATCAAAAAAATCAAATCCTTTGCTAGGTCTAAGTTATTTCCACCTTATTCAGTCTGTTCTCTGATTTTCCTTCTCTTTTCTGTATTCTGTTCTCCTCCGCAGTGAAGCGATCAGTAGATTTTAAATCACGGGGCGTTAAATTATTACCTGGCAAAGACTCCAGCAACAAGTTTTCAATATGTGAGTTCACATCTTAATGTCCCTTTTGGCTAATGAACTAACATGTGATGGCTTGGTTTGGCTTGGATTGGCTTTTTTTTTTTTTTTATTTAATTTTTTTTTTGCTTTTGTTTTGCTCGTGTCTCATAAAAAGGCTGTTATCCTCAACACTTTTGTGATTATTATTGGCGACACAGAAACATCTCCAGATACCCTGAACATATGGTGATAAATTGCTAACATGTCGGATTGACGCACTAAAGCGTGACATTTCTTGATTCACAAATGTGTTGAAAGTGCCAGAGCCTTTGTAAGAGCGCTGCTTTTGCTTTCTGCTTGACTGCTGTGACTTTCCGTTGTTTGTGATGTTTTGTGTTTTGTGTTTGGGTCCTGCTGTCTTGCGTCTTCATGGCTTGCTTTGATATATCTAATCATGGCTTGTTCCTGATAAGCTTAATCATGGTTTGCTTTGGCTATGGTCGATCAGAGGATGTGAATCAGCTGTTCCAATATTGTTTACCACCCACTCTTGTATTTCTTCTTTCCTTATCCCTCTCTTCTCTTCTCTTCTCTTCTCTTCTCTTCTCTTCTCTTCTCACATGTTTTATATATATATTTATACACAGGTCATTAGGGTTATCAGGGTAATTATTGAGTTTATAAAGGCATTCCTCTCACACAGAGCCTGGAACTGCAAAATTATTAAATAGCATCTAAGGTATCTCTCCAGCTACATTACGCCCCGGTTTATCTAAAACCCCTCACAGCTAGTGTAAAACCAGAATACCACTGTGGATTTATTACGAGGGCTGCAACCTTAATAAGTGTAAAAACTTACCTTTTGATTTACTGCTCTACTTTTGGAACTACCACAGTTTCCTCTAACTTTCTGAAACACCCCCCTTTGTAATAATACGTCTGGCTCTCATGTCAGGCACCTTGGAGGGAGAGTGTAATGGTGTTAATGGTTCCTATGTCATCTGATTTATTATAAGGCAAAATTGGCCACATGAGTACTATTTGATTTCACTCAACCTTATTCAGCACTGACATTGGGAGAACATGCATAATAGGCATGGAGAGAAAAAAAAGTAGAGATTATTAAAGATTTCAGTGCTCACTATACCCTCACACATTGTAGATTTATTTTATTTCCACATTCTGTTCTTTTTGACTTTATACTACTCCTCTGCACTTTCTTCCACGTCTGTATTTTCAGATACTGTACATGCACCTCACATATTATACACAAAGGTTATTTGTGCTACAGATTATGGTGATATTTATGCACATTTATGTGGGTTTTTTTCACCTTGTTTCATCATAAACAACACAGCACACATATTCATTTCACTTGCACCTAAAGGTTCAGAAATACTCCACATGCATATGCACGTCTTTACACAAGGACATGTTTTAAAAGAATCCTGCACATATGTGTTGGTGCAAGGGCACCACATTAATAAACCACATGCTGTGTAACGCAGACACCTTGCTTGTTGTTAATTGGTTTGCATGCTTGGTAATGATGCATTTTTGAACATCTCTGTTGTTTTGCTTGTTCCCCTTGTTTGCTAGTGTCTCTGTGATTGCGTTGCTTACTGTACATGTGAGTCTCTTAAACACTGTATGAGCTGATGGAAAAGCGATGGCCGAGCTAAGCGCAGCACCGAGGTATGGCGCATCGCAGATTCATCAGGTTTTCCTGACTGTGCTGGGGAGTCACGGTGGAGGTTTGATTCTGCAGATGTGAATTTGTATGTTAATTAGTCTGGCTCTGATTGGTTCAGATGCTGATTTGCTCTGCTCCAAGTGGTTTAACTCTTCAGTGAAGCCCTGAAGTCTGTCTGTGTTCCCCGTCCGTTTGTGTTTCCGTAGATGTGGTTTTCTATTTGTGCACGTATGTGTGTGTGAGTGTGCATCGACTTTAGCGGGCTTTGTGTGTTCGAGTGTGTGCACACAGTACTGATACTGTAACCAGTCCCTCTGTTATAGTGTTAATAGTCCAGATGGTCAAATTAGCCGCTCCAACAAAGCAACAAACTATCTACTCCAACAAATGCACACACGTACACATACACACCAACCACCTGCTGGGTTTGTTGATACGGACAAAACATGTATATGCATGTTAGCCAGATAGTCCGGACACCCTGGGTAGGGAGGTGTTCGTGTGAAAGCAGAAATGGGCAGTATTATCACACGGCCTGTGTTCGTCACACATAATTGGGTTCGCTGGCCTCTACATTTTTATTTAAGATAAAACAAACATCTACGTCGTCAAGTTTCTTTAATATTTTAATGTAGAGTCTGAGCAAACTATGTTAAAGGAAAAAATATGTTTTATTAAAACAACACATTAGTTAGTTGTTATTGAAAATCTATCACTGATTAAAAAATAATCACTTAAAAAACAACATGGAAAATGAATAAACAATGACTTTAAGTGATTTGAATTTTACAATCTGCTCAGTTATACCCCTTTATTTAATCAAATTTAAATAATAATTGTGCAAAACGTCTTAGTTTGAAATGACTCATCGCAGCGGCGAGAATAACTTGCAGACAAACAGCAAAAGGTCGCATGAATGAAAAAATAGTTTCAAACGGCGAAACTATGCAGGAAAGTTCACTTATTAATCATGATATTCTGTTTGACAGCCTTATATTACAAACACATCGTTTTCAGCACCAGATTTAATTATACTGATGAGATAAGTCAACAGATCTCTGTCTCGCTGTAGGAATAAGTTAAATAGCAAACTACACCGCAGTACTAATTCATTTTAATATCACTCATCTGAATATTAACACACAGCATGCGGTGCATTGTTTGCTGTGTAGCTGGAATAAATAAGAACGCATAGGACAGTTTTTATCGCTGGTAATGTTGTACTGACACCAGCCATTAGCAAACAATGGCTGACTGAGAAAACACACTTAAAAATGTCCTAATTTTACATTCACTGGTGTGAATGAGGGAGGCAGGAAACTCAAGGATTATTCAAATAAATTTACTCTCACCCTGAACTCTATAGTGAATATGGGGGATGTTGTCATGTGAGTTTAAATAGGCCATCAATAGAGTGCAGCTCATTAAGACACCGCATTACTTTTGTTGTGAGCTGACCTAATAGAAACAGTGATAAATCCATATTAAGAAAACGTACCCCCTAAAAACAGCTTTAATGCACAAACTGTTTTGAGTAAGTGAAAGTTTAAGAAACCTCTTCAGTTGTGATTGACAGCATTGGCTTTCTCAGAAAAGATATTCCTTATTTCCTTTTGCTCGTCCATAAACACACACACACTCACTGTCCGTTGCTCAAAGTTAACCCAGCGGCTCTGTTTTTTTGAAAAATTCAAAAGTTATATAGAGAAAGAGGAGACTGAATGGTTGAGGTTTAAGGAAATAAAAGTTCAATACGGTGGCGCCTTTGAAAGAAAGCCAAGGGGGGAAAGGAAAAAAAAAGCCGTGGGGTTATTTATATGGAAAGAGAGGCGGGAGAGTCAGAGTGACAGGGAAAGATTAAGACGTCAAAAAGCAAAGAAAGAAGACAAACAGGAAAAAAATAGTAAAACAAAGTAAAGAAAGAATAAAAGGGGTGAGGAAATAAGAGGTGCATGCGTGTACTACAGCGGTGTGTTAATTAGAGACAGACTGAGTGGAGATGCGACCTGTCAGGTGCACGTTCGTCGTGATGTCGCAGAGTATTTGTGCACTTCTGTCTGTTGTCTTTGTTTTTACCTCTGTGATGTTTGGAGTGTTACTGTCAAGATTAGCTCTTGTGTTTCTGAGAGAATTAAGATTGTGTGTGGAGTGCTGTGTCGTCCCTGTCTGCCCACCTACCCGCCTGACCTGTCTGTTTGTCTATCTCCTGGTCTGTCTAACCAGTGTCCCTCTGCCTCTGGAGCAGAAACGTTGATTTGAAGATATTATGAAGATATTTATCCAGTTCCTCAGCATAAAAGAGAATGGGCTATTTAATGTTTTGCAGACAATTTAAATCCACCTTTATGTTCTGCAAATGAACTGCTTCATTCAAAGGAAGTGTCATCCTGCTGAACCCAGTGGATTCAATGCCGCTTTACTGTGGTTATCTGTGTCTGTGTGTAACCTGTCTGTCCTGGATCTCCACCTGTCTATGTCTCTGTTTAGTAAATGAGGGTGGTGTGAAACAGGCATCTAACTCCTGCCCCGACCCTGGAGAACCGGAGAATGGAAAACGCCACGGCAATGACTTCAGGTACAACTTGAGCACAAACAGGCTGGCAGCCATTTAGTTTAGTTTTCCTTTAGACATGAGTAGAGGTTGTTTTTTTAAAACATATTTTTCTGCATGTGATTGTGTGCCTGCGTTTCTCTGCAGCATTGGCAGTGTGGTGCAGTTCACTTGTGGAGAAGACTACGTACTTCAGGGCAGTAAAACAATCAGCTGCCAGAGAGTGGCAGAGGTCTTCGCAGCCTGGAGTGACCACCGACCTGTCTGCAAAGGTAAGAAATACATCTGTGTCCACACAAGCATTTGTATTACTGACACCACAGCAATGCAATTTGGTCGTTGCATACGAAAGATACTCTCCAGGGGGCAGACATTTCAGTATGCAAATCTAGCATAAAGGGAGGACTCACAACCTGGTGCAAACCATTCATAAGCCTCGAAAATTGAACAACCAGATCAGGAAGATGATACTCGGATCCCCTCTACCAGAATGACTGGGAGGAAGAGGATGGGGAAGGCTATGAAGGGTTTATTATCCAAAGCATACAGTATCATGTGGAGGAGGTGTGATGCATGGACATGCATGATTTCCAGTGCCCCAGGGTCTCTAGTGTTCACTGATGATTTGATAGAAGACTCTGGATGAATTCTGAAGTGTGTACAGTACTGTCAGCTCACAGTGCAGATGCACAGTGACCCAAAACATACATTGAAAGCAACGACTGTAGGTGTTTTCTTTTAAATTAACCAGTGGCTGGACGGTCACGTGATCTCGACCCGAGTGAGCATGGCTTTATTTTCTACTTTTTTTTCTTCAATATGAATAACCTCAAATCCTGAGAGTCTGCTGTTCTAAAATGGTGCCAGTGTCCAACGTATAGGGCCTAAACTGTAGATGCAGCTAGAATAATAAAGCTCTAATCAAAGACCTGAAGGTAGGAAAACATTCAAACACAAATGTTTATGTGCGTCGCTTTATAAAATGTCGCCAGCCGGTTGCCTTGGCCTCTCTTCAGTGCGAATTTGTGTTGAACAAGGCTGAGTTTAGAGTGGAAAAAATCCCAATTCTGTTTCAAGCCGCTGGCAATAGAATTATGAAACAAAACACTCCATAATCCAATGTTTGCAGTGTAGCGGCTCACTAACATGCTACGGTTGTGTGCTTTCATCAGGGGAGCTATGATAGTGATTATTCGGGACCTAAAATTGCATAAACACAGTAGGTAAACACACTACTGCAACCAAGCACCAAGTTTGATCATTATTTCTCAATACAGCGTACAAATCAAATAACTAATTTGCAATACGGAAAATGACACTGCAATTTATTTTATATGATGCAAGATATGTAATCTGCTCATAGTTATATTTACCAGATGAAGTCTGATCTTTTTACATATTTTCCACATCCATTCTTTAACGTCCTTTACTGGCAGCCTCGGACTTTCAGCATGCACACATGCACAGAAAGAGAGCGAGCGAGACGGAAAGAGAGGGCGTCCGTCATGTTAAATGCCAAAGTCATTTGTCATGTCTTCCTTCACTGGGCTTCAGAATGTGGCTGCAGACACATGCTTTAAAATAAAGAAAAGAAATGATATTTAGTGGGGCATGGGTCTGTGTGTGTGTGTGTGTGTGTGTGTATGTGTGCATTTGTGTGGCAGAGCAAGAAGAAATGAAAAGTCTTTTAACGCCTAATTAATAACAACTTCAGTGAAAGATGTCACGCCAACTTTCTACTCAAATTATCTCCGGACTCAATAAATCCATCTAAGTACATTTGCATACAAAGAGCAAAAACTGAGGGAGAGTAGCACCCAGAGAGCCCGTAGGGATTTGATGTCTTGCTCAGAGACACCTGAGCAGGACAGATGCTAGCCAGCTGTGGGTCTCGCACTCTTGCCCTCTGCTTTAAGGACACAGTCTAACCGCCTGGTTAGGCTATAGCGAACCAGACACACAAGGGGACTGACCTTCATTAGGCTTTTGTTACCATGACAGCGCAGAACCTTGTAAGCAGTCAGGATATAACCCAGCCAAGATACTTAGAGTATGGCTGTCTCACTTTCCAGTTGGTTCCTGCCAGTCAACCTTATTATCTAACTCATTATCAGAGATATTACAGTGCTGATGCCTTTTCATAGGCTGTTTATTATTTTTAGTAGCTGTTAGGGGTCCATCATCTCTAAATACTTTATAATGAGCGATTAAATACAGCCACTCACATTAAGCTAATGAAGTCTTGCATTTACCTGCATGTAATGATGGGTTAAGGATCCCTAAAGCAAGGCTGCCTGTGACATTAAAAGTCACTGGTCTTGTCCCCTGGAGGAGCGAATGGCTTAAAAGGCTGACCTCTATCACTGAGGGACAGAGTCATCAGTCAGTGGGGATCCTCGCAAGAAAAGTAAGTGGACCGCGAAGCATATCCACTGTAACTTTATGAGGAGCAGGTGTGCATTATTAAAGCTCAGCTGAATTTGAAAATTATCCACCGGTATTCCCAACGTGAGCAAGTGCGAGCAACTTTTTGACAAAGTGCACCATCCTGCTTTTTGGCTGTTGCTAAGTAACTAGTGATTCTGTGCTACGTGTTCTTTGTTATTTTGAGGATTTTTACAATGGAGGGCACTGTTACTCCAGCATGGTCCCCTAATACAAGCTAATGCATAAACAATGTATGCTATCTTAAGCTAAAAGGCAAACAGCAGGAACAACTATGCGTGACATAACCCCATAAGTCTTCCTAAATGATCCACTCATGCTAGTTCAGACAGCTGTATTGCTGATACCACTTCTCTGTTGCTCCTCCGTTGCCAGCACTACAGTACTACATGTCATTGTTATGCTGTATGTCTTACCATAGTGGAAAGGCGTCCATATCCTTCATCCCTCAAATCCCAGAATAACAACACAGAGATTGCTTCAAGGACAAGATACATGCAGCACTGTTTCATATCTCTTTGACAACAATGCTCAGGCTTTATTCGAGCTATGTGTCAGGACCACTCAAAAGAGAAACTAGGAAAGAAGGGGGAAAAAACCACAGTGCTGTGCACCTGTTAACAATGCAGATCCACATTCAAAGCTTGAAATAGGGTAATGTTTGGTAGTGGTGGCTCAACTGAAACGAAAAGACTAAAATATACTGGAGAGCGCCTCTCTATTATAAACCTATTCACACAAAAAAGAGAAAAAAAAGTTTGCCCTCGGGACATAAATCTAATATTGAAATTCTGAAAATAAAAATGCCTCGAAGCCAAGAGAGAACAGTTCATCTAAATAGTATTATCATCTAGATAATAGGCTGAATAGAATCAACTTTAGTGTTTTCTAGATGTGGGCTGTTGCTCTTATCATTATTTAATCTGCTTTATCTTCTACCTTATTTGGCCGACTCCCTCTTTCACCAGTCAGCCACCAGAATATAATACTAAAATCAAGTAGACGTACATGCTAGGCTCACAGATGGACTATTTTAATGCTGAATGAAAGTGTGGCCGCTTTATTCATGCAATTCTGGCGAAAAGAGGAACAAGAGGAGGAACTGCGTTGTTAGTGGGAAGATAGGATGGTGGGTTTCAGTAAGGGCCGGTCTTATCAGATACACTGATCAGCCACAAGATTATGACCATTCACAGGATAAGTAAATGACATTGACTGTCTTGTGACAATACAATGTTCTGTTGGGAAACTTGGGACCTGGCATTCATCTTTGCGCATTTTCTAGTTTTCTTCATATTCTGGTTTGTGCTTGTGTTTGAGGTGGTGGAACAAATTAGTGGTGTTTGCAAACCTTGCATGTTTGCTGCTCCGCGTCAGACTTTTTAACCCCTTCATGCCTATAGTGTCGCAAATTTGCTGTTTCCGTTCAGACTGCAGCCAAAGTAAGACATGTAATACTCCAATGTCGGTTTGTGTACATTCAAAAAATCTTAGAAACCTTTTGTAAGCACTAGTTTCTCATAGGACCGACCGGAGTGGTAAGCAAAAATACAAATATTTCATTTCTATAATTGAAAAAATCAATTCAGGCGTTAAGGGGTTAAAACCACATCCATCCCAGATAATGGAGGCACAAGGGAGACCTACACAATATTAGGAAGGTGGTTATACTGTTATGCCTGATCAGTATAATCAGTTGTTGCCCTCTAAGAAAGAAACTAAAAAAATATTCCAACACCTCTTTAAATCCTTTTGCTTTCAGCCTATAGTCCGGGCTTGTATTTCAACTCTGTCTCGCTAGAAAATCTATTTATTATTTTTTTATACTGCAATCATTCCTCAGAACACAGTGTTTTTTTCACCTTAAAGATCAGAAACTTTTTTTGTGTACTTCCAAGGTAAAATGTTATTCTTCTGGACATCCAGAGGCAGTGAACTCAAAGAACCCAGATTACATTAACAACTCTTCTTTCTCCGCATTAAAGAATTTGCAGAAGAATAATAATGTCATCACTGCCTGACGGTTATTTGCTTAATCAGCAATGTATAAACTCCTTTAGCTAAGGCTCATTTATGTATGAATGTCCCCGCACAAGTTACTTTTACATAGTATTATCTCTATTTAGACCACAACTGCAGTAACTTACAATACATAAAAGGTGGCCTGAGGTGGTACCGTGGCATCATTGGGTTCTTTTAAACCACCATGGCATAAGTTCAACAGGTAAGCAAATAAATGCACATTCAGTCTTCGGCGAGAAAACATTATGTTCTTTGAGCTACGGTGTCCTTATTTACCCCGCTTTGTTATATCATGTTGAACAAAAATAGAATGAGAGAAGGGCTGTATCTAGCCGAACACAACTCAGATTTGACCTTTATATCCAACCAACCAGTAGCTAAAGTGGGAACTCATGAATAAGATTGAGAGAGAAGCAATCTGTCAGGAACCATCAGGCCAGATGACTTATTAACGGGTTTACCCCTGTCAAAACACTTAAATCCAGCTAAATGTGTCTCTTTTTGGATATTTTGGGGGAAAACAGCTCGAAACGCGTCTTGAATATTTCCCCTTGGTTTCAGTGAAGCAGTGAGCCACCAGAGAGAGTGAAACATAAAACAACAGAGTGGTAATCACTTTATTAGAAACAGCAGAACAAATACAGACCCAAATAAAAAATAAGCTACAAAAACAGCTATCAAACTGCAGTGCCCCTCCGTCCACTCCCATAATACTTTATGATAGAGAGAGCGAGAGAGAGAGAAAGAAGGAGAGAGAGAGAGTGTCCATGTGGCACCTTGATTAATGGACAGATGGCAAGGCCACTGAGCCAACTCTTTCTCTCTGTCTGTCTGTGTGTGTGCGTGAAGTCCAGGGGAGTTCAGTCGATCTGCCTGAATATACTGACTCCACGAAGGGTGCTGCACATTGCACAGAAACACACATGCACATATGTTGATCACGGAGAAGAAAGAGGAGAAAAGCTTAAGAGTGCAACAGCGATACAAAATAACAGTCTGTCTCTCTGCGTCTGTGTTTTTGTGTGTGTGTGTGTGTGCGCGCCCATTAACGCTCCAACCGGAACGAGGGCCACTGGAACGCTGTGTGCCAGCTTAATGATGTCATCAATCATTCTCCGTGTCCATTGGTCAATCTATCTGCTCCCGTAGGCTGCCCGTTAAAAGAGACGGTCTGCACAAACTTCTGATGTCTAAGCTGGCTGTGAAGGCTCAGTGTGAACGCATGAACTTCACAAAGAGATGAAACCCTGCCCGTACGACGTCAGGTTCAAGCTAGAACAGGCTGGTTTCATAATAAACATGTCAAATTCTCTCCAGATAAGGGGCACATGTAATTAAAATGAACTTAATAATACGTGATTTCTTGTGATGAACAAGAAAATAGAAGATAACCCCTAAACCTTTCCATCAAAGTCAGAATCTGCAGGTTTAATTTATAGTTTACCTGCCTTGTTTTGTCACGTATCATCTTTAATGTCTTTAATAAGTCTTTAATAAGAAGTTTACATAAGCGGATGTTGCTCCAATAATAAACTCAAGAAGCTGTTTGAAAAGTTACCATCAACTATCCACCACACTCTCTCCAATATATGGTTATAATAAATGTTAGCTTCTGAGATCATCATAGAAGTTCACTCCAACCAGATACCTATTTGAACCAAGAGGCCATCACACCATCTCAAAGCCAGCCCATGAATCGTGCCCCTTTAAAAAACCCATCCATGTGATTCAGTTTTATTTTCTGTTTGATTTACCTCCAGTTTTCTTTATGCCGTCTGGTCGGGGTGCGGGGTCAGACAGATAATCTGAAACAGGTATGGGTTAAGTGTCCTTGGTATGCTTCAGCAGGTATTACAGTGTGGATGATTGAAGCTGAGCCTCCAAGGGTGGGTGGGAGGTCGATTCACTAACCACAAAGGCCGCCCTACAGAGAAGGCAGCGGAGATAGATAGACCTTGAGTGTAAGGCAGATCCCGCCGAAGGAAACACCGGGAGTCAACACATTGTAAAGCTGAACAATATTAAAATTCAAAAACATTCTCGCCGACGTTCTCGCTGTAGTGTTCCCAGCGGCTGTGGTGAGCGTCGGATATTCTCTGAGGCCGTGAAACAAAATGAGAGCAAGGGCACCGGTGCGACAGCATAGACTTTGGAGATGTTATCCTCGCCTGAAACCTCATTTAATTTTGGTCTGCATCCCAGCGGTTTACGTAGGTACGCATGTTTGTGTGAGTGTGATAAAGTGAGAGGGAGGCAGACAGAGAGGAGCAGTGTTGAGGGAATCAAGTCGATCCGAATACATAAACGCAAAACAGTATAGGTTGTAACACACACACAATGCAGTTCCCGTCTAAAGCATTCATTTAATCTTAGAGCCTTTGCTATCAAATACACCCCATCAGCGTATTTATTTAATTTGATCTGGAAGCCGGTGTCGCTTTAATAATAGTACAGCCCTTTTGGCCTTATGTACAATGCACCAGTAGAAATAATGAAGAGAGGGACAGAAAGAGAGACAGAGATAAGCACAAAAATACACAAACCGTATACGAAACACCCTTCTCCAGGTTGTATAATATGAAAAATACACACTTATAGGCAGAAGTCAATAACAAGTCAAATTGTCTCAAGATACTTTGCAGAGCCTAGGACCTTAAATCCCTAGAGCAAGCACGAAGGTGACAGTGGCAAGGATACCTAAGCTGCACACCATGTTTATAAGGTTTATAATGAGCATTTTAAAAAGTTTCATTCTTAGTGTCAAACCACCGAGCATCAGCACACAGTTCTGAAACTTGATATGTTTTTAGACTCTTTTAGGTCACTGTTTTTTTATTTTCTGGCTAACAAACCCATCTTATCAAAATCTTCTAGATCTAGTTTTGAACATGGAGGAGCCCTAAGCGCTTATAAAGGCAAAGTTAAAAGTTGTATTTTGAGACTACCAAATACAAAATTAATTCTAATATGCATCAGAAGACCTGTTAAAAGGCAGTGGATTATTAGGAAGCTTTATGGGATGTGTACAGCCAGTACACAGGTTAGCATTGATGCTAACACAAGAAGGCTGTGGGTTCAAATCTACTAATATCTTTGTGAAGTTACATGTTCTCCCTGTGTCTGTGTGGCTTCTCTCCAGCTTCCTCCCACTGTCTAAAGACATGCTTGTTTTTGGTGATCCTAACTTGGCCGTAGTTGTAAGTGTGAATGGTTGTCTGTCTCTCTGGGTTAGCCCTGCGATAGACAGGTGACCTGTCCAGGCTGTATCCCGCCTCTCACCCAGTGACAGCTGGGATAGGCTCCAGCCCTGCCATGATCCTCCAGAGGAGATGTCCAACAATGTGAAAATATTGGAGTTATCTTGTAGTAACTCCAGACATTTCTCAGCTGAATTTTCAGCTCTGCTCGGTGTTACAGAGTCTTCCTAACAAGTCTCATCTCATTTTTTAACTGTCCGGTCACTGAGGCGTGACTCTCAGGTCCCATAACGTCAGTCTTGTTTGCAGCAGGCAGCTGTTCTCTGCAAAAAAAACAAAGAAAAACAAACGCAAATCCCACAATGGCACAACCTTCTAGCACCAAACGGGAAAACGGCACAAGCATCCATTAGCTGATGAACATAGTGAAGCATTTAGCAGATGAAAACTTGTTGTAAAATAAGATTTGTGCCTATTAGCTGTAACGTTGATTTGATTAATTTTCCTAAAGTGTTAATGTGTAATTAAGATTTTACATTGTAAATATTCGGTACAGCAGCTTTTGGTACTCTTTGCTGTACATTGCTTAGTAGTTAATCACATACTGTACATGTGAACAACCTTATCACATGGTTTATGTTTCAAGCTTTAGCAGCAAAGTAACAAGAAGTTATAGATTTCAGATAAATATAGTGTAGTAAAAAGTTTAGTAGATGAAACTGAAGAACAAGGTAGATTGAAATGGAAATATTAATACGGGACCTCTGGCAAGTTAAACCTAATAAGACAGAAGAAGAGACTGGAAGAAAAATGTGAACAAAAGGTGATGAACACACACTGGGAGCAAATGATAGAGTGTAATATAAATCATGAACTACAGACAATGGCCCGGTGCGTGAATAAAAGGCACAGAGAGAAAGACGGAACGAGGAGACAGACAGACACGGGCCGAGAGACGAATGGAGTTTGATATAAATTATGGGATGTTAGCTCCTCTGGTAATTCTGGTGATAACTCTCTCTTTCTCTATCTATCGCTATAGCAACATCGTGCCCATTCTGCTGTTGGCACGGAGATGGGCTGGCCATTTGTTCAGGACACGCTGATTGAGCTGTCAGCGCACATGCGTACGCTTTGAGACATGCAGATAAATCTTTTCTCATGTGCAACTCAGGCATGCGCCCATGCACTTTATCTCCACGCATCTATCGGTGTATAAATTGCAGCGAGCTGAACACGAGAGAAGGTCAGCAGAAGAGGCATTGAGAATTAGAGACACCAGAATCAACTAGTCAAGGGGGGGGAGTAAGACACCGATCCTGTAGCCAGAGAGACGGGGAAACACATACACAGAGACAGGAGAGCGATATAGAATTGTCTCTAAGGGGTCTTGTACTTGTTCTGACACGCTCTTACAGCACCTCATGGATACACTACGTTACACAGATGAAGAAACACACTCATAAACACACTGCGGTGCGATTCTTTTATCTGTCCCTTTCCTTCACTCTGACCACTAAGTCACAGCAGCAGCCAGGTTTATGAGGGTGAGAAGTGCTTGGAAGTATGCATTTCTGTGAATGGTGCGTGCTCGGTGAGGACATGTGCCTATTAAGTCTATTGTTTTGCAGTTGCTGTTATTATTTCCTGACTGCGCAGTGCGTGTCAAAGTACGTGCGGCTGAATGCGCACGTGTTTGTTTCCTGATTCTAAAATGCGGCCATATAAGCATTCATGGTCTTTTGTTTTCTGTGTGTCTGTGTGTGTGTGTGTGTGTGTGTGTGTGTGTGTGTGTGTGTGTGTGTGAACGTGCGCCTATTAACTGTACGTATTCTCACGGCCTGCCACTGAACAAACTAATTAAGGAACAAACGCTGCTTCAAACCAACCAGAAAATTACCTCCCAACTCTAACAGGACGACCCAAGGACAGACGAGCAGGTTCTCTATCACATCCAGTCAGAACACAAAGCCTAATAAAGGCTTAGTTGGTTTATCGAACACCTAGCATGTGTCATTTTCAACAGCCCACTGAGTGTGGCTCCAGTGCCGACTACAGTATCTGCATGGAGGGTCTCCACTTAACCGGCACAGTAGTCCACTTTTACATCAGAGAGGACATGGAAACCACTGATATCAAATGTAAGATATGTGTTGCCCCCAAGGTACCAAGGAGGTGTGTTTTTTTTGTTTGTTTGAAGTGAAGTGTAATTATTACAAAGTTAGTATTTGGAAGTTGTTGACTTTCGATAAATGTTGGGAGTAAATTGCTGGTGAATGTCTCTTTCGGTCAATACCACAACTCTAGCTAATCCTGTGATATTTCACACCCAATAGCTTCCAATTAAGAACTGTTATCCGGGGAGATGTTGCTGACAATATCAATAACATCTATGTGACCTTCTGTTCCTCTTTCTCTTTTTGTCTGCACTTGATTCCTCTTCTCTTCTCTTCTCTTCTCATATTCTCTTCCAGCCTCCAGCTGTATTACTGTCACTTTTAATTGTTCTTCCCTGAACTTCTACTGTGACACACAAATACTATAAATGTGGCTGGATTTATTCTGAGAATGTCTGACTAGGCATCACCTAAATGGTTTAATTATAAAAGTAATTGTCACTTTGTTGTAGTGCGGTGACTCAACGGTGCGCAATTGCTATTGCTAATAATACCACCACCAATTCTACACTTGCTCTTAATAACTATGGTGTTTTCTTCTTCTTTCTTTCTTTTTTTTTATTCCTAATCGCAGTGAAAACTTGTGGCAGTAATCTTCAGGGGCCGTCAGGAACCTTTACATCTCCTAACTTCCCGATCCAGTATGAGAGCAACGCGCAGTGTGTGTGGATAATCACTGCATCAAATCCGAACAAGGTAATCCTTCTTCTATGTAGCTCTCTCTATCTCTGTTTTTGAGTGTCAAACTAATACACGCTGTTACTTAACACTCAATGATATTGATTATTTGGGCACTAAGTGGAATTTGGTCCATCAGGCTTCCAATTTTCTCCTTGTGTTTTGTCTCTTTATGTCATATTGTAATTCGTGTAACTCGTCATCAACCCTTCTTTTTTTAGCATGAGCGATGGCATTTCGATGTGACGTCTTGTCACAAGGTCACCAAGGGTTGCGAGAACGAGAACAGAGTTCATTTTGGCCAGGTCTTTTATGCTTCAGAAGAAACTGACAACAAACTCTGAGGAGGTCCTCAAAGGGCCCTCCCACTGCAGCATACGTCACACACGGTTAGCAATGAAGGATCTGCATTAACCGCACCCACTCCAATCTCTGACCAATCACAAAACAATTGTCAGACACCACACTAGTAAAAAAGATGTGTCGAATTCTCGCTAGAATCAAATTCCCACTTCTCGTGGAGTGGTCAAGATTGACCAGTTATTAACTGTCCAATCATTAGTTCAGTACCTACTGTATTTGACAAGAAAGCATCATGGTGAATTTGGAGGTAGGAGCCAAAGTTGTGGATGGCGTTTCCCTGTGGTAAGGTTCTTTTCCCATCATGCAACTAAATGTAACGGTCTATGTACACTCTCTTAGATTCATTGGTGACTCTCTTCACTGTGCGTTTTTCTTCTATATGTGTATGTGCCCCTCTTAGGTAACATACTTGTGCCATAAGCAAGAAAAACTCATTATAAAGCAATGTAACCAACCAGCAGACACTGACTGCATTATAACTATCTGAAAGTGTATTTGGAAGATGTTCAGAAGTAATACTCTGTATGTGGGTCATGATTTTTTTTTCTTGAGTGTACCCGAGCTACCAAAATGTGGAACTTGAAGTCTACAGGTTATATTTGTGGGCGGTGTGGAAGTGGGACTTATGAAATGTTAAATAAGCAACAGCAGCACTGACAGCAAGAATTGGGAGTGCGTGTCAGCTTAAATTGTGCTTCACTGTAAAGGCTGTGTTGGTTATGCAACATGTTGCAGTGATGTTGTCTTCGTGAACTAGCTTGAAGGCTTTGCCCCCATTTGAATTGCATGCGTCCAGTGTAATTTTAATTCATACAACACAGCAATTTTTACAGGCAGTTACTAAGTTAGTTTAGCAGGATTTTTACATAATTGAAATGGGATGATAATAATTCATGCAGGGGGTATTGTAAATGGTATGCTAGACAAAGCATGTGAGTGTCCAATTCCGTGTCATTGGTTAATCCCTCAAAGGTGCAGGCGATGGGTTTGAGGTTAGATGGATATCTGCCATTGGTCGCTTTATGCCCTAGGAGAAATCTGATTGGTATTCAGAGACGCATCCTTTTTCAACTCTGGCTCTCTGTGGTGACTGCGCTGTTGTCAATGGCAACACCTGCGTCAGCACGATAAGGACGCACATGCACATGGGCGCACGCAGCAACATCTTACACTTTTTCATATATGTGTGGACAAATATACACACTTAAACACTTTATTCTTGCCTCCTCTCCTGCACTCTCACACACAAAGCTCTCTGTCACTGCCCAAGGCCTCTGGTTTATGGCCTAGAGCAATACATTCTCTGTTGAAGGCTGCATTGTGTATGTGACTGTTGAAGGCCACAGTGTTAATGTCCTTCTGTACCCTTTGGGGAGTGTCTACATGTGTGAAATGTGTAAGAAGTGTGAACATTAATGTGCATGTATAATGAATGATTATAGATGATGAGAAGGGCAGATATTACGCGTTGATGAAGACCAAATCAAATGAATCTGCACCAAGACATTTTATAGCCTTTTATTGCTAAAGTCTGTACAGGTGCTACCTTATCATGTCCTCTAATGTCCCATGCTCTATCTTGTACATGTCATGAACCACACTGAATCATTTTGAAATGTCATGCACCACATTGCTCCACATGTTCCACATGACACTTCATCAAACCAGAGGTCTTCACAGGTCTGTAAATTTGTACATTAGCTGACGTGAAGAGGATGGACATCCATTTATAACAAACACAGGTGCGGTGTCCATGGGTCAAGACATAAACCACAATGATTCAAATCCTTTTTTCATCAATAAATGCAAAACCTTGTTTAAATTAAGCTACAGATACTGTAAAATTAAACATAAGACACATGGAGGCATCACTTGGATGACAACAGGACGGCATTTCACATCTGAATTTGGGAACATTTAAGCTAGTTCACTGTGCCTTGGCTACACCGATCAGGCATAACATTATGCCTCAAAAACATTTCTGATCATCAGAGAATGGACATGGGCCTTCTGAGGGTGTCCTGTGGTGTCTGACAACAGAATGATGTTAGTGGGGGCCTTTGGGTCCTATGCGTTGAGGGGAGGAGCCTCTCACTTGATCAGTTTGGGATCTCGGGAATTTGGAGGCCAGGTCAACACCTTGTGCTGTTCTTCATGTTTTTTTGAGTTGTTCCTGAATCATTTTTGTGTGTGTGCCTGTGTCAGGCTGCATCCTGATGAGGGTGGCTGCTGCCTTCAAGGAGTGTCATTGCTATGGGGTGGGAATTGAACATGGCAAGTTTTGGACTCAATAGAAACATCTACCAAGCTAATGCAGGTAGCATTTTGTGCTACCAAATCCAGACAGACTGAGATATGGCGGCCACTTTCACAAGTTTAAAAAAAATAGTTGGTGGTCCCTACCGTCAGCAACAATATCTCACTCAACCTTTTGACCACCACCTGAGTACTTATTGTGCACTGCAAGTTAGCGTGAGACTCAGACACATTCCTTGTGTTATTAAGCCTAAACTGAGGTTTAAACACCAGTCGGTTAGACATTTACAGACATGGTGTAAGAAGAAAGAATAGAAACTTAATCATATACTTATTAAGATAAAGATACAAAGCAAGACAAAGGGATGGATGGGACAAGGAGAGACAAATCCTTGTTTGATTAGAAATCATCTTCCAAATTCATTCATTTTTTTTATCTGTCATGTTGAGTTGTGGGGCACATGTGAAGAAGAACAGTCACATTAGTATTGTCATGAAGAAACCCTCGGCATTGTTCATGGATTATTACCTCCGGTGCCGTCTACTGCTTCAGATAGCTCTCATTGCTCTTCTGTCATCGCTTCAAAGTGGATTTTAGAATTTAAAGATTTGGAGGCTGACTAATCCAGCATTATCAATCAACTGCAAGACATCCAGAAGTCTCACAGTGTCTAGATATCATTAACACTGTTCTAGTCTTTCATGATCAAGTTTGAAAAGAAATTTCAGGATATTAATATGCAGTGTCTGTAGTTCTCTAGCTAATAACAGGCGACACAGTGTTGAACACATTTCAGTGTTTGCAATCTCTTGTTGGTTTAGATATCCACGTTCTGCCACGGTCCAAATGCTTAGTGGCAACAGGAAAATACTGCTCGAGGGATGCATCTTGTTGAGTAAAAGGTAATTTGGTAGTTCAAAGGCAGGCTTATGTTGGGCAGGTGGCAGAGGCAAAGACACAGTGGGGAACTGGCAGGTAAACAACAGGTAACGGGCGAAATATGGCTTAATGGGAGCAATCACGATCTGGTGTTCTGGCAGCAAAAAGCTGTTCTCAATTAGGAGGCTGATGAGGGAATGAGGGGCAATTTACTGGACAAGGGAGTGGTCAGTTCAGAGGGACGAATGCGATGAGACAACCCCCGACCCTTAAATAAGAGAGAGAGTGTGACGCTGATGAGGGGAAGAGGTTGCCAGAGCAGGCAGAATAACACATTCAGAGTCATGGAATACTTCCATCTTCTTCTTCTTTTTTTTTTTTACTGCTTGTACACGTCTCTCCCTGTTTCATCCTGCACTCCCTTTCTGTCATTCTCTCATCTCTTTGTCTTGTCCTTTTTCTTTCCTGATTTTTTTTTTTTTTTAACACTGCCCATCCCTCCTCCTCCTCCTCCTCCTCCACTCCCAGAGGCTCCGTCCTCAGAATTACCCAGATTCTTCATTAAAGAGCTCAGGCTGAAACCATCAAATTACAACGGAGGAAGAGAGAGTATGGTGAGGGAGGAGGGCACCAGAGGGGAAAAATCTGTTTTTCACTGTTTCATTCACATGTCCCTCTTTCTCTCTCCATTGCACCCACTATCACACCTGTCTCACCGTCTCCTTTTACTCCGAAGTTGGGGAGGCGCATGGTTTCTGTTTTTTCTCTCTCTCTGTCTCTGTAAGCCCCATTCCCTCCATCCCTCTCTTTCTCTGTCTATCCCCTCCTCTGCTCCCTCTCTCTCAGGTTAAGTGTTAATGGGGTTCTATAGCACTCTGATGTTATTGCTTCATTTAGTTTTGGCAGAATGAGCCTTTAGAGCCAATTCATTCTCTCCTGTTCTCATTTAACCTTGGGAATGGTAGGACAGCGTTGCCATTACTAGACTTCTCTTCTCTTCTCTTCTTTTTCTTCTCTTCCCAGAAAACACATCTTACTCTTTACTTTCCCCATCATTTGGTTTCTTCCATCTCTTGTGATATCGCCCAATTCACACATTCTTTCGTAATATCAAATGTTAATGCTGCATGAGATCGGAACACGTTTGCTGCCGCTTCATAGTGTGTGCTCATTTATCTTTTAGTTTATTATGATAACAAGCACATGCTATCTAGATAATGATTTACTTTATTTTTTTTTATTTATACATGCATTGAATTAGTCACTGGCTTTCCGTTCACCCCATTTGCATGCACAGACTAGGCGTGGATACGAGAAGGCTGCTGCAGAGCTGCCATGCTGAATACTTTGTGACAGAACAAAAGAAAAATGTGTGCAAGGACATTTGGCAAGAGAAGAAACACTTTTGTAGAGGCTTTCCTTCAGTTACTTTACAGGCGTTGATATTAATCATGCCCTATCGACTCCAGGCCGACTGGGCCTTACCGTGTGGAGTTTGCATGTTCTCCCTGTGTCTGCATGGGTTCTCTCCAGGTACTACGGCTTCCTCCCACCATCCAAAGACATGTTTGTTAGTTTAACTGGTGATTCTAAATTGGCCGTAGGTGTGAGTGTCAATGGTTGTCTGTCTCTCTGTGTTAGCCCTGAGATAGGCTGGCGTGCTGTGCAGGGTGTACCCCGTCTCTTGGCCATTGACAGCTGGGATAGGCTCAAGCCCCCTCGCGACCCTTCACAGGATAAGCGGTTACAGAAGATGAATGAACGAATGAATGCTTTCTGTCATTAAAATGGCGTACTTCTGGAGCACTTTTTGAGAGATCAGGTTAAAATGGTAAACAGGAGAGTTCTGCATGTAAATGAATTCTATAGTACAGTAGTTGCATAGCAACAGTAGTAGGGAGAGTATAGTATTTCCTTCCAGTTGGTATCTGGAAAGAAGGCACCTGGTAGACTCAGTTCAGTGATTTAGAAGTAAAGGGTAAAACACTGAGCTGCATTCGATCAGTCTTCATCTGCTAAAGCCCTGGTCTCCGCACAATGGCACAATTTTTACTGTCTAGGCCGGGACACACTGAAGGGGAACGGGTGGCAGAGGGTTTACTGCAATACTGTCACAGACAATCTATTATTCCCCAGCCCTGACAGTGGCCGCTTTACATCAGTGGCCGTGTCGCTCACCAGGTGTTTCAGGTTTTCTACAGTAACTGAATCTTCAAGGTATGCCCAAATCTTATTATGGTACGAGTTGGGAGGATCCTCCTGCAACTCGGCGTCTCTACAACAGCCAAAGGAGGTGCTTTATCAAGCACAAATCCAATTCTGTCGCCTCATTGGCTAGAAGCCATAGATAGATGGAAAGAAGGAATGCAGCAGCCAATTAGAAAAAGAGAGACAGAGAGGGTGACAGTGAGAGAGAGAGAGAGAGAGAGAGAGAAGAAGAAGAAGGAGAGGAAGTGAGAGAGAGAGAGATGGATGTTTGCATGAACACCAACCAATTAGAGTAGAGGGGAAATATGTAGAGTGTTCACTTTCATCTATCATTCTCACACACTGAGTACACTAAAAGAGAAGCAGAGCACACACACAGACACACACTGTGTGTAATGAGGTTCCAATCAAAGTTGACTACAGTAGAACATTCACATCCATATTCACACACACACATACATATGGGTTGAGTGTAATACAGTTATAGCCAAGCTGTGTTTAATGCTCTGTGAACTGTGCTGATGTGGCATTAGAGTGCTCTGTGAGGACATATAAAAGGAGACTGATCGTCCAGTTTAGGTTTATACAGTTCATGGCAAGAATGCACATGCAACGAAGAAAGAAAGCCTCCTCCTTAACTTTATCAAGCCATTTGCTGATCATTAGCAATCTGCACATTCAGCAGATTTTATAATTTATTTATTTTTAATTTGCTGATGCCTTCATTACCTTCAGATCTATTATTTTTATATAATTTTGAGTTCACTTTTTGGCAAAGAGCAAGACTGCACACATTTTAAAATACCCATAGACGCACTATGTATATTTCCACAGTTCACTTTACCTGCGATTGCTATGTTAGCCTTTGAGAATGTTACATGTCTGTGGTTTATTGCAACAGAATGAGCTAACATTTCAGAATATAAACATGTGTCATATAAACTTAATAAGTTAAACTCGCCCACCTTGAATTCAGTGTGTGCAGACGTGGACACCTTTCTTTGAGCCTCCTTTTATTTGTACTGAGACACTTTTGGTAATCTATAACCTGTCCCCAATCATCGGACTCAAACTCAATATATCTCCATACACAAACTCAATATTTCTCCTCAAGGTGCACCAGTTGCCAATAAAGTGTCGCCTGTACCTGCCACATCTTTTGAATCCTTGTTACCGTGGAAAAGCCTTGCACCTTCATGTTGTTTTGGTATTTAATAAAGTGTTTTCTTTTCACCTATTCAGTCTCTCTACTTAACATCAATCTTTGGAAATGCAGTCCCAATAGTGCACCAATGTGTGAACTTCTCCTGTAAATGCAGAGTTATTGTAAAGGTCCACAAAATTTTGTTTTATAGAATTTAAAACATTCAATTACATGCATTCCGATTGGCCCCAAAGCCTATATTCAATAAGGAATTCTTCTTGTAAATCTCAACATGTTTGAAATATTTCCAGCACCAGTGTCAAATGAGCTGTTTCAGTATTTGCATCATGAAAAAAATCGTTACAACACTCACGTGATTGGTCCTATCACTGAAGTGTTTCTTCTTATATCTGAATAAAAATGTGTAAAATATGATTCTTACATACAAGTGTGTTATTTGCTTCAAATTTGAGAAGTGTCTGTGAATGTGGTGACTGTGTAATCACAGAAATAGATACATTAATCTCCGCAAAGCTGTGCCTGTCTGTCTGTCTGCGTGCGTGAGCGAGTGTGTTTCTGTGTACGTACTTTCCGGAGAGAGAGTTTAGCAGGTTTGTAGGTAATGCTTTAATCCAATCTGCTGCCTTACATGCCGATAAGGCTGACTCAGCACTGTGAGGAGTGGGCAGATCCCCATTTCATCTTTACACCCCCCCCTCTCCTTGTTTAAGCCCTTTGCAGGCAAATCAGGTGATTGTGCAGTTGATGCTTTGATCTCTGCTTAATTTCATTCTGCTGTGGATACATTAACTTTTGTTTCCCGCGTAGACGTAATGTCAGAGAAGAAAGAAAATGCCTGCTGCAACGAGCAAATCAAAGACTAATTGAGCAACTGCGTGTGACAGTAATCAAAATTAACCCCATGAACAAACACAAATCACTTCCAGCGGATAACTGAAAAGCAGCAGGTGTGTGGAATGGCACGGCAACTGTTTTCTGTGCTGAGGTTTATTCGGCGCTTCAGGTCATTTTAGGATAAGCTGTTTATTCTTCAGCATGCACAGTTGCCTTAGCATGTCCTCAGGTGTTCCGTCTGCTTATTGTAAAGGTGGAAAAGAACTGAGAACTGTATTTTTAATGCCCGCCTGAAACGGAAAGTTTCAATATGGAATACAAAAAACAAAAAACAAAACAGATGCTCAGAAATAAGCGGATGTATTTAAATATGCTTAGTGTTAACACGCCAGCGTGCAGGAGGCTTGGACCTGTGTGATGTTTCTGGATGTTTTTGAAGTCCTCCAGTAGAATATTGAATCTGGAAGTCTGAATATTTCTCACAGGGAGAGGGAGGAAGAGGAGGGAGGGAGCAGGGAGGGAGCAGGGAGGGTGAGGTTTCAATGTTCCCCTGAGGGTCAAGTCAGAATCCTAGTTTGAAATATTCCAACGCTGTACTTTGCTACTTGCATCAAAGACGTGCTCATTATTACCCCCATTGCTCACTTCCTCTGTCCTCCCCTCCTCCCTCTGCCTCCATCCTCCTTCCTTCTCTCTATCAACTCGCCCCTCATTCTGTATTCTCCTCTGCCAAATGTGTTTCTGTCTGGTCTTGGATGAAACAGAAAGTGTTGGTTTAATAATTCCTGATCAGACTTTTTGAGCTGTGCGCTGTTCCTCGCAGCTCCAAGTGCAGAGACGAGGTGTTTCTTAACTCTTTCTCCGTCATCTTGCAATTCTTGGTGAAATCAAACCACGCTGTGTGATGCATGAATGAATTAATGATTCATCTATGGTTCCATGAGAGGGGGATTATTTGTGTGTATTTTGCTGACTTGACATCATCCTAAATGTTTGCAGCAAATCCAGATATATCTGTAACTGTATTTAATGCAATGCATGTTTCATTTTGATTACCTTCACCCCTGCATTATATTACAAACATTTGTTACGATTGTTCTATCATAACTCATTTATCCCATTAAGCCCATTTAACGCTACAATCCCAGTTTCTATCAATAAATTAATAAAAATTAAAATGTTTGAAATGCATTTGTTGGGAGTTGTAATGTGTATGCACTGTGTTTGTGTCTATAGGTCATCCAGATCAACTTTGAGGAGTTTGACCTGGAGATAGCCTACGACACTCTAACTATAGGAGATGGAGGGGAGGTGGGAGATCCTACAACTATACTCCAGGTGTAAGTATTTTATCATCCTTTAACGAGCCAACCTTTATTCTTGTACATTTTTTCTGTCTCATCCAGATCTTTATAAATCTATACAGTTGAATTACATTGTTCATCTGTGAATCAGAGATGGGGAATCCTGCTCTGTATCATCTCTTAAACAATGCCATCATGACTGGTGGTGGTTGTCATATCAAACAGTGTAGCACCACAGCTGCTTAATACATTTTGAGAACAAGTTTCCAGAAGCAAATAAGTACTACTGATATGAAGCAGACTGTTCAACAGACAATATGTTTCCATAATTGCCAGCTGTCCTCATAAGCAGCTATGAAGCAATGTTATTGTACAATTAAAATCCCCATGAAAGGACTAGATGGATTTTATTTGTTTTGTATGTTGCGCGTCTGAAAACTAATCTGCTCCCCCTTTGAAAAGCCCAGCAATTTTAAAATCCAAAGTAGGGCCAGATATTGACCTACAGGTGACATAGTGCGAGACATTCTGTATGAAAACACTTAAAGATGACATCTGATTTCATGGGTAATATATACCACATAAAGGCAAAGTGACCAGATTGAAAGCTTCCACTTTTATTTTATTTTTTATCTTGCACTTTTTTTTATTCTGCTCCTTTATGTAACTGTCGGCATCCAGCTATTTCTAAAATCCTCCATCTTCTCTGACGCAAATAGTCCGATAATAAAACAGCAGTCAACATTTTGTGCGCTCTCCTTAAGAAGATGGACTGTTGTTGAATTTGGAAAAAGGCTCTGCAGCGCCTAAAAGGATAACAGATGCAGCCCTTTTACAAAGCAGGTGATTTTGGTTCCCTTTATAAATGATCACTTTTATGTTTCATTTGTTAAAGACGCTGGCAGTCTAAAAAAATAAATAAATAAATCACTGGGTAGTGTGAATGTACTAGGAGCAATTTACTTTCCCGAGGCAACATTGTGCAAAACAAAGCAAAGCATTCAGCTCCAGTGCAGTATATTCCAGCAATTTGTTCACACTCAGAGTAAGCACTTGAGAATTTGATTATAGTTATGATTGCAGTGATTAAAATTATACTTTTTACAGGGGTAATTATGATGACAATGGTTTAATAGTTGTGCATTTTGTGCTCCAGCCTATCAGGTAGCTTTGTTCCTGACCTGATCGTCAGCATGACCCACCAGATGTGGCTTCACCTGCAGTCAGACGAGAGTGTTGGATCTATCGGATTTAAGATCAACTATAAAGGTGAGTGATGAGCATGTGTTTGGGTTTTTAAGAGAGAAACAGAGGAAGAAAATGGAACTGAATGACATAACTGCACGTTGGCGATGCAGTTATAGTAGGCAGTAAGGGTCGACTGTTATGTGATGAAAGTCAAGTCGATGCCAACTAGTCACTGATGACGTCACAAATAAAAACACAGTAAAAATGAATGCTTTGCTACAATGAAATCTATATTCTTGAGCTATGCTACATACTGTGTGCTGCAGATATGTATAGCCTGTATAAAAACAGGCAGCAGCTCAGCACCATCAGTAGCATTTAATAGTACTCCAACAGTGTGCTGTAACATGGGATTGTGTAGCCAATAGTGTATCATTCCTCTACAAGCGTTAGCTGCAGATGAGTATACATTGAAATCATACTTTTGTTGTGTTTCAGGACTGACTGACATATTTTGCATGTTACGGTAGCATGGGCTTCATATTTAGTGAAGTATTACCTAGATTATTGCAATGACCCACCGGGCTCCTCACCTGTCTTTCCGGAGGCGTCTCTGTACATGGTCCATTAGTGAAGTCAACACTTCCTGCTCTACATGCTTTGACAGGGTGTGTCTATAGAAGACAGTTCCATGTATCTGTTTGTGTTGGCTGAAGCCACTGACTTGGCAATAAAGCCCACAGTGTCTCGTCATGCATCCTCACATATCGGCAAACATCAGCGCTCCCGCATATAAACATGTCTTTCTAAATCAAAACCAGTCCTCCTCAGCTCTCGAACGTTAAAGCGGAGGCTCATTCATTCTCTGGCTGTTCCGCTTTTAGAAATATGTGGTGTAGGTGATTGTCAGTGTTGGCTACAAACAATGTCAACCTAGCTAGGTTAGAGTTGTCCTCAACACTTTAAGTGCAACCAAGCATTAAGGCCTTTGCATGCCTTCAGGCTTGTTTTGTGTATTGCTCTTGCATTAATGTCAGATCGGACACATATAATTATCAGGAAGCCACTTGTTTATTTGGAAGTTGTAGCTTTCTTTAATTTAAGTAGAAAATGGTTTGTCTTCTTGTCACAGCGTCAGACATCTTGGTGCATACCCTCTATTTCGAGAAAGATCCCCCTTGTAGAGTTATCTTGAGATTTATAGTTGTAAACCATTTTAATGAAAACAAAATGTATTTTTGATCGGTTGGTTCATGGCTATGTTTTAAAAAATAATGACTAGCAGCACCTGACCTTTATATTAATATCTGTTAAGTACTAAGAGTATTCCCATTCCATCAAATCAGCCTCTGCCATACTCAAAATATTAACCTTTCCAAAGTTTCCTGTTTGATAGATGTAGTGTTCATTTGATCACAGCCCATGAAATACAGAAAGGAGAGCTTTGCTGCAGAAATGAACTTTGTGTGCCTCATTTGGATGTCATCATCTGTGGATTTATTGTCATAATGAGGTCACAGTGCTGAGTCTGGAAAAGCATTGAGTTCCAAAAGTGTTGCCACAATGACACATTGTTTTGATATATCTTTGCCCTTTATTCTCCTTCAGTTTCAGTGTTCAAGTTCAAATGATATAGCGGCAATAAAGTGATTAAAAGACCGTAATGTCAAAATTATTAAAATTGAAAAGTATCACAGTTCTGCCTCTGCTTGAAAGAACTTTACCTGTGCCATTTTACTAGTTTATTCAAGCAGTGATGACCAGATAAAGAGTACGTTTTGAGATGAAGCAGTGATGACCAGATAAAGAGTACGTTTTGAGATATCCAAGGACTACTCTAACGCTAACTTGAAATCATAAAAGACATCTGGTTAGAGCTCCCTCTTAGTTGCGCATAGTCTGCTTAATTCTCCTTAGTAATTATCCCCATAGAGATCAATAGAGAAATTAATGGAGAGATCCACCATTTAAATGCATCCATGCTTATAATAATGCTCCTCGGTATGGATATGATGACCTGTGAGTGTATTTGGTACACAATAAGCCGAGACTGTGCTGTACAGTGGAGACCAGTGCTGTACCTTTACACTGTATTTACCCTACGTGGGTCATTGGATGTCAGGTAGTTGCTTGTAGGTGTGCACTGCTTTGGGCAGTTCTGTATTTGAACTTGTGTGTATGCTGTTTGAAAAGTTACAAGAAGCAGAACAAGCTGCCAGCAAGCTTTTTCTTCTTTCCTTTGTAGCTGTCAATCCTTGGTTGTCATTTATGAGGTCGTGCTCTGGGTGAATAGTGATTCTGATAGTCACCATGTTCATTAACTCCTGATACAGAACACATTGGACTACATAAATTAATTTAAATGCCATTAATGTGACAAAACGTTTTAAATAAATGTAGGCATTTTCAGTGCAAGATAAATTAAATTTATTTATTTAATGTTCTATAATATTTCATTAACTGTTTTATTTTTAATATTTATTTTATTTATTTAAATAATTTTACTGTTCCATTTCCCCGCTATTTATTTCTTGTCTTTTCACATTTCCTCATGTAATTCTCATGGTGCAAATGTGATGGGCTGTCATTCAAAGAGTCACCTTTTCACCACTGAAATCAATTCATGGATAAAATTGACGGTCAAATACCTTATTGCATTGTGATGATTGTTCCAGGTATTAGTCAAACCCTCAGGTGTTAACTAGGGAAAACATACATCTTGATTCCAAAGACATATTAATTAATTGTCCTAATGTTTTTTTTTTTTTTTTTTGGCAAGTTCTCTTTAAGTGGAATGATGCCCTTCGGTGTGTTCATAATCAGGAGTTAATGACCTCCCATGGTCCATTAATTCAAGACAATGGACACCTAACTTGCCATTATCCCGTACATAATCCAGAGTCATTAAGTGATGTTTTATAATATTTTTGACATTCTTAGATGGTCAGATCCTGATAAAAAAAAAAAAAAAAAAAAAAAAAATCACAGATATATCTTCAAATGTGACTTTCTCGATCAAACTCAAGTACCATGAAAAGTTTTACCAATACACAATGTAAGAAGATAAATGTGTTGTCTCAGAGTGCTGGCTCCATCACCCACAAGATTTACTCTAAAGGTGGGTGGTTCTGTGAAATGCATGTGGGTTTTTCTGAGCGATGTGAGAAGAGAAGAAGGCTGCACACATAGACTAACATGTGCGTTTGTACGTGTGTGTTCCTAAATCCACATCCCATAGACCTGAAATATAAACGTTATCAGTAACTCCAGCCTTGCTGCAAAGTCACCCATACACAACATGTGTGTGTGCGTGTTGGCACGAGAGTGCGTGTGTGTTGGACAGGCCCTCCATCAGCAAACCAACGAAGCTCTACCAACAAGTCGCTCACCTCTTTCACTCCTCACATTCTCCCTCTCCTCCCCTTTCTCCCTGTCTCTGCCGGTCTCATTTTTCCTCATTAGCCATCTTTCTGTCCGCCATCCTCTCGTTCGCTTCTTTCTGAAATCACAACATTTTATCTGTCAGCTCCTCTCTAATGCACAGTTGTTTGGTTTCCCCTGCTTCTCCCCTTTTCCTCTCTAAAGCCACTTCCTGTCTCCGACATCCCCTTTCTCCTCTCGTGCCTGTCAAACAACCAGTACAGCGTTTTTCTATTCCACTCTCCGTGTTCCTGCTTCTCTCTTTCCAGCGGCCTCCGTCCGCGCCCCTCTTTTTTTCTTGTCACATTCGTCTATTATTAAAGCCAAGGTCGCGAACCCGGCGACACTTTGACTCCACTCCCTTTCCAAGGCACACAAATCACACACATGCAGCTCTGTTTCCGTCGCTTCAGAGGACATTACAGTTACTTACAAAGCTAAAATTTTATGATTTACATTATGGGAATTTGCTTTTTGTCCCCAAAAGGGAAGCGGGTCTGCAGAATGTGACGGCGTGGGGCAGATTTATGTGCCCATAACATAAGTGCCACACACATATACAGCAGTCTAGACTGTTAATACAGCAATCTTTTAGTCTAATATGAACCATGGCATGCCACAGCTATAGATCTAGGGGGGGGGCACGCCAACGTTATTGACATCATTTATAATAAAGTTTCAATGAGTTTCTGTCTACAGTGCGAATAGAATTCATCATAAGCTTTCACTGTAGAACCTGTCTGCACGTAAAGTCCGTAAGGAGGCGTCGTTGAGGTTTCGAAATTCAATATGGCCTGTGTGTGTGACTGTCGAGGTATAACAATACAATAACACAGAATAGGCACAAAGCAAGCACTTCCAAAGCGTAATATTAGCTCTAAATTTGCCTTACAGTTCAATTTCAGGAACAATAAAACGGCATCTCAGTGACTTACTGTTATTTCCTCTGTGTTGGTACACAGAGAACAGCTGTATATATTTGCAGAATTATGTCTTGCGTTGAACATTTTTATAGAAGTAGAAACAATTCAGTCAGCTATTCAGATCGCAGTGAGTCTCTCGGGTTATTTTCAGCTGTATTCATTTGAATTTACTCACTATACTAACTATGAAATTTTTTTCAGTGGTTGTATCATATATTTAGCCTTGGAAACATAGTTATCAGATGAATGATGTTGTGAAAAAATAAATAAATTGTTTTTTTCACAAACTTATTTTTAAATATGTGAATACGTGTTATCAGTGAGGCTATGTTAACAAATTGTATTAAACACAGAGTTCGAGAGTTCTGCATCTTTCTGGGTAAAGTCCATGTCAGAATGTAAAGCATTACTAACGCAACTCTCAGGAAAACATTAAATATTGTGTGACCGCTGGTGAGGTAAGGAACCTTGCATGCAGAACTGTATGCACCTGTTCCAGCCCTTCTTGCGATCAGGGATGTGGTTCTGTCATCATCGCCACCTCACCTCTCAACCTTTTCAGATGGTGGACTGGCACAGAGTGGGCTCATTTCTGTGATTTTAAGTGCAACAGGTGCTGGTTGGATTGATGCAGGCGTCAACACTTCACATCGAAGAAACCTTCTGTTAGCAATACTAGTTGATTCTTGCCATTTGAAACATGTGCAGGTGCTCGTTTGCCCTCGCTTCTGCCCACTAAAGCAATGTGGTGACAAGGAAAACGGCCATTAAAGACGCCTGTGCATCAGGCTGATCGACCCGCCGGCGGCTAGGCTGTAGCGCATGGCCTGTCTTTTGAGAGGTTAGAGTAACAAGAACAAAGAACTATACTGTTACTAACAATGTACAGTGTGCATAAAATCTGCCATTATACCTGAATTTGAGTGTTTTTCTAATACAGTATTCCCTGGACAATACAAAATACATTAAGGGCAAATATCCGACTCGACTCTCGAATGGTGATTTTTGAGAATTTGTTTCCGGCAATGAGTCATTCCCTCCAGCTCAGGCTTTTTTAAGTGCATCATTCTAGCATTATCCCGTCATCCTGCGTTACATAACGCTGTCTAGGAGACTACAAAGTGCAGCATAAACATCAAGTGCCTGCTTCACAGGCAGCTGAAAAAGAAGGGGGCAAAGTGGTTGCATATGGTAATCACATGACAGATGTTTATTTATTCATTTTTTTCCATGTATATTCCACTCACTAGATGTTATTGGGTTTATCTCATAATGAGCAATTAGTTTACCTGCTATCTACTCTGCAGCTGAGGCTCATGTTTCAAACACATCTTTTAGGGTGTTTCTTCTCTTAATGTCATAATGTCAGCTCTCACTTTTCAGATTACATTTTCTCGATTTTCTTCCGATCTGCCTTTTATCGTTTTTAATATGTGATGTGTTTTATGGGAGGGAGAGATGTCAAGGTGGATTTTTACAGCACAGTTGACCCCCGATCCAGTGAGTCATCATAGTGTGTGTGTGTCACGGGGGCGGCAGGGAGAACGCAATGTATGGTTGTGTGTCTGTGTTTAATTCATGTCATGCCGTGTATTTGTGAAGCCATATATCTGACTCTTCTCCTAACATGCTGCTGCTTCTCTCTTCCTCGTTCTTAACACGTTTAAGTCTTAATCTTTTGTGTTCAGTTTGTATTGTTTTTGTTCCATCAGCGGCTCCATCTCCATGTATTTCATCTTTCTTTCCTTTCCTAGTGTATATCAGTGCATCAGAATCAATAACTTTGTTTCATGTTACTGGCTTTGAAACTAAGCAGACTATGCAGCTGGTGAAAACTGATAGAAGCTTAACAAACTCGAGAAACATGGACTGATCTAAAACTTTATTTGATATTCTGTGGACATACATTATTTACTCAAAGACAAAGTATTTCTATACATGGTCATCCAGATATTAAGCACTCCTTTGGATCTTGCGAAGTCTGTTGGATCTTAAATGTGCTGCAGCAGTAGCATAGCCTCGGTTCGGAGTCAAACTCTCTTAATCGCACAGTTCTGACAGCATTTCATTCAAGGCGGCCGAGACACCATGAAACACATGAAATATTTATTCTCAGCATAAACCAGGAATGTGGTTCGGTTTTGAAGTCCGTAACCTTCGTATTGACGCGGCGAGCCGGGGCATTTTTGTGTGCGTGTGTGCATATACGTAGGTATTGTAGGCACTACATGTGCCGCAGAGGTGGTAACCTTTGAAGGGCAGAACCTACTTAATCACAGCACTCTAAACAGCATTTCATTTCCTAGTCATGAATTATTGACTCATGTAATATTCAATCCAGATATAGAAATACCACGTATGTCTTTCTTTCAGTCAGAATTCACTGAAAAATAACATCGAGCTGTTTCTTTCATTAAGACCTTATAATAAATCCCACACATTTCAGATCAGGCGTTGCTTTGATTTATTCCACGCCGACTGGTTTGAAGAATTGTCCTAATTCGTGTTTTGCCTGCCGGCCATTTCAAACATCAATAGCAAACCAGTCCTCCGTGTGAAGGCAGATTAAATGGACAGTGATTGACTAAGCACTAGAACGAATAAGATGTCATTTTAGCCCTCGCTGGTCATGAAGCAATTTAAAAAAGCTCTTTGAGAAGGAGCTCCAGATGGTTTAGAGCTCATTAGACGCTTTGTGTTTACTTTTAGCTGAACAGAAGTTTAAAAAAAAAAATGCAGCTTTAACCTTTTCTTAAGTACGATCTCTGCAGGCTTTTATTGGTTTATTTTCTTGCTTTGCTTTGGTATAACACACAGTACTTAGCGCAAATGCTCACATTTTTTATGTTGCCTCTTAGATTTTCTGATGTTTTTGGATGGGGAGAAGATGAAACATTTTAGTGCAACAAAAATGACATAAAATGCCTCTGAGATGTCGCTGTACTGTCCTCTAACCTGTACTTTCTGTACATAGATGATTGCGGTGGAAAACTTTCCGAGGACATGTACATCCTGAAACCAACTGATAATGTTGGAATCACAAGCCTATTACAGGGTCGCGAGACACGAGAGTCTGGCTCTGTGGTTGAGGAGTCTGGATTGATGTGTTTCTGCGCCCAAATGTGTCCAGATCAAAGAAAGCAGCAAAGTTATTATCCGTCTTCTTGAAGTCCAATTTGCAGAGAGTTGCAGGTATTTGGGAGTTGCACAGTATATAACATTTTGTGCAGTTATGTACTGTAATCGGCCACAGAGATGGTGAGTTTTAATGAGAGCTGAAAATTGATGTTCCCTCTCTGCACATCTCCCATCAAATCAATCCTAAAACGCGTCTCGGCGACCTGGTTTGGAACCTGATGGGGCCAGAAAAAATGTCAGCGTTGTGACTGTAACAAATGAGATCGTTTTCATTCAACCCAGCTTCCTCGCTGATGTATACAGCGTGGACCAGTCAATTTGAGCCACTCCCTTTAGGTCACAGACTCAACAACTACAAGCTAATTAGACAAGCCCAATGTCTCATTTCGTCCTCCCACTGCAAACCTTCTAGCGAGCGTTAATAGACTTTTCCACTCAGTTCCTCCTCTTCTGTGGCTATTATGGCTACCTGAGATTAATATTTGATGCGGTTTAATGCGTCTTGGGTTTGCTTTGGAAACGCTAATAAGGTAGAACAGCTGCAGTCCGAACTTGCGGGAGACAGTTTACAGCGTATGTTATTAGCCAACGCATATAACTATACGTTCAGCATTCGATCACTATTAGCGGTCTAGCCTTAAAATCCATTTCACCGTGGTCACAAAAGAGAAACAGCCAATAAGCTTTTCACCCCAATCTCATTATCCCTCCCAAAATCTATTAGCTTACACTCCCTGATCTTTAGTAGGTTGGGCATTTACTCTCCTTTCACATACGTGTGTGTGCCTTTATATATATGAATTCCCATGGACGATGCGGTGGGAACATGATGGAATATTATAGAGCAGCATGGAACCAGGGCTGAATGTGCAATCACAAAATATTGAAACTGCTCACACACACACATTCACTCACACACATACATGCACTTTAAGGAGCCTAATCCCCTTTGTGAATCTGTCAGCCTTGTTGTTACGAACACAATAGGATTATTTGTGTGTGTGTGTGTGTGTGTGTGTACGCATCAGTGTGTGAGATGCAAGAGGAGGCTGTGTATGCGCGGTTGGCTTAGCTGCACGCGTGTACTCTTGTGTGTACGTGTAGCGCGGGAATGGTCCAACAGTATGCCGGTTTTCTCTCCAAAGCAATTTGTTCTCCATTCTTTCGCCGCGTGTTTGTGCGTCCGCGTGTGCATGTGTGTTAGGCAGGCTGCGATTGGTCGAGTTTGTTGGTCTCATAAAGACGATGTCATGATGGAAATTAATGCAATACATCACAAACGCACACTCGAGCACGCGCACACGTATTCTAACAATGAAACACGCACACACAAACCTTTTCTGCCTTGGTCCAACCCTGTAAATAATACTGAAAACGGGAGAGGAGAACAGGGGCATAAAGAAGGGGAGCGTTGGGGAAATGAAGGGGTATATTTTCAGAAATCCCATACACAACGTTTTAAACAGAGTTATGTTGACACAGTGGCACCTTTATATAGAATCAAATTCGGTTCTGTCTAACCTTATGATCATGCTGCATGTTTTTTTAAAAAAAAAAAAGGTTGTCATGAGACTCGCACACTCAGGGGAAGCACTCAGAAAGAGATGGATGCAAACTTGCTCCAGGCTACATGAACTGAGAGGCAGATGCATTTGAGAAATTTCCCTGACTCAGCAAACCAGGAGCCAATCCTCTTGAAGCGGGACTCAACTCAGCTGGCAACATATTTCAGCTCAAAATGAATGATGAGCTCTTGTGCCATGACGTAGCGTTTCACAGGAGAGAAAGCTGACCACTGAGTGTTGGAGGGTTGATAATACTGCATGGTGACACTTACGGTGAAGGTAAGAGTGCGTAAACACACACTTGAAGAGGTGTCTGTCATGTACAGATCCAGGTGTCCCAGATTCAAACTTGGCCATGGATCATTATCACTGGGTCGTATGCATACACTTTATATAAAGACATGGACTGGCAATATCCTTTTGAAGCCAACAGTTTCGTTCTTGGATGTTGTCATCTTGGAAGATTTTGAGCTACAAATGACCACAGTTGGACACAAAGTGGAGCTGGGGTGGAGTGACGGGTCCATCAACTGAACAGTCTGTCCAGACCAAACATGACAATCAAGCCAGCCGTACATTAGCTCTCTTAAAGATCCATTATACGGTCAAATTGGTGTGTATTTGTGTATATTTCATTATTTTCTAATCACTCTTCTTGGTATTTTCATACATTTCCTGTGCACATAGTAGGTTTTGTCTTTGCACAGTGAGCTGCGATGTAGTTGTTTTTTCTTAAAGCATTATCATACACCACACATTTGCAGATATACCTTAACCTGAGTGGGCCAGCCCTTAGCACATTTTTCTTTTACGTCGCCCTCTGTGAAAAAAGTGTTGACACGCCTGATCTACCACCATTAGTATAGGTCAGGAATCAGGTCAACGTGGACTGCTTTTAAACCTTTATAGATGTTAATGTCTTCTTTTGTATCTATGTCATTCCAGAAATAGACAAAGAGAGTTGTGGCGACCCTGGGACTCCTCTCTATGGAGTAAGAGAAGGCGACAGCTTTTTAAATGGAGGGATCCTGAGGTTTGAATGTCAGTTCGGTTTTGAGCTGATTGGAGAGAAAACCATCTCCTGCCAAGACAACAACCAGTGGTCGGCAAACATCCCCATATGCATATGTGAGTATTAAAATCATTTTTAGGCGGTTGTCCGTAAAAACGGCTGCAGAGGATTGGACGTTCGGAAAGACGTTGCATGTGCTGCTGTGAGGTTGATAACTTTCAGTCTGAACCGTCACCATGGTGACAGCGCAGAGTTTATTATGGCCCGAGGCGGGTGATGACCGATGATGCTGTGGAGATGAATATTGAATAGAAGATTTCTCTCTCTGTCTGTATGATTTTCCTACCCATTCCACTCTGAAATGTTTCTCACCGTCTGTCCGTGTTTTTCTACTTCCTTTCCTCCAACAGTTCCCTGCATGTCCAACTTCACAGCTCCCTCAGGAACCGTGCTCTCCCCAGATTACCCAGAAGGCTACGGGAACAACATGAACTGCGTCTGGCTCATACAGTCGGATCCAGGCTCCAGAATACACTTGGCATTTAATGACTTTGACCTCGAGGCGCCCTACGATTCCCTAACTGTGAAAGACGGCGAGACAAACGATGCCAACGTCATTGGGAGGTTCTCCGGAGCTGAGAGTCCTTCCCATCTAACGTCTAACACCAACACACTGAGGTTGGAGTTTCAAGCTGATCACTCCATGTCGGGAAGAGGATTCAACATCACATACAGTAGTATGTCATTTTTCTTATTTTATTAAATGGATGCAAATTACCGACTTCTTTCCCGGCAAATTTAGTACAGACATATGATAATTTAGGTTATATTTAAATATGCAAAATACAAATCCTGGAGAGACTGAGGCAGAGGTGTTGTTCTTTCTTGAAGCAATAAAACAGCACCTCTCATACATAACTCTATATGAGTTGTGCGCACAACTTGCAGCCAAGACCTCTAGTGCCTATATTAAATGTGAGGTGATTTCATTTTTACACAATATATCTTCCATACTTGTAGCTGCTTTATGGCCTGCACCTCATTATACTGTCACAGTCAAATCAAAACTGTTTTTAAAGTGTATTTAGTTAAACAGTGACAAATAGTGCTTCAAAGCCCAATATTCATCCAAGCTATCACTTACAGTACAAAGTGCAGGTGCATTTTTTCCCTCTCCCCTCACATATGAGACGTTTCATTTTAGACAGAAGCTTTTTAAATTTACTAACAGTTGGATCAGACTGGAGGCTTCAGCAGCACGTAGAATTGAAAAGACAGAAGCTTTTTAGATTATAAGTGGAGTTGTGTGGTTACTACAGCTAAGAATAGAGGTGTAGAAGGCAGAACAAAGAGGAGACTCAGACAAAAGAGAGCATTAAAGGAACAATTTTCGAGGACTTCTTGATTTGTTTGTTGTCACAGCCAGAGTCAAAGAGACGATTAATGTCATTTTTGTTTTTGTGTCCAGTACAAAGAAATGCCCAGGATGTGTTTCAGGCTTGTTTAACGCAAGGACTTAAAGCCTAGTTCCGTCAAAACTATTTTTAAACATAATATCTTGCGTCTTTAACCTGTGTCAAAATAGAAACCAAAGCTGTGTGGTTTTAGGAAGTTGTGTCTTCCTTAGAAAGTTTTCAGCTGTGCAAACGTTTGTTACTGATCAAAATCACTTCCAAAAGCGGTGCTTAGATGTGCTGATGACCTGCCTCCGAAACAACACGATACAGCTTTAACAGTAAATAAAGCCGATTTTGCAGTCTTTGAGCTCATTTAGGCTAAACACGTCTCTCTATCGAACAACAGAATTGGAAATTGATATCGATCGTCTCATCCGACTGGCTTTGACGGCAAGCATATTTACCAATCTGTTCTGCCCACAAGTTTGCTCACTGTGAATCTATATCTTCGCCTCACACAGTTTTCTCTTTTTTATTTTGGACCATTGCACCGTCTCTATCGCCTGATTACACCAGATTGCTTTAACTGGCATTTAAAAGGCTGGAATTTACAGGCTTCTAATCTGAGGAGCCGGACCATATCCTGAAGCAGACTTGTGCACATGAGTTTTATCAGAAGTTACATTTATCAGATCCAGCAAGGGAACAGTGCACGTATGCTCTAGCATGAGAAATGAGCAAAGATGTGGAAAGACAGGGCAGGAGTTTAGATTAAACATATTATAGGAGACATTTATAGATGTTTTCCAGGAGCAATTTGCAGCTATAGATCTATATGATTGGTTCTCAGAAATTTCATCAGAAATGTAGCCTGTGAGTGCCTGTAAAGTGTAGGTTTTCTATTCCTTAATAACAATTCTAGTGTATGAGCCTGTCTCTTTCTCGTCTCCAATATCTCCCCATCATAACTGTTTCTCCTTGTAACTTTTTACCACAGCGTTTGGCCATAACGAGTGCCCAGACCCTGGCATTCCCATCAACGCTCGCCGCTTTGGAGACAGCTTCCAGCTTGGCAGCTCCATCTCTGTGGTTTGCGAGGACGGTTTTATCAAAACCCAAGGAAGCGAGACCATCTCCTGTCAGTTAGAAAAAGGAAAAGTCATGTGGAGCGGGCCCATCCCTAAATGTGAAGGTAAATATTAACCAGATTGCTGTTTAAACTATTAACTAGGGAGCAATATGTCATCCAAGATTTCATCATTACCAAAGTAAAAAGACCCAGGAGGTGGAAATTATCTGCTGTCAGCTCAACAGAAGGAAAAAATATGGAGGTGGCCAGTTAACCCAAATGCCCAGGGAAAAAAACTAATTAATACACTCCTGCCACAGATACAGCTGCTAGCTTACAAATACACTCCAACTGGAGTCCTACTTAAGAGTCTAAAGTCCTTTCTTTTAAGAGCTTTGTGGGAGGAAAGCTGCGGAAATGACCTTTAACCCTACTGTAATATTCATGGAACATATTAAATATGAATGTGTAAGCTATAATTGGATATAATCCAGCTGTAACAACTTTCTTTAAATGTCAAGTAAAGTCTCCTTACTAGTCACCCCTACACCATTAATTGCATCTACAGCTATTATACAGCTACTGTTGAACACATTTATCATTGGTATACAGTTAGAGTAATTATGTGCCTATTAAATGTCCAGTAATTTATCGAGGTTGCGTTAGCCCAGAGCCTAATTAACAGTGTGTGTGAAAGTACAAAAAAAAAATAGAAGTGTGATTTTGACCTGTGAATCTTGGATAGAACAAAATGATTAACAGTAGCACACAAGTGCTTGGCTATTGCTCCAGCAGTAGACATAATTAACGCCAATAGATATTTCTAAACAGCTATTGTTGATAGAACTGGGGATAGTATGTTAATTATATCCTCCAGGTCATTTAAAGTCACCAGATGCACTGTCTAATCTAAAGTAACTGTCCATAACTACTTTCATGGAGAATTCAAATTGACACCTGACTCTGATTTAAGACAAACAACAGAATGCCCCTTGGCTAATGTTACGTGAAAATAATGTGTACTCACGTATTTATTATACTTCTTAATTAGGCTGTGTTTTTACAATCACTGGCATTTGATGAGATTTTGTTGTTGAAGACTTAGATGACTGCTTGCAATATTATTAGTCTTATTGACTGCGTATATGGTTTGTCAAAGAGGATTCTCAAAATTACAAATTCACACATGAATCCTCGTATAACTGCTGCTTCCAGCACCAAAGACAAAGAGATAGACTGGAGTTTGAGGCTGAGGTTAACACAGACTGATTATTGGCCTTCACCAAGTACTCCAATCTAATATACTTTAGATTGGTACTGAAAATACCAAGATGGCCAAAAAGTCAATTTTCTTGTATGCCAGTCATCCACAACATTGAAATATGGTGTAAGTCCTCCTAGTGGTGGCAAAAAAAATAAAAAAAATACTCTTTGACATTGGGGGTGTCCTGGGGTATCTGACACCAGGAACCGTTGGTCCTGTGGGTTCCACAGTGGGGCCATTTGGGTCATTTTGTGAATACTTGATTGGATTGGGAACAGGAGGGTTTGGAGCTGGATTTAACACTGTGGTCTCTGAGCAATTTTTGTGGCGTGTTGGGATGCAATATCCAGCTTGGGAGGTCACTGCCAGTGTTTTGGTGTTAAACTAACATGAATATTAAGCCCAGGACCTATTGCATTACAGCACTATGGTCAATGTTTTTTTTGTGTTAAATAAATAGCAATAAAAGTCAATTTTTCTCTTTGAACTGATCACTGGGTAACAAAGTCTCCACTATGGTTTGCTGTTGAATTGTAAAACCAGAGCTTTGCGCTTCAGAAGTAAACAAACTTGAAGGTAGATTGACTGAATAAAAGATGCATTCAAGTTGCGTACATGTCAGCTGCTGGTGGAGCTGATTCACCAACCTAAGCTACATATAAATCCTGCCAGATCTGCCCGGCAGCGTCACTTCTCATTCATCACGCATTCAGACTTGGGTGTCTTGTAGTTCTTTCCTCAATTCCTTCTTTCTTTCCCCCTCATCTCCTCCAGCGCCATGTGGAGGCCACTATTCAGCTCCAAGTGGAGTGATTTTATCTCCTGGGTGGCCTGGTTACTACAAAGACTCCCTCAGCTGCGAGTGGGTGATTGAATCAGAACCCGGACGATCCATCAAAATCACTTTTGACAGGTGGGTGGCATAATGCTTTGATCCTGCATAATAAAAAAGACTCTCAGAGCTTTGAACAGCCAGGATTGGGAAGCTTCACCCAGATCACCGTCAATTACATCTGTCATGCAAAGAATACGATAATGATCTCTTTAATTTTATAGGCTATAAAGATAAGACAGAGCCTTGTATATTGATCAGGAAGGCAGGTCATATTTTTGGTTGTATTACGTGTTCTCTGAGGTGCGAACTGGCAATAGAAGCAAGACTTCAGGACATTCCTTTAAAATCACGGGCTATTGGTTTAAGTATGTGTTTCAGCTTTATTTCACTGTAAAGTGCATTTAGCGGCATTTGCTTAAAAACCCTTAAAGATGAGACTCTTATTATACTTCTATCTCTCTTTAACACAAGTCATTTATTTCTGGTACAAATAATAATCACTCACAGGTTCCAGACAGAGCTGGGTTATGACTTCCTGGAGATCCATGATGGCCCAAACCTCCTGTCCCCTCTGGTCGGCTCCTTTAACGGTACCCAGGTTCCCCAGTTCCTGTTCAGCAGCAGCAACTTCCTGTATCTGCTCTTTACCACGGATAACAGCCGATCGAATGCTGGCTTCAAAATACTTTATGAAAGTAAGTTTAATAAATACATTACACCAACCTGACTCATCAACTGACCGTCCACTGTAAAATTAAACTTGCACTACATGATTTCAAGATAAATGTCGACGAGTCTTACATGATACAGATTGGCAAACTGTATCCTTTTTTTTCTTCAGGTGTTACAGTGGACAGCTACTCATGTCTGGACCCTGGTATCCCAGTCAACGGTATTCGCTACGGACAGGACTTTTCCATCGGGTCCACGGTGTCATTTGGTTGTGATTCTGGCTATAGACTCAGCCACGAGGAACCACTAGTATGTGAAAAGAACCACTGGTGGAGCCACCCTTTACCTACATGTGACGGTAAATATTCCAAATCAGCTTCTGATTTGAAATACATAGTTCAAGCCCTGGCTGTATGGAAAGAATGACGAGCCTAATTAAAGTGCAGTGTGGGTGGCATTGGTCGTCTCCATCTTGGTTGTACCAGACTCCCAGCTAATTCAAAACTGGACCAAGAAATAGAACATGAGTGGAGCTAAGGACGGCTGCACAGACAGCTAGCATCTTTAGAGGGCACCAACATGTGACTCAAAGTGGCTTCTTAATTATACACAGCTTAATAGAATATAAACAGATGCTTTCTAAAACCCTAGTATTTTTGTCATTAATGGGCAAATTGACATTTCTTAACACCAGATGGTAAAGTTTAGCAAGTTTAACAAGGCAGTCTTTGGAAATTGACTTGCTTTTTGAGCAACCCTCAAGTGGACATTTGAGGTACTGCATTTTTTGATGTTTGCCTTTTTCTTGAGTTGAAATGTTCCTCCCTAACCATTAAGTGCCATAGCAAGCAATATAAAGTACCTTTATGGTGTAGGCATTCCTCATTCTACATCATATTTTGGTTTGAGGAAGCACTTTTTCATTATTGTATATGAACAAAAGCTGTCTGAGAACACTGCTTGGGCCAACTTCTAACCAGATGGCTTTTAATTTAAATGACAAATATACTGTATACAGTAGCACTGGTGCAAGTATAGACAATAGGTTTGCTGCCTGATTAGTTGGAGCACATGCACAAGATGGCACGAGGACAATTTGACTGCAGTCCAGGTAATGATATACTGTACACTGATATTTTGCAGCACAGGTGAGGAGTTTTGAGCTATTCAGTGCTCACAGGCTGCAGAAATCATTATCAGCAAAATGGCAAGCAAAGTAGATTATCTGCCTTATACATCACAACAGGCACAAAGAGGCCAAGTTGCGTGGAAAATTTCAGAAGTTGAGCCGTCTTCCCTGTATGGTGATCTGAGTCACATGCTGTTCTGCGACAAAACCACTGGTTGAATCACACACACACACACACACACACACACACATGCTCTCACACCCGCAGAGGGACAATTTGCAGTGAAGGCTGCTGTGGCTGATAGGGGATGATTTCAGGGGAAGATTAGAGATCTGTGAGCAAGTGTGTATGTGTGTGTGCACCGCATACATACATGTGTGCTTGTGCCCTGTATGTGTGTTGTGCTTTTATCCATGTGCCTCCTGTCACCTTCTCTTCTTTGTGAACCGTGAACACGGGAGGTGTGAGGTGAGGTTGAAGAGAGCCTGTGTTGGCTGTCAACCCTCTCTCATTTCTTTCGAATCAAGGAGTTGGGAGGGGGGCATTAGAGTAGGTGAGGGGGATGTGGGAAACGTCTTGCTCTCTCTTTCACCTGCTCTCTCTCTTAGTACAATCATGGTGGAGTAGGGGAGGATGGAGGAAAGAAAGATGCTGCACTGCTGCATCCGTTGTCTGGTGGCCTTGCTTGGTATGGCTTGTTGGCTCATTCGCTCATGAACCACATTTGAATTGCACAGTTCCTGGGACTGGCAGTAGTTTCCTCCGAGGAGGCAGTTTGAGCATATAAACATCAAGCGAGCTGCCTGGAATCTGCAGGCTGAATGCCATTAGACTGTGTTTACACAGTATGTACCCATACAAATATAGGAAATATTTGCTGCGAGGGTTGGTAAGAAATGGAATATCCTGCTGATTGAGAACTAGTATACAAACATCAATTCAAGGCATCAGCAAAGCCGGCCGACACATTTGATGAAGTACAACATATAAAATGAAAGTCATATGGACAATATTTTTACACCAGAAAGAATATTTTAACTATTTCTAGATTTTTAAAGCAGTTTTGAACTATATAAATCAATATGTTTGGTTTCCTTGGTCAAAGGTTTTGAAAGTGTGCAGAGTGAAGTGAGATCACTCAACCCATCTCCATTCGAATGCAAAAAATAAATAAATAAATGAAAGGGTGAATGATAGAAAGAACTGCTAACAGACAGAGGTGGAGAAAAGGGTAAATGGATGGTTATATAGAAGACAGAAAGAGAAAGAGAGGGACTGCGAACCAAACCGGCAAAGATAGAGACGTAATAGAGGGGTCCACATTCCTCACACAGCTCAGCATTCAAAATAAAGAGCATCCTGCCAGAAAGGTTTTAATAATTAATGGCCGTGTGTGTGTCTGCTTGGTGTGTATTTGTTTGGTTTGGAAATGTTCTCTCCCCTCTTCTCTTGGATGCTGATGTTGTTTAAACCGCAGTGGTTGAGTGTGAAGATATTGATGCCCTGTTGCGGGTTGAGCATATTCTCAATTCCTGTCTTGCATGTTGTAGTGGCTGCAGGCGTCAGCATAAAAGAAGAGTCTGTAAGGATTTTAATCTGGGTTGCACTTGTCAGTGTTGTGGCGTTACACTCCCGCCTACATCTAGTAGCTGGTTGAATGTCCTGTGGACACAGAAACTTCAGCAGAAGTTTTAGGTTTGACTTTCACCCTTCTGCTCGGCCACCGTGTCACTTTTGAGGTAATGTTGTGGCGTTTTATAGGATCATTGCAAGAGAAAATTACAGGCCGGCCATCCCACTGTAAGATAAACCAACTGGGGCGAGAAAAAAATGAGGCACCTTGAAACATATGCATACATTAGTATGCAGTAAATGAGCAACAGATTTGTTCAAGCTTGTCCAAGGAACTGGTCTTAACACTGCATCTCCATGCAAGTACAAGACTCTCACTGCTTAACAATGTCTGCAGTGGAACCACGTGCAGAGCGTGCAGGGTCAACCTGAGGCCATACTGTGAGGCTCAAAATGTTCTAAGTAGTCTCTAAGAAACATTTTTCTTGCCTCACTGCTTTGAGTAGCTTTGAATCACTTGAAATCAGAGTTAACAGAAAACATATTTCAGGGACAAAAGACGTTCTACAGTTCTTGCACACAATGTAGCTATTACACTGCGTTAATGTTGCGGAAAAACTAGCTTAAAGAATATTGTGGCCTTGTTATTCTTGGAATTTTTATTCTTAACTGAAAAAAAAAAAAATGAGCCGGAAGACTGCACACATCCTAAAGCAACGAAATATTGCAATTAGGTTCTAAAAATCTCCCACACTTGACAGAAACAGAAATTACACTTTTTGTCCAGATGGCCACTTGTTATATAACAAAAAAAATTAGTTTTAACCAGTAACTCCAAATATTTCAACTAACTTTGTTTTCCCACACATTTCTTGGCTCGCAGCATATCCACCACATATGTTGAATTCTTTTAGTCAATTTCAGTTGGATGGTCTATGCTGAAAAGCAATATATTTGTACATTTTTCACTTAAAATTTCCCATCACCACAAAATAATTCAGTACATTTGCAAAACTGAGCGAAAGTATGAATTTGCAATGAATCAATTAAATGTGTACAGTATTAAATTATCAATAAGGGTGGTGGAGCTTAAGCTTTAGTGAATTTTTTGTTCCTTGCTGAGAAACCAGCTTTAATACAGCTTTAATACATAAATCAATATAAACACCGTGTATTAGCATCTTCAGAGTGTACCTGCATTGCTATGTGTTATTATAGGTCTATAGGAAGCTGTTCAGAAGCTTGAGGTCTTCTCTAATTATGCAAGAGTTATTTCCTTCTAGAGAGCTGCCATATATTCTGCATACATTCAAGAGATTGCTTTTATATGATGCGCGCACTCTCGCAAAGGTAAACAACTAAGTTTACATAATTCACATACTCAAATTTCGTTTAAACATAAAAATGAACACAGTTAATCTCTCAAAGTTGTTATCCACCCATAAGGAATGCGAATCATCTCAGCAGTTAATCATCATCATGTGTTGGTTAGCTTCAAGGACATTAAAATATACAAACACATACTGCATTATTTATAGTTCCAGTGCAGTGTGTAGCAGATTTTACATTATTTATGTCATTATTTTATGTCGCTGCAACAGTGGGAGGAATAAATCAGAAAAATATGACTTTAAGTAAAGTTGGAAGTGAACCGAGACAACCCTTTCTCATTTCCTAATGTGTTTAAGAACAAATTTTGCCACCGGTAGTGCATGCAGACCTATCTACACAGTTAAAAGATATCTTACTCCCTCTTCCCTTTTTTTCCCCTCCTTCCCTCTCTTGCAGCATTTGTGTGTAGATATGCATGTGTGCTTGTACTATAGAAGTGGTATTAAAGGTCCATGGGGAAGACTTATCTGTTTTAGCTATCAACAGTCTGATGCTAACCTTCTCTCTTCCCCCGTCCCCTGTCTCTGCTCATATCTCTCTCCCTCTGCCTCACTCTCCCGCTCTGTCTCTCTCAATCTATCCAGCTCTATGTGGCGGGGATGTTAGAGGTCCCTGGGGAACCATCCTTAGTCCCGGCTATCCAGACAGCTACCCTTCATCTCTCAACTGTACCTGGACTGTCGAAGTCAGCCACGGAAAAGGCAAGAGATACGCACAGATCCACACTCCCTAATAGAGAGAGACAGAGTCAGACACAGGACCAAGTGACACAGCGAGCTGCAGGGGTTTAGCTCCTGATATATGACAACCAGAAAAATTCATAACATGTAGTTGTAGGTGCATATTGAGTTGTAAGTTCACATTCAGTTTCAGGCCATTTAGAAGTTGCCTGGTAGTTGTAGTTGGTGTATTTACAGAGAGGAGCATACATAAGCATACATAATGTCAAAATAGATTATACAGATAATGTCTTTACCCTGTAGGGAGTTACAATTTTAAAATGTTGTGTCTGCTGTCTTATCACACTGTGAATCCATTCAGAGATTAGAACAGAGAAATCTGAGAACAAAACAAACTTTTAAAGATTTAAACTTGTCTGTCTGAACAGGAGTCCAGTTTCAGTTCACTTCCTTTCATCTGGAGGACCAGCATGATTACCTCCTGGTTACCGAAAATGGGAGTTTCCTGCAACCGCTGGCTCGCCTGACCGGCAACGAGTTGCCTAGCAACATCAACGCTGGTCTCTATGGCAACTTCAAAGCCCAGCTACGATTCATCTCTGACTTTTCCATTTCATATGAAGGCTTCAACATAACTTTCTCTGGTAATTTACTTGGCTTTAGTCATACTCATATTGTAATGTTATACTTCAGCAAAGTCTCAATTCAATTTGCCCTAAGTGCAGTCAGTTCACGAAGCTCATATTCCTCTTTATTCGTATAATGGGAAAATACAGTGTGCTGTAAGCTGTGAAGGGTTTTAACTCCAAACTAGACTGCATATCAGTAAAAACATTTGATATGGATTGTGCATAAAAATAATGAAAACAGCAGTAAAGCAGGACTTCTGCCACAATCAGACTGAACACTTTGAAGGATCTAAGACACCACTGTGAAATTATAGCTTCTTTAAATAGAAGAGGGACGAGCGCTGCCTCTACCAAAAAAGACAATTACTTAAAATGAATCTTAAAAATAATTTGGTAATTTGTAAGTCACATCTTTACATCTAGTTTGGCCGTTAAAATAATCATTTATATAGTATCTTATCACACCCAGGGTGCTTTTCACGGTGTAAACAGGTTTTAAAGTCTTAAGCCTGTAGGGGTACAAACAATGAGCGCTGAGATCCTCCTTTCAGAGAATTGTGATCTTCTGGCGATATAAGCCTTATATAAGATGTGTGTCACTGACCTTACCAAACTCTGAATGAATCAAAAAGATCTTAAACAATCCTGGTCTTAAATCATTATATATGTTGTTAATTTAATTAAACAGCCTGTGCAGCACTTTGTATCATGCTGAATTACAAATGGGTGTAACAAGTATAACAAATCATATCCAGCTCTGGTGACCTGGACTAGATTCTGATTGAGGTAGGTAATATCTAATGTGGAGTTACTCTTTAAAGCTTGAAACTGTTTAATCAAAGGGAAAAATGCAATGCGAAAAAACACCACAGAGATTTGCAGTGCTGACCATACTTCTTCAACACCATGCCTTAAGATATAATTGGAGATTTCGACTTGCTTCTTGGGAAAGTATCAAGGATATCTTGCACAGACATGCTTTTTGCAATAATTTTAAAATATGTTGTTTTTTTTAAATTCTGGCACTAAAAAGTATTTTAGAAAAGAATGCGCATGCAGATTTTATGTGCCAGTTTAGGATTTAGCCATGTGATATCCTCAACTTTTTGTCCTTTTGGACCACATTTGAAACAAAACAGTTGCTGTGTTGAGGATTTTTTTTAAATGTCAGTGTTTCTCTAGTCACACATTTTACCCGTGGCTTGGAGGACTACCTATAGAATCTTATAAATGGCTTAAAATAAAAAGCTGAACAACTCTGGTTGCACAACACACAGACACACCTTAGGCCCTCTTCAGCAAATACACTTCAATATTGATGCCACAGGTTTTCGTTTAACTAACTCACAACACAAAATGCCCATCACCAAATCAATAAACTTACTTCCTACAGCACGCTTTAATGTGTTAAGGGACAGCATCATGGAAATAAGATTACTTCACACCTGTGCCTAATAAACAAGATCCTCTTCTTAACTACTGTGTCAGTGCTTTCTCATAAAAGAGCACTTGACTTCACAATGAGGGACGTTTTGCCAGCACCCAGATGGCATAAGCTGATACTCAGAATATAACACATGTGAGGTGTCACCAGAGATTTGAGTTGCCAATCTCACCATGCCCAACATGCTTTATCACCCACCCTGCAGCACACTGAAAAATACACCTCACATCATCAGTCTGAAATCACTGAAAATAAATCTCCTTCTGTACTGTGCCAAACATCCATTGTAACAAGTTCAATTCAAGACATGCCAGAGTCAGCTCAGACAAATGATTTGTGTACTAATCGTTTGCATCTGTACATCAAGCATGGATTATATTTTATTCATCTTCTGTAACTGCTTGTCCTGTGAAGGGTCAGGGATTCTGAACCAGAATCTAGTCCTGTGAGGCATCAGTGCTAACTACCAATCCACTGTAATGCCCCAATTATCTTTTAATGGATGCAATTTTCAAGATTTGTTTTCACAATTATAAGTGATATTCAGTGATAGAGAAAAAGATCATTGCATAGTCATTTAAATGTATGTACTGTAAATGACAGCAACCTACAATCTGATCCTGGTTTTTAGTCAGAAGCAAAGCAAGAGCCAGTTTGACGGATTAATCTAAATGTATCGGATATGCATTCAGTTTTAACTTCTCTCCTGCAGAATATACTTTGGAGCCATGTGAGGACCCTGGGATGCCTCGGTTTGGCAGGAGAAACGGCTACAGTTTCGGTGTTGGCGACACTTTGTCTTTTTCCTGCAATATGGGTTACCGCCTAGAGGGTGCGCCAGAGTTAATCTGCCTGGGAGGTGGGCGGAGAATGTGGAGCGCTCCATTGCCAAGATGTGTTGGTACGTAATAATAATACTGTGGCAATTGTTTGAATATCATCAGTAGTATTGTCACGCATCAGTATTGGTCTGAAAATGCCTAAATCCATGCAGATATTTGATATTTACTATGTACTTACTCTCCAGCCACTGTAAATTTCAAGTGGATCATTCTAAGCATTTGATGCGTATAAAATGCACCCGTTCAAAGCAAAGCCGAGCAATGTTTATGTATTCTTGCAAATGGTCTTACTAGTAATACCATAAATAGATTAAACTCAGTTACTTCGTGTTTCATAAACAAAAATAAATAAGATGATGTCCTTTAATGCTCATTAAATGTTAAAAGTATATTTTGTTAAGTGCTAGGAGGAGGCATAAATAAAAAGACCTTTGGGACAATAAAATGCCAGAAGTGGGTTTAGATGTTTATCTTTAACATTTCTATCCTTTAACTTCAGTGAAAAATGTACTTCAACCAAACGCGTCACACTAATAGAATTATTGCCATGTATGAGCAAGAAGTTATCGTATATTTAACTCTAATCCAACATGATGCAGCCTACAATAGAGTGCTATAACCAGCAAACAAAAAAGAGCAGTGAGAAACATGTAGTGTGAGAATGTGTTAAGGCATATTAATCTGAGAGATGAACAGTATACTCTGGGCAACACCAACTGCGGTGTTGACGTGCACATTGCAGTTAACAATGTTGACCTTGAATGCGAAATTTGTGCCATCCTTGCTTTACCAATTAGTTATTAATTAATGTACAGGGCAGGAGATAATGCGTTTGCATGAAAGGAAATGTAACTTGCAGTCAGCAATGGGGCGCTATGGTTGTCAAGTTTGTACAAATAAAAAGACATGAAAGTAACCATAGTGGCAAGAAAAGCAATATACCTAGAAATGCTGTGTTATTTGCCTCTCACATTGTTTGTGCTGGTTTCCTCTGGGTGTATAAGGACTACTCCAGCAATTGTCCTTGATCAAGGCACTTGTCCCACAATTGCTTCCTGGCCATCAGAGAATTGCTGCCCCTGTGCCATTCGATAGATAGAATAAGTCTAATACAAAGCGTGAGGGAGCAATACCATGTACCTGCAACCTCAGGGTCTGTATAAACATGAAATGTGTAAAATGAGATTTGATTTTGGTGCAGATGTAGAATCAATAAGGGGCTATAATAAAAGCAAACATCCAAAGAGACAACAGGATTTGGATTCTGCACTTCCTCACTAGATGTATTGCTTTACACATAAGAAGTGTGGGGGGGAAATTCGGGACCAAGAAAGCAAGAACAATGCAGACCATCCAGCTCTTTTAAAAAGGCATTTCACTCCACTCTCATTTGCGTCATGTTGTAAATAACATGCATACGTTAGTGGTTCATTGTCATTAACGTGACAAGACTGATAATGCAGAGAGGTGGGACTGGTGTTTCTTTGTCGATGCTCTTAGGTCTTGTGCAGTTTGCTATATTTAGTTCCTGTGTATGGTGTTGTATTGTTGTTTGATGTGGTGCATATCGCAGAGGATGTTTGTTGTTTCCATTGTTTTTGTTGATTTTTATTTTTGCTGGTTACTGTAAACCCTTATCATCTAAAAACACTTAAAGGCACACACATATTTTTTGTGATTTTAGTTAACTTTAAAGAAGGACACTGCAGCCTTAAAGTATTGCTTTGGCAGCCTGCATTTGCGATTTTACAAGAGGTTGTTTATAATTCCTAACATAATGTTACTCTCCCGAAAGGATTTGGAGAGCTACCAAAGAGGTTTCTTTGCTCTTTCAGAAAACCTAATGTGCCTTTGGCTTGTTCTTTTCTTCTCTCTTATTATATCTGGACATTATCTTATATTTAGAGCCTTGGCTAAGGGAGAGCAGACAGGAGTGGGAGGAGAAAAAAGAAAACAGAAACAGAAAAAAAGACGGAGGGAGAAGAGAAAACTCAGCAAAAGCAGAAGGGGAAGGTTGATTGAAGTAGAGGAGGGTAAAGGAGGCACTATTCATGGAGTGGGAGAAAGAGAGAATGCGCAAGAGAGAGTGAGTTAAAGTGGAAAGAGGGAGAGGGTGGAGAGGTAATTTTCTAAATGGAAACTATAGCAGGGTGATTTATTGACGATATGACAGCTGTAATATGACTATTACACCAGTACAGACACAGAGAAGGGGGGGTGGGGTACAGAAAGGGGAGGCAGTGAAAAAGAGAGGACATAGATACCGTAGATGGAGGGCACATGTGAGAAAGAACAGAGAGTGAGTATCTTTAGGTAAATCACTTTCAGAGTTTTACTACCTGCTCATTCTCCGCAACGGAAGTAGATGGCTGATGAAACAGCTGTTTAAAAGGATTGCTAAATTGTTCTGATGCACTCAAACACCTCATTAGAAGTATTCATGCATTTACAGGAAAAAAGGAATCTTCTGTTGGATGAAAACCTTTTATCACAAGGACAGCCTGTGTACCTGTATCAAGAATGACTGAACAACTGTAAAAGCCTTTAAAAACATAGATTTTGTTTTTGAAATAAAAGTTTTAAAAGCAGATTGTGGTATATGTACAACACTCTCTGCTTTCTGTCTTCAGCGGAGTGTGGTTCCTCGGTAATAAATAATGAAGGGATACTCCTTTCTCCAAACTACCCAATGAACTATGATAACAACCACGAGTGCATATACAGCATCCAGGTAATCATAAATGTCTTTCATTACATTCAGTGAAATAATTGCTAACTTTTCACTACATTTATTTAATAGATGCAACAGACATACCAAATGTGAAAAATATTCAAAACTGTGTGAGTGCTTGCTGTTTGCTATCCTTGTCAGCAGAGCTAATTTTATGTTGAATCCAGGTGCAAGCCGGCAAAGGCATCAACATCTCTGCAAGAACCTTTCATCTCGCCCAGGGTGATATACTCAAGGTATACATTCATAAACATGCACATCCCCCGGCCAAAATGTCCTCACTTTGTACAAATGTCCTCAATCCAATAGTGTAAAATTCATGGTCCTCAGAAAGACAGCTGTACAAGTGCACACACACATATACACACATTTTTATGACTATCTTTGTGAGGACACTCATTGACATAATGCATTGCCTAGCTCCTTACCCTAACCATCTCAACTAACTAACTCCATAACGTAATTGTAAACGTACCCCTAACCCCAAGTCTTAACACTCCAGCAGCCTTGTAAAAAAAAAAGTGAGGACCAGCGAAAATGTCCTCACTTTGCACAAATGTCCTCTCTTTAATGGTGTGTAACTGAAACTGGTCCTGATAAAGATAGCTGTACAAGAGCACACACACACTGACACTCACCCACACATTTTCTGATTCAACTTTGTTCCTGTGAACTGTATCTAAAACTGATCGAATGATAAAAATAAAAATCTGTATTTTTCCCCCCTCTGTGTGCTGCATCACGAGTGCAATGTGCTGTTTTAATTACAGATTTATGACGGTAAAGACAACACGGCCCATGTTCTTGGCGCGTTCACCGGGTCATCCATGTTGGGCCTGACACTGATATCCACTTCAAACCATCTCTGGCTGGAGTTTTACAGTGATGCAGAGAGTACAGGCGAAGGATTCAAACTGGTCTACTCCAGTAAGTGCATGGCCAACATGGCTAATCAGTATAGACTGTTTAACTGAATTACATACATCATTTTATTAATTCTCCCATTGAGCACATAAATATACATAGTGGTAAATAACACTTGGTATTAGTATGTCTGTACATTTTTCAAATTGTGATGTTAATAATTATTCATCTTATCTGAGGGTGTATAAACAAAACTGCAGTTCTCGCACACAATTAGCTTGCATGTAGCATGAACTGGATTAATGTAATGTTTATATAAAATGAAATGTACAAAGGCACATCCAAACACTGTTGATTTTTACTTTTAAGTGATAATGTTAACCTGTCTGTGGAATATAGAAACCATGCGGTTCACTAGCGTATACAAATTCATGTTAATATTGTGTTAGGAGTAGCTGGGCTGATCAGTTACTAAAGTAGCCTGTAGAGTACATGCTATATTGTAGAATTATTAGTATTTATTTGGCATTTTTAATTGTATCACTGATTATATCTGGCTTTATTTCACATGCACTGCATTTTATTTAAATTATTTATCACATCTTTAACATAAAAAGGATCTGCTGTAACTATACCTTATATAGCTGTTAACTGTATGCAGGCTAATAACAGGAATGGACTGTGACAAGAGTAAAAGCTACTCAGTATCTCTATCACATTAAATCAGCAGTTAAATGCCACGTGACGACTGTACTAATCACTGACAAATGTAACATACTTACTGACTCAATTGAACTCTAAATGTTTCTTATCAAAGAACTGGAAGCGAATTCCACCACTGTAATGATCACAAGAAGCGTCTCACCTTTGATTCGCGTAGCTTTAAGAGAGCTCTGATTTCAGCGTAGGATGGGGTGTTTTAAAGGTGTGTTCAGATGTTCACCCTCTTAGATGCATAGCTGGAATTAGAAAATCTAATTGTTTAAATGGAGTCAAGCAGCAGCATGATAGGCTCGCACAACTGGCTCCACACTCTGAAGTTATATTGTCTCTGTAGTGTGTGAGTGGAATGGAGCACTGCTTGCTTTCACCTCTGCACCGTTCTCATACTTTTGCAGTGGTTGTTATGTTTATAGTTACATTTGATGTAGAGGCTGCAGTTCAGTAAAAACTCTCGAGATGCAGTTTTATGAATTATGCATGCCTGTTCAGGTTGTTACACAAGTCTAACAAACAGAACACTTTCTGACGGGCAACTGACTAACACTAGATGTTAAGTTTATGCTCACTAGTAGAGAAAAAAACAGCTTTTCAAATGGCCACTTTTAAGGATTTAGACATGCACCTGCGGCAGTCTGCAAGGAGATAACTCAAATCCTGGCACACCTCGTCTTCCAGGTAATGCCGTAGATCAAATCCCAGTTATAGTCTCGTAAGGATAAGCTATTTATACACCTATTCATATCCCCCGCTTCAAAATTGTGCACAAACAGAATATTCTCAGTATTACCATGGAAACTGAGCTCAGACAGACTAAAAAAGACAACAACATTAAATTGGATAAAGGTGTGTACATGCACTAGTATCACACCTAATAATGGCTTGTCTCGTGTATCTTTTTCAGTTTTGTTTTTAAACCAGGCTGAGAGCTTAACAAGATCTGTGATATCAGCGAGCTCGTAAACAGAATACTCAAGTGTGCCAGATATTAAGGGGCAAACACTGCTGTGCATCTGAATGAAACTAATTTTCTTTTCTCCAGTGCGTCTTCGCTGTCCCTTAGTTAGTATTTTAGAAGGTACATGCTACAAAAGGCCTTTCTCCGTCTTCTTTCTCTCCCTCTAGGTTTTGAGTTATCCCATTGTGAGGACCCAGGCGTGCCTCAGTTTGGCTTCAAGGTCAATGACCAAGGTCACTTCTCTGGGAGCAGCATCACATACAGATGTGAGCCTGGATACACTCTGCATGGTGCTTCCACTCTGAAGTGTATGACAGGTGAAAGGAGAGCGTGGGATAACCCTCTGCCATCTTGTATAGGTATGTCCCTTTCTTTGTAAAGCATGTGAAAGCCATTTACACTTGGAGAAAACAGATTTGCCGTAAATACAGATACAGCCATACAAATGCACAAAGGTCTTTTTTGAAAGTTGAATAAGGGTTTTTTTAAATAAAAGGATGAGACAGAAAGATGAGGAGGGCTCATTGTTTCAATATACAGAGTACGTCTGATAAAAGCTTCAAAGCTGATTTTTCAGGGACCTTAACATTTCACCTTTTTAGATTTCAACAAGCAAAAATCAAGTGGAGGTATGGCCAGCAAACAAATGATAACACCATCTCAACGGACAACATCTTTATATCCAGAAATGGGCTTGTGCGCACACACCTTTAAGTTGCATAAAACATCACAGTGCTAAGTCCTTGCTCCTCAATACAGTATAAAGTGACTCTGTGACTTGTGCAGAGACTCTACAAACAGGATGTAAACTGGGAAGAAAACAGATGGGGCCAATTTTCTGTGGAATCACCTCCTTGATTTTCTCAGGATGTCACACACTGTGGTAGTTTTAAAGTTTCAATGAACAGCTGATTTATTCAGCATTACAGCACCTGGTGTCCCCCGGCTCGACTGATGGGTTTCCTTTTCCTGCAGTGGCCGATTTCCTGCCCTCACACATGCAATAATACGCATAGATCCAACTATTCTGTACTGGTTCTCGCCCTATGAAGGTTTCAGTGACAGCCCGGTTTGTAAGCGTGGCTTCATAAACTCATTTTAATCGATCTGGTTTTACTTCAGACTCTCGTATAAACAGGCCGTTTTAGGGAAACGATTAACCGCACTCGGAAGCGGCTCCCTTTTAGGTATCGACGCCTTTGTAAATATTTCAATTATAACATCGTTAACTTACTGTATTTTCCTAGGCTTTAAAACTAATGGGAAATTATACCTTCACCGTGCAAATATTGACATCAACAAGTCAATAATGGTATCTCACCGGCAATCCAATTTCATGCTGGTATGCAGTATCTAAAATGATTCAGACTTTATTTGGATCCATTGTCGTTTCTTCCAAATAAGTACCCGGTTGAATGATTGCGTCGTCTAATTAAACCCAAAAGCTAAAGCGTACACAAACTCACAAGCAAAATGACTCCTGATGTTATGTGCCACATGGGAGCCATAAGCATAAGAGCCAGCCCAATGTTTTAAGGACCTTTCTTCCTTCATCGCTGCCTCTGAACTTTCTGATTTCAGATTCAGCTTAATAAGTCTCTCTCCTTCTCACTATCAATAATGAAAGACTCATAAAAACCACTGGCTGAAATTCTCTGGCTTTATATTTTAGCAGTGACACACTGTGACCTCATCTAACCTCCAGTCTTAATATTATATTTCTTATTATTATTACTCATAGTGTTTCCTTCTTTACCCCCTTGGTTCTGTCCACTTTCCTCCTCTTTTCTTTCCCTGTCCTTTTCCCCGTCCCAACTCTTAATATTGCTCCTATTACCCGGGATAATATATTCCAGTGATGAAGAGAGGTGAGCCTGAGGGAGGAGGAACACGGAGAGGGAGGGATGGCAGAGAGGCGATGAAGATTGTGAAAATATATAACTCAGAGAGACAAAGAGAAAAAGGGGGGGGGGGGGTTATTTTCTGTTATATAATGTGTGGCAGTTTCTTTGGGGAGGACTGCAAGATCAGCACTTTGTCTCTTTCTTCTCCTCTTCTCTCTGTTCTCCTCTTCTCTTCATCTCCTGTACATGAGAATGCTGAGGATAATAGTCAGCCTCTTTCTTAATCCATTCGTCTCCCTGGAGATCGTTTAATCACTGCGCAGTGGTCACTGAGGAGCACCTAGTGGATCTGATTGCTTTGATAAACAATTGCCACCGACAGATAAATGGTTGACTTGTCATGCCTCATATACACACTAAGACGTGCACAGGCATCCATTAGCCATTGTTTGGGCTGCTAGTGATGGGTGTGTAATGTTGTGACAGTCGTGCAAATTATAGTTATAATAGAGGAACAATTTTTTACAGCGTGAAACAGTCTTCAGTGACTCTTATCTGTCTGTCTGAAACCTGTAGCGGAGTGCGGTGGTCGGTTTAAGGGGGAGTCTTCAGGACGGATTCTGTCCCCTGGATATCCTTTTCCTTACGACAATAACCTTCGCTGCACCTGGACCATTGAGGTGGACTCAGGAAATATTGTCAGGTAATTATTAAAATAAAAAATTCTACCCCTAATAATGCATTTGTGGAATTATATAAATATATTTTCTTCCTATAACACGCATATTGTACAAACTTTCATATTGGCATTACAAGATGCGCTAATGGTATGTAATGGTATATAATGGCATACTTATTGGACATACGTGCGTGTGCTGCTGAGACCCAGATCTGTTTCAAGAAAGTTCATTTTCTTGTCATTCATTTGTCTAAAACACTTTTGCCCTGTGATTGTTCAGAAGATGTGTTGCTTGTGATCAGAATTATGCTCAGGACCTGTTGCTCTTCTTGGACATGAGCAGGGCTGTGAGAAAACAGACATGAAACAGACACAGGAAATAACTCGTCTCCCCTTTGAAATGTCTGTGATAGCTGCACTTACAAATAAAAAACCATTAAAGTTATATTAGGCATTGACCGTTGTGTATTTTTCTTCTGGTAAACTGGCATACACACGCTTTTGATATAGATCTTTGATTGTAGTTCTTTCATGACGATGTTTTAAAAGGTTATTTCTGACTAGTCACAACCTCTTTTTTGGAAACTACAGCCTTCAGTTCCTGGCCTTTGACACGGAAGCCAGCCATGACATGCTGAAGGTTTGGGACGGACCACCTGAGAATGAAATGTCTCTGGCAGAGCTCAGTGGGTCTCTGCTCCCTGAAGGAATCCACTCCACACTGAACACAGTCACGGTTCAGTTTGAGACGGATTTCTACATCAGCAAGTCAGGATTTGCTATTCAGTTCTCCAGTAAGTGAAGCCTATATATAAAAACAATAAAACAAAAAGACTATTTGCAACAGAAAGATATCATCTGCTGTTGTTAATTCTATGCTTTTTGATATATCTGAGTGCCTGAATTATGTTTTAGTTTAATGTCTTGTAAATGTTTGGCCACGAAAAAGCTTTAATAATGAAAATACCAACTTAATTCCAACTTAATTGCAAGCTTATTCAACTTTGCATAATTATTCTTCTTAAAAGTTCTCTCTTAATGAGCCAGGAATCTTCTTTGCAGATAACAGTATAGTAAATATTTACTTGAATTAGCATTCAAGTGTTTAGATGGGGTTAAAGCACTGGTCTAGCAGTGATAGATATCCTGTGTGCACTTTTTTTTTTTCTTTTTTGTATTTGCTGTTCTTGACTCCCCACTTTGTCCATATCCACTATCTGCCCAGGCTCAGTAGCTACGGCCTGCAGGGACCCAGGTGTGCCAATGAACGGCAGTCGTAGCGGAGACGGCCGTGAGCCGGGGGATTCAGTGTCCTTTCAGTGTGACCCAGGATACGAGCTCCAGGGGGATGACAAAATAACCTGTATACAAGTGGATAACAGATACTACTGGCAGCCGAGCCCGCCTGTCTGCATAGGTGAAAAGTCTAACTTTCATATAGTCTATAGGGACGTATTGTAGATCCACTGCACACACAGCTGGAGGACACATGTTTCAGTGCCTTATAGGAGAGTTATCAAACTTGTTTCCCAGAAAAATAATTAAAAGTGTTTTGATCATTCTGCATGGTTGAGCTTTGGAGAATATTTAAATTGTATGCCATTTTAAGGGTTTATTAAATGGTTGTTTACCTTTGCTTATATTTGCTCTAATCACAGCTCCTTGTGGAGGAAACCTAACTGGCTCCAGTGGTTTTATCCTCTCTCCTAACTACCCCCATCCCTACCCTCACTCAAAGGACTGTGACTGGCTCATTGCTGTCAACTCTGACTACGTCCTGTCACTGGCCTTTATCAGGTGAAGTGCAATTCTATGATTCAACTCAGCTGAGCTGCACAAAACTATAGTCATCCTGTACAATGTAATAGCAAATTAAATGAGACTGTCCAAATCTGTCAAAATATGAAGACTTAAAATGTTTGGAGACGCTCCTCTGGTGACAATTCTATTCAGCGCTGCATAAAAAACAAACAATTACAACAACACAACATATATTTGCTCACCCTAGCTGCTCCCTTACCCCCTCTCTGTGATTTTCTTCTTCTGTCCCTAGCTTCAACATTGAGCCAAACTATGACTTCCTGTACATCTACGATGGTCCAGACAGCAACAGTCCTCTCATTGGTAGTTTCCAGGACAGCAAACTCCCAGAGCGGATAGAGAGCAGCTCTAATACGATGCATTTGGCGTTCCGCAGTGACGGGTCAGTTTCGTACACTGGCTTTCACCTGGAATACAAAGGTGAAGTATTCGACTATTACAATATATAGCTTAACTTTAAGTTGCTGATTGAACTGCTTAAAGTACAGCAGGCAGCAGCAAATGCCCTGAACATTTCAGACAAATATTACTAAAGTGCGATCAGTAATCTACAATATAATTCATGTAGATAAAGCAGCTCAGTGTCACTATGTAATAGTTTATATCCTAGATGACTTGTCACCTGGAACTAGGCTCAACACATGTTTGTCCTTTTTGACAAAAAGAAGATATAAAGCAGAAAATAGACTCCACTGAGAGGGTTTTTAGAGTCACTTTGAAAAATAATTTTAATATACCCTGCGTGAGGTAGCATCAGCAGGGGCTTTTTCTGTTTTCTGTTTTTCATAAACATGATAACTGAGGAAATTACTCTTTAAGGTCTCTTGTAATGACAGGATATGTGCAAAATGTCTTGAGAACTTTTTTTTTTTAAGGACTACTGCACCCAGTGCACTGTGTGTATATGCAGCAACGTCTCCCACACTGATGACAGAATGTATCATGCTGATTTCAAGATGAAAAAGAATGATTGCTCTAACCATAAAGTCCCTGCTGAATTAGTGTCTGTTGAAATAGTCTGTCAGGAGATGTGAGTGTGATTTACTTGCACAAAAGAATCAACACTGGCTTCATGTGGACCTAGGAATTAAGTCTTAAGTTGATGCGGGTGGCTAGTAATCTTTTAGGAGGGGGGCCAAAGCCATAATTTACAAGGTTCATGTAGCATACAGAAGCCGGGGGTTGAAGTTATCGTTCTTGCTCCATCTTGGCAAAGGCAGCTAAGTCAAACAGACTGTTAGAAAGGCCAACAGAACGCCTGCCTCATTTGATTATTTCAAGGGACTTAGTTATTATTAATTTGCCTTATTATTCATGTGTGCCTGTCGCTTTTTCTTTGCCTCATCCTCTCTCTAACTCACTTGTACTCTTTCTCTGTGCCCAGCCAAGCTGAGGGAATCCTGCTTCGACCCAGGTGTGGTCCTGAATGGGACCAGGCTGGGATCCGATTATAAGCTGGGCTCCACCGTCACTTTCTACTGTGAGGCAGGATATGTGCTACAGGTATAAACTATTGATGGTTGGTTGGTGGGATGTGGGATTTGTCTCTTGGTTGGTTGGTTGGTTGGTTGATCAGTTGATCAGTTGATCAGTTGATCAGTTGATTTGATTTGTTCTTTGCATTGTTGGGTTAATGAATGCAAGATTAGCTGGTCGGCTAATGCGCTAGGTTGGGTGGGTGTTTGGTTGGACTGATCATCTGATTTGGATAGATGGGTTTTCCTGCAAACATTTTTATTTAGTTTTTTTTTTTTTTTTTAGGGTTATTCTACTCTGACCTGCAGTATGGGAGATGATGGCAGACCTGGATGGAACAGGGCGTTGCCTAGTTGTCAAGGTAAAATACAAGGGAAATGAACCCTGCACACATCCGCACAAATCACTTATTTAAAGCTACACTGCAGAACTTTCGTCTCCTCACTCTGGCAGTTAGAGACATAACACAAACATGATAGTATCAGAAACTTTTTTGGATGCTTCCTAGTTTAATTTTTATAACTAAAAACATTCTCCTCCATGCTCTTCTACAGTCCTAGCTGCTTTATGCTACTCCATCTCTGTAGCTATGGCTGTTTGCCTCGTGATCTCTGGCAAGCAATCATTGCCGTATGACATAACACTCATCACTATTGGTGCACCGGTGCTCAAATGTCGCCAGATGCTGGCAGGTTTAAAACTCTGCAATGCTGTGAATTACAGTGATTCGAGTGGCACTGATGACCTTAATTAGCATTGTGTGATTCATTTCAAGTCCAGCACTGTATTCCCTGTGTATATGTGTGTGTGTTTTCAATGTGGTGTTCATGTGTCTCCAGCTCCGTGCGGAAGTCGTTCTACAGGAACAGAAGGGACTGTTTTATCTCCAAACTTCCCCAGAAACTATACTTCTGGCCTGACGTGCGTCTACTCTATATCTGTACCAAGAGAGTTTGGTAAGTTCATCTAGACGTTCAACACGAACATGCAACTGCATTCAACTAGCCTGACATTATTCTTCTTTTCAAAATGTGAGTCTGGTAACACTAATGGGATTTCATTCTGGAGTCGGTTTGGTTGAAACCGAGGAAAGAAAATACCTCTGCACACAACTGGATAACCCTACAATCAACCAGAGACATTTAGGTGTAAACCTTTCATTGGCGTTCTTTCAGTGGTCTGGGAAAGTTCAGACTGGCTTCTGAGCTAGAATTCAGTAGTATTTTCATGGGAAAACAATATCTCAGAATATGTATTATTTAACATATTTTTTTTAAATATATATATATTTTTAAATATATATATTTTAAAATATGTTAAATAAACGTTGTTGGTAACCAAAGTCACTTGGTTTTTATTCTCACTAATGACATCAAGGAAAAAAAACATGATCACAATTTTCCTTGACATGAATTTTCTAATTGTCCTTTGCTCAGTGAAGCAAAGTAACATTAAACCGTTTGTGGTTTTTAATGGGAATGCTCTAGACTCCTCTGAAGAGCCCTTTTGGGGTTTTTTTAATGCGAGCTGGGAAATAGAGATAATGCTCATGATGAAAAGAAGCTTGCTGGCCATTTATTTGATTCCAGGTCAGGGTTTCATAATTGAAGTGACATTTGAAGCAGAGGCTGTTTTTATCTTGCCACATTGGATCTGTGTTCTCTATTCTAGACATAAATGACACATTATGACGATATGAATATTGTGGGGGATTCTTCACATTAAGTAAGGCCATGCTGTGAATGTAGTCATTAGAGGAAAGGGGGGGCCTGGAAGTGGCCCTGTCACGATGTAATGAGGAAAAAAGTCGCTGATAATTACCGCCGCTATAAACATTGTACTCCGGTATTCTTCATAGTAAATGAGTTAATGTTAGAACGGAATTTAGAGCAAATTAGATTCAGTCTGTGCCGATGATGTCAACATTGATTGTAATGTCATAGGTAGCTTTTAAACTAAATAACAGAACAAATTACATTTATATTTGTCAAGACGTTGCACTTTTCTCTGGAGCATTCAACTGGATGAATGCTCCGGATGGACCGGCTGTAATGCATCTCACTGGCTGTTGGACTGTGTAAACAGTTTGCTTATCTTCATCTGAAGATTTGGTTAAAAGCTCCAGATAAAGCCGGTAAGTGGTCCTATTCATCATTTAATTGTGCAAATGTGCAAATTAATTTTGTGCCTCTAATATCCAATGATCACACGGTGAGATCAATGGCTGACTGATCATTAGAGCGCCTGGTGCGTTGGGTGTGACTGGAGCTTTAACAGACAATCAGTAATTGATGTATACGATGTCCAATTATGCCCCGTGGTGCTCTGAATAAGTAGCGGCTGTACCGGAGGCTGTTGATGCTTGTTGTCTCCTTCTGTTTGCGTAGAGACTTTTGGAGCGTCTGCTTCATGAAGAATTTTTTGACTGAGAGGAGCTAACATTTGGTTGGCCTACATATTGTATAAGACACAGAAACAAGCCTTCCCAAACTTCCCACACAGAGCCAGAGACAGATTGTTTTTGCTAAGCTGCAGTGCTGCCCAGATTCTTTAAAGAAGCTGTCATTCTCCTACATATAATAACTTGTCTCTGATTAGTAGTCTATCTGCAGAAGGTGATCTTGGTGGTCAGTTATGCTGAAATCAAACCACTTGGTGTGTGTGCAAATTACTGCTTCACTTAACACCAGGTGGGGAAAAACCCTTGGCATATATCCTCTTGGAGATGCCATGCCTCCTGTTGAATGATTACGTGGCCGAGGACACCCACTCGGGAAGCTCATTGGGACGCATGGCAGCTCCGCAGGGATCGATGCCCAGATTTTCTCCTTCTGATGTCAAGAGCAGAGGAGGCCTTTCAAATGAACAGTGAAACAGTTTCAGTCGCCTCATAACAAGTCCAAGGGATTGATTGAAAGTTAATTGGACATCTTAGGACCTAGCAGGTCTCGTGGGTGTGTGTGACTGCAGTGCAGAGGTATTTGACCAGCAATGAGCCATGCAGTTAACACAGCGAGGTACAACAGTGCTGTGATCAATTATCTATTTGTGTGTACTTTGTGTGTCAGTACATAGTGTCTACAATGTATCTTGCCATTTTTCTCTCTCAGTACGAGAGACAAATTCACCAGTGATACCTTAAGCGTGTAAGCCGTTCCCTGTGCGCGATGATACTTTAGGAATTCATGAATCTGTGTGTGGATGTAGGTGCAAGTGTGTCCTTCTGCCGGGAATCTGTGCTGTGTAGAAACGGTTTCAGCTGTGAAGTCCTCCACCTGCTGTGCAGTATGTGGATATCACAGCAAGGGCTGATTCAAACTTTAATCACTCTGATTTCCTTAAAATTAACAAATTGCTGGCACGTTTTACTATTTCTGTAAACAGATGGGATGTTCTTTATGTTCATTATACTGTACTCATCCAAACGAGGGCCTGTTCTGAACTCGCATTAAGATCCGATCTGGGTGAGCTGATCTCAAGTAACCAGCTTTAGGTACATGTGTTCAGACTTGGCAGTAAAATGCAACTTCAGATCTAATCTCAGTTTCGCGCTCTGTATGCAAATAAACCCCGACATCATCTGGGGCGCAGTGGAATATTTTAGCAGCTACTGTTTTTAATGGATCCCTACTGCTGCAATATTTTAGACTGTTTCACGCGCTAGAGCTAAGCTGTTTCTCGTTGACTTGTTCGGTAGTCGGATTCCCTTTCAGACAAGTCAGTGGTCAAATAAACATTTTAACGTGAAGCAAGGTTTTACATGAAAGCGGAGAAGCAGTGTGTCAGAGCAACGCGTATTATTAAAATGCAGCTCGATGCTTTAGAAGAAATCTACGGAAAGAAACAGCCTCGCACAAAGTGACCGGTGACCTTCTTATAGCTGAAAATCCTTGGCAATGTTCAGATTTAATCCTTTATACCTCAGCCTTTGGGGACGAAGAGGGAGGGGGAGATGTTGAGTTGATATACTGTACGTGTGCAGTCAGAGGGAGAGAGCTTCAAATATTGTAACACAATCTATCCTTAAGGATTTTTTAAATATATATCTGGTGGATAAACTCGCTTACATTTATACATCTTCACCTACGGATTTGCATCTTAAGGCTACTAATGGTTTCTTTGGCCATACAGTGATCATTCAAGACGGGGAGAATTGTACTAGTGAGAAAATACAGGACCACGGGCCTCCAGGGAACTGTCTAATGCTACCTGCTACTGCAGCTGCACTGTAAAATCCACGGCTTAGCGGAAGAATATATTGCTATTATGTTGCAATCCCCGGTTTAATTTGTGGCCACTGCAGGAGTCAAGAGTGCCACATCTGTCTTACAACTGTAGCATGTAATCAATGGACAACTGCTGGGATGTTTTCCTGCTAGGGAACATGGGATTGATCCTTGTGGCTTTGTGGGCAGCCCCTGTGACAAAAGCCTAACAGCGACCACCTTCGTCGTATGGCTTCCATTCAATCTTCCCTTCCCCCTGCTGGCAATGTTAATATTAGCATTTCACGCTAACTGACAACACGCATTCACTGTAGCCAGTTGATGGGGGTCAGGGGGAGGGGGACTGGAGCGCTATGAAGATGAAGTTTTGACTATTAGCCTTGCTGATGTGTAATTTTGTGCCAATAGCTTGCTTCAAATAGAAGTTGACACTGCAGCTTGATAAAATTTAAATTAAGCATTACAGGTTAATTTTATCATCGGAAGGTCAGGCAGTGTCAGTGTCATGGAATAACAATTTGCTACCATTCACTTGAGATTAATTGATATTTCCTCTGTCTCCTCTTTGTCTCCAGTTCTCTTTGGTCAGTTTGTGATGTTCCAGACGTCTCTTAATGACGTGGTGGAGATCTACGACGGACCCACTCAGCAGAACACGCTGCTGTCTTCTCTCTCCGGGTCTCACTCTGGTGAGGATGGACGTCTGGTTTTACATTTGAATAGATGAACTAACCCTAACCCTAACCCTGTGTCTCATTGTCTCTCTAGGTGAATCTCTTCCCCTGAGTTCAGGAAACCAGATTACAATTAAGTTTACCACAGTTGGACCGGAAACCGCCAAGGGATTTCACTTCGTCTACCAAGGTCAGGCATGCACAAGAAGCCGAGAGTTATCTTTTAAAAATTTCCTGTCATTATAAGAATTTTCTGAGTCATGGGGTTCGCTACAGAAGTTTGTAAAGGTCATTTTAAAAACACAATTTTCTCACAGTATCAAGTTGCTACTGTGAGAAAATCGATTTACCGTGGGCATCCTTTGTGTTCTGCAGAAAAACTCACTTTCACATTACACAGTTATTTTTATGTATATTTAACCTTTATTTCACCAGAAATACTTGGCACATTTTAATGATAGTGGTGTTTTTTTCCTTCTTTCCTCAGCTGTGCCGAGGACCAGTTCCACCCAGTGCAGCTCGGTGCCTGAGCCGCGCTTCGGCAAGCGCCTCGGTAACGACTTTGCAGTCGGCTCTTTGGTGCAGTTTGAGTGCAACCCTGGTTACGTACTGCATGGCTCCACTGCCATTCGTTGTGAGAGTGTGCCGGACAACCTGGCTCAATGGAACGACACCCTGCCAACGTGTATAGGTGAATAAGAATCTTAAAATCACAAGTGAAATACAGCACAACACGCCTAACTATAGGCAAGCTGTTACCCAGACTCCTCCTCTTTGCAGCAGGGGAGGTTGTTGGTGCAGTTCACCTTCCCTTCTTGTTTTCCTTTAACATGTAGACAAAGTATTGTTTTAACCTAAGCTTTTCTCTGCGTTCTTCTCTCCTCTGCTGTTTACTCATTCGCCTCTCCTCCAGTTCCCTGCGGGGGCGTATTGACCTCTCGCCGTGGGACCATCCTGTCACCTGGCTACCCCGAGCCGTACGACAACAACCAGAACTGCGTGTGGAAGGTCTCCGTTCCAGAAGGGGCTGGAATACAGGTAGTACTTTTCACCCGCTGCTTCCTGGCTGACCTATGCATCATTGGCTTAAAAGCTGAGCAGGCAGGATCTCGGGGAAGATAAGATATTATTAGAAGGATGAATGGATGGATGGTTTCTAAGAGAGGGGCCATCCAGAGATAACCAGATAGGATCTAATCATGAAAGATAGGGGCTGATTGCGTGTAAGCTAAACTGCTCTCACGGACAAAGGCAAAGTCGCCTCTTATACAAAGCGCGGTCTTTTCAGAATATTTGACACACATCCCACAACGTTTATTCTTCCCGCTAATATTTCAGTATTTCAGGTAAAGTCATGTCTGTTTTATCGGAAGTGGCTTATTTTTGTTGTTTGACATTTGCATAAATCTTTTATATTTATTTTATTTTATTAAACTATATCCAGACATATCCATATGTATTAAGCATTTAACTGGTGCAATCAAGCAAATAAATAATAATGAAGAGTAAAACAACAAACTCTCCTCTTTCTCCTTTTTTAAATCTCTCTCCAGATACAAGTTGTGAGTTTTGCCACCGAGCACAACTGGGACTCTTTGGATTTTTACGACGGTGCTGACAACCACGCACCAAGACTGGGCAGCTACTCTGGTAAACAGTTTTTCCAGTGTGTTTTTGTGCTTTTATTGAAAAAGTTTAACATATCACCTGCATTCTTGCCAGTTCACATTATAAATATGCAAATGATTCGCCGTAGAAGTGAACTGTGACAGCTGTGATAGGAAGCTGGTGGAGAAACTGAGCAGAACTGCTGAACAATCTGCATCATTTTCTAATCAAAACCAGAAATATGAATCAATATTCATCACATCAAAGTTCACACAGAGCACCAAGTAAATGCCTCTGTGTCAGTGTACCAGAGTTTTAAATAACACGCTAGCTGAAAATAGGAGCAATCATATTGAGAGAGATGTAGCAGTCCACAGCTATTAGTATGGTGGAGCCTGTGGCAACTAAGTTTCTCCAAGTTTCCTTTCTTCTATTTCGTCTGTGGTCATCAGGAAGACTGCAATAGAATCTAGCATGCATTCAAGAAAAGCATCTTATGATCATGATAAAAAAGAAAGTCTGTATTCAGGGAGAAAGGTTACAGCCTAATAAGAATGCAACATCTGTTTTCTCTCATTAGAGACCGCTGTAATAAGACAATTTATATACTGTAGACTGTAGGCATACATCTTACACACGACAGCAGTGTTTTTTTGTATTTACTCACTGCTCAAAGCGATGGCGCTTTGAGAGATGCCTGTCACAGCAACACAGATCTGAGTGCATCAAAAGATATCTAATTTGTGAGACGAGTCCCCTTTGCAAACATTCATAGTCTAGATAACAAAATAAAGAAGATGAGCTTTGCTGTCTTGTAACCTGATCAAAGCAAATATTCCTTGACAGTTAAATAATAAAAAAAAAACATTTCTGACCATGTGGCGCCCTGCTACGAGTGCAATTAGAGCTAAACTGGCTGCTTTCTAAGTCTCCCAGCAGGAGCTCGGTTACACACCCACTGACACCTGCTTGTTTATCTGGTGATTCCTCGAAAGACATATGAGAAATTTTTGTTGCATAACTAATTGAGTCTCTCGCATCCTGATTTATTAATATTTTTGTTTTCTCAAGCAACCTATGAGGTGATCTGTCAAACACCTTAATTTCTGTATTAACAGAATTATTCACGTTTCTCAATGCTCCCAGAATTTACTGCAAAATTATAAGCTGTACTTTTAAGATTAACTTCCACATGCATATGCAAATGTTTAATACTGTATGTACGGCACATCTGAATATGATCAAAACAATATAGAAAGGTATTATTTTCTAGTTGCAAGCGTTAAACTGATCACTTTATTCAGGTGTAACACTGTTTTGTAGCTTCTGTGTATAATCATAACTCTCTTCTAATCATAGACTGTATATAAATATGGACAATGCGTCCCCACTCCCTTGTACTGGCCAAACTGACGCTATTTTCCCAGGGTTACGAGGCGGCGCCAGCTTGTGAATTTGGAATCATAGTCTGCGCATTACAGATGACCCGCCCACACTTCTGACAGACTCACTCACGTTTTCATTTACTTAATCCCGCGCTCTACTCTACCGCTACAGCTTACAAAGAAATGTTGGATTATACACTGTACTAATTTACGGAGCAGTTGGCATGGCAACTGGTAGTCACCATGAGGTCGCATCCTGTTTCAATAGCGTCAAAAAGCTACCTAAAACTAAACTTAAGCATTATATTAACTACCTAAAATAACAGACACCATCAATTTTATTGTGACGTTTATTTTAGAATTTGAATCTAGCCCAAATCCAATCCACTAACGTGAAGGAGGTGGAGCTTATGACCTATACTCTAGCTAGACACAGAGAGCTCTACTTGCTTTGGCTTCACTTTTGAGGAGCAGTTCTGACATCCATCGTTATTTACAGTCTATGCTTCTAACAGGCAAGATGGACTTGTTTGAGGTTTCTTGAAGACATTTCATTCAAGTAGCTTCTAAAGTTCAAACTGACTTCAGAGGAGTTTGGGTTTTTAAGTGGCAGATTAGTGAGGTCTTAGTCCACCAATGTAGAGAGGAGTTTTCCAAAATCACATACAGTAGATGGCTTCCTTTACTCTTCTTTCAATCCATCTGTCCTCTCTGTACACTGCCATCCTTTTAAGGTGCACATCAACTACAGCACACTCACATGCTACCTGACAGTTTTGTCATTCACTTATGTTCAACTTTTACACTTCTAACTGTTCTCCATGCATATTGTATAACCAAAAGAAAAAGTGCTACTTTCTTCTTTGCCTCTATTCTTACGGGGGGGGGGGGGGGGGGGGGGGGGACTTGATAGAGCTCCAAATGAGAGTGTTGCACATTAGTGTGCCATTAGTGCAGCTGGTGTGAATTTCCACGCCGCCTACAATGGAAGTGTCTGAGCTCCAGCAGCTCATATTCATTAAAAAGAAATAAATGTACTCAGTCTGTGAAACCTTCCCCTGAATTCACTCACTCATATAATTCAAACCGCCATGCTAAGCAAGAGTTAGCATCTTCCGAGGGCTGTACTAGTGCTTTTAGGGAAGCTAAGTTATCTGAGTATGTCCTAGTCGTGTTAAATAATCTATGAGAGACCTTGACATCTTCATGACAAACTGGAAATTGATGATATTTCAATGACACGACACTGATGACAATGATTCTTTTTTTTCCCATATAAAAAGTCAGAGTTAGAGCAATAATAAAACTTTTATTATTTATTTTTTTAATTTGTGTTAATTACAACTCTTAATTAATTCTGTCACACAGCCCTTAATAACTGTCATGGTTAAATCCATGCAGTTAATTATTCATCATCATTCATCAATTATTATGAAGGGGAGAAAAATCATTTTTTATTTTCCACCGTGATAATGAATGAATTTTTTTTGTTCCTTTTCCTATAATGCGAAAACGACCGGCAGGGGGGCTGCAGACTATTCACAAACCTGCTAATTAATTCCTCTCACAATAGGCAACCAATAACACGCACTGTCCTGAATCACTGTTCGTTCAGATGATGCTCTCTGTAACTTTAGTTTTGTGTTTTTTGCTGACGCACTCTGGCCTCTGGAAAACATCAAAAACTGCACAAGGGGCTAACATCAAGAGATGGGCATGGATATTTCCACTGATAAGATTTGAATACATGGTTATTTGTGCCTCATACTGTGAAGCGCACTGACGGAATTACACTGTTGCTGGTGCTGTGCCGTTATTTTTGCTTTGTACCTTTCCCTGCCACCGTAAGTAGGTCAAGCCAACATTTGAAAAGTGGTTTCAAATAAAACAGATGTCTCAAATAAAAGTAAATTCCCCTCTCCCTCCTTTGAGAGGGCGAAAAGTGGAAAAAAAAAAAAATGTAGGTAAGGGAGGCCTTTGTTGTTTCCCTTGCTGTCAAATAACTAAGATCACTTGCTTTCAAGCCTCTGTTAAAAAAAAAAAAAAAATGTGATCATGGTCCTCTGTTCTTCTCGCTCCCTGCTTTCAGGCACCACTATCCCCCCTCTTCTGAACAGTACATCTAACAACCTCTATCTCAGCTTCAGCTCGGATATTAGTGTCTCAGCTGCTGGATTTCACCTGGAGTATACAGGTATACGTTCATCTCTTAAAAAAATAAAATAAGCTGCTGTTAATGCAATATACAATATGATGATTATAATAATGTGTATTTTATCAGCTATTGGTCTGGAGTCGTGTCCAGAGCCTCAAACTCCAAACTACGGCATTAGACAAGGAGACAGATTCATGGTGGGGGATGTCGTGCAGTTTTCCTGTGAACAAGGATACTCTCTACAGGTAAAAGTTCCACTTCTCGTACAGATTCGTACTTTCTGCAGAGGGGACTGAGTGCAACTGGAGGATAGTCATTTTCGGAATCTTCAGAACGCAAACGCGCACTAGAAGTTGTTCAGTGCAAACCAACCGACACTGCCAGATGTGTTTGTGAAATCATTAAAGTCTGCTCAGCTTCTCTGATGTGCCGCCATTCATTCTTTTTTTATATCCCTTGGCTGCACAAACCAAGAACTATTTAAACTGAATCAAAAGGAAAACCCCACTCTCGGGTGGTTTTCCCCGGCTCTGACTAAACACACAGCTCTGGTGTGGTTTGCACAACTCCTGAATAATGTATGTCTCTGGTGTGGTCTTCCCAATTTCTGTGCAGTATACTGTAGAGCTCTAATGGAGGTTTGCCTGCCTCGTGCTAAATATACAGGCTCACTGTATGTATTAAGTATGTATTAATATAGATGTCTTGTTAGTGCAGTGCATTGAAGCAAAGTATTTAAAGTTCATCTGTGGTGATTTCATAACTGAAAAAATATGATTGCTTTAACTTTTCTAGGGTAACGCCCATATCACCTGTATGCCTGGACCTGTTAGAAGATGGAACTACCCTGTACCACTGTGTCTCGGTAGGTGTTGTTTGACAGTACACACACACAACCTAGACATACCGAGAGAAGCAACGCTGCAGAACTGATGCAAGCAGTCTCCGTTTCTGACTCTCTGTAATACGAGCCGTTTGATCAATTTACCGTTCTGCGATGAGCTGATTATTTAGTATTCTGCGCAAGAATGTTATTAGGCCTTTTAACTGATGCAAAGTCAGACTCCGCTGTAAACATGCAGCGTGTGCAACAGACACCAAGAAACAAACTAGAGAAAACAAGCTCCGGACACATTTGCACAATGCAAATTTAATTAAGGAGGGCATTTATTAAAGGCTCCGAATATTCATGTCTCATTTAAAATGACGCAGAATGTCAGGTTAAAGATGTGAGTTTTGAAAAGGAGAAGCGTGTCTGCTGCTCTCTTTGAGGTCAGACTCATGGACTCGTGCTTTTGATGTGCTGCTTTCAGCTCTAAACCACCATTTCCCTTTTTTTCTGTGTGTTTGTTTGTGTGTGCCTGTGTATACAGCCCAGTGTGGTGGGTCTATGACAGATGTAAGTGGAGTCATTCTAAGTCCCGGTTACCCTGGCAACTACCCGAGTGGATTAGACTGCACATGGACAGTAAACTTACCTGTTGGCTTCGGTAAGAAACGCTGTCGTCCAAAATATATATATAAATATATATATAGTGTCTCCATGTAGTCTGCTTGTGTCATAAGTCAAGTTTTTATTTCTCTCAGGCATCCATCTCCAGTTTTTGAACTTCTCCACCGAAGCGATCCACGATTACTTAGAGATCCGCAGTGGAACACTGGAGACGGGAGCGGTCATTGACCGGTTCAGCGGTCCAACCATCCCCAAACCTCTGTTCAGCACCACCCACCAGAGCAGCTTCTTTTTCCACAGTGACTATTCACAGAACAAACCAGGGTTCCACATCACCTATCAAGGTAAATGTTGTTTTAACAAGTTCCCCTCCAACATGCTGTTTACGGTGATCATTTCCTAAGCAAAGAAAACAGGAGCAGACATCCGACTGTGCCGCCTGTTTAGCCCAAAACAGCAACTGTTTCCCGTGTGGATCTGACTGTGACCTCATTTCTCAACCACAAAATTACCTACTCGATAAATACGTTTCTCGACTTCATAAGAAGCTTGCCAAAAAGATTACAGGTTCCTCACAGGTCCTCGGTTTGGATTAATTTCAGTGGCGAGGCAAGGTTTTTATTTATTCTTCTTGGCTCTAAAGCGGTTTTGAACAGTCTTATATTTATTATGACAATTCTTGTGGATAGTCTAAATTTGTTACGGCTAATTCCATTAATGGGCAAATTACAGTGGCTGATGAATAATACCTTTTATCTCTTGACAGCAGCACTGCCAAAGTGTTTTAAAATGGGAAAAAATGTGAATACCAGCGGTTTTATTATTTCTCCGACCATTATTGCCACTAATGTTTGTCTTTCTCACTGACACGTCTTTCTTTAGTCACGCAAGTCCATGATTCTTGAAACCCGTGCTGTGAAAACTTAATGTGACTATTAACATTTCAATGGCTGACTGTTAGGCTTAATTTCAGATTATTTTGCCAACATCTAAAAAAACAAGCACTAGCTGCTTTGACTCTGTAGTGGTTTTTATTTCAGCCTGTCATATTTCAGTGATGTTAGAAATTCTCCATAAACAAACTAGAAGAAGTTTTGAACTCAAACAAATCTGAAGGTCTTTAAAGGCATCATGTAGTCTTCTTGCAGGGTGTTTAAAGTGCTTTCCAAGTCCTGGAACAGTGGCAGGCTCAGCTGAATTCCATGTACTGGCTGACTATTGATTATTCCATATTAGTATTTCTATCTTTTTATATAACTGACTTGGTTTTAGTTTAAAAAAAAGTGTTGGTGAAAAGTTTTAAGAGAGGAAAACAAACATCATTAATGCTCAAGTCACATATTTACAAATATGTCAATTCGTGTTGTTGTGCCTCCAGCCTATCAGCTCCAGAGTTGCCCAGACCCTCGGCCGTTTCGAAACGGCATCGTGATCGGCACGGATTTCAGCGTCGGGATGACGGTGTCGTTCGAATGTCTGCCTGGATATTCTCTGATCGGAGAAGCCTCCCTCACATGTCTGCACGGAATCAGCAGGAACTGGAACCACCCACTGCCACGATGTGAAGGTAATTTACACGGTCATCTGGAGCGACGATTAACTCCCTCAGTGCTAAATACATACAGCTCTGGTTTACTTAGCTCACTGTGTTATATTTGTAAAGAGAAATCAGTCACTTCATTGTCTTTAGTCCGGCTAATATTGAATCTTAGGTATTCCTTTGGTTACACTAAAAACACCTCAACTTACTGTTATACAAATATTGATATTAAACTAAACAAAGTTATTTTACTGTAGTTATTTAATATCTACATCACTTTATCCATACGTGCCAGCAGTGCCTTCTGTTGAAGCCCATTTTTTAATTTAGTAAACACAAGATTCTGTGAGTCACTGTAATGAGAAACTTCCTCGAAATTATTACTTAGGATCTGAAAACAATGAGTCAGTACAAGATACTGAGTCATGAGTCAAGTTATTTTGACATGTACAATAATCACTTAGAACGGTTCTCATTATTTTGACTAACTTGTTGTAGGAGTTACTCATTATTCTGAGAAGATTTTTATGTAACTGGCAGAAATGAGCCTGAATGTGAACACAGTGTTTTTACGTTGTAGCATAACCAAGCAGGCGTTAAACAGTATCTGGATATAATTAGAAACATAGCTAACGTGTTGCTCTCATACTCTTCCAGCTAATTATAGAAGTATCAATAAACAACATTATTCTAATTTAATGACCAGTAACTGCATGATAATTTAATTGTTATTTATCTGTATATATATGTAGAGCGAGAGAGAGAGGAAGACATATTTAAAGGCTAGACTTTTGAGCTTCAACATTTGTTCAATGACCTTAATTTAAAAAGAAAATACATATTCAGTCTTTCTGCTCTCAGGGATAAGATCACATTACTGATGAGCAACACGCCCGAGAAATACCTGAGCTGCAGAACTGAGATAAAATTGTAATGACAGTTTATTAAAGGTATTAAGGCATTATCCAGTGGTCATTACCTGACTGATGGGAACATTTCCTCCCTCAGCCATGCACACAATTACTGAAGCTTGACAATGGTGATACTAATTTGCTGGTAATTTATTAAGGGTAATTCTGTTAATATTCTATCTCCCAGCGCTCTGCGGTGGTAACATCACATCATTAAATGGAACCATTTACTCTCCCGGCCACCCTGAGGAGTACCCAAACTTCCAGGACTGTGTGTGGAGCGTTAGAGTTCCTCCTGGACATGGGATATATATCAACTTCACTGTGCTGAGTACTGAGCCCATATATGACTACATTACGGTCTGGTAAGTACTATTTAGTTAAAGAGATGTTATGTATTCAATTTGCCATATTTACCTTTAATTTTCCATCCTCATCATATGCTCTTCTGTGTTGCTGTTCATATGTTCTCCTTCTTCGTCTGCTCCGTCGTTAGACCATAATTGTTCATTTTTTATTTGACTTAATAGCCATTTAATTTGTTCTGCATATTCTGAGAACTTCTGTCACCCACATATATACTTTCTCTCTAAAACAGGATGTCATGCTCCTTAACATCTTTTCAGAGTTTGCCACTAATTGGCAAAATTTCCGCAAGGGTTACTATGACTACAGGCATCTCTTCTTGAATATAAAGTTACTCCGACTTAATTTCCTTATTGTCATGGCTTACCCGTTTCTCTTTAGCCATAAGTCCTTCTCTAATGCTCAGTCGCTCTCACATGTTACATACATCTTTCTCTTCCTGTCTGCGCAGCCTTGACTTCTGTCTTCATTCTTCTTCCTGAGGAGGGCCGCCATTGGCAACAGTCGACATTTTGTCAATGAAGGTGTTTAAATGGCGCACCAGATACTACGTTACATAGTTATCTTCAAGGTCCAAGGTGGCAGCAGCAGAACCATAAATAGACCGTGCAGTCTTAATTCTGCGGTTGCCATATTGCTGCCCCGGCTGTATAGTCCCTTCCCTGAATCCTGTTTTCCTATAAATAGACTCCACGGTGCGACGTCACCTGGCACATAGACGTGCAGAGGCAGGGCTAAGCAGGGAGAACACAACAACAGCAGGGCAGACAGGGTTGGCTGCGGAAACATTCTCTTGCAAATCATGTATTTTTAGACCAACACAGGCTTGTTCTTTTGTTGGCCTGTCATCAGGTAAGCACTGTCAACCCTTCAGGCTATGATAACTAAAAACTTTTTATTTTTAGGCCAGTTTCTTTTTCATATTTGAGGTGAAACAGTCATACAGTCACTCAGTCAGCAACTAAGAACAGACAACTTCTTCATCCAGTGTTTTAATCACCAGCTACTTTCATTTTGCTTTGTACATTTGCTGCTGAATGGTAAATACTCCTAAACACAAAGGCAGTGGTGTATCCTGCCAAATAAATATCTCAGGGGAGCCAACCCAGGTGATGCTGCACAATCCTCCAGTGATGGCTCAGGTGGTCCATTCATTGAGTTGCAATACCACTACTGGCCATTAGATGGCTAATATTAATCAGTTATTCTCATTCGGATGTAATAATTGGTAATATGGAAAATATAGCTAACTGGTTACACACAAGTAAACACAAAAGAAAAATGTTACATATGATGAAAGTCAGTGTAAGCCCAAATCACACCAAAAATACAAAAAAATGGGAGCCTTCGAGAATTATCTGGTGTATTTGCAGCCGTACTGAAATTTGGCGAGCCAGCAGGACTTTATGGAATATTCAGCGCTCGAGCCTATTTTCCTTTACTATCAAATACTACCAGCAATTTTTTTATTCACCAAATGTTGTGTGATTTGTTTACTTATAGACTCCCTTAGATTATTTCAAAACCTCAGCATCCAGACTGTCTTTCCCACAACTGTGTGCTGCTGCAACACTTCAAATCTAGCCACTGTGGGATAAATAAAGGATTATCTCATCTTATCTTATCTTCCCGTTGGACCATGTGCCGCCCACTTGCAGCTGATTCTGTGAATTCCATGAACTGGTCGCGCAGCATGCTTCTGACCCTGCTGTCTGTCGAAAAAAAAGTAGACAAACTGCTGAACTCAACACAAAGCAAAGATGGCAGCCGCACAAGAACTTACTAAGAACTCGCAATCTCAGTCGCGCAGTCATAATGCTGCCCCCCCCTGCTGAGAGCACAGTGTCAGTGCTAAAGGTGTGATTTTCGCAGCGGTCTGCTCGGTCCAGAGCAAGCCAACCTGACAGTCACTTAATCCGCTAATTGGTCTCTCATGCTGGGACGCTTACTACAGAGTTTCAATGGAATTTTATCATATATGCCACAGATGTTACCACGTATTGTGAAACCTCACACTTAAAGCCTACTCTGTACTGTATACGTTGGCGTGATGTGCTAATAATTGCTAATGAGCGAGTGAAACTGCTCTGATGAGTCTGAACCACCCAATGTGAATCAGAGAACGGAATGATTCCTTACATAACCCGACAGGTATAATTAGCCTCATCCAAAAACACTTAACAGCAGGAAATAATCATTCCATTTTAATCCATGATGATGCTTTTTAATCACAGATAATGAGCCTACTATTGGTTAGTTCCAGTCTGACAGCTGGTGGTGCTGTCATTATAGGTGAAATATGCCCACGACATTGCAGCGAGGGTCCGACCTGCCAGGTGACAGATAAGTCCCTGTCTACCTTCTGTGGTAATTGTGTAACTTTTTATCTCATGAGGCCAATATTAGTGGCAACTGTGAAGCCACGTCTACAGAGGGATTCATATCCGCCGTTAATTATTATTCAATATTTATGAACTTCAGCGTCTCAAAGCAAGAATAATAGCTCCATCGATTGGAACTGTGCTGTTCTTTTGTAAGTGAGTTAGTATCTAAATCTGTGAAGGGTTTTGTATCTAAATGAGCTGCATGACATTGCAGTTTGGATTGTTTCGAGAACGAAGATGGGCCCATATTCATGCAAAATCACTTTAGGCGCCGGCACTTTGTCACACAATGTCCATCTACAGAGTCATCACAGTCAATGGAGCAGCTCCGGTTGTGTCTCATAAATACATTCGAGTCTATTCAATCTTTGTTTCTAGCCGCAGAGAATCCATTTCCTGATCACTAATAGCCATCTAACCGTCAGAGATGACGGCAATAACTCACTCAAATTGTGTTTTAGGTCGACTTTTTCTCCGCCGTTGTTCTATAAAGAAGGATCAGGTCCATTTGTTTATGGGTGTTTGTAGTATGTGACCGCCTCCTTTGTAATACAAGTTCCTGTCTTTGTTTTGCTACAGGGATGGTCCAGATCAGTCGTCTCCTCAGATTGGCCAGTTTAGCGGGAACACAGCTTTGGAGTCCGTCTACTCGACCTCCAACATCATCCTCATCAAATTCCACTCAGACTTCTCTGGAGCCGGCTTCTTTGTCTTAAGCTATCACGGTAAGATGTCTATTTGCACCATCAACACTGTCACAGAGGTGATAACCATGTTGCATTGACACCATTCACTCTTATCATCTCATTTCTCCGTAGTCTTTGTTTCCCTGAGGTATAGTGGTCAAACTCAAACCTTAGAATTGATGCATGTTTTTGTTGCAGTGGTGTCTTTTCAATTCCATATTCTCATGAACTTCTACCCAGATCTGCTTTCACTGAGTCAATGTGACTTGATCTTCAACTAGAGGATCTCTCTGATCAAAGTCACATGCTATCACAGTTAGTCACAATGGTGCTATTTATTGTTTTAATGTTATGCATTGATTTTGAAGAAGAACCGGAAGACAGCACTACTAAAAGCTTTATAATATACTAACTAAACAAAGTACAAAAACATTTCCTACTGGTAGTTAAGCTTTGAACAGGTATGTGTTTGCCATCTCTTACCCACAGCTACACTATATTCAGTTGGTTGTAATCTGCAATCTCATCACTAGGTGTCACTAAATCTTGCATACATGTCCTTTAAAATAATTCCTTTACCCATTTTTTCTTATAACTTAACAGGTACAAGGACAGTTTTGTACTTTTAATTAGTTTTGTTTTAATTGGTGTCGGAGTCCTGTACTAAAGTTATCATGTGAAATAGGAAAAAACAAGAGCAATTTTTTGCTGTGCTGTTCCTTTCACTGAAGTTTTATCTGTCACAAAGTCTGTTTTTCCTCAACAGTTTAAAAGTATTTTTATATCTATCTCATACACACGCGCACAGTCATTTTCTCTCCACAGAGTAGTTGAGATTGTATTTTTCCCAGCCCTGAGCTGCTCTTCCTCCATGTCAAAACTGTCCTCTGCCATTTACTCTTTCATTTCCTTTCAATCACTTTCTGCTCTGGTCCTTCAGTGCTCTTAGATTTCCTTTTATTTTCAGCAGCTGTTTAAAGTGAACCCTTCCCTCCTCTCAAGTACTGCGTTAAGTACGCTGTGTATAGACTGTATAAGTAGCTTGCATACATATACATGATGATATACTGTAATTGGGCGAGAGGCGGGGAACACCCTGGACAGATCGCCAGTCTATCGCAGGGCTGGATGATGTTTTAATTTGACAGTATAATTTTTAATTAAGTCAGTTTATCTCAAGCACACTTATACATCCATACACCCACCCCCTCCCTAATGAAGCCTATAGTTGCCCCTTCTGAAACATTTCTGTTCAGCGCTCTTTAGTAAAAAATATACTGTATGTCAGGTTGTTTTTGAGCTGACTTCCCCTTTTTCCGACAGATGACACATTGTTAATGAATTTTTGTTGGCAGGTTTTAACTGTCAGCTGTCACGCTCACACAGGAACAGCACCATCTCAAGTTTATTTTCAATTTTGGCTTTATTGGATGACGAACAGTAGAAAGTGACAGGGAAGATGGATAAAATGGGAAGGGGATGACATGTGTGTGGCAGCGGTTGTTAGCATTATTTTGTCACTTCTCCTTATTGGACAATATTGTTAGAAAAGAAGGAAGACGGCGAGATTGAGCCATGGGAGCAGGGCACCATATTTGATCGTCTGTTGAAGACTCAAATTGTTAGATTATGATTACAGGAAGAATTTACACCATTCACAATGGCTGTGCTGGAGTAACCTTAAGCAGGAGCTTGTCAAAATCAATGTTTCTATCTTTAGCGACCTGACCGAAATTCAGAATGTCACCGTTTGCATCAGAGACAGCTGCTAAAGTGCACGTTTAGTTTGAAATGTCAAATGAAGCCCAAAAGAAGAAGCTGTTCCGGGATTATTTATCTAAGTCATCGTTCTTCTGTTTATTTATCTCTGGGTCAGGGATCCGAAAGCCAGCAGTCCCATACAGGGCCGTGTGCCATGCAGCTACAGATAATGTTGTCATGGACATGAGACTGAGAGAGGCGATGTGACATGAATGTGGAAGTAGCGATAAAAATGGTCTTAGAGCTTAGTGAGATCAATGGCTGCTCACAGCGATCCTCTCCTCCTCACGCACAGAAGCTCAGACATTCCTGCACACACAAACGTTGTGGCGCGCACACACGCATGCTGGCACACACGCAGACCACAAGGCTTTGGTATGCATGAGAGCAGCAGATACTATTGGCAGGTCTCATTTTCATACTCAATTTCATCCTGACTTATAGCCCTCAGCGCTCTCTCTCTCTCTCTCCCCATCTCCCCTCTAGTCCTCCCTCTGCTATTTCCCTCACTCTCTCTTTCTCTCTGACGCACACACACACACACACACACACTCTCTGTGTTAGTGAGTGATCTACAGTCATGCAGTAATATTGATTACACCCTTCAACTCAGCAGCTGTGAACTCAGTTCCTTTTTATCACGCAACTGTGTTGCTCGTCTGTTTTTGATTCCATGCTTCGCCGACCTGACCATCTCAACTTTAAAAAGTGAGGTTAAACTGATACATGCATCCGCGATTAAATAATTCAAATCCAGACAGCTGACGTCACACACGCGCCTCTTTGTGCAGTCGCTGCGGTCGCAGCAGGGACTGATCAATGTTCCATTTTTATTCTCTTTCTCAATAAACCCAAGTTCATCGACCGCCTTTTTCTTTCTTGCACATTTTTATATACTGTCCTCTCTCCGTCCTCTTCTCCCCTTCCCCGTGTCCGCTCTAATAGCCTACCAATTAAGGGTTTGCCAGCCTCCACCAGAAGTGCCCAATGCTGACATACTGATGGAGGACGGTGAGCTGGAGATAGGTGAGTTGTCAGTCTACCTGTCGTCCCTCCAAATGTGTCAGTGTGATGGAAGGATGCAAAATGGAAACTTGCAACTTCCGGGTGCCAACAAAAAAAATCAGCAGTCGGGGTATGCCACGTGTTGTAAAATGTTCTTTATTTTAAGGTAAAGTGTTCAGGTCAGAGCATTTACTTGTTTCATATGCAAGTGAAGGCAAACCCTCGTCCTAGGTCTTATAAAAGACCACCTACTCAACACAGGGTTCTCCTATGTAACTGGATTTTGCGTCTTTCTGCTGTTATCCCACTATTCATACTGCTTTTGTGCCACCAGGTGATATCATCAGGTACAGATGCCAGCCTGGGTTTTCCCTGGTCGGCAGTGAGATTCTAACCTGTCGTTTAGGAGAAAGACTCCAGATGGATGCACCGCCTCCAACATGCCAGGGTGTGTGTCTTGAATTTGATCTTGAGCATGAGAACTTGTGTGCTCATTTAATATAGCCACTGTCTTTACAAATTTTTTTCTCCCCCTCAGTTCAATGCCCCGCACATGACGTGCGTTACGACTCATCGGGCGTCATCCTGAGCCCCGGCTGGCCAGAAAGCTACCCTAACCTCCAGATGTGCTCCTGGAGCGTTACAGTAGAGAAAGGATACAATGTCACCATAACCCTTGAAAGTTTCCACACTGAGAAAGAGTTTGACATGTTGGAGATTTTTGATGGTAAAAAAAAGAAAAATCTACACTCAAACCATTTAGAAAAATTTAACTGTGAAGTATTTGTCCGTGCCACATGTCAGCGTACCCTCAGTGTATTATTCATTCTATGCGTCTCTCTTTTCCCTCCCTCCCATCTCTTTCACTTTGTCATGTTCCCCCTTAGGCCCAACAGCCAACAGTCCAACTCTGGCAACACTGAGCGGTGACCTGCCAACTCCCTTTAACATCACAACCTCTGGTCACCAGTTCCTGGTCCGCTGGTCTTCAGACCATGGCACAAATAAGAAAGGCTTCAAAATTCGCTATGTTGGTGAGTACCAAAGTATGTATCCCAACTTTATTTTACTACTACTTTATAATATAATGCATGAAAGTAAGGTAGACAGAGGCAGACAGAAGGAGTAGAAGTGCACTTAGAGGAGCTCTTTCAACCTCTAAGTGTCAGAATATGAGGCCCTAGTCACACTTGGTATTAGCTTGCTTCCTAGGTGAGAGATCACAAGAGGGGAGCTCTAAAAGTTCAAACCTCATGTAAAAATGTGTCTCAAGTGACTACTTCAGATCTTTATATATAAATAAACAACTATATGACTTGGGATGCCGTAGAATATTGTGAAAACAGCTGCTGTCTCAGAACAATGGATCGCTGTCTTCTGCTGGTTCGGAACCAAGAACAGCGACATTTATTGTGTGTGCACATAGTGATATGTTACAAAAACTGAATGTAATAGGCTTTGAAGTATTCACTTCATTATTTATATATTTATCCCCCTGACGTTTTAGATTAAAACTTAATCCCCCAGAAGCATCCATGCACGGAGTAATGTCACTTCTGCGCTGAAAGAAAATCTCAAGTAACAAAGTCACTTGACAGTTTTAAGAAATAGCGTAACTTATTACATCCATACACGTCAGCATGCACACACGGTTAATGTCAGTGTGGCCTGGACACATAGTGTGTTCATACAGCAGAAAGACTGAGGTCACAAACGGTCCGTTCACGCTTGTCCACTTGTGATTGCATCACCTAGGACCAGCTTAATACCAGGTCTGAATAGGGCCCAAGTTACAACACATCCATCAAGATGTACAAGTACATGTGTATCAAACTTCTGTCTGTCTTCTAAAGCAGTTTCCTAAATTGCACTATACGCTTGTTTGAAAGTTTTATCTATCTAAAAGGAAGCTTGATGAGCACAGATGTTGTTTTACAGCTTTGCATTTAGACAGTCTTGCACCTGGGTCTGCTGAGTATACCTTTTAGACGGTTGTGTAATGAGGCTTGAGTGCTTTATTCAAGGGCATATTTGACAGCTAAAGGGAAGGAGACCATTTTACCTGTTTGGCTTTCCTTCCTGTTCACTCCATACCTTCAAGTCAGGAGGCTGCTTCTTTAACCTTTAAAACACCACTGCTTTGTATGATGAATTACACTTTGAGGAATAACAAAAAAAAAAAAAAAAATAGAAAATCCTCCCAGGATGCTCACATTCAGTAACCTTCTTTGGTAGCTGTGATTAATGTGAGCATCCGCAAGAAGTGTTAAACATATGTTGGAAGCCTACTAATAGCAGGGTTCAACTTGAAGAATGTTTTTTTTTTTTAAAACTTGCAAAATGAGGCCAGTGCATGTCAGCGCACTTCTTCCTGTGAGGAAACATAATGTGCAGGGATTTTAATTATGAAGAGAAAATTTAAGGCATGTGTTGAAATAACATTTTCTAATTATAACCATGTCATTATAACAAGCAGCTTTTTTTGTCATTATAAAAAGCCCTTGTGTGATTAAAATCCACTGTTTAATGCCATCAATCTTAAAATCACTACAGGGGAAACAACCTAGATTGGACCTGATGAGATATTGTCAACTGCCTGCTTTGCCTATTTACCAATTAAATGTTTAGTGCTTTTAGAAATGAACAGTGTCAGAGAGAGTGCTGATTAGAAATCACTGTACAAACTGTACAAAACCTCACTGGCACTGATTTTGCATATTAAACATAAAAAGCAAGTTTTCTCACTCTTACTCACAAATGACCCAAGATTATATTTATTCAAAAACTCACCCCACAGATACTGGGCCAGTAGCACACTACAGGGACTTACAGTATAAAACAGGCTCATCACTAATAAATAAGGTCAGTTAAGAACTTATTTTTGAGTTACAACAACTTGCCCAAGTCAGCATCTTACTGGACGTCAGCCTGGTTAATTTTAATATGCTGTGACTGAGGCGCATAGTGAAACTAAAAGCACTTTTAGAGCACTGCGGGACATAGACGCCATAACCTACGCATGACAATTACAGAGATGGAGAAGCAGCCAGAAAGCACAAACACGTTACTACCAAGCGGACCAATCACAGCTCTCGTGGTGTGCGGATCGATACTGCAATATTGATACTTCCGATACCAGATCGTTATGCTCAAAAATCAATTCTCAAATCAAAATATCGATACTTTTGAAACGTCAGTCATTTGAAGTAATCTATATCATTAACAGGAACACAGAGGAAAGTAAATACACTATTGAGATTTTGTGTAAAGATACGCGGTTGGTGGGAACTACTTTTTCTTCCGCCTAGGTAAGTGCATAATGCATAAGCGGAGCGGCACGCTGCTCAATCAATCACTCACTCAGTGTAGCCCCGTTGGCAGAGCGTAAACGGAGTCATGTGTGGAGCTATATCAGCTCTTGTATTTTTGAAATATACTACTTTTTTAGATTTACCATACGCATTAGAAAGGAAATCGGTGGTCTCAAACATCACTAGTCTGCGTCGCCACAGAGTTAGATTTCTTGGGAGGTGCATGTCAGCTACCGCGCTAGGCTCAGCGTATGCTCTGTGCTGCCTATAATAGTGGTTATTTATCGTGTATATATAGATATATAAATGCTTTTATCTAGTAGATAGAAAGATAAATTATCCAACTAATCCGCCAACAAATTTAGGCAGTGCTTAACATGTTGGCAGGTTGTTGGCGGTTGAAGCAGGAGCCCCTCCTGCAGAGGCCAGTATTGTCTGGAGTAAAGGATTTATGAGTCTTACTGTAAAAAATGTTTCATGAAATTGCATACAGCCATCGATGTCTTTGTGGGCTGTGTGTCCTGTAATGTCTGACATCTGCTGTAACTCATCTCATTGATTGTTTGATGAGAAAACTCTGCCAAGAGATTTTTATGTTCTTATTTGGCATTTATATGGCCTGTCAGATGGAGCCTAATTGGCTGAAAAACACTTCTCCTTTTAGATTTCCCTGAAAGGTATAATTACTATTATGAATGCAGCCATTAATATTTCTACTCTGAACTTTTTGTCTAGTTGTTCTGAGATATACTTAGAGTGACATATCAATACTTCTCCTGAGCCCTTTTAAATACCACAATCTGAGCCAAAATTGCTGTCAGTAAAAAATAGATTTTATGAACACACTTGACATCAGGTCCCATTAGTCCAATCTCCGAGGCATCCTTTTTGTGTCATAAATAAGTTTGGGTTCATGTTAATAAAATTTAAGAAAATTGATACCACCCCTGCTATTTCATGACACCACAAGGAAATGTCAGTTACACAAAAACCTTGTTAGTGAGACTGTAATCCATCGTCTCAGCAGAGATGTGAAAGCACTAACATCTGAGGTCTTGGTCTAGATGTAGTGATATTATTGTACCATATTACAGCATTGTAGTTCTTGTACGGTTGTAGAAAAATAAAGTGCAGTCGTAAAAAAGCATGGTTTGACTTGGTTATAGTGAACCCTCCTGGTGTGAAGCCTTTTAAAATCGTTGTTTTTCTAACATCTTTCTTCCTCTGCAGCCCTGTACTGCTCCACGCCAGACTCCCCCCTCCATGGCTCCATCTCCTCTCAGAGTGGCGGTCATGTTAACAGCGTGGTGCGCTGGGCTTGCGACCGTGGTTACCATCTCATAGGCAACGCCACGGCAACCTGCCGCCGCACACCACTCGGCTACCACGCCTGGGACTCTCCTGTGCCTGCGTGCCAAGGTGTGTTTGTTTGTCTCTGTATGGAGTGTGTGTAATACATACATTTAAAGTCTACTGAAATATTTTAATTTCCATATATTTTATGCATTTTCCCCATTGCCCCAGATATAAGCTTAACAAAGGTGTGAGAAATCATTTGTTTCATATGCCGTTGAGGAGATATTACTATTGCACAGAGTTCCTTGCTCATAAAAGACTGAAAAAGGTTAATCTGTCAAGTTTTGCGTGAGCTTGTCTGATCATATTGAAATTAGATCAGGTTCAAAAGTATATTCTGTATAAATCTCAGGACCCTGACTCTGGTGCATTATCTACAAACTACTTCAAACTTAATGCTGAGTCAAAATGTTTTAGATAGGAAAATAAACTAGTGGGCCAATGTAGGCAACACTACAAACCACACAGCAAATCTATATTTAATATTACAGATCACACAGTTCTGAGAGCAGCCAGACAAACCTTTAATAAAGAGGTCATGACAATTATTTTTCCATCACTCTCTACATGAGTCTGTGAATGATGGACTAGGCTGACCATGCAGTGCACTCTACAAGAAAGGCCACCGCAGACTCTACCTGCTAAGGACACTTAGGCCCTTCAGAGTGCAGGGAGCACTCCTGAGGTCAATTTATGACTCTGTGGTGGCATCAGTTATCCTCTACGGGAGTGGTCCGCTGGAGTAGCAGCATCTCAGCGGCAGACAAGACGAGACTGAACAGACTGGTGAAGAAGGCCGGCTCTTGAGCCCCTGGAGGTGGTGGGTGATCGGAGGATGATAGCGAAGCTGTCATCCTTGATGGAAAACCAGCCCCACCCCCTCTATGGCGCTGTAACAGCGCTGGGCAGCACCACGCTGTGTGAAGGAGCGTTACGGCAGGTCCATCCTTCCTGCTGCTGTGAGGCTATGCAACCAAGCCTGCTCCTAATAGAATAGATCACATATATATATGTATTTAATTTAAAAAAAATTGTATTTATTCAGTGTTTTACTTTTTTTTTTAATCTCTTGTGGGTACTGTCTGCTGTCTGCTGCACCACTGCACATTTCCCCACTGTGGGATAAATAAAGGATTATCCCCTTTTATCTTATCTTACCTCACTGAGAAGAGGGAAGTGTGTCATCTAACAGCTCAAAGTGGCTCATCCTCCTTGTTCCATTTCAAACTGACCCATTCTGAGCGAAAAAAATAAAAAATCCAAATCCATTTTTGTTGAGGAACAAACAAATTGCATTTCTTGTCATTATTACATAACACAAGACAAGTTGTGCTTTGCCAGATTAAGACTTTAAAGCTGCAACAGAATTTTCAGTTTGTATTGCAACAGCAATCTTTGAAATACATTAGCTATCACTAGTATGGTTGATTATATTAATAGTGACTTAGTACAAGATTAATGTTAATACAGAGTGTGATAGTAACAGACAATTATTTTGAAATTTTGAGCTGCCTAAATCTATGAAAACCTATAAAAACCTTTCCTTCCATATTTATTTTTCATTGTGTGCAGCATGTTTTATGTTGCTACTTTTCATTATCTAATCCCACGCATCAACAAACTGTAGGTAGGCACAGCTCCTAGTTGCTATTAATAGAAAGTCAAATGATGCATGTGTAGCAGATTGAGGAAACTGTGTAACATCGCGCTTTGCAACGCAGCCTATTTAAAGCGGCGGTGGAGCGAGCTCTACAAGACGGATGCATTTTGTGTGAATTGGTTAGAACAAGAGATCAAGCATCTCTTGATTGTATATTTTTAGTTCGATCACACCGTTCAAGGAAATCCGGTGGCTTGTTTACCGGCACACAATGCATTCAGTGTCTTTGAATCCCCAGGAACATTTCCAAGTGCACATGAAACCTGCCTACCTGTCAGACGTAACTGTGCATTACAGCTTCTGTGTGTGTCTGTTTACATCTTAACTAGTGTGGATCTGTCCTCCCTTAGCTGTCTCATGCGGGGCACCCAAGGCTCCTATAAACGGCGGCGTTTTAACAGCTGACTACTCCGTGGGAACAAGAGTTTCCTATTTTTGTAACGACGGGTACAGACTCTCCAGTAAAGAACTGACGTCAGCCATCTGTCAGCCCGATGGAACATGGAGCAACCACAATAAGATACCACGATGTTCTGGTTAGTTGGCAGCCATTGAATATCCAAAATACAAATGTCAGATGTGATGGTGTAACTTTTTCTTTGACTAAACAGTAAAGCTACAAGTGTGAGCCTCTAAAACATATAATATAAACATTTCCAATCAATGTTTTGAATCAAATTATCTCTGTCTGTGTAGTGGTAGTATGTCCCAGCATCGGGTCATTTTCTCTGGAGCACGGCCGCTGGAGGATCGTCAACGGCTCGCACTACGAGTACAGAACTCGCATAGTGTTCACCTGCGACCCGGGATACTTCAGATTAGGCCCTGCCCACATTCAGTGCCTACCCAATGGGATCTGGAGCTGGAGGAACGACAGGCCGCACTGCCAGGGTGAGTAATTATCATTATAAAGGTCAGCAACTACCTCTAACTATCTCAGTAATGAGGGAAGCCATTATAAATCTTTGAACATCTAGGCCTTTGCCCAAATTAAGACGCATATTTGTGTATATTCAGATGTTAATGAACCAATTAACCTTGGTGCATTCAGTCCAATACTACACATACTATACCTTTCTGTAGGTAACAATAGAAATATTTTACTCTTGCATATATTGAATAAAAAATAGGGGCTGCATGGGTTTTTAGCAGTGCCTTCCTGGATTCCTTTTATCCCCTGGCAACTAATCCTAGACATAGTCTGGCCAATAAAAGAGTATATTGTTTTTATTTTACACAGTGGCATATTAATCTATTAGGGAGCTTTAGAGGATTGGCAGCTGGACAGACTAGCTAATACAGAACCAGAGCACCGCTTAACACTGTAAATCAGAGGTGTGTTTAATGTTAGGTTAGTTACATTTAATTATTACTTTACATTATTTTCCCATCCATACTTGACTTTTTAAATCTGTTGTCTGTTGTTTCTCTTGCTTAGATGCCTTGACATTTTACTTTTTAACCAATTTGTGACATTTTACTTTGATTTTATGCTCGTTTCACTGTGTGAGAGAGAAAAAAAACAACAAAAAACCCACCAGAATTAAACAGCTTGACGGGACCGGTAGCATTCATCACTGAAACCAATGAGCTCTAGCAGCCACGCGCATTAACTTGATGCTAAACTGGTGCACGACTGCTTTTAGATGAGCCCGCGTTTGACCGTGTGTTTCAGTTATCTCCTGCGGCGAGCTGCCATCTCCACCCAATGGGAAGAAGATTGGCACTCAGACAACATTCGGTGCTACAGCCATCTTTACCTGCGACGCCGGCTTCATGCTGGTGGGCTCAGCCGTCAGAGAGTGCCTGTCATCGGGGCTCTGGAGTGGAACAGAAACACGATGTTTAGGTATGTATCTACAGAACATAAGATACACATGGCATGGTATCTAGACCCTGTGTGTATATGTCCAGGCTTCAGTTTGAGGTTAACACTAGCAGCCACATACACACATCCACGCATGCACACGGCCCCCCCCCCCCCCCCCCCCCCCCTTACAGCAAGAGCTGAAAAGATGTGATATTTCAAGTCAGTCTAATGAGGACAGGTATCAAAGGTAGGTATGTGCCCCTCACCTCTTCTCCGGCTGCACAGCTGCTTCCCCCTGACCTTGTCCACCTCATAAGCAAAACTATCACCAGCAAGCTTCAGCTGCGCGCCTCACCAAATTCATTTCCTTTTTTCATACGAGCCTAAGAGAGAGAAGCAGTAACTTTCTTCTGTCAGTGTGCCAGCCAGAGGTAACAGATGTTATGACACGGCGCTGTCACTTCCCCATGAAGACTCAGCAGAGACAGCGCTTCCCAGAATACTTCACAGGCTGAGGGGGATATGAGAGGCAATTTATAAAGGAAAAGTTCAATGAAACTTAACCTGAACTGATGAGGAGGCCTGATGCTGTCTAAAAATAAATAAACAAGAGTCCTAAAAAAGTGCTATAAACAGCATTTTCTTTCAATAAGTTTTGCTTCAAAACAAAAACTGGCTTTACTGATTAAGATGTGCAGTTATTTTTACAGCTATGTACAGTCACCATAGTTATTAAAGCTAATTAACAGAAGATTTTTGCGAGATTATTTGTTACCTTTATATGCACGGCTTCTGACTGATTCCCCCTCTTTGACTCACAGCAGTCTGCAACACATTAAACAGAGTTAAATGTGTGATCCTCTTGAGTAATGTCCTTTGGCTCCAGTAATCAACACCTCAAATACAAAGTGAAATGACAAAGTTAACACGAGGCAAGCTTTTCTGGTTCCCTTTCACTTCACCGCCTGCCTTTAAACCGCCAGCATCTGCTGACATCGGGGGACGCAGTGCGGATTTTATCTACTGTAAAGAACAAAATCAATACTCAATCCAAAAAAGTCTGAGAACAGAAAATACACATTCCCTTTTGGCTTTGTGATTAAAGCGTCTTGCGTTAGCGCCGTGCATCAATCAGGCCCCTGTGAATGAATCTGATCGGGGAGTTAAAGACGACACACACACACCGCCCACACCCTGTTTGGTACGCTCTTGAAAAGTCTGATGTCTTCATTGGAAAATTGAAGGTGTCGTAAAGAACAGGAACGCAGCTGTGAAAGTGTTCTAGCTGCTGCTGACCACCTGAGCCTTCATCGTAATTGATCCAATTTGTGACAGAAAGTCTTCTGTTTTGTGGTTGTGTGCTTGCTTGTTGTTTTTCCACTTTGATGATTTATGGTGTGCATTTGCTCTTATATACACAATGAAACTGATCTCAAGTGCTTAAGCCAAATGGTATCCTGCAAAAATAACCCAATGAACCGATCTAATGGGTACAATAAGACTGTGAAGTAAAGCAAATCTGCAAATCTGCAGGACAACATGCCCTGCGGTATAAGGGCAAAAGATCTTTTTATTAGAGATTCAAGGTAGGGATGGATACTGAAGGTCACGCAGTCTGTTTGTTTACGACGCCAGAAATGTTCCTTTTAACCACGGCCCTGAACCACCTGTGTCTCTTTCAGCTGGACACTGTGGAATCCCAGAAGGCATCGTGAATGGCCAGGTGATCGGGGAGAACTTCGGTTACCGGGATACGGTCGTGTATCAGTGTCTGCCTGGCTTTCGACTAATAGGCTCGTCTGTTCGAATCTGTCTCCAAGACAACCAGTGGTCCGGACAGCTGCCCATCTGTATATGTAAGAAGACATGAACACACTTGACTTCGCACACGCACAAACACGGGCATGTTGCAGATCTGTTGATATATTTATCAAAAATCAGGCATCTTTAAGGCTTTTTAGAGTTACCTCAGACTCAGAGAAACTGAAACCACTGAGCACATCATGTGGAAGCAAAGTTTGATAAAGACCTCCACGTTTCATTTGAATTTCGGATATTTTATTTGCCTGGAGTTGAAAAGATCAGTATCATACATCTTAAAAAATCAATCTGGAGACATGCCAGTTAAAAAAGACCCAAACAACCGAGGACCCCCCCAACTGTTAGATAAATGTCTTCATTATGCAATGCAGTAGTTTGGGTTGCAATTCTAAGTTACACAAAGTTAGTCTAGATGCGTCATGGGTAAAATAAAAACTCACTGATGGTCAAAAATGTCCCGGATGAGGTATACTCAGTCAAAGTGGAGTAGCTAAATAATGAGAGCAGCCTTGGTTATGATCTGATCGAGCACATCATTAAAGAACCACCTGCAGCCATGTCTTTGTTGTGGTTCAGTAAAAACCAAAATAACAATTTCACTGAAATTTGTCTGGAAACTTCCCTTAAGGGTTTTGCGTGGTGTCTTTTTGGAAATAAAGACAAGTATTGGAATACTTTGTGCACGTAAACGTAGCCACCGCTTCTGCAGAATACTTAATGCTGAAAGCAGTTTGAGGTTTTCCCTGATTAGCAGGAAAGAAAAGACGAGACTACGTCAAAAGATTCAAAAGTCAAATGATTTAGAATGAAGGGTAACATTTCTGAGATTGTTTTCTGCAGATTCACCCCAGCAGTCTTATTTTACATAAGAGGGCCAGAACCGCCAGCACGGTCTGCATGAGATAAATAGTCGGGTTCTGGGATAAAACAAAAGGCTCTGACGTGTGCAGGCTACTGTGAAAATCCTCTAAAATTGGTCACTTGCTGTGCGCGTCCTGAATTTTCTTAGGCAGCACACAGGGCGCAGTTGAGGTGGTGATGATGAAGCCAATTACAGGGTCCCTTTTCCCAGAAGAGACAGCCTATTTGTTCACTAAATTAGCACCGTGTTTAAGAGACAGAGGTGGTGTCACGGTGTCTACTATTGCTAGAATAAATGAGGCTTTTTGTTTTAAATCAAAAAGAAATGTGGACTCAGGAAAATAGGGGTCTACAGTAGGCTTTTGTGTATCCGCATGCTTTGTACAATGCGCGAATCGGGCTACATATCTGGGAGAGTTTCTATGCTGTGCTGTTTTTATTGAGGTTATTCATGCAGGAGTTATTGAGGGAAATCATTTTACAGCCAAATTATACTGTAATTATGGAGATGAGAGGCTCTTGTTTAGAGACACAAACACAGAATGATGATGAGACCGTGATGTCTGCGTGCGTTTGTGTAGCCGTGTGTGTAGCTGCGGGCCGCGCTAACGGTGTCAGATGAATTTGTATCGGAGGCATGCAAACAAACTTCTGATTCTCACTGATCAAGTTCATTTGCGCTTACCTCTCGGTGGTTTTCTCTCTTGTCCTCATCATCTCCGTTCTGCTCTCTTCACCTCAGCTGTTTTCTCTTTCTCTCCCTTCTCATCATCTGGAGCTTTCTCTTCCTCTTTGGCTCTTACCACTCACTGGTTTTCTTTTAAATCTACTTTAGAAATGCGCCGTGCCGTTCTACTCCGCTCTCCTCTCTTTTATACGTAAATATGCAGAGTTTGAAGGGGCAGATGAGGCAGGGTCTGGCAATAGCTGTGAACTGGCTGGTTTACACAAAAACCGAAGACGCCAAAGTGAATGAGGTCAACAAGAAGAATTATTACGACATGCAATGGCAAACAGAGGACGATCACTGCTAACACAGAAGATGTCAAAACCCTTTATTTCCCAAATAATGCCCCTAAATGGGGATACCAGCAATATCTCCTCTGACATTCTCATACATATTAATGAATGTCTGCAGGAATGGCACAGATATTTGGCCAAAGTCTGTGCTTGTTGTGGTTTCGCAGCCTCAGAAGATACAGCTTAGGATGTTCATCTCCGGCTTTCATATTAAAAACAATAAATAGATCGTACATGACTGGGTTTCTGTAATTTAATGAGAAAAAGAGGCAATGGGTTATGAAAAGCATTTACAGAATAGAGTTGCATCTTAATCACATCAGCGGTCGACTCCAATTATGTTGCATGGAGTGCTGAAACGGCACTGCTAGATAGAACAGCAGCCATGCCTAAACACATGTTAAAAAAAAAATATTATTATAGATGACATATTTTGAAAAGATGAATCCACATAAATACTCATTAAAACAGAAAAAAATACTTGTATTTATTGCATTTGTTGTGGACAATCTCTTATCTGCTAACAAATGATGCTGATGCAAATATTTCCAAGTGTTTCCAATGTGTATTATGTAATGTTAAAAAAATGAATAAATAAAATTGTTGTAGCTTGTAGCCCTAACCTAAACCTGGTAAATGTTGTTGCTAACAGTTGGGTTTTATTGGATGTTTCAGACTCTGGTTGCCTAGGTAACCTCTCCTACAATTCCCACCTCCAGCGTTTCTGTGTAAAATATGTATAAATATATTGCTAGTAGCCTATCTGATAGAGCTAACTCTTTTATTGTGTTAACAGGCTGCCCGTACATTATGAATAGTCAAGAGTGAGCTCGTCAACTCTGTTCTCTGTTTGCAAACTGTATAGGCTACTGGTAACGGCACATCTCCTCATCTGGGTTTATCTGACACTCTTGCTACCAGCAGGGTTCATTTTGTTTGGGAGACTTTGCATCATACACCAATCAGCCACAACATTAAGACCGCTGGCAGGAGAAGTAATTCGTGTGGATGTTACTTAGACACCTAGACCAGAAAAGGGACCCCCACCCCATAGCAATGGCAGCAGCTATCCCCAGCAGGATGCAGCCTGACATGGGAACACACACAAAAATTGTTTAGGAACAACTCAAAGAACATGAAGAACATCACAATCATTACACTCTCCGTTGTTTGGGTCAGTTTTGTGTTCACACGACTTAAAATCAGATAAATACTCCACAATTGCTAAGTGCTTATAAGTAACTACTGGTTTAAAGAAATTACTAAGCTGTTTAAAACATCAAACTATACCTTTGTTACCTGTTTTTAATGATTTATGCTTGGGATTGCTTGCCGCAAACGCATAAAGACAGGTCACCGTTATTGCTGGTTGCTGTCTATTCAGTAAATTAATTAAAAATAAAAGGCAGTGTAGTGTTTTATGCACCATTTCATGTAGATACAATAAATGGAACAATTTCTGTGGAGGTACCTGTAACCATGATTCTCATTTTTTCTCTTAGCAATCAGCTGTGGCCATCCAGGAAGTCCCATATACGGCCGCACGGTGGGAAACGGCTTCAATCTGCACGACGTGGTCAGTTTTGTTTGTAATCTGGGTTATGAAATGGAGGGGCCAGCACGTGCTCAGTGCCAGGCCAACCGTCAATGGAGCCACCCGCCCCCAACGTGTAAAGGTGGGGAGAAAAGTTAAGTGTATTCACCCCTAAACCTTATTTCTCCCAGCCTTTGGTACCACCTCAACATCTATCTTAATTTACTTATTTTTTCCTCCGGCAACCTTCCTTATTTACCCCCTCCGTTTTCTTTTCACATCCATTCTACCTCTGACTTTGTTCAACTTAAACACATCTGACATTGTAACCCTACAACAAACATTCACCTAGACGGAGAGGTTAAATTTCTATTTAGAAATACTCTGTTCTAAGTTCTGAAGTAGATCCTCTACATCCCTCTAAACCCGTCCTGGCTCCATTCTCAAGAATGAAAACTTGTTTTCAGTAAAACGTAAATCTGAAGCTCAGTTTGTTCAAATAACACCAACAAGAATAGCTTCACTCACATGAGTTTGTACACAAGCTACCGGCGCCCTGCCCGGCTCGCCGAATGAAGTGCCAGGGAATTTAATAAAATTAAAAACACAGCAAGCCACAACACTGCTTGGGTCCTGGATGCAATACCAACAAACCTGCCTCACCTTATCATCACTTAACATCTCCTGATGCTTTCTCCCTCTTTCACCGCATCCTTCTTATTACTCCCTATTGTTCTGCTTTCCCAGTGCATAAAAACTGGAACTGGGAAGAGAAATGACTCTCTCTGGTTCATGCCAAATAACACATACGTTTGTCTCTTCCTCTCTCTCTCTGTCTCCACTTGTGTGTCCATCTCTGTGTCTCTCTGTTTATAGTGGTCAATTGCTCCGATCCTGGTATCCCAGCCAACTCTATCCGGCAGAGTAAAATAGAGCATGGCAACTTTACCTTTGGCACAGTGGTTTTCTACGATTGTAACCCCGGGTATTACCTATTTGGATCACCTGTACTGACCTGTCAACCGACTGGACAATGGGACAAACCTCTGCCTGAGTGTATAGGTTGGTATCTTTCTGAGAATTTTCTCCAGACAGTTCCAGACTTGGATTAACATATAAAAATATGATTTCTGTATGTCTTGCCTCTCATTTTCCTACACTGATTTCATTCTGAACCCTTCAGTCTTTAGTTCTGGCCAGCAGTCACTGCCATTCCTGTCTGAAATCTGTGTTGAATCAAAACGAGCTGTCTATCTTTCACTCATTTCTCTCTCTGGATCTCCAGTTGTAAATTGCGGTCATCCCGGCTCTCCCCCTAACGGTGTGCTGAGCGGAGATAAGTTTACATTTGGTTCAACGGTTCGATACTCCTGTCTGGGCGGAAGACAGCTGAAAGGAGAATCATCCCGGACTTGTCAGCTCAATGGGTTGTGGAGCGCACCCATGCCCTTCTGCTCTGGTAACCATTTTAACCTCTATTGAATATACAGACTTTAATGTCCACCTTATCAGAAGGAGAGATGGATGGATAGGAGTTGTAGATGAAAGACGAGACGTCTAAAACATGTAGGCCCACCAGAGTGTGGAGCAGTTCACGTCTTTGCATCCTGAAGGCACACTGCTTCTCAAACCGTTTGCACTCAGTCAGAGGGATCATGGGAAAGATGGATGTGTAGAGGAACGGGTTGAAGGCATTCAAATAGAATATATCAGTATCTGTCTGTTAAAAGGGTTGTGGAGCATAACCTCGCCCCACACTCACATTCAGCTCGGTCTTGGACTTTTAACAATGTGTATTTCCCTTCTGGCAATCTAATTCCAGCAATTTGTGAGCCTGTTTTTGGTGTTGTTTGAGAAAATTGGAGGTTGTTTTTCAACTTATGTGGGCTACTGCGACTTGATGGATAGAGAATAAAAATAGACAGACAGTTAAATGACTGGAGGTTTCCCCCCATGAAAAGGCTTGCAGCCAACTTCCTCCTGAAAAGCTCAGTCTAATCTAACTGGTCTGCTCCATTAGACTGAGCAGGCACCACCCATTCATGCTTAAGGCTCATTTAAGGTACTGCGGGACATGGACGCCATAACTTATGCACGTGGCAGACGCCGGTGAAAGCCTTCTATACTTGTGCTCTCATCAGTCTGGCTCGCTTTATAAAAACGCCACCCAAAAACTAGTCGGGGTTAATTTTTCTTTCTGCTTCCTGCTTCTCTTTCAACAATGGCAATTGAAACTTTCATATGAGTCTTACAAAACTCTGAACCTTAACCTTTCCTCAATGTTTTCCATCTTTATTGATCTAAAACAAACAATTTTAAAATTGCGGAAATGGATAAGCAACCGGAAATTCTAAAGAGCAAACATGCTGCTTCCAAGCGGACCAATCACAGCTCCATAGCTACGCCGTCAAATTGAAACGTCAAAGAAGCGTTTCATTGGACAAAAAGTTAGGATACACCTCCAAGTGCAGGATTAGTATCAACTAATCAACAACTCTAAATGAGCATTAATAAAAACTACAAAATGACTTTTGTGGGTCAATGTTCCACCAGATAGTGGCGTGTAAGTGAAATCATGTATAATTCAAGTCATATCATAAAAAATGAAGCGTCTGATTAAATTTTATGGAGACTTAAAACATCCAGTACATATTTTCATGTTTACATACATTCCTCTGCTGGCATTAGAGGTATTTTTTATATCTTTATGTGGTGAATTGGGTGGATTTAAAGACAGTACTGTGTAGTGCCGATGCACCGCTGTCATCGCTCTTTAACCAGTTTTACACAAGCATATTTCCTCCCCAATGGATTCCTCGTATTTGCATATCTCACCGCTTACTGAGCTAGATTTACTCCCCAGACAGAAAGGCTCCTGACCTTCCATCATGGATAAACAAAACGTCTCAGTTATATGGTCCTCAGTCGGTCGACTGGGGGCATGATTATGGCTCTTCAGACTGAGAGGCTCCCAGCCGAAGCTTATATAATAAACTAACTGAAAATAAATTCCAGATGAGTTGGCTAAGAATACATTTTTATTTACAGCAATTGCCTGAGGGAGACATGAGGTGAGGAGGGGGTAATACTTTAAGAAGAAGTGATTCATGGCTTTTCACCTGGCAGGTCTGCACCAGAGCCCTACACAGTCAAGGGTTCAGTCAATGGTTGCACTGCTAGTGATTCTACACCACTGCAGCTGTTGGATACCTTTCTGATAGGTTGTTCAAGGTACACTATTGCCAAAAGTATTCGCTCATCTGCTTTTACACACATATAAAATTAAGTGACATCCCGTTCCTAATCCATAGGGTTTAATATGACGTCGGCCCACCCTTTGCAGCTATAACAGCTTCAACTCTTCTGGGGAGGCTTTCTATAAGGTTTATGTGATTTTTTTTACCATCCCTCCAGAAGCTCTTTTGCGAGGTTAGACACTGATGTTGGACGAGAAGTCCTGGCTCGCAGTCTTCGCTCTAATTCATCCCAAAGGTGTTCTGTTGGGTTGAGGTCAGGACTCTTTGCAGGCCAGTCAAGTTCTTCCACACTAAACTCACTCCAACTCATGGAGAGGCCATCCCCAAACTGTTCCCACACAGTTGGGAGCAAGGAATATGTCCAAAATCTCTAATTATGCTGAAGCCTTCAGACTTCCTTTCACTGGAACTAAGGGGCAAAGCCCAGCTCCTGAAAAACAATCCCACACCATAATCCTGCCCCCCCCCCGGCCAAACTTCACACTTGGCACAGTGTAGTCAGACAAGTACCGTTCTCCTGGCAACCGACAGATTTGTCCATCGGATTGCCAGATGGAGAAGCATGGTTCGTCACTCCAGAGAATGCATTTCTACTGCTCTGAAGTCCAACGGCAGCGTGCTTTACACCACTGCATCCGACACATTGCATTGCGCTTGGATGCAGCTGCTCGGCCATGAAAACCCATTCCATGAAGGTCTCTACACACTGTTCTGGAACTAATCTGAAGGCCACATGAAGTTTGGAGGTCTGAAGCGATTGACTCTGCAGAAAGTTTGCGACCTCTGCACAATATGCGCCTCAGCATCCGCTGACCCTGCTCCATGCCCTGCCACTTTGTGGCTGAGTTGCTGTCATTCCCAATCGCTTCCACTTTGTTGTAATACCACTGACAATTGACTGTGAAATATTTAGTAGTGAGGAAATTTCACAACTGGGCATCCTTATCAAAGTACCATGGTGGAATTCGCTGAGCTCCTGAGAGCAACACATCGTTTCACAAATGCTTGTAGAGGCAGTCTGCATGCCTAGGTGCTTGGTTTTATCCACATGTGGCCATGGAAGAGATTGGAATTCAATTATTTAGATGGTTGAGTGAATACTTTTGGCAATATAGTGTATGTCAGTCATACAACAAATATTTGTTAACATGTCTAGATCTGAAGATTTAAATCAAACTTTGCTGGGTTCGGGTAAGCAAGCATTGGAAAATGATATTTGAATGAAGGCAGCCTTGATCTCTTTGATTCTGTAAATATGCAATTATCAGTATTTTCAGTATAAAATTAATAGAAACACTGTTAGAAGTAGAACTTGCAAAGCCTTCCTAAGAAATAAAGGGAATTGTTTTTTCTTTTAAAAAACTTGATACACAACTATAAAGCACATTCTTTAGATCTTCTGTCATTCTAATCATTGTCCCTCAGAACTGGACTTGGACATGCAGTTGACTTGCACCACCATCCACTTGCTGTGTAAGATTTTCCAGATTCCCAGAGAAGAAAATGTTTCATTTTGTCACAGAGAATTTCCTCATTTTTCTGAGCCATTAGGGACGAGTAACGGCGACACAATGCTGTAGAGTATTATTTATTTACATCTGAGACAAACAGTCTGAAAATCCCAAGGCACAGCAAAAGATGTCATGTCATTATGTGTTGTGTCTGTGGTAGCGCGTGTGTAAGCTTAATTTAGCAGCAAGCCTCTAGATATTTGAGGTAAAGCACAAACAGAGCCAACGTTAAATTGGGTTATTTGTTAAAAGTATGAGGGAGGGAAACCAGAATAAACTTTACAGACACGTTCAGGAAACACTCATCACAGTGGAGGTGACAGGTGTTTTGAATAAATACAGTAAAAATGTAATTACAGGAATGAATTAATGAAGTTCATTGCGCACAACTGGTCAAACGCTCGCCCAAAAAAATGTTAGAGTAGCAATATTTTAATCCACAGTTTGAGTTTTTGCTTGTGAAAGTGATCGTGTGTTCCCAGGAGCCTGCTCTGTCTGTCAGACAGAATTTGCTGACCAGGCGGCTCCACAAGGGCAGAGCGAGGATCACACACACACACTCACTCACCCACCGATCAGCGCGCATATACACGCACACATGCAGTCTTAAGGCAAACATATGCCCCTTTTCAACGCCATATGTGTGCAGGCCTCTGCTGTTTGGAAGCAGCTAATTCATACAGCTCCATGAGAACGTACTTTACATTACATTTAAACCCTGAGGCCATGTTACAATGCTGTCTCAGTTAGGCAAGTGATAAATCAAAGTTACAACTCAGATAACCCTTCCCCTTCTTTCCGTTTGGATTTGAAATAGACTCTTTTGCTGGTTTGCTCTGACTGAAATCAAGAGCCTTTCTTTGTCTCTCTCCCTGCAGGAGACACGACTGGCTCTTGTGGTGACCCTGGCATTCCCTCCCATGGCTCAAGGGAGCAAACCGATTTCAAGATCCGCTCCAAGGTCTACTTTACCTGCTCCGAGGGCTACGATCTCATCGGTTCCTCGGAGAGGATGTGCTTCCCTAACGGCACCTGGTCCGGCACGCAGCCCTTCTGTAAACGTAGGATGATCCTTTGACTTGATCTCGGCTTATCCTAACCAAGCTCCTTGACAGCTGATTGTCACAGAGCTGAAACTGACCGAGAAGGCTTGCACTCTCTCTCTCTCTCTCTTTCTCTCTCTCTCTCTCTCACCCTATCGTCTTCCCCACAGCTGTCCAGTGCGGTAACCCTGGCACCCCCAGTAATGGACGAGTATTTCGTCTGGATGGAACGACATTTTCTCACTCTGTCATCTACTCGTGCATGGATGGCTACCTGCTCACTGGTGCCACCACCAGGCTGTGTCAGGCCAATGGGACTTGGTCCGGAGCACAGCCCAACTGTACCAGTAAGTTATGAAATTTAAAAGAAATTAGATAAAATAAAATCTTTTTCTGTTTTTACGTGAAATATGACCACATAGTGATCATTGCTGCATGTTTACAGTGCACTTGCTTGCATAAATGTACGTGCAACATCTAAAAGTGGACTTCCTTCAGAGTGGGAGGCCTCACTAAGACAACTCTAGTATTATTCCACATTATCCAACTTCCATTGACATTTCTGACTTTAATGCACTATACCCAAAGAAATAATAAGCTTTAAAATGTCCGCCAAAAAGGGACAAAGCCACGGAAATGCTGAGAAAACCAAATTCATAAATGTATAGGCTCCTGGAAGGAATAAAAGTTTATAAGAATACCTGACTTACAGGAAATGGCTTTTACAGTAGATTACAGCACATCTATTAACGGGCATGACAGTGTCTGGGTGGGTTTAAAAGCAGTTAAACTGCCTATTAGACTATGAAGGACAGTGCCTTAAAAGTACAGTCAGGGGAATCCTAATGCCCCTTAAAAGAGTCCCAGGACAACCTCAGCCACTTTTAATATCGCTGTTGTTTCATTCATGAGGAATGAGCACCGTAAAGGAATGAGATCATAGTTCAATCAGGGCTCCTTCGTCTACTGTAGTCTTCACATAAATCAACTTACACATTAGGAGTTACAGTATGCTAAAAAACATAAAGACATAAAACTTTCAAATGACATTTTTTCAAGTTTCTTTTATATGGCTCATCAGGCTGACAGTGAAAGAAAAGCTGCATCCTTTTCTCCCTTACCTTACATGTCCTCCTTCTCTTATTCTCATCACTTGCCTTTCATTTTCCTTCGTTATCTTCTGCATTATCTGCCGAAAAATGCGCTGATAACGAAGTAATTTGATGGAAAAAAAAAAAATTAATTCCGGTTATCTTAACGCCGCAGTGTGACCTGCAAACTAATCTCTACGTTCACCCCATTCTGTCCACTCCAATCTCACTTGTCCACCTCCAAAGTGATAAACTGCGGAGATCCAGGTGTGCCAGCTAATGGCCTTCGCTACGGAGAGGACTTCACCATTGGTCAGAACATCTCCTTCCAGTGCCAGCCTGGATACAGGATGGAGGAGGATGGATCACCTGTGAGGATGTGCACCCAAAATGGGACCTGGAGCGGGAACATGCCTTTATGCACAGGTACAGAGTTGTACATCAACCAAAAAAGAAGAAAAAGAGCTGGAATGTTTAGATATGATATGATGGATGAGTGCAGACATTTGTTGCCTTGCTGTCTTTATTTAGCACAGGGCACAGGTTATTTTATATACTGCTTCTTTCCACGTTATTTGTTATAGAAAGTTCCCCATGTGAACCTTTAGTACAACAGAATATCATATTCATACCAGGACTTTAAATACAACTTAACTTTGCTTTATCAGGACAGATTCTCGCCACTTGACTCTTTAGCCTTTCGAATGAAAAACATGAAGCGCAAACAAATCAACGGTGTCTCCACCACTGCAGCTGTTAACGTACCATAATCATGATAAACGATGTAAACTGAGCTGAATTTAAATATTTGGATGTGATTGTCTCGCAGTTACTGGTAAATTGTCATTGCAATGAAATTACAAGCCAATTTCCAAATCAATGGTTGGCATCAATTATGCAATCAAGCGATCTCATTCTCCTCAGTGGATTTATAGGACAGGAACGCTGAGTGCAGCAGTAGCATCACTTGCAGCTGCTAAAAACAGGACCTTTTTTAAACAATCTCTTTCCGTCCCCATCTCTCTCTCTCTCCTAGCGGTGACTTGCTCAGCTCCCCCTGGCATCAGTAATGGGGTACTGCAGGGCAGTGACTTTGAATGGGGCAGCAGCGTGAGTTACAGTTGCTCACCTGGATACGAGCTCTCGTTCCCCGCCGTGCTGACCTGTGTGGCCAATGGCACCTGGAGCGGCATGCTCCCGCAGTGCTTACGTAAGCATACATATACACACCCACGCATACACATTTAACAAGAACATAACATCACAACAACCAATCACATTTGGAAGCAAAATCTACATTTGTCCTTGACAAAAGCGAGCACTCGTCAGCATTTTCTCAGCACCACAACTGAAATGGAAGTTTGTGTGTTTGATTATGTCTCTGTGTTTGCAGCCAAGTTTTGCGGCGACCCAGGTACTCTAATCGGAGGTTTCAGAGAGGGACGAAGTTTCATCTATCAATCAGAGGTGTCCTTCAGCTGCGCTCCACCTCTCATGCTGGTCGGCACGGCGACCCGACTCTGTGAAAGTGACGGTACCTGGAGTGGAACACAGCCACGATGCATCGGTAACGTTATTCACACGCCTTCTCTTGTCAGCTGTGGAAATCATAACAGTAATGTTACATATGATACATACACCGATCTGCCACAACATTAAAACCACTGACAGGTGAAGTAAATAACATTGGCCTTCTCGTGACAATACAGTGTTCAGTTGGGAAACTTTTAGACCTGCCATTTGTGTGGATGTTACTTAGGAACAACTCAAAAAAGAACAGCACAAGGTGTTGACCTGGCCTCCAAATTCATTAGATCCCAAACTAACCGAGTATCTGTGAGATGCACTGGAACAATCCTGATCCACAGAGGCCCCTCCCCTCAACCCATAGCACCCAAAGCTCCCCACTAACAGCACCGCAGGACACCCTCAGAAGGCCTATGTCCATCCTCTGATAACCCACAACTGTTTTGGAGGCGCAAGGGAGACTTAAACAACATCAGTCATAATGTTATGCCTGATAGATGTACAGATCTACTAGTCATGAGGTTTCCAGAAGCTTGTGAGAATAGCAGATCACGATCATTATTTTTGATTCAGAAAGGCCTTGACAGTTATTCAAACTTGAGAACTTTACACCATTGTGTCCATCAGAACTGGGTAACACTTGAGCTTCTCCACCAAAACTATCTTTTTAATTGACATGTTACAGAAATACCAGAATATCAATTTTAATCAAACTTGTTAGAGAATAACTAAAGCTCATCAGACACTGGCTTCATTTAAATGGGTAATATCTCTGGATCTGACTGATTTCACTCCAACGTAATTGTTCACAAGGATGTCAAAATAAAATAATCGCCTAAAGAATGTATTTATTCCAGGTAGAATGAAATGATCAGATACCCATCCACTCCTGTCAGTCTTCTGATCAGGCCAGTCCAGTTTGATTGAGGTGGGTACGTTAGATTATTAGCGCCACGCTTCCAATTTACTACTTTTACGTTGGTCAATACCTAAAAAAAAGTCGCGAAATTCAATACCAAGCCTCACAGATCTTAGTCTGACAACTTAAAGTAAGTCAAAACACAGACACCGCAGTTCTTAATGAGTTTCTAACTTTCCACAAAAAGTTTCTGAGTATTTACCACGGCCAACCGTCTCTGTCCGACTTCAGCTTCAGAATACAGTATAAATGTTTTAACTTTCACCAAAAATCAATTTAACAGACTTTACTGATTGTGTTTTCTTTTTTTTAAACACATCCTGACTATATCACCACTTGTTTATCCTCATATGTGCTGGAGCATAGCTTCAGGCGGAGGTCTCTAACTCACATCAGAGTTAATATTAAAAGGCAGCACTGGTCGAATAGATGTAGAGATATCTCAAGAGGTCATTCTAGTAAAGTAAGTATCTTCTTTAAGCAGTGCTACGGCCTACGTGATTTCTTGTGATTTATAATGAGATACCCAGAAAATGTAGTTTAGATTTTTATGTGTTTACTGCCCCGATGGAAGATGAGTCATATTATTTGGTTTATGCTACCCTCTCCCTTTCTTATCACCGCTCTGTGAGCCCGGTCCAGTGTTTGTACTTAATGATCACAGCAATTAACGAGCCATCGTTACGGAGTTGACAGCTACATTTCAGCAACCCCCCCTCCCTCCCCGTTGGTTTGCTGTGCTGTGCAACTTCTGTAAAAGTTGGAAGTTGTGTAGACTTATTGGAATAATAATGAATAGTGACTGGAAGCTCATCTGAGACGGTCTTGTTAATGAAAAGGCGGTGTAAAGAGGACAAGCCGTAGAGGACTGCTCATATGTAAGAGAATTTCCAAATTTAAAACCCTTCCTAATAAAACGTCTCCTTTTTGTTAAATAGCATCAATATCTTAGATGTTGTTTGGAAATTTAGATAAATTAAATATTAATACTTTTGAAAACGTTATTTCCACAGTCTTAGCTTCTAGTAATTGTCCCTGCTCCTTTCCAGTTGACCAGTTCATCAGTTGCACAAATGACCGTCACAAACAAACAGCAGAAAGGGCCTGGAAGGTCATACACTGGTTTCACGTTTAGCATTTGATCTGATGAATGGAATGTGCAAAGAAAAAAAAACAACATGAATAAAATAACCCATGTATGTTAATATAAGTGTTCAGATTTGAAAGATGGTGCCCTCTGGTGGTTTAACTCCTGGCTGATCCAAAAGTGTGCAAAGAGGTGGAGCATGGCCGCCAGCTAGCAACCTGTGATGGCCACCGCCTGTCACTCAATGGTCCTTAATTATTTATGAATGCAAGCCTTAATACAATTTAAGTGAGTGAGGTCGATAGAAATGTACCCTGGGCAGTTGTCGTGAATGCAGAATCAAGCCACTGACACTGATTTGGTTCCAGGACGTGAACATGTTTATCTGTACTGTGAAGCTGGGCGTTGTAACGCGGAGGTCTATGGGGTATGACTCGCTTTTGGAGCCAGCCTCAAGTGGCCATTTGAGGAACAGCAGTTTTTGGCACTTTGGCATTGGCTTTGTTGGTTTTTTCTGCCCTGGAGGTTGCTGCTTGTTTGTTCCTCAGCAGTCGTGCCTTGGAAAACAGTGGCCCACCAGCTGGAGTGGCAGCAGACTGTCACTAGCACCACAGACACGATTCTGCCAGTGGATCATGGAGTTTATCCACTCTACTGTTTGTAGTCGTGTGACTACCAAGGCTGTACAGCTAAACATTCATTACTATAGGAAAGGTTTGCTGCTCTGTACTATTAGTGAAAGAAATGTTCAGAATAGTGTCATCACGCTTTCCTTCTCAGACGATATAAGGAAATATGTGAATATACTCCGATCAGGCATAATATTATGACCTCCTTATGATCCTGATATTGTGTAGGTCCCCCTCGTGCCTCCAAAAGAGTTTTGACTCATCAGAGAATGGACATGGGCCCTTTGTGAAGTAATGCTATGGGTTGAGGGGATGAGTTGTGGATCAGACCTTGTTCCAGTTCGTCCCACAAATTCTTGATCAGTTTGGGATCTAGTGAATCTGGAGGCCAGGTCAACACCTTGTGCTGTTTTTCAGTTATTCCTATACCGTTTTTGTGGGTGCTGCTATCAAGGAGTGTCATTGCTATGGGGCGTGTTGCCTGGTCTGGTCTAGATGGGTGCTACATGTCTAGGTAACGTCCGCATGAATGGCAGGTCCAAAAGTTTCCCAGTAGAACATTGAATTGTCACAAGATGGTCAATGTTATTCACTTCTCCTGCCAGTGGTCTTAATGTTGTGGCTGATTGGTGTATAATGTCATATATATGATACATTTGAATTCATTCCGTCTGTGAGGAAGGTTGCCAGCCCTCTAATTTCCTCTAGCAATAGGTCAGCAATGTCTGAAATCTTGGCGTCTGTGAGAAGCCCTCCTTAGAATTTACAGTGAAAGCGCTCGCTCATAAGTGAGACCACACCCCGTACATGCTGTAACTTACAGTATTTAGTAGAAGGCTTCCAGGAGCAGGCGTGCACGGCGAGCTTCAAACAAGCTGCCGCTATCCGAGGATTAAGGAGAAAATGAGCAGGGATATTCAGCGCACATTACAAATGGGTCCCGCTGGGTCAATTCACCACCACATGTGATGTTTAGAGCACCACTTCACATGTCTGATTCAGAGCAGGTGCTGAAACATCAAGTGCGGCGGAGAATTGAAATAAATGAGAGCTTCTCCGGTGCCAGCACACACCTGACTTTGTCTTCCTCGGTAGTACTCGATAAGCCATATATCCAGGACTTTCGCAGCTGCTATAAAGTCGAATTTTCCTTGTGAAATAGATCTAAAAATAGACCCGTGCCTGCGAAGTGTTTCTCTGCCAATGTAAGGACTCAATCTATACGTGCTGAGAAAGAAGCAGCTAAAGGTTTCTGTTCTACACCTTGAGGCTGAAACTGTCACACACGCATAAAGTGACTGTCAGTGCTGCTTTTCTTCTGTGATCGGAGCGAACCGAGATTAGAGCGTGTGTGTGTGTGTTTGGGTGATTTATTAGAGTGTGATTGCAGCTGTATGTTAGTGTGTGATGTGTATTAATATATGGCTGAAACAGAATGAGTTTTGAGCTAAAGCAGGCTGCTCTTTAAGTAAGACGGACGAGAGGAGGGGAGGGGTGGGGTGGCGGGGGGTGGGCAGATGGAGATATAGTGACATGGAAAGACAGGAAAGAGAGGAAAAGAGCGCTTATAAAGAGAGGGGGGGGAGGTAGAAGGAGACAACGGTGGGAGAAAGAGAGGGCAGATGGAGAGGTACACGAAGAGAGGGAGAGAGAGGTGGAGAGTGAATCTGTCATTTCGGAAGCTGTATTGAATCGAGCTCTGCGTCAGGATGTGCTCTACATGCTGATGACCCTTCCACACAAACACGCGCACTCTCTCCCGCACACACGCCCGGAGAAGACCCCCCCCCCCCCCAACCCTTCGTTTTCTGACAACGCACTACTGCCCCCTGCTGTCCTGGTGGCATACGTAAGCCACTGTTACCATGACAACAGAGGAGAGGAAAGGAGACTTGAGAGAGAGAGAGGATGTATAATGCTGCTGCTAATTTATCTTTCTCCTAGATTGTGTGTGTAATTACTTTCACTCTTGCGCTGTTTCTTTCAGAACCGACCAAAACCAGCTGTGATAACCCAGGAACGCCGCGCTATGGCTCTTTAAATCGCACCTACGGCTTCAAGGTAAAGTATCTGCACTGCCCAACTCCTTCTTACGCAAGAAGTTTGGTTAGTTATGTAGGAACTGTTGTTGGGGTTCATCGAAAATAAGGCATCTAAACACAGCGCCGTGCAGAAGTTTGAGGCACTTTAACATTCTTATCCATCATGCCGTTCCATCAGGGCGACATCTGCTCGGTCTCGAATCCATTCTGCAGCCCGACAATGACTCCAAATATGCAGCCGGAGTCATAAAGACCTACAATTTTCAGCCACTAGAAGAACAAGAAGTCCTGTAGCAGATGGCCTCCTCAGAGCCCTGATCTCAGCATTATGGAGTCAGTGTGGGATTACACGGAGAGACAGAGGCAGCTGAAAGCCTCAACCCACACGAGAACGGCTGCGAGGTTCTCCAGGATACCAGAAACTACCTGCCTTCCAAGTAGCTCCAAAAAGTTTCTACAAGCGTCCAAATATTAATCTGACTTAATTGTTTCCGTTTACTGCCCTTAACTGTGAATTAACTGGTACATAAAAAGTGCTCGAGGCATTATTTTTGCAGCGTTGTCATTTTCTATTTAGTGCCTAAAACTAGAGCTCTGGAAAATAGCTTTCTCCGCACAGATTTTTACTGTCTAAATAAATAACTGAGTAATGGGCAAGCTATGTGGCAGATTCAAATTGTTTACTTTACCCCTGTTGCACAGAATGGCCTTTTACAACCAGACTAACTGCTACATGCAACTATGAAACATCACCCGTACGTGTCACAATCTCTTTTGGTTGATAAATATTATGTTATTGCCTCATGGCAAATGTTATTAGAAAGCACAGTGCTCCTTTTTAAGTTAGATTCAGGGTGTTTATCTCTTTTCTGATAGTCACCAGTGTAGAGCAGACAGAGGGAATAGTGTGCAACAAATCCATTCTCAGATATATGTTGTGTTTACACTGTTAGGATATTAAAGCCCTAGGCAATCAATCAAAAGTGATCATACCTCCGTTTTCAGTTCCTCCTCTTACCAGAATACAGTAAACAAAACTCATGATAGTGCAGGTATGTTGCTTGTGTCTAGTCTTGCAACAAACCTACACGCTGCACCCAGGAAAAAACAAAAACAACCCTCCACTGATCTGATTTAATCATTTGACTCAATTTGCTCATATTACAGTAGTTCAGCTGAACTTTGCAGTGCGTTTGTGCAGAGAACAGGCAGTGTGGATATTTATGTATTTATTTTCTGCTCTTTTGGGTGAATCATGTGAACTAGGGGGAGCGGCACAGTGGTGTGGCGGTTAGCACTGATTCCTTCTGGTTGGCCACTCCGGCTTCTCCCACTGTCCAAAGACATGCTCGTTAGGTTCACTGGTGATTCTGAGTTGGCCGTAGGTGTGCATGTAAGCGTGAATGGTTGTTTTGTCTCTCTGTGTTAGCCCTGTGATAGACTTTCAGGGTGTCCCCCGCCTCGCCCATTGACAGCAGGGTAGGGTCTAGCCCACCTGCTACTCTCCAGAGGACAAACAGTTACAGAAAATGAATGAATGAATGTTAAGAGTTTGAATCTTATTTAAAATAAGAGTAAAGAACATATGAACATGAAGTTCCTCTGTAGCTGCTTACACTCATCTATGAGCAAATAAAACTCTATTCCTCACCGTCGTCTGTCTCTGTGCACAGGTGGGCAGTGTGGTGTCATTTCAGTGCCAGCCAGGTCATTTGATTCAGGGATCCTCGTCTAGAACCTGCCAGCCTGACCTGACATGGAGTGGGACACAACCCGAGTGCATACGTACGGAACATACATCTTTAATACTATTGTATTATTATACTGTCTGCTCAGTCGTCCGTCCTGGCTGTCTATCAGACTTACACTCGACTAAACAGTATATCTCTCTCCACCCTCCAGCCCATGCCTGTAAGCAGCCGGAGAGCCCACTCCATGTGGACGTGGTGGGGATGGATTTGCCCGGGTTTGGCTACACCTTGGTGTACAGCTGTCAGCATGGCTACTTCCTGGCGGGAGGTTCTGAACACAGAGTCTGCAAGAGCGACGGCACTTGGACTGGGAAGATGCCTATATGTCGAGGTGAGTGGTTTACACAAGATACGGAGACCTCGTGTAGTGTTACATCTACGTCCTGGGCAGTTTAGCTTGAGTGAGGAGCGGTTGAATGCTCCGACACACGGTCCGCTCACACACTGGGACAGACTGGCCATCTGGAGCAGCGGGATAGTTCCTGGTGGCGAGCTCAACCTGTGGGCTGGTGGTGAGTCTGGCAGATCCAGTACAGAAAAAAAAAATCCTGTGGTGTTTTGTCTGCTCGCTAGATTGGATAGCCAGGACCATACAGGTGAGGTCACGAGTTCACTTCATGAGTCAATGTTTCCCTCGACAAGTTCACATAAAGTGACATTTTATTTTATTGTCACAAGCGGTGTCTGTGACCTGGACACCTGGATACAGATTTACACTTAATATATATAAAGGTTAAAATCTGGAGCCACTGAAGCCACAGATATTTTTAGTAACATGCATGTTCCCACCTGTTAAATCCCAGCTTTACTAAAATTGCACTTAAATATCCTAAAAAATAACATTAGTAGTTATAATATAATAAGGACTAGATTTATGTGTTATGAGTAAAGCTGGTTGTGTTGTATGCGTGGTTTCTTGTCCTTATGTTAGTTTTCTGTTGTTTTGTAATGTTCTGTATAGTTCAGCTCATACAGACATTGACCATCATGTGCTACCTGAATACTTACCATTACCACCGACCTTAAAAAGCCAAAACAACCTCTTTTCACCGTGTGTCACAAAGTCTATGATTGAATTATAGATTTTTAAATGTCTATATTTTGGCTGAAGTACATCCCCGAAGTTACAGACAAATCAATCTCGCTAAGCTCCATTTAGGAGGTGCACTCAGTTTTTGATTGCTATCGGAGAAACCTCCATCTATTCTACGGCAAAAGCTAAGTTGTAGATTCCCCAGGGTGTGCATTCGATGACAATTTGTGCTCTCCAGAAGTGACCCAGTGTTACGTGTTTCTTATTTCTTTGGTCTTATTCACCGGGAGACAGAGGAAGGTCCCTTTGCGCAAAGAAAAACTGCGAGCTCCCTTTTTTTGAAATCATTACCAAGGCTGCCACCCCGTTGACCTGAAATAGTCTTTAAAATTGGAGCGCTCTCTGATCCAGTTTGGGGTTCTAGGACAGACTCTCAGTCCCCTGCTTACCTTAACTTGTTGGCAACAATGGCTGCGTCTTGTGTTGATGAGAGAGGCTGTCCTGAACGGTCGGTGCCTTACGGCTGCTCTGAAAAGCATCTGATTTGTACCAGTTTTCTCACTGTTTTCTGTTTTGGTACTGGTTTTACCCTTTTCAACACACTTGTCAGTCATTATGTGCATGTATGACTAAGACTGACTGCCGCTGCGTTTTAGCTTCAAATTTAACACGATGAAATTATATTTTCAAACTGTGTCCCTCCAGTTCTGCTCATGACTTTTCCCTCTGCCTCTGTTCCCCTTGCATGTGCGTAGCTGGAGAGAAGAAGAAACCTGTGAAGCCCATAACAGGAACTCCCAGCCCCAAACTAAACGGTCAGTTCTACCACAGTCTCCTCTAGTCCAGGCTGATGCAGCCCCATCATTCCTTCACTGCTCCTGACCTTCCTCATCTATTCTGTTTCAGACTGGTTTAGTCTGCGCTTCAATAAATTCTGCCCTGCTTGCTTCCCCTCTCCTCCTCAGTGTTGTTCTTCTTGTTTCCTGTCGATTGCATTCTGCTGTACCCCTTTCTATTGTACTTGTAAATAATTTATTTTTCCTCAGAAAGATAAATTAACCTCTGTGATGTTTTCTCTCTTCTGCGCTACAGTTTTGTTCATTTCTCTAGTTTTCAGCTGTTGTGAGCTGTCTTATATTGTTGAAGTTGCACATGAAGTAGACACGGCATTGCAAGTTCTTGGGCCTACTGAAGCGAGAAGTAGCCCTGCAATCTGCTAAAAGATTCTGCATAAACCCACATAGGAGATCTTTCTGCTTACTGCTATGCACAGTGACAAGATACTACAAATACATGACAATTTGAAACTAATTAGTTTACATATTTACTTATTTGCGTTTCTGTGCACAGGATTTTAAATAACTTTGCAACAAACTGCACAACGCCTGTGTCTTGAGTAAAACAGCAAATGATAAACGCCAGCCACTTTAGCCTTGGCTTCTTTGTATGCATATGTTGATAATGCTAATTAATGTTTCTAAGGGTGCGACTTATCTTAATCTAACTTCCATCCTGTCCTCTTCTAGTCCCAGATGATGTCTTCGCTCCTAACTACATATGGAAGGGTTCCTATAATTACCGTGGGAGGAAGCAGCCGATGACGCTGAGCATCACCAGCTTCAACTCCACTACGGGCAGAGTCAACGTTACCCTTAGCAACGGCAACATGGAGCTTCTCCTGTCAGGCATGTAACATTATGGTTAAATATAGAGTTCAGAGAGTACGGCCTATAGCTGTAGCCGAGGAAGAAAAGAAAGGGGTGTCGTGATAACATGGTGCGGTACAGCGCTACATGGCGCCTTTTTGATCCATTAATAAAACTGTGTGTGAACGCTCACATGTTGAAGGAGCAGTTTTGGGGATTTAGTGGCATCTAGTGGTGAGGGGGCAGATTACAACCAAAAAGAACTCTCTCTTGCAGCTCTTTATCTGAGCATGCAGGAGAACAAAAAGTGGACACCACCACTTGCATGTAAGATATTTTTGTCCTTTCTTGGCTACTGTACAAACGGTGCAAAATGTCGGGCTCCGTGGAACACAGGCTGCTTTCTGATAAAATATCCCTTAAACCCTGCACACTGCTCTTTTAACTTTAATATGGTGCCCCTGCTATAAACACTCTTAATAGGAGCACTTTATCATTTGTGCTGCTTCCTAATGGTGGATTACTGGTGTCTGCATTTCACTCCCTTCTTGGGGCTACCATGCTTCTTCTTCTTCTTCTTAATGCTGTTATTGTATTTCCAACCTAAAACTCCCACACACATACACTCACGCGCATACCTCCCAGGGTCCTACAACGGCGTCAGCAGGGGGTTAAGACCCTATTAAAACACAAATCCTGCTGAAGCTAGAATTGGTTCCTGAAGGAGCAGAGAGCACAAACACCATATCACAAAACCAGGCCGCTATCAGACTTTTAACATCCGTCTTCTGGCTTTAAGGAGCGGCTTTAGATCAATAACAGCTAAAGCTGCATTCGCACAGTCACAGAAAGGCCAGTCCCCAGCTGCATAAAACTTGCATGTTTTTCTTTTTAAGATGAGTTTTTTTATTTTTTTATTTTTTTATCCAAAGTGATGCTGTTAGGGGAGAAGTTCAACATTTTGGGATTTAAACAGTGCGTGTTTCGTCTCTGTCAATGCTATGTCTGTACAATAAGTCAACATGTCTTCAGACTAGCTTAGCATAAAAATCCAAAGCCTATCAAAGCTGCCTTACTGCAGGTTCAAATTGGACATGACATCTTTCATTGCCTCAGGGAACAAAATAAATAAATAAACGCATGCTGAAGGATGTGTTTATTCTGTCCTTTCCTAGGAGTCTACAAGGCCTCAGAAGCCAGACTGTTGCTGCTGATGTACCAGGTGAACTACGTGAACCAGGGAACCCAGCTGAAAGATTCGGCTATCTCCCCAGCCAAGATCATAGACGACTCCTGGACCATGGACGGATTTGTAAGTTTAAAAACTAAGTTAGAATAAAAAACTAAGTTAGAATAAAAAACTAAGTTAGAATAGCAGTGGTTAAAAGGAAATGCCACATGAGGGATGGCTTTTACTGTGTTTAATCAAAAACAGAAGACAAAGTCCACTTTACTACAGTGCCATGATTTTTAGTAAACAAATAAAAGGGCAAATTTCAGAGTGAAATATTTTGCTGCGCCGTAATCAGATTGCGGTAGGCTAAATAAACACTGCATTTGTCATATTAATAATCAAATCAAGCTAAATAAGGATTTTGGTGAAACCCTTGTATAAATATTAATCAGGATGTGTCTTACCATGTCCCCCTCTGTCCTCTTCATTTCTCTCTTTTCTTCGTCCTCTAGGTATCGGCAGAGCCGGATGGTTCTAGTTACGTATTCCAGGGTTTTATTCAGGGAAAAGACTACGGACAGTTTGGACTGCAGAGACTGGGTAATTATCTCGTGGGTTTAGCAGCAGCGACAAATGGAAACAGAATGTCTTTCTTGTAAGTGGATTATAAATGACTACAAATAGTAAACTTCACCGATGGAGGAAGTGATCAGGCAGCCTCTGGTGAGTTTATGGCTCAAACGGACTCAGCTCAGCAGTGGATAAATTCTTGTCTAGAGAGCGAAAACAGCTCTCCAGACTTAAAAGGGCTGCTCTCCATCCACTTTCATCCGAGGATTACTGCCATCTACCATCTACAACTTCACAGAGTCACCTGCAAATGCTGAGAAGATAATTATCCAGGCTTTCGGGGGAATTAAAGGGCCAATTTAACTTAAACAGACGTGATTTCTTTAGATGCCTGCAACCGAGACATTACCGTGGGTAAACAGTGAGAAAGGAGTGTGGGGGGGCCGCTTTGAAGGGAAGGAGTGAGGAATGATTAAAATGTTTACTTTGATTCAGATTCAGGTGGAAAATTAATTTTGAAATTATACACACGGGCGGAGGACTTAAAAGGAAATGGTACATGAGATATGAAAAGAGAAGTGGGAGAAAGAGGGTGATGATGTGAATAGAGATTATTGAGCAGCGGTGGAAAGAAAACAAAAACCATTATTAAAGATTTTGTAACATGGAAGAGAAATCAGGATACAAGATAGTGGAGGAAATGTGGACCGTAGATAAAAGACACATTTCTCCCGTCTTGAGGGGACGTCCCTCTATCACAATTTACTGAAAGGAAATATGCAGAATGTTTTGAGGGTGGATGAACGTGAGACTTGCAAGCTCTGGAGATGGATACCTGTTTATGATAATGTCAAAAGCTGAAGATAGGAGTGGAAGACTGGGTTGAAGAGATGCAAAATATATATAAGATGGAGAGACTGACTTTTTCCCCTCTGACTGGAAATAGACAAATTCAATGGATTCTGGAAAACTTGGACGGGATATATGCTGCAGATTAGTCGGACTGAACAGGATTGAGTGGGCGGCTTTTGGGACAATCTGGTTTGATGCTAGTTTGAGGTGTTTGGGTTGACAGATAGCAGCTATTACAGGACGTCATTTCTGTCAATAACGAATATATTTCCGTTCTTCTATCTCATCACCATCTCACAGGTTTGAATATGTCGGAGAGTCACAATTCTCCGCCCCCCCAGCTTGGTACCAACAGCAGTTCTGTGGCTATCGCTATCCTGGTGCCTTTCTTCGCCCTAATCTTCACTGGCTTTGGCTTCTATCTCTACAAACAAAGGTATGCGCTGAAAGATAAATACAGAAAGAATATGTTCCTGTCATTGCATCACCTGCTTCACTTCTGTTCTCCATTACCGTCATTCACTTTAAGACTAATTTGTGAAAACAGTACCTGCCTCGGCGGGTTGATCGCTGAGGTGCTAACAGACACTTAAGTCGCTGTCTGCTGCAATCTGTGCTGCGAAACAGTTCTGTTTAGAAAGTGGCAAATTGGAATTTCTGGTTTAAACACAATTGACTGGTGTTAGCATTGTTAACAGATGCAAATGACGCCTGTTCTGATGTTAATGTCTACAAAAAGAGGCCTGCTGAAGGAATTAGTTTTGCATGAGCTGATTGGAATCTCGCTAGGCTTCCTAAAAAGCGCTCTCTCTAATCCTCCTTAGAGCCGGTTTACTATGCCTCTGAATCCCAAATCTGCACTCACTGTTGTCCACTGGCTACTCAGTTGTGTTGTGTATTAATAGACAATTAGAAGAGCTGAAATCTCTAACGGCGTATTTGCTTTTTGCCCCTTTCCTCTCTCAGAACCACACCAAAAACACAGTACACAGGCTGTTCAGTCCATGAAAACAACAACGGCCAGGCTGCCTTCGAGAACCCCATGTACAACACCAACGCCAAGGCTGTGGAGGGAAAGGCAGTCCGATTCGATCCGAATCTAAATACTGTCTGCACCATGGTCTGAGGATTGATCATCCTTCCTTGAACTTAATGACTCAGATGTCTAATGGGACCACAATTGGTGCGAGGCTGTGGAAGGGAGCGCCGTATGCTTCGACATCGTCAATACGCTGATTAGAAAAGACCTTCACTCGCAGTTCAGAGACGTACCCCCCCCTCCCCTCCTCCCACCACCGCCATCCACCCCCGGCAGAGGAAAGGCTCCTCGGCTCCAACCAAAACCCAGCGTCCGTCCTCTTCACCAACAGCAATTTGTGTCCGCAAATGAAATTCAAACAAATTGGAACACAAAAGGTCTGCTGCCCTTGACAGATGCAAACAGCCGGTGTAAACTAGGAGTGAGGCGGGATGTGGGGTGAAAAGAAAAAGAATGCGACTCAACAAAAAACTAAATGCTGGCTATTATCTGCCTCTAACCGTGAGGCTCAGCGGGTCAAGGATACTTTATAATTTGATTCTAAACCAGACGCAGCCATTACGCTTTGACCTCTCATTTAACCCCACTCACTGTCCGTAACACCGCTACTAATAAGTAAGCCATGACCCGCCTGTCAGCAGAACCCAGAGCCAAATTTTGTATTTCAAACAAAGCCGTGGAGATGAACACTGAGCTCTGCGTTCATCCTCGCCCGGAGAAAGAGAGCACACGTTATTGGTATTAGTGCTCCGGCCACGATTATTACGCATCGTGGAGGTAAACTGCACTGGGAGAAAAACAGAAAAACACCGAACAAAGCTGAATCACTATGGCTGCAGATGTGGAGATGTGACTTGAAGAAGATGTCGACACTGTGAAGCAAACTGTTTCTAATTATTTGGGCTCGACATTGACAGTAAAAAAAATAAAAAAATACACTGTCACCAGCAGATCATCGGTAAAAACGACTATTTCTAAAACGACCACGGATTACAACACCCTAACAACAAGACAGGACAAACTGTCTCCATGACAACCAGGGGCTGGCACTGTATTACCAGTCTCTTGTCTTTTTTCTAGGAGAACGGAAGCTAAGGTGGCTAATGCTAGCAGACAGTAGCAGAGGCTGCTTTGAAAGGAGACTCTTTCCTAAATGAAGGATCAGGTCAGCCCTGGAGAAGGAGTGTTAATCCTAACTGAACTGGGATTAGAGCAAAGCAAAACTAAAAGGAGTCTAAAGGGGAGCTAGCGCTAACGGATGAGAGACTGACTCATCTAATGGATAAACACTCCCTTCTCATCCACTTGAAGGAGACGGAGGCAGCTCCTAACTGAACTGGAAGTGGAGTAAAGGAGTCATTAAGAGGGAAGGTGAGATCTTAAAATCCTAACACAGCAAATCAGGACTGCCCGTCTTGACGCCCAATCATCTACTGAGGGGCGCCTGCCCTCCTTCTACATAATGAATCGGATCAGACAGAATACAGCCGAGAGGAATGATGTCCCTGATCCTGTGAGTTTAAGTGGATTTTGATCAGAAGGATGCTGAATGGATACAGAGGACTCTGGTGGACTAACAAAGAAAGAGACTTTGGGAAACAGAGAAAGCTCTGGCACTAAAGCACATTTTACAGGAACACTACCTGTCTAGAGGGGCTGGACCAACGCAGGGACAGAGAGCTTAGAGAGACGCGAGTGACAGAGGAGTGAATGACACACAGGAAATATGACAGGTACACGCTCTTTTTGGAAAGCCGGATAAAGACGGGTGGTGTTAAGACAAACAGTCACACAATGAGACAGACGGGTTCAAGCAAGACGAGCCGGGTCTTGCACTTTTTCCTGACTCCACAGACAGACAGACAGGTTTAAACGCAGATTAACAGGCTCACAGGGAGACAGACAGATAGACAGGAGACAGACACAAACTGATAGACAGGCTAAAAGAAAGACAAACAGGGTCCTAGCCCTACGATTGTGGACACGGTTCCACTGTTATTCTGCACTCTGGGAGTGCTTATCTTCTTTCTTTGTTATTGCTGCAGAATCTTCTGATCTGTAAATCTATTGCATATATATTCGGGAGCATTCACCACCTATATTTTTGTGCTATATATTTACCACAAGGGACGGGGCTGAAGGGAAAAGACAGATTATAGCAGAGTTTTTAGAAAAAAAGAAAGAAATATCCGAATAAAAGATATTCCAACTACGTGAATCCACAAACGGCATTTCAGTTCCTTTGTAACATGAAACTGGTTTTAGTTTGATCTCCTGTGTAAAGTTCCTCTCACCATCACTGTCTTTCCCAGTGAGGCAATCATGAGTGTCAGTGGTGTTGCTGTTGTCATTATTGTTGAGATGCAAGGTTTCCCAGCAACAATCATCATCCATCAAACGCTTTACCACGCATTTGTCACGGACGGCAGATGTCTAAAAAAAAAAAAAAAAAACCTCGCCGCTATCGTCGGCGCGGTGACCCAGACATCATTTTAATGACCGCCGCTGCTTTCTGACCTACGGTAATATGAGGCCACAGACATCTGCACATCAAAACTCTGCTCTAGTGTTGTTTTTATCCTCAGAGCGGAGATGTCAACAAACCCAGTGTAGTCACGGCAACACAGAAATCTCAGCTCTTAATGGAAGAAAATGGCTTATAGACGAAGGTCCCACATGTTTTGACCCATGTAGGAAATTTGTAATTGGCGTGAACGAATCTATGAATCATTTGATTTGGAAAAGCAGTTGCTTTGAGCAGTTTTTGACAGATATGTGAAGGTTCTCCATCATCCAGGTCATGGCACATCCCCAAAAACAAGACTGAAACAAGGGCTGGGTTTTATTGAAGCCGCCACTCGTACAAGTAGTTGAGAAGTTTTGGCGAAACATCTTCCAAGAAAACCCACGTTGAGTCGTCTCCGTTTCAGTTTTGCTTTTACTCGCTTTATTACTAAAATGATTCTGATTTAGCTACGAAGCTACTAAGACAAGGTTAGTACATTTTAAAAGTGCATCATCAAGTTCACCTCCAGGTCTTACTCCCACTACATCCTGATTTTGTTAAAGGGCGGTCTCACAAATCAACACTTTGAATATACTGAAGTGGCGCACACTATTCAAGTCTTTGATCTAAGGTTTAAAAAGGTTTGTGTGACCTTGTCAAGTGCACACTTGTGTGACTGGAGAGATTCAAATGACCCTCACACAGTCTTTTTTTTGTGTGTGTGTGTGTGTGCATTTCAAAAACTAAAACTGTCTTTGACATGAGCTGAGACTTGACAATTGAATAAACTCAAACTCAGTTGAATAAACTGAGAGGTTATATTTCAATTTGCTTTTGCTTTTTTTCCCCCTGCAAAAATCTATAGCCATACTATCTCAGCTTTGTTCCATGGCTCGTAGATATTTTTCAGATCCGATCTGCCACGATAAAAACTTTTACTGCGGGCTGTAGTTGCACATGTTATCAGCCTCTCTGATGGTTTGTGGGCACAGAAGATGGTCGCATAGCATTCAAATACTAATTATTTTAAGGCTACAGCCTGCAAAAAAAGAAAGAATAATCTGCACCAATATTACCGGTTCTTTACATAAAATCCATCGGTCATTGCTTTGCAGCTTTGGTGCCTGTTTAAAAAAAGAAAAAAGTGTTTTGGTTTGTTTTAAAGAGTGAATTGAGTGAGTTTTGGTCCCATACATGATCAATAGTTGTACTTTTTAATGAGTTTGTGTGTCAGGGTGAGCGAAAACATCTTAGTTTTGTTTGATGAACCCCTGCTGCTGTGACCACGGGCAACCAGGCGGCTGAAAACTCCTATTCAAGTCATTACTGATTTAAAAGCAACCGTAACTGCAGCTCCCCCAGTTTATCAGTGGCCCCCTCCACCCCGCATCGCTATGGTGACATTGTTTCTCCCTACAGATTGATTGTTGCTGCTGCTGCTGCTGCTGCTGTTGTCGTTGCTGTTGTCGTTGTTTTATCGGTATGAATCTGACACAGTGCCTACCAAAAACCATGGGACCCTCCCCTCCTGTCATCACACACACACACACACACACACAAACACACACCTGCCGCAGCAGCGACCCCCGCTCCCCTCCCGCCTCCTTCATCAGAGGTCATTTTTTTCTAAGCTTCAGTCTATTTTGCCACAAGCTTTTCCTACTGACTGACCGCAATAAGACCCCATGTGATTTGAAAGACTTAAAGCCGTTCCTGCCTGGGGACATTGGAAATATTCACCATTTGAGAAGAAAAAAAAGATGAAATATAGAATAAAAAAGTGTTTTGTACAGAAATATATTTTTATGATGAAATTATTTGTAAAATGTATGACTCTATTATGTAAATTTTCAATGCAATGTAAAATTAAAAAAGGCTAATTGCTTTTGTAATAAGTGTGTGTATTCCTTTTCTGTGTTTTTAATGACTTCCTGTGCACCGCTCACACCCGAGTACACCAGAGAACAATTAAATCAGAGAATGGAATGGAATCTAAAAATGCTTCAGGTGCAAATGTGATTGGACATCTAGTTTGGGAATGTCTTGCAGGCGAAAATACTGCAGGGACCAAGTGTATAGAAATATATTAACACAGTGTTGCTATCTCACCTTGAGCTGAACTCCCTAAACTTCTTCCATTCATTCGCTGTGGAAGTCCTTATCAGTGAGAATCCAGCTTTGCTTTCTGCTGCTGCTGCTGCTGCTGCACCTACTGGACCACTGCTCTGACTCTCTGCTAGAGAAGCAGGTAACAGGGAAAGGCGAATGCACAGATTTCACACATAACAGATATTACAAACCTTGGGGTTATAAACGAATGAATTACGCTTACCGGCATCCACTTTGTTGTAAATAGGAAGCAATATTTTCGGTCCAACATTGAATCGGGAATCAAACGGCACAGGTTAGCATGTGTGGGCAACTGCCCACGGGCCTCTGAAGATTTCATTCAGGGATGCACACAAATGAGAAGCACAGATAAAGCACTGTCAGAATAACAGATGCTGACCTGAAGAGACCTGAAGACATCGGCTGCTGGCCTAAAATGACGATGAAAGTTTTTCCTATTTTGTATGGCAACGCTTCTAGACTTTGCAGACCAGCTTAAATGCACAGCTTATTAAATCTACACAGTGTTGCCTCATTTTGTTGTACACGGGCTTACAAATGAAAGGACAAGTGGTCTACAAAGTCGTAATTTGTGGAGACAGCAACACTTAATATTCTAAGACTTAGCCATGCCAGTGTAAAAGCTGATAGATGCAACTTTATGACCACCTTCCTTATATCGTGTAGGTCTCCCTTGCTCTCCAAAACAGTTGTGTCTCATCAGAGAATGGACATGTGCTGTCCGAGGATGTCCTGTGGTGTTGTTAGTGGGCCCTTTGGGTCCTATGGGTTGAGGAGAGGGGCCTCTGTAGGTCATCACACAGATACTTGGTCAGTTTGGGATCTAGTGAATTTGGAGGCCAGGTCGACACCTTGTACTGTTTTTTTCTCAGTAACATCCACATGAATGACAGGTACAAAAGTTTCCCAGCAGAACATTGTATTGTCACAAGATGGTCAATGTTATTTACTTCATCTGTCAGTGGTTTTAATGTTGTGGCTGATCGGTATAATCAATTAGGAATGAAAGGAAGAGGCAGCTTATCTAAGCTTTTCTTGCTGCTGAACAGCATAATTTGGGCCTAGGCCTAATTAAACAAAATAAAATCTGTCCGTTTTGTTTACATGTATGTTTAATCACAGATATAGTTTAATATTATCAATAAAAGTTTGGTTCCCAATTTTCGTAATTTTTACAATGTGTGGTTCATCCTTGACCTCTGAAAAAGCTGAAGAGCAAACAGTTTCCGGGTTTTATAGTCTTCATGGACATCAGAGAAGGTCCTGGAAGTACCTACAAAGATGAAAAAGTTGTTTCTATTCACATTATTATTCAGGACAGCAGAGTATTAATATACCAAACATGCCAGAATTACGTTTTTAAGAATTAAGAATATAAGTTATATTCTCTGCTAAATCGACTGCAACAAAGACACTATAGAGATATGTAACTGATGAGACAACATAAATGAATTGGTGTATCTTCCGGCGGCCATTTTCGTTTGGTTGCCTGCACGATACAATTAATGTTCCAATAACACTGAGTATTTGGAAAGAAGAGGAGATGAGAGGAGACGAGCTATCTGAAAAGTCCTCGGGTTGTTTTAAAAACTTTCCATTGTAGCGACTCCTGGGAGGTTTTCTTTGCTTCGGGGGGAGACATTAAAAGTTGGACTGCGTCGAGGAGAAACTGCTAACATCAAAGGACTCCAGTGTCTTATCGATTCAACAGGTGAGTCAACGTTTGACAGAGTTTTCTGGAAAGAAATGTAGAGCTTGAGGCGCTTCAAGCGCTTTTAAGGCTGTTCTTGTTATCACACTAGTGAAGTAGTGGTTGTTGACTTAGTATAATTGTGGTGCTGTGTTGCTTTGTCTAAAGTTATTTATGCTGCTGATAGTCGCAGCTGTGACTGCAGTGCAACCTAACTATGTTTCAGGTAGACTATATATTCATATTTAAAATAAGTGTGGCCATTGAAAGAATGTTATCTATCTTATCAATTTCACATAAATAACAGATTTAATCTTAAATCATTAACACAAGCCTGGTTTAATCACATACGTTTTTAATGTATACCTCTTTATAGCAGATGAAAGTTTCTGACGAACACTTCAGTTGACTTGTATCATTTTTAATGCTTGTCTTTTAAACAATTTAAATTGGTAAATTATTTGAACTGCAGACACACACAAACCTTATAATGGACAAAGTTCAACTTCTGTTCATGACATTTAGTTTTGAGCAGAGACACATACAAAGTGCATAGATGATGACCCTGATATCAAGTTTGTTGATCCTGCACATCATCTTTGAATATTTGCTTGGTCCGTAATTGGAGAGTACATGAACATCTGTTTTTTTCTGTTTGATATTCTCATGTATGGATTTGGATTTGCCATATTTTTGTCCATACGCACTGCACTGCAAGACACACACTGGCACCTTTAAAATCATTTATGCTCTCAACAGTTTGGAGCTTTTTGGTTTTTTCCCCATTTGTTTGAGGTGAACCCAGATCTGTTCCTTGTGGCCAGTAATGGTATTGTGAGATGTTTGGATCTTGCATAGGACCAGTAGTTTAACATTCAGTGCTCTTTGCAGTGATGTTTTGCCTCATGTGGCCACTAGATGGTGCCAGCTGAACGCTGAATTTTCACCTTCATCCCTTCAGTGTAATGGATCTGCCACAAAAATGCAAAATCAGGCTTTGCCATCTTGCAGAAGCACATTTTGGTCTTAAAGCAGCCACAATGCAAAATGTTTAAAATCACTTTTTAGCAAGCATGACCTGGATTTTCAAGTGTTGTTTTGTTGTCCATAGTTTAGTTTTTGGAACTAATTGAAGTTTTGCCTGTGCCTGGATGAAGATCAACACTTTTCATGTCTCTTTTAGTCAGGACTAAATTACAGGAATATGCCCTATTTTCTGTGAGTAAACACAGATTTTTTTAAACTTATGATAATTAGAAACATCTTTGAAGAAATAAATTTAAAAAAAGATGTGTTTGATGTGTGCAGTTATATTTCTTCAGCCTTAGTGTGATCGGTAGATGCCAACCGACCTGTGAAACATCCCTCTGCCAGGAATGGCTGCCAATAGATGCTGCACTGTTACAGAACAATAGTGCATATATTCACTTATATGTGCTGTTAGGAAATGGACTAATTCCCTGCTCTACTAATGCATATTTTTAAGAAACAAAATAAGTGAAAACCAATATATCAAATCATATTCAGTTCAATCATAGAGAATTTTGAGTGCAGTTTATGAATCACATTTTGAATCACGTATTACATAAGACAAAACCCTGCTTGTGTTAAAGTGTCCCACCCTTACACTGTAGTAAACATGCTCTCAATTTCCTTTACTGCATTTACTTGTATTAGCCGCAGGAAACCAGTAGATGGCGCCAGCGGACTGATTATTATTCTTTCTCAGTTTGTGTCACTGCTTTGCCAGTGTTGTCAGTGTGGACATATAAAATAATGGCATTTGAAAAGCAACCAGAAGTTTGTGAATGTTGGTTTAGTTGTAAAAAGTTGTACTAATTCAAATCTTTTTTGTTATTATGCCAAATGTGTCACACACCTTGCAGCTCAGGGTGTGGAAGCGGTGACAAGGAATGAACGATTTCTTGAAAAAACTTGAGCCAGCAGAAATAAAATAGTTAAATATTTAACTTTTTCTAAGACCTTTGACAGAAACGGGTCTGTCTTCTCATTAAAATATTAATAATGAATAAAGAAAAAAAATTAACCTCCTTTTAACAGTAACACTGATCAGTACAACAAAGCATGTATGCGAATAATTAGAAATTGAAGCACAAAGGTTGCGTGCTATATTGTGTGATGTGTGCATTTGCGTTTTCACCAGCCGTGCGTCATCAGTAGATGGAGCTGGATGACCTTTAATACAGATCCTACTACCTCACAGATAGTGTTGCTAAACTTTAGCTCAGGTCTTGTAGATGAAGCACGTTTGATTTGGAGCAGCGTTCAGTTCTTAATCCTGAACGGAGAGAGACGTAAACAAAGCAGGAAATGCACAAATGTCTTATATTTTTTCTGCAAAGGAAGATGAGATTAGGGGAGAATATATAGATTGGATAAAGGATGTCTTTTAGACAAAGAGCTGACTAACCTTCTTTAAACCTTTTTAATTCTGCTCTCTCTGGTGGTGACACCGAGGGGACAGAGAGGAGCATCGAGGCCGCTGTGTGGCGGCCAAAGTGGGACGAGCTGAGACCGCAGGGTCTGTGGAAAAGGATAACGGTGCAGCGAAGCTCCTCCAGAAGTCCTTTTTTCACGTACGAAGCGCTTGCGTAGCCATGTGAGAGTAGAGGAGCGCGTGTCAAGAGGGTAATTGCAATGAAGCCAGAGACAGAGACCATAATTTGTCCCCACTGCTACGCTAATGGAGAGAAAAGGTCGTTTGGGACCGGGTTACAGATTTACAGGATATATTTGTACGTTTCTTTCTGTTGTTTTTTTTTTCTTGAAAAATTATGAATAAATTCCAAAGTACTAGTTAAAAAGACAAACACGCCTAGCTAATTTCATATTTTAACAGCTAATTTCATCATTTCTGAAATGCAGGCTACATAAAATCATGGATTTTACTGTATGACTGCGAAACATATTTGTCTTTTGTGCTTTTATTGTCTGCTGCAGTATCTTCCCTGTTTATCCCCGGGCTGTTCTTCTGTTTCTGTAGTTTTTCCTGCTCTTTCATGGAATCCCTGCTCTATTCTTTTGGTGCTTTGAGAAAATATACAGCTTCAGTAGTCAACACACACACACACACACACACACACACACACACACACACACACACACACACACACACACACACACACACACACACACACACACACACCATCCACATGCTTTTAAATTGCTGATATGTAAAATATAGGCAAGATATGTACAGATAAAAATTAGTTTTGAGACATTTGTTTTTTAAAAAAAGGCACAGATCTTAAAGAAATATTAGCTAAATTACGTTGAAACTCAAAATTTCACATTTAAATAATCTTGTCTAAATTGCTATTTTCTTATCCCCTCGTTTGAAAGCGGAGCCTCTAAACAGTTTCTTCTGCTTCCCGCAGTCTCCCTCCCGTGACCGAGAGCTTTCCCAGATTTCTCCAGCTCTCTCTGCCTTTTCGACCGCTCTCCCAATCAATCTGGGATTAGGCTTGATTACACGGACGCCCCTTTGGGACGCTTTATTTCAATGAATTAGTCGAGTGAATGAACAGAACTGCAACAGAACGGTATTTTGTACCAGCCACATAAATTATGCATAGTCTGTGGATATCAGCTAGCCTTGATCATCTTTTTTATGGTTGGAAATTCAGAGTGAGAGAAATTGTTAATTGCCAGCCTTGTCACATGTAATCTCGCTTGTGTTTGATATACAATAGGGATGCTGTCTATATGTTGGTTATTTATTCATGTTGTGATGGAGATGCTTGTGTGTGATGAAACGGAGACCTAGATAAAATGTTTTTTGTTTTTTTTCTGGTGTGTGGTGTTTTTTTGCTTGAATCATGGTGAACAAATAAGAAATGCAGCATAAATACATAGCTTTTTTTATTTTTTATCTATGTGTCTTTATTTAGTTCCATCGTTTCTCATTCCCTGTAAAGTGGTGCTGCATTTGTGAAGGTAGAAGAAGAAGAAGGGATCTTAAAACGAATCCCTTGTAATAAGCTTGATAATGAGTCTAAATGTGGTCTCATTGTAGCTGACCACACGGATAGGGTTCATGGCAGTGAGAGAGGACCAGCTTAGTTAACGAAGAAGAAGAATGCATTTTTTTTTTTTTTTTACTCCCCCACCACACGAAAAAGGAATTCACTCGGGGCGTAATTAAATTTACACACATTCCTGAGTTATTGTTAAATGCATATGAGCGTTGAGATGTGATTGGCAGGGTTCGCATAAATCTGGGCTCAGCGTGCCCCGAGAATCCGGTGAATCGGGAGGGCTCGAGATGCTTAAAAATGCTAATTTCATGCAACAATTTGCATATCGCAGTATTTAATGTGTCCTTGCCTAAAGAGGGTTTGTAGTAGCCAAAGAAAGGGGATTATGGGTAGACACCCACCCGTGTTTTGATCGCAGCACCATTGGTCAAGTCAGAGCTGTGTAAACAATGAGCTACTCAAGAGGCTTGATGGTGTGTTTAGGCAAACATGTACAGTGCCTTGAAGTGCTGTGACTAAATGCAAATTATCATTTGGCTTAGAGGCTTTTGCAATAATTTAATCCTGATCTGCTTTTGTCCTTGAGATGAGAAAAACCATGGAAAGGAGAAAGTTGTATTGTGTTTTGATTATTAGCCAAATTATCTGTATATAATCTATTTGTGATATTTCCCATAGATAGATAGATAGATAGATAGATACTATCCTTGGTCACAGCTACTTACTTCTCATCAGCAGAGGTAAAGAGAACTCAACCTACACTGGTTGCAGTGACCAATTGATTAGCATGACATGCTCAGCCATGTCCTACATCGAGAGGCTACAGCGTTAGATTAAATGCCGGCTAGATCCTCATCAGGAAGAGAGAGGAAAAAAAAAAAAGAAAAATCAATGGTTGTTGTTAAGGGCGAGTAGTGTCCGTCCAGAGGGGTGGGGGATGGAGGTCTGTAGAGTCACTTTACACGGTGTGTCCTGGGTTGTTTGCACGGTGGCGCCTGCGTGTATTGACCTGGATAGGAAGCCATGGGTAAGGGCCTGGGGGGAGAATTTGTCACCGTGGGTTCTCGGACTTGCCGATAATCGTACTTAACTGAGGCAGGACGCGTGTTTGTGTGTTTCTTTCACACTTGACATCTCAACTAAAGTCAAATGTGTGTGCTTTTATGTTGTTTTACACAATTAAATATGAGATTTAAAAGTATTAATTGTGTCCAAACTAATTTATAGTGATTTGCATTTTTTTGTGTGTAACTTATTTCCGGTGAAAGCAAATTTACCTTCCTACTTTAACCAGTTAATATGTTTAATGCAGACGTTTTACTTCACACAGATTTAATGTTTATTCATTAATATAAATAATTAGAGTTTCCAGGTATAAAATTATACATGACTTCTGCATGCAGTGCACGGCAGGACAGCTTAAACAATGAAGACACCAGATGTCTATTAATCTGGTCTGGAACAACATATATATCATCAGTTAATAGTGCAGGAGCACACCTATAATCTGAAGCTATATAGTGCAGCTAAGCATTACAAATATTGATTTAAATTTTGCACTCAGCTTTAGCACATTGAAAGACACCAACCATGTCAAGGACAACACTTTTACTCAATGGCTGCTCGCCTCGGAAATCAGCTCCATTGTCCTAGAGATTTTGAGAAATTGCAGAAAATTGCAGGGCATCCGCACTGAGAGCGGCTCAGATGAATCACTTCTTACTTTTCTGACTGATTGTGGGAGGTGCAGGAGGCTTTCACTGGTTCTACAGCGACCGCCCTCAAAGCTCACAAGGTTACTCTGAATCTCACCGTTCAGATTAGTCTAAAATGATCAATTAATAATTGCCATTATCCAGAGGAGACCAGTCTCAAATATGGTTTAGATGACACCAAGCAGTGTGCAACATTTTCTCTCTGATTCAGTCATGTTGTTTATTTATTTATTTATTTATTTATTTTTGTGTGTAAACGAGTTCTGAAATGGTATCATAACTTGTAGTAACATTCAAGTAGTGCAGAAAAGGTTTGCGTTGCCGACTTACCGAAGAAGAGCATGTAAGTCCTTTAAAAAAAAAAAAAAACTGATCCAATCATCTGTGAAATGCTTTTGGTTTGCCACCATTAACACCCGCAATGTAAGTAAAAGCCTGTTGAGTCCTAGCCGACCGCAGTGAGCAGAATGACAGCTACGGTCTGGCATGTAAAATATGAGGACAGTCTCCCACTGCTTCAGTGTTTTGAACACATAAGTCATGTGCAGTTGCTGCCCTGGTACTGCCTGTCATAATGTTGTGTCATTCCAGCAAGAAGACACAGCTAATTAGGTTGTACTAGTAAAATAATCAGTTTTTAGCTCCATGTTTATAAGGATGCAACTAGCAGTTTTTCTTTATAATCAATTAATCGGACAGTTGTGTTTGTTGTTATTTTTTTATATGTATTTCTTGGACTTTTAATATCCAGTTTTTCCTATCACATCAGAAAGAAAAATATAAATTAGTCATATTTAAAAAGATAGAAACAGCAGAAAATGTTTGCATTTTTGCTCCAAAAATGAAGTGGTGATTTGATTTATGGTTTAATAGCTCATCGTTGCAGCCATTCAATAGATTCACTATTCAACGGCTGCATTTACTTCACTTCATTTAGCGTTTTTTGACTTTGCCAAGCGGAACCGTTGTCCAGAGGACAAAATAAACTCCAAGCAGATCACGCCTACATTGACCACATGTTTGTGACACAAACTATTCTCGGCAGCTGAGAGCTGCAATGTTTGACTGAGACGGAGAAAAGTTAGCTTATTAAACTTAAGCCAACTTTGTTGACCTCTGAGATGGTGCAATCGATTCAGTGAGATTGTCAGATTTTCTTGGTCCACGTGTTCCTCTGGAATGCAGATGGTGTAATTCTCATTCACATCTGAAGTCATACGTGTAAAACTGAACAGGAAATTCTCAGTTGTTGATGCTATGCTGACACAAACTACAACATCAAGATGTTGTTGAGGAGTTGGTTCAGTCCAATGAATTGCAGTGCCTTTTTCTGGAATGACGTAGCATGTAAAGCAAAAAATGGACAACAGACGACTTTAGATATCAGCTGTAGGTTTCTATTTCTGTCAGTTCCCTGTGGGATGGATTGTTTGTCCAGTAAGTCCCTATAGGGTATGTGTCTCTTGATTAACATACTCCTTTTGTCATTTTATTCTACATGTTGTTGATCCTCCCCTATTCTATCCCCTGAGTCCTGCGTTATTCCTTCTTTCTGACTCACACATAAGACTATAAACCAGTGCGCTTAAAAGTGGATTCAAGTTATAATTTAAAATGCCTTTGCCTTCTCGCTTAACAGAAAAAAAAAAAAAATCCTTAATCTAAAATAAGATAAACACACAGAGCCCATTTACATCAGTAATCCTTTAGTATATGAGCATCATGAGTTGGTCACGTTGAGTTCTGCTGACAAAACCGTGGAAACATGGACCCCTTCACGGTGCGTTCCACCCTCGCTGAGCTCCACACACCTCACACTCCCTCGACTCACAGCGACTCAAGGACAAAGAGGGAATGACTTCAGTGTTTTTGCTGGTGTGTGTCTTGTGTTTCTGGGGCAACAAGGAGATTATTACTGCAGCAAGAGCTCTAGGTGCCGCTGGTTATGCCAGATAATTATGCATAAACAAACGAACCCCCCAGAAAAGGTGTGCTGCTGAGATTCTCAGGCCGTGTCAGATGGAAGAGAAGTGAACCAACAGGAACATAAAGTACAGAATTACTTAAATAAAATAAATAAAATAAAATACATATTTCTTTGGCTGTTGATGGCAAGTGGTGTGCACCGTCCCCCTTTTATTACAGTTAAATCATGATGCTGTTTCTATCCTAAATTAGGCTCATTTATCTTTATAAGATGACATAAAATGCACCATTTCCAGTCCAAATCTATATGTTTTATATAATTTCATTAGGTCTCCAAATCAATGAATGTTGTAAACTGTACTGCCTTTAATGTATATATTTTAGTTGTGTGTATTTTTAGAGGTGCATGTGGTGAGAATGAAAGTTGTTTATTTGCTCAGATTAAAAGTTTTTAACTAATTCCAATATAACTTTCTTTAAAAAAAAAAAGTGAAGTGAATATTTGAATGATATATAATGATTGAAGCAATACGGTAAATAAAATTGTGAATTTCTACATTTATATAAAGCGGCACAACTCAAGATAAATTATTATTATTATTGTTATTTTTTTGGGACGTTTAAGGTATTATGGTAAGAGCTCCATGGGGCCGACATCTCTGACCATAATCTTAATAAATAAAACCTTCTGTGAGCAATATGACATTTGCCTTTATGTAAATATATATATATATTTTTTTTTCTTTCTTCTGGCAATTAAGATCTCGCAGGCTTCAAGGAGTGTTTAAACCTGAGAGTCAGCTGATGATGCAGCTGCTGTGAAGTGCTTGTTAACAAGTGATTTATGAGTCTGCCTTATTACTGTGAGATTTCATTGATTTGTGGAAAGTGCCCACCCCCTGTTATTGTGTGATTTTCACAGTAGAAGTCGGTGGGGTTGGTCAGAGCTGATTTACTTAATGTTTAATGAGTTTTGTTATAAATCTTGCAGTCGCATGCGCATAAATGGGCCCCGTGGTCTAAAGTGGGAGGGTGATGCAAGCGGAGCCTGCACACAAACGGGACGGCGGAGTGGAGTTTTGAAACGCAATGAGAAAACCTTAAAATCATCTCCCTCTTCGGGGGTACCCTGCAGTTTGTACCCCCCAATTTTCCTCACTGACTTCCTGCTTTCTTTTGTCCAAAAAAAAAAAAAAAAATATCTCTTCCCCTTCATCGTAGCAGTCTGCAGATAAAGCGGAACGATAGGCGGAGAAGGACCTGCTCGGGTGTGGGATTGCTTGTAGAGAAGCACCCGAGCGCTCGTCTGCTGGATTTGTTTGACTCGGGTAATTGAAAGTGTTTTAAACTATTATAGCAACTGGAGGGCTTGTTTAACTGTCGAGCTGCCAGTCAAGCGGGTGGGCCAAAAGCCCGAGCCCGTCAAGGCCTGTCAGTCAATGGAAACGAGAAGTGTCGGCTTAATGGATTTCTCCACACTGCTCCGTCTATACGCCCAGCAGAGCCAGGAGAGAGGGGGGGGAGAAAAAATAAAAATCAATGCATCGTCATGTGTGAGTGTGTGAGCCATCAAACGACCAGGTGGATTGGAACTGTATTTGCCTTGTGTCAATGCTGAGATGCGATGCTGGGAGTGGGCAGGATGTGTTGGTTTGTGTGTGTTTGTTCATGTCCGTGTGAATGCAGCGGCTTCCTTAGAGGACCAGGCTTTCTGAGATAGACATACGTTCTCTGCTTGTCTCTCGGGGGCTTTTGTTGTGAGTCGAGGTGTAAGAGGGGTCACTTCACCCTCAAAACAAGTCTTCTTTTCATTCCTCCGTCTCTTCACAGGTGAAAATACTCTCTTTTGTCTGTGTATTTCTTGACTTGTTTTTCCCCCCAATGTACACTCTTCACTCCAGCCTCACTCTCCCACTGACCCAGTCTGTTTGTTGCATGCAAACGCTGTAACATAAGTATTTTTATTTTTCTGATGTTTTGTTTTCATTATCTAGTCGGTGGATCTGTTAATTCAGCTATAAAACAAGGTTAAATAAGGGTAGGCAGCTAAAAAGACATGATGTAAATGTTAATTATATCTGAACACTATTTACATTATTATAATTTAAATGTATTCTTAAATATTTATTTGTGAATGTAGCTTGTTGAATACTAAAGTAAATAATCAGATAATGACCGTTATTATATTTGTATTGCATTTAATTATTAAGTACTACTGCTTTTTAACCAGTCGGTGCATACTCCGATCAGCCACAACATTAAAACCACTGACAGGTGAAGTAAATAACATCTTGTGACTATTCAGTGTTCTGCTGGGAAACTTTTGGACCTGACATTCATTCATGTGGATGTTACTTAGACATGTAGCACCCACCTAGACCAGACCAGACACCCCCACCCCATAGCAATGACACTCCTTGATGGCAGCAGCCATCCCCAGCAGGATGCAGCCTGACACAGACAACCACACAAACAGTTTAGGAACAACTAAAAAAAGAATGAAGAACAGCACAAGGTGTTGACCTGGCCTCCAAATGAAAATACAAGTTATACATATGATGTTTTGTTGTGATTACACTCACAGTATAATTCTCCACATATATCCTGGTGTATGAGTGGAGGTAAATGTTTTACTAATGGACGTCTTTCTCGTAGTGAAAGTCTAAAAACTTAGACACAACACAATGCACAGATTACGCCCTACCTCATAAACACCTCAGAGGTTTTTTCTTACACTACTTCTTTACATTTTATCATATCTAGTCTTGGTTGCGCAGCGAAAGGGCTGTCGTGGCACGTACCTTTGCTTCATCTCAGTGCCACCTCGTGTGATTTATAGCCAGCGGATCCGGCTCCGGCGCCATCATTTTTAAACGCCCCCCCTCGTCTTTTATCTCCACCAAATGATCGCACAAACCACCGCCAAAAGACTAACACAAGGCAGAAGGAGATGTCTGTGTTGAGCTAAACCAGACTACCCACTGAAAGGCATCAAATCATTTCACCATGTTGAGAGCGAAAAGCGGTAATTACTCGTAATTGGGTCTTCAAATTTTTCTCCCGCTCGTCCCTCTTTTGCTAAATTGAATGATTTCCTTTTTCTTTCTTCTGGTGGGATGATAGATATCTCAGTCTTTTTTTTTTGTTTTTGGGTTGGTATGGGGCAAAATTGAAAACAGTTTTTGTTCCATTTCAGATGTGTTTCTGTTCTGTTCTTTCACATGCACTGTCCCTGTGAGTTGTCTTTGCTTTATGAAAACACTACAAGCTCGGTGTGCCCACGCATATTCTCCAACGGGACGGTTATGGGCGGTAACATGGCTAAATGTGCAGCGTTCAAAGCTTATCGCTCTGTATGGGTGCTCTGTAGATGTGGTTAGCAGATTTGTCTCTACAGTGTTTTTAATCAATCTTCAGTCTTCTGAGAACCAAAGCTAAAGATTAGTTGAAGTATTTATGTACCTTTTTTTTGAAAAAATTAACTGAATATCTAGATTGTTTATAAAAAAAGTAGTGAAGAAATATGTTTACCTGCCATTGTAGTTTAAAAAATGACTCATAATGAGAGTGTCTATGAATGTGGAAAAAGTACGGATTTTGATTTGTAATGTGCAAGACAGGATAAGTTTTTAAAACAATAATAGTTTACGCTGACTGTTTTCACAACCCTGAACTCGCCCAATGTGAAGGAAACTGTTTTTGGTTAAAATGTAATGACCAAAATGTGTAAACCTTGGAAACGGCAATTTGCATTTTGCAGCACAACAACTAACATCATCTAACAACTTGTCTGCTTTACAACATGCCATCATTGTTCAAGTTTAATATTTGAAGTTTTGTGAATGAATCGGAAATATGTGCACGCTGGTCTGCACAACTGAGTCCTGTTTTTATCATTTCAGTACAAGAAAAAAGGTTAAAAGAGTGAAAAAACAAGTTTTACTATGTTTATTCAGAATGAATAAGGCCGTAAGTTAGAGTGCACTCACTACACTGTGGCCTGCAAATGTCAAAAGTGAGGAAACCCTTATGATCAAGAGATCCTTGTACATTTGAGCCCCATACTACTATAAAATGAATATAATAATAATACAGCTTAATAAGAGGCTCCTACACTTTAACAGAGCCAACAGACATGTTCTATTAGTGGTAGCATGTTGTACCAATAACTTCAGTTCTGTCTGAGTGATGCAGAAAATAACCAGAGGAAAAAAAAAACAAATAAATAAAATGCTAAATATAGTGAAAGAAACATTACAACACACACAGATGATGTGGAATTCGCAATGCATGAAATGTACATAAGCATTCATAATTAATCTGCACGCGTCTCAGTTTTTATCACATGCATAAATCATCTAATTATTTAACAAGATTTAAAGAGGGAAGTAGCTTTTTTTCTCCCCTCAAAAAAACAAGCACTGAAATAATATTGCTCATCTTCTTGTTTTAAAAAGACAAAATGAGTAAAAGAGTAAAAAAAAAAAAAAAAAAAGGAATGTGTGGCGAAATGAAAAGTGAGGAGGGAAGAGAGCGAAAGATTTGACACAGCGCTGGAGGAGTATTTCCTTCTTGTCTGACTGAATCAAGTAGTGATGTCTCAGCAATATTTAAATTGCGCCGTGGCGTGGAGTTGTTGGAGCCGCTCTCACCGCATGCTAGTCCCTCCCGTTTCGCACGCACCCGCACACATCGCCCGGGACTTGTGAACAACTGACCTTGTGTGATGTTTTTCAGATTATAATGCCGGAGCCGAGCGCAGGCGGACAGGGTTCTGCACTGGTGTGAAACTAATAGCAAAGAACACAGAGGTTCTGAACTGAGTAATCCAATTTGACCTTGTCTATGAGCTGACGGTCCGGTGAATAACGTTCTTCTAAGTACGACTCTGACAGAACTCATGACCCACTTTTTAGGCTCTGTGCTCAAAACACGACGACGCTCAGATAAGTCTCTTTTCTGTAACATTAAAGCTTGTGAAATCTATTTCATCTGATATCCTTCTCGATGCTGCGATGATAAAAAAAAAGTTGAAGGAAATGAAAACGACACAAAAGACTTTTGAGGAAATAGGATTTGCCGTGTATATTCGATACACCACGTCATCGCGTCTTTTCCTCCACACTGTAGGACTATGTGAAACCGAGAGTAAAGAGCCCACTGTGTCCCGCCAGCAGTGGGGACATCAAAGGGGGCTATTTGGCAGAAGTTGGGGGGCCTAAGCACGTAGGATTGCGGGAGGAATAACACGGGGTGAGGTGTTATTATTACAAGGCTGATTTAGGACTATTATGGATAAACTCTGTGGGGGTTTCACTGCTAACCGCTCTGACACACACTCACACACACACATGTTAATTACATATGGACTTGAGCGGTGCACATGCGTAAGAACAACTCACAGCAACATAGCATATGGCGTTGGATTAGATTCCCAATATGTGGGAAATACCGCGAAGCACACAAACACAAACACAGGGGACTTGGAGGGAGATAGAGTTGAACACTAAGAAGGGAGGGGTGTGAGGTTGTCTGACGGCAAGTAAATCACATGTGACAGAGCCCAAACTCGGCCGAGGTGTGTCTCTTGACACAGTGTGATGGGGCACGCCCTAATGCATTACTGTCCAGCGTGGCTTTGAGTACGCAGACGCCCGTATATGTGTCTGTGTGTGCAGGCGAGCGTGTGTGTGTGTGTGTTTGCGTATGCATCTGGGCCCTCTTTACTGCAATGTTGTGAGCAGCCAATCATTTCTTCCAGTCTAATTAGCACACATGTAAATGCAGTGTAACTGTGGAGCACATCCAGGGACAAGCAACTGCAACATGGCAACTGCTCATGATGGGGGTTGACTCTGTGTGGTGTGTGTGTGTGTGTGCGTGCGTGTGTGTGGTTCACTGAGTTTACGCACGATAATACGATAAGTGTATGAGAGGCGTCCACCACCGCTGACCAATGATGGTGGGTCCTTCTTTTCACAAGTGGACCCCCTGCTGCCAGCGACCGCTTGACCATCATCACTACTAGCAGCCACCAAGCACATTTCATCCTGGGATGTGTCACACCGATTTCTTTAAAATAAATGTTTAAGAGCGAATATTAGTTAAAATGTGATTGTAAAGAATCGTATTTAGAAATAAATTACTTGTACATCAGATTATTATTGGAGTTATCAGATTGTAAACACATTTAATTCCACTATAGTAAAATGCACGGTTCATGTGTATCAGAGACACACACAGGGGTATGGTGGGCGCAAATCACACCTGATGTAACGAGACATTGTTTCCTCGCTGGCCCGCGGGAAGAGGGACAGGAAAGGATGGAGGGACGCTGGATCTGAGGGGATAACGACAGGAAGAATAAACACATGAATAAATAACAGCAAAAGGCAAACAGAGCCCAGCCATCAGTCCGATTTGGCCGAGCCTTGTCGCCCGCTTGTTCGCTCACAGCTGGGAAATTCACGGTAACTTGGTTTGGTCGAGGTGGGGAGGGAGGAGAAAGGGGGGATAAAAAAAATAAAAAAATCTCAACATTGGGCTCACCTCGATGTCAGTAGCAGCCAAACGCATGTGGCAGATGTCACCGTTCAGATTCTTTATTTATTTTTTATTTTTTCTCCCTGCAGTGTTGGACTGCAACACAGAAAGAGGTGCTGCTGTGTGTATGTGTGATACTTTATTTGTCTACATTTGTGAGATGCTTATGGAGGTCATGAAAGAGAAAATGATATAATTAACAGCTTTAAAAAAAAGGATGTTAGCACAGAAATACGTCGGATATTTACAATGTCATACAGCAGATGATAAAAATAAAGGATTAATCCAAAAATAATTAATAGTTAAGCCTTGAGGATCTTCCAGCGCCATCAGTTAACCTTCAGACTTCACCGTTGGTCAGCAGAAATGATGTGCAGCCGCATTAAAGGTGCTTTTAAAGACCTGTGCAACAGATTTACGCTGCTTTGTCATATGGAAGAAGAGGAGGCGTTTAAGTGTAGAGGAGGCAACACAGCAGCTCAACAGAGAGCTGAGATTTAACATTAGAGTTGAACCCATAGATGCTGTTTCTGTATTGAAGATTACCCTGAACGCGTGTGTGTGCCCGTGAGTGTGTGTGTGTGTGTGCGCGCGCTCACACAGGCAACATTCACTCATAAGTTATCAGAAGCAAGTTTTTTCCAGGATCTACCCGACAGTTCATGCTCTCGTATGTAACTCCCAGAGGAGAGTTATAGGGATCTGTTTCTCTGGGCCTGCACAAGCAGTAATAAATACACATCTTATATGTCTGTGTGTGTCTGTGTGCGTCTGTGTGTGTGTGTGTCTGCATGGCTGACTCAAAACCGACCCTTTGAAGTGAAGTAACGATGAGGGGAAGTTAATTACGTCCCATTATGCAGGCTGGGCGCGACCATGCACCAGTTAAGGCCATGTTTTTCCCTTTAATTAACTAGAAAGCCAAGCGCTCGCCTGTCAGGGAGCTGCTAAAAGAGCATTTCAGAGGAAGAAACCCTTGGGGCGCTGATGAGAGGGCGCTAGGACTGGCCACATGTTAATGGCGAGGTGTTAGCATCTTAAACCGCGTTATCACTCGCCACTCTCGGTAGTCTTGCGGAAATGTACAAAGGGAGATCTCGGGGATGGTCTCCAGGGAAAAACTAGCAAAGCTCCTTGACTTTGAGAGTCGATGCTGCGGCGCTATAAAGTGTGCAGGACCGGGGGAAGTTAAGGAACTTTTTTAACCGCTTAAAAAAAAAAAATGCCTGAGCTGTAACTTTCTTAATTAGGAAGTCCCTTGGATGGCTCGAGGATGTGTAGTCATTTTGGAGAACTTCAGGTTAAAAATCACAGATGATGAGAGTAGTAAACAAGTTTCAGTCAAAAGTTTACTTACCAACGCCATATTTTGAAGATCGTAATTTAAAGAAGGAGAATCTTTTTAAATACAACCCATCTGTGTGCAAATACACTTTTTAATAGAGCATGTGAATAAAACTTGTGCTTAGCTTTTATATAAACGATCAAATTCAATCTGTTTTGAGAAAGAAAATAGCTACTTGTATTTCCCATGCCCAGTCTTAGTAGAAAGATGTTTATTACGCTGACATTTCCAAATGGAAATATGGTCTAGTCTAGTGTGATCTAGCTGTAACAAACCAGTACATCCTAGTGAGTGTTTTGTCTAGTGTATAACACACTTGGATTGGCTGACATTTATTACAGTAAGCAACAAAAGTTCTTAGAGGCAGCCAACTTTCCTCCTTTCCAACACCCAGTGCAGCAGGACATGTATATTTTATGATCTTTAAAAAAAATAATAATAATCAAATACCTTGACTATGAGTTTTCCCCAAGACTCATTTATAGTTTTATTAAAGTCAGTAATTTCTTATTTCTTGGTTTGGTAGGAGACTTGCGATAGCTGCTCCGATGCGGCCAACACTTGCAGTCAGTCGTAAGCTTGATTATGGATTATTTTGTTATATAATATTGCAGAGTTAAACCAACCTGTCACTGTTTCAATACAGCTCTTTGCAAAAAGCGAAAGCGAACCCTTCTGTGCACACCTCGGTGTTAGCAGCACACCAGCCTGCAGATGTAGTTTCCAGTCTTTAGCAGACAACAACTGAACATCTTGTTTGAGAACCTTGCTGAAACCTCACAGCGTTCACCTGATCGTTACATGACTGTAATTGAGCATTGTTTGCCTCACGCGCTCACAAGCGGGCCTTGTAATGTCGGCTCCTTGAGGAAACAACATGATTGCAAAGAATTAACTTGTCAGGTGTTCCTGGTGCAGGTAACCAAAGCCGGCGCTGCAGTCTCTTTAATTGGTGTGTGTCTGTCTTCTCTGTGCTCGGTAGAGTAGCGTCGCAGTGTTGCAGGAAAGCATGTTGCCAAGGCGAGCAATTAGATAGAAAGTGACAGCACGAAATATGATGATTACCGTTACACAAAAGACACATTTATCGAATTGAGAAGTGTAACTGGAATAGCTGCTTCTTTTCCGACCACTGCTGTTATTTTGGTCACTTTATTCACTCAGCTAATGCTCCCTGACGATCCTCACTCTTCTGCTGCCTCTTACATTTTCCTGCCGACTAATATTTGGTCAGGCATCAATCTATGTTGTCTTGACAACCCCCTAAATACAGCGCGTGTTTCTCTTTGCTCTATCTGGACGAACAGAGTCTCAACTTTTATATGTGTTTAACATTTAATGCAATCAAATCCCTGATGAGTATGTTCATTGTGTCTCATCAGCGCATAATTATTCGTGGTTTAAGGTGCTCGCATTGGAGAAGAGAGAGTTGACCTGCTGCCACAGATCATTACATAAATGGAGGCATGTTTTCACCAACACCTGAAACCATTCTTAAGATGGATTTATAATTCATGCAGCCTTTTATGCAGGAAGGTTAATTAACATGAACCACACATGCAAGTGTTTCCATATACCGTACAGTACTGTAAACTACCAAAGGGTGGTGCTAACCCCAAACTGAATCTAATCTTCAGATGCATTCACATGCACACACGTTTGAAGGTGAAATTCCATTACTTGCAGTATATGATCAAAATATATATATATATCTATTCCGTGCATTTTCTGTGTATTCTGTGACGTTATTAGCAGCACAGATTTAGCTCATACTTCTACACACACATATGGGGACACACTGTTTTTCTCACTCTCTCCACACATATTGACCGGTCTGGGGGTCAATGACTGTGCAGATGACAACTGAGTTGTTATTAATGGCCACTGCGTTCCAATATCTCCGTATCTGTGCTGGGAAAATGGTCTGTAGCCTTGCCCGCACTCCTTCCCCCACACCGGGCTCCAGCTGTCTGGCTCCACTGTGTAAAAAGATCCAGGCTTGTCTCTCTTCTTTATCCTCTCATAACCTCTTAAAACCAAGGAGAAGCGGGGAAAATCAATAATAAAAATGCTTCTGGAAGTTTCCAACTAGTTGATAAATGTTACAGTAAGTCATTCACGATACAGTGCATTTATCAAGTAGGCTTTATCTTCCAGGGAGCAGATGAAAGGTGCACTTCAGAGGAATTATACAGTTAAGTTACATGTGAAATTATTTTTAGTGAGGGCTAGACGTTTTCCACAGGAGCCAACGCTGAAAACCGTCCTGCTTGGGACTACATCATTCACAGAGAGCCCATTAAATTAACTGAGTAAAAGGAAACTATAGCAGGAGACATCTGATTGTGTGTCCTGGATACGCGGAGAAACGTTGAAGTAGAAAGAGAGCCTGCAGCTTCTCAAGCGGTCTGCTTATTGGAGAGCTGTCATCTGTGGCAAAACTCCAGCCAGCCATTTTATTCTCACAGTACACACAGCACAGCCCTCTCTCTTCCTTCTATCTCGCAGCAATAACCCTTTTCATCCGATCATCTGTAACCATTATGTTGTTTTTTCCCCCCACGTCTCCATCCTCTCATGACTTTCGCGGCCCTGTCACAACCCTGACTGCGGCTTTTAGAAGAATCCGTAGGCCAGTTCCTTTCACTTTCTTCTACATCTGCCTTTTTTTTTTTAATCTTTCTTACTTTTTCCACTCTTCTTTGAAATTGTCACTAAATAGCGTGAGTGAATTAGGAGGCAAAGACAATGGACACGCTATAATTGCTCCTCTTCTATGTTTCATGTGATTAACAGTATAAAATAAGTGTTGATTGAAGTTCTGGATGTCTTTTTACGTTAATGAATCTGTTTTTTTTTTCCTTTACATAAGTCCACACACTCTTAAATATACCAAATGAACTGGTGGACAACAGCTCCTTGGTTAAGTCTCAGTTCATCCTTTAAAAACACTGAGTCTCCCGTCAGACTGCTCACGCATTTTCTGTCTCACTAGTGTTTCCCCCCCTTGTCAGATCCTCTTTCCCTCCTGTACAGCCTGCTCTCACCCCCCCACTTTTTTTTTTTTTTTTAACACTCCATCAGGGTTTATTCTTTCTGACCCTTGTCCTGTTTCTATTTCCCCCTCACTCTTTCAATCCGCTCAGTCCCTATCCTCCGTCCTCCTCCTCCTCCTCGCTTCCCCGGTCTCTTTCACCCCCTCTATCCGTCTCTCTCTCCGGATGGGTTCCGGCTGCTGAGCTGGTGGGGCTGGTGGCCGGTGTGACGGCTCGGCTGTCTGGTGTCGCGTGCGATCAGGGCGGACGTCGCGCGGCGAGGACGATCGGAGCTGAGCGCCTCCGCCTCACCGCGGGTCACCTTTCACGGGCAATTAGTGTCGGAGCAGAGGCGCGCTTGCCGCTTGTCGGCCCCGCTTATTGTGAAGATCAACGGCAATCAGTCTCCACACTCCACTCTGCGCTCTCTCCCTCGCTCCTTTCACATTTCTGCCTCAAACCCTCACTCTCTCTTCCCCCTGTCTCTCTTTGTTGCCGCTCTATCTCTTTGAGTTTTCCCCTGATGTGCTTTTGCAGCTCTCTGGCTAATGGCTGCTGTCTGGCAATATGTTATCCGACTGTTCGGCTCTCTCTTCATTACACACTCTTACTTATTTGCCACTTGTGTCAAGTTCAAATCATATAATTCTATGAAGACGCTTCACAACCCAATGATCCTCGTGATCCTCTCTGCGCATTATTTAATTTACTTCTTTTTCTTTAATGCTTTCTTAGCGTTGTGCGTCTTTTTTTTCCTATCAGGGGCTTTTCTATTTGTCTTTGTGTTTACTCACATACCTCCAGTCTATTAGCATTTTTGAGACAAAGGTTTCTCTAATCACCAAGTCCAAAGACCGCAGACTTCCGGATGTGGAAGTCCTGTAAATCCCAAGGTTTTGTCTTCTTCTACAGCCTAATGTTAGTGTACGTCAGTAGCAGCTAGGGATCTGTGATTACAGAATTATAGCCCAACCAATAAATCCACCTAGTGTTTTATATTATGTCTGCACACAAATGCCAAAAAACTGTAAAAGGTCATGCATTTCAATTCTTTAAAGAGGTTAACAAAATCCTGCTAAAATCTGTGGTTATGTAAATACATGATAATTTAACAAACGTAGTCACTCTCAGTGACCTGATCTGATGTTCAACGCCATAAAACCGTGCTCCACTGTTGTGTGACAGATAAGATCAAACCCTTGTTGTGTAACACCTCAAGTGAATCACACAGCGGCCATCGCTCCGCAGCTGACAATTGGTTGGAAATTCCAGGCTCTGATTGCCTAGGTAACGCTCTTCTGTATTTCCCACCCCAAAGGTTTCCAAGTGAAACAAGCAGAACATAATCCGGTGTTGTGGATTGCCATGAACCGGCAATCTTGCTGTCATCCCTCCGTATTTGACAAGAAAATACAGACGACGCCACAGCCACTCTTAGCTCTAAGCCCACTATCAGCATGGTGAATTCAGTGGTAAGAACCAAGATCACAAACGGTGTTTCCCTGCGTTAAACCTTTAGGGAACTTCTTTTTTTTTTTTTTTACCCATCAGTGCTTCAACTCACTGAATTTCATAAACATTCATTGATCTAAAGTCACCGCGTTGCTGCTTGTTTCGTCTTGTGTGTTCATCCTTTAAACTTCAACAGCTCAGTCTGTTTGTTTGCAGTTTCCTCAGGCTGATTATGTGAGGGATCAGTAAGTGTTGAATGATATCTTGTTATGATCATCAGCCAAAAGTGGATAAATGGCACAATAATTGATTATGTCAATCATGTGACTTAACATCCAAAGAGAAAAAGCTGCAGCTCAATTTAAAATAGGTTTTCAAAGATAGTGTGTGTGTGTATAACGCAGCTGTAGCAAAGTGGAACTATTTGATGACAATGTTGTGCTGTTTTGTCAAGACCTCAATAAGAGCCTGATGCGACAATGACCTTTTCACGTGAGCATATTTATTTGAATAATGTCGCTGTGTAACGGTGCGTCTTTCATTTTAATATTCCAATACTAATGTATCCCTTTACAAAAGGTTTGATTGATTAGCTTTCAGCTGGATGCATCAGATATTTGAGCTAAGCTACACATGTCATTTGATATCCTGAGTCTAGTTGCCTAGATACAACTCCTTTTACATTTTTCTTATGTTTAATCATTTTCATTTGTTTTCTTATACTGATTGCGATCACCTTCCTAATATTGTGTAGGTCTCCCTTGTGCCTCCAAAACAGAATGGACATGGGTCTTCTGAGTGGGGTCCTGTGGTGTCTGGCAACAGAAAGTTGTTAGTGGGGGTCTTTGGGTCCTATGGGTTGATGACTTTTCAAAAATTTCTACAAAACTGCTACAGCTGAACAGTTAAGCTCAGTGCTGTGGGACGGGCGCAGATGCATAAAGCTAAGAACAAAAGTAAAAGTGATTCTTTCCATACATTGTGTCCTCCATACATACATTATCCAGTGAATTTATAGTGCTTGTGCTGTAACATTTCTGCCATATTGAAACGCCCACTTTCCAGCAGTCGGCTATAAACACAGATGAAGGGGGAAAAAAAAAAATCAAGGAAAAAAGGGCAGGCTCATTTGCATATGGGGGGCTTCATTAGACAAAGCTAAGGACAGCAAAGGGTGCATCTTGAGCCACAGTGATGAATAGCTGCTGCATCACAAAGTCGCCTCAAAGTAGTCTTGTCGTAACCCTCATTTGCATCAGTGCCTGTTTTTTTTTCCTTTTTGTTTTTTATATATTTATTAAGTCATTTAATGGTGGACACTTACCATTATTCCCGTGTCCTCTTGAGGAACCTCTGCTTGTATTCTGCAATTTAAATAGGTTACTTTTGATGGCTTTGATAAGGCTGTGAAGAAAAGAAAAATGAGGTGAGAATCAGAAATGTGTGGAATAGGTGTTAATTGCATTATATTTAATAAGGAGACAGTGGTGCATAAAGTATGAGCTTAGAATCCATCACAAGAGACATTTCATCACTTACAGTACAATCTAATAATCTGATTTCGCCTGAAGATTTCATTCATACACATACTGTCTTACACAAGTAATGATCTCATGTTGGCTTAAAAGTAAGTATAGATTGAGCAAGGATGAAAATGTATTTACTTTAATTCATTTTCTAAATGGCAGCATGAATGATTTAGGAAACTAGTACCTCTGAACTACTTACGCTGAGCTTGGTGATGAGCAGATTTCACAGATGGACTTGTCTTTGTCAAGAGTTGTGTTGGCAGCTATGTGAGGCTGGCCTCAGAGGATCAGTCAGCGAAGATCAGTGACTATTTTTGACAAATGTTTGGACAAAATATAAATGCAAACTAAAACCTTAAGAGACCAGAGTGGAGGGGTCAATAATAAACCGTCTGCTATGGCCCCGGCGTAGGGGTTCAAGGATGCAACATAAAAAAGAAGGTGAGGAACGTGATGTGCAGAAGCCTTTTATTTATGCCCCGACACACAACTAGTGACAAGTGATTCATGCAGAAATTCATATGCAAAGTGAAGAGAGGCCAAAACAACAAATGAACACCAACTACCTTGTTCCCAAACCACTAATTAAATCCTATGTGCAACAGAAGAAACAAGACATTTAATAAACCTAACCCCCTAATCTAGTAAAAACAGGAGAAAACATTAACAGAACAAAAATGGCAACTTCCTGCGATTTCTCATAAAGGTATTAACAAACTCACCACTAAACCAACAACTGGCGCACACTGCGAAACACACTCAACTAGCAAGATATCAAAGTTGCAGAACAGGTGAAAATTGCGGGGGAAATCACGGCTCCGGCAGCGCATCACGACAGATCGTAGCCGTTTAAATGGACGAGCTCTTGAAGCAGCCAATCCTTTGGTCAGCAACACCGCCGTAATCTGCCAATCAGTATCCAGGCGGGAAACCGGCATGAGGTCTTACTTATGAGTCATAAACTATGTTACTGTGTGAGCAGCACACAGTTGTTTTCTGCAAAAAATATATACAACATGCAACAGCTTGTGCTGATCATTCATATAAAACAAAAACTGCAGTCAGCTGCATAGTCTTTGATATATGTGCACTGTTGCTTTAAGTAAACATATCACATTAACTAAATGAAATCCTGGTTAATACAGAAAGATTGTTGTGTATTTGCTAATGTGTGTTAGCCCTGCAACAGACAGCGACCTGTCCACTAAGCCTCTCTCTAAGCTGGGATAGGCTCGAGACGCCCTACGACCCCTCAGAAGACAAGCAGTTACAGAAAATGAATGAATGATTGTCAGCTTCTAAAACCTTTATCCCCATACAGCTTGTTGAGACAGTTTCATTATAAATTCTGATTAAAATAATTTACCTTGATTCAAAATATGACGTATACGATCAGATTTCAGTGTAAAACCAACTAATTATTTTGTCTAAACTTTAAAAAGTGTTCAAAAAGTCAGTCTGCTCTCCACACCATCATTTGACTTTTAGTTGCATGTGACAGCGATACAGGTTAAACCACAGAATTCAAATCAGTTAAATCGTAGCTTTATAATTACACTTTTGTAGTTATATTCCTTGACGAGGCCTAATCAAACGTGATTGTGAGTTATTCACTCATAACTAATAATCAGAGGAAGCTTCAATTATCACCGACCTCTATTGCTGACTCTTTGATGGTAAAACTATTTGCTAAATACAGAACATCAAAAAAAAAAAAAAGAACTTCATCATGAAGGTGAACTATATCAGAGCCTCTCTCTTTAACAGGTGATCAGTGCTGAAGTCAAATTCCACAGGAATCTAAAGTTTATACGTTTGGGATTTCATATCTATTTTTTGTTTAAAAAATTAATTTGCTCTCCAGGAAAAAGTAAACAGTAAACACACTAAATAAATCATATTTTTCTTTTTTTCCATTCCTCACAGCTCTTTTTTTTTATACCCTCTCTGTCTTTATATATTTTTTTTAATAAATAGACCCATGGGTGGGTGCGTCTCCCAGGCCTCATGCCATGCTGTCTTTTGAATGCAAACCTGGGCGGATGGGCCTTGAACGGCTGTTTCATCTAGTCATCCAGGGCCTGACGAGATTTGACTGGTCCAGTCCCAAGTGAGTCCTGCATCTCAGCGGCTAGCCATCACCCTCCATAAACAAACCGAGCCCAAACAACGTCAGATGTTGGCTTGCATTTAAAGGATGGTCGTTATGGGAGGCGGGTGGGAACAGAGGGGGGAAATAAACACAAAAAGAAAATCGGGTGAAACTAAAAAAAAATCACTAGAGGATTGGTTTAGCCCTTTTAGAAATCAGTTTGCTCATGATGGTTTAAGCTGAAGCTGTAGACACACTGATGCAGTATCACTCTCTTCTTTAGCGGTCTTCACTGGTGGAGACGTTTTAGCAGCTTGTTTGTCGCACGATTTATTCACTCTCTTTGTTTTCTTGTTTTTCTCTGCAATAATAGAAATATCTGATGGTTTGGTCTGTTTTTCATGGATGAATCCTAACACATACACTTGACTCTATTTGTTACATATTGTGTTAAACTGTCCATCATCCACTGTTCATCCCTGCATATTGTCAGTACTGCACATAAAATCATCTAACACTGTATATTCACTTTATACACACAGATCAGCCACAACATTAAAACCACTGACAGGAGAAGTAAATATCACTGACCATCTTGTGACAACACAATGTTCTGGATGTTTGTACCTGGCATGCATTCTTGTGGATGTTACTTAGACATGTAACACCCACCTAGACCAAACCAGGCACCCCCACCCCATAGGAATGACACTCCTTGATGGCAGCTGCCATCCACAGCAGGACGCAGCCTGGCTGGACACACACACAAAAACAGTTTTGGAACAACTCAAAACAGGAAAAATAGCACAAGATGTTGACCTGGCCTCCAAAAAATTCACTAGATCCCAAACTGATTAAGTATCTGTGGGATGCATTGGAACAAGCCTGATCCCCTCAACCCATAGCACCCAAAGGCCCCCACTAACAACATCCTGTTGCCACACACCACAGGACACCCTCAGAAGGCCCATGTCTATTCTCTGATGAGTCACAACCGTGTCTGAGTCACAAGGGAGACCTACAGAATATTAGGAAGGTGGTCATAATATTATGCCAGATCTGTGTATCTATACTTTATATATACACAAGAAACCTAATGACTTTAATAGAGTTAAATAGTTCTGACTCTGTTAAATACAGAGAAAGTTAATTACACTTATAAAAAATATAAATTCTGAGCAAAAATCACAAACAGTTTAAAAGGTTTTAAGTTTTTCTATTCTTCTCTGAAAGCTAAACAATTATTGTGTATAATCTATTGATCAGTTAGTAGGTCAGCAGATTATTTGACCGTGAAACTGATTGTTAGCTTGGCTGTTGCTGGCCTGACGCAGCCAGATACTGGATGACAGAGCTTTGATTTGTTGTGCGTGACGCTTGTTTTCAGGCATCAGCTTGTAGCTTCATATAACGAGCTTCCATTGAAAATAACTTGTATCATGTTGCTTTTTTGCTGGTAGTTTAAAAGTCAGCAGAAGGATGTGTGCAGCAGCTAACGGTATGAACACTCAAGTGGTAACAGCGGAGATGTGGGAACATTTGGAGAGAGACACAGCTGGAAGGAATAAATGGTGACGTTGCATATCCATGGTCAGCATGTTTGATATTAGTGCCACCAGGACGTGCTGCATATTGCCCACCATTAAAAAACATCTCTTTTTCAACTACATATTCACTCATCTCCTGAGAAACAAAAGCACAGACTGCCTTGTAACGCCACCATTCAGTGTTCACTTCAGTGTAAAATGCGAATTCAGACCTCAGTCTTCAGGACTGCAGTGCTCTAAATCTTAAGTACTGGTCTTTTTTGAGAGGAAGGTTGAAAAAAAAAATCCCAGGAGCTTGCAGGAAAGACTTTAATTTCTATTCCCAGGCGCTGATTTATGTGATTTTTGAGGAAGTTTTGCTAAGCGGGCTAATGAGAAGCACAGTGCTGTTGAATGATTTAGTAGGGAGATGGAGCACATACTGAGAGAAAGTCTAAAGACAAATTTTCTTTTTATTCCCTAATTGGTGAGAGGAAGAAGGAGGTAGTTGCAATAAAAAATGACAATTAAAAGTGGGTTGCTTACTCTACTGGCGCTCTATGTTTCACAATTAGACAAAAAACAGCAACAGGGAATCATGACACATCTTTAAAATGGTTTCAAGGAAGCAGATTTTTTACGGAATAAACAAACCTTTATTGTCCTGCTCTGACAAGGGTGTGTTTTAATGAGTTTTAGAGTCATACATTTGAACCAAAACCAGCATGGATTCCCAAACTGTTTTGTAGCAGGTCAACAATGATTAGTGCATGTTCCTCTGGTTGTTTATCTGGTCAGCGACAGGACATAGAGCTCAGATTATCCAGAACACTGGAAGGCCGTCATAGTCTGGCAATGTGTAAAAACTCATACTTTGATGCTTGCAAAGTCTGATTTGAAGAGATCATAAGTGTTTTTTAAGAAATTTTATTGTATAGATTTATAATGGGAAAGAACTTGCAGCAAGGACAACGTGAGAGAAAAGCATTTTCTTACAAGTGAAAGAGCATTTGGATGAGACATGATCATAAATAGGTGACTGAACGGGCTGGATGGAAAGTCAATGGATTTAAGCTGGTGGAGGATGGATGGAAACCTTTATAGTCAATGCTAGTTAACTGACTCCACGTCTTCCTTTTCATTCATTCCCTTTCTACTGTGAATGGTGTAGTTTCTTATTTAACCACAGCCAAGTACTTAAACAGTGCAAAGACACGTCAAAGTCGTTGTTTGGGGACACTTTAAATTGACTAATGATGAGACAAACCAGCATGCTGGATATGCAAATGGAAACAGGCTAACCATGGTGGCACAACAGTTGGCTTTTGTATTTTTTGACAGTGTAAACAGGAGCCTAGTGGTTAGCAAACTGAGCTTAGCCAATGTCTGCTGTCCAGTTGTTGTTGTTTTTTCTTGCTTGCTTATTACTATCAAAGTGAACTTTAACATGGCCTTAATGATATTTAAAGCTAAGCTCCTAAAGTATTCTGTAAAGATATTTAAGGTATCTGAGGATTTTGCATTAAAAATAACGATTGCCAGATCTACACTTACACTCTTTAAGGGGACAGGTCATGAGTTCTGTTTGGGAAAGCACCAACCCTGTGACTTCATAAGCTAAGAGCAAATCAACAAAGTCTTAAACCACTGCAAAATCTGTTAACAGTTGGTCATTTATTTGTTTCTTCAGATCAGATGGCCATTCGCGTCACACATCGCGTTAATGCTACCTAAGTAAATTTATATAATCAATTAATTTTTTCTCAGTTTTGTTCCTAATGGCCACTGGAAATAAAAAACGTTGGGTTTTCGAATGATTCAGAAGGAAAATACTTGATATACAATGCTGAAAAGAATAGTTGCATGCTGCATTATTTAATGCGTGATTGTCTGGATATGGGAAGTAATGAGACTGATTGGTGATTTAAGTAGCTAAGTCGATTATTGCTAAATGTGACCTATACATATAGAGACTGAAGTGGCTTGTTGGTTATGAGGTAGTGTGTAAGAAGGGCCATCCTCAAAACAGGTTTTGATTATAAGTGGATTTGCTGTTCTTGTAAATACGAACTTTGACCCCTTACAAGTGTAGCGGAAGGAGGATTAGGCTCATGTTTATTCAGCATGTGTAACAGCCCCTGGGACAAATCACACTCAAGAGTGGCTGTCGCCCCTGGAGACTGAGAGAACCACCTAAGGGTGTGGAGCTAAATATGGAAATTGCAAGACATGCTCCGATATGCATATTTCTTATTGTGCAGTTCTCCGCAATAAAACGAGCGCCTCGTTCACGTTATCCGCCGCGCAGTCTGTCACTTACAAATACCACTGCATAAAAACTTCTGCTGCTGTTGTCTGAGGCATTAATATAAATAAACCCATGTCATGTCTTTGTTAGATTTCATGCTTTTCCGTTTTGTCTGTGTGCCTGTAGAGTGACTGAGAGCTGCGTCTGTGTGTTGCGCCAGCCTACCACATTGCTCTATTTGCTCAGGTCTGCCTAACTGCGGCTGAAGTTGTCACTGTTAATATGGGTTTGTATTCAATCATCCTGTCAGCTTCTGAGAGGTGTGTGAGTGACAGATTTAAGAGGCAGCCGAACCGGGGGCTAAACTCAAGGAGAGAGATTTCTTTCCTGCAAACGTAAGATCTCAGACAGATGGGCGTTAGCTGCCGAAAGTTAGACAACACCGTCTGGTCCAGTAAACGCATTGACAGTGATCAACAAAGAGGTGTTGTCTTACCTTTTTTTTTTAAATTGTCTTCCTGCGGTCTCAAAGATCAACTGCTTAGATTTTTTTTTCCCTGCATTCGTCAAACGTTCACTGTCTTTTTTTGTGGTATGTGTAAAGCCGTTGAAGTAAATGAGATTTCCCAAAGAGCTGTGTTTGCGGAGAAGCGCTCAAAGTGATATTGACATGTTGTCAAGCTGGTGCCTCTCTCTGAGGACATCATGGGTTGTTGACGGGCCTGAGCTGCGATCATGATTTTTTTTTTCCCCCCCTTCTGCTGTTGAGTAATTCCAGCTTGTCTCCCAGAAATGATTTGTTTCTCCTATTTTTAGTCCAAACTCCAATCTCCCTCAGTCAAGTCAGTCAGAAGTTGTCTCGAAACACCTGCTATGGGGTTCCTCTGAGATCACCTGTCTAAAATCTGGTCAGTTGAGGGTTTCTCGACTGAGCTGGAAATGATGATCATGATGGGAGATTAAAAGGGAAGCAAGGTGAGGCTTGTTGTTTGGAAATTTGACTGAAACATAGTTGAAAAATGTCTTGCGGCTTAGTGATCTTTAAGTACAGCCCTCGTCTTTCTCTTGTAGGTGGATATTCAGAGTGTCCCTCATGGGTGTGTCTTGGGTAATAACAAAGTAAAGTGAATGTGTCCGACAAGGCTTTGAAATACTGAGCTCGGAAATTGGGTTATCAGTCAAAATCCAGGCAGGAGCTCCTCAAGGAAGAGCTACTCAGTCATTCAAGGTACCTTTATCCAGAAAAGTGCACATTTAATACAACATTCGTCAAATTGTAGTTCTGCCCTCTTTTTGTCTTAGATGTCTCATATACTTATGTAACATACAATGACTTTTTGTATTTACATGGACACTAGTATAATTATGATGCTATCCGACCATTTATAAACTATTTATACAGCATATGGCACATAGAATAAGATTATGATTTTTGTATCAGTCCGTCTTTGAATTACCATCATAATGCGAACATTGTGTTTAGCGACAAATAGTGGCAGCCTGTGCAGTTCATATGCAGGAAAACGAAACAAAATGCTTTTGAGATGTGGCATTCTATGGGCAAATGTATGTACGATTAAATAAAATATTAACAATAAATCAAATTTTCGTAAACTGTTGACGTTCAGACTAACTTTGCTAGCTAGCGCTTATAAGGCTTAGCTACGCCATGTTACGTCTGGAGTCTTTTCCTTCGGGTTTTGAGCCGCTGTCTTCAAATAATTGAAAATCTCCATGGTCTAAAAGTGAAGTGTACAAGAATTGGGTTTTAAAAAGTGACGGTGACATTGATCTTTATTAGCGAACAACAGCAAAAGCTTCTGCTAGCGATACGAAAAACAACAAAAAAATATTTCCGATTTGTTATGAGACAAGAGTAAATTAGACACTAGCGGGCCACCGTAGTATCGGAAAGACTGATATACCAGTTCAACCATTGAGTTGGACTCTCAGAATCTGAATGATATCAGGCCAGTTGAGGAAATATTGTCCATGTAAAAGTAGCCAATGATAAATCCAGGCCCAATATCATCTAGTTAGGTCATTATTGAGCTTTTCATCTCAGATCTGTTGGCACTGTTTAAATGTTGGTCAAAACCATTTGCTGTCTGCTATTTTTAGACACACTTGACAAACAATTTAAAAAATGAGTCTCCTCCCCCGGTAGCAAACACCAAAAAGCAGGGTTTGACTTTAAACTCAATGGTCAATACTGCGCTTAAACATTTTCCTATTGATTAGATAATCCAAAGCAACTTGCTAATATTTAGTTGGTTCTGTTGTCATTATGAATATATTGCTAAGTGTTTTGAATAAAATGACGTGTTCGTTACTTCTGATTAAACTGTTATGTCACCTCATCCAAAAGTGCATGTATAAAAAGCCTACCTGCAACTATAGAGAAAGTATAATATAATCATTCTTGCATCTTTGATAGAAGAGCTGAATATCCCTGACAGTGCCCTGGTCCTATCTGTGAATCTTGTGATAACAAAGTAGGAATACTTTGCAGCGTGAAATAGATGTATTGCCTTCATGTTGCAGCCACCCTTAGGATGGAGACGCACAGTCGGAGCCCTGCAGGGTTGAATGGTCGAGGTCATCAGGCAGCTGTGTGACATATTGTTCTGATATTTGGCTGTTTGGGCACCTTGTGGGCCTTCACCCCCACATCTACTCATCCCCTCTTGAAACACATGAGGCCAGACTAGCTCAGATGAGGAGCTTGTGGCTGTTGACCATAAAAAGAACATCAGGGCAATGAGCCACGAAGAAAAGAAGGGAAAGTGAAAGAAGGGTGTTGAACAGGGAGGCAGATAAAAATGGAAAAAAAATAAAAAAGGAAGGCAGTGAAAGCAGATTGGTGACCAAGATGAAAATGTGAGATACTGACTAGACCAAAAGATAGAAGAAGAAGAAGAAGAAGAAGAAGAAGAAGAAGAAGAAGAAAAAAATAAGAGATAGGGAGATAGAGGAAGAAAAAAGAAACGAGAGAGAGAGAGTGTGCACTTGGGCCAAATGGGAGTTACACTCTCCAGCTGTGACCATAAAACAGCAGGTGGATGCCATCATTAGGTCTGGCAGAGAAAAGCAGGAATCCCAGAGTCCCAGCTCTCTCGATGTGTCTCTGTTGGCGCCAAGCACTCATCCACTCTGGAATCAAGCACCGACGCTATGACATAAAACATGACACTGGGAAGACGACGCGAACGCATTCAGTTCGGCAATTAGTCAAAATTATTTTATTCAGTGTGTCTCACATAACATTATGATTGTAAGTCTTCAGATTGTAGCTCTGGCTCGGATCCCTCAGCGCTGAAGCATGTGGTTGATTAAGTGATAAGTGATAGAAAATGAATCTAGCCACTGTTTTTATAACTTAGAGAGTTAAGAAAGAGATGTAGCAACAAAAGACCATGGCATGTTAATGAAGTTCAGTGAGTTGTAAGAATGACGCAAAAACCTTGTGCAGTGTGACATGGGCGTTTACATAGTTGAACTAATCTTGAGGAGATGAGCAATGGGTGCGACTGGAGGTTTACCTCAAGGAAACGTCACCCTACCACCAAGTTCCCAATGCTGATGGCAGCCGTGGTGAATCCAGATGGAGCCCTGGTGTCGTCGATGGTATTTTCTTTTCAAATTTCAACCGTAAGCTACAAAGTTATGACGAGCAGCTGCATTTATATGTGGAGTCATTCCTCATTCCAAAACGCCAAGAATTAGTTTCGTCTCTGTCATTGAGAGATTTTACATCACAACATATGGAATATTGGAGTAGATTATATATCTTCAGTAAAATAAATACATTTTTGCTCTTTCTCCAAACACTTGAATTAAAATCTGTTGCTCTCCGCTTACAGGTAAATCGAGGTACGAAGCGCTCGGTAAGGTTTCTGAATAAACTGATTCATCCATCTCCTGTGACTTCCATCTGTAAACACAGCTTCTGCTTGTTTTTTGTTTTTGTTTTTTTAGCTTAATAAAACCTGCCGTTGTGCATACTTATTTGAAATGTTTACGAGATGGTGCACGCTGCTGTCCTCCGCTCCCGTTTTGATGTAAGCTGGTGCAAGAGTTTGGAAGTTAGCTGCGAGTGTACCTAAGAGCTGTCATCTGGGATGATAGTTTGATGGCAGATGAGAGCTGCCATTGTTGCACCCTCCAGGTGCCCTCGGGGCTAAACGGATGGCTGCAACATGGCACTTGTAGAAGCAGCTTCTTTGCTCTGATTTGTCTTCACTAGCTGCGTTTTCCCTGCCATTAGCAGACACATGTCTATATGGAACAGACTGTTATTTTATACTTTGTACGTCCTGAGCTTTTCATCAACCATTTGCCGTACTTTTAAAGAGTGATGCCTCACTTGTGTGTTTTGAATGGTAGCTGTTTGGATAAAGTGAAAGTAATATCCTGATGAGCTTTTCGTCCTCATTTGGAGAAACGACTGACAAACTCTTCCCTCATTAAAGAGAGATCATTCTGTACTCAACTTCTTTCTTCTTCTAGTTTTAATGAATACAATGCATTCGTTAAATTAACCATAGTAGACAGCAGAAACTTGTTAAATTGAAATATAGTCAATCAGTGCTAACAACCGCTCACTGAGAATCTCCGTGATGTGGATGATCTTCTTGATTCTGTTGTTTTGACTACAGCAGCTCGCGATGCATCTTTGGAGTTTTTGATTGGTCTTTCACTGGAGTTCAGTCTTTTTCCCTCTGTGGCCTCAGCAGGGAGCGAAGTGGTGCGCGGAAGCATGTCATCCCCTGATTTCCTTTTAAAAAGCCGACCCTGATGCTTTTAAATGCATCATCAAGGCAATGGGCTGTCCAAGTCGGTTACAAGTTAACCAAATAAACACTGACAATGAAATTAATAATGCATATTGTTTGCGAATGCCTCAGCTGGATGATTTGACTGATGTATGCAAAGATGGTAATTTATTGAAAGTAAATTCATGTAATTGTGCAGCGGAACTTGATGAAGCAAAAGAAGGTGTCAGCACGGCTTCCATCATCATCAGAAGAAAGAAATCATTAAAGAGCAAAAACAAATCCAACTTCAAAGCACGGTGCAGAACAAACACTTATTTTATGGATGTGTTTCATTTAGACCAAAGTTCAGACCGGCTGTTATGGTAAATATGTCAGATTTGTTGTTGGTTGTTTGCGGATGTGATAGTTTTGGTTTATTTATTTTTCTCTCGGTCCACGGGGATGTAAATGCTCACTCTGCACATATCAAAGTATTCAGTGTAAATTTGATTTGAAGATCAGGGGGAACAAGAGCCAAAATGTAGTTGTCATTGTCGAGACATATTTCCGCAGTGAGAAGCTCAAGTGGCAAGACAATCACAGCGCCTGACTTGGTAAAAATAGTTTAGTCTCTTTCATAAATGTGATGTCAGCGACGTGACATGCATTTGCTGACTGGATTCAAGCAGCACGAGTGGCAAGCAAATCAGATTACCAACTACTATTGCACTTGAAGTTAAAAAATAAATAAATAAAGGAGGAGGCCCATTTTTAAGTTATTATTGGAATGTATCCTGCAAGCGAAGTCATATGTGCTGCATGTACTGATAGAGCTTCGGTAAAGTCATTTGGAGCAGATTTGCTGACCTTTGTGGCTGCAAGATAAATCTCACTGTGTTAATGATTCCATGAAGATGTAAGCACACAGATACACAAATCCTGGCCTACTCTCTTAGTTTACATGCGTTTTTTATTTTTTATTTTAACATCTAATACCTTTGGGGCTTTGTTGCAGTTTAAAAAGGACAAAAGAAACAAGCATCTTAGGTTTATTAGTTTGCTTCTGCAATTGAATGTATTATTTTCTGAGACACAATCCATGTGATGGGTGAGTTATAACGAGCAGAAGACCAATGTTTTCCTCCAAAACCTCAAACATAGAGCCGGGTTTCTGATGTCCAAGTTTAAGGTTTTGTACATCCATTGCTTTCTCCAGCTACCGTGCTGTTACTGTGTTGCACCTTATTATCTCTTGAAACAACACTGCACTTCCTGAAATAGTCCTGAAGTTTACGCCATTGAGTCATGTCCATGAAGCCGGTCAAGCACGGGACTTAAAACCAGGATACATGGGTAGGAGTTCTGTGAAGGACCATTAGTTTAGTTTTCAATCACAACGTGGCTAAGTACCAAAAATCGAGACAACTAGTGGAAAAAGCTAACAGCCGAGCAGACATAGATTGTGACCACTGGTGGTACAGCAACGGATGGGGATAAGGGACTCCCTTGCTAAATGTTATATTGGGCTGAACCTGAGATAAATGTTTTTTTGAGAGACACTTGGTCTGGATAAAGTCACGGTTGTCCAAAGTAATGACAAGACAATCACAGCTTCATAAAACAATCTTTGCTCGTTCTTTTTGTGTATTACCACATTTAATGTAATTCACAGAGCAATAATCAACAAAAATTAGCATGTAAGTGTAAATGATTGCAGAATCGTTGCATTTAGTCAATTAGTCTCACATTTTTGGTTGCTTAGTACTTTAGTAATTTACCTTGTAGTTTCTGTCATCCAGGTCATGATATATCCAAAAAGGCAGACTCGTAGGGTCATCCAGGTAGCTTCCTTGGTTCTAAAGGACTGGTGGGGAGTTGGGGTTTAAATAGACCCATCTGTGGTTGATACACATCAGAAACTCTCTTGACTAGTGTCTGTTAAGGGCTATATATTTTAAATACTGGCGGCTAGCAGTGTTGAAAGATTCTAAATTTATTGCCAGCATTATTAAAAGGCACTTCTGAGAATATTTTAAATGATCTCAGATCAGCAAACCAAAAGATGTGAGGGTGTTAGACTGAACAAAAAACATCTATCTATATGTGAACACAGTCAGTCATGTGTGCCTGCTACAGACCATTTTTAGCACATTGTTGTTTTTCTTTACTTGCCTTTCAAAAAGTGAATGTGTCTTATGAGTCTTAAAATATCAGATAGTAACCGCAAACAAATCACTCATAGCTGTGCTCAAATCTGCACTCACATCAAAATGGCCTATTTCTGCAAGGGTCTGTCAGAGAGAACGTGACAATTGATGCTGAATATTAATAAAGTACACCATATGTTCTGGACAAATATTATCCATGCATTATTAAATGTGATGTTCCGTGTCAGCCGTTAATTAACGCTTGTTAAAACATAATAAAAGAATGAGATGTTGGACATGATTAAAGAAATTGAAGTTTGTTGTAAACAGAAATCATATAAAGGGTAATGAGATAAGAGGGAATACATTATTGTCAGTGTCTTTTGCGTTCTTTGTGGCACTGGTAAGGGAGCTGTTCCTGATTGAAGGATTCTTTGTTGTAATTAATTTGAATATTTGAATTGTTTGCATATTTAAAAGCTCACAATCGTGTTGTTTGACTGTCTGGATCACATAGGGTTGCTGAGTGATACTGACTGGTCTATGTCTCGAATACAGACATAGACCAGTCAGTTTAATGACATCAATCAGAAGTAATAATAAAAGTGTTGGAATAAATTAAGGTTAAACTGCTTAACAAGATGTTTTCTCTACTTGTAATTTAATATCAGACTCTCACGCTTCAAAATCACAAATATGTGAAGAGAAGAAACCTCTGAAGGAGGCAAAGCTGCACCCAGTCTAAAGCGCCTTTGTTATGTTGGTTGATTTTTTGGAAGACCATCGCTTGGACTGTAGACATATTTGAGGCGAGACCTACTATTTAGGAGTGAGTGTGACCTTACTATTGCCAGTCAATTCTGTACTTGCTTTAGTGCATGTATTGACTCCTTGCTGCAAGTAAAAGAGACTCCAGTGACTACCGTAACAGGGAGGCAGGTAGAAGTGTACTTCTTTGAATACCAGCAACTGGAACAGGTAATTGCTAGAATGCAATAGTAAAATGAAAACATTGATAAACTAGCTGGAAATTAGTTAAACTGTACTGATTTATGGGCTAATGGCAGAATGGGACCGGGTCTAACAGGTAAAATGTGGAAAAACGAGTATAAATACAGAAAGGGTGGATTGAGGAGTCAGATAATTAGGAAAAGGAATGTTGAATGAAGTTATGAACCCTTTGGCACCTGATAATGATTTAGAATCAGCAGTTTCACTAAAATAGGTAAAATACAGTCATTTTTTTGTCATTTGTCATCTGCAAAATGCTTTGAGGTCATGTTTTCTGACCAAATTTGTCTCTTTTAAGCAGACTTTGAAGCTCTTTTATGTAGGTTCATCATTATCATAGCCGTTATTCTTGCCTATTGCACGGGTTAAAAGAATAGGCTCAGTGTCTATGTGGACTCTCACCATGAAAAATGTTGTTGTTAGCAATTCCAAATGTGTTTCCAAGCTGTTTGACCAAAACTAATCTCTCATCATCACTCCTGCTCAAATTAGCATCATCAAAGCTAACTGTTCACCGGTATAAAAAGCTCACTTAAAATTAAAATTATGGTCTGGGTTTAGCTTGAGAAGAGATTCCAAATGGTTGGTTGTCATTAATAAAGCAAACAAGAATATTAGATGTGAAAGTAGCATTGATGTTGCAATCACATCGCCCTTATTAGATTAGCGTTAGCTTATCATGTTGGCTGCTGCCTGTGTGTACATAGTTTGTCTCAGCTGTTTTTTATTGTGACTCCTTCGTCTCAGTCAAAGTCTAATTAATAAACCCGTTCCTCTGAGAGCCGATGGCATCGTATAACACTACTGACAGACAAATAACATTAATGAATGCAGGTGCTTCTTAGAAACAGCAGTGATTCTGTGCTAGAGAAATATTGCTAATCAGGAACTATAGATAGCGTTTTCCTGAGCAGCTGCCACTCACTAAATAAGACGATGCATATAGTTATTAGTTAATTAGTTGTACATCAGTTGTATGGGAAGGTGGAGTCATTAACTTCAATGGTTCACGTTGACGAGGGGCCAAAAAGTATTAATAGACACCTGGGTATAAAGCATTCTTTATGATTATGTCACTATAATAATTAATAATTGTAATTCCACTAGAGCCTGTTTCTGTGATATATGTTAATCTGCATAATTATTAGGGAGGTGCCAAGGTGTACTACTCTTACAGGATTGTTGTTCCTGTTATGTCTTATCTACGCGCTTTCTGTATTCATGAGAAATATATTATTCACAGCTCAGTTGCAGCGCACCTGTGCCCACTACTGGATTAATTTATGGTAACTAACCAACACGCCTGATGCTTGTTCCATGAGCTTAGCCGATGGTGTTTTATTTACCTCCGCTCATCATCTGTGATGTGAAAACGTAACATTTCCAGCTGTCGGCGCAGACGACGTTAAAGGAGCGCGTACCGGCGCCCGGTTAAAAAGCAGTTTAGTCGCAAGCGATCAACGCCAGAGATGAGACTGTTAGAGCAACAAACGCAACAGCTGCTCTCATTTCGGCCTGTCGTGCTACGTTACTGGACAATGATGCAGCTAAGAAAATGTGCAGCGGTGTGACTAACAATATGAGATTGAGATCGTTTGAGTCGTCATCGAGTCCGCGATTGAGTTGGTTCATTCTCTGTGCTGAAGGTTTTGACCATTCCTCTTAAAGTTTATCATTTATGAATGGCTTGTTGGGACATAATATTAAGAAATATAATTAATAAAGGAAGTGAGACTTGATTGGCAGTGCATGCTAGTTACAGCTGCTTGGTTGGTTGGTTTCTAAATCCTAATCCAGATTTAGAGTGTTATACTGTCAGATGACATATTCATCCCAAAGGTGTTCTATCGGGTTCAGGTCAGGACTCTGTGCAGGCCAGTCAAGTTCATCCACACCAGACTCTGTCATCCACGTCTTTATGGACCTTGCTTTGTGCACTGGTGCACAGTCATGTTGGAAGAGGAAGGGGCCCGCTCCAAACTGTTCCCACAAGGTTGGGAGCATGGAATTGTCCAAAATGTTTTGGTATCCTGAAGCATTCAATGTTCCTTTCACTGGAACTAAGGGGCCAAGCCCAGCTCCTGAAAAACAACCCCATACCATAATTCCTCCTCCACCAAATTTCACAGTTGGCACAATGCAATCTGAAATGTACCGTTCTCCTGGCAACCTCCAAACCCAGACTCGTCCATCAGATTGCCAGATGGAAAAGCGTGATTCATCACTCCAGAGAACGCGTCTCCACTGCTCTAGAGGCCAGTGGCGGCGTGCTTTACACCATTGCATCCGACGCCTTGCATTGCACTTGGTGATGTGTGGCTTGGCTGCAGCTGCTCGGCCATGGAAACCCATTCCATGAAGCTCTCTGCGTACTGTACTTGGGCTAATCTGAAGGTCACATGAAGTTTGTAGCTCTGTAGCAATTGACTGTGCAGAAAGTCGGCGACCTCTTTGCACTATGCGCTTCAGCATCCGCTGACCCCTCTCCGTCACTTTACGTGGCCTACCACTTCGTGGCTGAGTTGCTGTTGTTCCCAAACGCTTCCATTTTGTTATAATAGAGCTGACAGTTGACTGTGGAATATTTAGGAGCGAGGAAATTTCACGACTGGATTTGTTGCACAAGTGGCATCCTATGACAGTTCCACGCTGGAATTCACTGAGCTCCTGAGAGCGGCCCATTCTTTCACAAATGTCTTGTTTCACAGTCTGCATGCCTGAGTGCTTGAATTTATACACCTGGGGCCAGGCCAAGTGATTAGAACACCTGATTCTGATCATTTGAATGGGTGAGCGAATACTTTTGGTAATATAGTGTATTTGAAGAGGGAGAGTGAAATCACCCATCAGTTATTCTTCTGTCTTTTGGCGTGTTAATTTGATTTCAAACCGCCAAACATGGTGTCATGGTTTTCTGACAGGGCCTTGGGAGAGAGTTTATCTCATCATTAATTAAGTATCATATTTCCCTACATGCTGCCTGTGCTTAATTAGGAAGAGGGGGTCATTTGGGAGGGCTTATTAACTGGAACAAATTTGTTAAAGGAAGGAGACCGAGACAGATAAAAGAGAGAGAGGTAGTGAGGGGAGAGGGGCGCCTCTGGGTTCAGTCGTCCCTGACAAGGCTTGGCTTCGGTGATTGATAACTGCACCAGTCACGGCTCGAGTCAAACTGGGAGAGATGAAGGAGTAACTGGGGAAGGAACAGAGGGGAAGAGAGGAAATCTAGGAGGAAGGAGCAGGCGAGGGGGGTGGGGGCTGGGAGGAAATGATTGGAGACATATGCTAGCTCTCAAGCAAGATAGAGTTAGACAGAGAGGAGGGAGACGTAGGACGAAGAGGGAGGGACAGTGAGATACGAAAACAAAGAGAGAAACGAAGAGAAGGGGATGGAGGGGATCAGACTGATTGCAGAGCTGAGCGACGTCACAGAGGCTTTATTTATCGTACCTCCCCTCTATTCACCTGTTATTCCAGGAGTGCTGGATTTGATGGAAATTAAACGTTTTGTGCAGATACAGCATTTTTTTGTTGAAGTACATTCTTAACACTCATTAAAACGCTGTATGTGTACTGTCTGCTCACGGTAAACGCCAATAAGGCAATGGTGTCAGGTTCCTGTGTGACACTGTTTTCCATTTCCCTAATTCGCTGCGACAGAATGGGTTTGGCCAAGCTGGTAAAACAACAGATGTTTTACTCAAATGTGACACCCGGGCTGCCAAAATGTCCCAGTGGCAGCGAATGTGTCTGGAGCTGACCAAGCACAAGTTTTAGTAAACTGGGAACAGCGGGGGACACTGAGACTTCAGGGTACAACAGACTTTCCATCAGGAGGGATGGGACATCAAAAGCCTGTAAGGCTATAATTCAAAAAGTAGACAGTGCTTTATTTTATATGCTGCCTTATTGTTACGTTTACGTTGTCATTGCCTGGAAAACCAATCCAGGGTTTTCCATACCATGTTAATACGACAGTGGCCCACCAGGGGTTTACTCAGCCATGGTCTCATAACGAATCAGAAACATTTTTACCCATTTCAAACAGTGTTTAACCTCCCCCTAGACCCTCCACATAGACTGGTGACTTACCAGTTCAGTACTGAATTTAACCTGACGGCCTAAACGGCGTGGACAACTCACGTAGCATGAGAAGCTATTTGTGTTGTTCACTACTTTACGTAGTGAATTTACATTATTGCCACTGTTTAAAACACAATGTTCCTGCTCATGATTTTTTTAGACCATGGAGATTTACAGTTATCTAAAGAGAGATGGTCAAAACCTGAGAGAAACATCTTCAGATGCGACATGAACTAGCTTAACTTTATAAGTGCTAGCTAGCAAATTTTGAAAATCAACTGTGCTATATAGTAGTTTTATTCGCTGATGCTCCAATACGCATGGTATTACGGTAATTTAAAGACGGACTGGTACCAAATGCATTCTCTTCTTTTATGTGCAAACATTTCATATAATGTATAAATTGTTTTTAATGGTTGGCATAGCATCATAATTAGGAGATTTTGTGAAGAATCCCCCGTCTCCAAAACAAAACAAAAAAACATGAAATTGGGGGGAAACACTGGACTCATTTTGCACTCGTGGGCATGTACTAATTTTGCGGCCAATGAAACGTTTTCTCATATTCTCACATCTCTCCTTTACCAGCGGTACTTTTGGCATTGACTCTTCACTTAAACAGGCTTGAATAGGCAGTGTTCAGAACAGTCAAAGCAAAATGGGATATATATGGGTGAATATGCAAACAGAAAAAGGCCTCCTGTTTACTAGAGAGATGTTGAAGAATATATTATTTTAAATTATAAAGCTATTAACAGATTAATCACAGAGCCTTTAGATCTTCCTAAAATATAATCCCTTAACCACACACATGAAAATGAATTAGTTAATGTCCATGAATGATCACAAAGTTCGGCAAATTTTTATTCTTTTAAATGTTAGAATGATGTCACTGATGCAAATGTTTTATACCTCTGCTGAACCATCCATAGAAAGATACCGCACACACAAGCAAGACTGTCAAACTCTCAAATAAGACAAAAACCGTTTCAATGTTATTCATTATTAGAAATTAGTAAACCTTCCTCACCAACATTTTTGAATGGTACAAAATGGAGTTTGTGTTTTTAGTATATTTGGCATGATGAATACCGCTTTTGCTTTCCAAGTTTCCATTTCCATTTAGACAAGCCTGTTGCCATTAAACCAGATTTTCCTGCCACTTTCCCCCTTCGCTAAAACAAAACAGAATAAAAAAAAATAAAAAAAATCTTTGTTGATCACTAGCGCAGATATTGTTTGACTGACTTTATTAGTCTGAGCAGCTTTATCTCTTTGCTGCAGCGCAAACTTCTGAGAGCCATTAAATCTTGAGTGGACCGTCTTTGAAGGCAGGGGCAAATGCGGCTTCATTGATTGACAGGGTTGGCCTTGCCTTAATAGAACATAATTGGGCAATTTTGAAGGGTCTCTGAGAAATGACCAAATAATAACACATGACTTGTCTTGAGACTTGTTTTCTCAGATAATTGTGCAAAAAGCATCTGGCACACCATTAGTTCCATTTTCACATTAGAATAATAATCCTTTTGAACTAATAAACTCGCTCAAACGTCTGTGCTTGGGTGGTGGGGACTGTGAAAGGGGTAAATACTGTATGCTCCGCCGAGATAGCGGGGAGAAAAGGTAATTTGGGCGTAGAAGGAACAATAACAAGATGTAGACTTTTCTGAAATTCATCATGTCACATGAATTAAAAGCGCTGTTTTTCTGCCCTTCATATTTCAACGTTCCTGCTCTGTCTATGACGTTTTCGGTTATTAAATGCTAAATTCATTCATTACCTTTTACCTATCAATTCTCACCAGTTTTTTTTATTTTTTCCCCTCCTTCTTCAACCAACCAGTGATAAAATATGCACTGGGGAAACACTAAGATGATCTATGTTTCATGTACTGAACAATAAAATGACTTGTCACCGTGGCTCTTTTCCTTTGGTGTTTCTAAATGTCACAGCATTATGAAAATCAACACTAAGAGATTACAGTAAATTAAAATACGCATGAGACAAAAAAAAAAGAAAATCCATCAGAGGGATGAATCAATCTTTTTTTTTTTTTTTTCAATTAGCCATGTTAATTGAGCTGCAGACAAATTTTCCTGCAAGTACCAAAGTATGTTCACAGTAGAAAAACGGGTCTTGTGCTTTGCCCTGCCTTCTTACCTTTAATGTGTAAAACAATAACGCTCCCCTCGGGGATCGTTATTGTTTTCTCTTTCTAGCAATGAGAGATTGCACCAATATCACGTCTCAAATTAAAGGATAATTAAAAAATGTTATTTCAAAGTTATTGCCGTCCATAAAACTTTGATTAGGCAAACATTAGCCACATTAGGGCTTAATAGCCATTGCCCCTGTGATTACCGTCAACAATTTTATGTACTGCACAAAGCATATGAACAAATGAATAATTAAGAATGCAGGAAAAAGGAGGTTTGAAAGCGCAATAACATAGCTAATGTTAGGTCGTTTTAAGAACAGCTTGTGGTAGGTAAAGTGTTTTTCCACATTGCACGGTTGCAAAATGACTTTAGAAACAGAAATGTTTTCCACAGTCACAGGACATTGGCTATCTTTCATCTGATTAAGAAAAGTAAACTTGTTGCATTTATTTCCTCATTTTGTTTTACCCAGTAATGTTGTATCTTGAGTTAAAAAGTAAGAAACTTTAGCTATAAGAAAAGCGCTATAGCACATGGCAGAATCCAAGCAGAAATCTTTATACATATGGTTGTGTTTGTCCATTAATTCAGAATAAAAATGACAAAGTGAATTCAATGCACAGTAATATAAAAAGTGGAAAGAAATGATATGGGCTATTTTAAGAGATCTTTCCCCAAACTGGTTTCAGTGCAAGTGTTGATGGACAAAATCCGCCGTCGTCTTTCCTGCAAAACACACAAAGATACCAAAGTTTAGCCAACACTCATATGAGGCTCGAGATAAATCTAATTATTGTCTTCCAAAGTGGCAGTCTTGTGACACATCAGCAAGGAACTGTTCACTATTAAAAAAAAAAAAAAAAAAAAAATGACATGAGATGTGTTAGCTGCTGTACCAAGTCAAAGACCTGGGTCTACAACCAGATTCTTGTCTGTTGCAACTACGTTTAGGCCCAAACACAGGTGATTTTGTAAATTAGTCTAAAAGTAGACAACAGTTTCCTCACAGCGTTTTGTAACTGTAAGTAACTAAGCAAGTTGTATAATTCTTAAGTTGGTACACTGAGACTCTGTGGTAACACTGATGTCTCCGCACTTCTGCACAGTTACAGGCAGTACAAAGCGGGAAGAAATACAAGGCAACGAAATGTAGTTAGCATGCAACCAGAAGTGCAGAATATGTACATATTTACATATATACAGGTATACATATGAAATATTTAGCTTAAAACAGACCGTGTTCCAGTGTCCACGATGACCATAGACATGAGGATATGTCATTTACTAAATATTCCTTGAACTCCACTGGAAGACATCAGTATAACAAGAGATTATTTGAGAGTTTTGAATATTTGCTGCGTACATGTGTTGTTGTTTTTTTTATTTGATGCCATAAGCCTGCTAAATGTCATGTACAGCTTATACGCAACTTAGGTAGAAGTAGATTCTCATCTTAATCAAGCTCTTTGTCATTTACAGGCAGGCTCCGGTAAAATGAGATGAGTCCTTAGCACCTTAGGTACTGTTAAATTCAATAAACTTTCCAGACATTTTCATAAAACCGCTTTACGGCGGTCTTGCGCCATATGCTTCCTCTGCCTCCCGTCTTTCTCTGCCAAAGGTTCGGCATGCGTAAGAGGCTTCGGCCGTGTTATGTTTTTGTACTTATGAGCTGCGTTTCAGGGCAACGAGAGCAAATGTTACTGTGATGGTTCTGCCAATGCATGTGCCGTTTGAGAAAGTGGGATCGGTTAAGTCAGGATGAGCATTTTAAAAAAAACAAAGCAAATGATTGTAGTGCTCGTGGTGTGTGTAAAGTCGGCGTAGGGGTCTGCATGGTTACCGTAGCTTCTGCATCAACTTAACGCAGAAGTATATTTTATTTTAGTTCTGTTAACGGTTGCTGAAGTGAAAACTGTCTACATCATCTGCTTTCTTAGATTAGCCTGGTTATAAAGTCATAATGTTGATGAGTTTCTTGAGTTATTCTCCCAGCCCTAGTTTGTGAATGGTTTCATATTACCGGCCCCTGAGCCTTCCTAAGTAGGATCTAAGAAACTTAGGACGAGCTAAATATTTAGCCAGGGGTTGTCTTATTTGAAGCTTTAGTGCCCGACAGTGTTCAGGTTCCCCACAGTGTTGCACCATGCAGGTGAAATAATCATTTTCTTTCTTGGAATGCATAATTAATTGCGCTTTCATGTTTCTTCATGATGCTAATAAAGCAACAGTGGTCTTCCAAATCACCTGAAAAATGAGTCCAAGGACAACGGGCATCGCACAGGAAAAGGCGTGGCTGTCCGCTTTGAGAAACGATGGGACTCAACAACCAAGATTAATGGAACTCAGATGGCTTTTAATTAGAGCAGCTGTGGTCATTAATTATCTGCCCACAACACAAATATTTTTATATTTGGGCAAAGTGTTGATTTATTTGACTTTGTTTGCCGGCGGATCTAGATGAATGACTCTTCGGTTTCAAATTTGCCAGCACTGAAAGAAACGCAGAGGAGAGGAGCGCTTCTCCGGTTTGCCATTTTATTGCAGACTTAATGTTAATGATGATGATACGACAGCCGTCATGAGCAGACGTCCTCAGACAGTGTTATATGTTGATTTAAAACACTGCAGGGTCACAGTAGCAAACTCTGTCTGTCTTTTTTGAGCCACGGTCCTTACTGCTGGTTTGTAGCTTCACTGCTTAACCTGATCAACATCTATGCTAAGAAATCCAACTTCTGTTCTCATGTAGATGCTTTCTCTTAGGCTTTGTGATTATTGTTTTAGTATTTCAATATCTTTTCTACCACCGCAGGCACAGAGGAAGTGCAGTCATGCATGTTTTTGTTTTTTTTCATATAGAATCAACAGTGTCAGTGATACTTTTTGAACATAGATTAACACACTATTTCAATATTTACTTGCAAGCCACAAATTACCCGTCTAGACAGGGAGGTGTTGGTGACAGATACACTCTGCAGTTGCAGTAAAGTGAAACTTCCAGCTTCTATTTGAGGAACCTGAGGACTTTTTCAACCCATGCTTAATCATAGCTCCTTGTAACTGTGAACATTTTCACTCGCGACGTCTGGTCATGGTTCACAGGCCAGAGTGACTGCATATACAACAATCAGGCTTAACATTATGAACACATTCCTAGTGTTCTGTAGGTCTCCTTTGAGCCTTCAAACCAGTTCTGACTCTGATGGTCATGGACCTTCTGAGGGTGTCCTGTGGTGTCTGGTAACAAAATGTAGTTAATGGGTTAAGGGGAGGGTCCTCTGTGGATCAGGCTTGTTCCAGTGCATCCCACAGATACTTTATCAATTTGGGATCTAGTGAATTTGGAGGCCAGGTCAACACCTTGCGCTGTTCTTCATTTTTTTTCCCTAAACCATTTTCGTGTACGTAGCTGTGTCAGGCTGCATCCTGCTGGGGATGGCTGCTGCAGAACATTGTAATGTCACAAGATGGTCAATGTTATTTACTTCTTTTGCCAGTGGTTTAAAAATATATCTAAACTATGAGAAAGTTATTTCTCAGAGCGATGAACCTGCACCTATTTGCAGCTCCACTCAGCTTTATAGAGTTTTATAGCCAGTTTCAGCTCATTGTTTAACTGCCCAGCTGCAACTTTACAGATCTGGTTCACTCTCACTGCCCTCAAAGGCATCTGTTTTCAGTGGAAAAGCTCCATAAAACCTACTATACACATCTGCACCAAACACCAGACTGGCACGCTGTGCAATGCAATGGTGAACACAATGGAGCATTTAACAACTGAAGAGACAGACAGTTTCCTCCGTAGTGAAAAAGCAGAGAAACAAGGGACAGTCAACACTGGATATTCATTTGTTTGATTTCCAGAAACGCTAATAATAAATAAGTTTGCCATTATGCAACATCATTTTATGTCCCAACCCTGTTTCTGCAGTTTCTGAGTGAAAAATCCAAACCAAAAAAACAAGTCACTTACTGCCCATATAAATGAAATACAGTCATCTTCACGACCGCTTAGCTGAGGTGAGAATCAGACAGAGAGGGAGAAGTGAATCAGATCATTTGTCATTTAATTAAGTTCAATGAGTTTATTCTCTCTCAACCTTAGAAACAGCTGTCAAAATAATCTCTCCTTTTTGACTACCTTGTAGCTTTTCTTGATATATCTTCTAAAGCTTCATCAGTAGACAGAGTTTGCCTCGTTGGAAATTAAAAATGCTTGCATTCCCGTTTGTACTGAAGGAGCCCCAGAAAAGCTAGTATGCATCGAGAAGCCTTTATCCACACAATGTAGGATCATGTTAAAGCCATGTAAAGACAACAAGGTACTGTTTATGAACTTGTGTAGAGACAGACACATACGTCTTTTGCATCACATGGGCCATTCGCTACCAATCTGCCCCGAGACCAGCAGAAGTATCTGTCCATGCCAGTGAATGTGAACTATGCATGGTACAACATACAACTGGTGCGACCATTTTTCACAAGCCATGTGTATTTATTTCACATTTTCTATCTTTTGTACTTATTTAATGTTTAGTTATTTGTATCTCTTGCGTGCTGTAATGCTGCCAGTTACCTAAAATGGTATTTTTCACAATTTACTTTGTTGGAGCAGCACACTGTTGCATAATCAGGCAACACAGATTCTCTGTGTCTTCATAACCAGATCTTACTACTCTAGTCTTAACTTATGCAGCAGTACATTCACATGTTAAGATAATGAAAGACATAACCTACATATTTTTATAATGCTAAATAGAGGCGTGTAATAAGAAAATCTGAATCCTTCATCTATAAACTCAGTGATCACAACACTATCAACAGTTCCCACTTTGAAGACCAGAAGTGTACGCTCTTGTTCTACCGTTACCGCAGCATATCACACCAGCTTGTAATCTTTTGTGTTGCTACATCTCCAGTATGGTAACATATTTGTCCTCTGTCCTCCCTTCACACTCTGCTTGTCTTGTCTTTTTTTCCTCATAGCCAGAGTAAACTTTCATCAGAGCACGAATGAAGAAAACGCAACGGCAAGAGCAGAAATTAAAATTTCATTATTTACTGCGCTTGAGTTTGGGAACGCAATTAGTATCTGCACTGTGTGGCCCAGGGATATTTACGACTTGGGCCTTTCCTCTCTTTATTGTGGTGCTTCTTTCATCCCGCCTAGCAGACGGTGATGCTATCACTTGCTCATTACTTGTAGCAGTCTGAGACAAAACGTGCAATTAATGCCAGTTCTGATGGTTCGCCCAGTGAACTTGAGGACGGACACAGAAATGATGCAACATGCTACACGTGGAGACGATGACTGAAAAAAAAAATGTATCACAATTATTTTCACTCCTTGAAAGTAATTTATAAAATAATCATGCACTTAAATAAGATATTTTTAGAAGAAGACATAACTTTCTTGAAAAGTTTGTGCATTTAATAAATCAAAAGATGAATGTTTGGTAGATCTAATGGCCAAAAAACATAAGTGGATGTTTCATAAAGGAGACATCTAGGCATCTAAATGTGACTTTCATGTGTATGGTAATGACGAGTTTAGCTTTAACTCTAGAAGTTATTAAAAACGGTTAATACCATGTTTTTTATTTGGTCCATGTGAGTGATTAGTAGCGCTGCACACTAAAAGCAACACAGGATCACAGATGCTGAAGCAAAAATGGTTTAGCTGGTGTTTTTATGAGGAGCTGGAGCCGAACAAGTTCTTTCTTCACCTGCATCCACTTTGTTAAACCAAGCTGAGAGATAAAAAAACTTGGATTAATTGATAGAGGTCAAGGATTCGAGTTTAGAGAATATTTTTCTCATTAAAAATAAGTTAGGGTTTGGTTGGTTCTTTTTCTACCGGATGTCATGAGATACGTCTTTATTGTGCAGCTTCCTGGGTTTTATTTTCTGTGCATGCTTTAGCGTCCTCCAACAGACCAAAGACGTGCATGTCAGGTTAATTGGCCAGGTAGAGTAGGCTGCACATCCGCATGACCTCTCTACAGGATAACTCGGGATCCTCCTGACTACCAGTGGTTCAAATTTGTCCTCTGTGGAGGACGTTTGTAAACCTGAATATCTCCTCCTCCTTTGGCTAGATACAGAAGGCTTAGGGCTTTTCAGTGATACCAAATGTGAAGAGGTGGGGCTTTGGTACCTTTCTCTCTCTTTAAGGAAAATGTTGTCCATCACTTATGATATCTTATAATACAAACGTGTAGCTGATGGATGGATGTAAATAGGGCTTCAACAAAACTCCCTTAAACAGAGACCCTGACAGACTTTTCTTGAATTGTGTCATAATGTAAAAGCTGGCATTTGAAATGGGCTCATTTGCTGATATCATGTTCAAATATGTCTTGGTTATCTATGAATAAAAAAAATAGGGAAATAAGGAAATTTCTACGAATTATTCAGTGGTGAGCCAAAGCATTAATTGACTACTCAGAAAATAGTTGAAACACTAATTAATAAAATAATCAATAGATTAGTTGATAGAAAAAGTTTTGTTTGTGGCAGTCAAGTTTTGTTTGTGGCAGTCACTGGTCAGTCACTGGTCAGCCCTAATGGTGACATGGACTTAAGTAGTTTAGTTAAATTACTTTATTTTGAAGGCCGACATTTTTATGTTGGAGCACTTGAACATCATATCCTGTTTTCAGAAACCTGTCAAAGCCATTTTCCCAGTTTTGTGAAACCACTTTTTGTTAGCTGGGGACCTCCATGTGTGGTGTGGGCTCAGGATTTATGCAGTTACATTCTCTCTGGACAGAACAAAAAAAGTAATCCAGTCATTAGTCATGTCTTTGCTTGTTTCATGCTTCTGCCGTTGCTTTTATTGTGCATGCACAGCGTGGATAATAAACAGTAATATGCATTTTAATGACTGCTTACTGGTGCCCATCAAAGGGCTGGTGTTTGGTGTTTAAATTAGCTTCAGCTTTACATACACGTACGGTATAATGCGAGTACAACGCGCCTGTAACTGCAGAGTACTTGATCTATTCAAGCCTGCAGTAAATGGGCTACAGGACGCTGGTTTGCTAACACAGTGGAGTGGAGCAAGTTGACTATAAACATTATTAAATGGCCAAACATTGAACAACTTTCAAATTTTAAAAATCAATCAGGGTTCCCCATAAAACGCTACGGCGGCCCGTCAGGGTCTAATTTACTCCACCATGGTCTCGTAACCAATCGGAAATATTTTTGCACATTTCAAACAACACTGTGCTTGCATTGCTTTTTTTTTTCCATTATTACAGAAAGCATCTCTGCCTCCCCTCCCCCCAAAACTCCCAACACACACACACACCGGTCGCTCACCTGCTCTGTAGCCTACTGAATTTAACCTGGCGCAAAATGGCTCGAATATCTCATGTAGCATGCAACGCTGTTTGTGTTGTTCGCTAATAGAAAATGAAGTTGCCGCCACTTTTTTATTATCCAATGTTTGTGCTCTTAATTTTTTAGACTGTAGAGATTTAAAATTTGAAAAGAGTTGGTCCAAACCTGGAGGAAACGACTCCAAACATGAACTAGCTAACTTTATAAACGCTAGCTAGCAAAGTTAGATTGAAAGTCAGAAGACTGTCGCTAATTCCAACATCTGTGTTGTTACGTACTACCTAATCTTAATTGGGCAAAAGCCCCATAACCTGGTGCACATCATGGACAATCATGGGCTCAGGGTTTCTATATTCTGTCTGGCCCCCCCATGCAAAAGCTCCCCAAAAGGATTCTTCAGGGTAGCGCTAGTAATTAAATTGTGCTTAGTCATTGATCTTTATAAAGTTTCCGTGTGAAGCATGAGTGCTGGTGCAGTTTTAATGCGCTATTACGCACCGAATGCCCGGGATTATTCAATAAGGGAACTACCTGTTTTTATGATAAAACACCAGCAGCAAACAAAAACAAAATGAAACCCTATTTACATACAACATTCCCCAAGCCACCGCTTTTCTCATATGTGCAATTAAGGACAGAGCTGCAAGTGTTAATTTGCTTGATGTGCACTTCTCACAGGCAGCGGTGCCAGCTACAACAAAACACCGACAACAATAACAATAATAGCACCTGGAGGTTTTTAGATTAATACCAGTTAACAAACGCTCTCTTGAAGAGGGACAGCGCTGCTTCTCCCTCTCGCGTCTTTCGCCTCCATTCTCGGCGCGCCTAGACGTAATATGCATACGAACACTGGGGCCTGTCGGATGTAGGAGATCAGACGGATCGCAGCGGGGGATCAAAGGCAGCTATCTGATCTCATAAAGTCATATTAAAACCCGTTGCCTCATTCCAAGACACCACGTATTGATCACGGAGGAGACAAGCGTTTTTTTCTGTTTTTTTTTTTTTTGCTACTAAATAAAAACCGGGGGCTGACGAGAAGTGAATCAGGAAATCTGCACACGCTGGGGGTCATTAAAATTGCATGGCACTCGATGTATTCCGCAAACAATTGGATTGTTAACTCGAGGGCAGAGAAGGGAAAACAAGAGGAGTGAATGTTCATAATAGCTTCTTGCATCCCTCCCACCACCCTTAAACCCCCCCTCCTCCATCCTCTCGAGCTCATTCTCCCCTCATTGTATTTATTTCCTTTTGTTGATGGCGCCATTTTCAATAAGTGCGTAAGACAATAGGCAGGCAAAGTATCAGTAAAAATAACCCTCCTGTCAAAGACTTGGATGCTTCTCAGATGCTGTATTGCAACTAGGTGTATAGAGTGATTTGATTATACCGTGCAGGCGGCGCCGTTGTTACCCAGTTTGACTAATAAGTACTTTTCAAACCTGCCCCTCTCCTTCCCATTCAGCAGGAGTGCTTCGGCTTCTCTTGGAGTTAACCTTCACACACTATCATTACTGTCACTCTCCGCTGAAACTTCACAGAGCAGCTGACTCTCCGCCACGTGTGTGTGTGCGTGCGTCCCCGCCCGCGCCAGAGTTCAGGCTCGCTGTTTGTCTTTAATTCCTCTCAATTACAGGTTCCCCCCGATGTTGAAGCTGCCTGTTTCCGTGAACCGTTTCTAACATTCGTCTTATGAAAGTGAAAGCAGCCTCTTTTTTTTTCTTTTTTTTTCTTATTCACTTTTAAAACGCAGCGCCGTTTTGACGCTCCGTAGTTTGCTGATGGGTCAGTTTACGGAAACTCACGGCGCACAGACGGGCTTTGTGCAAACCGTCTGGATTTAAAGTCTCAAAGAGCGCGCATCAGCATTTTAGTTTTGAGGAATAGTGTAATATGATGCACAGTATTTACATTTAATAAAACAGTTCAACAGTCAGAAAAATGTATTCTTTGCACTGAATCGGTTATCAATTGCTCCTGCCTCAGCTCCGTCTTATTGACCCTGTAAACGAGACTTTTTCTAAATTAATACTTACTTAACTGGCATTTTAACTGAAAAAAATGTGTGTATGCATATTGAATTAAATGCAGAAAACTAGATTCATAAATGTAAAAAAAAAAAACATGTTCAGCATTTAGTTTCCCTTCAATTTAAACATTTAGACTTGCAGTATGTGGCCTACTTCTATTGAGGCTGAGATAACGGCGGAGAGACGGGACGCTTTGCTGTCCAGCATCAAAACAAGTTAATCAATCGGACAACGGCGAAAGCAAAAGAGTTACAACCAAAATCAATTCTCCCGTGTCAATAGTACTTTATCAGGCTTAAAGCCTAAATGAAAATATTCTACGTTGCAACCTGCTAATACGAGTCAAAGGCCAGGAGTATTGGCATAACATGTGACAGATGCCCTCTCAGACGAAATGGACAGGGTAATCCTGAACAGGAGGAATACGGAAAATAATAAACACGGCAGGGCTCGCCTTGATTAATATACACCACCTTTATCCAATTTACAAGACGATATATTTCATCAAAATACCCACTGCAAACAGCGCATATGTGCAGATCATTAGTCATTTCTGGATAAATGTGCATTGCATTCAAAGGCTGACTTACTTCCTGGATTTAGAGCCCTCTGTTTCCTGTCTCTTCTTTGACTTCTGTAGAAACTCCAGGTGCACGGGTATGGTTTATTTCTCTTATGTCGGTCTCTGAGGGTTCTGCGCTACCTGAAAAAGTTTCTACCCCAATTCCCTGAAGAACTGTATGTTGCAAAAAGCAGAGCACATAAAATGAATGCAGGTGCCCCAGCTCTTACATGTTGGACTGTGTGAGCATCTGGTAAATCAGAATGTGCATGTGTAAACTGAAATTTAAATCTAGTTCAACGGGATTGTAACGATTGTAGACGGCCGGATGATGATGCTTTGTGATTGTTTCTCATCAATTTCTAAATATATGACGTCAGTGGATTAAAAGAAAAAAAAAAAGCTGCAAGTGTAATGTAACCAAGCAAATACCAGCCCTAAAATGTTCAAAAGCACAGGATGAAATCCATCCACTTTTTTGGACATTTGGCTTATTTGGAACCAGCCTTCCAGGATTTAAGGGTATTTGGGTATCATGTCCTGTTCTATTATAACCCGTTTTGTGGTTTTGAAGTGCTATTTTACTCCGTGTAGTTGCACTGAGTGTTACATACAGTATATATATACACAGTGGTCCCTCGTTAATCATGGGAGTTACCTTCTAAAAAAATAACCCGCAATAGGTGAAATCCGCGAAGTAGTCAGCTCTTTTTTTTACAATGATTATAAATGTTTTAAGGTTCCAAAACTCCTCAGCACCTCAGGTGCCTTTGTCGGTTCAGAACGTTTCGTTGACACTGTCGAGGAGAAAACTTGCAAACATACCGCACTTCAGTCACACTGCCAGCGATCAAAGATGCTGTGTATGTAAATTTGGCAAGCTGAACGCATTCTGTACTGTAGAAGAGACACCGTACGGAGGAGATAGATTGATAGTGGTCTACAGTCCCTTAGCCAATCAGGAAACAGAAAACAATGCGAGGTCACGAAAGGTGAACCGCGTTATAGCGAGAAACAACTGTATATACAGGATTGTGTTCAATATTAAAATGCAACACCAGACTCATTGCATTTCTTAAAAGCCTGAAGTTTCAGTGCCGTACAAATAAACATGATTTGAGTTCATTCATTTATTTTCTATAACTGCTTGTCCTCTGGAGGGTCACGGGGGGCGGAGCCTGTCCCTGCTGTCACTGGGTGAGAGGCGGGTACATCCTCGCCAGTCTATCGCAGGGCTAACACGGAGATACAACCATTCACACTCACACCTACGGCCAATTTAGAATCACCAGTTAACCTAACAAGCATGTCTTTGAACAGACTGTGGACTCGAACCCAGACACTTCTTGCTGTGAGGCATCAGTGCTAACCACCAGACCACTGTACCACGCCATGATGATGAGTTACAGGCGCTAACTGAGACTTGACTTTAGTGACATTTGTCTGATTGCTCCAAAACTTGTGATACCAGAATAGCTTCTGAAGGTAGTGTTAGTCTGCGCTTTCAGACCTCTAAACAAGTCTTAATGAGCTTTTATCGTGAGCACTTCATAATTTTAGGAATCAGTCTGGAAGGATCTTATTAACAGATGATTGGAGATTGCAAAGGCAAAGCTTGAGTCCCGCGTACAGTTGCCATGGTTTGAGTGTTTTCATACTATTCAGAGATGATTTCTTTTGGTGGGACTTATGTTAAAGTCACAGTTGTATTATGAAGAAACGGACTCTTTAGGAAAGGTAGTGTTTGAGTTTATAGAAGGTTATACTGTAAAACTGAAACCTAGAAGCTCTTAAATGTATTCCACCTGTTTTTTCTCTTTTTCTTTACATTTGGTGCTTTCAACGCCTCCTTCCTCCTTCCATTACGGTATCAATCATTTCCTCCTTTCTTTCTACCTATTTTTCCCTTTCTCGATCTTTCATGCTCCCTCTCTTTCCGCAGCATGTGTCATTATCCATCCAGTGTGACTTCACCCATCCTGCCCTCTGGTGACACGGCCTGCCCTTGTTAAGTGGCTCCAGTCCCTCTCCTCGTTTACAGGTGAAATCTATTCTCACACACAGGCCTCAAGGGCCCAACTGGACTGTAACAGAATTTCTCCAGCCCCGCTGGGCCCCAGCCACAAAGCTGAGAATAAATGGCTGAGGTGCCAGGGCTGGACAGAAAAATCAATGCCTGTTTATACAGACATGACAGTCGCGGCGCCCAAGCAATTCTCCTGCTTGCTTCTCTAGACGCTGTGTTATACTGTTTTTTTTTCCTACCCCTCTCTCTCTCTCTCTCTCCCTCTCTCTTGTGTCGTGCTCTTTCCTCTGCTGAGGATAAAATGTGTGCCCTCCTGAGAGGATGGAGCAGTAGGGGATGCTGCTGTGGCCATTTTGTCCTCAATTTGTTCCCCGTCCGTGCAGAAGTACCGCCGGGGGGGTCAGCTGAATGCTCCTGATAGACCGACTGTCACATAAACAGGTTCGTCCGTGCTTAGCAGATGACATGCAGAATACCGGGGTCATGTGTTAGAGTGGGATACCGTTTCTCAACTGGTGGGTCACAGCCTAAAAGTGTTCGGCAGACATGCGCTGACAGGGTCACGCGGTGGGCATGTTCTCGTTGGGCTGTGTTTTTATTTTGCGCAGAAGGATCAATAAACTAAACTCATTCAGCCGCGCTTTGAGGGGCCTTAATGACCCCTGGGATTTATGACCTTCACTCACCTCAAAGAGTCCACGTGTGAGAGTGAGACCAGGTGATGCGAACAAATTTCTGTACCACCAGGATCCCATCTTTATTATTGACCTTTGCTTGTTTGTTTCGTGCAGAATTGAGGTCAAAGGTGCAACATTAAAGAATTGCTCGTGTCTGATGTTCTTTATACGAGACGATCAGAGTGCAGATGTGTTTGTAACGGGCAACAAATGAAGGCTGAAACTATACTATACTACAACTACTATGTCTTGTCTCTTTTCCAAACTTTGGTGATTGAATCCTCAGTTCAGCACGCTCTGTGAACCAAATAGTACTGCGGGGCCTAGACGCCATAACCTACGCACATAACCTGTGCCAGTGAGAGACATTTACACTTAAACGTGATCCAAGCGCTAGTCAGCACTGTGTCTTTTTTGCCAGTCGTTGCAGGTTCATTTTTGTTTCTACTTCCTGTTTCACTTTCAACAATGGCGACTGAAACTTTCACCAAAGACGAGTCATACAAATGTTTGTATCTCCAAACCTCCTCCTTTCCTCGACGTGTTCCATCTTTAGTGATCCAAAACAATCAATTTGGTGATGGACGAGCAGCCGGAAATACTAAAACGGAAACACACTACTTCTAAGTGGACCAGTCACAGCTCTTGTGATCTGTATCGTTGGGACGCGTCTGCATAGGGTCTGATGTATAACCCCTCATTACTATCGTCGACATACAGCTCTTGCTCTCCTGGAACAGTTTGGTGTTTCGCCAGTTATTGTCCATAGGCTGCAGGGTCTCATCTGAGCAGACACTGTGGCAATTTAATACGCACGTGTAATATTCTAACTCTTCAGGTTGACTTTGCGTTTAAATAATTCTTCCTGCAGCCAGAGTCTGCATCTTCTTTGATCGCAACAATACAGGACAAATGTCAAACCACCACACAGCGAAAATATTAAGCCTCCTGTCACTTTTGTCCGGTGACAGCTCCAGGACGAAGTGTACTCGAACAAGAGGGCTGCCTCCTGAGTGTCGACAGAATGAGTATAATGCTTGTTTAAGGCTGAAATTAGATGGCAGGCTTTAAAGGTTAATTAAGAATAGCATATAGCACTTGTCTTAATGGGTGTTTTTTTTTAATTTAATTAGTTCTTTTAATTTTGACACTATGGAACATTTGAGTTCTTTAATAATACAGTATAAAATTATCATTATGCACAATAAGACACTTTTGAGTATTATTTTTTTGTGTGTAAAATATGTGAATATTTCCTCCTGTTCTGATAATACAGTACAGATAATACAATGATTTAAATAATTATTAACTGCAGCCCAAATCTTAGGCCAATAATGTTTTCAAAGGAGAACAGCAGCAACCACGCTTTCTTCTTTTCTGCAACAAAGTGCGTATTAAACATCTTTCATTCTTCACCGCTGTTTGTTTTTGCTTCAGTCGATCTGTTCAGTATTCTTTGCCTTATTCTTTTCCTATTGATTTTATTTTATTATTTTTTTCATGGATGTCTCTGATTATATCTTTGTTCGTTTCGTGCATTTCAACTTCGTGTGTGTTGCGCTGCGCTTCGTGCAGGGGACTGCGCGACTCTCAAGGGGAGGCAGCACCGTACTTGTAACTCATTCTGATTTATGCCCCCTGTCTAAATAAAAACATAAATCACAGCAGCTGCCACAGAAGTCACTCTCACAGTGGTCTAGCTCGTCCGGCTCTGCTCTGGGTTGCGCTGTTGCCGCCCGATGACAGAGGCACAATTGATTCCCTCATTGCATCAATTTGTCGCCTAATCTGGTGATATGTTGATAAATTTTACTGCTTTGTCAATTAATTTTCCTGAAAAATGGGCCCGGCCGTGGTGGACACATCAGTTCTGAGGCGGTGGAAATATCGGTGACAAAATTAAGTGATAAAATTAATTGCCCCCTATCCCGTCTTGTGAAAACATAACTAATGAGGGAGGCAATTATAGTTGCATGTGGTCTCCTTCGGGAAAGATGGAGGGGGTGTTTGAAAAAATACTTCTATGGTAATTAGACAAGTGGGAGAAGAGGGATCTGGGGAAATGGTCATCTGGAATAGAGGTTGACTGCAGGAACAGTGGATAGATGTTTGTTTCAGCTCTCTGTCGCTGTTATAAAGGACAAACAAGCGGAAGAGCCCTTTCAAACAAGGACATTAATCAAATCAAATGATGGTATTAGTAAATTCTCCTGCTCTGTGACAGATGACTGTGGAGCCATGTTAGCGCTGCGTTGCTTACTACTGTAGGAAGGGACAAAAATGGTCGCCGGGGCTTCTTTTCCTTATTATTTCTGCAATTATTTGGTAACTTTAGATGTAGAAGATGCTTTTTATGTGCTCTAAAGGAGAGCACTGTTTTAGTAGCAGGTTGCTGAAGCACTGTTATGCCTCAATGCAAGAAAGGTTGATCCCTGTACGAGCTTCAGCATCAAACCTTGTTAGTGTCGCGTCTGTGGCGTGTGCTTGTTATCAGCAAGAGGCGTTTTATATCACTGAGGTAGACCACTTCTTTGGTTTAGGTTTAGTATAGTTTATTTCCCCCGTGGGAATGCAGCATCAGTATTTGGACAGTCATAGTTTGTCTGATTCTTTGTTGGTTCAGTGCCCGGGAACGGTCGCTGGTCCTCATCTGTTGTTTTACAGACAAGAACTCAGTTCATCTAACGCTTCCAGATTCAGTATTTTTTTGCATGTAAAAACTAAAAAGCATAGAGTTCTGTAAAGGTTACGCTCTGAGTGGATGTTGCAATCGTTTGCAAACAAATAATACAAGTTCCTTTGTCGCTGTCCTAATAGAAACCTTGTCATATGAAGGAAACGGTGGTTATCAGAGCAGTGGGGCGTTCATACCTTGCAGGAATTCGAAATCCTGCTCACTGACAGAGGAACCAGGGAGACTGTGATTTGCATGCCCGTCGGGAAAACGAACCATATTAAACCTAAATCAAAGCAGTAGTTGAGCTCGCTTTAACTTTTGCAATCGGTTTGAGAGTTTTTCAGTAATTTTCCCGCAGGCCTTTCAGTGGGGAGCCACCATGTTTGTGGATGAACATATTAAATGGGGCACATCCACATGCATACACGCAAACCGACGTATTTACGTAACAGGTGTAGTCGGTAAATATTTCAAGCAGACGGTGTAGAAAACTCTGACTGAAACTTCGCCCCGAATGTCATACATTGTGGGGAAGTTCTGGTACATTACTTGCAGTAATTTGAGAGGTCTTAAAGAAGGTATCAGAGCACACGGGGGAGACGTTAAAAAGCATATTAGAAAGGAGAGTTCATTTTAAAAGACTCCGGTGCCCACAAACAACCTGGGAAGTCACTCTCAGGAGCAGAAACCTCATTAATATATTCATTACAAAGAGGTTAAGCTATTGAAGAGCTTCTTGAATGCCCGGCGTAGGCAACCTGGGAGGCGATTAACGTTTTACAATTTTACAACACTATTAATTTCTTGGTTGCTGGTGTTTGTATTTTTTTTTTTGTTTGTTTTGTCCAGGGTTGTAAGATCCTTTTTTATAAGACAAATTCAACATTTCTCAGAGGGACAGCCCTTAATGTTGATCTCGTAAACATTTGTTGTACTGGCATGTTTAACTTCTTATACGATCTGTGGACTGTTTCATTGTTTATAAAGACTGAAAGAGTTTTGAAGCTCAGTGCGGTGACGCCACGTTGGCAGCGACTGACTCCAAAACATGGACAAAGAGCGTGAGAGGAGTTGAAGCTGGTGGGGCATGCCAACGCTGACTCACCTTAATTATGCATAACTTTCTGTCTTAATAGAATTTAAACAAGCGAGTTATAATAAAAATGTCCTCTTTGTACAGTTGTCATAGATGTGGAAGTCTACTGCTGAGACCAAAACCAGGATGTGAACGGTTTATTTCTGCTGTTTGGTATTTTAACAGAGGGGTCTGTGGGTCGGCCTTAAGTAGAAGGAAATACAGGAAGAGTATAAAATGATCATAAAAATCCACAAAGCTCGATCTACTACTGGGTGAATATATTTGCTCGCATTGTCTTTATTTAAAACGCCAATGGGCTTCAACATTAATGATGCCATGGATGAAAGTGGAGGTCAGTTTGTAGGAAAAGTCTCATTCTATCCTCTGATAAGTAACCGTCAGATCTAAGAGCAAACTATCAGGAATCTGTACTTAAAATCTGACATGCCCCTCAAGTTTATTCAAATATTGATTGTAGTTGATAATTTGGGAGTCGTTTACGAATCCAAAAGAGCCAACAACATCAGATGCAGATGTTAATGTTAATGCTGAAATATTAGAAGGGTCCTTGTTTATGTCTGTGATGAAACTGCTTATCACAACGCCATGCTTTTGACTTGGACATCATTTTACTTGTTTTATTTTGAAGAAACTTACTTAATTTTAAAATTTGTTCTTGAATATTTTATTTCAGAGGTTCATAGTGCAGTGACTTGGACGTAGTACCTTTTAAATTAAAATGTTTTTCCCCACTGAATTACATATTGTTATATAATATGTAACGGCTTCCCAATAAACTCAGCTGTATTCAGTAGAGTTTTTGAGCTGTGCCCTGTTTGGAGGATTCCCTTTAAAGGAGGAAAAAAAAAACTGCACATCAAGGGAGAGACAAATTCTTGGCAAGTCAACTCTACTAAAGGATTAAACAGAAGCTGCCATTAAGAATAGGTGTCTGTTTTAAATATGAATCACCCCCTTCTAGTTCAAGTTGTTAACTAAATAATTCAGGAGCGGGGATGCATTATCGACTTGATGTAAATGTGATATGAGTGGAAATCAGGATGTGTGACTGAGACGATAATTGATATGATAATGGAGCTAGGAAAAGATGGAACAATAGCAACAAATAATAATGAAAAGCTAAATAAAAGATGGGCGTAAAACTGTTATAGTGCAGCCGACCGGCATGCTAGGGGAGGCTCGCCGAGGCAGCTGTGGGGGTTAGAGGGGCGTGCGAGAAGTGAAACGAAGAAGAGGAGAGCGGTTGTTCGCAAGTTGCGCAATGGTGAGCGAATGAGGGGAAAACGCTGAAATCTCCGCTTTCGCTGAAGGCCATCAGCTCCGAACGGGAATTAAACAACTGCCCTCTTACCCTCAGCATCTTTAACATGACTGATTTTTTTCTTTTTTTGATTTGTGTGCGATTAGGGTTCATAATGGAGACCAGTATCATTAATGAGATCAAAAACTTCTGGTATCAAACACAGCTGATGTGGCCTTCAACTCTGCCTCAGACATCAGCTCCTCTTTTGCTTCTTTTTTTCCCCCTCGACTCGGGATAAAAGGATGAAAAAGAAGGACAAGTGTGTGTGTGTGTGTGTGTGTGTGTGTGTGTGTGTGGGAGTGTGTGTGTGTGTGTGTGGGAGCGCGTGTGGGAGTGTGTGTGTGTGTGTGTGTAAGAGGGGCTGCATAAAAACTGCTCAAGTGCAGAGAGCAGCCCCATCTGGAAGATATCGGACCTAAATGAAGTTGTACAAAACCATTCCATTGATAATAAAGCTAATTTTTATGGCTCTGACAAGTATGTAATTATGTGCAGTGGTGCTTTTCAGATTTTATCACAGTCAATAAACTACCGCGCTAATTTCATTCCTGTTTTGACATATTTACATGGAAATATTCGATTTGGGGGGAATTAGAGGCCTTGAAAGCCGCTGATAGATGACTTTTAATGATCTGTGACCCTCGGCCCGTGGGCTCATCTGTTTGTCGGCCCGTCGATCTCGCGGGAGATGTGCTTGGTGTTCTGATCTCTTCAGACAGAGTGCCATCCAGACGGAGCCGGCCAATAAGCCGCCGAAACACTAGCCCTTTTCTTGCTGGCCGATTTGTCAGGCTTGCTGATCTGGAAAGATTAAGAGGAAATAGTTGTTTAAGTGCTCCTCTTTATCTGTTATTTATACATTATAGATATCATCAATGGCTTTTTTACTGACCGGCCTGACAGTTTAGACACTTTAATATGGAGTTCATGTACAGTAAAGTGTCTGTGTATGTTCCCAAACTTAGCCCTTGCACCCAAACACACACTCGGACACACACACACACACGCACAGAGGTCAACCCAGTCGACCCATATTGAGCCTAGTGGTGCAGATAAAGTACAGCTGGCATCGCCGGCCAGACTCATTCTGTTGAGAGAACGCCACAGGGGTCACCAGTGATGACAAGGTCCACTTATGGGAGGTGGGAATTGGTGTCAGAAGCGGGAACGGCTCCCTGCTTCCTCTTGCAGCTAAGCACGTACAGCGTCTCGCAGGAGGGGAGCCAGTGTCATAAAAAGTCCATCAAAAGCACCAGTAATTACCCAGGAAATTGACAGTGAAATTGGAAAAGTTTGTGGCCGCTAAGACAGCCCATCCTCCACCTTCTCCCCCCCCCCACCCTTCAAGATTCCTGTGGTGTGACAGCAGCACTTTAGCTGTGGTGATGTGTTGCCGCCGCCACGACGTTGTTTGCTACAGTAACTTTCTTTGTGGCTCTTTGATCTCCTGGAGCAAATCCAGCTGTTTGTGGATTCTGAGTGGTAAGATGGTGAACGTATAAGGGTTCACGCACGTTTGTTTTAGTTGTTAATTTGGATTCGTTGCTCACATATTAATTTTCTCCTTTTACATATTTGTTTTTAAATATGTGGCCAATAACTTATTCCATTGTGAACTGAGCTGCATGTGCAGAATCAGACTGCATGGAGGCTTCTGAAGTCCGAGTTTACGTTTTGTGCAGGAGAAGCTACTAAATTTGTGTGTGGACCTGGAATAAGAGCCCACAGGCAGTGGGATGGTGGTGTGAATGGCTTCACTGAAACGGATACCATCCAGTATTTCAGGATGTCCGTTACTCCATGTCCGTGACGTACAAGTTTTGATACGACCATCTGAGGTCATGTTGCAAATTCTATGACAGCGGCCCAAATTATTATTGAAAAGATCAAAAAAGGTCGTGTTCCTTGTGGTTTGTACTGTAAACACTGTTAGCAGTGTCTTTCTTTTATCCTAAATTGCACTGAATACTGGATGCTTAATGTTATTTCAAAGATTTTTGCAACTTAGCGACTTTCTTTTTAACAATGCATTGACTTCTAACGTGGCCAGGCTGGTTAGCTATTTCATTGCTGCAGTAAATTCAGTGAAATTTGCAAATACATTAGAAAATATGTTTGAAATCACAAATGTTACTCTAGGACTGCATGAAACTGCAGCTGGCTCACTTACACACACACAAACCAGACGTAAGGCTCCCGGATAATGTAACAGTCCCAGGTTTGTTGTGTGTTTGGCAAGGTGTTAAATACTGCATTGCCTTTGAGCCTCAGCAGCTACTGCTGGTCAGCAGTGTGGAGTAGTAAATTCAAACTGTTTTATGGTGCTGGAAGAGATTTACAGTGCTGTAGTAACTGAAATCAACCAAAATAACTGAGAATGAAAAATGAGTAAACACTGAAATCTCTCCTGATTTCTCTCTTATAAATGCACACTGTAATAAGAAAGATTTTGCTTGGGTAACACTGATCAGCCACCGCAAACTACTGGACCTTCCATTCATATGGATGTTACTTAGACATGTACCTAAAATGACAAACATGAAGAACAGCACAAGGTGTCACTAGATCCCAAACTGATCAATTATCTGTGGTATGATCCACAGAGGCCCCTCACCTCAACCTATAGGACCCAAAGGCTGCCAGAGGACACCCTCAGAAGGCCCACAAGGGAGACCTACACAATATTGGGAAGGTGGTCATAATGTTCTGTGCATATTATAGCTCAATTTCTTCTAGATTATTCAGCAAGCACGAGTTTAACTCTAGCTGACCAGCATGGGCCCAGAGAGCTGTCATATTCATAGAAAATCATTGTCATTGTGGACGCCTCCAGCGGTGCAAACATCTTCTTACATGTAGATTCTGCAGTAAAATTACATTTTAAAGGACTTATTTCCATCAGAAAATTTTATTTCCTCCAGGGTTTAAATGAAAGTAGGCAAAACAGATGTGAGCATATTGTCCAGCATTGTGCTTTGCACCACTCGTTACCACTAGTTAATATTTAAATCAGCCAGAAGCTGAAGATTCGTAGCATTCGTAATAAGGTGACATTCTGGAGGGCACCCAGCGCCTCAAGCATTTGACTCAAACCCAGCAGAGACAAGGAAGACGCATAAGTACATTATAATGCAGCTTGTCAATAGCAATGAAACTGTGACATGTTCAAGAACGGCCATGCGCGAGGAGGCTGTGTTGTCCCTCTGATTTTAATGCCAATCTCCATAATCAAGATGAAACCACACACTGCCAAGACTGGCATAACACGGGCGCTCGCCGATGAGTGATTGATTGAATATGAAATAATGAGGGTTTTCTGGTGCTCTGCTGGTCATCTAAAATTCAGAATACAAATCAAATGGAAATTTTATGCAATGAGATGGATTAATGGGATTCTGAAAGTGTTTTAAGGTCTTAATGTACAGCAATAAGCTGCATACGTTGTCTCTGGGAGACGAACAGTTGTAGCTGTTGATAGGCCATTTTGGTGCATTACTGTCAAAATAATGCATGTCTGTCTGCATATATTCCAAGGCTCTATTAAGCTTAACTTTGGACAATTACAAGACGGACGGTTTTTGTGTGCATGGATTTCCTTTTTAAACTAATAAATAATTGTTATTGAGGGTGCCATTAATGTCACTGAAGTAACTGTGAAAAGTGACACCTTTTTCTAACATTATTTGGTTAAAGCATGGTTAAAACTGCTTTTTTATGATAAGGACCCTTTTTTTTATTAATTTATCTTGCTTAGTCCTCAATGAGCAACCTGTAATATGTGTATTTAGGACAACTGAGGCTGATAGGTTGTGGATGTCAATCTGCTTGGTTTATTCCACTGATGTTAAGTGATATTTACAGATTGTGGCCGGCAAAATTGCACATTAGAAGCCCAATTAACATTTTTGTTGCCCAGGGCATTGTGGAGTAGATCGCAGCTGGTACCAGAGGGTACTGTCAGCTTCTTGTGTTGTCGTCGCGCGCACCGTTTCCCATACGAGGGAGATTTAACATGGATAGAAAGGACAAAACCCCCTCGTCATGTGATTAGCGCCCCTGTTAATCTGTCTGCCTTCATTTAAATCTCATTTAAATGCCCGTCCAAGCAGTTAAATTGAGTTAAATGGAATAATGTTGTTGTGATTTCAAAATGGAGCGTAATCTGCTGCCGCCGCTGCCGGCTCATGTCTTTTAAGAGGTGTGGCCACTGCGGAGTGTATCGCCAAGGATCAAGATCCAACCTTGCCAGACACAAAGGATACATCATGCAGCACACCGAACTGCACTGTAAATGAGAATTCCTGTTATTTACTGCTAAAATGCTTCACTGTTACATGTTGTGGACATTGGGAGGAGAGAAAAATAAAAGAGTCGACGCAGAGCTTCCATGAGCAGCGCAGAAGTAAAAGCTCAGAAGATTTACACTTCTTTCCCGTGCTGTGCTCTGCAGTACAGTCTTGTTTGGTTTTCGGAAAAAAATAATTTGTTGAGGTGTTGAATTTTTAACGTAAATACATAAGTATGAATTATGCATCCAAAGGCCTGCAACATACTGAGCGTGAATACCGCAAGGACGGACAAAATAAACAGATACTGTGTTTTTTTTTCTTGATAGGCACAGACTCCGTAGACTGCACATTACTGGTAAACAGACAGCCCTCAAAATACAAAGTGAATCGTGTCCATTTGTCTCTACCAGCGACCACTTATGCTGCCGTTCCTCTTATACATGTGTTTAAATGCAGTACACGACAGCACATGTGAAAGGGAAAGACGGTCTGCTCTTGTTTGCTCCCGTGACAGACATTAGTGAATATCCACCAATGTAGATTCAACAGTCTTAAGGGCATAGGAATGATTAATTTCAAACAGACTCTTACCCAACATGTGGCCTGTCATGCACCATTTCCAAACAGCATTACAGGAGTTGGTTTAAATGAGAACGCTAAATGTGCAAGACGCAACATTCTGCTCATAGTAATTTGTGTTTTACCTTTATGTAGAGGCAGTACGCTGCGTTCATGCATGAACCCTAGATTTAAAAAACAGTGACTTTTTTTTTTTGGTTCACTCGTCCCCTTCTTGGTTATAGATGCAGTAGTGCACCCATTTGACCTAAGTAATATTTCAGTGCCTTTGCTCTTTATGATACTGACGTAGGCTGACTCTTAAATACTCTTTTATGCATGTTTTATGTGTATGACGATTACAGCGATTCCGCTTCCGAGCCAGTTGTGTGCCAGTGATCTCTGAGGATGTGTTCTCTCCCCAGACTTTACCTCAGTGTGGCACTTAGGTACAGCTGAGCATCTAAAATATTTGACTGATCATTTTTGGAGTGCAGTCGTGTAGCCTGAGAGCAGGAAGTGTTTTGTTTTACAGACATCTAGACTCATTTAGTTAAACAGAGATGATTTCACCTGATAAATTCTAATGAGTTGAGATCATAATCTTATAAATCCACAAGGTCCTGTGGAGTCAGTATTTTAAATGACAAAGATGTGGTTGGGGACACAAAGCCAGGTACTGTAACTGATAACCCTCCCAGGAAACTCCACCTTAATGGCATTTGGTGGCATGACCTGAAGAACTACCAGCAACAAAGGCCAGCTGTGACGTTGTCTTACGTCGGCTGTGTCTGGACCAAAATGCGCACACTGCCAGGGCTACAGCTAACAACACCAGCAAACCGCTGACTGTCAGCTTGGTGTGTCACGGCTTTTAGGTCCACACTAGGTGATCCACGTCCAGTGACCGTTTAGATCACTACCTACCATGCTCGCCCACAGTCCAGCTCCGTTTGACACTGCAAAGCTGGTGAGATTGCCAGCAGAAGCACTAAACTGGAATGTCAAAATGAACATTCCCCTTAACAAAAACCTCTTCTAGCCACGTCTGCGGTGCACTTTTCAATTCACTTGATGAATGTAAATTGTAGTCAGCTGCAAACTCCTCAGCTGCCTCGTTGAAAATCTTTGTATGAGAATGAAATACGTTCATAAGGGAGGGAGTGGTTTCTCAGGACACCCACAGCGCCCCCAAATAAGCTTTAAGTGTAAATGGAATCATTTTCTTCAACACAGAAACAGGACGGAGAAGCAGTAAAGTATGGTATAATCATACGTGGGCACCAGAGGTGATTGCTCTAAGACTACAGGGGAGGCTCAGCCTCCCCTAAAATATCGCTGGCAATTTCGTCAAATACTACGAATTTACATTACTACTCAAACTAAAATGTGCTAGAACATGATTGACTTCATGGCTACTTCTTATAATAACACAATCATTAATAAGTTTTAGCCGTTCGTCTATCGTGATTTTTTTCTCGTATTGCTGTAATGGTACGGTCCGTTTAAAAACCCACTGAGGCTCGGCCTCAATGGACTTTCAATGGAGCTTCAGAATGGGCCGATCTCAGGGCAAAAAAGCTGGACGTTTATTGGATAAACGCTCCAAAATCGTCACTTCCAGGGAGGCCGGGCGTCTCTGGGAGTCAATGGGCAGTGGGATGTACCTGGACGCCGAACTTCTCTATGATGATTGGATGAACTGTTAACGTGGCTGGAACTCGTCGTGATTGACAGCGCTTTAAGACTAAGTGAGGAGTTGTCGTCATGCTACAGCTTCTCCAAATACCGCTGTTTTGCTGTTTTATGTAAGCTTGTCCCTGTAAGGTCCATTTTCTTTCCCCTTAACTTTCTCCATTGCTTTACTTTCTTACTTTTCTTGTATCTGTCCCACCGAAATAATAAACGCGAAATAAAATGTTTCGTCGCTCCTCCGTTAAATTCTGAGGGCGTTGCCCCTGGCAACCGATAGCGTCTCCTATCACCGTGGCCGACCGGCTCAGACCCTGTCTAAATCAACCCAGATCGGCACGTGACAAGCTCAGATGAGTGGCGAAACGTCTTCTCGAAAAATCTACAAGTCCAGTTGCCTTTTTTTAAACTTTTTGGATTACCATGACCTGGATGACTGAGAACCTTCACAGACATAAATTTAATGATGTAATAATTGGCCAATTTTACAAAACTGGGCTTCCCCTATTTGAAGGACCAGCAGCCGCCACTGGTGGGCACAGTACTAGGCACAGAACTTTTCCTAGTATTAGTACGCCCTCACTGCAATTATGTTAATAAAAAAAAAACATTAAATTTCACAGACCAACCACAACATTATAACCACTGACAGAAGAATTAAATGAAATTGACCATGTTGTGACAATACAATATTCTGCTGGGAAAATTTGGACCTGGCATTTGTGTGAGTGTTGTTTAGACATGTAGCACCCACCTAGACCAGACCAGGCACCCCCACTACATAGCAATGACACTCCTTGGTGGCAGCAGCCATCCCCAGCAGGATGCAGGCTGACACAGGCACACACACAAAATGGTTTAGGAACAAGTCATAAAAACATGAAGAACAGCACAAGGTGTTGACCTGGCCTCCAAATTCACTAGATCCCAAACTGATCAAGCATCTGTGGGATGCACTGGAACAAGCCTGATCCACTGAAGCCCCTCCCCTCAACCCATAGGACCCAAAGGCCTATGGGCCTAACAATATTTTGTTGCCAGACACCACAAGACACCTTCAGAAGAAGGCCCATGTCCATTCTCTAATAAGTTACAACTGTTTCGGAGGCACGAGGGAGACCTACACAATATTAGGATAAGGTCATAATGTTATGCCAGATAGCTGGATAACACACAGTACTGTACTGTACACAAAAGACAATAGACCACACTATCTAACCTATGTGTCAGTGGCAGTTAACAACTTCACCAAACATGCTGCGGTAGAAGGAATCAACAATTTGCTGGTGAATTTCTTTGTGAATGTCATTAGACCTTTAGCTGCTATACGGAAAAGGCCTTGAATCTTTTTTTAAATTTTTTATCCCGGTTACTTTATCCTACCTTACGACACGCTGTGAATTACTATTAAATGCTATTGACAGTGCCAGTATAGACAATACAAATCTGCAGCTAACAGTATTAATAAGTTCATGTGGTTCTGTTGTGTTGACACTGTTGCTGTGGTTGTAGAGCGTGGTTTTTGTCCTTGACCTCAGTTTGTGACACCAAGGACAGCCGCATATTAGAAGTGTCAGATTGACAGTTTTTGGTGGTGTTGACGTGGTCTGCAGCCAACAGTAGCCCGTGTTCAGGCTTCAGTTACCTTGCAGAAAAGACCCCATAGCTTTCTTTGTGTATACAGGTCAAGACTGTAGATTTAATTGTTGCAAAGCATTGGTTTCTACAGTGTTTTTATGTGTGACATCATCAGTGTCGACTCAACTTTCACCACATCAGTCAACTTTAAAAAATCCAAAGTTGTTCAACCCATACAACTCAGTGCCTCCTCAATTCATTCTGAAAAACCAACATAATATAAAACTGGATTCAAGTCCTGCTTTATCACGTACTTGTCAAATACTGAAGCTTCCTTCAGCAAACTTCCCTGAAAGTTCTTTAACAGGTTTTGACTGGATAAAAGAATCAAACATGAAATCAAAATGAGTTGTAATAGTGGAAGAGATTAACAAGATACCGCGTTAACCCGTGTATTATTGCGCCCTACGAAGGATAGCACCTGAACGTCACGGCGAGAAGCAAATGATTTCTGATGGCCTTCCAGGATTTTTTTTCCCTCTTTGAAAAGCCCAGATCAAATAGGCTCCCACTTGTCAGCGCGTAAGCGGAGGAGCTTCCCATATGAACAAACGATTGATTGACAGGTAGACAGAGGCTGGCTTTTTAATTTCCATGCTTCACTTTAAATTAAAGCTCCACCTGGGATAAAAGCATAGGCTATCCTGCATGGAGAACTCCCAAATGATGGGAAATGGAAATTTTGATTAGCAAAGGGTGGGGGATTTTCACTCTGCTTGGTCTCCTAATACTGCTGATGGCTGACATTTTTTCTTTCTTTCCAGGCAGATAAAATAGTGATGACAATTGTCTTTTTAGGGATTTTGTCAGCATTAGTCGAACTGATAAAACGGCCTCGGATGTGAGTGAAGTATTTTTGACAGCTGTGATCTAACAAATACATATCAGAGTGTTAACTACTAAAGTTTTAGGAAAACGTTGCCAATGTTCAAAAGTTTGTGCAGATTTGTAATTTATTGTGGTGTCATTCTTTAATTAGTTTTAATTTCTAAGCACACAAATATGCACAAGGCGCATTTGCAAAAGGATAAAGTACAGTATGTATCACCAGTTTATGCTAAAACATACATTTCCTTAAACAGCCATTTGTTGTGTGGGCTTCGCTGTGTGTGACAAGACTGAATGGCCACCAGAGAGTAATAGTAAATGTGCTGCTACTTTTATTGTGTGTTTTTTATGAGACAACATACATTAAACCCGCTGTAGCTGCAGTAAATAAAGTGCCCTGTAAAACCGCGTTCGTGAAAAAGCTTGTAAACATAAACAGCCGCAATGAGGTCAACATCAAAGTAATTGTAATGCCGCGCGAGCAGTGAAATACAACTCGGCGCTTCGGGACGGAATAGCTTCGCGGCGCACCTGAAATGGCTGCGACGCGCTGTTGTTAGCAGCCAAAGAAATTTGTGGTGGCAGAAAGATTACACACAGTACACACAATTAAAAGGCCTCTGTGACTCCGGTCAAAGTCCTGCCCAGATTTATGTTTTCGGAGTATAAATATTTATGTGCATATTAATTTGGGACTGGCAATGATTCATTTGCTGCGTTTACTACTAGACACTGTATTCTACTAATAATGTGAATAATCGCCCAGTCAGAACAAAAGTGGTTCACGTTACCTCCTTAACCGAACCACCTGAATGGAAGTAATTCAACTGAGGGGTTTGAAAATGTGTTAATAGATTAAAAGAATTGCATTATTTTCATTGTTAACCTGTATGTTAATGCAACTAAATCACACTTTTTTAGTTTTAAATGTACCTGGAAGGGCTATTTGCCAGGTTGGTATTACTCTTATCAACATCTCAGATGCTCAGTTCGTAGCTAAGTTCGACTGTAAATGTTCTTGTCGTGAGAACTGTCTAGCGGGGCTTTGAAGAAGACCCGTTTATCCATTTCTGCTTGCTTTCTTCTGCTTGCTTTCTTCTTTTCCTGCGTGTTTTGGAAACAGGGCAAATTACCTCACGCCACAAGGTAAAATGATTTACTACGACTGCACTTTAGATTCCGCTTGCTTTCCACAGTGTTTCTGCTGCTTTGATCACTTCCTGATTTTCCAAAACTGCAGAGTTTAAAGGAATTCTCATTAACTTACGACCCAAGTAAAAACTTGTTAGCGCGTAATGTAAATGCTTGACGTTGTGGTTTTTCTTTAGCAGGAAATAATACATTCTCTCTAAGCATGCCTTCTCCACATGAGGTGTTACATCAGTATGTCTTCGTCATCTTCTATGAAATAATTCATTGTTATCAAGTTTTAAACTTTTTAAAGGCAAAAAATACTACTTTTTCTTCTCAGATTTGACACTCCACATGGCAGAATCACAAAATTGCTCTCTTCTGATCGACATAAACCTTATTGGATGATTTTACCTAGCATCCTTGAAAAACATTCTTTGTACAGCTCATGTAAACACCACAATTGGAGCAAGGTAGGGACATCCACCCTGATTGGATACTTGCAGAATTGTCCATTATTGACATTCTTGAGGTGATTAGTCACTTATTTGACTTCAAGTTGATGAAAATGTTCAGATATCCGTTTTTTTTGGAGCACAAACTTTTTCACATACCTCCTTATCCATCAAGACGTTCCCAAATGGCCAGCCCTCTGCGAAAAACCGCGCACTGTGATGTGCAGCAGATGCAAATTGAAGTTTATTGATGAATGTTTTAAAGCCGGAATCCACTTAGCTGTTAGAAACCGGCCTCAGAAAAAGTTACACATTTGTTGCAAGATCAAGGAATTTAAACACTTGATTTGCTGCGGCTTACATTTATGTGCGGAGACAGATATGACAGCCAACTTTGAGATTCCTTTTACTGATCACGTTTCATTATGTTTGGCAAAAGGGCCTGCACCATTACCATGAGTAATATCATAAGTTATGAATGAGGCAAACGGCAAATGGCACAACACATCAACATTCAGGGCATCAGTGCTCATTTAAAGCTGTTTGAGTGTCGCTGTGCACTGCGAAGCCCCAGACAGCTTTAGACAGAGAGCAAAATGAGCTTGACGTACACTTCTCTTCCTTCAGCATGACTTCATTTTCTGCTGTGACGCCGGCCTCGCTGCAGCTCATGTCAAGCCGGTACAACTCCTCCGCAACACACACACAAACACTCTCGCTCGGGTAATCAGTGGAAAAGTTGACCCGGCCCCATCACCATCAGATGTTTTGTTTCTTTCAAGCAAGTTTCAAGGATTAACGCATAAAAGCGAGTGAAGGCCGTGGTCTGTCACCATCGCTGTAGGGGGATTTGTGGATCATTATATGAGCCGCTTGCTAACACGAGGCTTCGGGGAGAAAGCCGCACCCTCCTGCCAGGGAACGCCATCGGGGGGGCTGTAAAAGTTTTGTCATTTGATGTTTTACATTTTGTCATTAGGAGACGTCTTTTATGATTAACAGCGCGGCCCTTTGGTTCACCCCGTTTTTCCCGTTTAGCTCTTTGGCTTCCTTACATTGGGGCATATCACTTAAGAGTTCCTACGGCCTTTAACAGAAATTAGTCAATATTTGTCACACCAAACGGTCTGTTCGTGAAAGTGACGCTTCTTTCTGCTTGAATAGCTTTTATTCAGATCTAAAAAAAGAAAATAGGTTAGGCTTTCATCATTTGCACTGACACTGAGAAACAATAAAGACAAAAGGTGAAATTCCCAGTGAAAAATTGCACTTCTGAGGACGTCCTGTGGTGTAGCTAGTGGGGGCCTTTGGATCCTATGGTTTGAGGGGAGGGGCATCCGTGGATCAGGCTTCTTTCAGTGCATCCCACAGATAATGATCAGTTTGGGATCTAGGGAATATGGAGGCCAGGTCAACACCTTGTGCTATTCTTCATAATTTTTTGAGTTGTTCGTAAACCATTTTTGTGTGTGTTTCTGTGTCAGGCTGCATCCTGCTGGGGATGGCTAGTGCCATGAAGGAGTGTCATTGCTATGGGGTGGGGGTGCCTGGTCTGGTCTGGTCTGGTCTGGTCTGGTCTGGTCTAGGTGGGTGCTACATGTCTAATTAACATCCACATGAATGCCAGGTCTAAATGTTTCCCAGCAACATTGTCACAAGTTGATGAATGTTATTTACTTCTTCTGTCAGTGGTCATAATGTTGTGGCTGGTCGGTGTACACCTCTCCGCTCCGTATTTTAAACTAAAACACATTTTGTGTTTTGCCCTATATTTTTTTATCTTTATACTGTATCTGATGTTTCTAAATGTTAAATCACCCCATATTTTTGTATCCTTGTGTATTATTATATATATATACTGTATATACTTTTAGATATTTTTAATATACGTTTTATACATTTCTACCTCATTATGCTTTTACTTTTTATTCACTTGGAGTTCGTCCTGTCGGGGTTTACCCAGGGGGTAAATAAAGTATCTATTATGCATATAAGGTGCTGAATGAGGGATTTGTGGTTGGAAAGATAGACGTCTTCAGTCCGTGATAACCACCTATGTTATACAGAATGCCGTAGTGTCATAGTCACTGCCAGTAATAAATGTGAGTGCAGAATAATGCAACAGAAGCTAGATCTGTTTCTGTACAACAGTGTAGTTAAACTCAACACTTCTTTTTGAGGAGAACATCTATTTAACTTACATTAAGCCATCAGCTTAAGGAGCACTAAAAGAAAGTTGCAGGTTATCAACAACAAATTGTGCTGCGTCAGTAAAATAGGAAACATGTAAGATAGCACCGTTCATTGCGTCTTTGATAGATGCCTGTTGAAATCTTATATCCTGCCATGATGAAAGTTATCTGGCGCAGCAAATAAAAATATCTATCCCTCAATTTGGAAAACATTTGGCTTTCAATCTATCAGAAACAAAATCATAAGAAAGAGGAATGAGAAAGTGCATATCTGTAGACGGGAGAGGTTGCTGATTTCTGTTGCGAGGGTACAATATTTCTACACAGAACACTTGTGGGAAAGGTAGTCACTTAAATCATACTAGAGCAAGAATACTGTTTATATTAACAGTTCTGGGGATGATTTTTAATCCAGCACAGGCAAAAATGTGCAAGCACACAAAGAACAACAACTTTTATGGGATAAGAGAAAAGATTGAACCAGACAAAAAGAAATTCAATAGGACAGAAATTAATCAAGGTATTGGCACAATAGAAAGAATATGTCTAAGCCATATGTAGAAGGAGGTCTACATTAATCTCCCTGTGACCTAATTAATTCACTAAATTAAACCACCCAGGTGATACAGTATTACACTGAGAGGAAGCTCTGCAAAGGCCACCGCTCATTCACACTTCTATGAGGTGTATGAAATGAACCTCGGGTGAGGAGATTACAGTTGAGTTTTAGTTTTTATTTTAGAAACAGATGTTATATGTTGGACTTCCTGTTCAACATTTTTACATTAGCTACAGCAGGTTAAGGTCATTCACTGTCCATAAGGGTAACAGCTTATTTCCTTCATATGTAAAATCTATTATCACATACCCTTTTGGAGCGATAGAAGAAGACACATTAGCTGCATTATTAAAGGTGAATATGCTCATGATCACATGTGACCTCAGTCCTCTTGAGCTGATGTGTGGCTAAAACACATTCCTGAACGTAGCATCGGCCGAGTCATTTAGAAAAATCAAACGAGAAAACTAATTGCATTTCCTTTGTGATCTAAAGCAGGCGTTTTGTCTGTGTCTTGGCGAGGAGTCACCTGCAAAGCTTGTCAATCAACGTGAATGGCAGTTCAAGTTGGAGAGTCTAATTTCTGTCTGGATTTGATTGGTTTGTCAGCTTTTATCTAGGGGCCCCATTTGGTACATTTTCTTACCCTGGAAGGACATGTCTGTCAGGATGACTGACAGGCCTCAGGCCCTGTGTGGAAACGCGGTGATTCCCAGCAGCACTCTTTGCAACCTTCCACTGGAACAGAGTGAAAATCAAACCCGGTTTTCTTGCAGAACGATTTACAGTTGCTTGTCAAGAGGTTAGGTAGGTCACCTTAGGAAAGGTTTTACATCAGGTGTGGGCTTTCAGTCACAGAGTACAAGTAAACAACTAAATTTCCTCTTTGTTACTCGTCCATAAAAACAATAAGCCTTCCGGGGTTATGTTTTAAAAAGAACATATTTACAAAAGCAGTGCTTCTTATACATATGTAACACTGTCACTTGCATAATAATATCTCATATAAGATAAAACAACACTAAAGATAGTGTTACACACCTCGCTTCTCTAAATATGCAAACGTGTTATAGAGTCTTAGTAACATATGAAGGGAAAATGGCCAGACTTTGACAAATAAGTGTGTCAGCTGATGTGGTAGTCTAGCCACTAATCTACTGCCCAGGTTTGGGACTTGTCCTCCAAATGCAAACTAGTAAAACAGAACACATAAACCTGTCCTAGAGGTCACCCACTCAACCCGGAGCACTATAGGGATGCTCCATATGCCAGGTTTATACTCCTGAGGTTACCGCAATCACTGGAGTACCACCCTTTCTTTGCTGCATGCCATCCCCGCTTTGTTGCCTCATTGCTTCCTGTGTCTCATAATTTATAACTGTCCAGTAAAGTACCCAATAATAATAATAATATCCACTAGCCCCGAAACTACCTGGTTTGTAGTTTGTAATATAGACAAACTGTTGCCACTTCTTTGCTTTGACCAAAACTGACACTGTTTCCCCAGGGATATGGGAAGCGCCGTCACATCCTGTTTCTACAGCATCAAATAACTAACTAAAATGACACGTATCCAAAACACTGACACTCAAACGTGCAACAGCATGACAGAAACCAACCTTAAAATAATAATAATAATTTAACTTATAGTTTTAGTGTTTTAATTTGAGGGGGTGGAGCTTATGACCTATACTGCAGCCAGTCACCAGGGGGAGCTCTACTTGCTTTGGCTTCAACTTTTGAGGAGCAGTTCTCCGTTCATTTTTATTTTTTATTTTTTCCAGCACATCTGTGAGGATGTTCTGAGGCACTGCTGTGTTTTGAACTAAGTGATCATATCCACAAGCTTGCTGTCTTTTGTTGCCTATCTCTATGACATGCTAACATTTGCTACGACACAAATTTAGTTGTACCACTTTCTACCATTGGAATCTACTTATTATTCTGCCGTTAACATCTTTCCACGGACCAAAGACGTGGACCTACTGCCCTTCTGTGTTTTTTTTTCCCCCTCTTGCTTGTTCCCTGTTGTACCAAGCTCAGCAAAGCTGTTCATTAGTGATCTAGTAGGATCATTAACATAGTGACACTATTGGACCTTGCCGTTAACATAAAGCGTCCAAGGTGAACTGGTACACAGCGTTCGATTTCAATTAATATGTTGCTCAACTTGGATTTGGGAATGGAAGTGGAGCATGCATTAGTGAATGAATTCGCTTGGACACCTTGAGACAGATGAGGCTGTCAATGCATTGAATTCCATTGTGTTCTTGGCAAACGTGGCTCTCGGAGCACGGCTTGCCATTATTTGTGTAACTTTTGAACTCGGCCAAATATTCTTGCACGCACTGCATCTAAGCAGTTAGTGGTATCGCATCATTTTAAATCATGCTCTTTATAGGACTACCCGTATGTGATTAATTATTTGTGATGATAAGAACCGTGATGAGGACAGTGAATCAGTTCAATGTGAAGAATGAAGCTGAGCCTACTTTGTCATGTACATCAACAGATGTGCAGATGTCCACTCTGCAGTCGAGCCTGAATTGTGTACATTGCCTGGAACTTGGGACATTTGTGAAACCAAATGCCTTCCATCCTTTATCGGAAGTCCAGTTTAACCAAATCTTACCTAGAATCTGCGTTTCATGGCCCCGATATAAGCGTGACTATAGTACGGATCTGTGCTATTCAGAGAAATCTTCCCATGTGCCGTTGTGTGAATATGTTGTCCCATGTCTGCGGGTACATGTGTGTGTTCCTTAAGCAGCAGGAGAGGACGTTCTTCCATCTGACCCACAGCTCCACAGGGCTTTATCTCTGCCGGTGTTCCACATTATTGATAGCTGCGGTGATATTGACAGGCGTTGTGGTGGTAGGAAGGGGAAAATAGGAGTTTGATATGACATATTGTGCTTCTCAGCAGGTCCCATAAATAACTTTGACACATTTTTGTATGCATGGGAAGGCCTCTGATTCAGCCTCCCATAAAAAATAAACTTCTATTATGGAATGTATTTGTCAAGTGGTGCGGTGATGGATGGACTAGTGTTTAGCCCTTGGCAGGTGGATGGGACCCGCCACAGCAAGAAGCAGCAAAGGCTTGTGGGGAGGATTTGCTAAGCAACTGGGGGTGGGAGGTGGAGAGCTGGGAGGGGAGGGTGTGCGTGCAATTATTCAGCATGAAAGGGAATCATTTCAGCACCTGCTTTCTCTTTCCCATCATGCTTTATTGCGACAGGATCTTGTCCTCTTGTACCGTGAGAGGAGAGCTGATGAGAAGAGAACGACAAAGAAAACATGAGAAAGAGAGAGAGACGGATGGTAACTGGTCTAACTGGTCCAACTGGTCAGTGTGTGAAATGGACGTAGAGTAGTAATGTCAGAATGTAAATTAGTGTCATTAGGGGTCACAGGTAAATCTGAAGTTTGTATGTTTTATTTATCAGACACTGTTGTTTTCTCATCAAATGACAATCTCCCTGTAATCTGTAATATACTATTATGGCTGGGGTTAAAAAAATATATATTCTGATTCAAATCAATCTTTTGCGAGATCTGATACCAGTTCATACATATATTGTTGTTGTTTTTTTAATACACTCCGTTTCCTGCATCCTCTCATCAGAAATACCGCTCTAGTCTCATGCGACAAACCTTACATGTTAAGTGGAGATCCAAAACATGACGGGAGTTCCAGCTCTGGAAGAACCATCCGACCTGAGAGCTGATTGGATTATAAAAGCATAACGACATAGAAAAGTGGCACAATAGCAAAGCCATGTCGAGATGTGCCAACTAGGTAAAATACTGTGGAAACTGTGCAAATCCCTGGCACCAGCATGCCTGAATTTTATGAAAAGTCTCTTTCACATCAAGTAATAATGTTTAGAAACTGAAATAGTTCAGAATATACTATATATCGAATCATACGGAATCGGGACGTTGTGAATCAGGGGCCCTATATCCTTTTAAACCCATGACAAGCAAATACAAAGAACCAAGAAACCACAATTCTACATAATAAATAAAAAGTAAAACATCTCTAAATATCAGCTTACACACACATCAAATTACAAAATGATTTGCCTTGGTCCAAGTCATGATCCTTATCATGCTATCGCAGTAAATTTAACGCGTATTTTCCACTTTCTCTTCATTCTGCAGGGGCCGTACATGCATGTACAGCGCGTGCATTTTTTCCCCTACACATTGCGGGAATGTGGTTTTGTTGTCTTCAACGAGACAGTGAAAGGAGAACAACATCCCACATGCCCCCTTAAGCGTTCTTGCTTAGCGTCATTGATTCATTTTTCTGCCTCAGGGCCCCACAGGGCATGTTGGATTTCATTTCATGACTTCATCTTCCGTGGTCGTAAAGACGTCTTGACACACGCACGCACACAAAAGCGCACACTCGTGCAGGCGGACACACGGATGCTGCAGACGAGAATCTGATCTGAGGATGTGAGAGTTCTCTTCAAGGCGCTTTAACTAAACATGAATGTATTTACATGTGTATACAACTGGTCAATGCTTAAATAGGAAGTTAACAATAACATCAGAAGCTATTGATCATCGAGGACCTCAGCAAGGTTGTTCCTGCTAATAGTTTTCTCCCTAGCAGAGGCAATAAAAGAAATAATATCAGTCATTTGCATAATTTTAATGGAATTTTATTCAAAGGTTCACTGAGTGAGTAGTGCTTGATGAAAATAGGTAATGTTGGAGAGCAGCTTACGACAAGCTTGTGAAAATGAGAGAAGAAAGATGAGAGAGAAAGACTTTGTGTTGAGTGCAGCGATGGAGTAATAGACTGTTTTATTGTCTCTGTATTGCTGACATTTGACACCAGGGCCCAAAGCATCACTTGTGTCTATCAGGACGAACTGTCCTTTGAACACCTTTATCTTCTAAAGGGCTCTCCACTATTACCTCCACTTACATGCATAGCAATCAGATGATATAAAAATCAGCTAAATCAGTGCAGTGGGACTCCTTTTTGAGCAGTCACCCGTGAACTTGCTGAACCAGAAAGCGTGTGATGGAGAACACTTAGGCCCTCTCATCCATTTCACATTTGTTCCAATCAATTATTGAAGTAGACAGCCAATTACAAATGAGAGGATTTGAGTGCCCGGCTTTCGTTTCTCCAAAGGCTTGCATTAAACGTCTCTTGGTGGTGAATAATTGGCGCGATTAATTTACTGTTGGTCGCGAGAGGTGTTTTCATCTGTCCGTCGGCAAACGACCCTCCCTTATATGATTTAAAGTATTAAGATTGGGGAAGGGGGCTGGGCTCGTCAGCGAGCTATAACAGGTTGAGATGAAGTTTTAATTGTGTTTTGATCCATGCGATTACATATAGCATTCTAGTTTTTAATCTGCAATTACTCCCTTCTTTGTCCCCCTAATTGGGATGGTTGAGTAGCATTGCATGCAAATGAGGCTTGTTGTAAAGGAGTTGAGTGCACAAAAAGGCATCTAGCATCATTTTAACACCACAGCAGTGATGAAATAAGGACTCATTGCTTCATCTTACTGTTTGCCATTGATTACTATAACAGTTTGTTTAATTTGATGGCTGGATTGACAGCAAAGTAATTTATCTGTCTGCACTGAGTGACAGGCCATAACGGACTGACGTTCCACGGTGATGCTCCAACTCTGGTTAATTTCCAGTCGGTAGCTCATCAAGAACACCCACACCATGATGAAAGCTGGAGGAGAGACGTGATGAAACACTAGATTTATCCTCAGTCACAATGAATCTCCACGCAGCAGCTTTTTAATGCGTGGAGATTTGCATACCCCGAAAAAGCCCTCCCCCCAATTTGTGAATTTAGAGCGAGTCCGTCTGCACAAATGTTTTGTCCTTGTTCTCAATTATAATCCGAATTAAAAGACCATACAGGTCGAGGACGGGGACAGCACACTCTTGGGTTTGTGAGCCTCCCCCAGCATCAAGGGGAAGCACAGGTGCACAAGGTCAGCACCCGTTTTCTCTGGAGACTCCCTTAAGGGCAAATGTGCCTATGATGGAATAGAGTGGCAACAGAACAGACGGGACGACTGCTGTAGGCCCGCGGCACTCAATCATTCTCCCAGTCCCACAATAGAGCTCCATATCACCAGCTCCCAACAGACTGCCAGCAATGAGACTTCCACCTGGTAACTTCAGGTTTTAGACCCACTTGTACTTCTGTTATGCTGGGTGTCTCCAGAGATGCAATTTATATAACCACTCAGTGAATGTAATGTCTGGTATTTAAAAAAAAAAAGAAATCACTATTTTAGGCTCATCCTATGGAAGATGAATCTTATCCAAGTCCCATTGCCTTTCCTTCCTCTATAAGAGGAACATCAAGCTGGAATGTCATGTTTTTAGCTTACTACAGTCTTAGTATCACATTCAAAGTAAACTAAAGCTTTCTTAACTATTGTGCACCCTGTTTCCCAAACTCATAGCTAAGCTTAACCACATGACATATAGTCATCCCTTGCAAGACATATTCACACAATTTTAGCCAAGTAGTTGTCTTTTCTGTGGTGACATTGCCATGCTAGCACACGTAGTGATGCTTTTTATGTTTGCCAGAGGTTAAGAGGGGAGCTACTGTGGTAACAGAAAGTGGGGCAGAAAAACGAGAGTTACTAATGTAACCTGGGTTCCGTGGATTCACTTTCTCTAGTGGGAATCACGGAGAAAGAAATGGCATGAATGGTGAGAGCAAACACTTCAACGTTACCATTGCTATAGCTCCTAGCTGCAGTATGCTAATAGAAGGGAGTGCAGACAAAAAAATGTAATGCACTGAAGAAACTGTGAAAAGTTTTTTTTTGCACAGTAAGGCAGGAAGAAATTCCTAAAAAATCTGTCTCCTTCCTCCGATATCTACAATCAACTGCTTGATCCGTTGTATGACTATGTAAATGCAAAACAGTATTTCTTAAAAATAATGTATGATATATAATCTGATTTGTCACACCGCCGTTTGTTTGCACCTGAATTTATGACAGAAAGATCTCTTAAAAGTCATAACACGTTAGTTAGATCAACACCTTTTAAATCCTTATGCTTTATTTTAATCCTGATGTGCTAGGTAATAGAAATTCAAAGCCTCATAAGTGTTTACTACCCATTACAAGCGCAGAAGAGATATGAACGTCTCAGGACACAATGAGTGTGCCGGTGAGTTACCCTCATGTCGTTTAGGCTCTCGGGTTGAAGGAATGTGATGTGCGCGGCATATGCAAGGCGTCGCATGCAGATGTGATGCCATATGTCTTCATTTGATGGAGGGTTGACTCTCTGTCGGAGTCGCATCATGCTAATTTGAAAATCTGGTCCCTACGTGTGCACCTAAGCCACGAGCGAAGTCAGAAATGTCTCTGTATTGCGTGTGTGTAGTGAGATCTATCATCTGACCCCCATCACGCCTCCACCTACCAGCATCAAGAGAACCGCGCTCTACATCGACCACTTGTTTTCTTCACATCCCTGAATCCGACTCGCGAGTATTCAATCATCTTGATTAAAAGACTGATTTTTGTCCTGAAACTTTGAAGGAGTTGGGAGCTCCCGAGACAAAGACATTTGAGGATTCATATATTTTCATAAACTTTTAACAATGTCAATGGGACATGTCTTCAATCTTAGCCTCACAATGGCAAAGGCACTCAATCTTTCTTTAGCTCGTGACAGAACATTTGAATATGAGCATAGGGTTATTAATGTGACAGTTCATAGGAGAGGCATCATGAGGAGATTCAGAAGTGTTTTTCACAGGTAGGACTTAAAAGGGAAGAGTAGAATGATGCTTCATGTTAATAATTCAAATGTGTTTTGGGCATATGTTTCTTTTATTCTCATAGTAGCAGTGTTGCTAAGCCCTGCATAGCTATGTTTATTTACATTTTAGCAGTTCAGGATCAGGGAATGAGAGGAACATTACTCTCAAGTTTGTTAAATGTTGATAAGCAACTGGTTGTGTCTTTTGTCAAACTTTGATGCGCTCAGTGAACACCACAAACTCTGGTAAGTTTAAAAAGAGCATTTGAAAGACTGGAGAAAAATGATGAATCCCAGACCATACTACCAGCTGTTTGGGGAATTCCTTGGTAACTAAACAAGCTGCTTTCAGTAAGATTGTTTTCACCGTGTAAAAAAAATAAAATAAAAAAAAGAGCTAGGCTACCACACAAATGGATTTGCACATATACATAGTCGAATCTAATGCTAAGCTAGCAGTTAACATTGTGTTTCATGAGGCCGTTTCATCCGGATGAACTGACTGAACTTAAATACATGGCCTTCTATGTGAACCTGATTGGTGATGCACCTCAATCACATCGGATAGATTTTTATTTTGGTGAAAATGCAGCCAAATGAAACTCCCAGGATCCCATGCTACTTCTTGAAATTCTATTGGGAGACCACTGGTGGACAGAAATTTCTTTCAAATGTTAATGCTGTCTTTGTAGTTTTAAATTCTTGATTGCTTAGTGAGTAGGTGGCTGGCAAAACCTATAAAGTTTTACATATTAATACCAAACTAAAAAGCTGTAGACTTGTATATTTAAAGGTGTTGGTATGGTGGCCACTGTCTGAAATTATGATTTCCGGTTATTTGAAGTCAGTTCCTAATACGACCATCCATGCTTGTTTGTGGGAGCCAAGACAGTGATGTTGATTGTCGCAGTTTAAATCAGCACAGCAGCGCCATTCCTTAAGAAAAATAGAGACACCTTTTGTACAGCTGCAGCCCTCAAATCCCACAAGTACAACTTCTCAGCTATTGTGTTCTACTTTGTACCGTGCTGGTTTTTTTTGTGTGTGTTTTTTTTTTTTTTTTTGCATTCAGGAAGTTGTTCTTCCTCATTTGTTTGCTTCCTCCGTGACAGTCACATCATCCTACCTTTGCACCTCCTATCTCCTCTTCAACCTCCCCTCCTCTCTTTATTCTTGTGTATCACGGCGTTCTTGTCGTATGAATGAATTGAATTTGTCCCCTTCAGTGCAAACAACAATAGACAGAGTAGGGACCTTCAGGAAAACAAATCACCACCTCCTGTCCCTGTTGGGGATTGGATGCTTGTGCGTCTATGCACGTGTGAATGTGTATTGCTGATGAGGCTGAGGGGGCAGGTGAGGAACAGGCCTATGCCAAAGAGGTACCCAGGGTCATTTATTAACATGTCATCCGCACAGTGTCTGTTGAACCAGCAAGAGATCCAGACAAATGATGTTAATAATAATAAGTAGCCCTGTGGTGAGGCTAGGAGGTCTTCACTGCTGTCCATGCTGGGCACCTGATGCTTATTATTAAAATAAAAAGGTGATAAGTTAATGTCTGCAGTGATGTATGTGGCAATGCAAATGACACCGAATCCTAAAAAAAGACTCTGGCATGTACTCAAAATAGATTCTTGTTTTCACTCTCTTTTTCCTTTGTGCCTATTTGTTCCACGGTGTCTTAAGGCGTTGCGCTTGGGACCGTCTGCATGTGAACTCCCTGAACTCCCTATATTTAGCCAACATTAATTAGTACTGAAATTAAATGCACAGCACTTGGTGATACACAGCCTACAATACCCATGATCCACATCCTAACACTCCATCACCTTGGGTGGGGTGAATAACCCAGCACAAACTGGTGTCATTTGAAGATATTTAGATCCGCTTATATCAATATAGTGGGAGTGACTGGGGCACCGACTCACAGCCTCTAAACAACGCATTATCTGCCACGAAACTCGTTCATTTCACCAATATGTTGTTATGATACGCTAGTGCTATTCCCGGTTGAGCCTGGCGTTAGCTGTTATCATCATCCTGGGTCTGTAGATTGACCTACTAACTGCTGACCTGGATGATGTCATCTCTCCATCACCCGCAACGGTTGGCTTGTTTACCTGTAATTTGTTACCGCTAGTTTTTTTAAACATATCTGAATATTTTCCCGATTCTGAGGTTGTGAACAACGACTTTGTGTACGATGGACGTCCTTTATTTTGAGATAGAGGATACGGATGAGGAGACAATGCGTTATTTAGAGACTGCGTTTCGGTGCCCCAGTCACTCCCACTATATGGATAAATGCAGTGCTTGACTGGAGCTAAATATCTTCTCCAAATGACACCAAAGAAATAAGGTCCAGGTTGTAAAAAATGGTAGTTCCCCTGTAACAGAGCCCAGCTGATTAAGACAAATATGGTTGACATAATTAGCCTACTTTAGCTTCTCACAGATGGATCATATTAGCAAACAAGTAACAAGAAACTGAAGCCAGAAATAACAATGCTCCGTTTAAGGTCATCTAGAAATAGTGTTGCCGTGACATACAGTCATTCTGACTGGTTTATTTGTATGTTTATGCTGCACTCGGTTCAGTTTTGGTCATTTCGGACTTGTCTGAAATGTAGGTTTTGGATATTTATGTTGTAACAGTTTATATTAGAGGCGTATACGTTGTTTTACACAGATGTTGTTTCCCACACAGTGTAACCTTAGTTAAGTGTATGTACGAGGCACATTCACTCATCTACTCAGTGCAAATCTTGTGAAAGATTCCAATGTTCAGTCACAACTGACCAGGAAAAAATTCGAACAAAAAAAAATCTGATTAATGAAAGTGAGAGAAAGAGGGTGAAAGTATAGCGGATTAATAAAATGGTAGAACCCGCGACCAGGTTTCAATAATGTTCACGTCCACAGCCTGTAACATTCAGCGGAGTCGGTGGCTTTCATGCAGCATTCATAATCGTATCATACAATAGCATTTTGTAAAGGCGAACAAGCTCACATCTAATTCTCACATAATAGCCCCTTTGACAACATAGTAATTCAACCTTAGTGCGCGGAGGTCTGTTGCAGCTATTCAGACCACAAGAATATTCCTTTTATGACCATGTTTAATTAATTGCAGAGGAAGGGAAGACACAAAGACGAAATGGCTCGGCTTTAATTGGCTTGACCGAACATTTTCATTACAGGGAGGGTATATCTGTCTCAGGCAGTTTCAAAGACAAAACTTGGTCTTTTCAGGAATTATTGTGCTTTATGGGAGTGTGGCTGATTTGTCACCGTTTTATGCATGGAAAAAAAAAGAGGGGAAAGATAGGAGTGGAGAAATACAATATCTTTCACCGCTAAAGGTTTGCAGTAATGACGTTTTTTGATTTAGGCCTGTAAATTATATATTCTATACAGTTAACAAGATTTTTAATTGTTATTAACGATGATTTTTTAATAGCCTACAGTTGTGCCACTGCTGTTTGTTGTGGTATTTTCCTCCATGATACGAGTACGGTGAAATCCATAAAAATGAAATCCGGTTTAACTCGTTTGAATACGCCGAGAGACAGCTGATGTCAGTAAAACGCTGTTTTGTTTGCATATAAATGTAATTCACCTGAGTCAATTGCCGTTAACTTTGTGGTATTATGTGCAGGCTGAAGGTAGGTGCCTTAATGTGGAGTTTTGTCTTTGTGCATATGCTTTGAGCTTTATCAGATATCCGTTTAATTTATTAGGTAAAGGAGCTTGGTGAATCTGCATTTCCTCAGGCGCTGTGAGTGAATTTAGCATCCCATTAGCTGCTACATTTTACAGCTGTCATTCAGATTTACCTGTGGTTATGGGCAAATATGCTGCTGCTATTGTAAGCCTTATCCCAGAGCAATAAACTGTATGTTCATGCAAATTTGGAGGCGTTCAATGGTGATTATGATAAGTGCGGTAATCTCCTTATCTCATCACAGTCTCTTTGGTTACTGAAATGTGCTATGAAATGCATCAATACACACAGAAATTGAGCAAAACTGCAACTAATGCCACAGTCTCTCTCCCTTATGTTCCCTTTACAACATTATGCTGATGGTGGGGATCTACACCCACTACATCAATCACAAAGTTGGAATCTGCTAAAAGTGCAGTTACCGGTGCTTTTGTTTTATCGCAGATGCAGAATAAAAATGTGTAAGCCTTGTTTCACACTTGTGTTACCAGGTGGCTGCCTTACATACCCGTACAGCATCGATGATGACAAATATTTTCACGGTCCCCGGGCCGCTTTGCAGCAGTCCTAGGAACCCTCTGAGTAGTTGACGATGGAGACGACCAAAGCAAACCTGCCCGGCAACAAACAGACAATGATCAGCATCAATATTTCATAGCGTCTCAGTCACAAACTTCGTATTTAATAGGCTGTCAGTCAGCGTTAATTACGCGATGAAGCAACTCGGAGCTGGTGATACATTCGGTTATTTGCTAGTAAGGCGCATCGGTAACCCCAACGACCTTGCAATAAATCACACCTTTTCTTCTATATGACCAGATATCTGTTATATCATCTGCGCAAGGACACTGGCTACAAAAGGCAGCAGAGTGGCAGACACAATAAATAATATTTAAGGACTCTACATGTCATCTGTAAATACCCATAAATGCCATTACCTCACTTCATAGCATGTGGCCATAAACAAGTGATGAATAGAGTCTTCCAGTGCATCAGTACAACAGGTTTTCTAAGAGCTCATTGATTTTGGATTTGAAAGTGTGTGTTAACGTCGAGCACTTACAGCAACTTGCTGACAGTACAGCAAACACTCCCACAAAAGCTATTAGCGCCTTGTTAATGCTTTCGACGCCTTTTCACACGAGCCAAGGTCACATATTCTTCTCGGCTCTGTCACGCGTCACAAACAGTCTGAGACTAAATAAATGAAAACACGCCGGGACGGGGGAAAAAATAGAAAAGTTTTGTGGTTAATTATGCCACATAATTCAATTTTGATTAATAATTAATGTCTCCTTTCCTAACTAAATATCTATAATTAATCAACAAGTCATAGCAAGAGAGTAGGCTAATTGGTTTGAAAACACAAACCTGAATACTTAATTCATAGAGGAGGCTGACATCGCTAATTGCGGGAGTAATCAAAGCTCCACCCTCTGGGATTTGACGAAGAGATTGGTAAATGGAGGTTAGCGTGATCCTTCATAGCATTACCGTGACAGCTCCATTTATAATCAGATGAATATCACCAATGACAAATACAGTAAATGGCAAAAGCCTTGCTGCATTAGGCTGTCTGAATGATAAACTCCACTGATTGAATCATTCAAGGGGTTTCACTTAAGGGTAACGTGTAGATGTTTTACTCATGCCTTTTAAGCAGCATGCTATCAGTGTAATGTCTGTCAGCATTCAAACACCTGCGTGTCTTTGTGTTTCCGAAGAAGCAAAAAGGTGCCTTCAGAAGTCTAAGCTTCATAATACGGGGGAAATAGTTTGCAGGAAGTCAATATCCCATGAAACTAAAAAGAAAACTAAACAAGGCGAGCCATCTTTCTCTGAAGATAACTTGCCAAGATCTCAAATGGTCCAGCAAAATACTTCCCATACAACGTTTGAAAGTAAGAGAAAAGTATAACCTGCTAACAGAAAATGTATAGAGCCTTTTAATCCTGGACAACTTCAACATTCCCTTCACATTTGCATAAATATTCACGTTCCCATGAGTGATAACTTTTCAAAACAAGCAGAAAACCACAGTTTTGCCCGTCTGTAGTCATATCTGTGAAAGGTATCTGAAATGATGAAGGAGAACCCAGAACCCAGAGCCTGACACAACATGTTAATTGACTTCCAAACACCAAAAACGATGGTTTGTAGACAACACATTCATGACTATACAAGATAGCAGTCAGAAGAGCGTCTAACTCTACTTTTCGTATGGTGGTGCCAGCCGAATATTGGTTGTTCACTGAGAATACTGGGGTCTGTGGTGGACATATGCTGTCTGGGTAGATTTAGGCCATTAAACTACCGGGTTAGGTCTATGAAAATATCATAATGTGTGTTAAAATAGAAGTTAACGTTAAATATAACAAGACAAACCATCCAGAAAAAGCTACCACTTCCTTGACTGCCATGGTAAACCTTAGAAATATCAACAATACATCAACAACTGACAATCATTGCATATGTAAGCCTTATTGACTGTCCCAGAGTTTCAACCCCTTGAGACAAGCTTAGTTTTTTACTACAGTGTGTGAAGTGACTGTTAACACGTGGCTGCAGTTAATGGCTAATCTGCATGAGATAAGTGTCATCCAAATTTTGAAGATGGGAGTGTCATACTCCATTTATGTATTGTCATCACACTAAAAGTCTGCCATCCATTGCACATAGCTTCCAATAAGGATACACCTGAATAACAACATGGCTGCAAACAAAGACACTCAGTCCTGGGGACCTGACTTGAGACTCAGAGTGTGATCTCAGTGTAAGTGCGGCTTGACCTGGTGGATTAAAGGTCACAGGTTTGGAAAGTACCAAAGTTTGGCAACAGTCACAGGAATGTTATTACTGCTACTACCACACACCTCTAGCAGTGTAAAAAATCAGGTAATCTGAATAGCTCTCACCTCCTTACCAACCTGCGGCACATGTTACCCACGCCTTTTCACATGTTCTTTTGTCTGCGAAAATAACTTAATTGATTATTCTGGATTGTAATGCCTCACACTTATTCAACGCGTTCTCCTTGAAATGACATTCTTTCTTCATCTGCAATTTCTTTTCGTGTCAATTTCTACTTTAACTAGGCATCTATTTTTGTCACCAAACAAGATTTATTACCAGCATGCGGGTGAGAGTGAACTTGGCTGAAATTAGAATAGTTTTTGCCCATGACATGGGCACATCCATGGAGGGGCAACAACCTTGTAGGCTGTTCTTTGCTCAAGGGGAAGGCGTCTACGCGTGTGTGTGTGTGTGTGTGTGTGTGTGCACTGTGGAGATATTTCCACATATACCGTATATAGAAGTAGCAAAAACCTGGAAAAAGAGAAAGGAAGTCACAGTGTGGGAACGTATGGGAGCAGGGGGAATTAGGGATATTCTTGGGCAGAGTTTAGGGGACACTTCACTGATATCACTCCACTGGCCTGAATTCACAGTCAGGGTTTTTTATCAGCTTAGCAGTGTCACCTTCAGTACCTGGCAAGTTGGATGAGCATTTCCAGATTGAAATGTCATTCACATGGTAAGAAAGCACAGAATTTGGGCTTTTCTTGTGAGAATTCAAACTGTTAGCTTGTTCATTGTACAACACACGTAGAGTTCACCATAACACCGCCTGCCAGTCTAATTGCCTCCACCATGGTCAGAGTCGTAAATATCTTTGCAAGTCTCCAACAACGTTGTGCTTCCTCTCCAAAGCCTCATCCCCCCAGACCCTCCTATAATTTAACCTGGCGGAGAAAACGGCACTCACGTAGCATGTGAAGCTATTTGTGTTGTTCACTAATACAAAAACTTACCGTGACGTTTTACAACCCGATGTTTGTGCTCTTGATTTTTTAGACTCTCCTTGCTCAATTATTTAAAGAGAGCTGGTCAAAACTGGAGGACACGACTCCAGACGCAACGTGACCTAGCTTAACTTTCTAAATGCTAGCTAGAAAAGTTAGATTGAAAATCAGACTGTTGCAGAACGCAAGCTCATATTTGAGGCGCCTGTATAAATACTCCCTAAATTGTTTCTAATAGATGGGATAGCATCATAATTGGGGCTTTTATTAGGACGTAGGAAAAAAATAAATAAAACTACAGCAGGGTCTTAAGAAATTTTGTGGGTATCACTTGTGTCAAGGGAGTCTGGTAACACACCATTTGGATTTCATTATGTGGTGTGCTGCCGGCAGTACGGGACAAAACTAAATTTGGGATTATTTTCCAACTAGTAAATCTTTACAGTATGCATATATATGATCTAACCCTACACCAACTAACTTCGTTAACTAGTTAGTCCTAGTTCCTAGTCGTGCTAAGCTATTACTGGACAAAAGCTGTTTGAGAGATCCTTAGTTGATGCCCACAGTGTTTACTGAACACCTCATACAGCCAAAAATGTATCTGCCAATTCTGCTTCTTTCCTATAGAAGAGGTCTGTATCAATAGATTGTCGTGTCGCCTTAAACAGCCCTTTCACAAAGTTATTGTTGTAATCACAACGTCTCCTCTTTCTTTGAACCCCGTCATGTAAACCCCTCAAACTCAGCAAATATTTCCCATCTCTAGAAAATATAAGAACTGCTTCTGAAACACGGTCTTTACCCTCTCTCATCATCTCCATAGGAGTCAAACTGCTTTCCTTTCCCTTTGGCTGTCTGTCATCTCTGAGTTTGACTATTGGATAGGCACAATATGCCGATTAAGAGGCTAATTCTGCTAATTGGTTGTAAGTGTTGCATGACAGCTCTCCCTCAGAACGGCTTCACATTCATTTCTGAGTATTATCTTGGTCTTGTTTTTTCCCCCTTTATGGTTTATGGGTAGGAAATGACACTTGAGATCAGCACACAGAGGCAAAATCTCCTTAAATGACAATACAAGAGGTTATTTCTGGTTGGAGATTGGTTTTGTTAATGCAACTTAAGTCCCTTCTCAAACCAGAACCCTTTCTTTCATGCTGTTTACAACCTGTAACTTTCTATCAGAGCTGAGATGGGAGAATGAAAGAGGGTGGTATTACAATGGAATGCAACAACGCCGTAGAGTAACCGTTAATGCCCCTTTTTCCCCTTCACACTACTTATTTGACCATTTTCCCATCACTGCCAACTTCAGGAGCATCAAATTACAAACAAAACAAAAAAACAGCCTACGTCACAGCTGAGGCTCACACCCGCCAAGTTGTCAGGCTCTGGCGGCGGGCATCGTTCCAATGTGTCCGCTCTGATATTTCCCCTTTATCTCCCATGACCTGATAATGTGAACCCTCTAATGAAGCTATTGTGTGCCTGTCCAAAGCCATTGTCTTCCGGGCAGGAACTTCCCTTTCTCTTTTCGACACGTGCTACCCTCGGTGATGAGCGCACCTGTAATGGCCACATCTCTGTCTTCTGACTTTGTGTGCCTTATCACTGTTCTCAGTTTTGGTCAGTTTTCCACTATCTACACAGGCAATTTGCTCTCCTCCTCCTCTGCTCCCTGGCACGGTTTATCTTTGTAATTATGGTTTTTATTAACGCAGCACTACGATTCAAAAGATGATTATTGCGAGAATTGTCAAAATGACAAGCATATAGGTGTGTTCCTAAGTCATTAGCTGTTTAGAATATGAAATGATAAAATAGTTTTACAGTGTTTATATGATCATATAAATCTACAATGATAAAGCAACTACATGTTAAAAATAGAGAGCCATGATCCTCAGATAAAGGGGGAAACACGTTCATTTCACAGATATTTTGTTATGATACGCTAATGCTATTCCCCGTTGAGTCCAGAGTTACCTGTTATCAACATCCGGAGTCTGTAGATTGACCTACAGACACCGGACGATGTCTTCTGACCTGGACAATGTCATCTCTTAGAGGCTGCGTCTCAGTGCCTCTGTCACTCCCACTATATGGATATACATTGACCTGATTATTTCCTTAATGAGTGCAAATGACACAAAAGTTATATGGGTGAGTAAACGGCCGTATGTTATGTTAGAAATAAGGTTCAGGTTGTAAAAAACAGTAGTTCCCCTTTAGTATTGCATGTATTTTAATGAAAATGAACTGTATCATGGATTGTATCTGTTTTAGTAGCTACTAAAAGACCGAAGATCTGTTGCACTCCCGTTTCTGAAACTGTTAAACTAGCAAATCTATTGCACATTGTGACAACAACTGACTCTTTTTCTGTCCCCAGACTATAGAAAATATTAAAATTTCCAATTTGAATTAACACCAAAGCTGCTCCGAGTCAGTATCTGTGATGCTGTTATCACACTGTATATATTGTTATACCTCCTCGCTGGCAAACACCTCTGTCCAGATCCTTTATGGGTACGGTTATAATACGTACCATTCTTTTAACATAATACCTCAGGAACGCCTTTCAGGAACTTCACCTAATTTGGCAGACACATTCACTTGGACTCCAGGTTGAGCTGATCAGATTTTGGTCATCAAAGATCACTGTGACCTTATGTCTTTCCCAGTCTTGTGAGCACAGCATATCAGGAAAGCCTTGGGGGGATGTCTTTGGTGATTAAAGGTCAAGCTTCACTCCCACAAAACACATTTTTGGTCATAACTCAAGAATTCCTAAGTTAATTATGACAGAATTTCCACACAAACTTCCACATGAGTCCACACTCTTCACTTCTGTTCTCTGGATGACAACCGGGACAGGGGGCTCATTGTTCCTCTGGTGGTCCACCACAATCATTGCGCCATGTGACAAAGCTTTCCAGAAAACCTCTGTACTCTTCTGTAAAACTAGTGAAGACGGCATGTTTCTCATTGGAAAAGGTTCAATCCTTGTTGTCAAAGGAATGGTCATTTTAAATTTTACTCAAGTTACTTCAAAGTCTTCACTTTATGAGTCTGTGTACACGTGGATGTACAGTAAACGGCAACTTAACTGGTTGGTGGTGACATACATCCATAAGTTCTTAAGTCTAGTTTCTGTTAGCGTAGCCTATTATACTCTTAAAGTGTGGAAACATATATGAAACTGATTTACATTCATGTCTAACACACCTGTCAGAGACTGAACTAACTGCTCACGTTGGTGTTTAAATGTCATATTCCACTACATTCCCCCAGACGAAGCTGGAGATATTTTTCTTTACCCATAAAAAAAAAAAGAAAGAAGAAGAAGTAGACACGGGAGGGTGGATGTGACTGCCTTCTTTCATTTTTCATTTCCTTATGTAAACAGTGTTGTGTTAGAGGAATATCACTTTTCTTGGAAGCGAGAGTAAATTTTTCTTTCATGCCAAGATTTCCTGAAACTCATACCAAGAGTGACACGCTCACAGTGCGCTCGCAGACAGTGAGAGCCAAGCAGCGAAGACACCTTTGATGAAACAAGCTAAAAAAGCCTTTGATGCTGTGCGAGTTTATGAGGCTGATTCCAGCTGCTTTGTGCTCTTCAAGGCCGTCCTCCTACGGCTTCTCCCACCAAATTAGAAATGGCACCTGTACACCTCCCTTATTCTTAAACAATCAGCACTTGCTGTTTTCCTCTTGTTTGTCTACCACGTAACACATTTGTTCCATTATGTACACCTCGCTGTGGGGGTTGTACGGAATTCAGTAGTGGCAACAAGAGAAGCACATTAAAGCGCCGCAAAGTCCAGGATAAACTTCTTTTTTTTGTTGTTCATTTTAATGGAAGCAGTAAGTTTTTCAGACTTGTTACTTAACTAAAACGTGAAAGCACATGCAAACTTCTTAGATATGTAGCCACGTGACTCTACAATAGCTCTACAATATATGCCAATCAGACATAACATTATAACCACATTCCTGTGTTGGCCTCCAAAACATCAGAGAATGGACATGGACCTTCTCAGGGTGTCCTGTGGTGACTGGTAACAGGATGTTCTTAGCGGGGGGCTTTGGATCCTATGGGTTGAGGGGAGGATCAAGTATCTGTGGATCATCCCACAGATACTTGATCAGTTTGGGATTTTTCTCATTGTTCCTCAAACCGTTTTTGGGTCAGTCTGCATCCTGCTGGGGATGGCTGCTGCCATCAAGGAGTGTTTTTGTGATGGGGTCGGGGTGTCTGGTCTGGTCTAGATGGGTGCTACATGTCTAAGTAACATCCATATGAACAGAAAGTCCAAAAGTTTCCCAGCAGAACATTGTATTGTCACAAGATGTCACAATGTTATTTACTTTTCCAGTCAGTCGGTTTTAATGTTGTGGCTCATTGGCTTATATGGCGTATATGTCATTGATATGGGAGTAAGGCTATATTTTAGAAATATTACCAAAGAGCTAGTTACATTTCAACTATAACATGTCTTAGTCAGGGCATATGTGAATTGAAATAACAAAATATAAAGCTGCTTCCACATTTTTTTTCTGTTTATCTCTAAAATAATGTATATATATTTACCAATGTAGGAATGGGGATTTTAATTATTTTTTTTTTTTTAACCTCATCCATGTGATATTCAATGTTGTGTGTAATAGTTTAATAGCGTTTACATTTACTTGCAAATTCTAGTACTTAAATAAATGTACTGTTTAAAGTGAGATCTTGTAAGTGATGGTGCTGGTTGTAGGTGAATATTCATCCACTGATTGTTACTATGCATTCCTACTCTCAGTATAAAAGCTAAGTGTTACTTAGTCAGTACTGTTGTTTAATGCCATACCACAGCAGAACACAGTGCACACTAGTGCTGGAGCATTTTATATTTTTCAGGTGTGCCTGCTCATGATGAAGCCACTACAGAAGCCTCATACTATCAGGAAACAGCTGTCCAGGTCTAATCTTTTTATGAGCGATATGCTGTTTTTAATGAAAGCCCTCGCAGCTCTCCACAATCAGCTGGCCATATCAGAGCTTATATTTCATCCTGCTATTGTGATGTCATCACCAGGCGCAGGCATAATACATAATTCCCTGTGTTATGACAAACTGTGGCCCCAGGCCAGAGAGGTATATGAACGCTTTTGGGCCCGTGTCAAGTCCGTGCCATTTGTGGTGGAATAATCGCTCTGGGCTTGTTGGTGGATCAAATGAAATAAGGGCTGGCGTCAAACAACAAATAGGTCAGGGCTATTTGAATAAAAAGTGAGGAAGTCAAATGAATGGCTTTACAGCTTCAGATGCCTGCATTCTCCCTCAGCCTCTCTCTCTCTGTCTCGCTCCCTCTCTCTCACATACACTTCCACTCTTGCGCGTACGTACAGTACATTGTTATCAAACTAGGAAACAGTAGAGGAATGATAACAAGACGAGTGGCGTAGCTTCCTTTAAAGCATAACCTAACCAGCTGCACTGTTAGCGACTGACACCTCTGTGTGACTGCACCGTGTAATCACTAACATGCTGAGTAAGTATTATAATTATCTTGGTCACTGGCTTCTTTTTAATTATTTTAGAATGAAACACATCGTTTTAGGAGTTTTTCATGAACCAAAAGTAAGTTTGATTTGAACCCGGTGGTTAATAAAGTCACTAGAATTCATCCTCAGGGGAACGTGAACTTACTAAATTCAAGGAAATCCATCAAACTGAGACGCATAACTCCAAACCTCTAGTATAAAGTGAAAGCCTTTCTCAGAAATCTTTTAGATTCATTAAGATGTTTCTGTCTGGGGCCCAGACTGATGGAGTGACTGAGAGACTGGTGTTGCCGTCACTAGAACGGTGGTGCCCTCATGGTTGGAAACAAATGAAGATGGAGAAGGGGACTTATCACAATAAAGTTTCACAAACAGAACGTCTATGTCTAACTCAGAATTTTTTGGGTTTTATGTATTTATTTATTTATTGCATTTAAAAATGTCATAACTGGTTAAGCTGGCAATTCCTTTGGACTGAATTGAATAACCTGAGCATGAAGACAGACAGATGGTGTCTCCAGAGATGTAGGATGCTGTTTGCAGTGAGCCGGCCCCACCCTCCTCTCTCTCTCTCTTCTCTCCCTGCCCCAAAAATCTTTATCTGCTACATGATGCATGAAAGCACACTGTCTTCTCATACAACTTTACATGACCCCTGACCCCATCTGCACAGATGCAATATGACCTAGCTGCCACCATCCATTTTGGCCTGTGCAGTAGATTCAATGAATTTTTATTATGCCGCGCGTGTGTACGTCGCTCCGTTTGGCTCTTTCTCCTGATCCTCATCGCCACCAATGCGTCTTGGAAATGCATCGCTTGGAGATGTTGTGCCATTGGGAGGAAAAAATGGTTTTGCTTTGCCGAAATCTGAAATAAAATCTGCATGGTAGGTGGTACATATTGGTGATTTTTGTTTGTTTTCTTGCTTCAGATAACAATTCCAAAAGGATTGTGACGGGCGGATTTCCAGCCAGGCTTCTTGGCAAACTGGAGACTGTAGATGGATATTTGAATTGCAGCTCTTTATAAATTTTGGCCATCTCAATTAAAAATCTGGCGTTTCCATTTATTGAAAGATTACATGTTTTCAAACTGGTCGTCCAACACATTTTGTCTGTTCTGCTGCTTTTGGACGCTCACCATTGGTTGACCGATAACTCTCTTATGTGCTGAAAATTTGTACTTTCAGGTTTTGCAACAATTATCTCTTTTGCATCAGTCTGCAGAAACTCATTGTGATTTTATAAGAGTAATGGTTTCCAGGAATGTCAGTCACCGCGCGACGCTGAGAGAAGCTCGTGTGTTCATCTGCCTTACTCTGTGTCTTTTTTTATTTCCCTCAGAAGCCTCTCAGATTGTCAGTGCCAGGCAACAACTTTATGTTCCCCAGAGGGAGCCCAAATATCCAGGGAATCAGGCGTCATTTAGCCTGTAAGAGCCTTTTTCTTTCCCTGACACTCTGTATTGGCTTTTATTCCCCTCCCCTCTCTCCTCCACTCTCTCTATCCTCTCAGCTGTACAAACATTCAGTCTCATTAGGTGGTCTCATTCATTCTTTCATCAACCTCCTCACTTCTCAGCCCTACCGTTTTTGATCCGTTTTTTAATCTGTTTTGGGGGAGTTCTGTTGGACTCTGAAGTGCAGATACACTCTCGGTGTTGATGAATATATCGATTCAGTTTGTAAAAATGAGAATTGGCGTGAAGAGCAGTGGGAAATCTGAAGGTATTCATGCTTTAGGGCATTTAAATCTATTCTGACCTTGAACTTTTTCTATATTTCTTGTTCCTTCTATTAATCATCATCTTTAACATGTTTTAACTGTTTTGTACTGTTATAAAATGTGAGTGCATTCTTGTCTTCTACTGTATTATCCTCATTTCCAGGAAACTAAAGAAAATCCTAGCATTGATCTTAACTTTAACAATAGTAACTTAATAATAGTGTAACCCCAGTTGGTAAGATTTTGCAAAAAGTGCTTTAAGATGCTTTAAGAGAGACGTACAATTACACTAGGAAGCATATTTCATTGTTTTTGTGAATCTTAAACGCATAAAAGCAACATCTACTCTAGAGATTTCATGATTCCAGCTCTCGTAGCTCATATCTTCCACGGGAGACTGAGTGCACTTTCTTTTTAAGGCCTCCTTGGACTGTTTGCTCCCTTTACAATTCACAGCCATTGTGCGTTGGGAACGAAACCATTTATATCCCCGCTGGTGGGCCCCCAAACAGATACGTTGTTTAACTGTCACAGATGACGGGGATAAAGCGGGGATAAGGACGCAGCGCTGGAACACGCTGGCGCTGCGTGTCTAAGTGTTTATATGACTCTGCTTATGAGAATGGCTGCATAAAGTGCCACAGATAAGAAATATAAGAGCGCGTTTTAACCGAGCGATGCACAATGCGCGCCAGGTCAGCGGCGGCGTAAACAAGAGCGCCGAGGTTGAATGAAGTGGAATATGAAAAGTTGTTTGAATGTAGAAACAATATTTTCTTCTCTCTGGAAGCAGGTCCCAGACTCTCACACACACACACACACACACACATTCCCCTTGTAGAAAAATGAAAGAAATGTTGGCTGATAGATTTAGAATGGCAGAGGATGAATACATGCCATTGCAAGAAAAAAAAAAAAAAAAAAAGGCTGCCAAATGTAGATGATATGCCAATGTAGCCTGATGAGGATTTAGAGATGCTGTAAATGAATGGGCTGCTTGTGTCCAGCCGGTTCTGGGCATGCCTAAATCACCTTAACTCCCAATGTTTTGTGGCGCATATGTGATAGAATAACAAGTTTGATGTGCGCGGGGCACGCAGTGTCTTATTTTTTACAGACCTGCAAAGTGGAGGTGCGTGATTTTCAACGTAACCTCAGTTCTTGTTTTAATATTGATATCGGTGCTCATGCAACACATTCATACCGACGTGTCTCTCATATAAGTGAGCGAGACGGAGAAGCAACAGCTGTCAGGGTGTGATGACTCAATTTCTCGACAACTCTGGCACGGAGCAGCCATTTGGAAAAACTGAAGGAGATACGAGCTGATGAGGAACTGCAGATGCCTATTAATTTGAGCAAAAAGGCCCCGCACAAAATAATACGTGCGCTGTCTTGAATAAATGAGACGATTCTATAAGTCTGTTACATTTTTTAAAACAATGATTAGCTCAGACGACTGGTCTGCTTCTGCAAACATGTTCCCTCTGAGTTTCCTGTGCTATGTCATGTGTGTAGATTTGAATGTTTGTTGTTAAAAGAACCCATAGAAACTTACATGATGCAACTCTCACCTGTGCATCAGCGTGTTCCAAGCTGTCATATGTTCCACTGCTTTTGTAGAATAATACACATGACCCTGTGAAACTCTAGGACAAGTGGGAGAACTGCTCATCTCAGATTTGTGCTTCCAAGGACTAAACCTTTGATAATCTGTTCAACAGAAAGATATTAGTGGCTAGTAGCCATGTGACAAGTAGGATAAAGTTTACACTGAGCATATATGAGTATCAAGGGTATGGGTGTATCAGGCATAACATTATGACCACTGACAGGAGACAATACAATGTTCTGCTGGGAAACCTTTGGACCTGGCATTCATTCGTGTGGATGTTACTTAGACATGTAGCACCCACCTACACCAGACCAGGCACCCCCATCCCATAACAACGACACTCCCTGATGTTCAGCCATCCGCAGCCGGATGCAGCCTGACACAGACACACACACAAAAACAGAACAAATAATAAAAAAATAGACATGAATAACAGCACAAGGTGTTGATCTGGCCTCTAAATTCACTTGCACAACTTGATCAAGTATCTGTGGGATGATCCACAGAGACCTCTCCCCTCAACCCATAGGACCCAAAGGCCCCCACTAACAACATCCTGTTTCCAGACACCACAGGACACCCTGAGAAGGACCATGTCAATTCTCTGATGAGTCGCAACTGTTTTGGAGGCACAAGGGAGACCTACATAATATTAGCAAGGTGGTCATAATGTTATACCTGATAAGTGTATGTTAGAAAGGAAGGGGAAGTATGTTGAAAAGCTAAATTTCCACATGTTGGAACAAGTCACGTTTTGAAATGGTGCATTTCCTGCGTACAAATGGTTCACAATGTGCTGTGTTGCTCGTTGTGGTTTGCCAGGAATCAGAGAATAATGCTGCCAATCTATAAGAAGAGAAACATAATGTACCGTTGAGATTGTCAGCAGCAAAAAAAGTACAGTGTGTGTGAACGCGCTGCGTGAGGCGGCTCCAGAGAGAACAGTTTCAAGGTCATTCAGTGGACACAGTGGTGTCCTCCGTGGCTTATCTTCACTCAATCCCTGTATCACATCTGACAGAGAGAAAATAGCCGCATTCTATGTACAGTACAACACACACCCAGTAATCTAGTCCCTATGAGATATAGATAACCCCGGAAACCACAGGTAACACACAAACAAATCACAAGAAGTTCACTTTATCAGCAGCCAAAGGAGACCTGGCAACCTGTCTCCTCGCTATTGTTAATCGTTCTTTCTCTCTCTCTCCAGCCTCCATCTGTCTTTCCCCCTTTTCTTCCTCCCATGATCGCTCTCTCTCTCACTCTCTCTCTCTTCCTCTCCCTTGCACTTTCTCTTTCCCTCTCTCACTCTTTCCTTGAAGCCCGCAATTTAATAACCTCAAGTGCTGTCAGAGGAGGCATTGAAAAATGGCTTCTATAAAACATAACGGCCTTAATCAGAGTGCGCCGAGGATTCTCCCTGCTGCTGCTGATTCCCCCCCACCCTACCCTCTCCTGCACCCTCCCCCCAATCCCCGCCTCTAATGAATTAATGTTGAAATATGCAGGGGCTCAGTAGTCATTAGATGTGCGCCGCGAGACGTGATTTAAGATGGCTGCCTTTATGTGTCTGCCAGGCAAGATGGAGCGGGACGGGCCTGGCTGGACAGTGATTGTCTTGACTGACTGAGCCAAGAATGCTTTAAGACCGCTCTTTGTTGAGGGTGATAGGTTACCGCCGAAGTATTTCTCCCAGCCTGCTCTTGTTCCAGATTATGTGATCTCTTTTGAATAAGAAAAGAAGGGAGTGTTGCACTTCAGATTTCATTTCTGTCCGTGTGAATGTGGCCATATATCAAGTGGACACAGAGATGTGGGATTATAAATTCAGGAGATTTATATCCTTTATCCACTGGTGCAGAGTAGCATGTTTTGGAATAGCATTCAGTGATTATATGGATATCCACTGTGCCCTCAATGATTGAGGTAACCACTCTGACCTGGAGTATTATGGGATGGTGGCAGGGCAGGTCAGTAGTGACACAGACATCTACAGAGAACGCAATAGACCTTTTCACAGCATTTTCATTTAAAATGTCTCCAAAACCCACAACAGATAATAGATAAAAATAATCTACAGGCACTCAACATGCCACAGTAGACGTATATATATACACAATATTTACAAGAATAGCACAGTTATTGAATATTAACTAATGAACATTAAAAAAAAACAAAAAAAAACAGACTGTATATGAATATGGACAGTGCGTCCCCACTTCCTTGCATTGGCCAAACTGATACAAATGGCGCCATCTTTCGAGTTTGGAGCCCAAGTCTGCGCAGCACAGTCTGAGAGTAGAGACACGCGGGGCCGCGCTATCGTTGACGCGACCACACTTCAACTGTCGCGGTGCCACAGGAGTGGTTGGCATGGCAACTGGTGGTCGCCACTATGTCACATCCTGTTTCTATAGCGTCAAATAACAAACTAAAATTAAACTTATCCAATCAATCGACACTGGAACATACATCATCATTACATTAACTATCTAAAATAGCAGAAACCATCCTTAAAAAGAATATTATTTGAGATATTTTAGTGTTTTAGTTCGGCCAAGTCCCATCCGCTAACATGGAGGGGGTGGAGCTTATGATCTACTGCAGGCAGACACCAGGGGGAGCTCTACTTGCTTTGGCTCATGGCTTGAATACCTCTACTCATAAGGGCTTATTCTACAAAGATGGAAGTTTTTAACAAACACAACAATATTCCTCCAGTGTAGTAAACTTCAACAGATCAGGTATTTACATCACTATCATCACAGTACCAGATCATAGTTACCATAGAGATATTAGAGGATCATACAAGTACCTCAGTATGGGCTACAACTAAATTGAATGAACAGAAAAACGATGTAATTAAGTTACTAATCATGATGTTGCTGGTTACAACAGGCTTACATCCAAAGATACTTATAAAGAAGCTTATGTGTAGAATAGCATTCCTTCTTTTTGTGTATTTCCCGTGGCAGCAAAACTGTTGGGACTCATTTCAGTACAACATCATCAGGATAGGATTTCTTACAAGTTGCGCTCTATGTGGCTAGACCTGCTCCTTGCATGAGGCAGAATGCGTCATACTGTAGAAGTGTTTAAAATAGTTGACTTTCCAGCTTCATTTCTCAGTTTATGACGCCCGCAAAAGTAATGGAAATGTAATAAATTGGGATGTGTATATACACTACCGTGATATACTACTTAAAATAGTTTATCACTCATTATATTTTAAGTAGTAATAGTTATTTTTTATATGATAATCAGTAATCTGTAATATACTGCATTTCAAAAGTAACCCTACCAGCACCATTAATGATTCATTTTGCATTTTTCAGATAACGTTTCAGATATTCTTCAACACTTTTCTCGCTTTATGTGAACCATGAAGCAAATTAAATTCCCACATTTCTGGGGCAGGAATAGCAAATTTCCAATTCTGATCAGTTATTAACCACTTCAGCTTTAAAATGTCACACAGTCGTCTTCAGTCGTTCATATTATTCATTGTGTAAATTAAAGGTTGCCATTAAATATATTAATGTAGTAATATGTTCTGAATGAGAACACTAAGCATGTTAAAGCTGCTAATCGTATATCTCACCAGAGTGCTCTGCAGAATTCATCAAATGCACGATACTTCAATACAAGCCTTACCATCAAAGGTTCTTCAGACACATATTAAAAAAAGGAACATCAAAGTGAAGACGCTGTAACTTTTCTGAACATTTTTTTGACAATGTTTCATTACTGCTGGGCAGGTCTATAATCTGTTTCCTTTGAGACTTCCTTCTTAAGTCAAGATCACACAATTATGAGAGCTCTCATTCTGACGGCGGGGCGGAAATTAATTAATAAATAAACACTGCATTTTTACATTCATCAACATGCGGTAAGAATAGCTCTAATTATCACAGGTGAATTAACGCTTTCATTTTTGTGTCAAAAAATTAATTGTATCCCTTAACAGCTATTCCCAGGAGGAAGTTAAAGAAGAGAATGGGTAGGGTAAAAAAAAAAAAAAAAACACAACAGTGTGGACCACCAGGAGTGCTAATTGCTGCTTTCAAAGCCTTGCATCAGTGTTCCCGTCTTTCCACGAGAGTGTACAGTGTCCCACAGAGAGATGCTGTAGGTAGACCCTTGTTACAAATACACGGATGTCAAGTCTTGATCTACAGGACCTGGCAGGGAAGTTCTCTTCATCTCCACTTAACCAGGCGAGCTGACCGAGGAGGAGCTGTATTTAGCGCAGCAACAGCGGGAGCTGACTGTTAAAGCGAGGCAGGGCTCAACTGCCCACGTTATGTGCGTCATTTATCCTGGGACTGGGTGTGCAGTGTAAATGTTTATTTACACACAGGTGCATCTATTGGTTTTAGAGAAGGCTTTTCTGACTGTGCATATTGATTCAGGATGGGGTAACACACCAAGAGGAAAGACAGAAAACGCTATGTGCCCCAGTAAAAATGTCAAACTGTGCGTCACCAGTGCAGTGAAAACTAGTGCTCCAAGTTATACTCATTTTCATACTTAATTTGTTGATTCATGTAATTACTTTTTTTGTGAAAAATGACAACAATCACAACTTCCCAATGGAGAAAAAACTGATCTCAAGCGGAATCCATCAAATATTTGTGAATGTTTACCTTTTTTGCCAAGAATGTGAATGAATTAAACACAAAATATAGGATTTCATTCTCACCTTAATGTAAATTGGAAATTGTTAAAGAATATTATTTTCAGAGTATTAAAGACGACTGCATTACTGTTGGACCAAATGTCTTGGTGTATACGAGTACTTGTGAGTGACAGACTGGCTGAGTGGACGAGCCCTATGTGGACGCCTTTGACCCTTTTTCGTGTGTTAATGTCTGAGTGAAGATCCTTGTACCTGTGCTGTGACTCAACGGCAGAGCGAGTGAGGGATCCCTTCATGCATATACGCTTGTGTTTGAGTGTTTGCGCGTGGGTGCGCGCTTGGTCAACCCACTGGTGAATACCGCTGCATTAGCTAGGCCATTAGCGCATTTAGCTGTCTGTAATGCCCGAGTGTTAGTGACACGTTGGGGTCCCTCTTCCACTTAGGCACCACTTTTGATAGACAGGACTGACATGCCAGGTGACAGTAATACCACTATGTGGCAGCGAGCGGTGCCACTGCTCTGGAGATGAGCATGAGATGAGGTTGGGTCGGCCTCGCGTTTAAAATAAAAACGTCCAGGTTTCTGTCACATATACCTTATCATTATGTTAACACGTAAGCAATAGTAAGGTAGCTAGTAGATGTACTGGGATGTGCTGCAGGTTCAGAATTGACATTTACAGCTAGTCAGCTAAATGACGAGAGAATTGTCATTTTCTCACAATACTGACAGTATTTATCGATTTACATATTGACACAGAATTCTGTGAAAAAAACAAAACAAACCTGTGTATTTATATGGTCTATGATTTGTTTGACACATACAGAACATCTAGTCAAGTCTATTAAGGCTGTTGCTATCAACCAGTTTCTACAGTATGTGAAATATCTACGTGTAGAGTTGATCATCTATTACTAATACTACTACTCATCTATTACTAATACTGATACTAATCAGTTTATCTTCAAATTACCGTAATAGTGCGGGATTTAGCGGCAACCAGCAGCAGCCTGTACAATTTATCAACATCTGTGGATGAACATATGCAAGATTAAACAAAGTTTCAGCAAATAACAACAAATTTATAGTAAACAGTTGACTTTTTAATTTAACCTTGCTAGCTAGCGCTCATGAAGTTAAGCTAGCTCACGTTACGTTGGGAGTCTTTTCCTCCGGGTTTTGACCTACTCTCTTTAAATTATAAATCTCCATGGTCTAAAACAATCAAGAGCACAAACATCAAGTTTTAAAAAGTGGCGATAGCGTTGATTTTTATTAGTGAACAACAGAACTAGCTTCACATGCTACATGAATCAGGTTAAAGTCAGTACAGAGCAGGTGAGCGGCCGGTGGTGTGTGTGGAGGGGAGTTAGGTGGCTTTGGGAAGGGGAGGAACGGAGAAAACAACACAAGCAAGACGTTGTTTGAGACGTGCTAATTTACAATGGCAGAGCAAATTAGACCCTGGCGAGCCGCCGCGGTATTACCATTGTACGGGAAACCTTGCTACTCTTAAACTATTTGGTTTCAAGAGCAGAGTCAGCAAAGTCATTTATTGTAACTCACAATTGTGTTCTGAAATGATAACTAGCGACTTGGAACTGCGTTCTGTGCATTTGTGATATGCTCACACTCTAAGCATTGAACATGAAAGTTCAGTGGCATTTAATTGAATTTTCCAGGTGCATACCTTCATTGGCAAACTTTACACTAATTTTTTTGGTCTTCTGTTTTTAAGAAAATGTCAACGTTGTGTTGGCCTCAAAGTTGAAGCTGGCTAAATATTTGCTTGACCCAGTTGTTGCGCGTACAGTGACCCAATCATTCGAGCTAGCGAAGTCCATTAGGTTGGGCTAGTTCCTGTTGTGTTCCTCTCAGCACTGATAATAACGATTCATCCTGGAAGGTTTTTCATGTAGAGCTTTTCCTCTCAAGCTGATCCCACGCACGCTGTCCTGCTGCCTTTAAATAACACTAGACCATAACATTAGTTCGTACTTGCTTATGGTTTCCCATAAACTACAATGGTCAGCTTTTTAGTTTCTCTTAAGGAAACGGTATATGTTGTGACCTGCTTCTAAACATATAACATGACCTGTTTTCAGGAAGAACAAATAGGAAAGTCAGAAAGTACCGAGACTAACACACTGTGCCGCTGTCTCACATAAATGATAGTCGATATTGTGCGTGGGGCGCTGGAATAGTTTAAAGCGGAAGGCTCAAGAAGCAGATGTGTAGGAAGAAGTATGTGGGGGGGAAACGTCCATGTTTTTACACCAATTGCAAAAAAGCTTTCTCCTTTAACCTCGACATTATTCATGTTTCTACTTTTGTAGACGTTCTGCTTTGGGTTGAAAGTTTGTAGAAACTGCCTTTAGCAAACGCACCGATGTTGTAGATGCTGACGAATGCCAAATTCACATTCTCCGTTAAAAATACCTTCCTCTTCTTCTTCCTGAATGATCAGTAAACATTTATTTATATATTTTTAAACATTTTCAGCTCATTCAATAGCTTAATTTAACACCAACAAGGGAAAAGAGCGTGAGATTCGAGCACATACAGTCAGAGTGACTAACAAGATGATTAAACTGGTTACTCATTTGAGTTGAGGTGGACTCTGAGAACATTTTCCCTGCTCTTTCCTGGTCTCTGACCACATGCTTGTCAGTGTCACTGTCCAGATTAATTAATAACTATAAATCCGAGTGTGGTTGATGTGAAGTGCTCCTCAGTCTTTGCTCAATATACTGCACGCCACCAGTTCACCGTAAATGAGGCCATTTGATGGGCTAAGTTTGGACACAAGAGCCTAATGGCGGCATTAAAGAGGAGACCTGGGAGAATAGATGGCCGGACATCAGTCACTTTAATCACCTGTTTCATTATTCAGTGGATGGGTGCCACCTGGTCATACATGAAGGGTGTCAATGGGATCCGGAGTCTGAAGAGGAGTGAGACATCCTAACGGGGAGCTGTGGAGAGTCCAGTCCACGGAAACCTTTTTTATTCTCTGCAGAAGCAGGGACACATTCGTCTTGCCCAGCGAGTGTGTGCGAGTGTGTGTACACGCTTTTTGAAACACACGAAATAAAAGAAATTGATTGTATCTGTGTTTGTCCAATTCGTCTTTGGAAATGAGGTCATTTTTTAAATCTCATTCACTGGAGATTGCATCATTATGATGAAAATCCAAGGAAACTGTTCACAGAAGGTGCAGCAGTATTACAAGCTGTTACTCCAAGACCTGCCTTGCTCCGTGCGTTTGGCTGATAGAGAGATTGGGGGCAGCCAGATGCAAACCGGAGTCTGAATCAGTTTCCTTTTATACATTAGATTAAACATAATGATACATTATAAGCAGCATGCGCTATATCCTTTCAATTATAGTAATGAAGCCACCACATTAAAATTGATGAGATATAGAACTGACCCTGGCTTCCTTTAAAGTTGACCTAGAGTGTGCATGTGTGAATGTTTAAAAGTAGAAAGCAAAATTGACCCAAGCCCCATTAAAAACATATGAATTCTGGGTAAAGGTGAGCATACATGAAAGGTAAGCCGTACCTATAAGATGATCCACGCCCTCACATCTCAATGCAGCCCCACCGTCCACTTTTTACGGGCGCGCACCACAGAGGAGATAAGAGAGAGAATAAGCTGTCAGCAGGCCGGGTTCACCAGTCCCCTCTATATTCTTCACATTACTACAGAGGGAACAATGTGTCTGCGGTGGCAGGTGGCCATAGTTCATAATGTGCTGATGCTGACCAAGTGTCAGTTTGATCCATGGGATCGGTGAGTGGGACGGGGCTGTGGCTCCTGAATCCTTAAGCAAGCAACTGTGTGGTGCTCCTGTGGGGACGGTCGGAGACATGATACAGATGAGACCGGCAACTATCTGCCTAATGGCAGACAGATACAAGGCAGAGAGAGGGGGGAAAGAGAGATGAGGAGGGAGAAAGACAGTAGGCAGGACAGATGAAGGGTTGAGTATCACATTTGAAAAAGCCACAAAGGCAGATACTGCACTTGTCGTTGCGTGTTATTTGTCATCGCGGGCCAGTAGCTCTAAAACTAATGCGCTGTATCTGGCCCACAAACAGCAAATGTAAATGTTTGCTGGCCTCTCTGTTTAAGGACAGTCGTAACGGTTGATGTTGTGTGTTTTAATGGACTGCTGAGGCTGAAGCTCTGCATCATAAAAGAGTCCCTATATTTAGCAGTAAACACAACACTGTCTGCTAGCACTGTTACTATCGCTGTGTGATAATGCACGATGGGGCAAACTGATATAATTCAGTGATGGTAATGACAAGCGCCACAATGCATTACAAAGAAGAGGTGCGTCTTTAGTCTTTAGATTTATTATTTCCACTGAATCATTTGCTCTTTTGGCCAGTTAGCAAAGAAAAAGGAATCTGTCCAGAATACGTAAAATGTTGTTTCACTGCATTTCATCTTTTTTAGTGAAAAGTTGTAAAAACTACCTGATCACAAACTGCTCACCGCCAAACAGCAGGCAGAGTTGGCTTGGTGTTTTAAAAAGACAGATACTTCCCTCGACAGGGAATGTTTGCAGCAACCACGTCTGCAGATAAATAATAATGTTGTTATGTAACAGTATGTTTTACGGTGTTCACACATTGGTGGCATTTGATTCAGATCAGATCTTTAATGTTTAGCTGTCTTTTAATCCCTTGTGGCTAGGTTTCTGTCCACTGGAGCCCTAGAAAGCTTTTAATGCAAAATTGTTACAGTAAGTCTTTAGTTTGTGTGAGGAAATAACTTTAACGTGGCGAAGTGGATCAAAATGAGGTGCTGCACTAGTAGGCCTCATTGTCACTGTGTGATACAGCTCTCGTTTAGTTATACATGGTAGCTAGAACCTGACACCAGATGTTTTTTTTATTAGGTACAACCTTGGTCGAGGTTCTGAGCGGGCTACCTGAAGTGGAGGCTGTAGAGAAAAGTACCACCGGCACCAAAGTTAGTTTAATTTACTAGATTTGTAGCTTGCTGTTGCCATGGTTACTTGCAGTATGGAACAACGGTAGAACTATTGACTTAACTGATCCAGATACCCATCAGTAAGCCAATCAGTCAGAAACAACTATTTTTTTTCGAGGTTAAGTGGAAATTTGTGCGACTGCATGTTTGTATGTGGAGAATTTGCTTTGAATCTGTCTCCAATATACAACAGAAATGGATTTGTAACGCCACAGCAGCCCAGGAAGAGAGATGTACTTTTAGTCTGCAGCGCTGACACAAATAAACTCAACTTTAGGGGGACAGTTAGGACACAGTTGTTTACACACACATACTCACACACACACACACACTGTCACACACTCTCACGCACTCCTTAAGGCAGGTTTTGCGGTGAGCGATGAGCTGAGCGAGCATGATCAAAGCAACAAAGCGCAGCAGAAGAAACGCACACATCCTGAGCAAAAAGACTGTAACTCACACTCACACACACACACACAGACACAGACACATCGACAGAGCTACTTTATCAGTCCCGGGATCTGACTCAACAGCATTTACATATTCAACAAACTGTCACATCCACAAATGCACACACGGGAGCCGTGGGATTTTGTTCAAAATAGATTAATATATAAAGTGATGCGGGAAGTATGTACAGAGTGACAACGTGGTCATGTTTAGGTGATTCATTGTCATCTATACAATGCACGCGATAAGCTGCTGCTGAATGACTGTAGGATCTAAAATGTTCACTGTGTGTTTTAATGAGAAAAGGATGCAGGTCAATGTTACGACCGTATTTTTAGATTTAATCAGTGGCTGAATTTACATAAAAAAAAGTTTTTGTAGTTTGTAAAATTAACATAACATACCTATTCACATGATCACAAAATAATTTCATAATAAATACTGATCAGCCATAACATTATGACTGGTTAAGTAAATAACGTTGACCATCTTGTGACAATTTAATGTTCTGCTGGGGAACTTTTGGACCTGGTATTCATGTGGATGTTACTTAGACATGTAGCACCCACCTAGACCAGACCAGACCAGATGCCCCCACCGCATAGCAATATATGTGTCTACATGTTACACAACCTCAACCAGGATATACCTTGTTCATGAAGTTGTCCTTCCTGCTGTAGAGTATTTCAGTGTCGCCGTCTATGTCGATGCTGGCTTTTCTCCATATTTTTGATCACTTATTTTAAAACCGCCATGTCCGCCACATGTGGGGCCACCAAACGCAGGATGAAATGCGAAAAAAGAGAAAAAGAGAAAAAAAAAAAAGATCGTATCAAGCCTTTACTGCACGTAGGTGCAAGGCGCTAATATTTTCCTAGCTGGTCACAACACTCCTTCTGATCCAGCCACTCTCTTCCAATTGAGGTGATTTTATTCTGATTGGTCCAGACGATTACTGGTGTCCCTGTAAAGGTAGCCAGTGTTGAGAAGATCAGATCTAGTTTAGTGTTAATTTGAATACGAGCAGACAATTCAGAATTATGTTCTTGACTAACTCGTATGTAGGTACATGTGTATTTTTAAGCTTCTGCTGTGCTTTCCGTGGCTTTAATAAAGCTACCTCTGACCCCAGTTCATCTCCTCTCATTGCCCCCGTCCCCGCTCCTCTCTCTCTTCCACATACTCCCTCCTTCTCTTTCTTTCTCTTTGGGTCTTCCTCTGCGATTTATTGCGAGGGGCAGGCAGACAGCAGAGAAACCTCCCGGTATGGAACGATCTGTCATCTCAACATTATCAGCCAAACACACCGCCTTCCATATTGTGCTACAAGGGCTTGGGCAAATTGCTATTTTTATGGGACATGATAAAGGAAATGCTACCTTATGTTCACATTTTTTACTGCCCGATGTTAGGGCGGGACATGCGATGATTCACCATATTGGAAACTAGTTTGTGTAGTCTGTGATGTGCGTATTGTGTGTCTGTCGCCGGGGTGAGAGAAAATGAACACGCCGCGTGGCTGTAAAATTGTCAACCATTAGACAGTTCCACAGAGGTTCGACTCAATAGATCTTCAAGTCATGTCAGTCATAGCCGCAATGAGGCACATGAGTCTTGCACGGCTGGTTTTAATTAAAGGAAAAAAAAATCAGGAGTGATAGATTAATCTCATTTACAAACGGCAACACTGCTGCATTTCAAATGTTTAATGCCAGATTCGAATGGAACACGCACACATGTGAGTTGTTTCTCATCTACTTGGGTCCAGTCCCGTGCGTCACACATCAAGAAGGGTGAAAGTCGGGAAAGGGTAAAAGGGCAGAATAAAATGAGAAAAAATACAAATTTTGAAGGCAACAGGCAAACCTATTACCATGTTCTGTGGGCACGATGAGCGCATGTTGACTTCATCTGTCTGCTCTTTCTTCTCCTCTCCTCTCCTCTCTCCTCTCCTGTCTTTTCCTCTCCTTCAATCCTTCTCTCCCCGAGCCCTCGGCGTGCCTGACAGCCAGCGCTGCACCAAACTGACAGGCCCTCAAACCGTGGCCAAGAAAGCGAGCATTAATTAAGTCATTGCCGGACTGTAATTTCCTTGAGAAGTAAAAAAATTTCTTCACACACGAAAAGGTTACCAAGACCTTTTCTGTGTCAAAATTACCATGCGTCATGAATATTAATGCGCTTAATGAAGACAACCTTTGGTTCATCAAGAATGTTCCAGTAGCAGGTGCCAAGCTGATAAACTCACTTGGTGAAGGCTGTTTTTTTTTTCTTCTCTCTCTCTCTTCCTCCCTCTCTCTCTCCTCGCTTTTTCGCTTTCTTCTTTTTGCAGTTTTATGTCAGATCCTTAGAGAGTCAGTTATTTAAATCAACATCTTCCTATCAGAATTTACTGGCTCACAGGAAAACACACACACATCTAACACACACATTTTTCTTTTATTCACTTTCCCCTGTCCTTGGGTTTGTCTCTTCAGCCTGCTGAATTTGTTTTTTTTTTTAAGATTTCCAGTCGAAGCGTCGGTTTCTAAATGTTTGCTTCTCAGTGTGAGAGACTAAACTCTCCTTTTCACTGGCCTCTGCTTTAGTCAGATCTCTCTCTGTTCAAATAAATATGTTGTTCTTTTAGCTGAATAAGTTCAGTTGAGCCCGTTAGCAAGATAATTATATACTGTCTTTGACGTGTTTCAGACTGGCTTCCTCTTTCATCCTCAGGGAGCGTTCCCAGTATTTCAAAACACCGGGGAAATTCATTACATGGATGTGAATTTCAAGTCTGTAGCACTCGAGGTTTTGTTTTAGTTTCAAAGATTGAGACGTGTCGGCTTTCTTGGGTCTGTGTTAAGCTGGAAGCGAAAGCTGAGTGAGGATGTTAGCCGTTATCAGTCGGTGCAGCTAGCTGCTCAAAAACGCGTCTGTTCGGGTCACGTTCACAAAAAAAGTCCACACGGACGACCCTCTCTTGTGGTACTGAATATTGTATTACATGTTGGTTACTGGCAGCCAAGACATGCAAAATCATTGAATCACTCTATACAAAATCTTTATAGGTCTTTGATAGAAAGCCAACGTCATTTCACGTTTGTAATATCTTGAAAAAGCACAACTTGCCAATTAAATTTGCTTGTTTGATGTACAAGGTGTTACATGGACTTGCTCACAGCTGTCTCAAGACCAGGGCCTCCTCTAGAGGGGACTCTGAGGTCCCACACACACACAAAAAAAAACCCGTAAATTTTGGTCCCACATAACAAACCTTCAAAACTCCCCTCAAGCTCAGGTAGCTGAAGGCAAACCAGTCTTGTAACCATTGACTTTTATCTTCTTAGTAATGTACTGTCTTGTGATGTGCTCTTATTGTGATTTGTTGTCCTGTCCTATGTCTTATCATGTGTTTGTCTTACCTGCCTAGGGACTGCGGATGCAAATTAGCATTGTTGCTATAATCCGGCATATTTCCGTCTGTTGCTGTCTGAATAGATGTTCATTAATGTGCACTGTCCCTATCAAATAAATAAAAATTGATAACCTCATGATAACCTCGGAGTTCATGAGTTGGGACATTTTCATAAAAGAGGATGGATAGTAAATTGTAATAAGAAAATGTCTACAGCCTACATTGCGTTGGTCTACGTTAACAGGTCTTAAGCAAGCAAAACTACTCTCAACATGGTGGCTCCTAGACACCAGTAGTACGGCAGATTTTACCTCTTGAACGCCACAATTAAATGATTGTAAATGATTTCCTCTGTCATAGCTTTGATCAGATGAGTCAGGCATGCTATTGCGCTACAGTATTACTACATCAGTGTTAAATTATAGGTCACTATTTGACATGGATCTAGAGTGTTGTTGGCTTAAAATGGGCGTCATGTTGCTTATAAATGGCTTCGTCATGTGGAAACTTTCTCAAAGAGGTCATGAGTTGACCAAAAATGCGAAGGCTTTCAAAGTTATTTTTGTCAATAGTAAGTTAATAAATTATACTTCAGTGGTACAGAGATTTTCTTTGTGATTTGTTAATATGCTGACATCCATCTGCAGCCTTTGACTTTCCAATGCTAAACTGTTAGCGCCTGTGGCTTCTGGACAGTTCTCTTGCACTTCTTGTACACGACTTTCAATGTTGTAATTCAGAAGCTCACAACCTCCATTTGAAGAATTTTGAATGAATGAATGAATGAATGAATGAATGGAGCAAACAGTTTATTGCATTTTTACAAAAATCGTGCTGTGCTTAGCCGGGTTGTATCAAATTACGGGTTAGCAAAAGCCTCATATATGGTTTTTGCCTCTATCCCCATGACTATCTTCTGGTTTAAGAGGATCATTTGACCTCATTGGAAACACGCTGATTTGCATGATTTGTTGAATCCCACCCAAGATGAATATCTTCACTTCACGCCGTCACATGTGAACACACATAACCAGACACGTCCTCCAGTCGATGGGCAGTGACTTATCACTGGCTTTCTGCATCTGTCAACACCCGCTCTATCACAGAGTGGCTGCGGTAGCTGCAACAAGGCGCTCCGAACACATTTATTTTCGGTTTTACACAGCGGTTTTGAAAACGCCAGTGATTTATAAACACCGATGGCTACGCTGCATTTTGCAAAGCAGCAAGAAGTCGCCAAGTGTCGTCGACGGAGCGCTGGATCTCTCAGCTCTGTGGATGAGCGGCCCCTGCACTCCTCCTCCTCCTCCTCCTCCTCCTCCTCCTCCTGCCACGCCGCTGCCTATTATTTCTGTTGTGTAATTGAGATGCAGAAACATTGACAGAACTCATTTACTGCGATGGAGAACTGTGTAATGTGGAAGGGAACACAGATTATTACATCAGCTCACGCACACACACATGCAGCGGCAGACAGTCACACAGATGCTGGTAAAAGAGAATGTAATTTGGCAGCGTGTTTGAAGAGCTCCTTCAGTTAGTTCTGTGAGGATTTGCACTTGTGGGTCTCGTGCAGCCGGGAAGGCAGAGGTGAAAACACGTAGGGCGATCGCTTCCTGCACCGCTGGGTCCTCGCGAGTGCGTGCGTTTATTATGAGAATCAGCATGGCTGCGAGGGACTGAGGGATGCTGATGCTGGTTTTTTTATTTATTTTTTTATTATACTGACAAATCACGCAATCAGTAGAGAAACTAACAAACAAAATCTGAAAGGTTTATCCGTCTCAAAATACTTCTCTTGAATCTTCTTTTTTTTTGTCTCTCTCTAACATCATTCTTCCTCTACTTCCCCCCATCAGGATGACAAAGAAGGTGGTTCATCCTCTTGAGACAAAGGACCTCACGAACACGCACACACACACACACACACTCTCAAACACACACACACTCACTCAGACACAAGAGCACCGAGGTCTGCTGTCATACACCTCTCATTAATTCCTACCTGTCAGCCGGCTCCCCCTACCGTATCGGCCCCCCGAAAGGTGACAGCTTTCCAATGACTGACAAAGGCTCTTTAGGTGATACAGAAGATCCCTAGCAACCGCTGGCTTCTGTAAAGTGCCCCTCAAATGTCACTTTTGCTGCTCCGAGACGTGCGCACTCACACACCCACACACAGTATTTTTAAAACAGAGGCCTGCTCTCAAGTCTTCAACCATCTTTGACATCCAGAGGCTATGGATGTCACAGAGGCCTCAGCTCTTAAAGCTTTTAACATCCGAGAGAGATGGCGTTGTTTGACAGCGCTATTGGTGGATGCTATTGTTGCGTGTCGTTTTCCCCCCTCAAGTGCATTGGATTTGCTTGTTTTTTCACTTGTAAGAGGCAGATAAGGAAGAGCGAGAAACAGAACCAAACTTTCCCTCCGTGTCCATTCAGCTGTCACGGGTTGAGCGGCAACGGCGAGCAATATTGGTGTCGGCTCCCGCTAGTTGGGAAGGGGTCAAGTACGGAGAAACGTCGGCTTCTTGTGTTGACGTCATTCAGCTGTCGGGGCTGATTCTATAGTGCAGACCCCTTTTTTTTCCAGCATTGTCTAGAGCTGATAATGGTGGGAAGAGTCAAGCGAAATGTTTGACTGTGGTAAAACTTCACACCTCAGACAGTCTGAGCAGGACATGACAAACTAATTTTGTCACAGAAAAAGAGAGAAAAACTTGGTCCAAAACAGAGTTACACTTTTTTTTCCCCCCTTGGGATTATAGCCATGTCTGTCTGTATTAGTCATATGTGTTATTTCATATACTGGACAATGCTGGTGACAAGCAGCTGGAGCGCTCTCAGTGCGCTGAGGTGGACAAACCATAGGTACAAAAAACATCTGGTTATACACCTTCACATCTCACATATGTGTTAGTAATTGTGTAGGCTTATGATTTAGTATTTTGGCAATAGAAAAGTTTAAAAGTATGTAGGATTAAGTGGTCAATAAAATACACTTTCTGCTTCCAAATGTGTAGGAGAACCTACGAGGCATGCCAAAAAAATACACAAAAGACTCCTTTCCAGAGCCAGGGCTTGGTGTGGGCTACTGTAGGAACAAGACGATGCAGCGTGGCAGTAGAAGGCGAGATATGGAGGGTTCATTCTGACCTGATGAAACCACACTGTAGATACAGACGAACATACGCTGATGAAAACATTATAATATCTCTGCCAATAGATACACTAATACACTAAACTGTCTCTACAGGACAGGGCCTTTGTTTCCACGTCCAGTGAATATGTGTATGAAGTAGTTGCAGCTTTAACTTGATGATCTCTTCGCCACAGAGTTAGCTGCAGAGGCACATTGTAGCATGGTTTTGTAGCATGACGCAGAACAATGACTCATGACACGATTTCTCAGAAATAGATGTGATCATAACCACCGACGGCCGGACCATGAACCATAACACTGACAATGCTGCTTAGAAAATACTTTCAGGACCAGTATCTTCTAACATATTTTTACCCCTAGGAACTTTGCAATCGACATGAAAATCTTGAGCAAGCCTACACCGATCAGGCATAACATTATGACCGCCTTCCTAATATAAGGTAGTTCTCCCTTGTGTCTCCAAAACAGTTGTGACTCATGAGAGAGAGAATGGATATGGGTCTTCTGAGGGTGCCCTGTGGTCATCAAGGAGCGTCATTGCTATGGGGTGGGGGTATCTGGTCTGGTCTAGGTGGGTGCTACATGTGTAAGTAACATCCACATGACTGAATGCCTGGTCCAAAAGTTTCCCAGTAGAACAGTGTACTGTCACAAGATGGTTGATGTTATTTACGTCTTTTGTGGTCATAATGTTGTGCCTGATCAGTGTAGCTCTAAGCTTGTTGGAGTCAAGGTTACAAAATGACATATGCTTGCATTTCGATTTACAAAAACAACACCAAGAATCAGAACTTCTGCACACCTTAACACTTAATTGTTCTGAAAGCGACGTGATTAAAAAGTAGTACACAATGTTAAACATCAAGCAGGAGGGATCCAAAACATCTGGAGCTAAAACTTAAAAAGATTTTTTTTTTTTTTAATAATGTAGATAAAGCATCAGCTCTACACTGGCTGCTCCGTTCTAAGACAGCCGAAGGTGTGAGAGTGAATGAGCGAAAGAGACTAGGCTTATCAAATTAACCAGTCTTACACACTGTGACCCAAATGAAAATCACAACAGGACATCGACGCTTAGAGAACAAAAGCCTTTGCTCTTTTCGCTGTAAACTAAACTAGAAGGTTTCGCGGACGGAAAAGAGCTCAGAAGATGGAAGTTGATGCTCAGTGACTTCACACAGTCTGCCAGTGATTGAAATATACACACTCAGTGGTAGTATCTCAAACACCTAACGTCACACTTTCCATCATCTTTTTATGATTAATATGCATAAGACTGCATGATGCAACAGTGTAATCAGTGGTGTCACTTACATAAACACGTTAATTTGCATGAAACACGCTGCGATGTTTACATTCACCCCAATTAAAGGGTGAAAAGGAGACTTTATGTAACGTGTAGGAATTCTTTAAACAGACACCTATTTGTATGGATGCTTCGTAAAAACGGAACAAGCACCTTTAACATGGAAGATCAGCCAGCTTTCAAACCGCAATGAAACAACAGCGCCTGTATTTGGACTAGTTTCACCTGATCCTTGGTTGGTGTCCAGTGCCTGGGACACATTGTTGTGTCTTTTGTGTTTCAGGAAATAACAAAGACTCTCCTGAGCAGATGCTAATATGCTAGCATGCATGGCCGCGTTGCCTTCTAGTGCACCTGCACATTTGTTTATGTGCATTTACACCTAAAAACCAAAAGATCTAAGTAGGTATCTTGGCTAAATAATGACGCAATTTGTAAAGAACACTTTCCCGTATTAGATCTACACTGCATAAATCTTTTGTGACAAATAATACCAGAACAAACAACTTCCCAATTCAGGAAATGAGATGATCCAGGAAGCATCTGAAGAAACTACTAACCAGTTGGTCAAAGTTTTACTGATGTCTAATATCTGCATGTTGCTTGAGAGGAAAGTATCTATCCTAATGGCAATAAACTAATAAAGATTGACTCGTTGGATTTGAATAATCACAGTCATAATCACCTTGTTATATGTTAACTGAATTTCAGAGCTTGTTAAACAACTCAAACTCGTCTTCAGCCTGAAGTTGTCAGACCTCAAGTGAAAATCCTAGTGATAAAAAAAAAGACGAGGAAAGCAGGTGATGTTAATATAAAAGAGAGGAGGAAAGAAAAAAAAAAGTGCACCAGAAAGCAATTATCACAAGAAATGGAGCAAAATGATTTCAACGTTCTTATTCACGCAGAGGATGTCACGCAGGTTGAAATTTACCCCATCAGTAAACCAGATGATTACATTCAGTGCAACCACGATGTCACCAGGCCTCCGAGCAAACAGCCGCCGTTTTCACTGACTAAGTTGGATTCATCGTGTTGCATGTGAATATAAATCCTGTGTGCAGGTGCACATTCGTAAGAAAAATACGCGTAGTGTATCTGCTTTATGATGGATCGTACACTGGAAAAAAATCTAAATGTTACCAAGTATATTTGTCTCATTTCTAATCAAAATATCTCATTACATTAATATAAGACACAATTGCCTAAAGAATACCATTTCAGCAAGATAGGACTTGTTTTAAGACAATACATCTTGAATATCTTGTTAACTGAGTCCTATGTCATATGAAACAAGCTTTTTGACTTTTGACGAGGTTTTTCAGCTGTTGTGTTATTTGCTAAAGATAAATCATCTTGTTTCAGGAATTACATTTTCTAATCTTATTTCAAGTTGGTGATGGTCTGAAATCTAGAACAATGTCACTAATTTACAACTTAAATTAAGTTAAATACACTAAAATATAGCTCAAAATAACCTTTTCTGCCTAATCTCAAGATCACCTTTATCTCAAAAGTCTTAAATATCACATCTTTTTTCAAGAAATCTTGAAAAGCCGATTTTCACTAGTTCCATTGGCTGATTTTTTTGCCTATTTCAAGCACAAACGTCTTCTACGTGTTGTTTTTTTCCTTATTTTTTGAGGGGCATTTTTTCCAGTGTAGATTCCCTTAAGATTGAGCGGTGTAAAAGTTTCTTCTCACGAAACTTACGTCTACAGCTGTCTGCAAAAGTTATTAAACCATTGAAAGGTTAATAAGTTTTGCATTATTTGCTTCACATAATGTTCTCAGATGTTCCGTCATGACCTAGTTATTCTCCTTATGTCATTTATTTTAACTGTTCTCTGGGTAAATCTATGCTTCAGTCAGTAAAGTTAAACTTTGAACCTTGTTACAAGACAATAACGGTGGTTCCCCTAGTTTTACTAGTCTCACTATATCCCAGCCTGAGACAGCATCACCCTTTAGGAATGAGATAAAACGCTGAAAATATACGGCTCAGGTTTCCCTGCAGATATTAATTATGTAACCTATTGTAGCATACCTCAAAAGTTCACGGTGCATGAAAAACTTAATATGCATGGCCTTCACCTTTTACAGGCTCGTAAAATTGTAGAGTTGTGCTTAATTTTTTTATTTTTTTTTACCCCCCTTCCTTCATAATGTGACAGAAGTAATTTATTAAGACCGGCATATGTTAATAACGCTCCACACGGGAGGGACTTTAAAAAGTTGTGTTTGATGTCCACCCGCGCAGCCGCGGAAAGGTCAATAATACTTTTTAATGCGGCTCTAATGATATTCATGCTCTCAGTTGCCACCTTTAAATTGGATTTCGTGGATTGCAGTGGAATATCTGAGGTTATGTGTGTAAAATACTTCGTCACGGGGACATTTCTGCGCGAGTGGACTCGGGAGTGTGAGCATGTGCAGGTTAACTGTACCGTGCTCGGGTGTTGTTTAGACTTTTGTGATTTCTTTCAGTCTTGCAGTAACCCTTTCACTGAATACAATTTAAAATAAGAAGATAATGAATACAATGTGTTCCCCCTAAATGTCCCTGAAGCAAGTTAAGTTTCATTAAAATATGTATGTTTAGGTAAAAATATTACCTTAATGTCAGTTTTTTATTTGTTCAGCATTGCCGAGATGTCTGCCACACTGCTGTCTGTGTGACCACAGCCTAAGCTGAGCACAGAAGAAGAAGGCTGAACTGGCCCCTGTTCAGCCCCCTCCCACCTCCCCCTACTCTTTATGCACATGTATCAGCTGGACTGATGAAGTCTGGGCTGTGCATGTTCTCCGTCCAGGGCAGGTCTGGCAGCCCTACCTACTACTTGATTAGGCCAGTCTGACAACCCAGCAGCCTGGTAAGGTCAAGCCCTACAGAGTGTCAGAGAGGTGGGATGATGATGTATCTCTCTGACGCCTCCGTTTTTAACCTCTTGACTTTGTTGTTTTTCTCCTTTGCGTCAGCATCAACTTTTTTGCCCATCTGCCGGGCACATGTCTCGCATCAGAGCTGGACCTGTGTCCCTGCAACAGCGCTGGAAGAGGATTTAAATTCCTCGTTGTTGCGTTGCTTATCCATTGTGTTGTCGGTGATACGTAGCACGCTGTTACCATTTTCACCTAATCGTACACAACTCTGTGCATCTTTAGCATTCATTTGTCCACATATTTAAGAGATTAATGAGAATTTTATTTTTATTTCATATTCATTTGTACATTTTGAGACATGAAATAATGTCCTTTGTTCTGGTTTCTCTCCAAACTCACAAGAGTGCAAACGTGTGGTGCAATACAATGAATCAACAAACGACAAGTTAACTGGGATGGTTGTTTCATTTCAGCTTCATCTTTATTGCTCACTTATTTTAATTGCTCAGACATGCATTATACTGCATACGTTGATTTAAAGGCAGTGAACCAGGCGAGGTTTTACACAAAAGGAAAATGTAAACAATTAAAATATTGCCTTTCTTACCTGCACCCTTTGGTCTTTGGATATTTTCTTCCTCGCAAATCTCCGACACATAAGACACCTGAAGGCGCACCTATCTACATTTTATAGTGTTGCCTTTGGTAGAAAATAGAAGTACTAGAGGGAGAGGTCAGACCTTGCTTACACCAATCAGACATAAGATTATGACCACCTTCCTAATATCGTGAAGGTCTCCCTTGTGCGTCCAGAATAGTTGTAACTCATCAGAGAATGGACATGGATCTTCTGAGGGTGTCCTGTTGTTAGTGGGGGCCTTTGGTTCCTATGGGTTGAGGGGAGGGGCCTCTGTGGATCATCACACAGATACTTAATCAGTTTGGGATCTAGTGAATTTGGAGGCCAGGTCAGTACCTTTGTTTTTTAGTTGTTCCCAAACTGTATTTCTGTGTGTGTCTGGGGACGACTGCATCAAGGAGCAACTTCAACCAATCCGATCCACGTAGTAGGAGACTGCCAAAGAATCAAGGCGCAATCTGAAACGTTATGAACGTGCAGCTAGCATGTCATGAAAGTTTAAAGCAGGCCCACGGCTGCACCTCTGCACATCACCAAGTTCATGACTTGAAGCCTGCAAGACGGATTGTCATGTGATAATCCAGCTGCATCACAACATAAGCCCAGAACTGTCTCTTTACTGGAACTCCCTAATGTCACGGCTCCACATTTGGTGTGAAAGCTGTTTCTCATCTTCTTTCTATAGCACAAAATCTCTACCGTTGCTTGTGTCATTGTTTTATAACTATCTACCTTGAAAACTTCATTAACAATGAAAGCATTTAACTACTTCGATTGTATTTAGGGCAGGTGTCGTAGTGTCATAGCGGCACATTTTCATCTCAACAGCTCCACAGTTGGAATAATAGTCAAGACATGTTTTTTTTTTAATGTCCGCGCCGCATTAACAGTTCCCATGCACGCTGTATTTATTAACTCACTTACGCTGCATTTTTATTACAAAAAGCACAGAGATGCGCTGTTCTCCTGGATGATCGCAAGTGGCTCGTGAGGTGACAACAGCTGCCTGGATCCAGATGTGTTGCCCTCAGCCGGTCGCCTTGCGTGCGGCTGCGTCCGTACTCACGTCTCCTCCCGTTAGAACGTAGCGGTGGATATTTTAGCTGATAACGCTGCAGACGGGACAAAGCAGAGGTCAGGGAACGGGGCTGTTCTCAGCGCGACCTTATTGTGTTTTCCATCATACCTGAAAACAAAATGAGAATCTGAAACTCACATGGGGGAAATCTTTGTATTTATTTTATTTATTTTTTTCAGGAGTCAGGACGGTACAAAAGGATGCTGCTCTGCCAGGTTTCTCTCTTTTCCCCCCTCGGTGCTGGTGTGTGCTTTTGCGTCAGCGTCTCTGTATGAAAGAGGGAGGGCAGAAGTTTGTGTTGTGTGTGTGCGTGTGTGTGGGTGAGGGGGAGCAGTGCATGTGTCTGTGCTCAGGTGGCAGATACCCTCGGTAAATCATTTCAGATCCATTTATTCAGGAGCCTGTGTGCAGACGACACCTGCACGGCGCTGCCAAAGAAGTGCCACAATGTCAGCGACTTCGTTTGCAGCTCTGACCTCCCCGACTGCTGCTGCGTGTGTGAACGTGCATGTGTTTGCATATATGCTGTAAGCCGTGTCTTTATTTGCGTCGAGCAGCATTCCCCGTTTGTCCGTTTGTGTTAGGCGCCTCAGTCAAATGCGTCTTATTCGAAAGGAGTAACGACGAGCTTTTCTGTCTGTGTCGCTCTCAGGGACTCCTGCTTTAGATGCAGCTTCTCTCCCGAGGATGTGTAGTTAATTTAATTACTTTAATGACGCTAAGAAGGAGGAATCTTTTGGCTCTTGGAAAGCAAATTAATTTTGAAAACACCCGAGATCAAATTAATGGTATTTTTAGTCCGGATTGATATTTTTTTTACTTTTGAATATGACAGCTGTCTTAATCTGTGTTCAATATGAGCTCGTTTGTGTGCGTCATTTGCACGCTGACAGTCAGTTGTGACAGTTGTAAAGTGTTCTTGAAAAAGCGCCCGACGCGGACACTCAAGGCAGCCAGACGAAAGATTTGCGGGCTGTGATGTCTGTGTGTCAAATTACTTATCTCGCTAAGCATATGCTGGCACTTCAGAATCTTATACTTCAAACCCGGGATCCTTCAAAAGCGTCAAAACGGACTGTCTCATTCAACACATCAGTCATGTAGCCACCAGCAAAATGAGCGAGATGTCATTTGCACTCAGCGCAAAAAAAAATAAAAAAATAAAGCTTCCGGAGACGTTTAAAGACACTCTCGGTGACTGTTTCAATTTGGAGAGACTGTTAATGATATCGTCTCAGCTGTCTTTTGTGCTTTTTTTTTTCCTCCTTCCTCGAGATACAAGTCAACGACAAAGAGTGCTTAGATGTGCACTTCAGCGAAAGCTTTGCCAATTATTAATATGAGACAATTAGTAAATCACTGCAGCACCCATTATCCAGCTGTTGCCCTGGATTTCGGGTTTTTTTGGAGAGTGATCCAATCTCAGGGTCAATTTAGCCTGCCACTAACGACAGAACATAAAGTAATGATTCCTGCTGTCACACGTGCTCCGTGCCAAGCCGCCTCTCGTTTGAAGAGCCTGAAATAAAATTATTCAAATAATATTGACCCGATAATAGAGGAAAAAAAAAAAGCGGCAAAAATATCTTTTCCCGAACACCCGCTGAGCTTCCTCGTTCGATTTCATTTGAACCCCCGCCCCCCTCCCTCTTTCCCGCTCCTCCTTAACACCTTGACACGCGCGTGGATGTGACACACCCAGTCCTCGAGCTCCAGGCAAATATCCCACTTTTGGTTTGCGCTGTTCCGGGTGCTACAGAGGGCTAAACTATCTCATTGCGTTAATTGGCCAGTGTCATTCCTGATGTTTGAATAAACACGGGAAAAGAGGGAAAGCTGAGACAAATGGTGGCTAATTAAACTGGCGCGTGTGTGTACGTGCGGGAAATAAAAAAAAATAAAAAAAATGGAGTGACGAAACACCCAGCCTGACAAAAGCAACTACTACTTTTTGCAAAGGAAACTTATTATAAAAAAAAAAGTCTTTCTCTTTTCTTTGAAATCTTCTCTAATTGGATTTCATCCTGCGTTGACTGAGAGAGAAAGGAAAGCAATCAGTGGCCACGTTTTACTATTTTGGAACGAACTGGTAATTTTAGGGCTTGAACTGGGAGAGGTCTTTTTTTATTTTTTTATTTGCAAAATCCTGCATTGAGTGTTATCATTAAAAAGCCAGCAAGTTGCTCGCTCTGCTTAACCCCGACTGCTGCAAGCACAAAACTCAGATAAAAACCCATCTTAGAGAAAAAAAAATGAAGACGGAGAGGAAGCAGGAGAGGCAGACCCTTAAAATGAGCTGAGGCATGTTTGAACTCCGACCCACGGGGGACATTTGTTTTCAGAGGTAGCGCGTTGGTCCGCCACATCATCCCTCGAGGAGATATCTCCCCCCACGTTTCCCTGCCGCTCTGCAGCGCTGTCTCACCTTGCGCTACACTCTCTCTCTCTCTATGTGCCCGTCTGACTCACACACATGTACGTGCTCACGTGCAATCCCTTTAGACCCTCGCCCAACCCCCATCTCGCCTTTCTCTCGCGTTTGACCACTTGTCAGGGGATGTTTATGGGCCATTGTTTGCAGTGCTGATGATCATTGTCACCGGTTGATTCCATTACACACAGCTTTCTGATGGATGGGGCCTACCCTGACGTCCACTGATATGAGTGTCCTTGACCATGGGGGCAGCGAATGGAGGGGTAAGTGGGGAGGAGAGTTGGTTCCTTTTTATTTATTTTTTTTATTCAATTGCAAGGTTGACTTATACGTACAAATATTGTAGTAAGGGGCTTGACTTGCAGACATAAAGAGGCCCAACTATCACAAAAAAGCAAATTTGTGTGTACTTCAAATAACTATGCAATAGGTTTACATTTCTTTGATCCATTAAATGAATTAAATTAAATCAGACGGCAAGGAAGTCCTCCAAAATAAAAGACGAAACAAATAAGCTTTTCAGCCTGGTATCATCTTAACTGCATATGAGTTAGAGCATAGACTGTAAATAAATATGGACGGTGGAACTGATCCTCAGAGGTGATAGCAAAGCGAGTAGAGCTCCCCCTGGTGGTAGGCTACTGTATAGGTCATAAGCTCCATCTCCTCCATGTTAGCGGATGGAACTAAAACACTAAACTACATGTCAAATAATTTTTTGGTTTCAGCCATTTCAAGTATTTAATATAATTTTGATCCATGTCTAAGTGTTCATTTTTTGGATAAGTTTTGTTTTAGAAACAGGATGTGACATAATAGCGACTACCACTTGCCAGTTGCCATGCCAACCACTCTGAAAAGCAGTCCCATCGGTCCAAGAAAGGTATTTTCTTTTAAATAAGTACATATAGTGTATAATCCAACATCTCCTAGTGAAAGGTGGAGGTAGTGCAGAGTCCATTATTAATTCAACGAAAACGAGAGTGAGTCTGGCCAAAGTGTGATCAGGTCATCAATATCGCAGTTCCGCGTGGCTCCACTCTCGGACCGCACTACACAAAGTCTGGCTCCAAATTTGCAAGATGGTGCCGCCTGTATCGCTGGAAAAGTAGCATCAGTTTGGCCAGTGCAAGGAAGTGAGGATGCATTGTCCATATTTATATACAGTCTATGCTATGACTAGAAGTCACGTCGCTTCTTTTCATTATGTATGCCTTCTGTGGTTTGGGGTGTTTTTTTAAGCCACGTAGTCTGAAGAAAGTATTTTCTACAACCTGTTCTAAATCTTTAGGTATAACTAATAAGATAAAATGCGTCCTAAATTTTCATTTCTAATAATGCTATGACATTTTAGGTACGTAAACTACGTAGTTAGGATTAAAATAAGTCACGTTTACGAAATGTTGTCTTTTGGTGTAAAATGAACAAGCCTTGTCATTAAAATCAGAAACACATGGTTAATGTTATGTAAGAATCCAACAACCAGCTCGCATTGACTTTGTAGCACCAGAACAACCTCACGAGCTCTTGTGCCTCAAGCGGAGAAGTTTCTAAATCATTATGAGCGCTGGTTGGGGCGCTTGTTATTTTCCCTGGGAGGCCGGTCCAGCACCAGTGCAGCTTACGTCATACCACCCAGACACAAGGAAAACAATACAGAACAACCAGTAAGCCCATACAACAGCACAGAAGAGGCAGTCATCTGAGCATGAGTAACTGGTTGCTGCTTCCTGCTTTAGATTATGGCAAGCCCAGATCTTTTTTATAATTTGGATGTTTTATGGAGGCATGTAACATGTTATACGTGGCGTGACACACACATGTTGAAGAAAGTCAACATGGAGGAGAGTCACAAAGATAAATATGTGTTTTTATTGCAATTTCTGCTTTTTCAAAAATACTTAACATCTCACCAAGAAGCCAAAAACTCAGCTGAACATACGAAGTAGAATTTGAGAGCAAATTTCTGCTATATCCATTTTAAAGGGAAGATTCACAGGAAGAATGAATGCTAATCAACCATACCTAAAATAGTCTGACCCAGTGTGTGAAGAAATCAATACATTTGTACTTAATGTGCCTAACTAAACTACTTTCAAAGCTCTGACAGAGGTTCATATGTTGTATAAAGCATAGTTCACTAATGTAAAATCATAATGTGTTTGGTGATCTATATAAAGGATCAAGGATCTTGTATGAGCTGCAGCATTTGTTTGTTGCACTAAAGAAGATTTCAGACTGCCTCCCTTCCACTCTAAGAGCAATTTGAAAGACTGACGTGTAATCAAGCCGTCTTAATTGGGCCTGTTGTACTCTGATTATGACCTTAATTCATATAATTTAACTTGGTTAAAGAGTTAGCATGGTAGTTGTAGTAATTTGCCTTGCTTTACTTTGGTTCTTAATTACGTTATCACCGTGCGTGTAAACACACCGTCTGTGGTCTGGCCTCTCGCAGTGCTCAAGTGTCACAAAATTATTAGAACATTTCTCCACCATCTCGCCGAATTAGTGCTCCCCAACGCGCCGAAACAGATGAGCTTGAAGTGAAGGAATCGTTGAGAAGTCACACATCACTATCTGACAAGTGCAATTACTGATGGGGGAAGATGGGCTCGGATTTAACCAGGCTGAGGCCCGGGATGCGGTGTCAGTGAGGGATCGGCCACGGTGTTGGGTGACAGAGGATGAAGCAGTGTTGATAGCGAAAACATTTACCGTGGATCCAGCTATCGCCATTTCTCACGCGGCCTCGGCCTCATTGATCAGGACGGTATCTGGCGGAGGGGAGCGTGTCGTTAAAGGCACATGTTTAACAAGCTTCTCCGGCGTCCCCCCCCCCCCCCCCCCCCCCCACACACAAAAAAAAAAAAATGTCACATAAAGTCTTTCCATTATTATCCTGAACGACGACAGCTTCCCACTCCTCGGATCTGTCTTACTTTTGGCTTTCTCGGATCAGACAAAATAATCTTCTGAGGATAGATTCTGGCCTTTTGATGCAGAAATTAGCTCCGTTTTTGTGAAAGCATCTTAATGATAGTTAAGTCCAATCACTTCTATAACTGTGCACTGCCCTGTTTTTTTTTTTTTTGTCCCATGTCCCTCCAAGACAAAAAACCCAAGCATCCAATAAAACTAGCATTAATGGCACCGCGATATGCAAAGCTATGCTAATTTTATGCACACTGTCAGCCTACATGGTGGCCGTTCTTCATTCATTTCAAACGATACGACTGCAATTAGACGACAATTGATTGAAATCATTTGCGTTTTATGATTCTGTTACTTTTGAGAGCTGACAGGATGTTGTACAATACGCTGACAGTATATTTTTCCACGGCGCGCGCGGCGAGATTAACTGCTATTATTGACCCCGATGCAAACCCAACGCATATCAAACAAACCTCTCACTATCTCGCCCATTTGCATGCGGCGCGTCGTTTACCATATTCCCTGATTACCTGGGTGATTTGTGCTTAAATATAACGTGCGGCGCGCTTTCAAAGCGCCGTACCTGTGCAGTGACTTAACATGTCTGAGACGGAGGAATGGAGATGATAGTTAAAGGGCTGTGGGGAGAAAGAGGAGCCTTATCAGTTAAGACTTGCTTTGTATGTGTGATTTTTTTTTCTTCTTCCCCTCCTTCTCTCCTTGGAAGGCAGGGGTGCAGTTGATGAATTCTTAAGCAGATCTTGCTGATAATTGTATTTCATAACTGTCATGCGGAGAGGGACTGTCCGCTGAGAAGCTATTTGTGTCACCGCATCGCTCTCCCTCTGTCTCCCTCTCCCTCTGCAGCCTCTTCAATAAAACTCAAATCACGACAGAGATTGTTAAGTCTACCTCCAAGATTATTAAATCCAAATGGAGAATTTATGGGTGACACTTCATAACAATTAATCTGAGATGCTTGATTAATAAAGTCCCCCCCCCTCACACACGCACACACACACCTCCTCCCACCCCCTCTCTTCTTTTTCTTCTTCTTCGCCCTCCCCATCACTAAAGTTGTCCTGTTTGAGTGGGATGGAGGAGGAGGAGGGGAACAGACGTATGGGTGGCAGGATGGTTGTCAGGGACGACATGAGTGTCATTCTTTTTGATTAATGGAGCATTGTGACCCCGCCCCTAACCCCCCCTTTTTTTTTTCTCCACAGCATGCCCACTCTCACCTCTGCAAAAGCCCCCACCCACCCACTACCGCCGCCGCCGCCGCCGCCAATAACAGGTAAAAATAGATGTGGGCCAAGTTATGCTCTCCGTTTGGATTCATGCTCGACACGATCTGATAGGGAGGGAGGAAAAAAAAGACAGAGCAGGGAAAGAAAGTGAAGAAAATAAGTGGATGGAAGGAGAACAAAAGAAAAAGAAATGTCAGAACGGAGGATAAAAAGCTGAAGAAATTAAAGGAAAGCAAAAAGCAAAAGACTAGAACGAGAGAGAGGGAAAAAGCAGAGACAGAAAGACAGGATTTTTTGGAGAATGTCACCTACCTGACCTTGTCACCATGTTAAGTCAGCTGTGATTAATTAGTTGAGTGAGACTGAGCAATTAGGTCAGGAGTTTTTGTGTGTACGAGTGCGAATGTGTGCACGCACGCGTCCGTGTGTGTTCACGCGTGACTTTTTATTTTATCAAGACCCTTTCATTAAGAAAGAAACCGCTGCACCGCTTAGAGGAGGGGAGGAGGAATCATTTATTTACCTTCCATTTTATCCCGGCAAGGACGAGAACAGTCCAGCCAGGCGGCGCAGCGGCGGCGCTGCGTCCGGTCACATGCAGCTCTGCTCTGATCTCACACGTCTCTAAGTGGCTGGATACTGAGAGCATCAAACCCACTGAGGAGGATTCCTTTACACACACACACAGACACACACACAAAAAAAATATATGAGATTCGTTTCTCTCTATACGTTCATCCCGTTTATTTTTACGACGCAAAACTTTTAGAAAATCCGACAGGAATAGTTTGAAATGTGTTGCCGCTCGGACTGCAAGGTAAAAATCTATATTCCACACAGGCTCGGTGCTGTGTTATCGTCGAAATGTGGCTCTAGATTCCAAAGGATGTGAGGATATGAAACCCTTAGACAAATCCCTGAACCAGTAAAGGCTTACAAAAGATCATATTTAACAATGATGGCTATATATTTTCCTTTTTGCAATTAAAGAGTCCCTCTGTGTAATTTAATGCTTCTTTTCAAGTGTCGGGTCCCCCGAGACTTGGCCTGTAGCTACGCCATCGCTCTTGGTGATTATCATTAATGAATGTCGGCGAGGACCATCCCTCAATGTGACTAGGGAGGAAACACAGGCCCTAATTAAAGGTTCCTATTCATAAATATATGCCTCAAACTACACGGATCGACCGGCGCTATGCACACAAGTCATGTTAATGTCAGAAAAGCACCTTTTTAAGAGCATTTTCTCCCTTAATGTACGGCGCGCCGGCAGCTGTGACAGATTTCAGCAGCCCAAGCCCGCAGCGAGGGATCCGTGCAATTTGAGAGTCGCAGATTTGAATTTAAGAGTAAAAGCTGAAGATTAGGATGCCGTAATTTGACACACAAGAAAAGAAAGAAGGCTCGACTTCTGACTGTAGTCTCACCGTCTGCCTGAACGTCACCGCACAGTTTTTTGTTATCCTTAAAGGGAGCTGCTCGAGAAGTCGTATTGTTGGAAATATTTAGGGAACGTTTAACAGGATGCCTCTAGACATGGAAATGATCCTCATCGCTTGTGTTCTCTCCCTGAAACCCATTTTAATTGCTCCAAATGTGGACCGACGACTGCACTCGTGAACAGTCGTATTGTCACTTCCCATGCAAAGCTATTGGTAATTGTTATGAGGAGGCGATAATGTTAACTCTGAGCATAATATTCCGCTTTCTGCGTTTTATGGTTTTTATCCGGCGCACACTCTCAAAAACTCTTGTCGGGGGAGAAAAAAAAAAAGAGCTCGGAGAGACAAACATTTGGCTGCTTCTCTTTCCTCCTTAATGGCTGAAAAATGCTAATTGGAGTGCACGTGTCAAAGAAAACAAAAGGCAAGGGAGGAGGAGAAGGAAGGAGCGCGCGTGTCAGAAAGGCTGGTATTTTGAAACGTGAAATATGTCACTTGATTCAGCCGGGGACTTTTTAGCAAGGTTGTTCCAGGAAGCAGGAAATCTCTCCTTCACACTATTTAAGTTTGGGCCCGTGGCGGCAGCGGCGGTATGTAACGTGGCTCGTCATTTAAAGAAAACAGCACGCGCTTCTGCTGAGCCATTGTTCCGCAGTTCGTGTAAACAAGCTCAAGTTGCGTTCCTCCCCAGTTTCGGTTTGCGCCGCTGCAAAGAAGCACCTCGGCTACTTGCTCCGAGACTCGGAGTCCTTTAATAAACTCGCATCTGTCACCGCCGCACAGAATTTCATCACAGCCTTCGTCCAAACTGCCAAAAAAAAAAAAAAAAAAAAGCCCAGGTGGGGATTACAAACCTTTAATTGCATTGTCAGAGCCGTGGCAACATATCGTTTTTAAGTCTACACATTAAACAAGTCAAGGAAAAGTAAATCTCTATAAAATATCAAACCCCTTCTCTCTGCCTATACTCACACTTGGCATTTTAATTATGCAGTCATATCAGATAGATGTGGAGATATAGCTCATGTCAAAGTTAGAGCCCCTTCTTTATTAATTTTTTATTATATATTCTTATATTCATGCTGTCAATGAGCGTCTGGGATCTGATAGGAGCCATCATTGATTGAAGATTACTCAAGATTACGAGGAGAGGCATTATCATAAGCTTTCATCTCCCCCAACTTATTCGAATGAGAGAAAAGATTACGCGCCGTTTCAGTTCACGAGGAGTAAGTTTATACGTCTGGCACCGAGGACGACGCGCGCGCTGACGGCACATCTGGGGTGCAGCAGTCGCGCCGGGGGAGCCCAGACCGTCTGAGATCAGAGGTTTAACGGCTGCAAACGCTCGGGCGGTTAGCCACGGGCCAAAATGTGCAACACGGTGTTAAATATTTATGAATATTAAGAGGTAGGAGTTAAATTCATGGTTTAGGATTTTAAAAAGTAAACTTTTGACACTTCAAAATAATAATTTAATATTATAATACAAACTCAAATGAACAGGTTTAATTCTAAATTAACCCCTTAATGTTTCAAAAATAAGACAATATGCAAACCTGTACATTTTACAGGGGGAAAAAACTAATCCAGATAGTAAATAGATAAAATAAATGTTGCTATGATGCGTGGCTTCATGCACGCCATGATAGTTTAAAAAAAAAAATGACAGGTAAAGAAACCGTGGGGTGCTCACTGTTAGTGTTAGTGATGATGATGAGGGGAGGGGAGGAATTGAAAATGGAAGAAGAAGAAATAGGACAAGGCAACAGAGAGCAGCGTCTTCTTCTAAAAGCTGCACACATTTTGCGAACAACGACTTTCTACAAAAAGGGTGTGCGAACGCAGTAAAGAATCACTTTGGATTTAATCCCAATGATGGTTCGATTTTCTTAACAGACAATTTTCAGATGAGTGTAAATGAGTTAAAAGATGTGTTTAAAACGTGAACCCAATCAACATTCTGCATGGACATGTTATTAATGATGTCGCTCACCAGATTTAAAAAGTTCACACATCCTGTATGTGCTCAAAGTGTGTGTGTGTGTGTGTGTGTGTGTGTGTCGTATCATTCAGTGTATATTTTTATTCCCGTGGGAACAACACAGTGTTATTCAAAGCAACAGCATTACATGGTTAAATAATTATGTTTGTCACTACTTTAGGAGCCCCTCACCTGAGTTGACAACCTGCAGGACTCCTCTCTGCGCTGCGATCCATAATGAGATCTTACAGCCAGCTTCCCTTTAGACGGTCACGTCAGACCTGTGGAAAGACAAAAGGAAGCCTAATGTATGTAGATATACGTGACGACTGCACGCGTGTTCTCACCCGCTCTGAGGGAGGATCGTCACGCAGGAGAGAGAGGGAAACGGGGATGACACGTCGCCTCGCTGTCACCGAGCCGCGGTTAACGCGAGAGAGGGGCTTCATGTATACAAGCTGCGGAGGAGAGGGGGGTGGCGGGGAAACAACTGTTTGTGTGTTTTCGGCTTTTGTCGCCCGTGCACGCGGACACGGGTGGTTGAGTCACGGGCAGTGGGGCTGCCGTATAGCGAGCAGTTTGGGTCGTAATCTGCGGATGATGTGTGTGGCTGGCTGTCAGGTCATAGGTTACAGAGAGAGAGAACTGAAAATACATTCAGAATAAAAGACTGGGAGAGGGTTTCAACGGGCTGTTAGAAGAAAGAACATGTACAAAGACACTGATACCGGCTGCCACATAAACACAGAACATGGATCAATAAAAGACAACGCAGAGAGAAATGTGAACGTGCTCTCACTTTGAAGACAGAGCTTGCACACTGCACCGATGATTACTGCCCTCTGCTCTTGAACCGCATGTCCCCCTCTGCTGGCCTAGGATCACATCTTACACAAGCGTCTCCCCTGTTGACTCCTTTACAGCAGGAGACTCTGCCTTATTCACTCAGCGAACGTCAAAAGATCAAATACTAACTAAATAACCAAATCCACATCGTGTGCTTTGTGTTTGAAGGTGGGTTACACCTACGTGCCACTTCTCGAGGTGCACGAGTGAAAACAAATGCATTCTAATAAAACAGTCACACACTAAATCTTCGCCTCACGACCGCTGTGATGTTCAGTTTGTGTCGTGCGACTGTGCAGGAGAGGTTCAAATTCAGCCGTGTGATCATTTTGTTTTGAGTTTGCGCCGCTGTTAACCCGCGTTGAATTAAATTCAAAAGTGTTTGTTATTTAGCCTAGCCCACTGATTAAAATGGGGTTGTCAAAATAATATAAACACAATAAGATTCAACAGCCTCCAAAATGAAAACACAGTGGATTCAGCAGCTCTATCTTAGTTATTTGGAACAAATACTTTCTTCAATGCAAAATTTAGTGCAGGACTGTATGCATATCAGAATGAATTAATTTTCACTAGTGTACCTAATGAACTGGCGAGTAAATGCATACACGGTATTTTATTTTTTATTTGTCCTGACCTTTGTATTTTCTTTTTCATAAAGTATATATCTGTGAACCTCTACAACCACATTTTATTCAAATGAATCCTCAGACGTGTAGATGTTCTCATCCTGCTCTTATGAGTGTTACTGTGGCTATATGAAAAAAGTTCATTTTGCTTAAAAGCAGTGTCCTGCTGCCTCCATAATTACATCCAACCTCTTTTTCTCTTTCTGGTTTTGTGCCACTGCAGTTCTCAACACAGAGCATTTCGAAAAAGAAGGCAACTACACAGACGGCAACAGTAGTGATCTTTTAAAGCTGCAAAATAGTTCAAATGAATCCTGGAATCGATTTAAATTCATGCAAATTTGGATGTGACGTTCCTCACAAATGCACTAAGTGTAATCTAAGAATCCAAATGCTCCATCTCCAGCAGCTTTACTGTGTAAAAGAACAATAAGTGATGAGCTGCAGCTCTGCGCTCTGAGATGGAAACATTGGTGACGTAGGTCTGCTCCATCAATCAGCGCCCGGGCCTCGTTGACAGACAGGGACAGACAGATGTTGGGGCGGTACCACTCGGTATTTATTTTACCTCATAAGCGACCCCATACATGTCGTCTGGGCAGATTATCAGGATCGCGAGCTCAGACAAACAAACAACACATACTTGAGATGCAGGGGGAGACGAAAAAAAGAACTTGGGTTGAGCTTCGCTTCTGTGCGTAATCTTTATAACGAGCTCACTGTTAAAAAATGTTGGCTAAATTCAGAAACTCACCAGAATCAGTCAGAGCTGGACGGCGTGCAGAGAGTTTTTAAATCCGGGTTTTCTGGTCCAAACTGCCCGAACTGTGGTACACACAGCCCGGGACGCTGTGTCTGGATGAAAGTAAGTCCTGGTGCATAGAGAAGAAAAGCGCGCACACTACTCTGAACCGTGCCAGTTTCCATGCCATCCAAGTTGAGTCGTTCTAATCACCATCTATTAGACTGAAAACTAATTTACGACCCCCCCTTCCCCTCCCCTCCCTCCCTCCCATCCCCCCACTTTCTCTTCCTCAACATCCCGCAGTAAACGGACATATCACGTCGTCTCATTTGAGACAACATTAGCCCAGTTGTGTGCGCTTTATAAACACTTTATGGTGGATAATAGTTAGGACAGAGTGCGGGGCTGCTAATGGAGCCTCTTGTGGATTCAGAGCCCCTCCCCTTCTCCAGAAGCCTCGCTAAAAAGGTGTAACGAATTGATCTGCAGCCTCCTTTGTCCCACTAAAGAGGTCACCGAAACTACTACTGCAAACTTCGCCTCGCACACTAAACTGGGTCTAAACAAACGACCGCACAGAAATGCATCAATCTTTATTGACGCAAATATATGTTTTTGAAAACGTAAAATATTTTTATCTGAGCAATAATAAGCTGCCATTTCCAAAAGTTTCTCTTTTTTTAAAAAAAAATATATTAACGTATTTTTCTTTGAATGTTTCAAAGCATGAACAGCAGGCCTAATTATGATGTGTTCAAAGATCCTCATCGTGTAGGACAAACAACGTCTTATTAGCTTTTGCTCATTTATGCCGATTAAATTAAAAATGCAAATGTTCAACTGTGTAGCTGTGACTGCTAAACTAAACCCCGTTTTAAATTGAGAAATCTCACGCTGCACATTAACTTTGATGCACCTCTCCTTCTATTGTTTGCCTACAAATCGGCTGCGTCCACGCACAGGACGCACCTTTCCTGAATACCCCACAGTGTGTGTGTGTGCGTATGTGTGTGTCTGCGTGTGCAGGGACAGAGAGAGGCGTTGAAATGAAAGCCGTCCCAGTGAACAATTAGAGCAGCAGATTGACAGGTGGGCTCTGACTGTCAGGGTGACGCTTGTGGAGGGGTGGAGTAAAGGAGAGGCCGGAAAGGCAGCTGGATGTGTCTGTCTATCAGTGGGAGCTGTCTGAACGCACCGCGCATCACCAATGTGCGCACATTTCACTGCGGAGAATATCCGGGGACGCTCCTTGCGCTTTTAAAATAAATAATACTATTTTTTTTTCCTTAGAAAAAGAGGAAACAATAAAACCAGAGTGTGCAGCTCAGCGGGTGGGTCTGCTTCGCTGTCTTTTGTGATGAGTTTGTGAGAAATTCGTCAAGTGTCCGTGTTGACAATCGGACGCTGAGCGTATATGTGAGTATTTCATTATCCACGGGGTGTTTTTCAGGGGAGAAGGGATGTGAGTTGATGGCTGTGGGCTTTTCTCCGCGCACACGCTTGACTGATTGACACACACCCCGGCCCGCCTAACGTGTCACTCTTTCCTCTCTTTTTCCTGATTTTTTTCTCCCCTCCTGAAGACTGTAGCGGAGGTTGGAGCGCGGAGCTGGCACCTGGACGGGCGGACGGACGGAAGGAAGGAAGGCGAGAGGCAACCAACGCAGTTTGGACTCGTCTCCGCCGCCGAGCGAGTTAAAACGCAAGCAGGGGAGCTCCGTTTTCTTCACTTTTGCCGCTAACAGAGGTATGAAGTAGTCCACTGAGGGGTGTAAACACATTTTTAATGGAAACGCATCGAGGGGCTCGGGCTGCTCTCCATACCCCTGCCCGATAGACTGAGATCCGCACGAAGCTCTCCCGACAGTTTTCTCCACGCCAGCCTGCGATGAGTTTTTGTGATCGGCAGAAGTTAACGGACGAGCTAAATAATCTGTAACCGTGTTCTCGGCGGACTCTCCCGTGATAAAGAAAATGATCAGTGGCGCGTAGTGAGTAAAGAAAAAGAAAAACAATCGCTGCGATAAAGAAAGACTGACTTGTTCACCCTGCGAGGGATCTACACTTTAATTCTATCGCCCGTCTGAAGAGCTGAGGAAACGCTGCTGGCTTTGATTTCCTCCCCTTGCACTGGTTTCCTCTCCAGCTTTGTGCGCTATTTTGATCTCTGCATGAAAAGTCAAGCGGAAAGTCTTGCAGCAGCATGCCGAGGAGAAAGCAGCAAGCACCGCGGCGGTCAGCAGGTAAGCCCCGGCTCTGCAAACAAACACACACCATTTCTTCCTCCGAGGCACAGAGCATGGGTCTGCACAAGTTTACGCAGCAGATAGGCCTGGTGCAGGACATTATACGAGGACTATCATTGTATCCTGTCTACTATATTTATAGAGCGTGGAGCAGATCAGTCACATGCATAGTTTCCCCTCATTCCAGTCAGCCAGAATAAAGTTTATTTTAGTGAGCCATGTTAGCCTGGATACAGCATTGTTTCATTTACGCAGCCATTCTTCAGTGCCAACTTTTCCCTGTGACAAATGGATGCAGAGCTGCTCTCTTAACGCTTAAAAGCTGATCCTTGACTAGGTTGCCAGCATCCAAGTTCTCCAAACAAAGCTCAGCTTATCTCATTTTACAGGCGAGCGTGTTTGATGTGTTAGTGGAGAGGAGAGAGACGAGAAAAGAAAAAAACAGACAGAAAGAAAAGAAAAAGTAGCATATTTTCAGCCTGTGTTCCGCTCTGGGATTGCCATCCTTGATTTGATGCTTGATTGATCGCCTGTCATGCGACTGCCTTTCATCTATTCATTCCTGATAAACATCAGTAAATCATTCACCACAGAGAGACACGCATGCGCCCGGCAGCTGGACTCCCTCAAAGGATAACTTTTTGCCCCCGCCGAGGAGCAGAGAAAAGACAAATTGAAAGAAAAGTTCTCAAGCGGGATAAATACTTTGCGATTAATACCCAAGGGGGAGGGAACAAGGGAGGAGGGGGGGTGTGAGGGAGCAGGAGGAGGAGGAGGAGGAGGAGGAGGAGGAGTACTGGGGCGTAGCGAGATCACAGAGGGGCATCTCACACAGAAATAGTCCTAAATGACTGCAGGGTAAACAGGAGAGGTAGTTTCCAATGGCCACTTTAATCTCTTGACCTGACCTCTGCAGTCATCCCCTAGAAACAGGAAGTGTTGTTTTTTTTTAGTTTTTTTTTTAGAAGTGTTTAGGAAAAATGTGCACATCCAACATGGAAATAGGGAAAAGAATAAAAACAATCATAACTAGGCGCCACAGATACAGCAGTATATTCAGTTTAGCATAATAAATACTCTTATAATTTACTTCCTTGTTTAACAAACCTATCAAATAGTCCCATAAATTTAGAGTGAAAAAAAAGATCAAAGTTACTAAAGTGTTTAGACATGTTTCAGATGCTCAGTCCACATTTTATTACCACTGATTTAGCAAAAGGACACCAGAAAAAGTAAATTACTCCACATACACATATTTTCATGCCACGGTTTCCATCCCAGTTCCCTGTGCTTTCGCCCCCTGACCGTCCGGCCTGCACGCTGTCGCTAAGCTGACCAGACACGAACTGTTCAGCGAGAGAATCGCATGTTTTCCTGAATCCATTTGATGTCCCTGGGAGATGCGTGTGATTGACATGCATTTCCAAATGACGGCAAAGAGGAGCCTTTGAAGCTGGTGCAGTAATGACCAAAGCCGAATAAAACAGCTGTAGAATGTTAAGCAGGCGGTGGAAATGTGAGGTTAAGCAGACTTAATCAAGGTTGTGACGGGAAAGACTTTGAACTCGGTGGGGCTGTAATTTCTAATTGACGTGAGGCTTTAGTGATGGATAGAGAGAAATGTTGTTTGAAGAACAAGCCTGCTCGGGGAAAATGGATGGTTTCTACCTCTGCTTGGAAAGCGCTCAGAAAGAGCGTTCCTCGTTCTGTTTCCCAGCCTCTTCTGGTTATTTGTCTGAGCTCTGAAGTGGCCTCATTCCGGCTCCGCTTTTGAATATTGATTTAATTGTCTGCGTTTCTGACACACACATACATCACAAGGCAGTAATGGTCAATCCCAGCGTGGCAGGCTTTGTCTCTGCATTATTTCCAGTGCTTGACACTCGGTCAATCCGGAAAGTTTAACACCTCCACCGTGTGACTGCTCCCTCAGCGAAGCGGCGTACACACACACACACACACACACACACACCTATAAACCTAGGCTATTTTTTTTTAAACAGTGCATTACCAGATATTTCCACAACCCACATTTGTCACTTTGCAGTTGCACTAAAACAAAATGTTGCATATGCTCCTCAGAGAGAGAAAGAGCTTTCAATAGCTCTTTGTGTGCCATTTCAAATGGGCTCTGTTTCATCAGTCACAGTGATGATTTTAGACCCTGTAATGGCGCTGCACCCTATCTAGTTTATGACCAGTGACAATACATCAGTGTTCTTTCATTTGGAACCGCATTACTGCATCTGTTAGTTTTGGCAGTTGAGTTCAGTGCAGTGCAATTTGAGCAGCAGAGACTTTTGCTGCAGTCATTTGTCGTCTTCTTCTTCTTTTTTTTGTCTCCTCTCTGAAGTGCAGTTGTGTTGATGTACATCTGAAGTAATTGCGGAAGGTAAACAAAGCAGTGATATCAAGTAACTAGGACGAGAATAAAACCGTATAAGAGAAGATTAAATTATAACAGTTGGAACAGCAATTTGTGTTTTGTTTTTTTGTCAGAAACGAATTAAACATTTTACATAAAAACATTTGTAATGTTTGACTGCAGGTGTTACCTTCGATTATGTGCAGTCAGTGTTGCTGCTGAAACGGTTAGTTAAAATAATTAGACTGTTTACACGCCGGCGACGATTTCGATAATGGATTAAGTTGCTTACCAAAAAAAAAAAAGAAATGAAAAATAGAGTAGGCATCGACGTGATCTTCTCAGATGTGAGGAGCTGCTGCTTGTGTTGACCTGTTGGTTGGTCACAACAGTTTGACGACGTCAGTTTTGACATTTAATAGACAAAGCTGTTAATCTAAATGGTTATTTGTGGTGATGGTTAATTGCAAGCCCACTCAAAGTGGTGTGAAATGCACAGAATCAACTTCATACTGGAACACTAAGACCTATGATACTAACTGCAGGGTTACAGTAGTCGTATTTAATTCCTAAGAGCCTGTTATTTAAAGAAAACTCTGCATAATATCCGTGTCTGCATGAACAGCAGTGTCGTGTTTAACCGTGTCAACATGCTGTAAATATTGCAGCTAGATAACCGTTAATTCGTTTAATTAGTGGATAGGTGTAGAACGTATTCAAAGACGCCATAACTCTATATTCGCCTCCGTACCGAGGTCACAGTTTTGATTGCTGCTGGAGAATTAATGTTATCGCTGCACATCTACTCTTGCTTTTAGTTTGCCAACTGCAATATCTTAAATCAAACACTGTCACTCTAAGTAATGAATCTGTCAACTAATCATTCAACGTGTCGGCGTGATTACGGCGTGACACCGTGTTTAATTTATTCTGCAGGAGTTAAAAAGGCCCGGCTTCGATATAAAAATAACATAATTTTCCTGCACAACACTTTACAGGCTGAGGGGTGGGGGTGTACGAACAGCGCAGTGACCAATCCACAGTGAGATATGGCACGGTGCGATGCATGAGTACAGGCAGGGTCACTGTTACGCTCGTGCACTGTTCTCAGGTTTAGTTAATGCTGAGATCTTGCTCGGCTCATATTCACTCCTAAACTAGGAAGTTTAGAAATATTTGATCCTGAGCTGGAGTCTCGTCTTTTACAGAGAGGTCAGTTGAAGTGCTGACAGAATTAGCCCGAGTGATGCTGTTACACTGTCAGAGGACCATGTGGGAATCCTTTATACATGAAGGGAGTAATTAGTTTTAGTTTTTTAATGGAAACGTGACGTATTAACAGGCTGGTTCTGACCATAAATCTCAGAGCTCAGTTAGACTGGACTGTGGATGCTGTTAATGTATCAATCAGTGTCTCCTATGAACCACGTTTAACGTAGCTTAGCATATGTTACACGCAGAATAAACTACAGCTGTCCCAAACAGATTTACCGCCACTATCACTGCCTCAAAAGGACTCTTTTAATCACGACTCAGAGGGGGGTGGAGCTTCGCTTTCTTCTCGACGCCGTCGTTAGCCGCGCTCCCTAATTACCCAGGTATCTGACAGGTCAGTGATGGGTCCGCCGATTACTGCTGACAAATTCAGCCAGGTGTCGAGCCCTCGAGCTGCCTTGATAAGAAATCAGCTCGGCGTTAACCGCTTCCAATGTCGTTCAAGAGTAAACCCAACCGCAGAGGTTGCCCACGGCGTAACGTGACGAATCAATATGTGTGACATGTAAAGTTGCCGCGTGCGCTGGACACAAAGAGGCCGTTGTCGGCGTGGACTCCTCCAGTAGCCGCGCGGCGGTGGTGGTGGTAGTTTTTTAACAGCTTAATGTGGCGTCTGTGAATGTGAAAGATTCTCTTGCTACTTTTCCTTCTGATCTTCCCGCTAACAGCTTTTTTGGTTTGTTTGACAGAACAGGAACAAAGTTCTAAGCCGAGGCAGCGTTAATACGTTTTGTTGTTGTTACTCGGCGTTGTGTTCCTCTGCAGGAGTTTAGCTCACGGCACCTGTCAACTAAAGAAGCGAGCACCGAAGGATGACTATTAGAACCCTGTGTTAGTTTTATCAGGATGCTTCTGATAAAGGATTTAATGACATTTGTCAGGAGTTGACGCAGCGCTGCGAGGAAATATATTTTTTTTATTTAAAGTGAAAAGTCTGTAGATGAGAACAGAGCGTGTTTGTGTGTTTGTGTGTGTCACTGAGCAAGATGAGGAGTTTGTGTAAACCCTGCCTGTGTGTGTGTGTGAATGTGAAATATTCAGATCCTGTGATAATGCAGTGTATGTAAAGTGTCATTAACAGGTGACATTGACTGAAGGAGTCACTGGGTATATTTGCTATCCCACACTTCGCTACACCCGTGGTTTCATTTGCATGTGGTGTCAGAGCCAGTAGGCCTCCAGGAAATCAAAGACACACACTAATACGCACGCTCACACAACTCCGCTCTCTGTCCTCATCTTCGTGGAGGTTAAGTGACAAATGAAGATCGATGACTGCTCTTATGGAAAAGAGAGGGTTGAATTGAAAATATGTGGGAATTAGACTCGCCAGCCGAGTGAAGATGTAAAGGCATTCGGCGCTGCAGGCGCGGGGTAAAACTATCCCCGAGCTTAATGAGGTTCAGAGGAAACAGGAAAACCTGGATTTTCACTCAGGCACGACACAAGGAGCCTTGACAAAGAAATAAAAAGAAAACAAGGTCATTTTTACGGGAATAAGACTCGCTAGCATCCTCTGTCTTAAATACATCCTGCACTCAATGTCTCTTGGTTTCAGTGCGGCTGTTTTCGATTCACTAAGATATCTTGGCTCCGATTCAAAACAGCTGCAAAACAAAAGCCGCAACGTACAGTGGGGATGTAAAATAATAACAGGAATAATAACAAGAATGAAATCATTCACATGAGGGTCCCCGAGGGGCTCAGGCCACCAGTTGCTAATTAATGTGAAGCGCACACACACACGAAGGAAAAGTTTTCCTGCTTGTAGAGTTATATATATTGAAAAAAAAACAAAAAAACAAGTTGATTGAAAGAACAGGCAGAGGCTCTAAAATAAATTCTGCTGATTGCCTTGAATGTATACACCAGCTGAAGACTTGTATCAGACACAAACACACAGATTGAAAAGTTTTGGATAAGACGGCACCATTTTCCTCTTTTATTGTCTTATCTCTAAAATAAAGTCTAAAAAAATGCCCATCTGAATATTAACAAGACCAGTATGTCATCTTCAGATGCCTTGTTTTGATAAAGCAACTGTCCAGAGCGTAAATATATTTAGTTTAGTCAAAGAAAATCATCAAATCTGCACATTTTTGCTTCCTCATTTAACAGGACCAGCTATTTATTTCCACGTGTAAAGTTTAAAGAGATTTCCAGTTATTAACCCTAACTAAGCAACTGAGACAACGCTCAAAGGTGCGCATTTAGTAACGGCCCTACCATCTCTGAAGGCTCCAGCAAAAGCAGCAAAGCACTGTGGGTTGCCAGACCCCCAAGGTGGGCCAGCTGCATTTGCTTTTTCGACATAAACAGTGTACTTAGTCTGTTTCCCTAATAATTACGTCGCTTTTAAGAATTAGACAAAGACAATCAGGCCGGAGAAGGCAAAAGGGGGTGCGGGAAAGAAAGGGAAAAACGACAAGTCATGATTTAAGACGAGACGTTGGGAGGTCCAGAGTACACTCAGAGGTCAGTGTGTGCTCAGGGGAGATCCTGTCTATCTCCACTGTAGTGCACACATTCTTTGTCCGCTCACAGCTTTTGTCCTTTGGCGTGCAGAAGTTTTGCACGTATACATTTATTTTATTTCGGTGCATTTGTACGTATTGTGGTTACTGTGTGCCAGGTGGACGTTGCTAATGGTGGCGATCATATGCCCCAGAGTCAAAGAAACTGCTCTGATTCAGATATAATTTTTTGCTTTTGTTTATCTCTGCGACTGTATTTGTTTTGTTATCTCCGCTGGCTTCGGTAGAAATCGCCACAGAGGCGGCGCCTGTTGCTGTAATTATGGTGATCACGTCGGAGATACATGCCCGCGGTGAATTCAAAGTTGCTCTGAGACTGAAAGTCTGCCTCTCATCCGCAAACCAAACATTAAAAACCAGCGCTGAGGTGAGTGAGTTATGACTGCGCTCCTTGTACTGTTTAGCCTTGAAGTTGCTTCCGTTGAGCAACCTTGAACATCTGGGTGGGGAAGTCAGGGTGGTGGGCGAGGGGGAGAAGACAACACAGAGAGACTGAAGAAAAGGTATTAAAAGTGACAGATGAACAAGAGTCGGGTAGACGATCTGTTGCTGCAGCTGTGACTGCTGCCATTGCTCTGACAGGTGTCAATTAAGAATTACTGCAGAGGCCCCGCAGTCATTTTTTTTTTTTTCCTGGCCAGCTGTCGGTCTGTGCGCCTTTTGGAGAAATAGCACTTTACCCTTGTCAGTGCGTTAGCGCTTAGCCGCAGTCGCCCCAGAAAACGAGTGCACGGCGGGCGCGCTAATCGATAACCAGTGTATTAGCAATTATTTTGCCCATTGATTTACGCTAGGGCAGCGACTCCCAACGTGTTGTTATTATCCGCTGATTATGTGCGGCTGTGGTGTACTGCTAGACAAGCACGCTAGCACATACGCATGCTCTGCGGTTGCCATGTAGTTTAACCTCAGGGCCAAGTACACATGGGAAGATAAAAAGAGCCCGACACCCCCCGCCTATTTTCAAAGGTTAGGTTTACATATTTTTAAAAGTTGAATTAAAACCTTTTAATTCCCTTTCATGAAAGTTAAGTAATCTGATTTTAATTTGAAACAATTTAGCTTTTTTACTTTTCCTAATTTTAAAATCGGATGTTTTCGTCTGATGGAGCTATAAGTCTATATTTTAAGATTACTTTTATGCCATGATAGAAAATATGGTTTGTTTATGTTTGCCAGCTGGACTCACATCTCGCCAAATGGATCCTGAATTTTAGAAAACCAATACGTTTGACTCTCTGGTTCAGAGTTTATTCTAATGACCCAACAAGATGCCAAACGTTTTCTGCTTGGTTGCATTTACAGATTAGATTTGAAGTTGTATTTTGATTGTCTTACGATCAAAATAGCTCAAATTAACAGTCTATAATTAATAATTTCTCGCTGTCCTTACATTTAACTAACAGCATCTATTGTTTTCAAGGGGGAGGATGCTAAAATGCTAACACCGGCTGCACAACTTCAACAGAAAGGTCCACATGAGTTCAGAAGAGAACAATAAACCAACTATAAAGAGTCCCCAAACACGTGGGAGGTGAACAAAAAAATGTGTATTTTGTTAATGTTTCTTTATTTTCGCGGTAAAACGTGATGACTAGAATAATCCTCCCTTGTAAACATCAGGAGGATATTAGCATTCATTCAACACCGCCAAGAACTTCTCCCTTCGCAGCTCTAAAGAGAGCTTCTGCTGTATGGAGAGCATGTTCTAAAACTGGCAGGGACCGGCGCCGTATATCACCACGAGACAGGTACTTGTTTTTATTACAGCAATTGATAAAAGCTGGCCTCAGCATATCCAAACAGCAGTCGGTGCAAGTGGACGAAAGTCAGGGGGCGGAAATTTCTATCCCCCAAGGAGTGTTTATTTAACTGATAACGTGGGTTGAGAAGCAATGAATATCATTTTTTTGGACACTAGTTTACTGCAGATAAGCCATCTGGGAATGGATACAGTTAACAGATGACACTTTGTCCTTGGGAGCGGACGCTGGGGAAGGTCACGCCGCAGCCTGGTGTAGTGCCACTGCCATCTCTCTCTTTCCTCCCTTTACCTCTTCATCTTAATCTCTCTCCTTGCTCGTTTTTTTTTTTTTTTTTTTTGGGATTACCGGCCCTCTTTCTCTCTCCCTCTCTCCCTCCCTCTCCCTGTAAGCCTTTTCTCATCTTCCTATCTGTCATCAATCTCTATCTTACTGACTCAATTCTCCTCTACCCTGCTCATATTTTCTTTCATCTTCCTCCCTGTCTCTCGCCCTCATCTATCGCTCTCTCTCACCGGATGCTCAAGAGTCAGTGAACTGGTTACAAGAACATGAACTCGACATCTGAGAAGGAGAGCGTAATACTCTCCTCTTTCAGGCCCACTAGCCTTGTTCTCATATTTCAAGACGTTTTTTTTTTTCCCCTTTTCTCCCCACCAATAGTGTGATTTCAGCAACATCCTGCAGTCACACTTCTGAGTCGTAAAAATCTAAAAGGTCACAGGGTTGTAAAGTCTTGTGTCATGTTCTTTGAAGTCTAAACACATGACTGTCACATATTTTCCAAAAGCCCTTTCCAGTCCCATTAAACAGGCGGTTTATCCATAAAGCACGGTGCACAGGAAAAGACTGAAAGCGTAGTTTGTTAGTGCGGCGCTATTCAGTTTTCATTTAAAAGAAACCCATTGACCAAAGTTTGCTTGGGGGTTACGCAGAGTAATCACTTAACAGTCAGCAGCTCCAGTGCACCACTTGATGGGCAGTTGAAAGGGGATATAATGTTTCCAAATCCCAACAACACCACATGTTACCCCCCTGAAAATTCCTCTCAAATCTTTGCAGAGCCGCTGTGCTGTCTCAGACAGTGACAGTCACAGGGGGGTATAAGCTCAGATCTGTCCCTCTAAGTCGTCTGTCTCTGAAGGAACAGCGGGAGGCCTCTTGTACACCCTCCTCTGTCAGCATGTCCCATTCGTCACTCAGTCCCTCGCACCCCCAACCCGACTGTCTGTCCGACTCGCAGGCTGGACGTCCACCTGAGCATCTGTTTCTGATCATCTGTCTCCGTTTGTCTCATGACCCGAGTGTCGGCCTGTTTACTCGCCTGTCTCTGGCCCATCTCCCTCTGGTCTCGCTCATCACAAAGGGACTGCCACTACGTCAAATTAAGCACCTAGAAAACATCTTGACGTTGAATAATGTTTGCGTGATGTGTCTGCATCAATATTGAACTAATTACGACTAAATGAATGACGCGATGTCTGCGGTAGCCGCTTCTCCAACATAAATAACGGCTTTAATTAAATAAAAGTCTGAGAGGCTTAACGTTAATATTTTCAATGTTGCTTGAAAGCATGTTGCAGGAGGATAGTTTAATTTTTAGTATTTACTTTACCTGGAGTCCAAAGATGCACGTTAACGTCAGTCAGAGGTTTTAAAGGCTCAAGTCTTTTTGGAGCTGCAAGTGAGGGTGGAGCTGGGGTGGAGTGACAGGACACGTCCATCAAACACTCCACACGCCGGAGAGACCTTTCTTTTAGGATTAATGTCCCGTTTATCGTTTATGCAGATTAAAAAAGCATGATGTAAAAGTGTTTATGAATAAAGGGGGCTTTGTTAGCTCAGGAGAGGGCTAGGCTAAGCTAACTGGTGGCTGGACGTAACATAACCCTTTAAATTCATGTCTCAGCCTAAGATTGAAAAAGCAGTCTGACTGTATACACCTGCTCCATGTACAAACACCATGATTAACTTAATAATTGGAACCTGCGCAACTAATACTTTCAATATTTAGTATCTTTATGAATGGTTGTAGCTGAAATCTGAGCCTTGAAGGTTTTTAGATCCATAAAATGTAATGGAAGGTCTTTCTGTATCACTGATGATCATAGCTACTCCTTATAAACTGAGATTCGTGAAACCCTTCCAGATCCTGTCTACCCCTCCCATTTATGTCCATTTAGTAGATCCATTTGCTTCTGCCTTACCATACACTTTAGGCACCACTTGCTGCTTCACCTCTGTGAAGGTCTGTGTAATATATCTGTCATCTTGCCGAATAATTACAGTATATGTGGAATTCATCTGGCCTTACATTCATAGTCCACGAATGGCCACGTTCCCAGTTTCACTGTCTGTGTGTGTGTGTGTGTGTGTTTGAGTCATTTCTAGGTGAATGTGATGTACTTTTTTTTTTTAACTTAACTAATCTGTTTTTCCTCTCCATTTTCTAAGTCTGTCACTTCATTCCTTCCCCGCCGTACCTCATAGTTGGAGCCTTCCCCATCTTGAAGTCCTCTGGTTTAACAATAACTGCTGTCACATTTTCAGAAAGCACTGCCACACTAACCGGACTGAAAGCCCCAAGTGATGACTCTGTAACAGTTTTTACATCGAGCAGGACGCCAACCACCGGCTGAAATATACTTTAATTACCCCAAAAAAGTACTGTACTGTATTTTTGATGACGCACAGCGCTGCAGATCTTTTCACAGTTTGGTTTGATTTGAGGCTGTAACCGATGATTATTTTCACTGCTGGTTAATGGGACTCTTATTTCGCTTCAGTTTGGTCCATGAAAATATCAGAATATAGTGAAACTCCTAAACACTCAGAAAAGCGACAAAGAATTTAGAAGAAATAAGGAAGTATTTGGCCTTTTTTGGTGGCAAACCTTTTTATTTTACTGAAAAAAAAAAAACGTATTAGTAGCCATCATTAAACATATCAGATATTTATTACCTCGAAAGTATGTGAGTTGATGCAGAAGGAAAGACAGAAATATGTGCAGCTTTGATTCTTCTCTAAAACAACAGATTATTTTTGACAACTTAGTCCCACTCATAACAAAAGAAAACAGTCGTAGCGCTGACCGCTCCACACTTGGCTCTAGTTATAGCTGTAACATCATTAGTCTTACTCACAAAAAAAAAAAGCACACTGACGAGCTAGAATGCAGGAGCTGTAAAAACGCGTTTTATTTGTCAGTCGTGGAAATAAAGACGTTGTGCGCGACGGGGACGTTTGATTAAACTCCGCCAAACTAAACAAGATCGAGGAGCAGAATGGCTCGCGCTGATTAACACCGCGCTAATCAAGTTCAGTCAATTACCTTGTTAGACTCCGTTCATAAAGTTGGCCAGCCTCTCAGAGAGGTGTGGAGCTGGTAATTGGAGAACCCTCTGAATTTTGCTTTTGACTCCTTCATGGGTAAAAAAAAAAAAGCTTGCATTTTAGGAAACACCTTTTCTTCAAAGGGATCCATTGAGTACAAAGTGGAGTAGTTTTTGGTGAGCGACAAAGTGCTCTCTATGCTCATTCCACAAGCTATTTTGTTGGAAGTAAATAAAAAGCAGCGGTGGTGCAGGTCCAGATACGCGGTGTATGAAGAGACCTACTGTTACTGCTGCCTATGTGCTTTATCTGACGATGTAGGGGAGTGCCTTAGTGGTTCTTGTCTGAGTACAAGTACATTTTTGCACATGCTTAGAAGTATTTCGAAATTGACGTTTTTAGGCGTGCAGTGCCAGACAGTAGAGCTACTATGGACGCGCTGCTGATGGGTGGAAACCTGTGCCCCTCCTCTGGGTATTTGGGATCTATTATGCACGGAGGAGCCGAGTGTCTGCACGACCAGGGCCGGAGAGCTAGACGGGACCGAGCCAGGCGCTATTGTGTATGTGTGTGTGTGCATGAGAGACAGAGGGAGAGGAGGTGCGGAAAAGAAGCAAAAGAAGGAGGGGCACGAAGCGGAGAGGGAGGAGAGAAAAAAAAGAAAAGAAAAAGACTGACAGCAGACAAAAAAGAAACGGGGTGGACAAGGGAGGAGGTGGAAAAAGTGGAGGCAGAGCAGAAGAGAAATGACTCGAGGGGTTGAGGGATGGAGGGAGAGGTGACTAAAGCGAGAGAGGAAAGTATTAAGGCAGTGAAGAAGAAAAAAAAGCGGAGAGAGTGAAAGCGGAGGGGAGAGAGGGAGAGAGAAAAAGAGAGAAAGAGGGGAGGATGTCACCCATGGCTGCCACTCATCACTCACAGCTTAATGACGCTGTTTTTTTTCCTCCTTCTCCCGCTTCTTTTCCGTGGGAGAGAGGGGGAGGGAGTTCGGCCCACACCCAATCAAACGGGGTCATGCAGAGTTCACAACCTCCAGGTGGGACTGTCCTCCACTGGGGAAACGAGTGTGTGTGTGTGTGGCTGCTCGGTGTGTAGTTATGAAGATGAGGAGATGAATCATTGCAGACATTTTAAGACACGATTACAACAAAAGTGAGGGTTAAAGCTAATTAGCGTAGCGGTCGATGTAGGTTTTCATGGCCGACAGCTCTGTAAACACGGCTATGGTTTTGTTTTGCCTCTGCCTGTCAGCCTTTCAGTTTGGTTAAGGCGCAAATGCGTTGACCAGAGTTTGTGTTTGTATGTTTATGTTTAAAGCATGTGTGTGTGTGTGTGTCTGTTGCTTCCTTCAGGGACGGGCTGGAGTTCTGATTCACTCTGCGTGCGTCGCGTGTGTTTTGTGTATGCGCTTTGCTCCACTTGTCCTCTCACTCATTGCCGTTTCTGGGAAGCATCAGCCGTTTAAAACTCAAATGGCAGGATTTTTTTTTTATTTTTTCTTTCTCCCCCTCGCTCTCCTCCTCACACCAAATTTGGGGAACAGCTGGGGCGGCCATGACGATGATTTGTCTCCCTCTGCCCGTCCGCCTGACAGGTTGAGAGCACGCACACGCACGTGCACATGTACGCACACCTACTTTGGGAGTCGCAGACACTCGCTAATAGGCGCGCACACACACACACAATTAAACATGCAGTATCGCAAACAGACAGACAGGCACAAACACACAGATGCACACTCGCGCAGACACAAAAGTAGACACATTCCCGGTGTAAGAGGCCATTTTCTCAGGGTGCTGCCAAAACACTCTGATTTCCTTTAGCCTGGGCGGCCATACATCAGCTCGGGGCCTCCCAGCCCGGATGGCAGGGGCTGACAGAATGACATGTGTCATTTATCAAACGAGGGGCGCCAGACCTCAGGAAAAGAACAGACCGCCGCGTGACAAAGCCCCCCGAGAGCTCTCCTCCACTCACAACGAGGGGAGTGTGTCATGGGATAGACACTGACAAATCTGCGGAGATAGAACACACACGGATACACGCTGACACCAACACGCAAGCGGATGAAACACACGCTGAGAGGCGCTTCCAGCACAGATACAAACACAGTGATCGCTCTTTGCATCCGAGGTACTTTTGTGGTTTAAAGTGGGACTTTAAAAAAAAAACACAAGGCGGGATAAATGTATTAATTTTTAAACGTGCTGGCGCCGGACCCTACAAACACACATACCCACACATACGCCCACATGTATGTTTCCCTCGCAGCCAGAGAAGCCGCAGCCAAAGCTTCTCCTGTTGCCAGCAGCAGACCCGTCCCTCTTAATGAACGGTCATTGGCTGCTGAAAGAAAACCCTCTTAGTTGGCAACCACCTCCTTCCTTTCATATCCATGCCACCGCATACACACAATAACCCCCTTTTCTTTCTTCTTCATCACGTCTCCCTCCTTTTCATTCCTTCTCTCTCCTCTTACCTCTCTCTGTCCTGAGCCGCCCGCCTTCCCCTTTTCACTCTTTCCGTAGCCTGTTCATTTGTCTTCATAAGCCTAATTTATTTTCTCTGCCAGATGCAAGCTGACAGCCATCAGTCACCCTTCCCACACATGCTCACGCACACACCTGACCTCCCGACACGCAGGCAAACACGCTAACACGTACGCTCACTCGCGCGCAGCCCCTTCCCCACTTTTTATTCATTTGCGCTGTCTCTATTACACACACGGAGGCCATATTACCTCACGCTGCTCTGAGGTAAGCTCTGCAGTTACATACCCTCTGTTTTACCTCTGTCCTCCACCCCCTCCAACCCCCAAAACCCTCCCATTAACATTACTGAAGATGGATGTGTCTTCATAGCGGAGATTGATTGCGGATATAGAGTTATGGTGCCATTTATGTGTGTGTGTTAGTGTTAGATGGAGGGCACTTTGGGAGGCGGCGTTGCGAGCTGAAATGTGAGGGAGGCAGGCTTTTCTCTCGTTTCCAGAACCTTCCAGCCGTTCGTTGTCTGTCCGCAGTCTGATATTGTGCTGTGTTGAAGGATTGCTTCCTCTCTTCCTGCCTCTCGCTCCGACTGTGAAGCCGTTCATAACCATAGCACACACACACACACACACACACACACACACACACACACACACACACACACACAGGCATGCATACTCACGCAGACACAATTAGAGTGAGATGGCCACTGATACTAGTCCACTTTGAGAGCCCACTATATAATTTACTGACTTTCTCTAGGGACCCTTTTTCCGCCCCTTATCCCTCCTCCCTCCTATCATTTCTTCTTTTGTCACTTTATTGCCATGGTCATCGGGAAGGGGTAAAAAGTCCACACAAATGCACACACAGAGTCCAGACTGTTGTGTGGTTTAGTGTATTCTTTTGTTATATATATATATATATTTATTTGTTACACCCCTACGCTATTCATCATGCTTAAATCCTAAACTAGCGCTGAGATGAAACACTGGAACTTTGTTTAATGGAGCGCCAGACTTCGGCACGAACTCGTCACTCGAGCGGGCGCAACGCAAAAAAAAAGAAACTGTGGCGATGCATAAAGGATAACGGTTTTGATGGTGCACAATTGCTGGAATTTCCCTGGTGACGCATGCAGTTAAAAGCACTAAAATGTTTGGGGACGTTTGGTTGTCCCGAGCAGCCTGAGGGTTTGCAGTTTTAATTAATTTCCCTAAAGTGACTTTATGTTTTTTTTTTAAGTTGTAATTTCTTTGACTGTCTGTGCGCATGTTGGGGAAGGGATCTACGGCGGGTCTCTGAAGTGTAGTGCTCGGTGTTGTGCTCTGGCTTGTGTTGCTTATGTGGGTAGTTTCTGTATTTTCTCCTTATTATAGTTTTAAGCTTTCATCGCACCAGAAATGGCAAAATTAGTTACCTTCCTTTTAGATTCTTGTTGAAAGCAACTAATTTTGCCATTAGCTACTGTTAAAAGGGATCCATACAATCAGGATTTGCTTGAAGGCTCGCGGAGAAGCCAAACTATGTAGCTGCATCAAGCTAACTTGTCGACCGCCCAAACTATTAAAACCATGTTCAATTTTAAGAATAAAATCCAAACGCTGTAGAGTTGCGTATTCATAGTTGGCTTATCTGCCTATGAATGTGCTGCTGCTCCATGGTTTCTGTTAGCCCACTTACTATTGACCAATCACGTCTGACTGGGGATTGGTCGCATGCGGATAAGCAGCCTGTGTTAAGTTATATCATGTTAAGAAGCAAGCCAACACATTTGTTAAGTCAATACCTTAAACTAAGCTGAGTGTGTCTAGTCGTGGCGTCTTTCAGCTTAAAACTAATTTCTTGTGTCTCAAGTTGAAAGTTGAACTATAAATAATGACAGAGCATGAAATCCATTGTCTGTTTTCCGGATATCCACTGGCTTTGCCTGAAGCCCTAAAACAATGCCCCCAGAGGCAAAGTCCTCACACATTATCTGGTGGATTCCCAGACTTCTGTCTATCTAGCTTGTTCATAGTTGGAATTTTAGCTTCTTTAGGGTTTCCTGGACCTTTGATTGGTGTGCATGTCCAAGGTTAGCTTATTTACATCCTGTATGATGAAAGCAAAAGCAAGAGGTGTTCTAGGGACTGCACAGTGCCAGATACGAGGGCCCTTTTGATTACCATGTATTTGAAACACTAGAATGAGCCCTGCTGTCGTCACCCATCACCGTTCTTCAAGGTTCACGTATTTTGGGAAAGCTAGCGTGTGAATTATGGCGTGCCACTTTCTGGGTTCACAGGGGCACTAAGGTGCTTCTTTCCTGCAGAGAGCAGAGGATCAGATTAATGTACGTGTCCGTGCTTACATGTGTGTCTGTATGTTTTTTCTCTCCCCGTTTTTTTCTCTTTTCCTGCTCTATGTTTTGTTCCTCAGCAGTGCACAAAGTGGATGGCCTCTGTGAGTTGAGGGGAGGGCTGACAGCGTCGCAAAGGTTGATTGATGGCTTATTGTGCAACCGGACTCTGCTAGACCGAACTGGTTAGGTGGTGACCCTCTTTTGGCCCTCTGCCCTCTCTTTCTTTCTTTTTTTTATTCCAGCTTTTTCTCTCCCTCTTCCTGTGTCTCACTGTCTACCTTTGTCACTCAGACACACACACACTGCATAAATACACATGAACAGTACGTGCAGCGGTGTACACACGCTTCCTCTTCGTGCTTCATCTCCTCCGACTCCCTTCGTCTTCTTTGTTGCACTGAACTCATCATTGTTGCCATCATTCTTGGTCCGCTGTTTCCTTTCTTCCTTCCTCAGCCCACTTTGTTTGTCAGTCCTCCTTCAGGACAGCTTTCGTCCCATGAGTCATTTCATTAGGGTTCATTTTACGGCCCTTATTCATACATTCCCCGTCCAAAACACTGTCTGCGGTGAAGAAACACGTCAAAACCCGATGCTTCCCAGTCACCAACCAGTTCCTTGCCCACAGAAGAACCCATCAACAACCACGTTTGACAATTGTAAGAGAGATAAAGTTAACCTAAACACTGAGCGCACTAGTTTAAACTGTGTTTCATCCTGTTTTTTTTTTTGTTTTTTTTCCCTGCAATGATTTTCTGCCTCTGTTCTCCACACAACCATAGTGATTTATGGTAATTATCCATCTTTGGGGTCATCCATCAACTGGTTGTTGCTAGGCAATGGGAGCAGCTGTTGTTTAGTCGGGGGAAGCTCCACTGTCAGGGGCAATGCAGGTGAATTCAAAACACGGGGCATGTGAGGAAAGGATAAAACCGTCTTCTTACGATTAGCTCGTTAGATTTGTGATTTCTTCCTTTCAGATTTAAAAGGAAGACCTCCCTGTCAAGTAGTGGCCACCCCTGAATGAACAGAAATAGGACAACTTATTAAATTATTAAAGATAAGAACGGTTCCCACAACAGTATAGCTGCAAGGCTCCAAACACTGCAGCCTGTTCTTAGCAAAACATGCGTCATAGATGGTAAAGAAATTAACAATATTTTCTCTAAAAGAATCTGTTTAACAAATGACATCTGTCTGATAGAGCCTACATTGAATCAGTGCTTGGCATTGGTTGAGTAGATCTCACTCACATCATCTTTAATTAGCATTAGTAATGCTCTATCTGTACTTTGTCTGAAAACAAAACAGATGGTTTGAAATGTCTGCACAGCACCAGAGCAGTGTTCGATTGTTGTGTGTATATGTGTGTGTGTGTGTGTGTGTGTGTGTGTTGGGGGGGGCCTTGGCAGAAAAGTTGAGCAGAAAGGGCTGGAATCTGTGGTGGCGATGAGCTAATGGCTGTTGTTCTCTCTCAGAACAAGCAGGCACTGACAGTTCAGGGGAAAAAGGTGATTTATGGGCCGCAGTCACTGTCATGGCATGTCAAAACTGGCTCACGGGAGATCTGAACAAACAGGGGCACAAAATGAAAAGAAAGGGAAGAAAAGAGGACAAACTTGCAGAGCAACTCGAGAGTATGGCTGGTTTATTTCACCGCCGATCTATTATGTCTTCTGCAAAATGAGTGAGGATAAGCGGGTGGCGACATAGCGTGTCCAGAGATGACCCATTTGATAGGCTGTTAGCGAATTATGAGTTCACATGAATGCATATTATTTGGATCGTGCAGTATTGTGCAAAGGATTTAGGTGCTATACAGTGTTGCACGTGAAGTTGGAATAATTCAGTTTCTGGACAAATTCATCTTTTTATTCCTATTTATACAAATTACATTGTCATAGGTCCAGTTTATGTGTGTCTGTCATGCAACACTAAAGCTTCTAATCAGTCCAGTATGTTCAGTTACAAGGAGTTTTGCAAAAGATGACAACAGAATCCTGCCAAATCCAAACTGCAGAGTGCCTTGTAAATGCCAAAACTGTCTGGTATATGTAAGTAATGTACCTAAGTAGTTGTAAAGTAAAGCCAATTTGCAGAAAGGGAAATGATCAGAAAACATTTGTGCTTTGTAAGAAGATAGTTGCATGATAAAAGTATTCTTTACGCTCTTTTTAAAGCAGCATTTAGAGCTTAAAGCTAGGTATAGCTTATAAAGCTCAAACCAATGAGAAACGTTGCAGAAATCAAATTTGAGTAAGGAACGTAATCATCTGAACATGTAGTTACCAGCATGAAGAGCAGACTGTGCTGGTGGTTTTGTTTTCTCCCAAACCGGAAGAGCTGTGGCAGCTGAGAAGGTGCGTTTGTACAACATGTGAGCTACTGGAAGCCCCGGAGCTATTGTGCCATATGGTGGACCATTCTTTGCGGGTTAGGGGAGGGTGGAAACGACGGGTTGGGGGGGAGGAGTTGCTGTTAGGTAAGCTTTAACATGTCTGGTCAAGGCGGCTGTGGGCTAAAACATGGTATCTGTGGCAACACGTACCAGCGGGGTAGTGATGTAAAACGCTGCATCAAGCAGTAGAAATGGTCAGAAGTGGTCTTTGCAGGTCTCTAGGCTGAAGAGTTTACCTAACTAATGTAGGAATTTGCAATTTGAATAGGCTGAAATGATTTTTTTGGCATCACCATAGTGTAGACAATTGCTAAGTGAGTTGACAGAGTCCAGCTGTGGCTGAGAAGGAGCTGTTGTTCTCTGCCAGCGTGCATCGTCCGCTGAGTAGTCCAAAGAAAGTGTCAGGTCCTATGAAACCACAGCGGCGACTATCCCGGACTGAAAAAAAAAAAAAAAGGAGCCGGAGCGAGCAGGACGTGGGGAGAGCAGAGAGAGAGAGAGAGACAGAGATTGCCTGACATACTAAGCATTACCATAATTGGCTTTTCTACATGATAGGACAGAGGAAATAATAATGTCATTTTATTTACAGCCTTCTCTCTGGCGAAACACGCACACACTCATGCACACCGTACAGGTCAATGACACACACTGATCAGGCCTGTCCAAAGCCATCAGAGGTGAGTGGCAGGGAATGGAGGGGCCGGTGACAAAGCGAAACGGGAGAGAGAAATAAGACTGCCACGCCAGAGCTCCCATTTTGAAGGGCCGCTAAACGCTGAGAGGGAGCCTCGCCGGCCGCCCCGCCGCCGATGCAGCTCTCTGCCACGCAGGGTAAATCAGCGGGGTGAAAGCTTGCGGAATTGGACATTAGCACTGCAAATGAGAGCCGGGATTGCCCTCTTCTCTGAGACAACATGAATAAATGAAGAAGGTTTAAAGGGGAGAGTGTGTGTGTTGTGTGTACAAGACGGAGGAAGGAAAGCAGTTGTGTTGATTGTGCCTTTGCCTTGCGATGCTTTAGTTGTACAAACGTGTCTTGCGCTTCATTTAAAAGCAGCGTCCACGGCCACGTAGCCTTTTAAACTCCTACCTTTATATTCATTTTCTCGATTTAATTGCTGAGAATAAATAATAAAATCAGTGGTTTTCAACTCTTCCTGTTGCACGAGCTGCCGTTTTGTGTGTGTGTGTGTGTGTGCATCCAGGCTGAGGCAGGGCTGTGTGGTATATACAGTACGAGTGATACAACGTCTGGATTTTTCCACCATGTGTTTGTGTCAAATGCATATAAAAGCAAGGTGTTGTGAGCGTGTTTGTATGTGTGGACCTCACACAGCTTCCTGAGTTTGGGGGAGAGGAGTGCACGCTTGCATCCGTGCGTTTGTGTGTGTGTGTTTATGTGTGTGTGAGAGAGAGAGAGAGAGAGACTGGGGGATGTCCCACTGTGGTGTCACCTGTCTGCTGCAGGAAATCCTGGACTTTGGGCACAACAATAGTGACAGGCTCCTCTCCAGACGCAGATGGCTTCGCTTTCCCCCCACTAGCCACATTGCGTCTCTGCTTGCACCTGACACGCTGTGACACTTGAGACACACACAAACACACACAACTGATCAGCCTCACACTTCACAAACTTGCGCGCGCGCACACACACGCGGCAACTCAGTTCTCGCTCCTCATATCTCATACTTTGCTGTTTAACTTTTTCCCCTGTCATTTTTTTTTTTTCAGTCAGATATGCATACACACCCATACACACACACACACACACACACACACACACACACACACCTCTTGTTCGCTGGCCTAAACACATCTTTTTTCCTCTCTTTTCAAAACTTCCCCTCTTTTCCCCTATCCTCCCTGACAGCACAAAGTGGGCTTACGTTTTTGACTGACAACCACAACAGACACTTTTGCTCCCCCCCTCCTCCCCTCCACCCCCGTTTTAATCCCCTCCCTATCCCTCTCTCCCTCCCTCTCCTCTTCCTCTTTTGTTCTGAGTGACGCTCGAAAGCCGCCGTGTCAGCATCTTTTCCATCTCTGATTGCCTTATTAGCCGGCGGTGGCACCCGCAGCTTTTCTGACACAGATGGTGAAGGAGGAGGCTCGGGCTTGGGGGGGAAAAAAATGGCTGACTTGTGTTTGTTGTTGTTGCTTTCCCCTCCCACCTCCTCTCAGGCTTGTTTGTGTGGACACTGACACCTCGGGCTGACACTGACACACTCCTGACACTGATGCCTGTCAAGGCAACATACGGAGGATGGCAGGGAAAGAGTAGAATTTAGTGCCGTGTGCTCTCCGTGTGCGAATGTGTGCGTGTTTGTACTGCTGTCAGGTTCCTCTCACTTTGTCAGCGTTAACTACTCTCACCACATTGACTTTGCATGGGTTCCGTTTTGCATTTATTTCAGTACAGTGGGCTGCATCTTGATAAGGTGGAGTGAGACAGGTTGAAAAAAAGATGTGCAGCTGCTATGGAAATCGGTTAAAATCTCTAATTTACTGACTTACTCAGTAAATGAGTTCAGTATGAGCCGTGTGTGTATTTTACGCACACGTACAAGCCGCCTGTAGGACCTCTATCTTCTCCCATGCAGCAGTAACTGGCACCTCCCAAACATCAGGTATTATGTCCATTCCGATTATGGGATGGAGAGCTACATGCTGTTTGAAGCTGACAGCACATCTGCCTCCTCACTGGAGACTGACTCTGGCACCTCAGACAAGCATCTTACGAGGGATGGATCGGGGAAGCTGCCTTAGCGTATTTAACCCTCCATCCTACTGAACCTGCCTCCACTATGATGTGGTTGTGATTTTCACTCTTAAACAACAGTCGCTGAAAGCCGTTTTATTTTAGCTATTATCGAAATTTGCGGACATTCACACGGAAAGAGAAGGCAGCCATTTTCGACTGAGGCCATAAATTTCACTCTGTCCTTTTAAAATGGCTCACTTGACGCTGAGAGTACGCACGGAGCACAGGCAGTAACAACACGGCTTGTCATGTCCACTGGCCATTTCCTAGCATCACGCTGTGAGGACTTCCACAGCCGATGCCAAGTTGACTCCAGCCAACCATGGGCTTGGCACGGCTGATGCAGCTGGCACTTTCCTCCACTATCTCTTACTTGTGAATCCATAGCATGTGTGGCATTTTATGAGAGTCAAAGAAATCCAAGTCAGGAACTGATCTGTGGTTGATCCATAGCAGAAAAATAGACAATGACATACTGTATGAAAGACTACATGGCTGTAAGATGATCTGACATTTCAGTTTGCTGACAAAGAAATAGGTTTTACATCTATGAAACAAAATGGTAGCACATATATTCTGTAAATGTATCTTGTTTAATTGTTCTCATGTTTTACAATATGTTATTAAGGAAACGAACATTTATCCACTTTATTATTACGAGCCTTTGTCCTCTGTTGGGACTGTTGTTGTCAGTTACAAAAGAAATTAGTATCTAATGTCGCATTTCTATTTGTTTTGTTTTCCAGCTTATGGACCTGAAGATGAATTTAAACTGGGCAAGACTGATGACGAGGAGCATCTGCAGGATGATGGCCTTTCTCTGGATGGTCAAGACGGAGACTATCTTTTCAATGATGACGAGGACGCAAGAGATCATTACAGCTGCCAAAACTCTCCACTTAGTAATGGCACCAACCCAGACGCTGGGTATGCTTCTCCCCTCAGCACCACCAGTGATCAGCTGGTGGACCTTAAGACCACCAACTTCAGTGATCAGGACAGGGTAGAGGAGAAACTGGAAGAAGGTGCCGAGTCCATCAATGGCCTCTCGCTACAGGACAGTCTGGCAAAAATGAAAGCCGTCTATGCAAACCTGATCTCGGACGCCTCCTGGTCCAGCATTGCTTTGGACATGCTTAAAAGTAAACAAGGGAACGACTTTACTGCTAGCGACGGCAGTGGGAGCAATCACAAAGGGAGCAATGGGTTCCTGAACAGTCACAGCCCCGGCAACATCCATGTTAAGAGCAGATGTAGCAGTAACAACACCTCAGCCACCACTAACACCAGCAGTACCACTGCAAAAACAGTGTCAAGCCACAGCAACAGTGGCGTCAATGTAAGCTCTGGCAGCACAGCAGGAGGATTAGCCTATGACTGGCATCAAGCAGCTTTGGCTAAAACTCTGCAACACACTCCATACCAACTCCTTCCTGAACCCAGCCTTTTCAGCACCGTGCAGCTTTACAGGCAAAACAATAAGCTATATGGCCCAGTGTTTACCGGAGCCAGCAAATTTAGGTGTAAGGACTGTAGCGCAGCTTATGACACGTTGGTTGGCCTGACTGTGCATATGAATGAGACAGGCCATTACCGTGATGACAACAAAGATACAGAGGACGATCGAAGCAAGAAGTGGTCCAAGCCACGCAAACGTTCTTTACTGGAGATGGAAGGCAAAGAAGATGCCCAGAAAGTTCTTAAATGTATGTACTGTGGACACTCTTTTGAATCCTTACAGGACCTTAGTGTTCACATGATCAAAACAAAACACTATCAGAAAGTGCCTCTAAAAGAACCAATGCCAGCGCTCACTTCAAAGCTGGTACCCCCAACCAAAAAAAGAGCATTTCAAGACTTGATGTCTCCGAGCTCACCAGAGTCTGTCTCATCTGGCATACTCTTGGGCGAGTCTCCCAAAGACCAAAGAGTGGCCAATCCCTATGTCACTCCTAACAATCGATATGGTTACCAAAATGGTGCCAGTTATACTTGGCAGTTTGAGGCACGAAAGGCACAAATTCTGAAGTGCATGGAATGTGGCAGTTCACATGACACCTTGCAACAACTGACAGCCCACATGATGGTCACAGGACACTTTCTTAAAGTCACAAATTCAGCTTCTAAAAAGGGTAAGCAGTTAGTGTTTGATCCTGTGATTGAAGAGAAAATTCAGTCAATTCCTTTGCCTCCTACTACTACACGACTCCCAGCACCTAACGGTAAATCACAGCCCGACTCCCCACTGCAGCCTTCTAGCCCTGAGGAGAAACATGAAGAGAAGAAAGAAGAAGAGACAGAGGATGAGACAATGGAAGTTAAGGAAGCAGAGAAAAAAATAAAAGAAGAGAAAGAGGACCCCCCTGAAAAAGCTGATAAACCCAGAAAGGCCAGAACCTACCAGTATCTTACAGAAGAAGACTTAGAAGAGACACCTAAGGGTGGCCTTGATATCCTAAAGTCTTTAGAAAACACTGTTTCGAGTGCAATCAGCAAAGCCCAGACAGGAACCCCAACCTGGGGTGGATACCCCAGCATTCATGCTGCTTATCAGCTCCATGGTTCTTTAAAGTCTACCCTGTCCTCGTGTGCACAGGTTCAACCTTTGTTCAGCAGCACCAGTTTAAAGGTGATGCCCTCTGACTTAGGCTCTCTGATCCATTCACCAAATAGTCCTTCTCCACCTCCAAGTCACAAAAGCAACGTGCTGGCCATGGAGGAGTTAGTGGAAAAAGTGACGGGAAAAAGTTCAGTCAAGAATGAGAAAGAAGAAAAACCAGTGGAGAGTAAGTGTAGATCTGCTACAAAGTCTCCGCTGCCAAATCCTAAGGACAAACGTGCTTCACCAAATCGTGAAAAAACCCCAAAGGCGGCGCAAAGCACTGCAGTAGAGGGCCAGCCTGAGCCAAGATGCAAGGAAGGAGAGCTGACAGAGAGTAAAATAGATATACAGATAAAGAGTGAAGTAGATTCACCAAAAAAGCCTGTAAGTAATGGCTGCAATAACCTGAGCATCATCACTGATCACTCGCCTGAACAACCACTTGTCAGTCCTCTTAGTGCTTTGCAGTCTATCATGAACAACCACTTAGGGAAAGCTGCAAAAGTGGCCACCCCCTTCGTTGACCCTTTTGCAATGCTTTATAAGATCAGCAACTCTTCTCAGATCAAGCAAGCAGAACCTGTGAACCAATACCCCGATGACGATGATGATGATCAGCCCATGGACTTGACAAAATCCAAAAACAGCAACGGAAGTGCAGCTAAGGGTACGCCCACTTTACCAAACAACAGCGTAAACAACAGCAAACCAGTTTTTCAGAATTTCTCTCAGTCATCTCCGCCTCTAAGAGAAAATGCTTTGATGGATATTTCAGACATGGTGAAAAACCTGACGGGCCGTTTGACACCAAAGTCTACAACCCCATCTTCCATCTCTGAGAAGTCAGATATTGATGGCTGTACATTTGAGGATGGCATGGAGGAAATGTCCCCCATCCAAAGACGGAAAGGCAGACAGTCAAACTGGAATCCCCAGCACCTCCTGATTCTCCAGGCCCAGTTTGCTTCAAGTCTTAGAGAGACTCCTGATGGAAAGTTTGTTGTGAGTGACTTAGGACCTCAGGAACGAGTCCACATCTGTAAATTCACTGGTCTCTCTATGACTACTATCTCACATTGGCTGGCCAATGTAAAATACCAGTTAAAGCGGACAGGGGGCACGAAGTTCCTCAAGAATATTGACTCTGGCCAGCCTTTGTTTTTGTGCAGTGACTGTGCTTCCCAATTCAGGACTCCCTCAGCCTACATTCATCATTTGGAGTCCCACCTTGGGTTTACCCTAAAAGACCTTTCAAAGCTTTCCATAGACTTACTAGAGCAGCAAACAGTCGGCAGAATTGAGGACAAGAGTTTTAGTTCATCTGGACTTACAGAAGAAGACACTGGCTCAGTGTATCAGTGCAAACTGTGCAATCGGACATTTGTGAGCAAACACGCAATAAAATTGCATCTTTGCAAAACACACGGAAAGTCGCCGGAGGACCATCTCGTCTTTGTGAAAGAGCTGGAGAAGTTTGACAAACAGTGAAGCCAGATGGTGCTGATAGCATGACAGATTAATGTTGCACTATTACTCCAAGCTACAATCTGTCATAACAGATAGTGCCACAACTGTGTTAAGCATTGTTAAAACACATAAAAACACAGGAAGCTTTAATACTACATACTGTAATTATTCAGTCAATCATAAATAGCAGGGGCTTCCTCTGCAGACGCTGTAAGCTACATTGTAAAAGTGGAAGTTTTGGTGACAAAAATGTACCAAATTGGTGCAGCAGCCATGGCACTATATAGTCATTGACTGATTGTTGCTTTTCGAATGCACTGCATCTTATCTGAGCCTTTAGGAATAGTCCATCTGTTGTTTTAAAACTGGATCATGCTCTTATTTTGATCACTGTTTTTGACTCTTTTTTTGTTTTTTGTGTTTTTTTTAAGATAAATATATTTCAACACAACTTGCATATTATTTATGAGACAGTTTGTGCATGACTTTATGTAAACCAGTGAGTATATTATGTCTAATGAAGTTTCAACCATGATGACAAAACTGATATCCCTGTTTAACAAATTTTGGATTCAGCTGTCTATATAAAAGTATATGGTGAAAGATGGTGTTCTAAAATGTTATGGTGATTTCAGCACTTTAAGTAAGTGTAAACTGATGAAGAAATGTATGAATAATAAAAAAAAAAAAAAGGACGACACATGAGTTTTAAATCCCTCGCTCAGCTTTTTGGGGACTAATATTGTTTTCTATTTGCCATTAAATCACATAAATTGTTGCAAAATGTTTAGATTCTTTGTTTCTCTAGTAAAATATAATTTTCTGGTTGTTTCAACATGTACAGTATTTGCGTTAGTAGGCTACCAATTTTATTATTGTGAAGCTACAGTTGTAAAGTTGATGGAGTTTAAAACTTATTGTATGAATAATCAGCAAGTATGTATACATGTATGTCAGCATATCTTGCTCTTTACAGTTCTGCATTATTTGTACCGTGTGCATTTTTACGATGTTATTTTCTAGACAAACATGGGGCGAAATGTATAAAGCTACAGAATATTGTTGGACCGCAACGTCCCTTTTTTTCCAGTGAAAAGTAGGTCCCTCTGTGTGGTTTACATAAATTGACAGAACTCACTGGCATCTGCTCTGGTGCTCGGGACTGTACATAACGTTGAAAAAAATACATTCTTCACTGACAAATTTCCAGGTTTTGTCATCAACCCAGTTATTCAGAACAGCGTTCTTTTATCCTCAGTTGTAAAATAAACTCCATGTCCTGGATTAAAATGACTCGTTGTACGTTGCATTTATCACACTCCTAAAATCACACTTGAACTTGAAAGATAACATGCTACTGCCATATTTTATAAAGTTTCTTTTTTTTAGCCTTTCTTTCAGTCTGTGAACTAACAATACCACAGAAAAAGGTAGCTTAATGTTGTTGTAACCTTCTGCTAATGCAAACTGAGAATTTCTGTATCACCTTTAAAAGGATTTAACTTGCAAGTCACAGGCTGAGTTTTATTTTGAAGTGGTTACAGGAAATTCAGTGTGTTTGTCAGTGAGTGTATCATACACAATAAAAGCAAGAAAACAGTCTTTTGACAGTGTATCAAAAAAATGTTTAACATGTCCAGTTGCCTTTATTTTACATTTTTGGATACACCATGACCTAGATGACTGAGAACATTCGCAGACATATCGTTTGACAGTGAATTGGTACTGGAGGAAGAAGTAGCAACCACAGTGATCAGTTAGATGAAGAGCTGCAGGTGACAAGTTGCACACGCAGCTTCTAAGAGTTTAACCAACGCCTTGTGTGTGCAGCCTAAAATCAGATCAAAATAATTCCGTGGCCTTTTGTATTGAACCGCATTTAATTTACTACCAGTAACTACAGGTGTCGCCACACAAGCAAGCACTGAAAACCAGGAGATTACTATACAGTATCTACAGTATACAGTATCTCAAGGACAGCCACATCAAATCCTCTAAATCTTTGTTCTCAAAGGGGCTTTGCTGCAGCACACTCTGGACCATTTCCAGGTCCCGCTGAGGGAGCAGCAGCCTTCCTACTGTGAGCCACGTCTCTTCCAAATCCGAGCAACTGCCATGAGAACAGGATATTGAAACTGTGTCCACTGCAGCACTTTTCATATCAAGGATCCTCCACCGTCAATCACTCGGCAGGGTCAATATTTCTGACTCTGATGTGGCAGCAAGCTCAGGCCTCAGGTGTCAGACTGAGTTTGAGTCCCTCAGGTGCGAGCAGCTCCTTTCAGACTGGACTTTCTCGTTGCTTTGTCTGGGGAAAGGGGAAGGCTGAATAAGGGAAGCAGAGTGCAAGGAAGTCAGTCGCATTCTTAATTATATAGTTAACTTCCCTTATATTTTCACTCCACTGCTCTAAGTGTTCTCATTTGGATGGGCTAAATGCAAACACAAGTCCTTGTGTAAGGGACAAGTAAAGCTCATGTTTAAAGATCTGAATTGCTAAATATTCAGAAAGCCATTACACTACCAAATGCCAAATTGTTCCTTTTGAACAAAGTCACCAGTTTCCGTCTATAAGTTCATTTAACAGTATTTACGACCAGCTGCTTTGAGCTGTTGCAAGGTTTATGCCAGACGTTACTTTCTGTATTAGCGAACAATTAAAATGCTCTTCTTTTCTTTTGCATTAGTCAGCAGATCAGTGTGTTTAAGATGTTGGTCAAAGCACTCTGCTGCATATACTGCTCAAACTCTGCCTAGTAGCTTGATAGCAACAATGTTTTTCCCTTTCCATTACTGCTTGACGCCTAACTACCATGACACATTTTGTATAGTATTCAATTCATATTCCCCCCCAATCTGAAAATGTGCTAGAGCAGTTTCAAATAGAGACATAATCCCCTTCAGAAGAAAAAGAAGAATAATACCGTCATAAAAAAAAAAAAAATAGCAGTATTTGACTTAATGGTTTAACATAGAGCTAAGCTTTAGAGTTCAGCTGGTGAGACACCTGATAAAAGAGGCCGTGACATGTCTCCACTGAAGGTATTTAAGTCGACATGCTCCCACCCCACGCAGCTCTTGAACACTAGCCCGAGGCATTTCTCCCAAGAAACAATAGAGTTCCAGTGCCTTGCAGCGTGTTCTGTGTGGCAGGGAAACATAAGAAGCAGCAGTGAGAAATACAGAGGAGAGTCGCACACAATAAAAGTCACATGTGATGGCAGTGTGCTCCAGTACATTGCACCGAAAGTTAACTGTTGTGTGCAACCAGGACGAATGCATGAAACACTTCATGACTGTCCCTTATCTTCCTTAGCTTTTATCTTGCAATGCATTTTCCTGTTCTTCTAGATCATTTCTTTACATGCAAAGTTTAATTGCTGATTAATATATCACTTGTCTCATCAAAATATGTCCTAATCCAGTTAATATCACAGTCCAGTTTGTTGAGAAAATGTCCAAAAATCAAGTAAAATATCCGTCTATTGGCCACAGTAGTTATGACTAAAGCAAAAGAGGATGACATGATATGGTACGAGGTGTTACTGGTAAGTTCACGGCCTGAGATAGAAGGAGTCTATCTAGTTTTAGAAAAAACTTGACTGAACCAGGACTCAGAGAGCTGACATGTTGGTCATTTCAAGCTCGTTCTGTATAACCGCATGGACACGTCCGTGGGAGATACCCAGCTCAGTGGCAGCGTGCCGTTGTGTTATTCATCGGTCATGTCAAGATCACGTCGTCATGGATCTTGTCAGTGGTTTCCTGTGTGGTGACATGACTGGGCTTTCAGGCGAGGGGAGGGGGGTGGGGCGGGGGGGTCGTCTTTCAGGCTCTCTCTGCCTGACTTGAATTCAACAGTTCATTTGTTCACCATGCCGTAAGTAGAGGCACCCTCCTCTAGTGTTTCGGTCGCGTCCACTTGGACCTCCTCAACTGATCTTTTGAGACCAAGGTAGCGGATGGCTGCTTGATGGTAGATGCTTCCATCATATTTTATGCCAGAAATAAGGTCCAGGTTGTAAAACAGTAGTTCCCCTTTAATATTTTTTGTCCTTCCAAGGAAATAACTATCAACATCTATCAATGGGAGAATTGTATAGGCAGTGGTACCACTTCAGTTCAATTTCAGAACATCTATTAAAAGACCTTAAAATTAGATTATCAGTACCATTTAATCACAATGGAAAATCATAATTTCACGCCATTAGCCCGTCATATGACCTCTCTCTTTTCCTTAGACACAGTGAAAATACAAATATATGCTTTCATATTTAATTTACTCTGATCTTTTATTCTGGGTTACTTTAGTAGAACGACTACTGCACGGTTTCCCCTTTCTGGGTCCTTCAGTCTACACATTTATTGTTATGTTACAGATATGCAGCACCAATATATAGCTTCCTTTACATTCTCTATAACAAGCTATGTTTCTGTTGTCATAAAAGAAGCAAAAGCTCCACATACGACTTTGTCAGGCCGTCAGTGTTTTGTTTGTTCTCTTGCGACTCGTGTTTCCTTTAAAATAACAACACAAAATAAATGTGCTCCATGTCATCACCATTTCCAGGGGAACAGAAGCTCATGAGACAGCAGCACAAATCTGATGCTAAACAAAAGGCTGTTTATGACAAGAGGCGTCGTGATGCAGCCTGTTATCCATTTATAATAATCAAAATGGAACGCTTTGAGTCGCAGTTTGCTGTTCTGCTCCTGCAACATCTGTACATCCATGAAGTATTACATGTCAGCGAGATGCACACGATGGTGCAGGCGGTGTTTGAGTCCTTGTGACATGCATATCATGTGTACTCATGCCGACAGCAAGGATTCGGTAAATTAACCTCGTCCTCTCGCGTCCCCTCTCGCTGCTGTCTGGGCAGCCTTCTGTTGATCACATCACTGTACGGCAACACCTCGCTTTCGAAACACATGCTCTCTGCAGGGACAAATATCTGGAAATATCTCTCTCCTCTGCAGCGCTGTGACTAAACTGAAGAACGTGCCAGTGGACGAAAGCTGCTTTCAAGTGAGCTGTTTGGCAACAGGAAACACATTTCTGTGGTTTGGTTCATTTCAGGATTAGCTATCATGTTTTCCATCATAATGTTTTTGGATTTGTGGAGCGTAAACCATGGAAATGGTTGAATTCTTAGATGACTATTAACATCGTATACTATTTTAAACTTAAAGGATACAGAGATGAGAGATATATACATAAGATATATGCCTCTTTTTCTGCTCCTGAAGCTTAATACAGTGCGTCTGCTAATGATCAAAGGCGACCTACAGAAGCGTGTCAACCCTTTTATCCACTCAAAACTTCCTCTTCTTGCATAACAACAGTTAAACATAAAAAGACACTGTTTGGAGAGATTTTAATGAATAAAAGCAAAAATTTCTTGAGAATTACCCTTTAAAAAGTGATTATAGCTTAAAACTAATGCTGTTGTTAATCATTTTTCCTTATTAAGGAGAAAGCTGTTGAGTTTCAGGGGTTATATTTTGTTTTTGGGGTAATAATTCAGTTGTAAATGTTGATACATTCATTCATCTTCTGTAACCGTTTGTCCTGTTTAGGGTCACATGGGGGCTGGAGCCTATCCCAGCTGTCATCGGGCGAGAGGCGGGGGCTAACGCAGAGAGAGAGACAACCAATCACACTCACCCTTATGTCCAATTTAGACTCCCCAGTACACCTAACTAGCATGTCTTTGGACAGTGGGAGGAAGCTGGAGTACCCGGAGAGAACCCTACGCAGACACAGGGAGAACATGCAGACTCCACACAGAAAGACGTAGTCGGCCCATGGATTCGAACCCGCAATTTATAAAAAGATTCCTTATTATGTTCAGAATAAGGCCTCAATCCTAACATTGTCATGGTTTCGTCTTCCTGTCTTATTAGAGAATTTAAATCCGTTCCACCTTTATTTGTAAAAAATGATCACTTCCCTCAACAGCGTCCAAACTCACACATTTCTCACGCAACAAATAAATATACCTGAGGTGTCAGACTCATTTCTTCTGTTGCAGCCATCCTGACAGCAGAACAATATATCACCTTAAATTTTTCTAAAAAAAAAACAAAAAAAACATTAAGCCACAATGCCACATTTGAAGAGAAGCTGAAGGTTTAAAATCACCTGAGACGTCTCATCATGGACAGAGGGTCGGATCCGATTGCTTGTTGACACGTTTGTCCCCGCTGAGATCTGCAGGCAGTCAAAAGCGTCTTGTAGAGTGTTGTGTACCTGTCAGGGATGAGCCTTGTTTTGGAAGATACAGACGACACAATTCATCAGGCCGAGGGAGAGGCTCTTGAAGAATGGAGAAGTGACAAAGTCGATTCTTTTGAGAATAATGACGGCTGCCATCGTTCTGAATGGATGGAGTGTCTTTTAGGATCTATCAAAGCCTTGCTCCGATGCTGTGAAGCCCCCACAGGTGAGAGGCGCCACGCCGTCAATGTCTGTCAAAGTATCTGAAAGATTGAGACGTTTATATACAAGTATGTCGTTACGGGGTGATGCTGTACTTTCATCGTTCAGTAGTTTGACTTGTTTAACGAACAAGGGAACAGAAAACAAGAAACCACACTGGACGTTTCATTAGCTTCTTCTTTAGTGCCCAGTTTTTAGGACTTCTTCAGACCAGATGAGGCTAGATCCTTTACTACTGTATTAGAATACAGTTATTAAAATAGGTTTTTATATTATCTATGTTTCGAAGGTAAATTTATCTAAATGTTTTCACGGGAAACAGCTGAGTGTGTGTGTGTGTGTGTGTGTGTGTGTGTCTGCACGCGTAATGATGAACTCTACATGTTCCTGTTGGAGTTTGAATATGTGCTATTTAGGACCTCAGAAAAAGTAAATAGGTTACACTTGTGGTGCAGTTGGTTCCTCTCGCAAATTCCTCATTATTTTGAACTATTCCTGGTTTTGGTTGCCAGGTTTGAATGTCAAATGTCGTATTTATTTCATCCTGAGCTGCACGGGGAAACCGCTGTCACGCGGTTAGGTTTAGACCCTTGGACAGTGTGACGAGTCTCATTCACATTCTGTCCAAACCTGACATCATTTGCATGAGAATAAGCCCAAACTCTGCAAACGTGACACGTCCCAGACAAGGGATCACAACTTGGCTGTCATATTAGGCCGGTAAATTCAGGTGACACGGATCCTGTGTCCTCATCTGGGCCAACCTGACAGTGGTTCATGTTCCCTGCTGTCTTTTTCTGAGGGGCTTTGTGAGGGGGGGGGGTTTGCTTTTAATCAGCATGACGAACCCTGCCACCCCCTGCGCATACACACACTCAAACGCTCACACACGCATACGCGAGAGTGGGCATATGCTGAGGGGCAGTGGGCTGGCCGTTGTGCCATCATTAGTCCAAGCCTACACGGCAAGCGTCTGACACATGTCGAAGGAGCTTCATTCGACCTACAGAAGGCGCATCCGCATTATGCAAAGGCAGCAGTGACTATATGTGCAGCGCTACTGTCAGAGGCTTGAAGAAGAACTGAGGAAGGAAGTGCAGGGGCCTGGGGGGGAGATGGAGATAGAGAGAGAGAGAGAGAGGGGAGGAACAGACACGGAGAGAGACAAGCCGCAAATCAATAAGAGAAGTGGAGGAATCTGTTTAAGTGCTGCAGTGACATATTTTATTTCTGAATAAATAAAAATAAAAAAATCAGGCGAGATCATTTTGCTTGTGTAGTATGCAAATAAAACAATTTTTGTTGCATACAATAAAACAAATTGACCCGAGAGAACCCTCAAAAGAGGTGTCCACTGCGCCGGTTCACGTTCATTATGAAATGTTTTCTTGTCTTGGGGTGACTCGGGTTTTTATGACTCAATATTAGACTGTTACGACGTCGCGGCAGTTTTTCTTTTCACCTGTGCCTTCTGGCGTTTTAATGACTCACTCTGAGCTGGACCGCGTTCAAGTCGGAGACACAGCAAGACGTGTGTCAGAGATGATCAAGTTCTGCCGTGCTGCAGCGCCGGTGTCATGGGCTACATGACGCCTGCCAGCTCAGACCAGGAACCTCGCAGTGTTGGGTTTTAATCCTTCAGGCATGTGGTCACTTTCACTACACACACACACACACACACACACACACACACACCGTGCACTGTTGGCTTTGATACATGCAGAATTTCTTTAGCAGAGAGAAACACAGCGTTCCCTTTTAATTTGAATTTTACATTTATGTGGTTGTGACGTTAATGGCTAAGTATTAAGTTCCTCTTATCAGAAGAAGAGTAATCGAAATAAACTGCAGTGTGTTTTATGTTAAGGTGGCATTCACTTCTCACTGTGCACCAGTGCACCTTGACAGCTTTGCATTGTTCCCAACTAATTCGTGAATACAGATTTTATTGTTTTCTTCATCATTTGCAAATGTCACTGCACAATATTCAACTTCTTTCCTTTAAAAACGTGCAAAAAAATAAATAAAAGTAAGTTTTTGTTTTTTTAAATGTCCTCTTGACTTTGCGCAAATGTATTAGTGACTCACTTTGCTTGTTGAAATATCATCTTACCAGAGTACATTCCTAAGCGAACATAACTCTTATGCGTTTTTAAAGAAGCGAGGCTGCATTTTATTCCTGTAGACGCTGATCCCTGGCCGTGTTTTTTGTTAAATCGCTGGCCGACTTAAAGGTTAACTGCCGTCCCGTCTGATGCTTCAGCACCTCGCTCTCGAGCCAAAATGCTCCTGTCTGCAGAGACGTAGCGGTGAAAGTTTTGTAACAGTCTTGAAAAAAAGGGAGTCGTAATAAATTATCTTGTCACCCCACCCCCTCCGTCTTCAAACAGCCACCCAAAGACTTACACATCTTTAGAGGATGTGTTAATAGACGACCAACAATCCCCTTAATGCCCAAAGTGAAGGGTAGAGTCCTTTTTGTAAGTCCACAGATGAGATTCTGCTTTCATTGCCCACGTCGATGCAATGATTTAGTACCAGGCCCTGCCAGTCCTTTGTCACCTGGGCACAGCAATCTTTCTCTGTCAGTTGCCAGGGGGGAGGACTGAGATTCAGTTTTTCCAATAAAGCTAAATGCCTCGCCAACAGCGCATGGTCCAATAGCTCATGAATATGAATATACATATAAATAGACAAGTTGAGGAGGCGGATGGATGTTGGCCTGTCACGTTTGCCTTGCTGAACATCTCCGCTGAGGATATGGCGTGTCCTGGATCCACCACCAACTTCCTGCAGAGTCAGACCCCCGTTCCCCCTGCAACCATCCCTGGCTCTCTTTCACCGCGTAAAAACCAACGGATCTATTCCAGTTGTGTTTTCTAGACCCAAATTAAGTTGCTGTCGTTAGTGTGAGTTTGACATCTCTTTAATTAACAGTTATCCAACAATCATGATCGCAGTAGGAGTGAGAGTGACGGGTGGAATGACAGGAGGGCGGTGGAAGAACGGCGAGATGGTGACGAGTGTGGACTTTGCACTAAAGTGTATTGATACGATGAGTTAGTTTGATGAGCCAAACACACCCGAACAGCCGTTATTACCAAGAGGTCGCCGGCATCTGTTATGAAGCAGAGGTTAAATTTTAGATGGAGAGTTTGTGATATGAAGTTGTGTCAGAACACCGTTGTTGTTGCAAATTAGTTATACCTGAACAATTTCTAGGAGACTGACGTTTTGCTCATCCTCCATGATTGTCTGACATGCACGCCTCTAGAAAGGCAACTGCATACCACGGCGACGCAGAAAAAGCTATGGTTGGTTTAAAATGCGATTCCTCATCTCTGAGTGGTTCTTATTGTAATTGTCCTACAAATGTCTTTGCATTGCAGGAATTTCAGTAAAAGCAGCTGTTGTTCAACATTTATCTCCAACTCCAAAATTAGCTCATTTCCATCGCCAGTGGCCACAGAGCAACTCAAACCAGCTGTCTTGCCGTTGAGTAGCGTTTCAGTGGCGTGAATACAGAAGGATGATGACACCAGCGGGCAAGTATAAATACTTACAACGACGCTGGCCTTTGCATAGAACCGATGTAGAAGTGTAAATCTAGCAACCACTGTTAGCTCATTTCATGTAGTGGGATACACTTGGTCTATCCTATTGCAAAAGTAGTTGCATTTACATTATTAATTAGTTTTTTAGATTATTCTTTTACTATCTCCTCATTGAGAGATGTGTAACCTGTTCAGACTGCAAGCCCAAATCTATGTTTTGGTCAAAATTGACTCAAGAAAATAAAAAATACACTAGAAAACAGACAATATTAGATTCTGCTGATTCGATCCAAACCACACTGGGCGGTGCAGCGCTTTGAAGTCGGATCCTGATCAAATTTCTCCTTATTGGTCCAGATGCTCCTCAAAGTGTCTTTCCCAGCACTCGCATTGCAACACAACACGATGCGCCTTTGAGGACAACACGGAGGACGCTGCGTAACTGAGGCTTCTCTACGGGCAAAGCTGGAGGTAACGTGCTGGAACCAGACAATTTATCCAGAGATATCTCGCTGCATGGAAGAAAGTGTAGCTATGTGTTTACTGATGACTACGTCATTACCACAGCAACCCACGCAGAAAGCTCGGTGATGCCTGGACACGTGAATCTAATCTGTGTCTGATTTGAGAAGCAAATCTGATTTGCCGGCAGTCTGAACAAAGCCTAAATGATTTCCCATTGACACTCCATTTAGCCCTGGATTTAATCTGGGTATTATTGGTGTGTTTAATGGTACACATAGAGTAGTACCAAAGTGAGGGTAAAAAAGTTTAAATGGACAAAACTACAAGCTTTTGGATACCAGTCCTATGATAGTTGACCCAGTTTCTTAGATTTATCTTTTTAACATGTCTGTTTATAGTCATGTCATTTGACCTGTGGCCAGAGGCTCTTTGAATACTTTATTCAACTATGTGTCAGCAGCAGTGCAAGAAGCTGACCTATTCAGAAAACTAAATCAGTTTCTTTCAGATTGCAGGAATACTAGTTAAATTCCTCTGCTAAACTGGCGGCCATCCACTGTTCCTTAAATAAAAGAGGAAATTAATTGTGAAGTTTATTTGTTGCTGCATAATTTTGAAGCTCTCGGTTGAAGCATTCTTCTAGGGAAACTATACATATTGCTCCTGTCATACCTGTCCAGCACACAATGCAAGGAGCAGCTCGGCTTTGTTTGTCAAGACTCTCACCAAACTCAGCTCTCCAACTCCTGGTTTAACTCCCACACTGTCACTATCTGGCTTGCTTCTCCACAGCCGTGGGAGTATTAACGCATGACATCTACAATGGCCCTAACACAACACGCCGAGATTGAGTTCCTCATGCTGCCTGTACGCGTCTCTTCTTACCTTCACTCTGAGTTAAGCCAACCCCACTGCTGGGAAAGAGATGTGACAAAACCAGGGGGAAGGGAAGTGGGAAATAAGGCAGAGCCAAAGCCGATCTGCCACTCAGCGACAGGCGTTTTGACAATCATAGGCTGTCATCACTTTCTGATCAGACCTGTCAGCAAGAAATGCAGCAACAAGACAGCGCTGCGGAAGGAACATCCGCAAGCCCACCCCCGCCCCGAACCCTCCTTACTGCACGTACATATTCAGAGTTGTGTTATTTATGTACACACACATCACATCGAGACATGCAAACACATCAAATGTGTCAGAACACGCCACGTACCGACCCTAAGAATAAAACAGGTTGGGTTACACATTATAGAGTGAATTGGCTGCCAGTGCTGCAGGGATGTCCCGAAAAAACCCGAAATGGTAACGTATAGTGGATGTCTACAGTGACACCCGAGAGAGGAAAAGTTTTCTCAGAAGGACCTAGTTAAATAATTTCAAAATCGAACGCGCTGACTGTGAGACAATCAAGCCCTGTCAATCATTTAGGTGCTGCCTTTTCACTGCAGAAATATTCAGCTGAGAGTGAATTGCATTTTAAGTGCTTGTTGTAGTAGTCTGAAGTCAGTGTTTACTACTAAAAACCCAACCAAAACCAAAATCTGCAGCCGCTTGGAAACAAAATGGAGCGGAGAGAGAGATCCATTCAATAGAGCCAATTATTATTCTCTGTCCAAACAGAGAAAAACAAGAAACAGAGAAATGAAATAACATCTGTCATGTCATCTGAGCCTAGCTGCCAATCAGAGGAGCCAAGCTGCCATCTGTGTGAATGATGGAAACGAAAGAGGATCACAAAAGGATTGTTTTATTTTTTTTTTATTTGAATTATTTAAAGACTCAAAGTGGTGGGAGGACACCGTCTCACATGCTTCAACATGTTTTTAAAGCAATGTGGGTTTTTAGAGTTTTAATCTGGGTTTGTTTTATCTAGTATTGTCTGCTTATACCTAAATTATTTGTTCAATTTAATATATTTTTGTAGAGTTCAAAAAGAGAAATCGGAGATGATCAATTCCAACTAAGCAACAGGAAAATGTAAAACCCAGAATGAGACTAAATGATGTCTTGTGGAAAATATCTTGTTTTGATTTTGCATTCAGCTTGTGGATTGAAGGAAGCTCACATGGATAATGTTTAGTTACATCTACCTTAATATAACATTAAAGCCGCTTTTAGCTGCGTACTACATAGTTCCGAGAAATTTTTATTAAAAGGAACTTTTCCCAAGAAAATAAACGGGTCCTTCAGAAATTTTACTGTTACTGGTAAATGCTGGAGTCTATGCTATAACAAAAAAAAAAAAAAAGACAACAAAGTAGCTTCAAAATGGCAGAAATGCTAAGACTTGCAAAGCCTCAAATCCCAATCAGTCCTGTAAGTATTACCCCAAGCAGGAACTTAATTTAAACCAACTGATAAAAAAAAGTTCCTAGTCCAGTGGTGGTGGAAATGCGTCTATTGTCACTTTGGCTGTGTATTAATATGTGGAGAAGGCAGCATGACACTGCAGTGCTCTGTTCAAACCGGTGATGAGTGCCCTATTCATTAGCTGTGTGTCTGTTTCTGCTGATGATCAGTTTAACACCAGCAGACGCCGGAGCGGCAAAACTGCACCGAGAAGACGTCACAGAGAGAGGCTCGACTGGCAGCTGTCAGAGTCGACTGAAATACTCTGAACGCTGTCTTCATGGCCTTACTCAGTGGGTAAATTAAGATTAAATTCAGAGTGCACTTTATAATCTCACTTTGATGATAAATTAGACACGGTCAGAAACGTACTTTTATGTGGCACGTGATTAAGTTTCTAATTATTGTGATGGCTCGATTACAAGTTAGGCAGCTTCTAATTGTGTCAGTTTCTGCCGTCACCATTGTACCTCAAGTCTTGATTCTATAAAAAGAGCCGGTGGAGTTTAAATAGACAGCAAATTCACCACCCGACGTTAACAGCTATATACGTAAGAGAGAGAAAATGAAACCAAGTAGCTCTAACGAGTTCATAAAGATTTTTTTTTTTAAAGGATCGCTTCAGGCTTTCTCTTGGATGCCACAGTGTCGCTGAAATCTGCACTTACAGGATCATTGTTAACACAAAGGACAGGTGCAGGCAGTGCAGGGCCGACTTCTGTGTGTTAAACGAATGAATCCATTCAAGGAATATTGAAGAAAAAGAAATACTGACAACGGTCTGAGAGGAGAGAGATGACTTGAAGAGTCAGGGATGGAAGCTTTTCTTTTCTTTGTGATGACCTTAATTCCTATTGCGCACACAGAGCATTGATATTAGATTATATGATGCTTCAAGCTGCTAAAGAAATCAAGAAGAGTAAACTCTTCCTGCCTGCTTCACATAATTAGACACATCTTTGAGACTTGAACGACTGCTCCAGTTCCCTGAATCACATTTGTGTTCAACACCTTATCCCTGTTGTTCCCCAGGATAATGATGACAACAGAGGAAGCAAGGGGAAAGGAGCAGGACGGTCCAGTGGGGTGGCAGGCAGGGACACATAAGGAAAGTCCTCCCTGTCACCGAAAGCCTCCTGGAAGATAAACAAAACGAGAGCAAACAAGACAACACACTCGGAGGACGCTGCTGCAACAACTTCCTGTCCCGAAGCTTTTGTCTCGCTCTTTTGTTTGTGTTTGTTCCCGGTGCTAACAGCCAAACAAGCAAACAAGCTCCCACAACCCTGAGAGTGACTGTTAGCCTTCATCTCCTTTCTGTTTTCCGTTGCTTTTCCTCCCACTCAGGCGTCACTTCGACACACGTCGGCCTCGTGCAACTTCCCCGCTGCTTGATGATCCCCGTGTTAAGTGCTCGGCAGCCGGGGACGTGGTTGTTTGTGGCGGCTCGCTGTGTCGAGGCGTTTGCAGATATTAAGTGATTGTTACACACGGGCTAATTAAAAAAGGTGAATTTCAAAAGCAGTAAATGAATATGCAAATGGCCTGTGTGTGTGTGTGTGTGTGTGTGCGCCGCATTTTCTGAAGTGGTGATAACAATGTGGCTCTAAGCTCCTCTCTTAACTGTAATTTTCTTGATCCACCGTGACAAACAAACAGAAACGATAATCCTATTATGTTTTTTAATGGCACAGTTTTGTTTTCTCAAGGCACTTGGTGAGAGATGTTGTTTTGTTTATTTTTTTTGTGTGTGCGCGCTGCTTTCTTCGCCGTCACTGACAGAACTTGAAATCAATTTTCAGCTATTTCTGTTTCACTCGACACAGTTTTTCGGCTAATTCTCGCTCCTTTTTTGTCTTCGTTGTGATGTGTGTTCGTCCCAGCACCGGTCAACTAAAAAAGAGCACAGTTTTCTTCTCCGGGGCAGAATTTACATTAAGTAGCTTAGCATCACTCGGGGTTATTATGTGCTGCCATTTTTCACTGCTGTGGGAAAGATACGTCCATTTGCTTTGGAAGGTTTTTCCAAACCTTGACATTTGGGATATTCCGTTGTCTTTTATATTAAAGCGTTTAAATGAGTGGATTGTTTGGAGGTCTCATCCACATGTGCTTTATTAACGTCAAACAGAACAGGCTCGTGGCTGACAAGAGAGTCAGGCAAATATAATTCAGTTACATCTCACTGTGTACATTCAGAAATGAGCTCTATTCATTTATATGATGTGTAATAATGCTGCATTAGAGCTCTGTCTGTATTTGTGCAAAACATTTTGTACATGAATGATATGTGTATGCATCCTGTAGACATCAGACCAAGGGCTTTGATCCTGTCGCTGCATGCTGAATCATTTCTGTCTCATCTTTCTTCAATAAGACAACATCACAGTCACACGCACGAAAGCGTCTGTAAAGTCACTTCTTCTATCTGTACAGTTATTTTCCTTTGTTTTCTATCTATAAATGAATTTTTCGTTACTTCTGCTGTCAAACAGCTGTGGAGCTGACCTGCCCCGCGCTGACTCCTAACAACGTGTCAGCACAGGAAGTCATGTTTTCAGTCATCCGTCAGCGTCTGACTGAACAGATGCGCTCCTATTTTAATCGATGCAGCTGTCTGCGCAGGCTGTGCATTGGCTGCGTGGAAGGCTTTTATTTATTTTTTTGGCGGGGGTTGGTTATGGTTATGAAAAGATGGTCGAATGGTTTGATACAGGAAACATTCGTTTGATTTGTCTAATCACACATGGGTATCTGGATGTGAGAGACAAGTGATTCATGTTAATCACTTCCTGTTTTCTCAGTCATGTTTAAAACTTGAATTACTGCCTCGACGTGGTGTGCAGACACCCACCGCTTAAGCTGTAGTTCATATCCATGTCTGTTCAGACTGTTTGAGTTTTGATGTTGACCTTTGACCTTTTGGAACTGAGTGATGAACTGTCGTCACGTAAATTAATCCTGTTTTAGATCACATTAGTGTAAAATTTTAACCACGATTAGTGTATGTTTATTTGAGTTATGGCCTCAACACTCAACTTTTGGACATGGTATTCATGTGGATGTTACTTCGACATGTAGCACCCACCTAGACCAGATCAGGCACCCCCACCCCATAGCAATGACACTCCTTGATGGCAGCAGCCATCCCCAGCAGGATGCAGCCTGACATGGACACACACACAAAAACGATTTAGGAACAACTAAAAAAAACATGAAGCACAAGGTGTTGACCTGGCCTCCAAATGCACTAGATCCCAAACTAATCAAGTATCTGTGGGATGATCTACTGAGGCCCCTCCCCTCAACCTATAGGACCCAAAGGCCCCAAAGGACACCCTCAGAAGGCCCATGTCCATTCTCTGATGAGTCACAGTTTTGCAGGCACAAGGTAGACCTACACAATATTAGCATATCTGTCCCTGTTCCTGGTTTCAGCTTTATACAGTGCAGACGCATAAACAAGTTGTCTCCCAGTGTAAACCAGCAAGTGATTAAGCTGCAACCAAAACATGATTGGGAAAGCAATGTGGTTTCTAGGAGAGAGGATTTTTCTAATTTTGCTTTGAGAGAAATCCACCTTTAACACAAACAGGAGAATGTCTTAACGGCGTGACTTAATAGCAGACAATGCCCGCGCTCAGCCTGTGACTCGGTTGAAGGATCCGGAACGAGCTACTGAGTGGACACTGAGCTACGTATCGTTCTGACAAACGGCTGCTTCAAAGGTCAAGGTACTGCCAAAACACTTTGAAATGCCTTCAGCAGTTTTAACTTCTCCAGACTGGTAAGACAGGTACCGCATGTGCGTCTCCCTCCTCAAACAAGGTTTTGACAGTCACCTCTCAGCCTGCCAAGTTCATACAAATGGCCACTCATGTTTGCATTCAGCAGCACCGGTCACAGCTGCTTGGACGTCTGACAGGCACATCTAGAGTTCAGCCACCCTGTCTGTGTTGACAGCTCCTGCTATTAAGGACACCAGCAGTCCACGGCTTCCAACTGAGCTACTGACTGGTGTAGAGAACACAGAGTGAGCGGGGTTTTTATATTATTTATTTTTGCCTTTTAAAGCTCTCCAGCTTTAAGTTTCTTGAGCGTGAAACTTGAGCGGCGCTATAATGATGTTTTTATTTTTATTGACTCCCGTAGGTATTTCAGAGGTCGTGGTCAGATGAAGGATTTTTGTTGTATCGGTGCATTGTTGAAAGACACAGCACGAGAATGTAGGAGAAAGGAGGAGAAACGCCAGCGCTGACAGCTCCTTGAGGCCTGAGAAACTTTTAGGACATTTGTGTAAAATAGTCCCAAAAAGAAACTGCAACATGAGCACAAAATGTCAGCTCTATAAGTAGGATACCTTCAAGAAACAATTTTAATATGGCTGCCTGTTTCCTGATGACAACCAATGGCAGGTTCATTTCCCGACTAATACCTGAACTAAATGCCTTATTCCTCTTGAACACCAAAGGCTTCTAAATGTCCTGGCATTATTTCATTATTTTCTACGCCGCGCGTCCTAATCAGTGAATAATAGCGTCGGAATATTTCAGCTTGAATAAACACCGGCGAGTGCTTATGCTGACAATGTAGGAGTTTCATTTTAAAATGTTTTACCTTCTCCTCTCAAAATGAAGAAAAGTCAACATGTAATTATTGTGGAAGTGTTTGTTTGAATCTCAGTCGACAGAGGTATTTAAGAGTCTGAGCCAAATCCTCGTGCAGTCTCCCTTGAACCCGACAGAAGACACCGAGACCCCTTTAATCTTGGCGGTAATGCACTGACAAGCTCTCCTGACGCACCTTTCATTTGAAATGTTTTAATGTCTCTTCACATACGGCTCCTGTCGTCTCCTTCTCCTTTCGCTCCTCCAGGCTCCTCACCCCTCTTTCTGCAGGTAGGCGTCGTCAAACGTATTTAAAAAGGGGAGCTTGAACTAACTTCTGAGGAACATCAGTCCCGACTTTAATCAGAATTTTAGTGCGGCTTTTCCGAGAGGTTCATTTATTAAAGCGACGGCATTTGTAGGGAGCTGCTCTACACCTTGGATTCCCGAGGGACGACAGACCCAGTCACTCCCAGTTCTCATCCATTAGAAGCTGGCACGTACAGTATTGTGTGCATCCTGCTTACACCCGCTCTGCTAGGCAAGACACATGAATCGATTCTGAGAAAATGGGCCCCTGGGCACAGACATGTCAAAAGCCTCTCAATCCTCCTGCAGGAGCACGGCATCTAGGGCATCTCAGCTGAAAGAGATGCAAAAGAAGCCTCTTTGTTGTGTTCTCTGTGGGTTTTTCGCCCACTCTTCTCGTTATTTTGCATCTTTTTCTTGTTGTTTTATGTTTCTTTGTGGTCATTTTGTGCTTTTTGCTCTCTTACAGTGACAATCTGCAGGTGAATCCCACGTGGCCCGCTCTGGCTTTTGCCCAGAAGGCCTGCTCAGTAATTCAACCATGGGGTTTGATGCACAGTCTCCATTTTCATGATACATTTAACAAGACGTCCTCACCAGAAAGACTACAGCAGTAGAAGCTGAGCTTGTGTAGCTATGCAGCCTCCTTGTGAATAAGCCCTCCCAGCCATGGCAGCACTCGTCACGGCGTTAGCTGTGGAAATGGTGTGGAAAGTTGCTGCAGATGGGAAAAGTTTGCCTTGTAGTGTCTTTAGGTTTCCTAAACCTAGTCGCCTAAATCTAATCAAATAGTGACTATAAACAAAAACAGTCATCCAGACACACGGAGTAGGGGATAAAAATGGACCACAGAGTGATCCCTAATCTCATGCACTTTGTTAATTGCAGCCTCTTAACTGTCTGTTTCTTTTCAGACATCAGACTCGCCTAAGAGGATTGAGATGCTTCACGTGCTGGACTTTTGAGACTGATTCGTCCTAATACCGGCGTGGACAGGAGAAAGACTTTTTAGGGTCGTTTCTTGGTAGGTACGTATGAGGGGTGATGGAGTCGGAGCTGTCCCGCTTCCCACTGTGTCCGTCCCCGGGGGTCCGCGGCTTACCATATGGAGGGGAATTTAGATGTTTGAAGTTGAGACTTTAATCCAGAGCGCACAATGTTTTTATAATGTTATGTAGAGAACGGATAGCAGCGAGGAGAACTATCTGTAGGGGCAGCAGCCTTAGTTTGTTCACCTTTTGCCTTTTGCTTTATGAGAGTTTTAATTTTAAGACGTCCAATTTTAGATTCATTAATTCATTTTCTGTAACCGCTTGTCCTCTGGAGGGTCCCAGCTGTCACTGGGCGAGAGGTGGGACAGGCCTCCAGTCTATCACAGGGCTAACACAGAGAGACAGACACATTTTTTATCAGTGACTGTAACTTGTCCAAAATCTGTCCGACATTATGTCACCCGGACAAGGACGACGCACCACCACAGCATGTTAACAGACCACTCGGGATGTTTTCTTGCTTGTCTGATCAATACACTCTCGATCTATAGTCACGCACAGGAGGAGATTAACAGCAGAAGAACAAACGGTCAGCAGCTGGAATGAACGGACAGATTTGAAACACATTACTCCATGTTTAGGTGAGCATCGTGTCGTTACACATCCTCACCAGTCATTTAGAGCGGAAGAAGCTACTCGGATGAGTGGTGAAACGTCTTTAAGAAAACCAAACAAGTCCAGCTGAACTTGTTTTAGCAGGATATACCCTCACAGACATATACAGTACATGCAAACTGTATGGCTTAGTGAGTTTATTGTGTCCTTCCACCTCCCTATTAGAAACTAGAATATTCCATTTTATAATCTGAAGACAAATAATTTTGATGATGCAGATGCAGTCTGGGGGCCGTTGCAGGTTCTAACCTCGCGCCTTCTTCTGCAAACACACACCCACTCAGATGCACGCACACATCATTAATGTATTTCACTTCAAAGTCTTGGCAATTTTCTGATGACATTCACACTCCTCCAGGGTCAAACAGCATCTCGCTGCCTCCGTATCAATTATTAAATATTTTAAGAAGCATCCCACCTCTACCTCTGTCACCCCCCTCGAGACCGATGCCGTTATCATTTTTGTCAGAGTCAGTTTCCATCTGCATTTGTCATCCCCGCACACATTTACGAGTTATCAATCGCTGTGTCAGGATGCAAAATAACTGATGTTCTTTGGGGCGGGATTGGATGGGACTATCTCTGGCTTTCAATCAATGCATATTCTCCCTCTACCCCCTCTCTCTCGCTTGCTCCCCCTCTGTCTCTCTCTCTCCTGTGCCACTACTCCCTCATAAATCTCAAAGCATTGTGGGGCTGTAATGTATTTGTGTGGGGTGGAGGCTCTGCTGTGGGTGCAGATGCGGTGGGTGGGACGGGAGGGGAGGGGGACGTGTGGGTGACAGAAGCAGTAGTTATATTATCAAACATTACACCTTAGGGCGAACACGGTATCAAGGGCTTTCAGACTGTGTAAGCTCGGCGCAGTGGCAAAGGAGGAGGCACGAATACAGCACGCAGGACAAGAAGGGATTACTTTCTGCTGTCCATAAATCAACTCTCCAGCTAAACTAATCTCTCTGGCTGGGTGGCAGAGTAAATACACAGGCTACAGGGATGTAATGTGTGCTTGATGCATCTGGTTATGGCTGCCTGGCTGCTCACAAGAAGGGTGAGAGGCACTCCGCCAGCAGTTACAAGTTTGTTAATGTACACTTCCCCGGCTGCTATATCCTTCTCTATCTTGTTTCAGATGATTGTGATGGGTCGGCCAGCTGCACAGCTCTGATACTGTGTGTGTGTACAGGTGTGTGTTATCCTCTGTTCCTGGTGGTTGGAAATAGGTAATAATTAACATATGCAAATTGAGTATTTAATTTGTCTTATGCGCACTGTAACCATTTGTTTAACAAGACAGTCAATGGAAGTGTAATGTATGCTTAAACATTTCATTTAGGGATGTCCGATATTATCGGCCAATATTGAGTTCAAAATGTAATATAGGGAATTAGGCATTATGTGTTAATTCCATAATAGGTGATATGTTATGTTGTTACCTAACAAATTTGGCGTAAAAATACTGCATATATCGGTATCGGGTGATATCGGAAATTATAGGTTGGACAATATCGGAATATCGGAATATCGGAATATCGGATATCAGCAGAAAAGCCAATATCGAGCATCCCTAATTTCATTCTTTAGTTTTTTATGTTATATTCTTCTATGCAACTTACAACATGAAGCATACTAAATGTACATGCATTGAATTATGGTGCATAGAACTTGAACGGTGCATTAAAGGGGAACTACTGTTTCTTACGACTTGGACCTTATTCTTGGCATAAAATACAATCATTTACTCACCCATATAACTTTTGTGTCATTTGTAGTTGTTTAGCAGATATTTAGACCTGTGTATATCCAAATAATGGGAGTGAGTGGGGCACCGAAACACAGCCTTTAAATAACGCGTTATCTGCTCGTTCATTTCACCAATATTTTGTCAGCCATGTTGCAAACCAACTACGGGGAATAGCACTAGAGTACAATAACAAAATACTGGTGAAATTAGCAAGTTTCGCAGCAAATAATGTGTCATTTAGTGCCCCAGTCACTTCCACTACATGGATATACGCAGAGCTAAATATCCCCCGAACAACTACAAATTACACCAAAGTTATATGGGTGAGTAAAGGATCATTATGCCAGAAATAAGGTTCAGGTTGTAAAAAACAGTTCCTCTTTAATAATTTGATTCCAAAAATACTAAATAAATAAAAAAAAACACTTTTCTGTGGTAAAACTGCTCTATCACGGGCAGTTAGCTTAGCACAAGGACTTGAAACTGCTGAACACAGTTATCTTGTCTTTACTTAAAGGCAGCAGCCCATGAGGAAGATGTAAAGATCAATAATTAACCTGGAGGTTTATGGACTGGACTGTTTCTTGGACGTGTGCAGTCACTGTTCCTCGTCCAGATTAAACTCTTTACAATGGCTATAAGACTTCCATTCTAATAGATCAACAGAGAGATATACGAGTGCTATTTATCACATCCAAGTCTTGAGAAGAAAGGGAAAGGCGCATTTCCCAAAATGTCAAAAACACTGGTTTAATGGTAGCTCATTAGTTTGCGATCAGATTGGATCAGTCTTCCGTGGTTTGGTAATGTCTCCGTTTTATCTCCCCCCGGTAATTTTCTCATCAATTCATTTCATAACTAACAAGACAGTAAAGACTAGACTTTTAGCGGGTTATTATTTTTAATTTCTGCTGTGTTATCTGGCTGTTTTTTTATCTAATTTACAGCTTCTCAGCTGCTGCTTCCAGTTTGTTCTTTGATGACCTGGAAAACAAGAGTTTTAAAACCCTCCACAGCGGTTTGACGGATGGTTGTACAGTAGTAATAGTGGTAAAGAATGAGGGCATTACCATATGAGAATACAGTACACCACAGCACATGGGGCTCCTTAATGTTTGAGCAGTAGGAGGGGCAAAATAATGAGAAGCCAAGCCAAGTCTTCACAGAAGCAATTTAAGTTCAAATCAGACCTCAGGGAAACAAAGAAAGCCCCGGTGACATGTAGCCCGCTCAGAGTAAATCACCTCTTACATTGTGTCTGGGCTCACCTGATAAGTTGGTGGGTTTTTACATTTTCTCGCGAAAAGGATTTTGTCACTCCGATTGAGAACACCACCAGGGACTCAGGACCTAAATGACTATTTGGAATAGCAGCGCAGACAATTGTGCATCCCTATGGAAAACAATAATTGGCCCAGAAGATGCAGAAACGACTGCGAAAATTGTAACAAGGCACATTTTTATTAAAAATGGTCTGAGCGGGGCTGTATTTCAGCGTGTCCGGTAGAGTTTTGCTGCCCGCTGAACAAAATCAGAGCTGCTTCCCGTGTCATAGTGCAAGTAGAGCTCAACCAACAATTTGGATTATCAATTAGTCACTGAAGTTATATTACAGCATGCAGCTGTAATATGTTTGGGAATATGTTTTCTCAGTCCTCCAGGTCATGGTATACCCAAAGGCAACTAGACATGTAGAGTCTTTTCAGAAGACGTTTCGCCGCTTATCCAGGTAGCTTCTTTAGGGGGATAGGACTGGTTGGAAGCTGGGGTTTAAATAGGAACATCTGTAGGTGCAGGCCATTAGAAACTAGCTTCACTTGTATTTGTTAATGACCAGAAACTGGACGCTACACAGTTGTCCCTATTTACCTTCAACTTCCCACCAATCCCTTTAGAACTGAAGAAGCTACCTTTTTTTTTGGATGTATCATGTTCAGTAGTTTTAGTCTCTGACTTGTGAGGATTTAATGCTGTTTTTCTTGTTGCATGATGACAATTTTTCACTATTTACAGACATAGTTAATATATGCATCGATATGAGCTGGATTGGACCCAGTGTCTCTTGCTGTTTTTCTTTCTTGTCTCAGGTTCTTCGTTCTGTAAAATTCCTGGAGACAGTTTTAATCATTGTATTATAAATCAGACTTAACTGAATTAATATACTAAAGTAATTAATACTCATTTTCATGATTAGACATGTGTAACAAGTCAGCTTCCAGTATGTTTGAACAAAAGAGTTTTTGCAAACAACTGGATCAAATACTGCAGCTGCATTTACTGCAAATTAAGCTGTTTCCACATATGTTAAGAACGCTGCAGAAAAAATAAAGAGAGGGAAATAAAAATACAAATAAGATGAAATTAGATGAGAAAGGAACAAGAAGCCTGACTATAAGCATGTCTCTAAAAGACAGGCGGTCATGTATCATGTGCGGAGAAACCCCAGTCGGATCTGTTGACCTTCCTCGTGAATGCTAACGTGCGTTCGGCTCCTTTTTCATCGCAGCAAACAGAGCTGTTTGCTTCCATGTTGACTTCTATATGTCTGAACGTCACTGCCTGGATCCAACTGGCCAGTTGCAATCTTGCATTATTCATAAAACACAAACACGCAAAATGGATTCTTCTGGTCCACTCCCCACCAAAGTCAGAAGATTAATGAGTCACTCTTTAGGTTATAATTCAAAGTTCATCCTCACATACATCATATTTTGAAGCACATAGATTATAAGAGAGGGAACATTTATCATATGACAGGGCATACACAAGCTCCCCTGCACACATAACACACACCCAGGACTCCTGTCTCCTGCTACACACACACACACACACACACACAAACTCATGCACAATTTGTTTTAAGAGCAGGCCCCACCAGAGTGAACCTCCTCCTTCACATCCAGTTATTCTAATTTTATTCAGACACATCTCTGAAGCATTAAAGTGCCATTTGCACAAACAGATGAGAGATAATAGTCGAAGAAACTGGTCATTCCTATCCTCTGCTGGCCTGTGAGAGCAAGACAGATGATAATCGTTCATCACAATAATCAAACCATGAGATGCGTGCAAGATTTTATGCAGCTTCCTGTTTCATTCAACTCCAAAATAAATAAATAATAAATAAAAACTGCTGCTGCTGTTAAGTTACAGAAAACAACTAATAGCAAACTGGAGATGACACGTGGGGGAAGTTTGAGTCACTTACTTTGTATACATTTTTCCTTGACACTAAATATTTTAAACCATACAGTATAGATAAGAAAACACATGGGGTTTGTCTGTTCCATTTAAACCATTAAGGGAGGTTAATAACTCTCAGTATAACACTATAGAGCTTAACAGCACTACAAACAGTGTTTTGTATATTTTAGTACATATAATTGTTCCTTTTTTTTGTTATGCTTGAGTTGACTGTACTTTTTTATTGGGTGCTTTTTGTTTAGTTGTCATTATTGTTTTTTGTGAAATAAGCAAACACAAAGGCTCGTCTGTTAAAGGAATATGGAGAATATCTGGGGAAATATTATTACCTATTTACTTTTTGCTGAGAGTTTGATTGTTGCCCTCAAATGAGGTTACATTTACCATGTACACATAAAGAGTAAGTATTGTTTTGGTTGGGTCTGAATTCACGAGTTGACAACTTACTGGTTTGTCTTTTTTAAATGAGTTTGCCAAAATGTTTAAGAATGTTTAAGATGTTGATATTTGATACCTCATTTTTCTAGCTTAGCATAAGCAACAGACTAAAGGCTCTTACTGCGGGACGTAGACACCATACAGTAATTTACATGTTTAGCCTGCGCCGATGTAAGCCATTTATATTTATGCGTTTATCAGTCTGCCTCACCCTGTAATAGAATAGAATAGAATAGAATAAAACTTTATTGTCCACCGAGGTAGAAATTTGGCTTCGGCTCACCAACACAAAAAACAGTACTAGAAAACACACACTCCACCCAACGCCACCTGCCAGTCAGGTTAATTTTTGTTTCCACTTCCTACTTTTGCCAAAAGACAAGTCGTACAAATGTTTGAACCTCCTCAGTTCACCTTTCCTCGATGTGTTCCATCTGTATTGAGCCAAAACAATCAATTCAAAAACTGCAGAGATGGAGAAGCAGCTGGAAATACTAAAGTGGAAACATGCTACAACCAAGTGGACCAATCACTGCTCTTGCAGTTTGCATGACTGCGCCATGTAGTTACACATCTGGAGAGGTGCACATCATCTACGTATGGCATTAGGGTTTGCGTAGAGTCGGTGCTGTCACCATAGCTTCTGTGTCAATTTAATGCAGAAGTCTAAACCGCCTATAAGGAGGTATCTGCAAAAGAACTGTAAGAATGATCATTTGATTGAAGCAGAAACGTCCTGGACCTTGCACTGTTTGATTTGCAGCTACAAAGATACAGACTGTTTACATAAACCCCTGTAAGCATCACTATTGTTTTTCCTCTGTGCAAATCGATGTCTATATATATATATATATATATATATATATATATATATATATATATATATATGTGCGTGTATGTGTTGGTTGGCGGAAGACATGCCTTTAGGTAGAGGGACTCTATCAGTGGAGGAGTTTGAATTTCTAGCTAGACTATCAGCCTGCATTTTTTAGGAAGTATAGTTCCTAAAATACACAACTATTCCTCTAATATTACAACTAAACAATGTTTTTTTGATAAAACTTCTATAAATTACAGAGGCACCAAGGGAAAACTAGCATAATCGTGATATCTCTGTATGTTTGAAAGAAAACTGAAAAGCAGCAGCCTCCAGGACCAACAGGCCAACCCTGGACAGTGACACTTACATTTATGGACTGTATAAACATGCATGAAATTGAGGAAAAAGGGATGACAGCCTCATCAAAAATAATTCGTCCCAGAATACAAGTCTGGTACACTGGATTAGCGGCTGGTCACAAATGAAACACAGACTTCATCAACTTTCCAGCAATTTGTACTGACAGCTGATAACCTCTCAAACATCCTAGCAAACATTAACCCTGCCCCTCAAAATGATGGACTGTATTATGTCCTAATCTTCCCTCAAATACTTGATAAGAAAGGCTAATTTGAGTGCTGATGGAGTTGAGAATACAGCTGAAGCCCAAGAATAGATACAGATAGGGTCTCATAATCACAAAGAGGCCCGACTGCGCACATTTAGAAACAAATTGGTCTCTTCACAAGTCCAATCACACTTTTAGAGAGTTGATGCCAGCAGATTGAATTCTCTCTAAATTGGCATGGCAAAGTCACAGATGCCACTTCAAATGAGGTTTGAACATATATTCATTCTGTAGCTCATTGGCTTATGTTAATCCTCTCCATTTGCCACTTGTCAGAGGCAAGTGTCATTTAGCGTCGCCGTCGTCTCACAGTCTTTCAGTGACTCACACTGGACGTGTCAGTCTTTCAATCACGCAAAGAGGTTTCAGATCCGCTTAAACTTTTCTGGCCGCTGATGAGATAATAAATTATGCCAGAAATGTATCCAATTTGGAGAAATATGAAGGATTTGTGGAATGATTTATAGCACAGAAGTTGGTGATGTGGAAACGCGGTGACCAAATATCATAGGCGGCTACGAGGTTAATGGAGCCGTGCAGCTGAGTACGGTTCATTTCAAACGCCTCAGATCTGCCATATGGTGGAACTGAAGGCTCCAGAGCAGCTACTAAATGCACTTTTAGGTGAGATCACTAGTTACTGCTACTGTTTTTCAGGTCAAGAATAAACCTTGAAGCTAAGCAATGGAGTCGACATGGATAAAATGGAAATATGAACATTTACATGCACGTTGATGAAGAACTGAACTAAAAGATTCCTGGTTGGTTGTCTGTGCTTTTACCGTGGTGTCAAAAAAAATATGCAAATTATTCCTCTGATGTGACTATATGAGATCCTGCACCACTCCAGTCCAGACAGTGCAGAAGATTATATAAAAACAATAACACCATGTAGAGTGGGGGTCATTGAGCAGAAGCAGCAAGCAGCTTGAAATGCTAAAATTAAATGAAACAAATGTTCTTACGCGCAGCACTACAAGCCCCTCCCCCAAAAGTTCCTGTACTTCCATGAGCAGGAACTTTTTGTTGTTGTTTTCCCAGAACTTAATTTATACTCTGGTCCCTGTAGTGGAATGAGTATCTCCAAATGTTCCTAATTCTTGCGGCATATGTGTCTAAAATCCTTCCTTCGTATAGTTTACTCAGTTTTCACAACTAAATAAATAAATAAATGTAAACCTGTAAACTTTTTTTATTACATTTTTTTGACTTGTTGTTGCATGTGAGAAAAACTCAAACAAAGACCAACATGAACAAAGCAGCTGAGAAATAATTCTAATCAGCATCGAATGAAAATCTGTTCAAAAGTGAAACTAATGTAAAAGTTCAATTCCACAGTCACGTGATCTCAAATGCACCCTCTGCTAAAGGCGGTCCATTTAAATCGCTCTAAGCCCCGCCCACTTCCCCCCTTCCATGCCGTTCACCTGCAGGACAGGTGTGTTAAATCTGGAAATATCGTGCAGTCAGCAAACGATGTCGTGTAACTTCAGGATTACTTTGTGATGGAAATGTTAATTCTTCTGGACCTGGAGTCACCTGGTGGGCTCACACTTTAAACCGGACGTGGAGTTTTACTGCTCTGCTGCTGTTGCACATTGGGATTACTCTCTTCATCGAGGTAAGAGTCTTCTGCTTGCTCTCAGGTGCGCGGTGGTGACTTCATGTCCTTGCCTTGATCTGGCGGTGTTTGTTTGCAGCAGCATTTAGCCTTGAGGCTGCTGAAGTGCTCTGCTTGAGATCTCCATACGCCTTGTGTTGTGGCCTGTTTAGTGTCCGCTCTCTGCATGCTGTGTGTAATGTCTGCTTTGATTTTACGGCGTTGTGGTTGTTTTCCTTAATGCTCGTCACATTTATATTTTCATTGTGCGGATTTGTGGAGATGACTCATGGAAACTCGCCACAATGTCACTTCATAATGAGTGATTCATGTTTTATTGGATGAATTGTCTGTGTGACATTGGCTTTGTTTTGTTTTTGTGTTTTTTGAGGGTTTTCTAATCCAGCCTTGTGCGTGTGTGGAAGATTTTTGATATTGTTTTATGGTAAACATGACTGTTGTCTTGCAGAGAGATTACATATAATCATATTCCTGTCATAGTTTATTTTTTAGGAGGAAATTAACAACTCTGTCATCTTGTGAAAGATCTCCATGGCAGGTGTGTTTTAGCTGCTGTTGTGCTCTCTGTCAGGTGAACTGCTGGATTAAGACCTTTTCTTCTCAGAGAATTTAGTCCTTTCGGTGAATTGGTCACAGTACAGTTTCATAGTTGGTGGTAAATTATGTATAATTGATGTTGGGCTCCGTTTAACGTTGTACACGCTTTGTTATTCTCACCATTCCATTAAACGGTTATGAGGTAAATATAACGTGTACAAATCTGTACTCTGAACTCGCGTCATAAATCTGTCCCGTGAGTTATGAGTAAAAAGGCTGCACAACTCGAGGTTCTGATTTACTACGCCGCGTTGAAGCTGTTGGTTTTCTTTTACTGATGTACGACTCTGTTTTACACCTTTTTGAGACCATTTTAATCCATGACGTGGAATAACAAAAGAGAACAGCTCGTGTTGCTTCTGTAAACTGTAAAATGTTGACGTAAACTTCTGCTTATCCCTCCATAGCTACTTAAAACTGCCCTGATGGAATTTACCAAGATTTGGCACAAACATTTAGTTGGACTCGAAGACGAATTGATTACAATTTGCTTGTCAGAGGTCAAAGGGCCATAACTTAACTCACTCTGAAGTTGGGATCTTGAGTGAATTTCTTAAAATGTGCAACCAATCGTCTGCTTGGTCCCACAAATTTTGGAGGGAAGGGGGAGGAGTAGAGGTCAAATGTTACTCTGACTTAATATATCAAATGCCTTGAAGGATTTTCTTCATATTTGGCTCAGTTCAGTTCAAACAAATGTATTTATATTGCATCAAATTGTCTCTAGATGCTTTCACAGACCCCAGAGCGTGAAACCCCTAGAGCCAGCATTGGAAATCTCCTTATTTGTTGATGTTTGTTACATAAAATCTGGGAGCAGACACGGCCTCTGTGGCGTTTGAGGAGTTCTAGGTGTGAGACAGCGAAGCAGAGAAGTGTTTAAGGCTCCAGCTCTGCCTCCTGGCCTCAACTCTGGGTTGTTCACACAAACTCAAGGAAGAAGTGACTAGAATTTAAGGGTCAACCATCATCGTTGACCTCGCAAAAACATAACTCAACATATCAGACTCCAGTCATGACAGTTTTTACACAGTTCACATTAAGTGATGCCATTTTAAATCCAAAAAAGGCCAGCTTCACTGTGGTATCATAATGTCCTGCAAAAAAAAAAAAAAAAAAAAAAAACGCATTTGTGAAATTCCTTCAAAGTATTCACTACAGATATTATACGAGCCCGGACAGACTGGTTGCAACCACGAGGCTGTAATTCTAGTTTGTCACTTTTGTGAGGAAAAGCAGCCGGCGGCTCTCTGCTAACTGCGCGTAAAGGTTGTCACCAAACGGATAAATCTGTGGTTCGAGATGAAACGTCTCAAAAGCTCAAACCCATTCATTGAGGCTTTCAGATGCTAACTCAGATTTCAGCGATTTTTAGATGAGACAATAAACACAGCGCCGCAGATCATATTTTCTACTCTCACAAGCAATCCCATGTTATTATAAGGCTAATTGGTAAAATCTGATCTTGTTTATTCAGCCCACTCTGTGTAAAATCCTTCCCCTGCTTTTCTTTTCCCTTGTTGTTTTCGTTGGCCGCCTCACACACACCGTTCCTGCTCTCCAGCTCCCTGGAGGAGCATTGTGGGTAGGTCACATGATTGCACACTACTCATCATTCCCCCTTTTTGATGAACAAATGAGGAGTCCCGTGGCCTTTTGAAACATTTCTGTGTGCCGCGTCCGGGCAATTAATGCGTACGTGAAACGCCGGCGCGAGGGCGGATGAGAAGTGATGGTGAGGCAGAAACGGGAGGAGTCAGAGGCGAGGGACGAGAGGAGGGAGACTGGTTTCAAGCTTCATCACCTCTTTCCAGGTGCCTCTGCCCGCATGATTTCTTCTGTGCACTGCAATCAGCTTCCTTAATGAAATAAGTAATTAACATATTATAATTGTGCTACAGTTTGATTTGACAGAAATCATTTTCCATATCTAATACTATGCTAATTTAATCTGCGTCTCACTCGGCAACACGACCTTTTGTGATTAAGTCCCATGTCAGATATCTTCCCGTATGTATGCACGAGTGTTTATGTGTCTGAATGCATGGCGGAGATTTATTGTAAGAACTAAAACATAAAGGTTATTTTACTGCAGATAGTGATTAAAATGTTCTGTGGGGAGCGGGGGGGTTGACTGATGGGAATTATTCACTGGATGTACTTATGCATGTTTCACACGCTGTGAACTTTATGGCATCAGATGTTGCAGGACGCTTTGTTTGAATGGAATATAATCTGTGTGCCTGTAATTGATCCTGAAAGAGGAATCCAGTGTTCTGGTCAGCAGGATCTGTATTGGTGCATATCCTTACCGTCATAGTATTGTTATTATTACCTTAAATTAGATCAGGAAATAAATGTGATTCCTGGCATGGACAGGCAGCAGCACAACGGACATGGTTGTATCCAAGCTAACAAACATGTACAAGACAATCCTCAATACTGCAGACACACTTAAATCATGTCAAAAGGACAAGCTTTCAAAATAAAAGTAAAAAGCGTCTAGAGTCAGATATGTAGTCATTTTAAATTACCTTGTATTTATTTAGTGAAACTAGCATCTTGAGATTTTGTCCCTTTCTCCAAATTCAACACAGACTTTAAGGACACACTGCAAGAATATTTTCTGGGAATGAAGACAAGAACAGCCTCATAAATAAATACCACTGGTTCAGTCTACAAGTGGATGAGGCAGTCAGTCTGACTGTGAGTTAAGGGTTTTAAAGTTTGCAATTAACCCCAGTGTTCAGTGGTGCAAAGTATCGGTCCAGCACAGACACAAACGTGGATTCAACAAGTCTCCTTTTGGCCTCAAACGCTAAACAAGACTTAATTGTTAAGTCAAAAATAAACCCGTGTTTTAGTTTCTTGACGTACGTTCACTACATTTCGTTTAATGTCTTACTCGACAAAACCTGCAGGGAAAAGTTTTAACAAGAGACAATCTGATGTGAAGCTGATCAACAAAAATCAGCCAATGTTTATCAAAGAGTTACGTTCTTAAAATAATCTTTAGTTAGACTTGAGTTTGATTTTCACATTCCTCTCTCTACCCATGGACTAAAGCGTAGTCTCTTCTCTGCGTTCTCAAGTAGAAGTTATGAAATCTATATCCATGAAATATTTCAACACTAAAGAGTCTGAGGCAGATGTTATAATAACAATTGAGTTTAACACAGCAGGCAGCTGTTCAGTGTCTGATGTCAAGATTGATTTCATTTAACCATGAGTAAACCCAGTTAAACTGTAGCCATAGCTAATCCTCAGAGATTTGTAAGGGCTTCAGATTATGTCAGTGACGTCCAGTCAGACAGAGTCATAACAATGCTCCCCATAAACTGTAAAACACTACATTTAGTAGTGTATAAGGTTCTTCTACTAGTAAAGAAAGGAACCATCTGTTAAATACACCAATCAGCCATAAGATTATGACCACTGACAGGAGAAATAAATAACATCGACCATCTTGTGACAATACAGTGTTCTGCTGGGAAACTTTTGGATCTGGCATTCATGTGGGTGTTACTTAAACATGTAGCACCACCTAGACCAGACCGGACACCCCCACCCCATAGCAATGACACTCCTTGATGGCAGCAGCCATCCCCAGCAGGATGCAGGCTGACACAGACACACAAAAAATGTTTAGGAACAACTAAAAAAAAGATGAAGAACAGCAAAAGATGTTGACCTGGCCTCCAAATTCACTAGATCCCAAACTGATCAAGTATCTGTGGGATGATCCACAGAGGCTCCTCCCCTCAACCCATAGGACCCAAAGGCCTCTGATGAGACACAACTGTTTTGGAGGCACAAGGGAGACCTCCACAATATTAAGAAGGTGGTCATAATGGCATGTTATTAGAGCAGTGGTCAGCAAGGTATCTGAATCGTTGTTGGATTGGTGACCTAATCTAGGTCCCAATGCTTTCTTTCATGCATCGTGTTGCTACAGTGCATCCATGAGTTTCCCCCTCTTTGTTCTTTCAGCATTTCTTTGCTGTCCTTTCAATGTAGCAGAAATGTTAAAACGACAAATCTCCAAAAGAACACAAATCTGTCACTGATACGAGAGCAAAAACACGATCCCTAATCTGCCTACATGATGTTTTGAAATGCTCTCAGGGCTCTCAGACAGCCACAGAGACCCCCGGGCTCTTAAGTCCACTCCTCCTGGCTGCGAATCAAACTCATCAGGCCTCGTCCTTTCCAAGAAAACAAGCTGCCTTCAGCCATCAACACACTAGCAATCGCGCTCGTGGGACACTGTAGCTATGATGATCACATGAGACTCCAGCTATCATGATCACAAGTCTTCATGTACGGGAGATTTTTACCCTGCAGAAAGAGCAAAATAAATATCATTTTTGCGTAATTAGAAAAGGTCAAGGAGTCGTCGAGAGATGTAGGAAGTGGAGAGGAAGTAATCAGAGCAGCAGGCTGGCGTTGGGGAGACTGACAGAATATGTGCCAGCCGGTAACGAGACAGCGTATCGCGGAGGTTCTTGTTTTGCCGCGTGACGGCTCCGGAGCCTCGGGGTGCTCTGACAACATTACCATACTCTTCACCTCCTATACACAATGCGCGTGTCATCATCGCCTTGGTGCGGCGTCGCCCGTTTCAGCCTTGACACTGTTGCTATTTTAGAGTGTCACTTAAGGTTTCAGCCACGAGCTTATTAGTTCAATCAGGCTCAGCGCGGATGCTTAGTGTGTGCCAACTTAAAATCAAATCGGAGCATGTTGCACTTGAATGCCAACTTTGCCAATCTCCCGTGCGGCTCCTTATGTGTAAAATTTGATTTCTCGGAGCAGACGGTGGTTTACTGCAGTCACGCTGACGGCATTTTTTTAGGTAAAACCTTGCCGCTAAGAGGAGACACGTACAGTACAGCAGCTCTGAGATAACACACACATTACTGTGCGGTCTCATTGTCCATTTTGATTTGTGCCAGCTTAGCGTCGTTCCCGGAGATTTCCTCTACTGATGCAATATTTTCCTGCGTCTTCTCTTTTTATCACTCTCTCCCTTCTCTGCACAGTTGAGTCAGTCACAACCACCGTCTCTTCCTGCCTATTGATTCTCCTGTGTATAGGACCGAGCCAAACAGCTGAGGTGAAAATAGATTTGTTTTGCGACTGTGGCAATAAGCTTGAATCTGCAGGCACAAGATATTTCGTTCTCTTACAGTCTGCGAAACAAAGATTCTTCCCGTCCCCCCAGAGTCCAAACTAACGTATTATCTACATTCTGCTGTGGGCTTGTAAATATCTATATGACATGAGTCAGACCTATACGTAGCGGCCTAGTAATTTTCTTTCTGTTATTTCAAACACTACTGGCGTCTCTTTGCTCATCTTGAACAAGGGTCAGATATCGTACCACGGTCAAGACTGATCTGAGGGAAATGGAAGAAATATTCACGGCTAACCAGCAACCCTCCACGTTTTTTCTCTTTCCTGTTGGCAGGACTGACGAAATTATCTCGCAATAAACTAGGGCCGCAGCTAATAAATGACCAGTCTTCCAGTTATTGTTTACTGAAGCTGCAGCACTATGCAATTATTGATCGTTATTAATTGTTCTAAATTTGTGAGAGCGAGCAACCTTGCCGCTATTTGTGGTTTCACAACGGTTGTGGGAGAAAATGGAGATAATGTTCTCAGTGGAGAAGCAAATTTTGGGATCAGATGTCCTGTATTAAATAAAATAACTGTAAGTACATCAAAAGTCTTTTCTGTCTACAATGATGATCTGATCTGGAACCTATTTAACATTAATCTGTAAAAGCTAATCTTGTAAATGCAGGAATTCCTGACTTTTTTTTTTGTCATGCGTTACTTTGCTTTTTAAAATAAAACTGAAGTCTAAAGTGGCAGGATTTAATGGTAGGGACACACCAATGGCAGGCTGTTTACCAGCGTTGGACCATTGGTGAGCATCTATGATCTTGGTTTTGGGGGACCACTGGCACCAGTCAACGTGATCATCCAACTGATCAGCATGATTCAGAAGGCGCCAGCTGTGTACGATGGTTTCCTAGCTTCCTGGCTTCGTAGGCCCCAAGCTAATAACACGAGCTTTTCCGGCTTTCAAATGACGAATGCAGACTACTGCCACCTGCTGGTATGAAGAGTAACTTCACTTGGCTGTTTGCTTTGTGATGTGTTCAAATGCAACTTTTCGGTCCAGGCACAGGGAACATGAGGCGACAGTCGGCCTCTGTAAAAGCGGTCCAGACTAACATTTAGAATATATTCCTTCATTAAAATGCCCAAAAGTAACCCCATGAATGGAAAAAATAAAGAAATTAATCCAGCACATAGAAACCATCGTACAGTCTCACACATGATGGTCAAGAGTCACTGCAAAATCCCAAGTTTCCCCCCCCCCCTTTTTCTAGCCAAATCAACATCAACACATAAAAAAGTCTCATCACTCAGCTTGACGATTGTGTTGCTAAACAGACGATGATGATGCCGTGATGGATCCACGTACTTTCGCCAACGTGTCAGAACTGAGAGCTGTAAATATCTTCACATTCACAAGTCGAATGTGTTGGCATCAATCAAGCAGCGCGTTCGCATCAGTGACAACATGTTAAACATCTTTCATGAGGAGTGATCGGGGGAAAAAAAAACAAAGTGTGTTTCTGGATATACATAAGCAACAACATGTTATACACTGAAGAGCAGAGGTGCTAATTTTAAACTCGTACTTTTTTTTTTTCGTGCGGCAGGACGGTGCCTCTAATCAGCAGCAGACCCGTCCACATGAAACACCTAAATTTAGTAACACGTGCTCATTATTTTCAAGTCAGAGTGCAGGATAAACAATGATGATTTCTCTCTTTAGTTTTTGTCATGATTTCCGTGCAGACGCGTTTGTGTTTGTAAGGAGTGAAGCGCTCATGGTCGGCTCAGGCTTGCCGTTCTACAGAGCGCTCAGTCACACAACAGCTTCATGAAAAGAGAATAATGCTGGAGAATCATCCTCCCTCTCTTTCTCTCTCTCTCTCTCTCTCTCTCCCCCTGCAGTGTGTGTGAGTGGTATCCATCTGTCAGTTGTCAGTGCCAGGGAGTGATACAGAGAGCTGTCACTTCTCATCAGCCTGCATTGGTGAGGCCTTTTGCAGCTGCCCTGCCTGACTCGGGGCCAGAGGAAATGTGCATGGGGGTGGAGGGGGCTGAGGAGAAAAAGAAAAAAGACAGAGAGGGAGAAAGAGAGAGAGAGAGAGGACACTGAGGCACAACAGAGAGAAGGGTATTCAGGGGGCAGGAAAGCAATTAAACGGGAGACAATTGAAGGAAAGCTGGAGAGAGATTGGAAGCAGCGCAGGACACACAACAGACTGCAAATATCACATTACCTTAATATGTTTCGGCACTGTATCACTATGTGCTCCACAGGACACTGAGCCACCCGTGACCTTTATCAGCCTCTGTTGGTGACCAGCAGGAACTGCAACAACATGTCTCCTTCAGAGTTGTGAATGTTCTGCAGAGTAGGCCTCCTGCTCTTATTTAACATCCCCAAAAACCAACAGTGACACGACGCGGGCGTAAGGCTGGTAATAGATGGTGAAGAAGCATGAAGTAAAGCTTTATGGGTCACAGCAGATGACTTTTAGGCTCAAGTAGATAAAGGACACTTTGTGTTGTGAGCCATAAAAGGTCGACGCACAACAGCAAACACATAATGCAGTCTTTGACTCTTCAACATCACTCCTCGACATCGCCTCCTCTTGCTGCGTGACTCGGATGACATTTGTGATCCATGGCAAAAGATGGAGATCAGTTTAAAACATCAGTTCATACATTTTTCCTCCCACAAGGAAATTACAAGTTGATTGTATTTGTCATCGCAGTTGCTTTTCTAGAAGATATAGTTTCAGCAGACAAAACTGTATGAACATGACTATTGTGATTAATCTGTTATTCATTCCCCACTGCTCCCAGAGGACGTTTGCATGGACGCCAGCGTTCCACTAATAATCAGAATAAAAGCTCAGTCAGAGCATAAATGCCTCACCTCGGTTGGAACAGACTGGCCTGATCCTGCTCGATCTGCAGGAATTATCAATCAGATTGTGAGGGCGGTGTAAATATCTGTGCCTTATAACCTTGTAAACTCTCCGTTGGGTCATTTCTCAATGCGCGCTCGCACCACGTGCGGTGAACATGAGGCGACATGCCCGAGTGCGGAGTCATTCTTCTTCGGTAAAGTTAAAGGAGCAGGCAGAACCACTTTGCACACGTCAAAAAAAACAACTCAAGTTTTTGGTCACGTGAACACGTTTAAACAGTGTTTTAGCAGATCATTTTATTTAGTGACATCAAAAACAAGGGACGTACCAGTCAAGGTATCCAGTATTGATCTTTTCATATTCAGTATCGATGGATTTTATCTTAAATTAACAAAAAATATCCTCTCCTGCAGATTCATAAAAGCTTTTCTCATCTTAGTGTGCACCATGTGATTATGTCCAGTCGATATGGCTGTCTAAAGTAATGTAGCAGTGACAGAGTTGGTCCTACCTTGGCTCCAGGAGTTTCAACAGATGCTAAAAATCTGTGTTCTCTGCTACAGAAATGTTCTGGTCATCCAACGCCATAAACACGTAACCCTCTGTGAAATATTTTTGCCTTGACTTAGACTCAGGGAAACGTTCAGGGTTTGTTGCTGGTAGTATTGAGTGACGATCTCCTACTACCACCTCACCAAACATCCACATTGCATGACATGCAAATTAATCTCTGACTGACTTCCTTTTCTAGTTCTATGATCTAGTTTGATTTCACTTCCGATCATCTATCCACTAAGTCAGTCTTAACTGCTCGCAGGCGTTTTCTTAGACATGAGGCCCTTCGCTCAGGAGTCGTTTAGTCCCTCTCTCATCATGTGTTTGTTTACGACATCGTCATTGGTGATCTTACGCGATCGGCCCTATCCTCAGAGTGTGAACTTCCCCAGTGAATATCTCTTCACCTCTTTCCCCTCCCGGCCTTTCAGCTGAGGCGACCTTCAGGAACATCGACATGACAGGCATGACGAGTCCTGTGTAGTGGTGAGGGATCCGAGCGCTGAGCCTCGGGGGCCCCTCACTGTGAGAAACGCTTCTTTCACTTTATCTTTCATCTCTCCGCTGAGTCCTTTCAAATAACTCGATAAAGAAACAAAGATAATCTACAGCTGCTACAGCTTCGGCATTGATAGGAATACAGTTTTAAGTCAGAGATATCGATTTGCTGTTGCACTGAGAGAGCATCTGTGTTGTTAGTGAGACAAAGAGAGAAATGTGAACACTTTCTTTTAGTTACAGTGCAAGTAAATACACAAAGCAGAGTACAGAGGTGTAGGAACTGAACTGAAGCCTTCTTCTCTATAACAGAGACTTTGTGTAATTCTCTGTCCTTTCTCCTCCTCTTTTTTTTTTTTTCCGCCAAATTAGGATGACTAATTTGGCAACATGATTGCCACCTTCAGCAATGCTATAATTCAGAGCGGAGCTATTATGGTGAACATTTCAGGAGAAAAATGTTCACATTCCAGCAAATTGCAGGCTCAGCAGAGTTTATGAATCATTTGGCAACACGACGTGAACACAGTCAGAGCACCGAGAGTTTTACGGCCAGAAATCACCATGGTGATGAATGGCGCACATCAGTGGGGAAAAATGTCAGTTTACTGCACAATACTTTGAAAAGGTGTGTTCAGTAGCGTTTGATAACAAAGCAAAGACGAGGCCGTGATTAGTAAGCACGTATATTTGTGCAATTTTGAAGAGTAAAGTAAGTAAAAAAAGTGCTGTTTTAGCATTCAAAACATACACAAGCTTAGCATATTTTTCTTTTCTTTTTTTACAGTGCCTAAACTCTTCCAATCCAAAGTCCTTTTCAGGTTTCTTCCAGTTCATATTTATTTTATTTTTTTCTACTAGGTTGTTTATCTTTTCTCAAAATGCTGGAGATTTCTAAACTACACATTACTGTGTGTATAATTACAGCTTAATGTACCTTAAGCTGCGTAGGTTGTGCACGTCTTCAGAAATTACACGTCTTCAAGATATTGCCTGTGTGTACATTGGTGATTTTGGCTCACATTACTTTTTGCATGACCACTACAGGGTTGGCGAGGTAAAATAGACATTATTCATATAACTCCTCCAAAATTTACAGGTTATATTGGTGATATTTCAACAACACATCAGTTAGATCATTAAGATTGTCCCTTTTAATAAGGGTTGTTGTTTCGCAGGTTGCGTTAACAGATGGATTTTAATTGTTCATGTTGTTTTGTTTCATAACCCAGGAAAAACTTTACTATCAGCAGGTGTGGTAGGTGCGGTATGGGGACGTTTGTGTTGGAAGGACGCGCTTATAGATCAAGTCTATAATTACACGCTTCTGCATAGTGACAAATGTACTCGTCAAAATATCTGGCAAGAGATGAGTGCCTTCTGAACAATTTGTCAGTTGCGATTCCGATTTTATACGGTCGGAGATCGCAGGTGTGCCCTCTAGTGGCACTCTCCAGCAACACATGCGGAAATGTTGGTAACAATTATGACACAACCAGCTGTCAATGGAGACTTGATTGAAAAACAGCCATCCTAATATGTTTAAATGCATCGTTGTACACTCTTCAGGTCAGCTGCAGATCAGTTCAGTGTAAAACCAGACTTGTGAGGTTTAATAATAATGTTAACAACTTGGTGAGCAATTGTTTGCAGCATAATCAGCATGATTGTTTCGTAACTTTAAGCTTTCAACCAAGACATTTTCAGGACTGAGCTGAAGCTCCAGATTCAGTCTAGTCAGTTTGGTTTGCAGTGCCCATCTTAGATGTTTTCATACACATGCTGAACTCCTTCCTCATCGAATCATTAGACAATCTTAATCTTAATTTGAGTTTTTTTTGCCTGAGTTTTCAGTTGCATCTCACAGTCTTAGTGAATGGAGTTCATCCTCTGAGGAAAATGTGAGATGCCACTGAAAGCTCCATTAAAACTAATCTGTCGAGACAACTAAGATCTAGCTGCTGTACGCTGTTTTATTCACTCTTGGGCATTTCATTCCTTTATTCCATAGCTGACAGAAGAGAGTCACAGGAAATGAGGCCAGACTCAAAACAGGGCTGTAGCGGCTCATCAGATAATTCCGATGTTTTTAAGAGGATCTTTACACACTGAGAGTAAATGTTCTGATTGATGGATGAATATGAAAGATACCAAGGAGCAGATAAAAAATTTGTTGACTTTTTTTTTTATCCGTTTTATAAGAATGTGTGAACGTTTATGATCCCGTAGTCTGGTGAATATCCAGTCTCAACGTAACATTTCTCTGATCTAAGTATTTCACGTGTGTGTGTGTGTGTGTATTTTATGTGTGCGCGCCTGACATTAGCAGGATAAATAGAATTCAAATGCTGTTTTGAGACAAGAAAAACACTGCACACCTTTAAGAAAACTCTCTTCAAAGCCCCACCACCAAAGCTAGAAATTCCTTCCCGAGGCATCAGCGAAATCAAAAACAACAAACATCGCACTTATGCTCCTGTTTAGTTGCTAAAATGTTGTTGTTTTTTCTGCTAAAACGGAGCGCTGCTACATCAGGAGAGAGTGCGCACTATCAAAAAAAGTTTCAAAGCACGAACACCCACTGTAAAAGTGCATCGGTTTCTGCCTTTCTCATCTCGGCATGTTCGCGGCAGACACATGCAGAGTTTGTTTTCTCTGTAATGTGGATTTGTAACAAAAGGTTGGCAAATTGTGACAAATTACTTTACCCTAAATTTACCTCTGCTTTGGTGGCTGGCACCATCAAGAATGGATCTGATGCGAGTTTAAGAGTTTCCACTGAGTGAGTTGAAAGCATGAAAATATTCAGATTAATACAGTTTAGACTTTAACTGTACTTTGAATTTATATCATATTCATTAAAATTGGGAAGGCCGGAGTTTGTGTCAGTCGTGTAATAAATACTAATGTTATTTGAGGATTTGAGGTTTTTAAGTCTGTTTCTACACTGCACAGGAGAGAGAGACAAACCGAGAGCGATGCGAGGAGCACTTGGCCTATATAGACGCCCCCGTGGGAAGGGTTGAGAATCTTTGATTCTCTTTGAGTAGGCATTTTGTCATGTTTTATATCGTTCAACTAATAAAACACAAGTCCTTGACTAAAGACTTGGACTCCCCCTGGACGCCTGCTCTACATGGGCAGCGGTTGTTTGCCTTAGGAACACTCCTCCATCTCTTCCTACATCTGCAATTACCTAATGCACTGTTTACTGCTTAAGCATGTTAATTTACCAGACATTAGAGGTATTTGACGCTCATGTGGAGGATTATTTTAATTTTACTAGAAGAGAATTGGTGCCACTCCTCCATTTAAAGGTTTGGATTGTTTCATTCTAGTCTACAGAGGGAGCTGGTCCTTTTTCCGTAAGTCAGTGAGTGGCGTTCATTCGGTTGCAGTCTACAAGCTCACCTCTAGGAGCCGCTACAATCCACTAAACTGGACCTTTACGTCTGTTTAGCACAGTAACAGATCACAGTGTTCCTTCTTGTTGAGCTCAAATAAGAGACAAAATATAACCTCAGAGACAAGACTATCAACAGCTCTGATGGTGGCTATAAAATGCTTTTGATGATGGTTCTGGATGAGAAATTAAACATGACGATCTGTACCATATTTTATGGTAATCATCCAGCTTTTATTGAGATGTGTGCAAAATTTCACTGAAAATCATCCAGTAGTTGTTGAGAGATTTCAGAGACAGGCCTCCAGAGACATGCTGCTTGCCATTCAAGCTAACATTTGATCAAGGCCTTTAATAATGCTCTCCTCCATCATTTAGACATCCAGTACACTGATCAGTTTCCTAACAGCAGACATGACAGTTTATTAGTGATTGACAGGGCTGCTCTTTCGTTACTCATCTGTTTATTTCTTACTTAATTTCACGCTGCCCTGCGTGTGCATCATACAGATCAATTAAATACACAGCAGGCTCTCATGCAAGCAAATCAGCATGTGCAACATATTTTTTTTCTTTATACTAATTATTACAGATTTTTAGCGACTACAAATGAGAACATACTGTATTATCCTCCAGGATAACATATGTATGTGTGAATTTCCACCCACCAAAAGCCAGCGGTTTTGCCCACGGCTGTTTCTCTGTCTCTCAAGCATTTTAAAAGGTGAGCAGAGGGGGGGATTTCATTGTTAAGTGGACTTGGACACAGTAAAGAGCCAAGAGCTGGTGTTTAACAGGACTATTAACAGCAAGATGGGAGATCGATACAGCAAGGTAGAGAGGAGGCGCATCTCTGTCACCGTGATGTGTTATTAGTGCCTGACAGAGGAGGGATCTGGCTTCTCTCCAGTTCCTGGGCCTTGTCATGTACTTTGCTCCACAGCAATTAAACCAAAACCCCCTCTTTCCTCTCTGCGCCACACATCCATTGCCTGTAAATAACCATTTCATAAATTACAAAGCATTAACAAGTGTCGGTGCACGATGAGATCTTTGACATAACAAATAATACCTTTAACTCTGAGATTTATTTTGGCACCATCGAGATAATATCCTCTCAGTCTTTTTAACAGCCGCAAGACCTTCAAGGTCTTGTATAATGCAGATAGACTCTCTGGTATTCATAGCCATAGTCAGGATCCTCATTATTTTGCAACATACGCCGTGGCTCCTCCTATGGTTCCTTTAAGGGCCAAATGATGCACAGCTGACGTGGCATCGTTCCAGGATTCCTTCAGGTGTCAGATAAGGGGGTGTTGTGAGGCTTTACTAAACATGAAAGCCTAAATATTGTCTTAAATAGGTGTAAAACGATCGCTGATACAGATTTGAGTAGTAAAAAAATGAACACTCTGCTGCTTTGCTGTTTGATAGACTGATTTAAGAAATTTTACTATGTTGAAACTCTGATTGTTTTCGACCTCATGCACACTTAACTAGTTATTTAATATTCTTTTATTACTGCGTGATAATAGTCAGAAGAGTGAATGTCAGCAGGTCATAATCACTTTTAAGAATAGTTAAATTCAATTTTAAAAGGGTACGCTAATCATACTTTTAATAAAAATGCAGTACACTAACAGTCAAAGCATGTTTACCTGCATGTTTACTAGACTGTCACCTTCCGTATGCAAAATGTGAAAATAAACTGACGTTCATAAATCTGCTCATCTTACAGCCATATTGTCTAAAAAATGAAAACTGTCATGAAGCTAGAGCCCATTTATAACTCTTGACATCTGAGGCGGAGAAGTCACATTCTCCTTTCTCTAATTTCCTTTTTGTCCCTGACTTAAAGAACTTCTTTTTGCAGCTCATCCACTTTTCTTACCTTTTGCAGAAACTGCTGAAAAAAGCACAATTTGTAATGTGTAGTGAGATGGTGGATGACACGACTTCACAGTTCAAGAACATGACGAGATTAATTTCCAAGTGGGTTTACGGTCGCAAAAGGGTCACGGCAGTTTCACAGCACGGGGAAGTAATCACACACTTTAATTGCTGTTTGTATATATTTTTCTTTAGTCACAATTGTGCACAACTGTATTATTTAAAATATAGATGTGGAACTTTGCATATGGTGAAATTATGCTTTAAACGTTTAGTTTCATTGCAGCTTAGTTCATTTCAGATGATGAACATGTTCTTTGTTTTCTCTGATGTTGCTCAACTTGATCTTCAGAGGACACAAAAGAAGACTCATTGTAGCGCTGATGGGTAAAACCCAAAGAATAGCTGAGGGTTAGATAGTATTTCTTTTTATTTTCCCTTGCTGACATGGGAAAATAAAGATGTAAAGAAGACGCCAGAGGGAAGAAATCGAATCACACACAAGATCCATAGTACAGCAAATTCTGTATTGTATACAATTGTGACTATACAGTTCATAATGTGTTGCTGTGGGGTTTCTCCTACAGAAATGTTAAAGCCTTCCCATAGTTATGTGCCTCTGTCTTCTCACTCCCTCTTTCCTGCAGTATTTCATGTCAAACATGAAATGATGGAAAAATACTTGGCAATGTTTGACCAGAATATACAACACTGGTGCTTTTGTAGAGTTAAACAGTGATAAAAGGATCTGTGTAACGACTAGTGGACTACTAAATTAGTCAAGTGCACACTTGTTCCCATGCTCCATTGGAAATACACACTTGGAAGTGCACACTTAGAAGGTATGGTGCAAGGGAGCAAGCAGGAAAGCAAACAGTCTAGTGACCATGTAAGAGTACACGGAGCAGATGAGCAAGGAAGCGGCACAAAGAAGTAAAGTAGCAAGGCAACAAGGGTACTAAATGCAAAGGCATCCAAGCAAGGAACCAAGGGAACAAGCACTGGGATAGTGAGCAACACAGAAAGGAAGCAAGCAAGCGAGTCAGTGTGCTACAGTGCAATTGAGTGTGCAACAATAGAAGGGCTCAAACAAGGGATTCTGCTCATTGTGAACCATTTTTATTAAGAATATTTCATCCACATCTGGAAGTAGCCCCCAATAACTAAAGCTAACTAAAGGCAACTGGACTTGTTTGAGAGATGTTTATCCGAGTAGCTTCTCCAGTTTGGTTTTTATTTGGAACGTCTGTAACTAATCAGATACTTACCTGTAATCGAAGGAATTTGTTTGGATCCTGTTTCCCTTCACCATTGAATGTGTCTCTAATGACACATTGATGTCAACAGACTATGTTGGTAATAGATGACAAATTATGTCTCAGTCAACATCCCCTGTTCATAGAGTGGCTTTTAAATTTTCCCTACATGGATTCCTTTACTCTTTCTTCAAACTTCCTGTCTTCTCTGGCTAAAATGGAGACGTTGTTGCCCTTAACGGAGTGTCCACGTCCCTTAGGTGTAGGTGGACCGCAGAGTCCAGACCTGAAGTGATGGATCATGTATTTGTGAAGTGGTTGTTTAGTTTCTGCAGCATACAAGTCTTTACTTTCCTCACAGCATTGAGCTGCGTGGCTCTGTTTTTGCTTGGTTGTTTGTGTTACCGGGGTTACAATACAACAACTAGTGGCTTGTGTTTCAGTAACCTTTGATTAATTAAAACATTTTTCCAAGAAATAATATTAAACTACGAACATAAATTCTTTATTTTAAGAGAATCTCAAAGATGTGATGACTCAATATCAAAGCAGCTGACGGGTTTAAGCTGAATTTATCTGATGCGTCTTTGTTACCAAATTGCATCATATTGACTTTTGCTAACACGCCCTATTTGCCAGCGTGTGATGGATGGATGTAGGAGGTCAGGGATGATTGTTTCTGTTTGATATCATCAAACAGACTGCAGTTTTGTGTGTGTGGTGTCAAAGAGGAGATCGTTTAGAGAAAATGCGAGGTTGTAACGCAGTTTTTAACCTTGCACAGTATCATTATGTCTGTTTGTGGTTGGAGTTTTACCACCTTAAAGCCACGTACATTGATTTTTCTATCCCCTTCCTTCCTTTAGAAGTGTGTCATAACTGAATGTGCGGCCACCGCTCGAGTTTGTCCTCCAGATGTCTCTGTGAACTCCAGATGCTCTCAAACGCTGTCTCCTACAATCATCCTTCTTCATTCCCACTAACAATTAGATAATGAAATATTGATTTTTAGTTAGATTCATATTGATGCTATTAGCTTTGCATTGATAAATCACTGATGCTGGGAGCCAGACCAGGAAGACATTACTGTGTGTTAATCTGATGGATATGCCTTCTTCTTCCTGCGTGACTCTACCTGGACTGTCACACTTTACTGCATATTGAACGGCTTCATAACGACGGCTTGACAAGCTCCTTTTTCACTGCGTTTAAGGCCTCATTCTCCGTCGACAGTTGAAGATTAGCTTGCTGATTAAAATGGAAACTTTGAAACAGTTTTTATATTAACTGAAGTGTTTGAAGAAGACATCTCAAAGACAAATTTCAGGCAGGGCCATCTAGTTGGGTGCAGTGACACAATTTGTGTTGCTGTACTTATATCATGTGTCTGTGAACCTCAAGTACATGGTCTCAGCTTTAATTTGACGGTGCTTACACCTATATGAAGAAAAGGAGAAGAAATAACCGTCATCAGTCAGGGTCTGCAAGTTATAACTACAACTTGAATATGTTTGGATAAACTCTAAAATAACAAAATAATAATTCACCAATCAGCCACAACATTAAAACCACTGACAGAAGAAACACTGACCATCTTGTGACAATACAATGTTCTGCTGGGAAACTTTTGGATCTGGCATTCATGTGGATGTTAATTAGACATGTAGCACCCACCTAGACCAGACCAGACACCCCCACCCCATAGCAATGACACTCCCAGCATGATGCAGCCTGACACAGACACAAAGACGGTTGAGGAACATCTAAAAAAAGAAAAAAACATAAAAAACACCGCAAAGTGTTCTGGCCTCCAGATTCACTAGATCCCAAACTGATCAAGTATCTGTGGGATCATCCACAGGGGCCCCGCCCCTCGACCCACAGGACCTAAAAGCCACCACAGGAAACCCTCAGAAGGCCCATTTCCATTCGCTGATGAGTCATAAGTATTTTGGAGGCACAAGTAAGATCTACACAATATTAGGAAGGTGATCATAATGTTATGCCTGATCGGAGAAAAACTGGCTTCTTCTTAAGCTGGTGTTAATTGTCCTTAACTTGTTTCTTGCAGTAAATTCAGGGACAAGAAAATCTACCTGGAACAGGTCCATTACACATTCACAGCTTCAGTGATTCCTTTAAACCTTCAGCTGTGACTCTGAGCTCCACTGAGCCTTCTGCGCTCTGTTTTGGAGACATCTCTCATGTTTGTAGACTAGATTTGAGGAAATCAACAATTCTTGATTCGCATCAGCTGATGCTTATCGTGAATAGTAACCTCCAGTTACGCTGCGTTTAGTTTCACGTGTTTTCTTTTCCGCCTCCTTTGTGAATGATGAATACAATAGGGGCTGCGTAAAAATGTGTATGTGAGTTAAAATAGATCATATTTGCGCTTTTCTTTGTAGTAAATAAATACTGCTAAATATAACCATGGTTACTTGTATATAAAGGAACTCAGAGGAATCGCATGTCTGACCCAGGCAACTTTAAAGCCCCGCTCTAACAATCGGGCTACAACAGAACAACATTTACAGTCACCTGCTGCGGCTGCTGGGAAATCTCCTTATCACCAGTGTCCACCTGTCTGAGGCGACGCGCAGCATTTTGGCCTGCTGTCTTGTCATTACTGTCACAGTGGGGTCTCGGTATCAGCAATGACAAATTAAAACGCACTTTTATATGGAAATGTGACTGCATGCAGAACAAAACAGAAAAACAATGCAGGTCTTCTTGAGGTTTTTACTGAATTTAAGACGAGACTTTTAGCTGGAGAGAGTTGCAATCCCCTCATCGGGGACTCTATGAGTCGGTTTCATTTTTGTCATTTTTATGCGCCTTAAGAGGTGGAACTATATAAAAGATGAGTAAGAAAAGTTGAGAAAACAAACTCCTTAATGTTTGGCACCAAGGCATTTATAGATGGTAATGTTTGCTTTACAAATTTTAAAGCCCTTTGAGGAACAATTCCAGTTTGAGATTTAAAAAAAATGTTCAGCTGACTGCTTTTTCAGATGCATGGGGTCCTACTGGTCAAGACTGTATGTCGAGTTAAAAACATCTACTAAATACTACTAATATGATGAAGAATTATACATTTATTTCACTGCTATATTAACCAAACTAATTTCTTTAATCTGTATCTAACCTTGATTATCACTAGACATTCTTTATTTGAACAGTTTTTTATTTTTCCTTTTATTAACATTTATTATCACAGCCCAGGAACCCAGGCAGTGGTGATGAACCTCTTATCAAACTCTGTTCAATATCCTGAATATTTAACAAAGAGGACAAATGTTTTCCACACCATGATCTTCTGTGCCTGGAAAAATTGTCATCCTCTCATTTTATATAGTTTCATCTTTTGTGTGATAGTTGCAGGATAGAAAGCCGCCTTATAATTTAATTATAAAATTAAAAACCTTTCCAGTAAAATGACTGACTTCATGGCCTCTAAAAAGCTGTCAAGATTTTAATCATTAATGTCAAACTACCTTGGCTTAACCTAAACCAAATCCGTGCCCTAACTCGACCCCTAAACCTTAATTCAACCTTTAAACCACCCTCATAAAAAAATAAACAAATAAGGCACAGCTCCCAGAATAAAAACACTTTAAAAAGGGTTTAAAGCTGAAACCGGTTCTCATAAGGACAGCAGTATGAAAATACACACACTCAGAGCGGGCCCTGACAGCTGTCACTCCCATCGGCCACCAAACCATCTCCCCTCTCCGCTCAACAACATCCAGGCGTTCCCCTGTCAGACGACATATGCCACTGCGTTTCTCCCGCTCCGAGCCGCCTGACATTATCTACTCCCAGGCCCTGTGGCCAGCGCCAACTCTCAGCCCTCTTGCTGGTGGCACTGCGAACATGATCTCTGATGTCTCTCAGGCAGCAAACTGATGCTGTCACTGCACCGAGATGTAACACGGGCCCTCTGACAAACACACTGTGACAAGGACATACAGGCACACCGCCAGTGTGTAGCTGCGACGCGGACGCACAAGTGCTCGCGTCTTGTCAACTTGCTGCACAACAGCCACTGCTAGCCCAGCCTTTATTCAGTTTTTATGATCTCCTCTGGGCTTGTGCACCCAGTTAAGGTCAGCTGTGTACACACTCGATCGCAATAATATTACTGTTCCATCTGGTGATCCTTAACCACTTGACGTCAAAAATGTCGCCTCCAAAAGTCGTATTCAGATTGGTGCAATTTGAAATGTAACACTGGAGATGGAGAAATACTGTATGTCTCAGCTGTAATTTGAAGTTTTGTTTAGCTGTTATTTTTTGCACTGTTGTGTTTTAGCTGTACACATGGGCGGCTTTATACGGAAGAGTACTTTTTAGTGGTTAAGAAGAAGAGTAGTATGTCAACATTATTTGTGAAGAAGTCAAAGGGGCAGCAAGTAAAATATCCAAGAGGTGGAATTGGTAACAAAGCAGCTTCTATTTGTTGATGTTGCCTGCCACCTGCTGGTAGAAGAGGGGAACTGAAGCCAAATCAATTGATCAATTGGAAACATCCCTGAAATGTAAAGAATGTAAGTTTAAAATTCATCAAATGTGATGAATGATCTTTAAAAAAGGGGGAAAAATTTATCAAATTGATACTGAGTAGATAAGAAGACTTAAGTTGTCTCAGAATCTGGTCTAGCAATCTGTTGAGACATGATTATACTGATAAATGTATTAAAACTCACATAAATCTATTTAAAAGTCAATAAAGTGAATTAGGAATTAGATTTAGCGATAGTATTTATTTCAAGGCTTGTGAATCAGGAGCTTGTGTGTGTGTGTGATGTAGTAATAACAACACTACTTTAATATAAATCAACGTTAACCAACTTTATTTGAATCATTTTACAGTCAAACAAAATGTGGGACTGGTGAAAATATAAATTCTCATACCAACATAATTATCAGCTATGAAACAAGTTTACACAGTCTCGGAAAAAGAACAATGCTCGACTTTTAGGGCTGCATACGAGTCTGAGTTTGCATAAAAGTCGCTGTCTCGTCACGTCCGTCATTTCCTGCCAACCTGTGTGCGGCTGCACCTTCACAGAGAGGTGAGATTACAGGCTCAATAACGCCTCAAGTGTCGCACAGAAAAAAATCATTTTAAACGTTATCTCTTACTACAAATATCAAGTACTTGTGAGTGTTGAAATTCCACTCTTAGCAAACAACAAAAAGACCATTAAATAAAACTAGCGTTTACAATATTTATCAAAAAAAAAAAAAAAAGGTTAAGTCAGTAATAAATTATGTATTCTCAAGATCTCCCAAGAATCCATGATGGCTTTTTGTCAAATGCATAGACCGTTTCTCTATGGGAGATGAATACACCGAATAACTACAATGTAAACATACCTAAAACAAACCTGCAACACTCCTAAGGTCAAGGGGAGAATGAGGCGAAATTGGAAAGATTCCAAAAACAAAATATTTTTTCAGTCTTTTCAGTAGATTGACCTGCAGCTCGGTAGAAATGGTTACCGCCACAGTTTCTACTTCTACAAATCACATCATTAAAACTGCTACATCACTAGCACAGTGTAAAAGAAGTGCAGATGTTTAGAGTCTTTATGATTGGGGCAAAGTGTTGCATATATATTTAGATTTGATGTTAAAGGTCAAAGTGTGACTTTCTGCTTGAGGTTTAACTTGTCTAAAGAAAACAGCACTGTTGAAGTTCTTGTTGAGTAACATTTATTGAGTTTCTGAGGCTGTGAACTAGAAGAGGTCCTTTGTACTGTAGACTGAAGGGACACAGATGACGCAGACGATGGCTGGACCACTGATTACTTACAGTCTTTAGCGTAGCATTGATGATCTCAAGACAATACTTCAGCTGACCCTGTTCTCTAAGTTATTCAAATAAATGTGTGTGTCCATTTCAGTGTGCTGAATATATGATGTATTTAACTGAAATCACGTATCATGGTCGTCTTGATCTATTTCCTTACTCTTTGTTGTCACTTTAAATACAGGGAAAACTGCAACTCAGTAAACGAGAAGCACATGAATACATCATGAAATTCTAGTCAGACCTAACCCGTGCTTGCATCGACTTTCGCAAAGTTACAACTGTAAAAGATCCCATTAGGATTTTAGTGTAACCGGCCACTCCTCTAAAACGATAATAAAGCACAATGACGGATGACAACTGACAAAAAACTGGCACATCAACCTGGACTCAGTTCATAACTTATATTGTGATTATGCACTAAAAACAAATGAAGTGATGCATTTCTGAACAGTCACATACTCAATCAAAATTAAAAACACAAGACGTTTTACAAGAAACAGAACGACAAACTGAAACTCAACACTAATATACAGCAGGTAAGAACATATGCATCAAAACTCATACTTGTGAATGTTGTTAGTGGCATCATGGATTGTAAGATTTGGTATTTCCTATTGTTTTTGCTGAATCTATTTTCACCTCCACATCAAGAAAACATCTGTGGTTATTTAACCACAAGAATATCTTCTTCATCCACATGCATGACTGTGGCTGTACATTTCATTTCCACCTGGGTAACAGTACTCCTACAAAGTCTTCCTATTGTTATTACAAGCCTGAACAGTTCTTCCTCATTTCATTTCAAAACGCATCCCACACGTATGTTTTTTTTTAACTAACATGTCTACACTCTTAATAAACAAAGCATGCGTAACACTTCAAAACAGCCATATTACAAAATAATATGAGTCCACCTCATTGCGTTGCATATGTTGTGCATTATCCAGTGGCCCCGTCCTTTTAGGAGTTATGGCTGGTTCCTTTAAAGAACAGCAGGCCGCTTTGTTCAACAGTGAATATTGTGCAAGTTGGATCCAAGTGGAACACAAGGTTTCTTCACGTTCCTTTATGGAGAGACCCTGAGGATGAAGTGGAGCGGCTGTTCATCTGTAGAAGAATAGTGTGAGGGACGATGGTTAGATATAAGAACATAGATGTGTGGACATTTCGCCATTTTGCTTTTAGGCTACAGGTTAGAAAGAGGTTCAAGGTAAAGCATGTGTTAGGTCTGAACATGCAGTTAAAGGAGAAAATAATAAAAAAAATATCCAAAATGTAACATTTTCTGAAAGATTATCTGAAGAATGTGAGGACTATGACAAGACTATGTGTTGTTTTACTTAGATGGCTAAAGTTTGCATGCTAATGATCTGGCCCGTCATGTCTTGTAATACCACTAGGCACCACACGGTGGTATAATGAGTCAGTATAGCGCATCTAATCTGTCCTCAGCCTGACTCAGTAGTGCTCTGTGTACAGTGTATTTGTCTTTCATGCAGTCTATGATTCTATTGTCTGGTCAATTGTGCAGAAGGAAAGGTAGTCAATAAACACAATGATAGAGGAAGTGCAGTGCTCGGCAACCTTTTAAGAAAAGGATGGAGGAGAGAGCCAGCTGGCGAGGGTTTGATTTCAGCTTCGAGCAACATGAATGCTGGTTGCTCTTATTTGATGTTGTAGGAATTAAAGTATATTGGTCTTAAGACCCTAAATGCCTCATCATTTTGCATTATTACATTCGATTTACATTTATATTACATTATATTATATTATAGTTTAAGACAAGGACACCATGGTGAGAGTCTTTCAGTACGTCAGGAATATGTAACAACAGTGACCCCTTCTGGAGAAAGATCGTACTCTTTTTTTTGCAGACTGCTAATTTTATGACTTGAAATTACATTTATATTATTGTTATTCATTTATTATAATATTGTCATTTTCAAATAACATGTACAGATACTGAACGAGTGAAGACTACAAGACGTGAGAAACGTGTAACATTTAAGAATAATCTGTCTTTTTTTTTTTTAGCTGTTCTGGCAAACTACAACTACATATTATTGTCACCCACACTGGTATCAATATATTTTATGTTCTTTGTAAATCCTCACCCCTACTGACAGAGATAATGCCCATCACTAGTGTTTAAAAAGTTGCCCACACATTACTCTAGGGGGGAAGAGTAGAGAGCGAGAACAGTTGTAGGTAGCATCGGGGTAGGCCTGACTGACAGGCTGATGACACACCATATGGAGATGCTGGATGAATTTTACCCTGAGGGGGACAACAATGTTTTTTATTATTTGTTTTGCCTCATCCCTGTCAGCCTCTCTTACGAAAACGAGAGGAAAGAGACAGCCAGGTTGTGGAGGCTGACAGCCGCGCACGCAGACACAAGGAAACATGCAGACACGCGTGTGCACAGAAATGACAGACTGTACTCCAACACAGACAGGGTACAGACACCAGAGCAGACACACACAGTTGGTAACGGCGTACAGTACATACTTGAGAGAGTAGGATGGATTTTTATGCTGCTCTTAATTTTGGAAACTGAATTGACGGATAAAGTTACATTTCAGATAAAACTGGGATTGAGGCAAGACTTAAATAGAAAAGTAACACGCTAGAGTAAAGTCACAAAATCAAGGATTAGGAATTTCTCTGATTAAATAAAATAACAGCCTGTAGAAGTTGTTTTTATCTTTGTTTTTAGGGTGAGGGATGGTGTCAGTGTTATTCACCAGTCTTCACACTGACTTCAAACCTACAAAGTGTGTGTGTGTGTAAAGAAAACTTACTTGTTTGGAAGATTCAGAGGACGAGTGGACTTCATTTCCAAAATTTCCATTTAATTGTAACGTTGCTGTGAAAGTAGAAAGGTGAAAGAGCATTTAAACATAGATATCCTATTCTACAATATGCAACAAACATCACAGTAACAGTAAGTTTAAAGAGAATGTGCACATATCATTATATAAGTCTGTTTTAGTACATTTAAAAATACATTTTTATATTTTTTATTTAACTGGCCTTTATCTTTGACTAAACCGTGTTCACTTAGTTTTCTAACAACTAACAGTAAATAAAACTCAGAACAAATTTAGCTTCTTACCTTGTGGATTGATCCTGGGATCAACAAACCCCCAGTGCTGATAGAGAGCTGCCAGCTCATGGGGACTGTAGTTTTTCAGGAGACTCAAGATATCAATATCCATTGGCATTTCTCCTGTTGATTCACTCTTTCCCTGAGCAAAAAGGAGTGGATCTATATATGCTTTGCTGCCATGCAGCCCCCACATGTTCATGGCAGCCCAGAGATCAGGACCCTTAGGACCTGATGAGAAGTCACATGACTGTCTGCGGGAATGGAGTCTATCTGCAGCTGCATTAGAAGAAGTCCCACCATGATTTCTTGCCAACATAAAACCTAAACCCTCTTGAGGAAAGTTTCCCTCTACAGTAGCCCTGTTGCCTCTGTGTTTGGGGCTGCTGGTAGGCTTGAAACTAGGGAGACTCTTATTATGCACCGTGCGGTTTGATGAAGTAGCTTGGGTGCTGGAGCCTTTACTTCCACCTTCAACTGCTTGGTTATGTTCACTAGACTTCTTTTGTGGTTGTAGTCCAATCTTCCCACTTGATTGTGTCCCATCTGAAGAACGAGAGTCTTTAGACTGATGTTTGGACTTAGAAATGCCTGACTGGGTCTTGGGGGCTGTGTTCTTTCTGTTGCTGTTGTTTGTTGTGAAACCTGGAGGCTGTGTGCGCTGCGTTCTTGGAGCGGGTAAAGATGGGCAGTCCTTGCCTTCAAGGAATGGTGGTGGCCCTGTGCGTCTCCATTGAGAATTGCCTGCCTTTAAACTCTTGGGGCTGTTAATGCAGGGTGCCCACTTGGGCGCCATTGAGCTGCTGCCATCCACCCTGTGTGCAACACGCTGATGGATCCACAGTACTTCTGGGTAACAGGTAGTGTGGGAGCAGTATGGGCAACTATGTCTCACCAGACCCTCTGTTTTCACTGAATAGTTAACAGCACCATCTCCTCCAGTTATGGGTAGTGAAGAAAGATTAAGGAGACTGCCAGCGTCACCACTAGAATGTGCCTGCCCTTTGACCTCTGTGCCATTTGACTTTTCTATTTTAATGTTTGACTCTACTAACTCCTGGCTAGGAGGACATGTGTAGGGATTCCAGTATGGCTGACTGAGCAACACGCTCCTGCTTCTGAGGTAGTCCATGTATCTTGAGGCTTTGGAACCACTTTTGCTAATGTTGTCCAAAATGGTGCTCTGTTTGCTATAGGGGCCCAGGAAGTCCTGGTGCTGCTTGTGCAGGTGAGACCTGAGTACCAAGGCGTCAACAGTGTGGAAATCACAGTGCTCACAGGAGTAGGTTTTTTTATCTGTAGGTAAGAACAAAAGACGTAGTGTAACAGACATTCATACAATTATATAACGGTGATTACATTAACTCAGCAAGAATATCACTATCAAAAAATTAAGGCTGTCAGGGTTCTGGATGTTTCAAAGGACAGATGTCATAGGGCTTTTAAACCAACTGAGAACTGGTCTGGTTCTTGGAGGGATTGTGATCAAGCATAATATGGTTTGGAACTTAAAATAATGTTAAGAACAGATATCAGTGGGATCTGAATGGGAATCCTGACTACTCCTGTGAAAACAAACATGCAAAATACATGTTACCTGGTCGTCCAAATTAACTCAGCTTTATAAATAAATCCAAACATTGCTGAGACATGGTGGTACCGATGCAGTGGTTCCCAAACAGAACTGGTGCATGAACTGAACTGTTTCTGTTTGGGTGGAAAGCCCTGTAGTAGAATAGACATCTGCAATAGCCACATATGTGTGTCCAAACTTGGGTTTGCGTTATTAATATAAACAAGTGCACCTATAGTTGCTGTAGTTCTACTAGAAATCCACTAGAGGTCTCGCTTTTCCACAGTACAATGTGAAATCATAACAAATGAGGTGAATTTGCACAATGGTAAAGTAGCTTTTACCTATTTCATGGTAAATGATAGTATTACAGACACCTGTATGTCCAAAAACACACATTTAATAAGACTGTAAAATAAGCAATACAAAAAAAACATCACAACAAACCTAGGCCTGGTACTAAATTGCTATGTTCAACAAATATAAAGTGTAGCATAGTAGATATTGTACTGGGGTGTGTTGTGATTGACTCACCTTCTTGATCTTTGCTCTTGATGTTCTTGGTCTGTTTAGATGTGAGGTGAACATCTTTGACCTTCTTACTCTGCAGTGCCTCATAAAACGCATGACCAAGTCCGTTCAACAGAATACGGTCCTTCTGGCAAATCTTTTTGTCAACACCCTTAGTGTGAGCCAAACTGTTTGATGTGTGATCAAGGCCTGTATCACCTTTCTTCTTCTTGACGTTGGAGCTAGAGGTGTCGGTTTGCTTCCTCTTCTTCTCCTGCTTCAAGGGTACATATTCACCCTTTTCCGTGTCATATGCCACTTCAGCATCAGCTAGTCTCTCCTCCCATCCCAGACATTTTTCTGTGGCCTCCACTAGTCGTCCCCTTGTGGCCAACTGCCATGCTTGGTAACTACAAATTGGGTCCAGCTCTGGAATTCTCTTGACAGGACTCCTTTCCTCAGGGGGTTCCTTAGGTCCAGCGCATGTTAGATTCAGGCTTTCCAAAAAGTGCCTCTTAGCAATGTCCAGCTCAGGGGACTCAGGGTCTTCATGTGGTGGATTCTGTATCTGAGTGCAGGTCTGGTTCAATTTATGTAGCTTTTCATGTGCCCTCAAAGTCTTGCGGTCGTAGAAGAAGTTACCGCAGCCAGCGCACAGCTCATAGAGGCACTCTTCATTTATCAAAGATGCTTGGTCCTGAGGAACCCCATTAATGGTGGCAGGCAGTTCATTGCTCTTGCTGCCCCGCAGCTGAGCTTTGACCCGATGAATACGCATATGACTCTGGAGGAACCATGCCTGGCGGAAGCGTCGCCCACAAATCCGGCAACCATGATCCTGGGAGCCACGGTGTCTTTTCATATGGGATTTAAGGAGTAAAACCTGAGGGAAATCCTGACCACAAATGGTGCAGGAAATAGAGCCATCATCAGGCCCATCACAGCCCTCAACACCATCTTTACCCTTCACTTGTTTCTTTGTTGCTTTCTTCTTTACCTTTCCATTGATGGTATGAGCTTTGTCTGGTGTGCCGATTTCAGGAGGGTCAGATATATCGGCGTCTTCTTTCTGCCCTCCATCTCCTTCCTTGTCTCTGAGGTTTTGGCTGAATAGGCCCAGTTTATGGCTTCGAATGTGAGCCTTCAGGCTGCCCTTCTGAGCTGTCCTGTGCTCACAGTAGGGACACTTGTACGGCTTCTCCCGAGTGTGTCTTCTCATGTGCTGAGACAGAGAGCTGAGAAGAGGAAAGCTCCGGCCACAAACGCCACAGCTGTGGCATGACGTCACATCTTCCTCTGTCTCCACCTTTATACTATTAGTGTGTTTCAGTGATATATCATCCCCTTCTTCTGTCTCCATTACTGTTCCTGGACCACTGGTACGTCAAAAATCACAACTGTGTATTAATTCTTCTTACTATGCAAATTTATGTTCCAAAATTTACTGAGTTCTCAGGATAGGTGTCACAAATTTGCAAAAAAGAATAGCTTTAGAGTCCGTCTTCATCTTTGCTTAGATGTTTTTATGAAGCTGCATGCTGTTTTCACAAGAACACCTGAAAACAGAAGAAGAAATTAAAATGAGGCATTCGATTATCAAGATTCACAAAATGAATTGCAACTGAAAATGTAATTTACAACAAATATTTGGTAATTGTAAATTGACTGTGTTTTACAAAAACTAAACAGACATTGCTCTAAGAGGGAGACTACAGAGGCAAGTGGAATCACACAGATTTTGGAATAACCTTTGTCTCTTACTGGATGAACGACGCCTGTCCGCACATATTAGACTGCGGGTCAGTGTCTCAACATGCATGTGTGGGTCAGTCCTTTGGTTTGCCTATGCCGAAATTGAGTGGGTGAGGTGGAGCATGAAGAGATGTATTCATTCCTGGCCAACCAGGATGACCCCCGGGGGGCCATCTACTCTAATTCACGATCAATAATCCATTATCAACAAACTTCATTTTAGAAACTCAGCTACTGGCACACACAAAGCCCTGATTTTGAGGAGTGCTGAGTTTGTGAATAAAGATATATTTATAAATGTTCCTGTTTAAATGAAGAGAGAAATGTCACTGTTATCTGTGGTGTTTTGCTCATGACATGTGTTAGCCTTTATATATTGGTCATTACTTTCTTCTCCAACGTTATTGCTTAAATGTAAAGAAACAACACAGAATTAAACATCCACAATTGTGAGGCGAATTAGCACAGCTGCCAGGACGATACGAGCCTTAGTAGTGAAACGTCTTATTAACAAAATCATCCAGGAACATAACAGCATCTGTTGTACTCTAATGGCAAAGGGTTGGTTTGATGTGGTTAAACACGCTCCTCAGGCAAACATGACCATTTGTGTGACTGTTCATTGAATGAAGGTACTCTGATGTATATAGCTAGCCAGGCAGTCAAAAGAAAAACCTGCTATTGTGTTGGCCGCACCAGAACTGTCACATCGCCTCATGTCTGGCCCTCCACCCCTCATTAGGGGGTCGAGAGAGTTATTGTTAAGCCAAAGAGGCCTGGGTCTGCACGTCACTGTCTTAGAATACATGTCTAGGCAAAGAGGCAGGACAAAAGACGACTCTTGTTTGTCTTCACATCCCTCGAATGTCAGGAAAAACTAGGTGCAAATAAAAATAAAGGCTAGAAAAACAAGACTGACTCTGGTACGATTTTTCTGGGGATGAGGCCATCCGTCTAATTATCTGTATCTGCATCCACAGTCGCATCTGTCTGCGTGCAGGCCTGCCTGCTTGCGGTCATGTGTGCTGATCCGCTCACGCTGGAATGGGTGTTATGTACAGAATATAGAGGAGTTTAGGATTTTTTTTCTGGACATGGCAGGTGTTTGGTAGGCAGACGCTATCAGATTAGTGCACGGGCAACGTGGCACACTGTCTCCAAGAGGGGGAGGATATGCAAGAGAAACTGGAGGGTGGCAATTATGGGGTTAAGGTTAAGGCGAATGTAATGAGTTAACACAATGGGGATAAAGTCAGAGAGCTGAGGGCAACAGATGGGAATAAACGGGCCATCAGTATGGAGTTAGCCGCCTCTACAGTATAGGCTTATGCCTTTGTCAAATCAGCCCCACTTGCTTAGCATTTGCTTTATATTTTCATCCGACATATCCATTTGTTTTTATTTAATCTATGTTTTTCCCCACTGCAATAATCTTCAATCTGCCAGTTTTCTGACTTTTATTGCTATCTTTTCCACCTCTTCTGCTTTTATCCCATAAACACTCAAAGCCTTTTGGAGGACCTGTAAAGTAGTGCAGATAGCCAAACATGTTGCTCCAGGGCTCATAACTCATTTCTTTTAGAATCCCTCGCTCCCCTTTTCTCTCTCTTTTCTTTGGCAGATGAATAGGCATGTCCAGTCAGCTGTCCTCACATTGATTCATCCTGACGTCCCAACCAGCTCAGCACAAACTCCCTATGGTCAGGGCACTGATGCTGAGAGCCTGTGTGCTGTGATGTGTGTGCGTGCTTGCATGAAAATATCCACTGCCTAAATGGCGTGTGCTTGTGCACTGCCTGTGTGCTGGCTTGCTGCTGTAGACTGGAAATAGCATACAACGCACCTACGTACCTCAAATACTACATTTGTTTTTGCATGGCAGCAATATAACTAAACTAGTAAGATGTGTGGAAATGTTTGCTTTGCTCAAGTATGTGTGTACCCCATGACTGTGTGCATGCATATGTGCCTGTGTGAGTGTGTGTGGGGGCTGAAGTCATCCAAATATTCACATCCACAAGCCTGTGCCAACATACCCCTGACTGGAGTTAGCATGTGACTGTCCTTATGCTACTGTTCAAAGCCATAGTCATTCGCTAAGCCTCACCTCGCATCTACTGTTTTGTGTCCAATAATCCTGTCTGTTTCCACTGACTGCAAACACAACTGAGGTATAAAACACAACTAGCACACAAATGAAAAAAGCATTCATTGCTATAAATGAGCAATGGCAGAATATTGTCTAAGATTTTTTTAAATTATCCTTCCAGATATACACTACAATAAATCTCCATACTTATAATATTAGCTAATCATAGCTAATACAATGTTGCATAAAAGACATTTAACAAACATTTGAGGACAAATTCAACCTCAATGTCATCGGATTGTGCTAGAAAAGGTCTCATATTGTAAGATACATCTGAAACTATCTAATTTGTAAAGATTAATTACTATGCTAACTGTCCTTTTAGTGATGCCATTATTACTTTTTAAACTACTTATTATTGCCAGAGTTATGTATAAAACAACATATTAACCTACCAAAACAAACTCTTTTCTGGTAGTCAACATACAAAATGCACAATTAGCATGTCTAAGAAGTTTTTTTTAGACACAATGTCAGTGCTGTGTTTTGAAGAACAGAACACAATAAATAGCACTTAGCTGAATTTGAAGGTAAAGCACAACAAACTTCTTGCCTTTGAATGTAAAAACCTTTATAATAACTGTCTGTTTTGGATTTGTATTACATTATCTGAAATCCAGATCCTTCAATTGTTTTCTCATGGAAGTATTTTCCCTTTCCAACCCAAGCATCCAGTCAGCTATACTGAACACCTGTACAGAATGATGCTACAGCAAAGACAGGAATAGAGGATTTTTATTTATCTTTCGCAGCAAGTATGCAGAAACTGTGTTCTGTGCTGATTCATTGCTGATGTAGTTCAAGATGACTCCTTCCAGATGTAGTGGAGTCAACACAGACTTGCAGGTGCCTCCACGAGGTGACATGTTTTATGACTATTCAACATAAACTGGCTCGCTCAACGTCATATATCACATTGAAGCGCAACTGAACTGAAAGGGGTTCAATGTAAAGTGTTAGAACAGTTAAAGGCAATGCACTTATTTAAAAAAAAATAGTTATTAAGCCTGCCGTCGGTTTCAACGTATCTATCGTGACCACAGAGTTAAGGGCCAAGCGTGAATCACAGAAGGTGACAGGTGTAACATCACTCCTATATTACCTAACTACCTTTCCCATCTTAAGACACTCTTTTCAAGGTACATGTTGACTGCTGCGTACATCACTGTCTCGCACCAACCTGGTTATCAAGGTATGGCTTAGTAACCCTTGGTACTATAGCGTTCCTAGAATGACAGATAAACATTAAAGCAGTGAACTACTGTGAGCGAACAGCCTAATGTACCTAAAAGATTAGACAGCCATGAGCTCAACGGTCACAAGCACGGACAAACTTGCACACATTTGTGCCCATCCCCCTCCTTGGCCGACTCTCAGTTACACAACATATACAGGGATTACTCTTCATTGCATGAGATGAGCTGCTCAATGAGTGGCTTTTTATCATTGATGGCCTGTAGTGCATTATGAAGCATCCCTGACATGACAAAGAGAAGACGAGAGATTCATGACAGGGGTTTACCTGCTGAGCAATATCCACAAGATGTTTCATGGAGACCCTAATGCGTACATCAGTACATGAGGAAGTACACAACGAATGCTGAAAGAATGAGGAGATATGATTTCTAGGGATATTTTCAAATACTGGAGGACATAACTAATGTTGATTTATCTTCTGTGGTGGGTCTGAGGATCCACTGTGGACCAGCTCTCTTTTCACTGTGGATTGGCTAGTGTGGGAGACACTGGAGTATAATCTGCCGGCATTAACTTGCTCTCTAAAAAAAGCACTCTCGACAGGGATTAGATTATCATGGCAAGGTCAACTCAGACTCGCTCGACTGTCTCTCTTTATGTCTCTCTCTCACTCTGGTTTGTGTCTTTTACTTCATTACTTTTCCTCTCATCATTTGCCCTCTTGTTCTTGGGTGTAGATTTTGTGAGATTTAGCTCAAGCTGCTAATGTAAGAAAAAGAAAAATCACAATAGATGGACACGGATTAAATATACAAGATGTATAGGACAGTATAAACAGTAATTATGTTACCGTTATCCTGTAGAGCTCAGCTTACATGAACTTAAATTTTAGAATAGAAAATTGACTGGTTGGCTAAATTAATTAAACTAAATTATTTGGTATGTAGAGTGGAGGAAATATATATACATGCATATACAATTTTTCTAAATGAATGTAAATAACTTGCGTGTTTTGTTTTGTCTATCAATGCAATGCCTAAAAAGATTACATTTAATATGTATAGATAAAAAGATGATTTAAGTCCTCACAGTTAAGAAACTGCATATAGGAAATATTAACTACATCTAACTTTGTAACACCATCAAATATGATTAATAAATCATAGTTAGTATTAATAGTCTTCTAATCCATACCCATTTCATTCTCAGTTAACGATTTTAGGATTTAAACACCAACGACGACATCTTCAGTGTAAATTGCCTTTTATCTTGATTGACATGCTCTAGTGTAATAGTACTTTAATATGGACAAACTCTCTATGACAGCAAACACAGGTTTCCTGAAGTGCAGTGCTGAAGCCTGGTGTGGTGGTTCCAGCTGTTGCCATCATGGCAGCGTCTGACTCCACCCTAACTCCTCACTAATCCAAATATGGGCAAAGAGGTGGAGTGTGAGGCGGGAAGATGACACCGATGCAGAGACCTAGTAACCTATGACAGCATCCACCTGTCACCCACCTGACCTGACTATTGAGCTAGTCTCAAGTGGCCGTATGAAGAACTGCATTTATGCTTCAGGGTCAAAATGTGTTTCTTTACACAAACAACAAAGAATAATATCCGTTTCAAGTGTTAAAGCTAAAGAGTTCTCCTCTATGGTCCAGATAAGAATCTGACAGATTTTAGCCAAATTCTAAACAGAAAACAACATTTTTAAAATACAATGTATCTACAGTGAAATACGATTTATTCAACAAATACGTTTTTAAATTGAACTAGTGTTTTGCTTTGCTATTCTGGTGTTACATAAAATAGTCCTTTTATCAGTACATAACATCAAAACTCTCAAGTTACATAGTAGATGCCGATTTGAAACAACAGGAGTGTAATTTCCCGTTTCCTGCTATGATTAAGGTAAGGATTGTAGAAGGGTAAGGTGATACCTGCTTAGCGATTTCACCCTGGAGCAAAAGAATGACAGCTGGCAGGAGGGTCTGGATTAGGTTTCCCATAGGGGTATTGCATCTTTTACACCACCGCTCCTTTGGAGTAGAATGGGCCGATAGTAACACGACTCCCTCAGACCCATCCAATCTCGTCTCCCTCTGTCTCAATGGGACCAAACAGAAGGGATCTGTGAACGCCTTACTCATCCCTCCCATCTTCCATCTGGACACATTGCCAGTTTGCACTCCAGTCCCTCCACTGGAGACTTAAAGGGCAAGTTCTTTTTTTCTTTTTTTCCAGCAACCTTTCTGACTCATCACAAACTGATCATTCAATACTCCCTTGCACCAGTATTTTGTTTGTGTTATCATAGAAAAGCTGGTCTGTGCTACCTATGGCCTTTTGAGGAGTGCTGCACTGCGTTTTTTACTGTAACTGAACCATACCATCTTTACCATACTGTCAAAACAAGCACTCTTTGAATCCACTGAAGTACTCCCTAAAGTGAAGGCACTTCTCCGTATTTTCATTATTATTTCAATTATTCACTGTTTATGGTTATTTTGCCAGAATGTACTGCCACCTGTTAATATGGCTTACATTTAGGACTGAAACATTTCCAATTAATCATTTGAATAAAGAAAATACATAAAACAGTTGCCATATTTTACTATTTGTTTTTATATAGTCTCAAGTACAGTCTAAATAGACCAACTTTAAATGTTATAGTTCAAATGATTTATCAGAAATGTCTTAAATTTATGTCATGTCAAGAGAGGCTAGCACATTCTTGCAAAAGAGACACAATCAGTGAATCGAAAAACTTCTAAAAGCTGGGGGGAAAACACATTTACTTTAATAACTACTTGTTTCTGAGCATTATATTATCGCTGTATCCCATTATTAGTATGTCCTGATAGCTTGAACAACACACCCCATGCAGACAAAAGACAACACAGTAGAGACACCTAGCATGTGTTAGCATTGCTCCGAATCCAGCATGTGGTCCATCAGTATGGTGTGTGCTGTTAGGTAATCACATCAGAAAAGAGGATGCACACTCAGCAAGAATGTGCACATGCTATTTTAGGTGGAGATATTTTGCAGAGTTACTGACCTGTGAACTGCACTTGAGAAACAATAGTGTAACAAAATATTTGACAGCTGTGAATTTAGAATATTTTGGGCTGGGGTTGTCAGGTTAAAACTGATTGTTGTAATCAACAGTAGCAGTGCAGCTCTTGTTTGGACAGTGGCTTGGATAATGATTTTCTCCCAAGGCACATGCTGTGTTTTTATTACTTAGCACCGGATTCATAGGAACAGCAGCTTAATGGTTTTGACCTGCTTTTTGAAATCTATTTCTCTTTGAGTTTTCTCCATTTAAAGTCTGGGTTTTTAACAGGTATTTAAAGACTCAAATGCTTAGTAATAATTGAATTCAAGACTAAACCTATATAATTTTCAGTTTCATGCTCACTTCACTACTCTGTGATCTCGACTGTGAATTGACATTTGGTTCAGATTAGACAAAAACAAAATGTTTCAACCTATTGTGACACAAGGGAACTGCCCAAAGTAGAGATGGCCTTAGCCCTGACATCCTCCTGTCTGCTCTGTCGGCACCCCTCCCCCTTTCAGCAACAAGCCCCTGTCCAGACCCCTGTCTCCTGACCTAATCTAGATGATTAAATCATTTTTCTTTAGCACAAATTTTGTTCCCCCACTACTCTTGTCTGGTAGTTGTCGCACACCCTCCCCTATTGATCGTCATGCTGAGGAGATTACCCTAATAGCTGGGATTACCTCCCCACATGTTGGTTGGTCACATACTCTAAGGGAGGAGGGGAGAGCTGGAGATGGTGCATGTTGTGGATGATGTGCAAGTGGATGGAGGGAGGGAGGGAGGGGTGGAGGAGTAAGAAAGACAAAAAAATAAATAAAAAAATCTGCTCCTATGTTTACTTAATGCCTGTGAAATCAAAAAAAGAGCTATAACCATGTCTGATTGTCTGTGGGACGTGATTAGAGTTTTTGCAGCCTACACAACAATCTTTATCCTTAAATGCTAAACGGCTCATGATCGGTCATGAGACAAGAGCTTTTTATCAGCAGAGCATGCAAACAACACCCTGAAGACCTATTTGACAAATCTGTGCCCCCTCTCCCACCCCCATTCCTCAGCCCAATGCTCATTAACCCCTCCACAGCCCAGTTTAAAGCCCTATCACCTTGATTCAACTGCGATAACTGGTTAAAAGTTTAAGTCACTTAGCAAATAAAAAATACCAAACATTAGTTGGATATAAATGTGAATTAAAAGATGTTTTGTTGTATTCATTCATCAGATAAAACACAATATAGAGAGAATATTTACTGACCTTTTTTTTACCAACTAAACGACTGATGAAGAATGATTGCTTCCTACTAATCACAAGCCATAGCCATAACAATACAACCATTTAGTGGCCAGCACTGCCCCATCCACATGTTTCACAGCAGCTCGTTTTGGCCGTCGCTGCTTTGACGGCTGCCTGCTTTAGTTTAACATTTCCGACAAGTGCAATAGGTAAAGAGAGGTGAGCCTAAAAATCAAGATGTTAAAGCCACAGAGGCAGAGAGAGGGAGGCTGGAGGCCATTCAGACAGTGCAGAGAAAAGGAATTCCGTTAATCCGCCGCTGATCCGGTACAATGGCAGCCTTGTTGTCTGTCCCGTTTGCACTCACTTACCACAAGTTTGCGTGCGTTGACCGTGTTCACTGATAAGCAGCTGTGCCAAAACCACAGCGAAGACGGTGATAACGGTTTTAGTAGTGTGTGCTCGTGTCAGGGCACTCGAGCGGCCGTGGATTCACGGGACTTGGGTCGAGTGTTTGACTAATAACTGACATCCATTATTAGTTACTAACTAACCGACGGGACGTTGTAGTTAACTTTCGCCCGCACAAACTCCCCCAAAAAACGGAGCATCCCGTCTTGTACTAACCGCTTATACGCCACCGCAGCATCCCGCTCCTGTTTGACATCTTTTGTTAGTTAACCGTCGAGTAGCTTCACTCCTTACCTCAGAGGGGTTAACGTTAGGCGGCAGGTCGCTCCTGAAGGAACCCCATCACCCGATAAAACAATGGCGAGCCGCGGTTCAGCGGATAAACACTTGTCGGTAAATCAGGGAGATATCCTTCAGCCGTGTGCTCATCTCCTTTTTTTTATTCCTGCTCAAAACTTCGGCGTATTTCAATCACAGCGGTGCACCTGAACCGCAGTCCCGTCCTCCGGCTCCTCTGCAGCAGCAGCAGCAGCAGCAGCAGCCCGTCGTTGTTGGGGACATGAGTGACGCGAGAGATAACGTTATTAACGTTAATAACAAGCGGGACCAGTGATCCCTGCGTGCGCGCGTCGCAGACAGCACCACACACTGCTGGACTCTGAGGTGACCGGTGGGCGCGCGCGGAACTGTTAGCTTAGATTAACGGTTAGTTTTGTTTGTTTGATTTTTTTAATTTAGCGTACAGTCACATGCCAAAACATTAGGTACACTGGTGGATGTGTTAAATAATAAGCAGTATTCCTGTGGTTGTTATAATATTGAGTTTACACTGAAACAGAGTAAGAAAGGTGGTAGTCATAGTTTGTGGTGCTGTTGACTGTAGCCTTTAATTTAATTAAAAAGAAATATTTATTTTATTTAGCTTAACCTACTGACTATAAACAACAACAATATAATTCAACAGTACTACAAACTACAGCCTCCAAAATGGTAACTCAATTGATTCAACCGCTTTCTCAGTTATTTTAAACAAATGCTGATTCTTATAGCTAATCTTCTTGGAAGCTATAAGATTTATTACTCTTATATATCAGAATTTATTCTTTTTCACTAGTGTGCTTAATTAACCGGCAACTAAGTGTAAATATAAATGTGCTGTATGGCTCCCTGTAGAGACACAAAAGTCTTGACTGAACCTATTTAAAGCTTTATTTAACCTTAAACAGCTAGCAATACTGTTTGGTCTTGGTTCAGTGCGGCAGTGTGTGGTTTTGTGCTTAGAAATGGAACATGTGCATCGCAATACCATTTGACGGTGCTACAAACCACAGCCTCCAAAATGAAAACATAGCTGAATCAGCAGCTTTCTCTGTTACTTTAAACAAATGCTGAATACTGTAGTCTTCATTCAATCAGCATTTGTTTTCACTGTGAACTTGCAAGTAAATGTAATAGGATTAGTCAAGTCTTTTGTGTTGCCTTCTTTAAAAAGAAAGGAGGTAAAATATTTTAGGCTTTTAGTTTAAGGTGAAGTATCAATATTTCAATGATCTGTTTTCATTATTCGCACACTCCTCTAACAGATATAATAATAAATGGCAGAGAAACTTGACCAACAGCAGCAAAAGAAATAATCTGCCAAATGTGTGGTGTGTTGCCAGAGTTTGAGTCAGTCGCCAATCTGTTGCACAGCAGGGAGTCGTCATTTATTTTTACTTATTTATTACTTCGTGTTTATTTATTTATTTTGTATATTTCTTGATGTGACCATGATGTTCTCAGAATGAACAAATGAGCTCCCAGCGCTTGTTGTCAGCTCAGACATTTGACACCAGAGGGCTCACTCACTAATTTCTGGACGCTGTGAAGTGTTGTGTGTCATTTCTACAAAGGGTGGCAGCAAAGTCCTGTCCCTGTGAGCATTCACTTGTCCATTCCCTGAGGCTCAGCTCAGGTGACGTGCACAGATCTGCGCACACACTGGAGGCAACCAGTAGATGAAACTTAAAACATACATAAAAATTTATGAGCCGAGTCACACACACTGATCAGTCATAACATTATGATGACGTGGGCATAATCACTGGCCAGATATAAAACTGTGATTATCTTGTTGTCATGGCAGCTGTCAATGAGAGCGATATAATAGTAATATTCATTATTATTGCACTTTTCAAATCAACAGACAACAAAGTATGTTTAAAAAAGGGTACATAGAACAAAGTAAATAAAACTCAAATATACAGTTAAATATAATTAAAACTCTAAAATGAAACTCTATTTTAGATAGTTACTGAACATTTGTCGCCAAAGTTGAAGTTCATAAACGGCCATGGACAAATCTGGACCCATGTGGTTTGATCCAACGGATTAGCTACCGTGGGTCAGAAGATGAAGCAAACGCCAGGAGATGCTTAGCTAAGCTTAGCTTATCTTAGCTTAGCTTAGCATAAGGACTGCTGCAAACATGGGGAAATGCCAGATCCATTAAACTCACTTCAAGTAATTGTGCTGAACATAAATTCACATCATACACAGCCTTTATATATTTTTTATATAACCCTTTACTGTTGGATAGCAGCAGCAGTAATAGCAGTAATTAATCTGCTGGTTTATAGAATTAGTGAAGCTTCTGGTCTAAAATGTTGCGTGCTGAAGACTGTGTGCAGGACCTTTTTATTAGAGTGTAATCAAGATGAAGTCATGGAAGGCGATATACATGTTGTAATTAACATGTTTGTGTGGCACCGTGCTGGCGGTGAAAACACGGACATGGACCTCATGTTTTTCTCGGCTAGTTGATGATGATGATGTCCCCGTTTGGACAGGCCAGCATAAATCACTTTCCCCACTCTTCCGCCTTTTCCATCCTAATCGAATTTAGTCATTCACGGCTTATGTTCTTTCCACTATCAACGATTTATAATGGGTCATCATCTCTGCTGCCCAATCTAATCTTGAAGGTAACGGCCCTGATATAAATAGAAAAAAAAAAGCAAAACAAATGGACTTATTTTTTTTCACCGTGTGCAATGCCTTTCAACAACACGGCCGATATGTTAAAGTCACCGTTACCTCCCAGATCTGCACAGGCTAATTAACCTTGTGTAATGTGTTTATGGTGGGGAAATAAACGGTGGGATTTAAGCTTCCTGCATGAGTGTGAGAGAGTGAGAGAAGAATGTGTAAATATTTAAAATGTAGTTATGCGGGGGTTAAACGATAAATTGTTGACATTTAATAATGTTTCCCAAGAAATCTAAAATCTGTTAGTGGATGGGACATATTAGGCAGCAAGAGAACATGTTTTGAGATCAAATTTGCCTTTCAGAGACGTTATTAATAGTTGAAAAGAAATCAACCGAAGTCAAAAAAGAACTGTAATAAAAGCCGCTATCTCTTTATTTATTGAGGTGGGTTATTAAACATTTCAATTCACTCTTCTAATGACATCTTAACTGCTTAATGTCATTAATACAGGAGGTAAAAAGGTTGTCACTTAACTCTGTTTCTGTAGCACCAGCTAAGATGCTGTCACATGTTGCAACTGCTTTAATATCGGGGAAGTTTCATGATGCATTCAGGGGTTATGTCCAGACAGTTTGGAGTAAATATGGAAGATATGACGCAGATTTTATTAGTATGTGTTATTTGTTATACGTCTCTAACAAGTAGTGAAACTTAGACACATGTTGCTTGGCCATTTTGTTTTTTAATCATACTTTGAAGGCAATCATAAGTCAGGTACTTTTCCTTCCAGTTTTGCTCACTGCATCTTCGCTTCGCCGCGACTCGTTTTCTGGTTTTCGAGTGTCTCCATTTTAAGTAAGTCTGAATATGCAGGATTGAAAACACATGATGGGGGTGGAGCATGATCTCAGGGTGGGGGACATCCACGCTGTCGATGTTGTTGTTCGTGTCGTGCAGCTGAGCTGGTGCCTGCAAAAAAGAATCCTGCTGAAGATTTGCCAGACTTTGACATTCAGGTAGGATTTACTTTTTATTTTTCTTCTCGGTCTTGAATACATGTGCGAATAAAACACTGAATTGGATGATTAATACAACTAAAGAGTTTAAATATGCACATATTCAAGGTATTTGTTTCCAGTCTAAAGCTTTAGAGTGCACTGTGAATGGGAAACCACATGCCACTGTATAAATGAGATTAGTTCAGATTAGTTAATTATTGCACTATTTAATAATTACACAGTTAGAAATAAAAGGGAGGTTTGATTTGGACAGCTCTGAAACCAAAGGACTCTGGACGTGGAGGCTCTGGTTTGGTAGTTTTTCAACAGACTGGTTATGTTTAATGTAGGTGTATAGATACAGAAATTCTTAAATAAAATCTGGATCAACTAATTCCTCGTTATACAGGTTTTGATCTGTTCATCAGTTACACAATAAAGTCAATAATTATTTAGCATAGTTTATTCAAATTAAGAAACTAGGATCTGTGAAGAAATGGAAAGAATGAACTGACTAATAAAAACCCTGATTAATCTTGAGGTTTCATCTTAAAGACAATTATCACCATGGTTAAAATATCATGAATGTTTGTTATATGTTTTATATTATATTTCATGTTGAAATAAATTCTTTAGAAATAACCTTTCTTCTCTTACTTAAGTGGCACAAACTTATAATACATGATAATAATGATAATAATACATATAACGTGTATATAAACAACCCGAATGCTTGATTGCATTCTTAATTGTGGTCAGTGGCCGACTGTATGAGTGCTTGATTGAAAAGTGGTGGACCTCTGACAGTCTTTTCCACTTCAGATTAGTTTAATGACTTTACATTAATATTTCTTCTTTGATTCTTTGACATCTAAATTTGATTATCCAACTCTGCGGGTAACACTTCAGTGTAATTTGTTTATCTGACAAAGATAATCAACTTATTTACTCATAAGCTACAGCGCCTATTATGTCATAATAGTTTCCTCCATCCTTGCAGCAGACAGATGACGGCCGTCTATTAAACACACAGCCAGAAGTGGAAACATCTCGGCATCTTTAGGACAAACTTCACGGTCACCAGAGGGACCTCCAGGGTAGCAACATGTCAAGCGCTGACTTGAAGAAACTTGAGTACCTCAGCCACATCCTGAATTCCTGCCGCGTAGGCCCTCTGTGTAATAGCTCTCAGCTGAGTTTTAACAACACAAGTAGTGTTGATGGGCTGGAGATTTTTGATGATGGATCTCCCTGGCTAAGAGTAGTCATCTCCGTGGTGTACTTTATTGTGGCTACAGCCGGAGTGTTGGGGAATTTGTTGGTCATGTTCCTGCTTTATTTCACTCACACCATCACTACAGGCACGATCAATTTCTTTGTTTTCAACCTAGCTTTGGCTCACCTTCTGTTTTCCCTGGCCCTGCCGTTTTGGGCTGTGGACATAGCGCTCGACTACAGTTGGCCTTTTGGCTTAGCCACATGCAAGGCTGTGTCCTTACTCACTGGGCTGAATGTGTTTGCTAGCTGCTTTTTCCTGACGGCCATGAGCGTGACCCGGTACTGCTATGTGGCAACCGCTCTGAGACCCACTGCTTCCCTGTGCAGCAGAACATGCACTTCTCCGGTGGTCACGGCCTTTATCTGGGTTGGAGCGCTCATAGCTGCGGCTCCCCGAGCCGTGTTTGCAGACCTGAGCCGTGTGGGCAGTGGCAACGACACAGCATGCCTGCTCCGTTTCCCAGATGGTACAGCCTGGCTCGGAATAAACCAGCTCCTGCGACTGGTGCTGGGATTCCTGCTGCCCTACGCCACCATCATCCTCTCCTACCTGCTTCTGCTGCGCTTCCTGTGCCGGCACAAACTGAAAGGCGGCAACACTCGGCGAAAGGCTGATATTACAAAGTCCGTGGCGGTGGTGGTGCTGTCGTTCTGCGCCTGCTGGTTCCCCTACAACGTCCTCACACTTTGGAGCGTCATGATCCAGCTCGACATCGTTGATATCAGCCCCTCGTTCCTCTCGGCTCAAACTTATTTTTTCCCCCTGGCCAACTGTTTGGCTTTCACCAGCAGCTGCTTCAACCCTGTCATCTACTGCTTGATTAGAAAAGAATACCGCCTGGCTCTCCATAATGTGCTCTTCAAACTGAGCCTGGTTATTATGTCCAAGATGCCCTATAGCTATAACTCAGAGGCGGGGTCGGGGCAAGCTGGGCAGATAGGTATTCCTCTCAACAACTTGTACAGCCAGACATCGCAAACTGAAGTGAGTTGTGCACCTCTGTCAAGGCTCCCAGCTGCAGTGTCCCCTATGTAATGGCGTAACACACTGATGAGTACGTACTGGTAAAGGGTAAAGCCTGTAGCAGTTGGTATACAATTTCCTCAGCTGGTTGTAACTATATTGCATAATCATTTCTGTGCACCTGCTTAAAAAAACAGCTGGATTAAACTAACGAAGATGAGGTATTTCCGTCCGAATTCCACGTTGTTTTCCACCATTTGAGGTTTGAATGTTGCTCTGTTAACGTGTCCCCCTCTTTTGCTGCTGCTTTAAAGCACCTGAAGGGAGATCTAGTCCGACCAAATGTTTATTCTCTGATATGGTGGGAAAAGAAATGAGTTGCAAGTGGTTGAATACCGGCATTTAAAGAATAGCTACAGCAGTTCGACAAAGACCATCAAATAATGCATCACAGTTCACGGCACATCAACCAACTATTCTTAGTGTAACCTGGATGGTTTTAAGAGATTTTAAGTCATGTGCTTTACGAAGACAAACTTTTCTCCCTGTAAGGGTGTACAATACGTATATGTTGAAGACTTTTTCTGCTTTTGTGGGTCATATTCATGAACAGCGTCACATTGTTTGTGTTGTGTCTGCTGCACCTATGTACAAGTGTTTGATAAAATGGATACTGCTGTGCTGTCGGTGTAACTCGTGGTGATCCAATTGTGAAAACATCTTTGTCACTCTTTTAAATACACGCTGCAAATAAAAACGGATCCCAACCCACATTTTTTTGCTTTGTATTGCATTATTGCTTATTGCTCAGTGTTCCTCACTCACCTCAGGGGAAGGAATAACGTTCAGACGGCTCATTAGAATTCAGGAGAAACTTATCGCTGTGCGTCTTATTTGAGGGATCTGGATCGAATAAAAAGCATTTTGTTGCGAAAGGAGAAAATGTTGAAATCTTTCGTCTCGCCAACATGTAGAGATGCTGCGCGACTGCATGAAAATCCAGCTCCCTATTCTGCCTTCTGTGGATCCATCGTACCACAAGATGATGCTGTTGGTCAATTTTAAAAAATAACAGAGGCCTAAACTCGTAGCACTAGCATGGATTCTCTTCGTTTGAGACTTTTTTTAATCCTATTATTGACTCACTGCACTTTAAAAACATCTTGGATATTTTTGGAAATGTGCTTCTTTGCTGTCTTTATAAGATTTAAATGAGCCACATGCAAGTGTGCTATTACATGACCGTCTTTTTGACAGTCTATAAGCTAAACTTGTGCCCTGCAACTGGGGTCCAGCTTCATATTTAAAGTTCAGACACAAGACTGTTATTAATGTTGGAATAAGAACGTGTAAAATATCCTAAAATGATTCCTTAAAAATGCTCCGTTATGTTCTTATCTGGACCCACTAACAGAATCCGTAATGATGGCCTTAAACATCCTGTTGCTTTCTTCTGTATTTGATCAAGAACTTCTGCTGAGTCTCCATTAATTGCTTCTGTCAGTCCTTGGCAGTACATAGAGGACAGGACATAAATCAATTAAAGACACTGAAATCTGTTCTGTGTTTTGCACCAGATTTGATGGAGCAACACTGACATTTCCAAGGCAAACCGAAGAACGTGACTCAGCCCAGCGTTGAGCGAAAGACAAGGTGTACAGCAGACACGTTGACATTATAAGCGTCAATACGCTGCAAGTATATAAGACTCCTGAAGGAGTGAGGTTTTCTACCGAGCGAAAGCTCAAGGAGCGGTGGGAGCTGTGAAGCTGATTCACCTTCATTTTTCTTGTCAGGCAGTTGGTCGGGTGCAGTTGCTTTGCGTCGTGCAGATCTCTGATGGGGAGCAGCTGATGGCACATCACCCTCTCGGCCATAAAAATGACATGACGGGAATGATTCAGAGACGCTGTGAAGTTGTGAGTTGACAGGAGGAGCATTGTTTGTTGGGTTGTGGTTTGACTGGAAATCTTTCAGCCTTTGATGGATAAAGAAGCGGCTGAGGTTTCCAGCAATATATCAGCATGTCTGAGGTCTCTAGAGTGCCACATTAGAGCTGGACTAAGGGAACACTTGAGCTGGTTTGAGGCCAGACATACTGGATCCTGAATTGAACTCACATTCTTTGTCAGATCTTTGAGGAGATGATGATTGCTTTTAATAAAAACCTGAAATCGGGTTTAGTATTTTGCCAAAATCAGCCACAGCTGACATGCTTATTGCATTTGTCATATTATTTTATTGTTGTTTCTGGAGTAATCAATAGGTATCCCCAATATAGAGAGTTCTCTCGCTTACATTAAAGTGAACGTTGAGTATTTTTGGAAATAAAATAAATATTTGCCCATGTCAGCTAGCTTAGCTTAGCACAAAGACTTCAAACCACTGCAGCTGGCTCTACAAGAGTCTGCAACCACTTCTAAAGCTCCTCAATTAACACGTTAGATCTAATGGGTTTAATCTGTACAAAAGAGCCCCCCTCAAAAATGTTTGATTGCCTGGCTACTGCTCTCGGTGCATCGGTCTTTATATTTCTGGCAAATGTGTTTGTCAATTTGTCAAAGAATTCCTTTAAGGAAACATCAACTAATTAGTTCCTTTTGGTGGTAAAACATGCACGGCATTATTTTCTGATTATTCAGCGACAGGCAGAGCAGCCTCTCGCCTGTTTACACATACAGCAACATTCAACATTAGCATTAATTTGATGTTGTTGTCATATTCGTTATCATTTTCGTTCTGTTTCTGTCCCAATTTAAACTTCTGACGCTCCAGATACTAGATTCTCTACTATGTTCACCAGCTAACTGCTAAAAAACTTTTTGTGTGTCTCAGTTTTCTCAAGACATCTGTTTGCAGTAGCTCAAAACATTAAGACTGATTAGCACTGAGCTAAAAGATGCAGTAGAGATGAGGGCAGTTGCTGGCTTTGTCATTATGAGTGACCTTGATCACATTACATATATCCATTTGAACCATTGTTAATATAAAACTACTGATTAGTGCAGCTTTTATATCTTAATCTCCCCTATTTAAAACCAGAGCTGCATTTAGACAGACGACTGGCAACCTCCTCTTAGTTAGCAGCTAAGAATATTCTTCTAACAATTGCACCTGGCTTCTGTCGCTCATCAAGCTCATCAACTGACATTTCATATCAAACTTGCTTAATCCGTTCAAAGATTTTTTTATTTTTTTGGAATGGCTATGTGCCATACTGTTTATCCTCTTGTCTCCAGTGATTGCCTGGCAACTGCTCTTGCATCAGTCTTTGTCTCTTCGCCAGCACATTTCCCAATTTGTCAAACCACTCCTTTAAGGGATCATCATCCCATTTGTCATTTGGCAGCAAAGCAGGCACAACATCATTTTATCATCTTCAGAATATGTTGTGACAAACTTGTTAGCAGACACTTGACTTTATACACATCCAGCCTTAGCATTCATTTGAGGTCGTGTTGGTATTCACTGTCCTTTTTACCTCTGTTTTTGGACTTGGAAAAAAAAAAAATCCAACGCTTCAGATACTTGAAACTGTTTCTACCTTTCTCCAAAACAGTTGTGACTCATCAGAGAATGGACATGGGCCTTCTGAGGGTGTCCTGTGGTGTCTGGCAAAGGAATGTAGTTAGTGGGGGGTTTGGGGTCCTATGGATTGAGGGGAGGGGCCTCTGTGGATCATCCCACAGATACTTGATCAGTTTGGGATCTAGTGAAGGCCAGGTTTTTTGAGTCGTTCCTGTGTCAGGCTGCATCCTGCTGGTGATGGCTGCTGCCATCAAGGAGTGTCATTGCTACGGGGTGGGGGTACTGTACATGTCTAAGTAACATCCACATGAATGCCAGGTCCAAACGTTTCCCAGTAGGACATTGTGTTGTCACAAGATGATCAATGTTACTCACTTCTCCTGTCAGTGGTCATAATGTTATATATTCAAAACAAAGCCAGTGTAGATGTACAACCCAAATGCAATGTAACCCTTCTTATGGTTCACTTGTTTCACTTTAAATAACAGATCCTCTATTAGGGATTTATTAATTTATTTAAATCACTCAGAAAAAAATCACCTGAAAAATGAATACATTCCCTTTGTTCAAACAAAACCAAAATCATATCAATCAAGTATACTTACACTAATAATAATAATGATAATCATAATAATAATAATTACAAGCGCAATCATACCTACAATAACTACCATTATAAATAAAACTACCAACATTAAACATCCACCATACAACATCAGGGGACTGGAGGGTATGGCTTATCAATGGGGCATGGCTTATTTCAAAAGAAACGTCAAGTAAAGGAGTAAAGGAGTTACATCCAGTAGGCCTAATTCAAGTCAGAAACCCCAACCAACTATTTATATATATATTTGTGACACAGCAGGTCAATTGTGCAGAATAATAGCTGCCGAGAAAAATATTTAGTTTCATCCCTAAATGCTATACATCCATTTTAGAAACATAAATGTGTGTCGATTAACGTTAAACGACCTCGATCAAAAAAATACAAGATATATCATTTCATTTATTGGTCCTGCTTTAGCTGTGGGAAAAGCGGCGGTTAATCCCTCCTTTGTACACTGTAAAATAATAATCATTGAACATAAAGCGTTTTATATAATATTCACCATCAACATTTACTAATGTGGGGCATTTGTTACATTTTTTTCATTGGGACCAAGAATAGAAACCCTTATGTAACATATAATAAAAGAGATGAGGGCCAGGAGCCTACAAGAATAAAAGAAATTACTCTTTGAACTATATTTAACTTTAATTCTCTCTTCACAAACATTTGCGATTCTGTATTCGGCGCATTCGGATTTAAAATATATTAAAAGTTATCTCTGTGTTCCTTTTAACACCTGAGAGTCTGACTAATACCTGGAACACAATCAATCTCATCCCATAATTAAAAGGAGATCCGTGTGACTGTAATGGTAACGGCACTTAAATACAATAGTAAACACGTCGAACTTTAGTAATGGCCCCGTGATGACAAAAGTTGTGCACAGAAAATCCAAAAATAGCAATAAACAAGCAAACCGAAACATATTTTTCCATCCAGGTTAGAAGCAAAATTATAACTTTTATACGTTTTAGTATCGTCTCTTAAACAAACAGCGTTTTTTGTAGCCAAATGGAATCAAGCATCCTCTCAGGTCGTGGTATAAAGCAGATAAGGATCCTTCATTCCAACAGAGAATGGTGCATTCTTGTAACGATGGCATGATTTCAGAGGTAGCACACCGTACCCCTGCAGCTAATATAAAGTCTCAATAATACATGGGTATATACTATAATATGTATGTCTTGAAAAGAGATTATGTGTTCCTGTAAAGTTGAAACAGAAGTGCAGTCTAACATTTCAAAATACTGTATTGCAATGCAGGCCAAATAAATATACGCATATTTTCAAAAGAAGACCCCTTAAAACTGCAATCCAGCATCGTTGAAAGCACCACTGCTGTTTTGGCAGCACAACAAAGGCTTTTAGCGCTGATGTCTTGAACAGAAATCGTCTCTCTGTCCCATGAACGCAGTCACACCCATAGCACTGTAGTTTCTGGATTGCAGCATTAAGAGTTTTAATAATATAGGTATTTGTTTTATTTTATTTATTTTTTTAACCACAACTTCAACATGCCTGAAGGCCTACCCTTGATTTGAATACATTTTACATATAAGAATAGATATACATGAAGCTATTTTATACATTTCTGATAACATAAACATTTAACTTTGTATCATCTATATTTATCTTAAAAGAAAATGTCTTTTTAAAGGCAAGAGGTTAAGATAAATGATATCAACCATGAAATCTGTAATGTAAATGATTCTGATAGGGATGCACCGAAAGTTTTAGGCCAAAATCCAAAAATGTACATTCAGCCCATTTTCAGTCAAACATTGCCATGTTGTTGCTTGCACATGTTGTTTCAGTGATAAGAGTCCGAAATGTTTCCGGCTGAAAAAAACTACAATCCACTTTTCCGAAACAACACGACCGAAACAGGCTGTTGTGATGATGGAAGCAACAAGCGCAGCAATTTTTGGACAAAAATGGCCCAAAAGTGCATTCTCGTTTTTTTGGACGAAAATTATCAGTGCATCCCTAGATTCTGACTAACATACAGAGCTAACCAACACACTGCTTATTAATTCATCACCTGACTACAAAAAAGAAAGAAAAAAAAAGACATTTAATATACAAAATTTACATTTTTTTTATTTTGTACTGGCATTGTTATTTTAGGCCCTGTGGCACAGACTGTAAGGCAGTCAAATCCTATGCACATATACTACATATCCCTGCTTTTATACTTCTTATTGTTCGGTTGTTTCCACTGTCTCAACTCTTTTTGTCAGTCTGCGATTTCTCTCTGTACTTCCACGTTGTATAATGCAAAAGGCTGAATGCCACTCTCTTCTGGAAAAACAACAAAAAAATAAATGAATCTAGAAACCTGGAAGAGTCAGCAGGCTGGATAAAAAAGATGCCCTCTGATAAGAAAGCTGTGTCTATTTTGTTTTTTTAACTTTTTTTTTTGTACATTAGATTAATATCTGACAGCAAACTGACTTACTCATCCTTGCGTTTAAAAAGCACATGCAGAACTGTTGCACACCTATGCTTCAGAAACATTCAAAACAACAGATGAGTTTTTCACAACTTGCTATAATATGATTTGTTTCCAGGCGCGCGTCTCGTGTATAATTAAAAATTTATGTATATAGCACTTTTTTTTTTCAAACCGGCGTTACAGAGTGCCGCGCTGCAATGTTAACATGTTTGTTTTGTTTTTATTTTTTATCCAAAGCCTGAAGAGATAAGTAATGAAAATGCAAAACGTGAACGCCTGGGACGCTGGGGACCTCATGTATATATATATCTTTTCAGGTTAACCGACCGTGAAAGGGCACACAGGCGAGCACTGATTTTAAAAAAGTATAAAGTTATTGAGCCGTGTCTGCGAAGTTGAAAGAAATTTATAAAACATGAAATCCAAATGGTAATGCACTCCAGCAATTTATATCTGCAAACCCTTTACTACAAGTCGAAAATTCCAAAAAATGGTGAATCGTATAATTCCCATAACGCAACAAAAACATCATAACGCGGCATTAAAATGAGTAGTTTTACTTTGTGTTGTCCACACAGTTAGTACTAGCTTTGTAGCGCAGCACTTTGTATCACCGCTTTGAAACGGCATATATACGTCATCATGATAATTATGATCATTATTAATATTATTACAAAGTGAACAAAACACATCTGATTATTATGTCCATGATTAAAAAGGTTTAGTAGTTTTAAGAAATACCTCTGTACACTGAAAGTCAAGGCTTGTACACTGTGTGCCGAAGGAAAAGGGAAACCAACGATTGTACTTAAAGCAGTTTTCAAATTGATTGTAGGACTTGTTTGGCATCTTCTCAGATGGGAAGGCTTTTTTCTTTTCTTCTTTTTTGTATAAAAGATGCAAAAATCGTCATGGTAACCATCGATTATGTTAAATGATTTCATGATAACCAAATGGTAAACTTGCTCGGGCCCTACATCTGAGGATCGTAGATGGCAAACGCTTTAGCGGCGTGCTTGTTGCTTGTCGCCGTAACGAGATGTTGTGCTTTTCAAAAATGCTTTTATTTATTTTTTACATGTTGTCTGTGACCGCTTTTAAGTGAGAAGCAACCAGGCTGCCGATTAGCCGGGGAAAACACAAATCCACCTTCATCCCCCCAGAGTTTTACTCTCCTCCTCTTCTTATTTGTTCTAATTAAATAAAGAATCTCATTAGTTACAGTATTGCCATTTGTTGTAGCACTGGCTTATATTTCAGTCAACATGAGCAGGAGATTTCGCTGCACACGTCGGTCCTCACACTAGACTGATTGTCAGGTTCTGGTACAGGCTAAGTTTGAACATGTGCAAAGTGTTTTTTTTTGTAAGAATGTTGTGAGATGATGCCTCTGGTAGTCCTGCTGGATCCACTGCAGAGCTTTGTCTTCATGTTTTTTTATTTGTCTCAATGTTTTTACTTTAGTCTGTTTGTGTCTCTTTTTTTGTAGGAGCATCTTAAGTCAGTCTTCTTACACTCGGGTGACCATCATGAACTCTGGTCACCTTGGAACTGGCAGTCAGGATCCTGGGTGGCCACCGTAGCCCTGGCTGATAGACTGAAGGGAGAGAAAACAGATAAAATGACCTCTTTCCTCCATTTAAAAAATCAAGATGGTGCACGTTTAAAGCACAAGCTTCATATTTTAGGGTAAATGGCATTATTCACTTGACTGCACAGAGTTAAGCTAGAGCTAGGTTTATATTCCTGCGTTGGATCTGTGCCCTGGGTAAAACTCAGGCAGTATGGTTTGAAGCACATAGAAACTCCACACAGCTGACTAGACGGCAACAAGTGTTAACTCATCAGAGATTGGACATGGGCCTTCTGAGGGTGTCCTGTGGTGTCTGGCAACAAAGTGTTGTTACTGGGGGGCCTTTGGTTCCTATGGATTGAGGGGAGGGGCCTCTGTGGATGTGAATTTTGGAGCCCAGGTCAACACCTTGTGCTATTTTTCATGTTTTTTTGAGTTGTTCCTAAACTGTTTTTGTGTCTGTCTCTGTGTCAGGCTGCATCCTGCTGGGGATGGCTGCTGAACATCAAGGAGTGTCATTGTTATGGGGCAGGGATGCCTGGTCTGGTCCGCATGGATGGTACATGTCTAAGGCCTCGTCCACACGTACGAAAACGATCTTTTTCCTATCCGTTTTCGATGGCACGGTTTCAAAAATATCTGCGTCCAGACTGATCCGTCTTTACACGACTGAAAACGCTACTTCATATCCCAGGTCTATAGGCGGCGCTGTTTCAGTTTCAGAAATTCACCAAAAACCGAGAGGAAGAGGTGGCGCATGCGCATGAAGCTTGAGCGCTGTTTACAAATTGGCTTTCGAAGAAACCAAACTCAAGGAAAAATTAGATTTTGCCCTAGTAACCATAATATGCTCAATATCTCCTCCAGTAGTAACGCAAGCATTCGTCTGGACGATAGGCCAAAACGAATAAAAACATCTGCATTTACGCAAAAATGTGTTTTCGTGTGGACAGGGCCTAAGTAGCATCCACATGAATGCCAGGTCCAAAAGTTCGCCAGCAGAACACTGTATTGTCACATCAGTGGTTTTAATGTTGTGGCTGATCGGTGTAAATGCTTACAACAACATAGGCTAGACCCACAATGGGTCTATGCCATGGCCTATTTTGTACGTTGTTGACCACTAGTCAGCAGTGTTAAGTATTCTCTGTATTTCAAAGCTACTAAAGAGAGGGAGCGACTGAGCGTTAAGCAACAAAACACAAAGATGTCAGGGTAGATGGTGCGTAATAAGGCAGAAGAAAGATGAATTTTTGTGTGTTTGTCCAGCTACTGAGGGATGTGGATGAGGAAACGCATTTTGGACTGATACTGCAATTAGTCAATAGCGCAACACTTGGATCGTAACACAACACTTTACATTTTCAGGGAGGTTCACATTAGCCTCCATGTAACAGCGTAGAGCTGACGCAAAACTATAAATGTTGCTTTAGGCTCTTTTGCAAAAGTGTAAAGCAAGATTCAGATGAGAAGACGGATGCCACTCTCATGTCTGTATGGTACATGTGAAACAATGATAACAGGTTAGCTTTGGTTAGCTGGAAACAGGAAGCCAGAGTCTGTTAGATTCCCCGAGCTTTAATGGCAAAGCAACCAGCTTAGACTCAAGTCTAGTTATTGTTTGGAGAGTCCAGCACGTAAGCCACAGTTTTTGTACGAATTCAACAAGATGCGTGATAATACTTGGGCAGAGCCACGGTAGCTAGCCATCTGCGGGCTATAGTATGAGCTTGACCTGATCAAATTCATTGTTTATATCTTGATTCAACGATTTATCCAGAGAAGACTTATAGTCTCCTTGAATGAGAAGCACTTGAGAGTACTTTGAGCCAACTTTACAGCTTGGAGACAAATCCTTCTCATCCATAATTAAACTGCTTTACTACACTCTAAATTTGGCTGCAGAGTTTGAATGTTTATTCTCATCACTCATATTTGGTTTGGTGTAAAAAATAACAAACAAAAAAAAGAAATGCGCAATCTCGCTGCAGGCCCATCAGTGCTGCAGAGTTATCTATATATGGTCTGTGTTATCAAGAGGCAATTCTGTCTATTTGCCCTTGGTATTGAGAGCTGCTGAGAAGGTGACAGGGGATTTCAAGGATAGCAAATGTTGTGTTTTTTTTTTTTTTCTCCCCCCGACTTATTTAGGCATGAACGCGGCACACAGCCTCTTCACCTGCGTCACAATTCAGCCCACATGGTGTATTCACGAAGCAGTGCTCCGAAGAATCGCTGTGACGCTGCTGGTGAGTCAGAGCTGATGTTTTTTCTAATGATGATTTCGCTCCGTGGTACAGTGATACTCTTTTCCTGGTAAATAAGATATTCAGTTTGTATTAAGGACTTGCTATTCCTTCATGGTGACACATTGGATTAACCTCCGTACGCAGATCCAGCTCTTGACTTTAAAGGAGCGGCTCTGTTGACGCTCACCTCTAGGGCATGTGTAGTAAATGGTGAGATGTTGGTTCACATGTGACATAAATGTATTTATTTTTATTTTTTTTACTAAAGATGGGAGTAGGTGACGTGTATGACGGCTACAAACTTATTTTTTTCCCCTCCCTGCTCTGGCTTTGGCAAATGCTCTGGATGTGATGCAAGAATGAAGCAAGCTGTTTTAGGACATGACTGGTTTAGCGAATAGGGATGATAAAAGATGTAGACACAGGCACAAACCTGGTCTGTGAGGATTCGAGGCTTAATATCAGGAATGGCACCCCCTCTCAGCTCATCTTCCACAGCCATGAGTCTGACAACAGGGAAATAGAAACAAACATACCGGTTGACAAGAATATAATTACGGAGCCGGTGTTCTTCAGATTTACTGTAGGATTATGCGGCCATATGATGATATTAAGATCCTGACATGTTTAAGAGAACATTCAGCTATCCTCGGAGCTTCTTGAGAAGCTGAATCTGAGCTGCCTTCGGACCCGGGCTGGGTAGTTCAGATTCAGCTGTTGAGATAGAGAACTTGTGAAATGAGTGGAGTGTGCACCCATCTATTAGTAGGACCTCTACCAAATGAGATGGCATGTGAGCTCTTTATACAGATGCTGGCTCTCACAAAGGAATCTGATGTGGTGCACAAGCACTTCGTTAGATATTAATCCCACTTCATTTATTCCAAGTGTGGTCAGGATTAATCATGTTTGGTTCCTTCTGTGTTTAAAGGGATAGTTAAGTGTTTGAAGTGGGGTTGTATGGTCAGTGTATTAATTACAGTAGATGGTGGGTCAGTACACCCCCAGTTTAGAGAAGCTGACAAGAGTATCAACATAGAAACCATGCAATGAACTGTTGTGGACGGGGTCTTGCCCTTACTTTTCTGCGTCACCACACTGGCGGCGTGCAGACGGCGTCACCGCTTACTTACTATGGAGACAAACAACCTCACTTCAAAGAAACAAGACAGGTGACAGGTTTCTAGTATAAGTCCAATGTCCATGATGTTTTCATGAGCCACTAAAAGGAAAAGTTTAACCTTTTGTGATCCACGCTTATTTGCTGTATGTCTAAAAAAGTTGGACATGAAGATTTATGCCGCTGTACCGCCTGTACGTTAAAGGTGCCCTGTGGAGTATTTGACCACTAGTGGAGCTTCAGAATAATACAGTGTTTAGTGGATCCATTAGCATAGCCACATTTCCATCTAAACGTCTCCCAGAATCAGAATTCCCAGGAAGCACGGACCCATTAAACCAGTGCAGAGGGGGGCGTAACAAGATGCTTCAAATGTAGAAAACACAATTAAAAAGATGCATTCCTATTAGTGTTGCTCGTCTCATCCCTTCAGACAGATTCGATAGTTTAGTCTGGAGCTATTTTTACTAGCTCCTACCTTCACATGATTTATTGCCTAAGTCGGCAAGTTTTTAAGCTACAATCAACATTTTAGCCTCACAGCCTGGAATAGAAACCTCTTTCCAACACTATATTGGACTTTTGTGAGCTTGTGTTTCCATTTCTCAACATCATGTTCCACATATGCAAATACACTGTATTGCCAAAAGTATTCACTCACCCATCTAAATAATTGAATTCAGGTGTTTCAATCCCTTCCACGGCCACAGGTCTATAAAATCAAGCACCTATGCATGCAGACTGCTCCTACAAACATTTGTAAAAGAATGGGTGGCTCTCAGGAGCTCGGTGAATTCCACTGTGGCACTATGATAGGATTCAACCAAATGCAATAAGTCCAGTATTTCACAGTCAATTGTCAGTGGTATTGCAACAAAGTGGAGGCGATTGGGAACAACAGCAACTCAGCCATGAAGTGTCAGGCCACGTAAAATTACAGACTTTCTGCAGAGTCAATCACTACAGACCTCCAAACTTCATGTGGCCTTCAGATTAGCTCCAGAACAGCGCATGGAATGGTTTTCGATGGCCGGGCAGCTGCATCCAAGCCATACATCGCCAAGTGCAAAGCATCGGATGCAGTGGTGTAAAGCACGCCGCCATTGGACTCACTGTGAGCCAGGCCCTTTCAACCAACGTGTTTGAGAATGGTGAAAGATTCCCATAGACACGCTCCTAAACCTTGTGAAAAGTCTTCCTAGAAGTGTTGAGGCTGTTATTGCTGCAAAGGGTGGTTCAACGTCAATTAAGATCATCAGGCAGATGAGCGAATACTTAGCGGCAATATAGTGTGTGTTGGTTTAAAACAATACTCCACAGGATACATTTAAACACAGAGCTAAAGCTAGGCTTACTAGCATGTATTAAGTCTACTAATTAACATGTAGTCATTTAATCCACAAAAGAAAAATGTAAAAATAAGCCATTACATTTTTATCCGCTTCCAGTCTCTATGCTAAGCTATGCTAACGAGATACAGAAACAAAATGAAAGAAATCCTATTTTATGAAGGTCTTAAACTTTTATGTAAATTGGAATTAGGTCTGAAGTATTTCTTTAAAAGGAGGTGATTTCTTAATAACATATGTGAAGCTGGTGATCAGTTTTGAATCCCCCTGCTTCCAGTCTTTGTGCTAAGCTACGCTAAATAACTCTTCTTCTGCTTCTATGATTTCTTTAAATCAGATACATGTGACATAATAATATATAATTGTGTGGAAAAAATTCACTAAATCAAACTTTTAGTGAAGACTGACTGACCTGAAGCATTTCTTTGAAAAAACAAAAGTGTGAAGCCGGTCAACATTTTGAACCACATTTAGTTGGCACGAGAGTCTCTGAAGTTGTGTTTAGCTACTTGTGTATATATATAGATTTATGCTGCAACTTTCAAGCAACAGCAAAAACAGATTAAAGTGAACAGGCATTGCCTCGCCAGGTCACGTCAGTAGAAGCAGAGTTAACAACACGGAGTATCTCCATGGTAAATGCACCATTTTGATTCCACTTCAGTAAGATATAATCACAATATGACAGTGTAAATTTTAACCTTTACTGAAGTACTTTCATAGTTATGTAGAGACGTGGTTGCACTTGTGTGTGGCTCATCTGGAAACATAAAAGATGGAGTCAAGCAGTGACTGGCACAGCCTCATTTCTGCCAGCTGTAGTTCATCCTGAAAGCTAATCACCTGTGGATGATGCCTTTGATTTGAGAGTCCTTCTCCAGTTGCTGCTGCTTGAGGCGGCGCTCGCTGTCTTCCAGGCGGTTCTGATACTGCTGCAGGATCTTGTTTGTCTGATGCTCCTGCGACAGAAGTCTCTGCTCGTATTCTTCGAGTTTGCGATGAGACATCTTCAGCCGCTCCTTCAAGGAATGGATTTCTTCTTCGTATTCTCTCACCTGAAAGACGAATGAAACGGCATCACATTACAGGTGGCAGAAATAGGCCTGAGACAGGAGCGCTGCTTTGTTGCACAGCTGTCGTTAACGCTAAGCAGCGAGCTGGATGAATATGCAGAGGAAGTTGCAGGGGAATTAGACGAGGCTAAACGTGTGCGACCATCAGTTTCAATATTGTGCAGTAAGTGATGCTCTGTGTTTTGGATTGAATACACCAAGACAGTTGTACTGGTGTACAGAAAGACGCAAAACACACCAGTGCAAGTATAAATGTATCACTCCAGTGTGCTACATTTGAATAAGTCTACTCACTAGAAAATATTTTGTGTTTAGAAACTGGCCAGACCTTCATGATAAAGTAAAAGTTTGATTCTTGATCTATATTGTCTCAAGATGCTTGACAAAACGAGGCCTGAGACCTCCATTTCAAGCATGAAGGCGACGGTGATGAGGACAAAACTCCCTTTCAACAGGACGAAACCTTGAGCAAAAATAATTGGATGGTTCCAGTCTTTATGGTATGGCTATGCAACTTGCCTCCAGTGCAAATCTTCTCATTAAATAAAACTGTTTCTTTAAAATATGATACATGTGACATAATGTAAGTTGTGCCTGAGTGGAAAACCTTTAAGTCACATTTTGTTAAATCTCAGAAGTTTAGCGAAGAGAACGCTTCGTATTTTCAGGTTTTTCTGCATTTGTGTTTGCAGTGATTTTGCAAAGCCCTCGAACATTTGTGGAACTGTAGGAAAAAAAAAGAAAAAAGTGCTGACCCTCTCTAGTCGTGACTCATCCATACTCTTGGAGTACTCTTTCAGTTGGCCCTCACGGTCCGGCCGCAGGCTCTCAATGTCAGCAGACAGATGTGGCATGTTGGACACCCAGGCGACCGTGCGCTCATTCAGGCCCGAGCTGGTCAAGTTGGACTGGGAACCCTGAGACACGACAACAAAGCGGAGTCATGATGTCAGTCCTTACGTTTCAACACATATTAATGTTTAGACATTTTGTTTAAACTGCGCCACTAAAGAAATGTCATTCATGTGTTCATATTAACCTGCTAATCCAGTTTTTATATATCTGTACGGGTTATAAACTTCACATTGACCTGTTTATTGACGACTGGCTTGAGCAGATGCTGCTGCGGCGGCTGCAGTTGCGACTGCTGAGGTTTCTTGGTGCTTTTTGTGGGTGTGTCTGTTGAGTCCTCTGCAGCTGCTGTCTGGCCCTGGTTCTCTTTGGCGGAGCTCGTCTGGTACGGGAGGCCAGGGGCTGGACTGTCCGTCACCGACAGCTGTGAGTCCTGCTGCTGCTGCTGCGCCTGATGCTGCGTCTGCTGCTGATGCTGCGCCTGATGCTGCGCCTGATGCTGCTGCTGCTGCTGCTGCTGCTGCGCCTGATGCTGCTGCGCCTGATGCTGCTGCGCCTGATGCTGCTGCGCCTGATGCTGCTGCTGTTGAGATGGCTGCTGAGACTGGCGTGATTTGGGGTGGCTGCCGCTGAAGTTCCCGTCGGAGGAATCGAGGAGGAGGTTCCTGCTCTGAGGGCGAACCTTCGGAGGAGTGCCGGTGGCCGGAGTGTTAATGGAGCGCTGGGACTTGAGGTGCTGCGGCGCGGCCATGGACGACTGGCGGACGGGATGGACCGTGGTTGGAGGTGTGGCCAAAGAGGCAGGGGTGCCGGTGCCGGTGGGCGTCTGAGATGTGACACCCATCAGGTGCTGCTGCTGGAGAGACTCCTGAAAGGTGAGAAGAAATTAAAGTTTACGCAAAGCAACCATGAGTAATGTTTGACTTTGATGACCTCAGAGGTAAAACCAGAAAGACTCAGGCAGAAAGCAAGATATTACAAATTTGAATTTAATTTTCCAGTCTACGTCTAAGTGGCCGGACAAGCACAGAGGATTCTCCCTCATTCTGCCCCGACAAACCATCTACTTAGATGTTTTCTGTGTCACGGTAATTTCATTAAAAGTCGTTCAACATTTATTAACTCCAAGATGAGCTTTTAAGACCCGAGTGAGAAATTAGTCAGAAATAAACAGAGAAACTCGTCTCAGAGCAGTTGCTCACTAGCATTTTAGCGAAGTAAAATTACAGAATGATGCCGGAGCACAAACAAGCTTTAGATGCACTAATGCAGCCCTGCCATACATTACACATAATATGACGCCCTCAGCGACACTGTCGGAAATTCAGTTTGTGTGTTCATTACTGAGGCCATAGTGACAGGTGACAGGTCCTGGCCAACAACATACTGATGTGTTCTTTATTTATTTTTGTCATCTTCATCCATTAACATAAATGAGAATCACAGAACACATAATAAACACCTCTGAATATAAAGCGTCCCAGTACAATGCCACCACCGATCCTGACCTCAGCTCCAAACATATGAATTAAATCAATGCCTCTGTGACGACAACAACTCGGCAATACGGGCATCGTAAAAGATTTTATGCAGGAGCGGCTCTATTGCATTAGATTGTACAGATGTGCCATTAAAAGGAGCAAACTGCAAAAGATACCAAAGCGATGTAATACATAAACTAAAAGCGGTTTTCTTTTCAACCTACAGCCATTACAGGTTTCTGAAACGCCAGACGTACACATGAATAAATGTATAGACAGATGGATGGATAGACAAGTGATTAATTCATGGAGCACTGTCCCGACTGCACCATCTGTATTAATGAGCAGGAGGCTTGTGATGTTTGTTCCATTAAGGCCCACGCAGCGGGACAGAAATAGCTCAAGACTACACGACGGCATCATTAAACACTATCGTTTTACTCAGACGGAAAACTTATCAGTGTGACAGATCAGCACCCCATGGCCAAAAAGTTCATTACAGGCCATTTAGTTTAAAGTTCTTCCACTAAATACGAGAATCCCACTCGAGTCGATCAAGTGATTGCTTGTGGTTACTTTGTCTAATAACTATCACAGATCCCAAAACAGTGACAGCACAGACGGGCAAGTCTGATGATGGTGATGCGCCTGTAATAGAAGCTCTGGCACTTTATTTCTGTCCTATTGACCGACGGCTAGTTTCCAGCCCCGTTGAAACGAGGACACGCGGTGTGATAGATGTCAAGCACGCCGCAAAGTTCAGCAGAGCAGGCGAGTGAACTATCCTGGTTCAGTGCGTTGTCTGCAGCGCGACGAGTGCCCTTAGACTACTGTTACATTTGCATGCCGTGCTGCTGCTCAAGAGAGAGTGAGGGCCATTTTGTAAACGTTTCATTTGGACTTTATTCTGAAACCTGGCCATCAGTCTCAGTACATGAGGGATCTAATGGACTGCAAGCGCTAATATGAATTCAGCAGCTCAATCGAGGTGTTAAAATCACACTAAGAATAAACGGCCAGGCTCTAAGTATGTTGGGTAATTTGGCTTGGGATTTAAGAAAAACAATCAGGGCCTCTTTAGCAAAATCCTCGCAAATTAATCCTCGGCTGTGACTCTCATCACAATGTTAGATACAGAGGAGGTAACGCCTTGTTTGTACTCAGCCGGAGCAATTGTGAAAATAAAAATTTGATTTCTGTGGTAGTAAGAGGGAGGTTTTAACCATATTTCTCCCTGTTTTTGTAATTAGTTAGTAGAAACTGTAAATTATATCAGTGAACAAAACACAGTCTGCTTAGGTCTATAAATCTATTTAGTTTAGGAGATGGGGAAAGCTGACAGACGTGCAGACAACAAATAAACAGTCTTAACGCTGCCAGAAATAGGTTTTCAGGTTCCAACCCGCTGTAATTTAGAAAGCTTGTGATCTATTTTTCATCAAATAATAAATAAATAAATGTGCACCTCATTAATGAAGCTTAGGCAGAAGTTCAATGAGGAAGTCCTGTTCACACGTTCTGTCTCTATCCCTCTTTGGTCTATTTCTGCCGCTTCATTCTCTTCATCACGTCCTCTTTCCCACGCTGTCAAAATCAATTAATTCTCCGTTTCAACATCACAGCTCTCGTCCATTGATTCCCGCAGCAGCCAATCAGCCATTATTCTTTAATTTTAATTTTTTTTTTTTGCTGTTGTGTCACTCTTCCCCTCAGATCATCTGAAGCCGTCTGTTTAATCTCCGTTTAGGGCCTACCATAAAAGCAGCCGTTATTGTGCGGACTTGTTTGTTTCAAATTTAGTTTAAAACACGTGGTTGGAGGTTGTGGACTTGGGTGTCTGGGGTACCCTACACTTTCCCACACATAACCCTACCCTGTTTAGACCATAGACTAAACTAGAAAATTCCTGCGGAAATTTTGACTGTGCCGGTGATGTGTGATCATTGTGAGTTTGATGTCATAGAGTTCTGCCACTCCAATATGCCCCTGTAATGCGTTAAGTGGTCATAATGTTTTGGCAGTCTCTTAGTGTAATGCTGAAATGGAGTGGGGTGTCAGTGTCAGATTCTGCCATTGTACTATAGTCCTGCAATGACTGAATTGGTCATAATGTTTTGGCAGTCTCTTACTGTAATGCTGAAATGGAGTGGTGGGTCAGTGTCAGATTCTGCCACTGTACTATAGTCCTGTAATGCTTGAAGTGGTCATAATGTTTTGGCTGTCCATTACTGTAACGCTAAAATGGAGTCTGAGGGTAACAATGTCAGGTTCTGGCCACCTACAGTACTGCAGTAATGGCTTGGGTGTTCCTAATGTTTTGGCATAGTTTTCCCGCCGCTTTCTGTGTGCAACTGTGCTGAGTTTCCTTGTCAGGATGGCTTCAGCTATGTGAAAGCACCAACTGAGGAAGGAGGGAGGGAGGGAGAGAAAGAGAGAGGGAGGGAGGGAAGGAGAGAGTGAGAGAGGGAAGGAGAGAGGGAGAGAAGGAAGGAGGGAGGGAGAGAGGGAGGGAGGGAAGGAGAGAGGGAGGGAGGGAAGGAAGGAGGGCGAGAGGGAGGGAGGGAAGGAAAGAGGGAGAGAGGGAAGGAGAGAGGGAGAGAAGGAAGGAGGGAGGGAGAGAGGGAGAGAAGGAGGGAGGGAAGGAGAGAGGGAGAGAAGGAGGGAGGGAAGGAGAGAGGGAGAGAGGGAGGGAGGGAAGGAGAGAGGGAGAGAAGGAGGGAGGGAAGGAGAGAGGGAGAGAAGGAGGGAGGGAAGGAGAGAGGGAGAGAGGGAGGGAGAGGGGGGGTCATGGGTTGTTCTGCCTCCTCATTGTAATAGACTGAGGAGAGTCCCTAATCTTTTGGCAGATCGGCTGTGTGAAAGCACTAACTGAGGAGGGAGGGAGAGAGAGAGAGAGGGAGAGACGGGGGGGGGGGGTCATGGGGTGTTCTGCCTCCCCATTGTAATAGACTGAGGAGAGTACCTAATCTTTTGGCAGATCGGCTGTGTGAAAGCACTAACTGAGGAGGGAGGGAGATAGGGAGGGAGGAGGGGGGGGTGTCATGGGGTGTTCTGCCTCCCCATTGTAATAGACTGAGGAGAGTCCCTAATCTTTTGGCAGATCGGCTGTGTGAAAGCACTAACTGAGGAGGGAGGGAGAGAGGGAGAGAGGGAGAGACGGAGGGGGGGGGGTCATGGGTGTTCTGCCTCCCCATTGTAATAGACTGAGGAGAGTCCCTAATCTTTTGGCAGATCGGCTGTGTGAAAGCACTAACTGAGGAGGGAGGGAGAGAGGGAGGGAGGGAGATAGGGAGGGAGGTGGGGGGGGGGGTCATGGGGTGTTATGCCTCCCCATTGTAATAGACTGAGGAGAGTCCCTAATGTTTTGTCAATCTGTGTATGTAATGCTATAGTGGTAAGGGCAGGGGGGGTGATAATGTTTTGGCATATCGTCTCCCTCTGTGCCCCTCAGCCTTCTGTGTGCACACCTGCGATGTGTTTGTTCATCAGGATCGGTTCAGTGTTCATAATGTTATGGCACTCTGCGTCTGTGTGAATGTGCTCCTGTATGGGGTGTTCTTCCTCCCCATTGTAATACACTGACAGACCCTAATCTTTTGGCAGATCGTGACGCTTTTCCCTCCACTGTCTCAGCGCACCTGTTCTGTGCCTGCTCGTTGGGGGCCGTTGCCATGGCTACGCTATGCGTACATGATATTCTATATATTCACTCTCCTCTCTCCTGCACCCTAGAAATCTGCGTCAGAACAAACGCTCATATCTCGAAAACTACAAGTCCTATCTCGAAAACGAACGCATTGTGAGCGTCGGCCGAGGGTTTTCTACAAATTAGTGTTGTTCCCACGAGCGTGCTGCCAAAATTGTGGCCGTACTCGTTTTGGAAAGAAAGGCATGCGACGAGAAAAATCGTCGAGAAATCTCTCTCGGTTTCTACATACACACGAATGGGAAAAAATTCGAAAAGCTGTCGGCGCACTCCTCGCTCGGAGGAGCCTGCAGTCCAAACCGTACGTCCCACGTGAATAAAACACACATCATCTGAAAGGCAACAAAAATCCCTACGTTTTTATGTATTTTTTATCTGTGTAGCTCAAAACCTGTGGCCGCCACGTGAGATTGAAACCTTTTTTTTTCAGAATTTCGACGAAACTCTGAACCTACAGTGCGGCTAGAGTGCGCCCATAGAGCCCCATTATAAACGACGATTTTTGAACTTTTTTCCAAAATTTCAGCAAAACGTAAACTGCGACCCCGACCAAACCGTAAAAGCTATCGAAACGCCGTTTTCAGAAAAACGAAGCTACACTTCCCGTGCCTCATACAAACTTCAAAGCATTTTTCTACTCCAAAGCACGGCTGAGTGATCGCTCAGCAAAGCCAAGCTGTCCATTTTGGAATGTTGCCGCTTTTTTCCGGGCTTCTCCATTCACTTCCATGTTACGAGACGCTCGAATTTCGCCGTTTATTCTCGCCCCGTTGGACGGATCGCTTATGTGAGACATAGCACACTTGTCCCAATCAATGCGCAATAAATATGGACCGTAGAAGTGCTCCTCAAAGATAAAGCCAAAGTAGGTAGAGCTCCCCCTGGTGGCTGGCTGCAGTATAGGTCCTAAGCTCCAGCAACAAACTGGGGATGCATTGTCCATATTTATATACAGTCTATGCTTTAGACACACTAGGGTAGTTGATAGGTGCCATCGCCTGTGTGTTTTTATTTATTTATGCATTTATGTTCCAAGCTTTTCTCATATTGTTTTCTTATATAATAGGTAGCAGACAAATAGGCCTAGTCTTATTGTAAGTGTGATTTCTTTTGGCACAGTCACTTGTCCCCTCCTCCCCCCACAGCTTTTGATGATTTAAGTTTGTCATGCTGCAACAAAAGCCTGTTTCATCGTCATCTTGACTCTGAGCTTGACTCTGTTGAATTGTTGGTGGCAGCGTTACTGTCCCTGGAACGCAGGGGTGTAACACCTCCATACCCCCATCTCCACCTCACCCTGGTGGTACACCACCAGAGTCTGGACACCGGGGGTCCTGTCTCTATCTACTAACTGCATCTGGGTTGCTTCTATTTCGAGTCACAACCTCTTAGTAAATTTTGCTCTTTACTTCCAAATGACCGAAACGGGTCAATAACACCATCATCTAATTAAAGATCAAATTCACTGTTGTGTTAATTGCTCATAATTAACACTGCATTTATCTACATAATACTACATGATTACACATCATTCATCTATAATTTCTTATGGATTTATGTGAGCTACCACCGTGCCTGTGTTCTCCCATATTAATTATAAAACGGCGCAACATAACATACTCTAGCCCGAAGCACACAACATCTGATCGAATCCAAGGGGTTTAAAACATTGCCAGACGTGGTTAGAAACAACTGAAAAGAAGAGCTGTGCACACTCTGAGTTTGAGACGAGCTATGGAGCCCTCCATTTCACGGTCCTCTACAAAGCCGAATATAAATATGGAGATCAATATTTAACTTGATGGATGTGACTGTTATATCTATGAGGATGATATCACTTTAGCTGTAGAAGGTGTTGGTGCAACATCAGACTATGCAGCCAACCATTTTTCTCAAATGAAATATAAACACTGTTGCATCCATAAATCTAACTGTAAACGTGTCCTTTACTGTTATCTTGTACATATAAAATAGTAAAAATTTACTGCGTAGATCTTTTTCATTATCTAATATTATTTAATGTTCTGACGTTCACTATGTGTGAGGATAAGTCAAAGATTCCTACCTGCACCTGCAGGGACAGCTGGTGCCAGGCGTAGTCATTGCTCTGATTCTGCCGGGTGAAATCATCACTGTAGCTGTGTGAGTGGACAATGCTGGGCTGTACCAGACTGCTCTGTGACCGCAGGGCGGACAAGTCCTCGCTGCGGGAGAAAGCGCTGTTGCCAAAGGCGGGTTGATAGTCGTGGTGGCCATTCTCGGGCTCGGGGGCCAGGAGAAGAGGAGGAGGGGGCTGCTGGGACTGAGCTGGGGAGTTCTGAGCGGCCAGATGGAATAGTGGGTTCTGGAAAGACAGGGGGAAGTGCATGGCCGCTGCCGCCTGCTGCTGTTGCTGAGAGATGGATTCGGTGGGCCCCCCCACGTGGCCCATCTGGCTCAGTCTCAGCCCGGAGCCCGCTGAGCCCGTCGGCATATGCCCACCCATGCGAAGGGGCCCGCCGAGGTTCCCGAAGCTGTGGCCGAGGCCTGCGATGGAGGCTTGAGACGAGGTGAGCATGTCTCCCACGGAGTTCAGGTTGGAAATGCTGTTCATGCGAGAATCCTGAAGGTCCATCATGGACACACTTTTGTTGACACTGTGGACCTAAGAGTCACAAGAAACACAATGTAAAATGTAAAAATTAAAAAAATAAAATTATAAACTGTTTATAACAAATAAGACTTCAGTTCTCCAAAGGATTACACACTTATGTGCTTATATTCTGTTTTTAAGAACCATGTAAATTCTGTCAATGAACTACAGATGGAAAATAGACTCTTTGGCAACTCTGGCCACGCTGGCGCTCTTACAGAAATATTTATTAATGTGCCTATTAAATAAACCAATAAGGACATTTACTTTCCAGATCCCTCTATAGCTATAAATAAATACATGTCCTACTACACTACGTTCTACATATACTGTAAGTATGGCGCTTGGTGCATTTTCTTATTCAGTGAGCAATGAGAAATTAACATCATGCATGACACTAGTCATTATTTCAGTATAATAAACAGGTACGTGCTGATGCGACGGCGTACCTTTGGATCGGGTTCGGTGATGTCCGAGCTGCTCGTGCAGTATGCAGGACTAGATCGGGCCAGGGGCGGGCGGGTGACGTAGAACACTTCCCTCGACGAGCGGAGGTCTCGTTCGGCGTGGCGCCTCATGTTCAGATTGGATGAGAGGGATTCCACGGCTGACACTCCAGTGGTGGGGGACGGCAGGCGAGAGATGTCGATCGAACTGCGGATAAATAACGGAAAAGGAGATGTTACAAATTGCTTGTCACAGAAATATTTGATGCTTAATATTTTGCATTATTCCATTTGGATTTGAAATTGTGCAGGTGATAAATTTTGCCCACAGCCCAGGACAGGAGAGGAAAGGCTACCAAAGTTAATACTAGACCATATCTCCTTGTAACTCCTTTTAATTCTTCACTTAATGTGAAGGTTCACAAAGTGTGGGGTTTAGTGGAATCTGTTGGCAGAAATAAAAAAGGAAATCATAGGTTCTTCCATGTACTTGGAAGAGGAAAGTGAGGGGTATTTTTGTAGATCTGCAATCTACAGCCTCACCACTAGGTGGCACTAAATCTTACACACTGGTCCTTTAAGTTGTGAACAGGATAATCAAATATTGATTTTCCCTTCAGGTTTCATTCAAATAATTTAAAAGCTTAAAATAAAGGGAAGTAATAAGCAAAGTGCTGAGTAATCGATATGTAAAACTACACTTTTAAATGATCTGACAATGTATAGCAAAACTCAAATTAGTGATTACGTGAGTATAAATGTGTCTTATCTAGTAGTTTAGGACGACCAACGTGACATTACTTGATGTTTTTTTTTCCATTCTCATATCTTATTCCCACACTGACAAACATTTGACTCATTTATTTTTCAGCACTCAGATCTAATTCAATCAGATTTTTCCTGGTTTGAAAAATGCAACATTGTGAGTTCAGCTGAGACACCATGCAGCCTTCCTTGGTTTAATCACAGTGAAGTGTTTCTAATCTATTGCATTTTATGGTATGCAAGAATCACACATGTTTAATTATGTAACTGTTGCATAATGAAACACGTGTAATGGAAACCCGGTGCGGAGAAAGCATGACTCCGTCCCGTGTGTGTCACCCGCAGCGTGACACCTCTGGGGTTAGCACTGGCAGGTGTGTCACTCCTCGTTTGAATTTCGAGATGTTGATCTGTGTCCTGCCTGCCTGCAGTAGATTCAAATCATCCAGTTGCATGTTTCTGCTCTGGTCTGGTCCCCAAAAGACAACTATCTGGTAGGAGGGACTTATAATAGTAAACAGAAAATAGATGCTGTGTCCTCTGATATTACCTCTTTTATTTATCTCACTTTAAGAGTTCTAAACAAGCTGTAAAGGAGCTCTCTCGACAATAGCAAGTGAGTGCTGAAACGAATTGAAACACAGTGGAAAGAGGTCTGGGTAAGAGAGTCTGGGACCAGATGGTGCTGGCAATTACTGATTGATAAAATACTTTAAAAGCCTCAAGAGGTGCATTAGCATTAGCATTATGGGCTCTTAGAAATACACCATTGTTGTTTAGAGCTATTGAACTCTCACTTACTGTGTATTCTTGTCCTTTTTATGAGTTACTGCTAATTGCGCCCACGCAAAACTGCAATGCGGGACTTAAAATGAGTTTGGTGCATATTCGTAACCTTGTCCATATACACTATCTTGACCGGGAACCAATCCTGCTGTGGCTTTGTTCTCCGATTTCAAGTCCAGAAGGGATAAAAACTATGATCTGAGACAATGGGGAAATCATACCTGTTTAGGTCACGCATCATAAGGCTTTGGAAGTCAGAGGACATGAGACGGTTGAAGGATGGGCGGGAGAAGAGTCTGTCCTTCGGACGGTCCGGCTGGTGATTTGTCGGCATGTGAAGCTGCGGGTTCCTCAGGGCGACGCTGATGTCATTCAGCAGCCGTGGAAGGGGTCCCAGTTTGAGAATAGCATCCTGAAGCATAGACAGGTTTTAAAATAAAAAGTTAATTCTCTGTATGCTATCGTGACTCATAAAACCAGGAGTTCCCTTCCTTTTTTTTTTTTTGTTGCACAATGGACCATTTCTGGAAGTGTGGGCAGTCCAGGAAAAGGATCAGATAGAAGGTACCTCATGTACTGATGACCTACTTTAGTTTAAACACATTATTCTGTAGTTGTGGGACTGACAGAAAAAGGTGAAACACATTCAAATATATTACAGCCAGAAGTTTTAGCTTTCAGTTTATCAAATCATCACCATTCAGCAATGTAATACAGTATAAAGTTTATCAGGAAGTCTTTGAGCACTGCATGAACCATTTCCGATGTAAACTAAATACATTTTGGAATAAAGTAAAGCTCATTTGATTGCTGCACTCTTTCTTTTTTTTGTCAGATCACATTGTTTTCTCATCTCCAAAAAGCAAATATCCCAAAGTCCAGTGCTTCATTCATAAAATTCACATTTATCTTTCATTCAGAAAAGAATGAAACAGAACGAAGCCCAAAAATTCTGTCTGTGCATCCATGAGACAATTTCTGGCTCAGCATAAAATATTTATAGCTCTCATTATATTACAACTACAGTGAAATTGTATTAAAATTTGCAAGCCCCAGAGTTTAAAAATAAAATATGAGTTAAACTTAATGTTCCGGTTTCCACCCACCTTGCTGAGCTGGCCCATGACTTCCCACAGTAAGCTGTGGAGCATGGACAGCTCCCGGCCCAGGTCGATGTAGCCCTCGAACCCCCCGGCGTTTCCTCCGGCGTCCATGTTGGAAATCTCATAGAGAAACTGCTGCATGGAGGCCCACTCCATCTCCAGGAACTCATTCATGAAATACATGTACTCCTCCTTGGGTCCAAATCTGCACACATTACCGACAGGAAGAATAAGAAGAAGGTGGAAACATGCAGCACGGTTCATTAAAGGCAGGATCTGACAAAATATATGGGTTGGAGTTGAGCCTTTAAAGTCAAATTAAACACCTCATTATGCTTCATTCGCAAAGTATTAGACAATTGCATTGAATTTGTGCACATTATGCATGAGTTATCAGTCTTATATCACATCTGGAAATGAGGTTGTGACAAAACACTGATTTATTCATGTCCAAATTTACATTTATCTTAGTTATTAGAGCGATTAAATCTATATATGGCAGTGTCCACATGTCAGACAGCCTGTGATCTTTGACTCTAACATATTTAGCATGTAGACACACACAATATCGTGCACCCCACAGCCTTCATCTGCAAGCGGAAACCTCAGTAAACTCTGTGTAAAAGCTAATGAGTACATATCAGGGGGAAATTAAAGCTCCTTTCAAAGATGACCTTTGGCATCAGATGTGAACGGACTCTTTGATCTTTCTCTAGCCGTCCGGTGACTCCTGACGTGTGCAGCTGAAAGCTCCGGAGAAAGCTAATGGCCGATGAATACTTTCATTAGAAGCCGTCAGTTATTTTTCCTTCTTTTTTCCAAATCAATCATTTAGTCCCAGAGGTCATCAGATTAGGTGGCAGATCATAATAAAACTCAAAAGATGATCAGTTTAGAAAGATATGAATCAGCGTGGTTTAAATGTTTGTCTTGTTTTCTTTTTGAATATTTCTTCGTTTCAGTTCTGGAGGTGAAGATAATTTAATACGAGCATGTAGTTCACCTTAATGGCCACATTCATTTTTCTTAATTATCTGATGAAATACAGTGAAATAATTCAGGGGGGCCAGGAGTATAACAAGCATGACCGTGAGAGTATTTCATCAAATGTTCCCTTAACTGAGTCTGACTCCATCTACTACTTTACTTTTCATGTCTTAATCACAGCTGCCCGAAGAATCAGTTTCAATATTAAAAAGTGAAGAATAACTGTGACACTGTGGCTGTCTAACAGCTTATATCCTCCCAGTGAAAACTGCAAGCCTCTCTTTCCGTGATGTTTCTCTATGACATCCACCGGACGTCTGCAAAATCTAAAAATGAACCGCGTCTAATTGGAGCAAGTGGACAGGCGAAGACAGACACTCACTTGTTGAAGCTGGCCAGGTTCTGCATCACCTTGGCTATGAGCGTGAGAGTGCGGGACGTTCGCTCGGCGGGGTACTCCTGCATCAGGTTGAACAGGGACGGCGACATGATGGCCGGGCACATGAAGCGCAGGAACAGGGAGGAGCTGATGAGGCTGTCGGCGAGATCCTCCCGTCCGCGCTCGGCGCACCGGGCTCTCCACGAGGCAAAGACTTCCTTGAGCTCCCGGGGGAATATGCTGAAACAAGAGGGCGGTTTTAGAAATAGTGTTTTTACATATCGATTATGATTGATTCATTTTATCATTTATGAACATTTTATCAATAATAAAATGTTCATATTTTTCTGACTGTGGAGACAAACTGACCTTTTAAGAAATGTAAACGGAGCATAGTTATGGATCAGACCTATATAAAACTATTTTAGTTTACCACTTTTTGCATTTTGTTTTATTAAATATGATCTAGTTTCTTTTTTGTTGCTTATTCATATTAATGTTTCAGGTACTATATGCTCAGGTTCAAATAGGTTTTTTGATCTTTTTATCGAACCGTGATGCTTTCAAGGACTACGGGAACTCAGAAAGACACGATTCTGAATGCATCCCACATAACAATGCAATTCAAATGACAGAGAGAAATGGCTCAGGCCGCTTGAGGACACACATGGCAACGCTTCACTACACATGCTGAGCAGCTATAGAGAATCATGGGGATGTGGGCAACCACTGACCAGAGAGAGTTGATAATCTTGCAGAGTAAGAGCTCGCAGCACATGCGAAGGTTGGCCTGATGGTCGGCGAGGACTGACGGCGGGACGCGCATCGGGTCCACCTCACAGTTCTCCTCAGACTCGTATAAGGCTCGGATAAAGTCGCCTGGAAGTTATAAATCGCAGTCATTACCAAAAAAAAAAAAAAAAAGCATCAGTTTACGAAAGCTGTGTTTAGAGCTGGACCAGGACACAACTGCACATTGACAGCGTATCTTGAATTTACTGAGAATAAAAAAACAAACTCATTTTCTCTCTTATTTACAAGAAGATGAAGCAACCAAAATATTGTTTAGGATGATTATTCCAAATAAAAGGCAAACCACTGAGCTCCGATGTTTGAAAATGTTCACAAAATATAAATGTAAAATATCCAAGTTTAAATAAAGGTACCCTGTCGTGTTTTGGACCGTTTGGAGCAGTATTTCAAAGACCCCCTCTGTTTTGTTTGTATTATGCACCCCAATAATAAAAGTGGCCTTGCATACAGACAACAATGTGATTCACATTTGTGTTGATGGTTTTCCATTCTTGCACTCAGCAACAGCTGGTGATGGTAATAATAATAATAATAAAAACAAAGCAAAGCAACGTCGCTGCAAAAGCCGTGAAGAAGAAGACGGCAAGCTAGAACATAACAGGAATTAAATTCTCTGCAGGAATTTTTGTTTGTTTGTTTGCAAGAAAACTCCACGGGGCCTCCGTTAATGGGATAAAAAGGGAAAGCTGACTACGGCTGGTTTGCATTTGCAGCATTCCTGTTAGAAGTCAGGCCCTGTCCTCACGAATAAATTTGAGAAAATGTCAGCATGTATAATTTGTTTTTGAGCTTTAGCTATGCCTATGTTCAGGTAGTGGAGAAATAATAAATAAACCGATGTGCAGCCTTACCTATAGCATCCTTGAGGTATCTATGACCTATCAATTTGAGGTACTCTTCCACAGCCTTAGTAGCGAGCGTGTTCTCCCGAAAGATTAAGTGCTCCCGGTCCATGAATCGATCCACCTCACACATCGCCATGTCTGACAGAAACTCCTGAGAATAGATTTCACTTAAGTTCAGTGGAGCACACATAAATCTGTAAAGTTATTGCAATAAAAACAAAACCCTGCGTTTGTTTTTTTTCATGGGTGAATAGCAATCATTTAGGATGCAACAACATGCTGTGAGGCTGCATTCGAGCCTTTGTTCACCTTTGTCTTTCCCGTGCTTTGAAGGATGTGCACCAAAGCAAACGCCACCTCCTCTTTGCTTTTCACGCTCAACAGCGGCTCCAGAACTGCACACAGTGTTCGGTAGTTGTTCGTGATGTACTCGGCAAACTCCTTGTACAGCTCCATCGGGAGGATGTTCATCGTCTGGTAGCGAGACTTGACGCGCAGCGAGGCGTTGATCACCTTGGTGCTTCCAACGCCGCCGCTTTTGGACAGAACGCTGGACTGTATCACCGGGTACCACTGCTCCACAAACTGCCGGCCCGTGATGCTGGATATGGGGATGCTGACAAGGCCAAGGTATGTGCTTTTTTCCTAGATTACCAACAAGAAACATGATTATTTTTATTTGCTTTATTTAATACATACTGTACATTTAAAAAAAATCAGTAAATGAAAAGATGGAATACATACCCCGATCAGCCACAACATTAAAACCACTGACAGAAGAGGTGACTAACATTGACCATCCATCTCGTGACAATTCAGTGTTCTGCTGGGAAACTTTTGAACCTGGCACTTATGTGGATCTTACTAAGATATGTACCACCCACCCAGACCAGACCCCTCAAAGGACCCCCTCTAACAACATTCTGTTGCCAGGCACCACAGGACATCCTCAGAAGGCTGACGTCCATTCTCTGATGAGTTACAACCGTTTTGGAGGCACAAGAGAGACCTACACAACATTAGGAAGGTGGTCATAATGTTACGCATGATCAGTGCTTGTCCATATTGGCTAACTCAGGCGTGTTTGTGACTACAGCTGTCTTGAGCAAAATGATGCAGAAACGTCTATAAATAGCTGGGAAACAGTTTAGAAATGTAAGTGTCTGAAGCGTTAAATGTTTCCTTCAAGAGTGAATGCTAATGCTGGATGTGTAAAAAAAAAAAAAAAAAAGTGTCTGCTAACAAGTTTGTCATAACATATTCAGAAGATGATAAAATTATGTTGTGGAGGCACAGGGGAGACCTTCACAATACAAAGATTGGTCATAATGTTGTGGCTGATCGGTTTACCAACTTCACCGAATCCCTGTCTTTACCTTGCGTCTTTTCTTGTCCGTCTCCTTGTAGAGGTGCAAACGAAGGCTACGAATGGTAGGCAAATTGTTAAATTCAAAGTGCTCGCCCCAGAAGACGGTGTCGGTCCGCGGTTTGCTGGTGGTGCGCGCGTACAGCATGTCGTCCAGGCACAGCTCGCAATAGTAGCGTTTCTTAGCGGGAAGGTCCCGAGCCTCGATGATCCACAGCTTGAGCACATTCTCCACCCGTCTGCTGTTATCCTGAAAGTGAAACGAGGAGTTCTATTACTGCATTATAACAGTCCTTAAATACAACTGGTCTTAATGTTACACCAACAATGGTTTAGGAAAGACGGACATAGTCACCAGGCCTCGAAAGCGAAGGAGCAGCTTTAAAGTGTAATACCACGGACAGTTGCTAGGTGCTGGCTCCAAAAAAGAAATTCTGAACACAATAGACCTCCATTCATGAATACTAATTTAAAAAAAATGTTTGCACAAGTCGTTATAATATCACTGGCTAAATCCACTTCTGTACTGTGGAAAATAAATCTGTGATTAAATAAATATAGTTGTGCCTGATCTGATTGACATGGTCTTTTGTTGTGGTTCTCGGTCAAATCCACCCCTCGCAGACCAAAGAACCAAGTGTAGTGTTAGTGTTACACCCTTGTTCACTTGGGGGTGGATCACGTGGGGAAGAAAAAGGACAAAAATAGTAAAAATAAAAAACATAAATAATAATCTATTGAACTGAATCTACCTTGTTGGGTTTGACAGCTCGTTGCAGATTTTCAATCCATTTGTCTCTTTCTGAAGCTGAACGGCAGGCAAAACATTTTGTCCCTGAATTGGTGGTTACCTGCAGACAACACATTACATTCATTTTATTTATACACTTTAATTACTAAAGGAACGTTATAGTATTTATACTGATAGATTCTTTAAATTGTCTGTTTCATCTTTTGTTGGACGGCCCAGATTTTCAATTTACTGTTTTATGAGCCAAAATGAAAACAGAAAATCTGTAAATATGAGAAACTTGAACGCTCTAAATGTTTAAATTGAATAATCAGATGAAACATTTCAGCACTAATTCCTTAAACCAATACTTCATTGATTTAATTTCATTTCATTTAAATCAAAGTGGCACCTCAATTGCTCCACAAGCACAGCGAGACAAAATGAAAAGAAAATAATTCCAGCGGTGGGCAGGCGAAACCACGTAACACACCTCAAAGCAGTACTCTTGTCCTAAAATGCTAGAGTGGACAGGTTTGATTATGGCGTCTTCATCCAAAACTAGGTCCAAAGCCTCCGCAGCACTGCTAGGAGAAAGTAGGGACTCGTGGGAGTGGGATTCTTTGAAGCTTTGCATCAAGCGTGTCCTTGTGAGAGGAGAAGAACAAAGAAGAAGAAGGTTTACTTACTCTCAGAATTCAGATAGGACTGTATCTGTGCTTTCTTATAATATAACATGAGTCATTGCAGCTAAGAAATCCTTGTGTGTCACTCCTGCAATTTCTAAGATTCTTGAGATCTGATCCTTTTATAATGAGTTTATATTTAAAAAAAAAAAAAAGAAAGAAAAAAGTTAAGACTACCAGACTTTCAGTTGTTTGCAGTTCGGAGTATTGACGTGGCTCGTGTGACTCATGGTGTATGTTAGGAAATTACCCACAGCAGCTGGGATTGTGGGGCTGTCTGCACTTCTTTAATTTTTTTTTAATTAAATTAAAAATTTTAAAAAAGGTAATGTACTGCTGCTGTTACTCTACCGTGGGGTAAAAATACGAACTTAGTGAGGCAGCTAGGGGAAAGTGAACGAGAAGGAGAAAGGGTGATCATGGAGTAACCCTTAGAAGAAGGCAGTGCTATAAAAAGAAACAGAAAAGTGGTGGAACTGGAAGGAGAAAGGTGCGCCATGGCTGTCAGGCAACGCAAGATAAGTATCCCAACTGAAAAAAGGAAGTAATGAAACAAAGAAAACCATTTTGTTGCTGAGAGTGGTGGGAGAGGGAGGCAAACTAAATTAAACCCATTATCGGTACAACTTACATCTTAGCCAGTGAGTGAGTAAGTGCCCTTTAGGTTCAGCTGGAGCTCGTCAGGCTTTTGTGAGTGAATGTGAAACCACTGCAATGACAGGCTGGCAGGTACGGATATAAAATACAGAGGGTCAAGTTCCAGCTCAACGTCAGATGTTATATGAGACAACTCAGTCTCATGTCTTTAAACTAGTCCTAAGGCACCAAGCCAACAATCAGCCATCGGCTTTTCTTGCTTTTCGTCTTTATCACATCTTCAAATACACATCTAATCTAAAATGAAACCGTACACCGTGCCAGTTCTTCCAGTTTCCCCGTTTTGATTGACAAATACAGACTACTGTCACCTGCTGACCTATTTCCTTTCACACAGGCCCAGAACATATTAGCCAGTTAGCTGTTAGCCGTAGTCTTAGCGATGTGCTCAAGGGCAAGTTTTTCAACCATACACTGATGGCTTCTCTGCCAGAGGTTCTTTGATTTGGGATAGCTGCATCCGTACTTTCTAAATGTGAATCAAGCTAGCAGGTGATTAACTTAGCTTTACATATAAACTGAAATTCTTCCAAATGTATAAAAATAGATTTCCCGCAATGTCAAACTATTCTTGTAATGCTTTTCTTTGGAAAAGAATACACTTAAATATTTTTTTATCTATATTGAAAAGCCAGCAGTAGCTAGTATTTGATTAATAGTAACATAAAGCCGTAATTGCCCGTAAACTAGAAATTGAGGGAAACAGCTAGCCTAGCTATGTCAAACATACAAAAGAATCCTTTGTTCAATTTGCCTTTATAGGTAATTATTTCACTTTAAAGACTTAGCTTTAAAGTAAGCAAAGTAGGATAAGTCGTTTCCAGTCGTTTTCAGGCTGTCCGCTAATCAAAGCTAACCTGCAGCTGGCTAGCTTCATACTGTACCTATAGAGAATTCTGCCAACGCCTTCTAATAGAACCTGTAAGCTTGTGGTTAGGACACGATGCTTGCTGTAAATCGAGGTAGATCGTGAGAATGCAGATGATTGGAGACTGATGGCTAACAGCTTAGCATAAGCCGGATAAACTTATGCAGGCATAATGAAAGGATTTGGGAGTTGGGCGTATCAGTTTTCCTCTAATATATTCATTTTAAATTTAGAAAAGCACAACAAATTAATGTAAATGAATTGAACAAATATGACGATATAGGCCAGCAAAAATCCTTTCCTTTGACACAATATAAAACTAGCTTTAAGGAGCAAATGCATGGAGTTTATCAAAGTGCACAAAAAAGCAAGAAAGAAAACATGACGGGTGAATAAAACAGGAGCTTTGAAGCAACACCTGATAATTATGCAGGAAATGTAGAGCACTAATTTAAGGCCAGATTTAATGTTGATCAGAAGTGCAGTGAATCATGTTGTCTAAGGGGCTGACGGTGCCATCGCAGAATGCAGCACATGAAAAATGCTCTGGTAAACCGACTTGGCAAGCAGAGGTACAGCAGCTGCGTTGGAAAGCTAGAGTGTGAGGTTGGACGTTGTGGGTTTATAGCAAAGTCAACTTAATGCAACTGAGTGAATTAAGTGTGTGTGGGCAGAACTCAAAGCAGGCTGTGAAGGCAGCTGTCTGAGGCAGGGGTGATCGGCCGTGGTTAGAGGGGAAGGTGCGCTGACCGAGAGTCACTTTAACCCCATTAAGCTTCCCCTCATCCCCTCCTTCAGTGCTGCCTCCACAAAAATACTTGATAAGTGATTGAATTTTAACATTTCAACTGGGATTCTGCTTTGAAGCTCACCGTGCATTTAAGAACAAAAGGATTTTCCTTTGCTAAATGACAAATTCCTCATCTTTGAGCATCGGACATCCTCACATGCCCTCAAAACGTCTATTATTTGCGTCTCCTGTGGTGCGTGGAAAGTGTGCTGTCAGCATCGAGTATTTACTTTCTCCCTCTATGCCTTGGCGTTTCCCATATGTGCGTCGTGACTGGATTGTGTGAAGCCTGCATAAAATTTTGATCACAATGCAAGTGAGATTCCATCGGGACGCGACCTCAGAAGACAAAACAAGAAAAGGCTGTCATGAGAGCCGAGCCGCAGGCATCCTGACATGATCGGATGATAAAAATCCCACAGACCTGATAAATCTTAGCACAATGTCCAACTGAGTCAGCTACCGCCACTTTTCTATTTTTTGCATTAATAAGAAATACAGAGATTTATTCAAAAAGACGATGTTTTAATCCCAGCTGGATCTTTGTCAGTTCAAAATATTTATCGCATTCATGTGCTGTACATCTGCCCAGGGTGATACTCATCTGAAAAGAATGGTGATTTAAATGAAAACTCAATAAAAACATGAATCCAGACAGTATTTATTAAAATGACTGAGCTTGTAATTATGCTCCTGTTGCTTTATCTCTTGTTCCAAGACAAAAAATGAACTGAACTAACCCTTTTCATGCAGGGATAACACATTCTGCGTATTCAATAACCTCTCACAAGTCTCTACTTCTTTATTTAAACTCGTTCTTCATTACATCACGGCTCTGACGGCAGCATCGCAACGACTGGATAAATTGCAAATGCTTCTATTAATATCACCCGAATGGATACCTTCGGTAGCCGCCTGAAACCAGTCTGAAACCATCTGTGAAGGTGTCACTAAAGGCACAATGTCCTTCACTCAGCAGGGCTTTGCTTTCGTCAGTGTGGTTGATAAGGAGCCACAGTCAGACTGAAGGGTGTCACTGGCACTCTGAGATTCATCCACATTCTGCTTCAGCCAAATAAAAACCACAGAAGAGGCTCTTAAAAGCAGGAGGATAGATTTTTGTTTTGTGGTGAAAAGGATTAAAGCACATCCTTCCTCAGGAGAGCATTATTCCTAATGCCTGCATGTAAGAAGTCTGCATGTCGGGCTGATGGGTATGTATTGATTTTAAAAGGAGAATATTTTTTTGTCTTCATAAATTGGACTGGCCACTACTGTTGAAATGTCCTGTTTTCAGACTAATTACACTTTTTTCGCAGCCATAATCTGGTGAATGGACACATTAATTTCGTCTTTTATTAAGCTGTTCCATCTTGCACATGGCCTAAAACAAATAGTGGAAATTAGACACTAATGGCACTGGATGAAAATGGGTGATAATCATAGTATTAACATATCTTAAAGGAGTTGGAGTTGCTCTACAATCAAGTTCCTTTAAGTTATCAATGTTTAGGCTTTACGGGGATCTATCAACAGAAATGAAACATAATTTTAACAATGTTTTTTTCATTATCACATATTCTTTGTATATAAAAATTGACAAACCATGTTGTCAACCATTTCTTGAACATCCTCCCAGTGTGGTGTTTAGCCGTTGCAGTAGCCAAACCTGACTCTGCCTAACTCCTAGCTAGTTCAAAAACTGGCTTGGTGACATGGAGGCGGCCAGGTGATTCCAGCTAAATGCAATGGCACCCAACTATAAGAAACGTCACCAATTTAGTTATGTACAACCAAGCCTTAACACAACTGAAATCAGTCTTCATGAATTTTGAATTTGGAAAAGAGCATTCTAAAACTATGTTTATTTCTGCTGTAAATTTGTGCTAGATAATCACCTGTAACTACAAACCATTGTGGGGTTTTTTGTTAGCTCAGAATGAGCCCTTGGGTGCGGCCCCCCTTCTACCTAGTCGTGCATGATGTTTCTACAGTAGCCACGAACAGACAAAGCAAACACGGGCTCTAGAGGGGGTCTTTTTAAGGAATATTCGATTGGTTGCAATCTACATTCTCACCACTAGAGGGCAATACATCGTAAAACCTGGTCCTTTAAGTCAGCTGCCTCAAACAAACCACCATTACAGCAGCTGTCCTGACTGAGACATGTACGATTTAAAGTAATCTAAAGTAAGTAAAGTGACCTGGTTACACATCAGTATTCATTTTGCATTTGCTAACATTTGTTAACATTTTGGCCTCTGGTCCTACCAGATCAAGTAAGGGTGTAACAGGAGTGTTCCTGAGCATACTGAAACGAGCAAGGAGTGCATTTCAGTGCATATAAATGTAACGTTTCATTTGTAAGAGAAAGAAAGTTAAATTTCCTCCTTTAAGAGTTGCATGGTAATGGCAGCATGAAACAAAATACTGCCAAAGGGTCGACTAAAAGTACATGAAACCAACAGGACCGTTTAAAACTAAAAATGGGGACACAACAATTGTCCTAAACATCATCAGTATCCTCAGTAGAAAGTCATCCTTTCATGCAGAGTCCTATGATTACGCAAACTACGCCACAATTGGAGAACACAATCAGCTTGTTCTATTGTGAATGGCAGCCTTGAAGCTGGGTATTGACGTTAGCAATGTTCTACTGGCAGCTTAAAAAGAAATGTAGCTATCAGGAACAAAGGTTTCATGCAGAAGCAATTGTGGCGTGATGCAGATACACCTACAACATTAAAATAACACCGACCAAACAGGACGTCTGTCACCTAAGCACTGATAGTTACAGCGTCCAAAGCTCGACGCAGCTTTCAATATAACAGCATAAATATGCTTTTAAGTTACATATACTGTGTCCACCATCCTTGTGATCATTGTGGAGGAGTTCATAGAGGGGGGAATCCTGTGGTTTAGAAAAATATCATATACAGTAGTTGCAATGGTTTTTTCTTTTTTTATTCAGGCTGGGGGTGTTGAATGTCTATCCAAAAAATGTGTAAATGTAAAATGTGGTTGCAACTGTTACTCTTACACAACTTTAAGGAACTGACAAAGCCTTGTATCTATGGTTGTATCATATTACAGCCATGGCCGACCCAATCCTTTCTTAAAAATGTGTTTGTGATCGACTGAAATGTTGTGTTTTCCTTGCTGTGACCCATACCAGGATAGGAAAAGAAGCATAGAGCGATTTATAAAGTGTACATACCTCTCCTGGTCAGCGCTACGAAACCGGGGCAAAATCATTTGTCTGAAGCTGCTGGTCCGGTCAAGTTTGGGCTGACTTTTTGCCCTCTTGATGGAACCCTTCAACCGTCGATTGAGAAAACTCTAAAGGTTCAACAGAACAGAAATACATTTGGTTTGTAAAGGGCAGCACACTTCAGGGAGAATCACATTTACTTTTCGTACAAGCAGTTTACCTTGAGGCTGAGAAAGAAAACCTGTGTTTTTCTATCTGAAGGACAAAACTTGTGTTGGTACAGTGTACTTGCCACACTTTACTCACCGGCTGTCTGAAGGGCTGTGGGGTCGCATTGGGAGGAGTTTCCATGCTTGACTGTCTTGCAGAGGCAAAACTTGCCCTGCGTGATTGGTCTGTGAGGAAAGATTACCAAATATAGGCAACAAGAAAAAGTGAGAAGTCATAAGAAAAGGCATTATACTTCAACAAATGCAAATGTTAAACTTTTTCTGTATGTTAGATTTTTTACTGCATCTTAGCACCACTCTGATTACAAATACCAAATGGAGATGTCTGGGTTTTTGCATTACTGAGAGAGAATTGAAAGCTTTTAAATTTATCACGTGGCTGTAGTGTATTGTGTATACAAATCTCATCAAATTTTCAATTTAACTGTTTCAATTTAGAAGTAGTTTCACTTTATATTGAAGGTTATGGTGAATTATGTCGAGTCAAACCCAGCTACAACAATTTGGCAGTCAGTCATGAGAGATACAGTAGATGCAGAACAACAAATTAATTCTTAATTTATGTTAACTTCGTCCAAATATCAGATCTGGTGCCACAACAGTTACAATCTCAGAGGTTTGAATGGCAATTAACTGAGTGTTGGCTTACAGTTTAAAGGGCTCAGACACTCTAGTGAGTTTTTAGAACAACAGGATGCCATGAACACAATTACGAAAACGTCTGTGACAACTGCTCATAAACTTGATGCTGCAATAACAAAAAGACACAAAGTGTAATGTTAAGAGCAACATTTTATGACACTTTGACATGTTATCATTTATCTTGCTTGTAGTTTGTGTCATTACCTTGCAGCTTCTGCTTCAGTCACATGCAGAAAGGGAAACAGCATCAGAAAACATGACAGAACAAACACTTTTCACACACAGGATACCAGCACAGTGAAGCTCAAGCTGTAGAACAACACTAACAAGAACAAACAGCTAAAGCAAACCTCCCAACAAATCACAAACAACCACGGCGTGACAGTCGGAAAGACGCCTGTATGTTGTCTGCAAAAAAAGCAGCAACCCGTCATCAGCTGCAATTGAAAAAAATAAAATAAAATAAAAAATGCAAGGATAATGACGCAAAACCTAAGAACTATACTGGAAGGAAGACCCACACTCGAATGAGTCATCTGGAAACTGATGGTCTTAGTCTGACTTTAGGCCTTTGTAAACTCTGGAACATGGTGATGGATCTATAACAGTATGAGCAACTATCTTTAGGGAATTTGATGCTTTCTATACTTGACTCTGTGTGTGTGTTGACAGGAAGCTGAGGGCAAGGCTCAAGAGCATGACGATCCCATATTGCCCCATAATCCTCATTGGTCTATACAAACAACATACGAGAGGAGTTATTAACAACTGAACGAAAGCAAATATGTTTCACGTCTTTTCAAGGAATAGTTATGACATTCTGGGAATTTACTGTCATTTGTTTTCTTCAGATAACGTTCTGTGAGCTAAATGGAAGGTAGCAATCTGCTGCTGGTTAGCTTTAGCTTTAGCTTTGCCGGAATGAAATTGCTAGCTTGGGTTCATGCTATGATGGCAAAACTTCGAGAAGTGTTACGGCTAAACCTCGATAAACGTATTTATAAAACAAGAAATGCTGAGTTAGTGAGTCGTAAGGGTGTAAGAAAATAGATTTTATTAGCGTTCGCCAGGCAAGGTTAGTGGTTTCAACTCAAACATTGTCAGTATTCTTAAGCTGACAGGCTACTTGTAGCATTTCTACTATGCCGGCAGTTTGAATTATAATATATGTTTATTCCCTCCACATAGCTTTAAGAGTGCAGGCTGACAAAGATAAAATGTGGCCCTAACCTGATGCTACACAAATTTATACACCGAGGTTATACAATAACGTCATATTCTCTTTTAGATTTATGCATTTTTTTTAAGATGTACAACTTGATGTAACATAAACAACCTGCCTATTTGTCCATAGGTTGGTCTCTCAGCACTAAGACTGTGATGGTTTTATGTCGATGATGTTCACTCTGCTGTTCTGTTATTGGCTTCAATTGATCTGTTAGGGCAGTTTATTTAGAAATTACCCATTACCCAAAGGAGTTCTCTTTTTTTTCCCCTTTGCAACAGAGAATCAAGACACTCTGTCATGCTATGATTTCCTTGCTCCCAAAAGCCTGTAAATAGGCTACTCTCCAGGTTCTATTCTGAATCCCAGCTAATTGTTTGGTATCCATGGAAACAACTCCAAGGGCTCCTACTTGAACTGTAGAAGATATTGGCACACAACTGCACAATAAAGATGAGAATCGCTAAGAAACATGCTGCACAAGGCTGCGATTCTGACGTTTTATGTGGTCGGACCTCATCGGCCAGCCGTGAGGGGGAACCTCCCTCAGCTGGAAGAGGTATTTCTGTCTCTTTTCGTGTCTCATACGGGGCTGAAGCAGCAAATCAATCGAATGCGTCTTCTAGAGGAATATTTAGCATATTTCCACCTAAAACAGTCACCTGCAGGATACTGTGATCTAAGCAAACGTGACACAGTAGAACACATGGATGTGTTCACATGGGCTATTCTGAATGTAAATTGCTGTCAGGACGGAGTGTGTGGGTGGTAACAGCCTCTAGCTAACTGTGATACAGAGAGAGAGATAGAGAGAGAGAAAGACAGAAAGAGGAAGACTGTGAGTGGGTGTTGGAGAAACATACTCAACCTTTAGCATATACATATCTGTTAACACAATATTATATAGGGAATCTTTGCCGTTTTAAATCAGAAGCTTTGCACAAAAGACAAAAAAACAGACGGGGCGATCACAACTTAAGCAGCCCTAATGAAACTGTAGGATTTTAACAGTTATGAAATCTCCCTGCAGATATTTTCCAAAAGCCTCCACTGAATCGAGGGCACACAATCATTACCAAAACTATAATCATCCATTTGTTGGTCAACTACATTAGCCTCCGTATCAGTTGTGATCTTTTAAAGCAGATTGCATTTCATGTACGATGAGGTTTATCTATAATGTTCATCAATTTCATGAAACAGTTTGTTCATTCCATCGCAGCAGGTAATTACTCCAGTCCCTGGTCTCATGCTAGCTTACATTATAGGGCGACTATAGAACTACTAGTGGTCTGCAGCCATGCTGGAGAGACTCTCTCTATGAATGCTAACACCAGGCTACTACACATTGCGCTGCTATTTGACAGATATACTGCATGTATGTTAGCATGTTAATATTAATTACGTAGCACTCAAATCATAGTCCAAGAAGTTATTTCTTTTTTCTTTCATTTCCTTGATTGCATATGTTATCCCATATCCAGTAAAAAAGAGGACAGGATGTAACACACAGCTCACTCTCTGCTACTTAGAAATAAACCCAATATGCAGCGAGGCTCTTTAGTTATGCAGGTGTTCTTAATGGATGAAAAGTTACTGGAACGCCAATTCATCCTGAGAGCAACACGAATGTCTGCACCAAATGTCATGGCAATCACTTTAACAGAGATTTCACACACAAATGTCAACAGCAAAAAAAAAAAAAAAACCCAAAAACGAGAAAAGGTCAGGACATAAGCTCCCCCTAAGCCTAACCCTTGGAATAATCATACATGAAATACTCATTGAAACACTTTAGTCTGAACCAAAGTAATGGATGAGGCCACTAAGTGATGGGCCAACTCTCAGCAGTGGTGCTAGCGTGACTTGCTGGTCATTTCCATATCTCCAGGTATCTGTTCTGGTATATCGGCAGTCTGCATCTGGAGATGAAAGTTGCATCTTTAATCACAACCACTCACTAAGTAGTGCTTGCTTGTTTATTGGCTAGATTCAATGTGAATGTGTTCAGTGGATATTATAAAAGCTACTAACAGTACTTCAGAGTTTCATTTGTTCACAATGTTATTTTAGAGTTATACATGACTTTAACACAAAACAGAAAATGCTCTATGTTTTCCGCCATAGAAATGTTAGGTCATAACATACTTTCGATGGAATGTTAGGTCATAGCATAGTATGTAATGGTAGGTCATAGTATAGTGTGGAATGGTAGGTCATAGTATAATGAGGAATGGTAGGTCATAATATAGTATGGAATGTTAGGTCAAGATATATATAATGTTAGATCATAGTATACTATGGAATCTTAGGTCATAATATAGTATGGAATGTTAGGTCATAGTATACTATGGAATGTTAGGTCAAGATATATATAATGTTAGATCATAGTATACTATGGAATCTTAGGTCATAATATAGTGTGGAATGTTAGGTCAAGATATATATAATGTTAGATCGTAGTATACTACGGAATCTTAGGTCATAATATAGTGTGGAATTTTAGGTCATAGTATACTATGGAATGTTAGGTCATAGTGTAGTATGGAGTTTTAGGTGATAATATAGTATGGTATGTTAGGTCATAGTAAAATATGGAATGTGAGGTCATAGTATAGTATGTAATGTTAGGTCACAAAATAGTATGCAATGTTAGGTCTTAATATAGTATGGAAAGTTAGGTCATAATATAGTATGGGATATTAGATCATAGTATAGTATAGAATGTTAGGTCATGATATAGTATGGAATGTAAGGCCATAGTATAATCAGGAATGTTAGGTCACAAAATAGTATGCAATGTGAGGTCATAACATAGTATGTAATGTCAGGTCACGGTATAGTATAGAATGTTAGGCCTAATATAGTATGGAAAGTTAGGTCATAATATAGTATGGGATATTAGATCATAGTATAGTATAGAATGTTAGGTCATGATATAGTATGGAATGTAAGGCCATAGTATAGTCAGGAATGTTACGTCATACAGTATAGTATGTAATGCTAGGTCATAATATAATATGGAATGTTAGGTCATAGAGTATAATATGTAATGTTAGGTCACAGTGTAGTATAGAATGTTGGGTCATAGTATAGTATGGAATGTTAGGTGATAATATAGTATGGGATGTTAGGTCATAGTATACTACGGAATGTTAGGTCATAGTATACTATGGAATGTTAGTGTGCTGAGAGCTGACCTTACAGTGAAGACTGTCCAATAGTTGTTGATGGTTTGTCTTGGAGTGACAATGTTTCCAGTAACAGATCACACGCACGAGATCTCGTTATGTCTGGTCTGGAGCATCTGACAACAAGGAGCCTCCGGTGACTCACACTCACACACACACACACACACACACACAGGCCTGCTGGGGCAGATGTCGCATTCATGTCATATGGAAGCCTCCGTAATTGCCATATTCCAACTAGTAAATACTGCTCATGTCGACAAGCAACCGATAATTATGGCATGGGAATCTGCTCTTCCACCAACGGCTCCAAATGTCCATAATATAGGTCAATATGTCAGAATGGCCTAATCCTTATTTAGTGCTTTTTACGTCTTAACTTCCACTTTTTTTACATCTTTTCTATAAAGTATATGCACTGAAATATTTGGTTGAATGTGTTGTTCAAACTACTCTCTTTGATTCAGCTTTCCATTGGGACTCAGATGCTAAACAGGTGTACCTGCAGTCTAGTAGTCCTGTCCCCCACTGAGCTCTACTGGTATATTATGAAAGAAAAAAAAAAAAAGGAGGACCTGAACTGGTGAGCAGATGAAATCCGGTATCTGGAAAACATTTGACATTTGCAGCCACAAACAACTGGTCCCTCTGTTCCCAGACATGTTGCTTAAAAGAAGGAGGTGATGCAACACAGTGGTAAACATGCTCCTGTCCCAACTTGTGTGTTGCAGCCATCAAATTCAAAAAAGAGCGTATATATTTTGCAGACAACAATTTCCAACATTTGATTTGCAAAGGGTTGTAGATACAAGATACATTGCTGTTTGTAGACAATTTTGGTTGGAAATCTTCACAAATTCCTTATCTGGTATATCTGGTCTGTGCGGTTCTAAATAGCTTATAGCTTGTTTTAAATGTATTATAGGAGTGTATTGTAGATTTTATTTTTTTATTACGCATCTATTCTTGAATTCCCTTTGCTGCTTTGACAACAACATTTTTAATGTGTGTATGTGGTATATTGATTTCATAAATATTCACAGTTACTTCATTACTTCTGTTATTTCCAGTCCATAGTTTTCACTGCAGTGGTGGTCCAATGCCTTTTTGCAGAATGAAACTGAATAAGTCCTGTAGTCTACAAATCTTGCCTGGTACCACACAGAAGTGTAAGGCAGCGGCGTGTTCACACTGAATTTGAATAAGTTTTTGAAGAAAAATGAAAAGGTTATTTTCAGGCAAAAGCTGCATGTCAAGTCAACCTTTAAATCAAATAATGAGAAACATCAATCTTTGCCGTGAACAATTTTCACAGGGACTAGTTAAAAAGGATTTACACGGAGAGGTGGCACTGCAGAGGAAGGCTCAGAAGAGAAGGGAAAAAATATGCACTACATGGGGAGATGTTGCAAGGAGCGCGTAAGAAAGTATGTTTTTGTCATCTGCATGGATTGACTCTTAGAGCTGACTTGATTGTTGAAGAACTTAAAGATCGGCGAGTGTCAAAGATGGTTAATCTGCCATCGTGGACTCAACCATCGTCGCAGCTGTTGAAAATCTGCAGACGTGTGCATGTGTGTGCAGAAAGTTCGCGCCATTCATTAACAGCGAGCCGTCCAAATAATCGGCCTGCATGACTGACAGGAGCAAAACCTCGCAGCATCAACTTCATGGCTCTTTGACAGGCCGCCAGCGTTGCCCCAGGAGCTTTGACACGGTTTGAGTGTGAGCAGCCATTTACAAAACATAGAATGCCAATGGAGATGCCGAGTGCGCAGAGACATACAGTACACTGCTGGCATTCAGAGAACCGGATGTAAATGTAAAACGCACAGTAGAGGCAGAGCTGCAGGATTTGAAATAAGAGGTGGGTGGAGGGGTTGAGGAAGCAGGGGCAGTGTGGGGCGCGAAGGGGAGCCACGGGAAAGAACCTGCGATGGGCTTGAAAGCCGGCAGATATTTTTGGAGAAGCGGGAGGCGAAAACACACAAAGGAGGTGACTTCCAGCGTTCGGGAACGCAACCGCTTCATCCCAAGTCCGTGGCAGCGTGCGAAAGCCCTCTGAGCGGAGGAAGGCAAACTAACAGCCACCGAAATAAACAATCTGAAGTTGTCCTCGGTCACGTGTGTTTTCCAGCAGTCCTGCCTCTCTCCTGCCTGTCCCTCTGCCAATATGTGTGTGTGTGTGTGTGTGTGTGAACTAGCCAAGGGGAGTGTGGCCTAGTTACCATAGGAACATGTTTGCAGCTTGTGCACTGCTCTCCATCAAACTACCTTCATTTTTACTCATGTATTTAGAAGCATCATTGCCGTGCTTATGAATGAGTAGATGAGAAATTAAAATGCTAAGGATAAAAATCGTCGGATCAAGCAGCGATTTAAACACTAACGCACTACTCCTGCGCCTGCCATCTTCCCCACATCACAGTTCAAATTAAACCGATGCTCAACACGGCATAAACCGCCCCTTGTTTGTTTCTCTCCAACGCCTCGAAACATTACGGTGCAGGCCTCGACGTTTGAACTGAAACAACAGCTTTGCACAGCAGCTGAAAATTATTTCTCTTGCTGCCCCTGGAGGGAGCAGAAACGACTGCTTTCATCTGGGGGAAGCAAACAGAGCACAGCGAGGAGGAAGACTCCGAGTGTATCAAAGCCGGCGTAAAAAAAGGCAAATGGCGCTATCAAACCTAGAGGATGTCAAAATAAAACTCTAGGAGTGTGACAAAGCAGGGCTCGGAGGGTGAGCGGAGCGAGGACTCCTTAATATACAGAGGTAGTTTTGTGAAAGGACTGGAAATAAATAATAATAAAAAAAGAATGTAAAAAGCAGAGTTGCACAGCTGAAGCCAAAACACATGTTGAACCTTTTCGTCAAGTAAGAAAACAGCAGAAAACCGACATATAAAAACATATACAACAGAGAAAAACCGTACTGGACCACGATTTGGACAGACTGGAGACGAGGCTGAGAGGGGACAGCACGCAAAGCCGACAGTGGAGAGAGAAGCAGGCCGGCTCTCGGCTCGACTGACTCACTTGGGGTTAAAACTCCAGGTCCGCCACAGCAAACCTCCGCTTGACCAACCAACCCAAACTGACTCTGATGCGGCAGCCACGTCTTTGAGGATGTGTCCATGCAGCTATGTGGCACAGACACAAGTTTAAGATACTTTCAGTTTTGGACACGGATGGACGAACAATCACAGTTTTCACCCACAGCATGAAGAACAAAAGTGTGCAGTTTTCGTCTCACATTTCACAAATCAAACAGCAGGTGGATTGTTATTTATCGGCGTTAAAACAGCAGTAAGTCATCATCCAGTACTTATGTGACAGGGAAACAAACGTTCAGCTGCGTGACTCAAATGTAATAACATACTATCTGTGACCACTGCAGAGCTTCTGAACACACGAACGCGTCGATGTTGTGACACATGGTAGTTTTTCTGCTGCAAAACAAAAGCAGGAGGTTCCTCCACATCCAGCTTATCATAGCTGCCCTTTATAGAGTTGCGAGTTAAATGTCACAATGCTGCTCAACCACAAGCTGCTGCCATGATTAATTGATAAGCGAGACACGACGGCGTTTAAAGATCCCCTCCAGCCACGGTTGTGGATGTATAAAAAAAATAAATGATCGTCTCTCAATAATAATAATTTGCGCCTGACTTTTTTTTTTATTCCTTCACCTCCAGCCTGAATGAATGAATGGATAAATGAATGAATGCCTCCACGTCTCACTAACTCTCAGTCGCCTGTTGGACCAGGATGGGCCTCCAGTGAAAGATCCTGCTCACAAGTGCACACATTAAAGCCATATTTTATCAGAGACAAACTTTCTACTTTCAGCAGATGAAAAAGAAAACTACGGAAGCCAAGAACAGCCCAGCTTTAAATATTTAACGCTGTTAATAATTCAGTTTTCTCATGATAACAAAGCCCGTTCTCTTGTGAGAGTGGTTAATTCATGTCATTAGGAAATAAGACAGGGTTTCTTGGCATAAGGAGATCAAGATTACATGAGCATCATAGGAGAATCAGTCTTGATTTGTCATTGAAGTTTTTTCTTAAATGACGAGACCTGACCAGAATGTTTTAGACGGCCGTGAGGGCCGTGCAATTGGTCAACTGGTTTTGAAAGGGTCCATTTAACCCAAGCGGCGAGAGCGTGCCTTCCATCTGACAGTCGATAATCGTCTAGCTTTTTCTCCGTCGCCGCCAGTCGGACCCCTGTCAGTGGCTTATCAGCCGATTCAGCTCATCGACTCAGCGCTGGAGTGCGTTGATGAGGGAGATCACTCTGTTTGGCTGTTCAGCTTAGTGAACCAGTGCATGAGAGGAGAAACCGATGCGACCGAAGGAAGAAAATGACAAAGTTAAGAGGCTGCACAGAAGGCTCATCTTCTTCTGTCTTGAAGATTCAAGTACACTAATATTTTCCCATCAGCCTGATTCAGGGGAGATCAGCTCTCAGTTTGTAGCTCTTCCTAGCTTCCTAGCTAGTTGTATTGCTTCTTGTGAAACCAGACTACTCCCACCTGCTGACATATTTCCTATCATGCAGGAGCAGCTGGCTCTTAGCTAGTCTTTGTGGTGTGTTCAAGTGCAACTTTTTGGCTCAGGCACACATGAAGTGACGAGACGTTTCATTTTTTTTTTTTTAATCCCTCTCTTCTGTCAGTCCTGGGGTTCAACCCTCTGAACCACATTATTCTACTTCACCCGACTGAGGAAGCAATCTTTTGCCCGAGATAATGATATTTTGACTTGAATCAAACTCTGAGCCCTTTTTGACTCTTGTCCATATATAGAAAACTTTTGAGATATTATGATGAGGGAGGACATGCCAGCAGCCAATCCGGACCGTCCCGATCAAAGCACCTGGTTATTTAAAAAGTGCATTAAATGCTAATTAGCTAGCGCTGCCCAGAGAAATCTGAGGCGGCAGCTAAGTGTAGCGGCCATGTGGGAACAGATTAAGGAGGAGGATATGAGGAGAGGTCTGTGGGGCGGTTCTGCAGCACAAAACAGCATTATGAGGAAATAAGTTGTCAAGCAGTGTTAAGTGAGAAGAGAAGAATAACCAGGTAAAAAGAAATATTTGTTTACTTTTATTTTTTCCTCTGGTGGTTAGCTCAAAAAAAGGAGGGGAAAGAAATCCATGACCTGAGGCAAAAGAAAACAATTTGAGGAAAATGCAGGACTCATTGACAGGAGTTCCTAATTTTTTCTTCTTCTTCTTCTTCTTTTTTTAAGAGAACATTCAACCAGACTGACAAAGCCTCTCTGTCCTTGGCAGCGTGAAAATGCCCCCTCTGTGCATTGCATTGATGACGGCTGAAGAACAGCAGAAGAATCAGCTCTTTCCCGGCTGTCGGGCTCCCGGGCTGACAACTGTGACAGAGTGGCAAGGCGTCCAGATTCTCAACAGTTCACCAGGAATCGAGACAGATTAATACGATTTCCACACGTTTCTATTTCAGCTAAAGTAACGAAATTGTTTCATAAAGAGAGAGCAGTATCTTACAAAGATGTCAACGGAGGAGGACGAGGGAAATCCAGCGAGGGCCAGCGAGTCAGAGTGAGCCAGACTTATCGTGTTCCATCAAGTGTGCAGCCTCAGACATTTCATTAACTCTAACGCATCTCTCTCCACTGCGTTATGTTTTTTTGGTTAAGACGGGGAATAGTACGCAAGAGCCCCACAGTGTGCAATAACTGTAAAATATAATGTACCGCGGAGATGGAAGCCAACCGGAGCATCCAAACATCAACCACATCTGTTGCCAGCTGAGATGAAGGAATGCAGCCCCAGCAATAAATAAATAAAGCGAAGGCTTATTTTGTCTACTTATTCCTCCAAGCTACACGCCCAGACCACGGTGAAAGAATCAACACTTCTTGGCGAATGCTACTGTGGCCAAATAACAGATACAGTTCAAATACCTGCAAAGCCCCTTTTCTGTCATTTACTTTGGGCTGACTGATGTGAATTAAAGTCTCCCACTATGAATACCCCGGCTCCCAGAGACTCCCCGCTGCCTGTGCAGGTGTGTGATGTGCCAATTAGCAAACTACATGCATCAGTGAAATCAGTCCAAATGGCAAGAAAGTATCGCTCACTCCAAAGTAGCTGTCTGCCAGCCGAGCCGCTCCTCGCGCTGACACTGAACCAAAGACACCAGCGGGGTTTGCGCAGGCGCTTGAAAATCATCTTAAATAATGTGAATTAGTAATTCTCTAATAAAAAAAAAGTGTCACAGTCTGTGCCATGGCGTGCTATATGCAATGTGATAGGGATTATTGCGTGTATAAAATGCACCATGGGACAGCAAACCATGACACTTTGAGATCTAGTTTCTCACTTCCAATCTGAAGGAATTTTAGGCTAAAATGGTTTTAGACCGCAGCGTGTGATTGTTAAGTCCTGCTGCAAACACCATGGTGCATCAGACCGACCACCTCATGTGGAAACTCTTATTATCGAGGAGCCATCAGAGTGAAGCTAGAGGAGGGGGAGGCCTCTGGTTACAGCCAGAAATTCCCTACAGTGCAATATGTGCCAATCCACCAAAACAGACTAAACCTGAGAGAGAATGCATCCACATGAAACCGAGTCCTTAAATATACAAAAATACACAAACAACATCTGCACCAGGCATTAACATACTGCTTTTTTGTTTGTATGTTGATGTCCGAGTTTACCTGAACTCATCACTGTGTCATTGGAGGTCATGCAGCCTGCAATGCATCACCTTAACAACAAGCCAAGCAAGAACCTAAACACCTGCACTCTGGTGAGTTTGACTCCCGTAATAAGGGCTGCTGTAGCCTCTCCTCCCTCTGCTGTAGACAAATACCCAAGAGTGAGGTGGACTAGCATCCTTAACACCTCAATTAGTGAGCGTCCTCAGACCAGCTGTCGCCGACACTGGCTGAATACCTCACTGTGACGTGAATATAAATAGATACAGATATTTCAGGCGTTGTAAGTTTTTGGTGTGTGTCACTTTCCCCTCTGCCCACACTTGCACTCAACACTCACCCAAATATCACAGGACTTCCAGGTGAAGAAATCTTGACAGCTTAGTCACATCTGTGGATGCAGACTGAATCCGGTGGGCTTCCAGGGCACTTGGGATGGAGCTGAGGTTCCTGGTTTACTTGCTATTTGGGACAAAGGTAGAGTCAGTTTGTGTAGACCTGAGAGACTGTTTCCAAATAAAAGGCCAGCGCTGTCCTCTTTGAGAGACAGCTGTATTTTGCTCATTAGGCCAATTCGTTGTGGGCAGCTCCTCTTGTTTTCTCACCTATGCTGCAATGTGTCCATGCATGCCTTTGTAAGGAGTGAGGGCTTCTGAGGAAATCGTGAAGCTGGCTCTCACAGGGATCCCTTCACCTTCAGCTCAGTCCATCACTGAAGCCAAAGCTCGCCTGTCAGCAGCGGCTCTGTAGTGCGGCTCAGCAGCTCTCCCCTGCTTCTCCTCCCTGTCTTCTTCCTCCGCTCCCTGTCCTCCAACTCTATTGCAATCCAGGAACTGTGATGTGATCCCAATGCAGCTTCCTCGGTAATAAAGAGAATCTCTCCTGGGGACGGTGGTTTTTGTCATCTTAATTGTTTGTTCTGGGCGCATGTGACTTCAAACAGCCCCTGCGTCGCGGTTCAATCTGGGGGAAAATACGAACTCCTGTTAGCGCATTTGGTGTAACGATCCACGGAGCCAATTAGTTCATCTTCTGTCACCTGAATCTACATTAAAGCATTTCGCGGAGATGAGCGACACAACGCGGAGTCAGTACGGCGACAACTACAGCCCGCTGCACATTAATAATGCTGATATTGAAATGATTTTTGAGGTGATGCCTGTGGGCTATGCCAACTCCGTGCAGCAGACAGCCCTGCTGCACATTGCGCGCACGCTAAAGCCAGAAAAATCACCAAAATAAACACCCTGTGGTCTTTACAGGCGGATTCCAAAGGATGTGCAGCAGCATTTGAATAAATTCTGATTCATGCACATTTTGCTCCTCTTCCCTGGCTCCTCTCCTCCAACGTTGGGCAGCGTCTGTAGTTCACCCTGCGTGGCATAACGACGTCCCCATAATCCAGAAATGAATGCCGATCCGGTGCCAAATTGACTCGGTGTCCTTTGCGCTCCTCCAGTCCGTCACACCTGATTTGGATTTAACGGCAGTGCGCGGAGAGAGAAAAAAAAAACAAAAAGGTGCTCGGTAAACGGAGACGGCTCTCCCTCGAGGGCGGAGATAGTGCGTAAGATAGACATAAACCGAAACCAACGCCTCCAAAGGCAGCAGAGTCCGCCCTGCGCTGTAGCATCTCCGGAGTTTGAAACAACCCCGAATAATGGCGATGGAGATAAGAGCAGGGAGCAACGAAAGTTCACTTAAGTTGCATCTTGAATCGATAAATGTCTCACGCAGCGTGGGGACGCTGGACTGAAGTTTTGCATCTGAACGATTTCTACAAGAATATTGCCAGCAATTGGAAAGTGGTGCTTGTATAGTTCTGGAAATACATATAATCCAAACAGATGATATTTCAGTTTAATAAATCAGTGCCCTCGTGAGCTTAAAGGGGGACTATCGATTTTTACAAGCTGGACCTGATTTCTGCCATAAAATACGGTTGTTTACTCACCCATATAACCTTTGTGTCATTTGTAGTTAATCGGAAGGTATTTAAATCTGCGTACATCCATATAGTGGGAGGGACTGGGGCACCGACATGCAGCCTCTAAATAACGCATTATCTGCCGCGAAACTCGTTCATTTCACCAATATTTTGTTATCTTAAACTAGCACTATTCCCCACTGAGTCCAGAGTTACCTGTTCTCATCACATCATCATGACGTCTTCTGACCTGGATGATGTCATCTCTGGGCGCGCCCTCTAAGGTCGGTTTGTTTACCTGTAAGTTGCTACTGCTAGTTTTTTTGCAACATGGCTGAATATTTTTCCAATTCTCAGGTTGTGGATGAACCATAGCAACAGCAAATAACAGGTAAACAACGCAACTTTCGCGGGTGAGGGAATAGCACTAGCATATTAGCCTATAATAAAATATTGGTGAAATGAATGAGTTTTACGGCAGATGAAGATGCGTTATTCAGAGGCGGTGTTTCGGTGCCCCAGTAACTCCCATTATATGGATATGCGCAGATCTAAATATCTCCCGACTGGCTATAAATGACACATGTAAAAACAAATTAGCCTTTAAAGGTGGACTGACAACAAAAAATTGAAAACTTCTTATTTTGTGTCATCTGGCTCAACAGATTTTTGTAACAAGATCTCCAGAGGCCAATACCCAGGTTCACTGGGCAGAAATTGGTTTGTGGTAACTTAATTACAGTTGTGGAATAAGGGAATATGCACCAAGCACAGCTGACATCCTGAAAACCATAAACTGCTCAGCGCTTCAGTGACCAAACTTTGTATTAAGACCCCTCACTGGATAACAAAGATAGCAAGTTGCAGGGTTGATGTGGGGGGCATCTGATTTCCATGGAGCAAATTAGTCCATTCACATCAGGGACGTATTCAAAGATCTAAGTCTTTCTTGACCGCATTTAGAACAGCACAGAGGTCTATCCAATCTAAAATGGAGCAACTGTAGACTGTACAGAGTAGCACTGCAAATAGTAGCAAATGCTACAAAAGAATATATGTCAAGCTGTGATTACAAGTGTGATAAGTGTCTAAAATGTCAGAGCATTTTTTTCTGTGTTCACAATGATCAAGCCTCATTATATTTCCCATAATGCAACATAATGGCATTTTCCCTTATGCTTTGTTCACACAAATGTGAAAAAAGAAAAAGCAAGAAAGCAACAGGTTACTACATGTGATGTTTTGTCTGTGTGACAGACAACCCTAAGTTGATATCAACTATTTGGACACTGAGCAGCCAACACTATGACCACTGACAGGGAAGTGAATAATACTGACCATCTTACTGCTGGACCTGGCATTGATATGGATGTTACTTAGACATGTACCACCCACCTAGACCAGACCAGATACCCCCACCCCATAACAATGACACTCCTTGATGGCAGCCTGACACAGGCACACACACAAAAATGGCTTAGGAACAACTAAAAAAAAAACATGAAGAACAGCACAAGGTGTTAACCTGGCCTCCAAATTCACTAGATCCCATACTGATCAAGTATCTGCAGGATGATCCACCTCCCCTCAATTCATTGGACCCAAAGACCGCCCACTAACAACAATCTGTTAGTGGGGAACCATCCGTTTCTAAATGGATGGTAGAGGGTTTGCAACTCAAATCCATGTCAACGGGGAACCCATAAAGCTGGTCATGCTTGGCTGTTTTGTAATGTATCGATCATTATGTGACCGTAGCTTTGGTACATGCCCACGTCTTTTAAAGAATTTGGAGACTTTGCCAAGCTCCACCATGGCATGTGAAATATAATATCTCCTTCTGACAAGTAAACTGATCTTCATACGTTTCTTTCCCGTATGAGCAACCAGTAGTTCCAGAGTCAGTCTTAGTATGTAATTCACCTTTTGTGTTCAGACACTGGTTTCTTGTTGAACTGCTGTGGAAGTACGGACACAACTTAGCAAATTATTACCAAAAACTTTACAACACACACACTTGATCTGAGCACCAGCTAAACCCTCATTATCTCCCTGCTGAATGCTAGAAAGGCTTTTGTCACAGGATGAGGGAAGTGGCACTGGCCCTCATTTCACACGGTGGTAGGAAGGGATTGTTTCACAGCCAACAACTCTGTCAATGCACTTTTTCTTGAGCTCAAAGAAACCCCACAGCCCGAACACAGGAGAAATCAGCGTCAAGCGGGTGACTCATTTGGATTTTAATAGTCTGTAATGGGATTTTATTCTGGTCTGCCTGTCCTGGAAAAAAAAACTGCCCATGTAGGTCCAGACGTGTGGAGGCAACGACGATTGTTCTGCTTCAAAGGATCTTTATTTTCATATCTGCTATGTAAATACGTTACATAAATATGTACCGCTAATTGTTAAATCCTGAATGTGTCACAGATCATTTCGTGGGCATATATAAAGACGGCGTTACGTAAATCACAGAAAAAGAATTTGGAACCTGGTTAGGTTTTTCTTTTTTTTTCTGTCTGTACGTCACAAACAGGCTGATGGTAAATTATGGATATAAAAAATAATAATGATAACCTTTTTCCTTGATGGTAATTATCCTGTGAATGAATCATCAAGAGGTTTGATATGTTAAAAACAAACCTATGCATTAAAGCGACGTCTTGCACTTGACGTTTGCAGATTGTTGTGTGTGTGTTGGTGGCACAAAAATGACATGTTCTTTTAATGTTTTGTTCCATTTATCATCCAGATATAAACTGAATTTCCTTCAGGTTTCACCGTGGGTTTTTCCGTGGGATTTAAATCAAGCTGCACCGAACCACACCAAACGCCACCGATGATGGTGGATGTCAAAAGTCTATCTTGGGACACCGGACAGCACATGCGGTCTCTTTACAGCATGGACATAAACTGGAAATGACACATCCTTACTCTTTCACTCTCAATCCTCACTCAATCACACACACACACACATACACACACATCTCCATGGAAACTGATAAAAGAATAGCTGGTCGGCAAAAAAAAAAAAAAAATGAAGAGATTGACAAAGCATAACATACACAAGAATGGATTTATATAGAAGAAGAAGAAAACTAGAATGATTAGATCTGAGCAGAGCGAAACAAAACGGCGTTAAGAAAACGCTAAATTAGCCTAGCTCAAGAAGAGAAAAACACGGAAAAATGTTTGAATATGTAAAAAATGCAGAGTTTTCAATGATCTCGGCTCAGTTTGACTGCCATTTATTTGCCTAATCGCAGGCTGTGCATTAGAGTGTGCCCACAAACTGCAAACAAGGGCCAGTGCATGAAACATCCGTGTAAACACGAAGGAATGAAAGTTGCGCGGATGTTGCAGATAGCAGAACAGAGAGGGTGGGCAACAGAAGAGGGGAGAGGACAAGGGAAGGAGTACGGCACAGTACACCACCTACACTCGTCTCCATGGCAACTACCAGACTAGAACGAGTGATAATGCAGTTCCCTCTCTTCCTCTTATTCTGAAAACTGTTCAATTGCTACCATATGCACTGTGTGCAGTATGTGGGAGACGACCAAGCGCTCACTGTTGCGTTTGTTTGCAGACGTCGAGAGAGAAGCGTTCAGATGCACTAATGCTACAAAAAAAAGAGAGGAAAAAAAAAAACCACTACCGGCTAAATTTTGTCTGAAACGCATACATTACATTCGTCTATCCACCGGAGACGTTGGTTTAGCCTGACACTGAACTCATCCTCGTCGCTTTAAGGGATAACTTGTTATTTCTGAGTTAATGTGTTAGTTTTTCCCTTTCTTTCACCAAAGCTAGTGGCACAGTGTGTGGGCAGCGGCTGCTTTCAAAGAACAAGTACTGAGGTTGATAGAACTGAAAAGGCACGATAAAATTATTTCCCTTTATTTTTTTTGTCCCCCCAATGTGTCTCCCGCTGTTGTGCTGGATTTGAAGTGGCACCGTAATAACATTTTGTGCAACACATTCTTTGAAATCTGTATCTGGGGAAAGTAAAGATGATACCAGTGTGCTGGATATAATTTGGCTCAGGGCGTCGCTGTGAAAGACTGTGTCAAGAATGTTTGGATGACAATGCACAAAGTGTGCGTACATCTTGTGCTAACCGTGATCAGGGTTGAACAATGAAACATGCATGGAAACTGCTCCGTTACACCCACTAACACTTCCGTAGCCGTCTTTTCAGAAGGCCTGTCGTCCTATGCTAAGTACCAACGCTGCAGAAAATGCTGCTGGACAAAAAAAACTAAATGAAATAATGAATCAGTTTGTTCATTCGCATCAGTCTGAGTCCTTTGTCCAGTTTTCTGTCATTCAGCGTGAATTTGTTAAACATACTGTCATGATTAATACAAAGTACAATCAGTCTGTCAACTCAGCATATGACAAATACAGATCAAGTAAGATGTCGTACGGCCTCACAGAAAGGAAAGAAAAAAAAACCCTGCAGATGGCTGATCTGCAGCCTGCGCGCTTCAATTTGCATGCACTGTTGTTTCCATCATGACAACGACCATCTGACAACCTGCCGTGGAGATTTTTTGTTGTAGCCGCTTTGTTTGTTACATCACCCTCCTTTTTAGCTTCATCTTGGAGGGAACACTAATTCCATATTTATGTCGACATAAACTATTGAATTATTTACTTATCAGTGTTTTTATAAATGCACCATCACCACCATCTGTCAGCATCAGTGTCAGTATTTTAAAGTGACCCATTAACTCATCCAACAAAGACTCCAGGAAATAGATTATTAAGGTTCTAGAGGGACCAGGAGTGTAACATATACCAATCAGCCACAACATTATGACCACTGAGAGGAGAAGTGAATAACATTGAGCATCTTGTGACAATACAATGTTCTGCTGGGAAACGTTTGGACCTGTTATTCGTGTGGATGTTACTCAGACATGTACCGACCCACAGGACCCAAAGGCCCCCGCTAATAACAAGACACCCTCAGAAGGTACAAGGCAAACCTACAATACTTGAGGTCCAGACGTCATAATGTTATGGCTGATTGGGGTATTTCTGCATGTAGGTTTTTAGATGTGACATTGTTTGACTGTTCTTACATTTTATGAGCTTAATTATTTTAGACTAATGGGAAATGATCTGACTACAACTTAGAAACAGATCAGCTGATTAAACTTAAAAGAGAAAATGTTTTTGAAGTGTTTCAACATCCTTTTTTATACGTTTACTTGTGGCACCGTCTTGGCAACCAAGGTCTTACTTAAAAAAAACATTTTCTGATACAGAAATTGTCTGAGGACTCTCAGTCTCCGAGCAGGTCATGGCTAAAAGGCTTAAACAGCTTGTTTGAGCTTTCCTGAAGACGCTTCATCACTTGTCAAAGTGGCTGCCTCAAATGTAACTGACTGGAGAGACCTTTATGTTTCTATTTCAGAGCATATGTGCTTGATGTCCTCCTGAAACTCACGTCTAAAGCCCGTCAATGAGGCAGCACTCACCTGAATTACAGCATGTTCCTCAGATTAACTCGTGTGATTCCACTGACAGCCAGAAACTCTTAGGACTGGGGCTGAAACCTTTAAGGCTGAGATGTTGAGACGTCTTGTAATTGTCTGACAACAGATGCTTCAGTCCACCCCCTCTGTTTAGAAAAAAGGTTCTGAAATAAAAACCTTAACTCCGCTCCAGTTATTCAGAATTAAAGAACTATGATGAGTGGTCAATTGTCTTCAAGAAACATTAAATAAAACCTTGTTTTATACAGCATATCGGCAAAACACACAGGTTTAATAGAACATATGAGGAGAGGACTCAAGTTGAGCTTGAAGATCAGGGATAAAGCAGACAGGTTAAAAATGAAAAAAGATCCAAATGAAGCCCAGGCGTAAAAAACCCTGCTTACCCGTATGACAGACGTTTTAACAAGATGCTCCGCTCAACATCACCAGGACCTCACAGGAAAGGCAGAGAGAGAGAATCTGCTGGAGAGAAGCATGACGGCTTTGGCAGTCGACTCAGGATTTTTGGAGCTTTCTTGCAAAGGTAAAGTTTCCACCAGAACCATCTGCCGAGGGCCGAGCGCATACGAACGCAGACTCTGCAGGATTTGTATTCTGAAACCTCAAAGGAGTTCAAGGTCGGCTCCGCGAGTCATCCTCATCGATCACGTTCCCTGGCTGAAGCGCGGCTGCCACAGTCCAGCTGGAAAACTTATTCTTTATATACAACAATAGACATAGTGTGAAAGGTATTAATTGTTGTCATTTTTACTCTTGACCATTTCACCTTGAACTTGAAACCTAACTAAGTGGGTGTATGGGGGCACATCTGGTTCAGGGTGTGAGGGAGACGCTAGTCAAGGCCTTGGGGGTGTTCAGGGTGACTCTGGGTTTGTACACAGAGAAAATAAACATAGAAAACCTTATTTTAAGTCCTAGAGGGATCCGCATAGAGATATTGTTGGAGACTGAACAATTTAATGGCATTAACCAGGAATAGAAAAAAAAAACTCTTGTTAGCAGCGCACACGCTTTCAAAGAGCTGGTCTGCTCTATTTAGATAATACCGTCGGCAGAGCGAGGCAGAAAGTGGAAATATGAAATGAAATCTGAACTATCAGACTGAACATTAAACAAAGACGAGAGACACAGGAGAGGAAGAAATGCTGCTGTCGCTAACCAACGGGGGATGCTGGATGCTTCTTGTTCTGTCAGAATTCATCAATGTCACAATAGGCGGGAGAAATTATAGCTTAGGACGCTTTGATCAATTAAAACTGCTGCGATGTTTTGTCAGACACAGAGAGTGAATCAAATCCCAGCTTTTCTAAAATAACCTCATGTGTTTTCGGTAATGACGTTGGGACTGAATGGGAAATGAATGTTTCTAAATACGAACGTGGCATTTAATTTCTTGTCTTTTGAACCGTACGAGATGCCACAGTACGGTGTGTTTCAGGATGGATTTAAAATGAAGAGGGGCGTTTTAATCTCTGGAGGACGGTCTGGAAAAGGATTATTGAGTAAAAACGCAATTAAATTAACAATTAAGACCGAGGGCGCCACTGTACAGTCTAGTCATTCTGGTTTGTGCATCAGAAAGCAGATCAAGAAAAATAAAAACTTTAATTATTCAACTATTTATTTATTTTTGTAGAAAAGTATGTACAGTTATAGAAACACAAAGAGACTAAAAGTATAAAAAAAAGATTATTAAACTACGTGAGCCTATTTTGAATTCCCAAAGGCAAGGTATAATTTTTATCGAATTTTCTGAGGAATTAATGAATAAAATTAACTTCACAAGTCAGACTTTCTGCTTTGATTGATAACGTTTTATGGAGTTGTAGCCAAAATTCACAAAATACGACCATTAATACAAAAGCTATTGTAACTCAACCCCCAATAAAAGTCTGTTTTTGTTCTGTAGATTCCAGCTGTTTGAAGAAAATGTGGTGGACGTCGACTGGTTGCGGTTTTCAAGTCTGATTATCTTCTTCTTTTTTTTTTACCTATGTGGCAACTGCACCCTGCTTCACAACCATTTTCTGGCGGGCGCCCTTCGACGCCGTTGAGTCCAGTCCCGTCGCCCCTCCCGAAGTGTTCGGAAATCCGTGAGCGGCCACGTATTTGCGGTACGCTTCCCGGATGATGCGGAAGGCTCGCGCGTTAGCGTAAGGTATATCTGTGACCGGGTCTCGGTACAGCGCGGCCTTGTGGGTGACGGGACAAACCTCCTGGACGGGCAGCTGAGGACTGGACTGGGCGCTGGGTGGGAAGGCCACCTCGAAAGCTTCGTCGTCACTGAATGTTATGTAGGTACGGGAGCAGAGGCCTCCGGCAGGCTGCTGGGAGGGTGTGGTGGGATTTTGGGGAGCAGTCTGAGGAACGTCCTGGTCTAGCCTTTAGAAAATAACAATACAAGAAGAATGAATATTATTCACACACATAATAAATAACACTATAGTAATATATGTTGGTTGTCTGGGAAGGCTATTGCACATTAGGTGGAAGCATTTAATGAAAACAAGGAGCAACATCTTTCTCTCTGAATGCTGCCATACCTGCACAAGGTGATGTACCTGCCCTCTCTTCATTAAGTCAATGTATCAGTGGGAGCTCATTCAATCTCTTACTGTGTTTTGCCTTCATACATAAATAACGTGGGTGGCGGTGAATAGCTGGGCTTTTACAGTTTTCAAAAATAATTCTTAAGGCAACGTCCATAAACCACTGGTTGTTTGGTGGGTTTTAAGAATCGCTGTTGAGTCAAACTACCTTTAATTTAAGGATATAATCACCCCTGGTTTTTACGTTTTTCTCCAAAAGGCCGCTATGTTGTGTCATTCAGCCGACAGGGAAAGTGCCATCAGTGCATATCCTCCTTAGCAGAATGCTGTTTTTCCGTTTCTAACTTTTACTGCTCTTTGCCAAATTACATAACAGCTAATCACGAGCATGTGTTGGCATTTAATCCAAGAGGGATTAAATAGCTAAGGTCAATGAAGCGATTACTTCAAGCACTACTTCAGCAACAGGAGAAGAAAGGTCAACCCAATATCTGCTTTATAGACCTCTTTCATAACAAACATCTTGACTCGTCATAATTGGGAATGTCCAAATGAAGTCCACTTGCTGGTTCACTTTTAAAGCTTACTGGAGCCAAGCCATCATTAAAACACCTGCGCTTTCACTACTACGACAAATAAAGATGTCTGCAGTGAGATGGGTCCATTACTTCTAAAGGCAAACAAGTCTACGTACCCTTCAACATCAACGTTTTCTTCTTTTAGGACCGAATGAGAGACGAGAGGCATGAGGACAGAATGGTAACGGATCGTTGGTCCCTCAAAACGCCGCTTCTTATGGACTTGTTTCTTCTTGTCAGCCTCCAGGCGTTCGTAGTTTTCTACACACAAAATAAAATGAATTCAGCTTTTGGCAACATCATGATAAATCTATGTTCATTTTATATTAATCACTTGTAACCTCAACCATATACTGAAGCTACTAATATCTGTTTCAAATTATGGTCAAACTATCAACTAGATTTTTATTTATACAGTAACCATCAACTAAAACACCTTAACTTGATTCTGTAACATATCTTTACCTAGAGATCGGATGTTGAGCTCAGCTGTAATTTTAGCCTCTGCCAGCAGTTCGTCCTGGGTGAGAGGTCGGTCACGGTGAGCACCTCTTCGTCGCCGAGGGGCGTCCTGGCGCTCTTGCAGGCGCAGGTTGGTCTTCCGCGTGTGCTCGCTGGTGGACTGTCGCACGGACTTCCGAGCTAGAGGAGAATTAAAGCATGCCGCTTGAGAAACAGGAAGTGAAACAGTGTAGTGTTACGCAGGCATTACTGGGAGGACTCTTACTCTCGCCGAAGTCCTGAAATTCTGGTGGAATCCTCCTTTTGAGCTCCACTTTGGTTTTCTCCGTCTTCTTCTGCTCTTCAGAGGGTTTTTTGGGTTTGGGTTTTGCCACCTTTATGGGTTCCTTGGATTAAACAAAGACTTATTCTGTGAAACCCTCTGATGCAACATGTAAATATTTTATGTACATAACACATTTGTCTGCCATATTCTATTTTTTATTTTTTACTTTCTTGTATCTTGCACTGCTGTTTCCTGCCGCTGTAACGCCCTAATTTCCCCACGGGGATGAATAAAGTCCTATCTTATCTTATCTTATCTTCACTGCAAATTTATGTCATCCATGCATAGTTGTACGTGGGCATCGTGGGCTAAATCACATATTATCTTAATAGAAGTCTTGTTCATTTTATTTTACAGAGTTGAGCAACAGTGGCAGCGGTTTCCAGAGGTCCAGGTTTCATCTAACTGTTAACAGGGACTGCATCACACAGCTGGATCACAAACCTGACTGGCTGGCTAACATGGAGTTTACAAAAAAGGTCAGAGCCGTCTCTGTTTTCTTGGGAGACTAAAATGGTTTAATATCTGCCAGAAGCTGCTGGACATGTTCTACCAGACTTTCGTTGCCAGTGCCCTTTTCTACGCTGTGGTACTAAGAAGGGCACCTTGTGGCTAGACAAACTGATACATGAAGTTGGCTCTGTAGTAGAGACACAGATGGAGTCCCTGACATCGGTGGCAGAGGCAAGGACCTTGATCAAACTCCAGTCCATCATGAACAATGTCCACCACCCTCTACACGTCACCATATTCAGACAGAGAAGAAGCTACTCTTCTCAAAAAAATCGAGCTGGCTTTTTCTGGATATACCATGACCTGGATGACTGAGAACCTACACAGACATACTTTTACTGGTGACTAATTATAATAATAAATTCACTAATGTGGAGACTTGATTCCACATCTGATCAGCTCCTGAAATGACTACCTACCTTATAAGCTTTAGTGACAACCCGACTTTTCCTCCGAGGTGCGTCCTCCTCGTGGTCGCTGTCTGGCTCATCACCCTCATCGATGTCGAAGTCGCTGTCCACCTCATCCTCTGTGTCTGAATGTTCTCCGTGATATTCATCGTCTCCTGATTCCTGAAAGTTAACGAAAGGGGCACAATTTAGTCAATAATTCACGACATCACAACAAACAACAATGAAAGGGCTTAATGGGAGTCAATGGTATACCATATTTTCTCCAAGGTTTTCTAAATGTTCTTCAGATAGTATTAAAAATCATTTGCAGTTTTGAACCTAAACTGGTTAGTGTGTGATATTCACATCTTTTGAGCATAATCCTATTAAACTATGAAACATAGTAGGGATGATTTTCTCAGGTACAACAAGGAGCATTATTCTTAATTAAAAAAGAACTCCTAGTCACTCCCTTTCAGAATTACAGCACAAAACATAATTCAAGACAATGTTCTGTGCAAATGTGGCAAGAAATTGCAACAAGAATATCATCACAACATATTCAAACACCAATATACAGCAGCACATAGAGCTGAATAATTTCACATCTTTAAAAATTGACTATTCTTCGATCTTAAGTACATGCACATGCACTGTCAGGCTGTGCTATCACAGTCTCAGCAGAGATGACCGAGGCATCTCAGGATTTTTTTATTTATTTTTTTAATCCAGTCTCTCTTGTCAGAACTGCCAGCTCAGCTGCTGCCAAATCCCCCCACACAAGTTCACCCTTGAACCTCCAGCTGTTTGAAGAAAATTAGCCTGAATGTGAAATGAAGAAATAAATCAGTATCATAACATGTATGGCTGTAAATTAAATTCTTACTAAATCAAGCAATAGTATCTACTGATCTGACAGACAGTACAGTAGAGGTCATTGTTCTCTCTTTGGGGGACAAGCAGGAAAGGCTGGCAATCTCATCCAGTCCATTTTTGCAGCTGACTAAAATATTTATTAGAGACTGACAGAACATTTTAGAGTCATGGCCGTTACTAAGTTTTATTTGGATGAACAAGACTGCTCCACATCTCAGTGGAAGAGACATTTAGGTAGACTCATTTTTTTAAAATCTTTCACTAATAACAGCTCCAGCCTCACTTAATGAGCCGTAATCACAGACCCGAGGAATGCGTGCATATTTCTTTCTACAAAAACTCCATACTGAACTGTGTCATTAACTGCAGGAAAGATGGCATGGGCTGAGCAGGATTGGGATAAAGTCTTTATTTATTTCGATGTGAACATATGAGCCCTGCTGTGTATCCTGTCTTCATGATGCTGTTTAATGAGGCACTGGATGAGGCACTGACTCATCTTGAGGACACAGAATGACACAGACATTCATGTATTTTCCTCTCCACTGATACTGATGAGGGACATACACTTGAATCTCAAAATTATAGAGAGATGCAGTCCTTTAGATTTACCTCACAAGTAAAGCATTAAAAGGACTGCTCTTCTTTTGACTGGCACAGTGACTAGTCAGTAGTTACTTAATATTAACCTAGATTCAGTCAAAATGAGTTGTGAAAGGGTCATGTAAGCTGTGCTACATTATTTTAGTCAGGGTCTAATATTTAAGGATGTTACAGTAACGGTGTGTCTGCCCGTGCTATAATGTATTAATGCGGATTAAATAACCAGGGTTTACTGGGCTCAAGGGTTGTCTAATGCATAATTCATTCTAATAATGCTGCTAAAACAATTTAGCGACTCAAGCTAGCTGTTCGCTAGCAAATGCTAAGTTATTAGCACACCCTGTATTCATTGTTTTAGTTACTCACATCATTGAAGCCTCCGTATGTGGTCTTGTAAAACTCGTCTTCTTCTTCAGCATCAAGTAGTTTTGACATGCGGTTACCCGCAGTCTTTCTTGGTTCGCGATCAACTGCTAGAGTCATGACTGTAATTTGTAAATAAAAGAAAAATGCTATCAATGCTGTTTGGGTATCTAGACCTAAACGCTACGTTAGTGGTTTGGGGGTGAACCTCTGCTTTCACGTCGCTACTCGCTGCGCTAATTCAGATGTTTACATGTGTCCATATTTATTTTAGCCACGAATGTGCTTTAAGTCCACTCTAAAATATAGAAAACGTGTTTCAGCTCAGTAGCTAACTCTAGTAGCACAGGCTAAATATGTAGCTAACCCATTGACTGTATATACGAGCTAACCGCTAATAACAGAAGCTTCCGCTTTCTTACATCAAACATTTCCGGGTTAATTTCGTTGTTAATTGATGTACTTCCGGGGCTACGGTGGGAAGTCATGTACAAAATAAAAGTGCTATTTAATTTAATATTTTTACACATTGATTTATGCGACTGTTATCAAAAAAATAAAAAATAGTTGTGAATAATTTAGTTGGTCTGAAAACTGTCGTTATGGAAACCAGTCGGGTCTTCTTTAGTTGATGCTCGACGGTTTGAGAGCAATTGCGTTGCATGGCAACAGCACAACATGCAGGTTGCACACTGATATATCTATTATTAAGTTGGTTATGTTTATGAGACAAACACGAAACACACCAGATATCACTTACCATTTGGGTTCACGTGAAATGCAAGCAGCTCCAGTAAACTAATCTACTCTGTAGAGTAGATTTGCCCAAAGTAGAGAGAGATTTGCATGAAAAGATTGAGTTATGTGTACTCATAGTTCACATAGGAACATTGTAGTGTGTAATTTAAGAGCTGTGTGAAAAATCATTCACAAAGCAAACACAGTGTGTACTGTATTAGATGTTTCTCATGTAGTAAGAGCCACTGGAAAAAATGCAAAAGATTTATTTAGTTATGTTTTGAAAGCACAATCATTTTATTAGATGCTGCTGTTAGAAATAAAACAAGAAAGTAAACCTATAACCAAGCTTTCATTTGATCTAATTACCAATTAAATAGTGAACATGAAAATATTAGAATACTAATAATATATATATCTATTCAAGAATGAATAACATGCTATACATATGCTAAGTGGGTATATCAACCTTAATATAAGGTTCATATTCTTATGTATTATTTATTAATTTATTCTTTAGAAATCAAATGAACTAAACAAACATTTAAACAAACCATAAACTTAATCCCTCAGGCAGGTCTGTTTTCCTATACATACTCTGCACTAAGGTTAAACAGTTTTTACATCAGTATGGGCAATGTAAGCATTTAGCAGTTCATTTACATGTCTTATATAGTGCAGCTTCTATCTCACAAAACAACAGACTTGATCAATGACGTTAGACATCAATAACAGTTTAATGTCAAACCCTATTAATGTCCAAGGTGTGACAAACATGCTGATTTGCATTTGAATTCATTGAAAGTCAGTCTCTTCTGTTACATGCTTTAAAATTCAGACTACAAATTGAAATTACGTTCACCAAATCAAAATGACTTATATTAGTTTCATAGTGAACCTGCTTGTCTCCATGTAGTTGCCTGTCCCTCTGTTATTATTCGACATGGCGCTTCGGGGTACATATGCTATTGTTGCAGTGTGCTTTATTTGCCCTTTGCTCTTGCTCCAGAAGAACATGAAAATGAAACATACGCTCACAGAGCTAAAAAACGACAGAAACCCTATGGTTGCAGCAATTAGGAGCGTCTTGACATCAAATGGGAGTTTCGGATTTCCATTCGCATCTGGAGAGGCAGATGGGAACGTAGACCAACTTTTGAAGCGAAAGTGATTTTTAGAAGATGATGGAAAGGCTCGGACATAAAGGCTGACAGGCAGGCTGTCATTTCCTGCCGCATTCGATGCCACACAGAGATAAGTGCCGCTATCTTGAGGCTGAGCATACCGAACCTCCAGTGAGCCATTGGAGAGAGCCCGTATTCTACCAATGGCTGATAAAGATCTCAGCTGAGGGTTCAGCCAGCTGACAGATGGGAGAGGGTCACCTTCAGCACTGCAATAAAACACTACCGAGTGTCCTTGATCTACTCTCACCTCCTGAGGTTTCCGGTTCAAAATTCGAGGCTCACGACAGGTGAGCAAACTCGGGAGCTCAACCTCTGAAAAGTCTAGAAAATTCCAGCCCTGGAGCGGGACGGAGGTAGTGCAGGTTGGTGGAAGACCACCGAAGTCCACATTCAGTCGCCTTCGCACCACCCAAAGCAAACGGCAGTCACATGCCAGTGGATTGTTATCAAGGCCCAGAGTTTTCAGGGTGTCCACTGAATGAAAAGCTCCGGCCTCCAGTGTGGTCAGAAGATTTCTTGACACATTGAGCAGTTTAAAATATGCCAAACCCCTGAATGCTCCAGTTTCAATGTGTAGCAATGATCCCCCAACAAGATGGAAGTCTTGGAGCCGGAGCAAGTCTCCAAGCAGGTTCCCGTGAATGTAGGTGATAGGGTTAAAGGAAAGGTCAAGGTACACGAGATATACAAGGTGATGCAAAGGGATGTAGGGGATATCAGTCAGGTTGCAGTGTTTTATGGTTAACGCTGTGAGATTTAGGCCAAAGAGACTGTTTCCTGACAAACTCTCCAACCAGGGGCAATGAGAAATGACAAGTTCCTTCAGATGTGCTTGATGACGGAAAGCGTAGTTTGGCAGCGTGGCGAGTCCCAGCCGGTGAAAATGAAGGCTTCTCAGCACTTTCAGCTGTGCGAGTGCCTCTGTTGGCACAGAGGTGAGGTTGCAGCCTTCAAGGTGCAGCTCCTGCAGACTGTTAAGTCCAGCGAAAGTTTGATGAGAGATAAAAACAAAGTCATTGTCTACTGCTTTGATAAACTGCAGGGCTGCTAATTTGTTGAAAGTAAAGTCTAGGAAAACAAGAATCTCGTTGCTGCTTATGTCCAGAAACTGCAGGCTTGTCAAGCCAGCAAAAGCCCCAACTGGAATAATCTTCAAGTGATTGCGACAAAGGCGCAGACTTATCAAACTCTGCAAGCCAAGGAAGGCTTCCACTTCAATTAATACCAAAAGATTGTCACTTAAATCCAAGTTCAACAGTTTTGTAAGTGTGTGGAACTGCTGGTGCACCAGAGTCTTGATTGTATTATGAGTTAAGTTTAGTAGTTTAACCTCTTGCGGGACAACATCGGGCACAACGGTAAGCTGACCACCCGAGCAGTTCACCTCCAGCTGCACGGTGTTACAGCGGCAGGACGGCGGACACAGCCAGAGTGTTTCGGATGTTAAAGCCACCCCTGCTACAAACAGGTAGAGCGCTCCCCAGCACAGCCGTTGATGGACGGGAGTCCCCTGAAACATCTGGTGGCCTGCCTGTATGTGCGAGAATAGAATAGACAGCTGTGAAGCGAGCGTGAGAGTGATGGAGTCTGTTGTGATGGCAAGTAACACAGGGTAAACATGTTAATTACATACCAACACGAAAACAGCTCTCTTAAAGCAGAAATATTTGTTTCACCTTTGTAAGTATTACTTATTATAAAAATGCCACAATATCTAATAAAAGATTTGTCTCTCATTTCTTTCTTCTCTCCTTCTCAGAATGAGTGTTTCTGATCAGTTCATTCAAAATTCATCACCTTTGGATGTCACAACACGATAAAGACAGATCTATTCTGAAAGGGGCGGGGCCACAACAGCTAATTTGCAATTAAAGCCCCAGACACTGAAAAAGCCCCTTTTCCTTTCTGGGCTAAAATAAGAACAGGCATGTGGTTGAATAATAATGATCTGTGAGGTATTTAGAGTTCAGACTTAAAACACACATTCTGGACACATGTCAGACTTGTTAAAGAGACTTATGCGAACTTATTAAAAAGGAGCACGATATGGAGCCTTTAAACACACAGCATAATAACATGAAAGAGTTGTTTTTTTTATCGCATTTGGCATAAATTGGCTATGTAATTGCTCATGAATTAAAGGGGAACTACTGTTTTTTACAACGTGGACCTCATTTCTGGCATAAAATACTTTTGTTTACCCACATATCCTTTGTGTAATTTGTTGTAATTTGGGAGATATGTAGATCTGCATATATCAATAGAGTGACTGGGGCACGGAAACTGCTGTGAAACGTATTAATTTCACCAATATTTTGTTATCGTACGCTAGTGCTATTCCCCGTTGAGTCCGGAGATACCTGTTATCAGGTTATCTGTAGGTCAATCTACAGACCCCGGATGAAGTCTTCTGACCTGGATGATGTCATCTCTGAGTGCCACGTGCACCTGTGGCAGTCGGCTTGTTTACCTGTAATTTGCTACTGCGATGATTCGTCCACAACCTCAGGATCGGAAAAATATTCAGCCATGTTGCAAAAAAGCTAGTAGTAACAAATTATAGGTAAACAAGCCGACACGTCACGGCAGATAACGTGTTATTTAGAGGCGGCGTTTCGGTGCCCCAGTCACTCCCACTATATGGATATATGCAGATCTAAATATTTTCTGAAACGATAACAAATTACACAAAAATTTTATGGGTGAGTAAATAATATTATTTTATGCCAGAAATAAGATCCAGGTTGTAAAAACAGTAGTTCCCTTTTAAGTGCCTCACAAAGACTTTTCTCAAATAGAAAGCCGGTGGAGTCTTTACAGATACTATTAACTGTGGTTTAATATTATTGACATAAATCACAAGGAAATCATTTGGTCCATTTATCCTCGATGAATTGATATTTATTCGAGCTCTGTTTTAAGTCCTAACCTAATTATGCAGATCCACAAACTGTCCTCAAAGATTAATAATAAACCATCTGACGTGCAGGCTGTGACGATGAAAGTGTAGCTTTAGAAAACACTTCCCTATAAATTTAAACAGACAAGAACAACTTTCTGATTAAAGATTTTTGGCTTGATTAATGGGTTTCCTCTGATGTAACCACCACTACACTGCACTTTTAAACCACTACTAAGTAAATCTCGTTAAGACCTACAGAAACTGCACTTCAATCAGCAGAGCTTATCTCCTCCTATATAACTGTGCAGATCGGCCGTCCCTGCTCTCAGCCAAACATTTTAGCTGTCGAGTGCAAAAACTTGCATCTTAACAATGCAGACTGGCTGAACTGAGGTCGCCCTGAAATGCCACTTCCAGTTTGCCTGTGCAAGCAATCATATTTCAGCCTAACAGCTCTAACGAGAACAAATTAAAACAGCGAAACGTGCATGCTGTGTACTCACTCTGTTTTTGTTTTATTTGCGCAGATTGAACGGGGAAAGGGGAGGAATGTGTAAACCTACACCACATGAGACATCACATGGAGGACTGAATTATCTGGGGGGCCTCAATTACAGTAAACATCATCGCACTCTGGGCAAAATCTAACGTGACAGGAACACACATTCCTCGACAGTTGGCACACTCAGTTGCTTGACGTTATTATTATACATACTGCATTTTGTACGCTTTGTTTGGGATTAATTTAACTGGATTGTCTTTTTTTCCAGAAATAGTGGAAATAAAGACAGTCCAGTACATACATATACTTCGGTCCAGACTTAGTATTCACCTACACAACACAGCACATACTTACACAGTACATAACCTCCAATGTTGTTCAATGTTTTGCACCAATTTGTTTGTCTTTGTATGTTTGTCTTTACTAAAATAAGTGAGTGCAGTGAGACAGAGATCAATATCGAGTGTTTTGCATAATTTCCTGTAAGATATATAAGTTTTGACTTTATCACTGAAAAGGGAAGCGCTGTTTAGCAGTTTCCTTTTAAAATATAAACTTTTGCAGATCTCATGAAAACAATGGCTTGATTCAGCAAAATAGCAAAACTAGTCCAGATAACAAATACTGCGGTCTTTAAATTTGGAGAACATCTAACATTTATTATTTCTATTTACAAAACACAAGTTTTTACTTTTCTATTCAAGTGTTGCTGGAGCCACCAGTAGGGGGCGGCAAAAGCAGAACTATACTTTATATTAAAATAAGTGGGGATGTTTCTGTCCATCCTACATGCCTCATAAACAGAGGTCGTGTGTCACTGGAAAAAAAAAAAAAAAAAAAAAAACCAGTTACTGTCAAACTATCGGCCGCCTCTCTGCGGTGGGACGTGCAACCGTGGCGGCATGTGAACATGTAAACAGACAACTCACGAGAACCAGAAACTGAGGGCAACAAACGGCCAAGGGATCAGCTCATCAGAAAATGTGTGACTTGCTGAAATGTTTAAATTGCCAAGAGAGCGGTAGAAGGAGGAAAAAAAAACAAAAAACACCTTCAAGTGTGATGCCACCCTCGGTTTTGGCAGCTCCGCTCACACGTTGTTATGCTGAAGGTTGCAGCACCACAGAGGATGTAACATACAAGAAGAGGGATGAAATGAGGAATGGTTTCTGTTGTATTTGTGACATAATACAAAACTGTTTCATTTTCTGTTAATGATTTTTATCATAAATCATCTAGTTCTGAACATTGTGGTAGCACGGAAAGCTCCGTCTGGAAACAAACACACCAGAGCAGCGTGGAATGATCTCATACTCTTTCAAAGATGCAGATAAGGAGAACAAGAGATATTTTTTTTTCTCTTGACACAGTTATTTGTATAGTTCTTGTATAGATGACTGGTGATAATAACAGCTCCCTACAGCAGTGAATGATGGAGGATGGCTCCTCCTGAACTCCTCTGGGATCGCACATGCAAGAGAGTGAAAATAGTGCACAAAGGTGATACCGCAGTCTTTTACTGACAGTTTCAAAAGCTCAAACACAAAGGATGGCAGTATAAAAGACACATAATTACAGTAATTTGTTAAGGAAGCGGAGGAAAATCGAGCATGGTAACTCACCTTCTCTTCAGCCTGAAGGGCTTGTCATTGTGATAGCTCCATTTTCACATGCAAATGTTCTTTTTTGTTGTTGTTTGTTTGTTTGTTTGTTTGTTTTAAATGCCTTTAGGTGAATTGTTACAGCACATCTCTGCACCGTCCACCTTAAAACGCTGTGTTAGAAGCACACCCGAGCAAACTGAGAGAACAAACAACGACAACAAGAAAGCGCCATCCTCTCATTCTAAAAATTTCAACTCCGGAGGAAGCGTGATGCTGCAGCTCGGTCCCCCTGTTGCTCCGCTGTCCTCATGGCAACAACAACCTGGCTGGGGACGCACGGGTGCTCGGTGCATGCTGGGGGATTATATGCACTAGCTCCTGGACTCCATCCAGCATACTGCACTGGATGACAGGAGGCAGGCACGGGTCAGCCAAATGTAGAGATTTCATAGCGACACCAGATGGGAACGAATTTGAAACACTTGTCACTTGAAAAATAAAGGAATATCTATTCATCTCTTTGCTTAGTCATTTAAAAGCTTGATTAAGCCAAGGAAACGTTTAGTGCTTTAAATTAAGTCTAAAAAATAGTAAAAATAAACAAATTTTCATAATTCTGACACAGACACACACACAAAAAAATGTTTAGAAATAACTAAAGAAACATGAAGAACAGCACAAGGTGTTGACCTGGCCTCCAAATTCACTAGATTCCAAACTGATCAAGCATCTGTGGAAGTCACAAGGGAGACCTACACAATTTTAGGATGGTTGTCATAATGTTATGCCTGATTGACGTGAACTCCACTCCTTTATCAGAACCATGTGGGTGGAGTTTCATCAGATGTGATCAAAAGGTGTTAAATAATCCTCCATCTGTATTATTCAGACATTAATTGGTACATTGCTACATCCTGGTTCTTGGTTGATTCATGGTGATATAAGACCTCAACATTTTCTAAATGAGCCCGTCCCATGTCAGACTAGACAAACGAGCACATTTTATCTTATCACTCACAGTAAGAATGATGGAAAAAAAAAGAAGAGGTTTCAAGGTTTTTAAGCAATTTAAATGGACCAAAATGTGCAGCGATGGATTCTGTAGCTGTGATGAGACTATGGGCGTATCAATATGATCTGGGTGAAAGACTCACTCGGACTCAAGCTTAACTGTGTAAACGGGCAGGAAATGTGTACAAAGAATTAATGTAGAAACACCAGAGGAAGTAACTTTACCCTGAGAACATATGATTTCACGAGAACTGAAAAACGTAACTCACCACAACCAGGTTAAAGCCAAGTTTGTGCTCACGGATAGAGCTGCTGAGATGATCGCCACTGTCTGGGTGAGACTTCATAGCTCACAAACAATTATGATGTATTATGATTTATAATGGGATCAATAAATGATTAAGTCTAAATAATAAGAAAACATTTTTTTATGAGTCAGAATGAGATGACGCTTTAGAAAGTTCTGACTATACTTTATATTCCCCTCTGTAATTGCATGAGTCATTGATTGTGAACCTTGAAAATGCATTTTGTCTTTGAGTTGAATCCAGCACCCACACTGCTCCTCTTTATAATTGCATTTTCTCAAACATCTCAATCAGACAAACAAGAAAAAAAATAAAAAAAAAATCAGGAGCTGGATTGGAGGTACCTGCCTCTCTGCTCAGCCGCAGGACGGCGAGGTGAGACGACACAAAGCGTGCAAGATGCCGAGTCAGGATCTTACCATCTGGTACCTCGGGGAAGCTGCGTTCATCAGCAAATCTCTGTCCAAACCCGGAGGAAAGAGCAGAGATGGATGCCAAATATAGACCTGGACGAATCAAAGTTCAACATTGCATAATATCCGCCCGTCTTCTTATCGTCATATCAGTCGCGCTGACTGCCAGGAGGTTTCTGGGTGACTCTCTTTTATAAAGTGGATATTTATTCTCTCTTTATTAGATGGAGTTCAGTGGAGGACACAGAGGAAATGAAAGGAACGAGAGAAAAAGATTTGGTCACCAGCCGATTACTACGTTATATAAACATAAAAATGATATTACAAACATTATATATTAATATATTATATTCAGTAATAATTCAGCCAAAGCTGCCTTTGAATGCTGTATCCATTCTGACTTATTCACATTTTGGTTAAAGATGACAAATGAACACATGTCCATGAGAGGACATTGTGACATGGTATTAATTTCACCAACAAATTAGAATCAAGAAAAAAAAATACACAAACAGGACCAACATAAAAGGTGTTTTGTTGTCCTTCTTCTTACAATATGGAGTCAGACAGTGTCCACACACAAAGGAAGCAGTAGTCAAGAGGTAACTCAAGATAGAAGCAACTTTTAAGCAACTCTCATTGCCCAACTTCAGTGCAAGAATTCACAAAACCTTGCAACGCAGATTAGCACAGAGAAAGAAAGCCACTCAGGATTAACAAAAATCCTCCACTGTCATCACAGTTCTCAAGAAAATTACATACGTGTGGATAGTTTGGCTGAAATGCTTCCGGGTTAGGTTTAGTCCAAGTGTGTATTATTCATTTCAGCCGTGACTGAGGGACTCATTTAACTGGTTTTACTCTGACTCATTCATTTCTGAGCGTCGATACTCATTTACAGGTAGTTCTCTCCACATTCACTTTCATTTCAGGCTATTCTCGTATGTCAGCGTTTGTCATTTGCATCTCTCACGCTGAAGGGGTATTTCAGGCCTCTGCAGCTGGACGTAAATTACATTCACATGACAAGAGCAGATACACAGCGCTTAAAAAAAAAAAAAAAAAAAAAAAACATGAAATGTTTGTAGGAGGGAAGTAAACTTCTTCTTTCGCAGTGGGGAGGTCCTCTGTTGGGTTGAAAAGCGAGTGCAGTTCCTCCTTCCTGGCACAAACAGTTCAGATTAATCTGCAGCAAGGTGAGTAGAGAAAAACCCTTCCTCTTGTAGTTAGTGTTTAGATGTTTATCTTGTTTTCTGAGAAGAGATCAGTTTATAGTGTGTGCACGAGAATACGAGGGTAGAAAGGATTTGTCAGTGAGGAAGCTGAGAGGTTAAGGTAAAGCATACCTACTCTCATTAAACTTCTCCTTTTTTTGCGGTGACTAAATCTTTGAAAAGACTAAATGAAACCTTCATAAACTTCAACATTAAAGTTCTACAAGTAGCACCACTTTGTTATTAAGCTTTCTTGTGCACCGGCAACTGAGTTCAACTTTATATCCAGTGTACCGTGTTGTAGTTTTAGACCTGTTGAGCATGCATATACAGTAAATACATTTTAATGTAGGATTCCCTGTGATGCTAGAGCTAGCTGTCATGCTACAGCTGTGATTAGTTTACATTATGCTTTTGTAGATCCTTTCCGTGTTTTGTTTTTGTGAGCTGTTAAAGACTCTCTTCCTGGTGATTTGATTCACTCGGTTTGTCAGTGAGCTCTTGTTTTGTAAGCACAGGCTGCAACACACGAGTAATTGAATCTAGTGAGAACACTGAGATCCTGTGTACCATATTTTATTTGCAGGAATTTGGGGGTTTTGTTTGTCAAACTGGACGACTTAATATTCTGCAATGTAAAATAAACAGTTATACCCATAATTTGTCCTGCTTTTAACGGAAATATAAAGGAAGACTTGACAAAATAGAGACTGTATCTTGGGGATCAGGTCAATATTTTCTGACACTCAGGACCTCCTGTTTTACTATATAACAGCACTAACAAAAAAGCTAAATACAACCATTAAATGTCTTGATTTGTCCGACCAACAAATCTCAAAGGAAAGATGTTCACAATTACACAAAGAGCTAATTCTCAGTTTAATTCTTTAAACTGAGAGGTTTGAAGATCAAAACAATAACAATCGATCGCATCTACTCACAAAATGCAGCTGTTTTGCCTTTATTTCTTTTCCAGGATGCACATTTTGTGTGTCGCGTTGCTTTTGGCTTTTCTGGTCCTCGGCCGTTCTTCGCCTTACTCAAACAAGCTGTGGGAAGAATGGAAAACCACGCATAGCAAAGTTTACGATAATCAGGTATGAAACCGTTTTCACTCCGTTGTCACACAGTTTCGTACACGCTCTGTTCACATCAGCCACTCAGCCTTTTTTGTTTTGTTTCAGACCGAGGTCGCCTTCAGGAGGGCAGTATGGGAGAAGAACGCACGTTTAGTGCTGAGACACAACGAGGAGGCCTCAGCAGGAAAACACAGCTTCACGTTAGGACTGAACCACTTGGCTGACATGGTAGGATCCCGGCTCCTGTAATACAGTTTGTTTAAACCGTCTAGTATTGGATCCCAGTCTTCTGAATCATTACTCATGAGCAACGTCTAATCAGTTTTTCATGCACGCAGACAAAATTGAATTAAACTTCCTCAAAACATACAGCAAGCGAAAGTTCAGGTCATTATTATTCTAATTAGTTTATTGTCTCTGCATCTGGGGAAGATTCAATTTACAGAAGTCAGAGGTACACGTTTGTAATAATCACTCTGGCAAAGTTGAAATGACAAGTACAAGATGGCATCGCTTCTTGAACTCCAGCTAAAATGCTGCACTGGTGAAATCTAGAGGACAGGACAAAGTCAGACAGAAAATAAATAAATAAATAAAGATGTTGTGACTTTTTGAGGTACAAGATCTGGGAGTTTAAACTTTTAAATCAATCATTTCCACTTAATCTACTGTTTATGTACAAAGCGTGACGGATGAGATAGAAAAGGAGTTAGAAAACCTTTCAACACAGTCTTGATCGTTTTAGAAGTTGTCATATTACACCTCCAGAAAGTGGTTCACAGCGGCGTTTGGTATCATCATCACCATCACATTGTGCTGTAAGAAAAGATGCCCCGTTCATATCTGGTATTAACACTGCTGATACTTATGATCAGGACTCAAGACTCATGTAAAAACCAGGTATGAACAGTGTTGCCACCATGTTGTTGTGGGATGACGATGGCACAAAGACAGATGGCGTTCACTTTCTCTAACTTGCAATTTATGGTTACCTGAAACAGAAAGAGTTGGCTGCGTCAAACTTTCTGCATGGCCGCTCAGCTGTGTAAATCATCTCCTTCTACCTCAGGCTTTAAACTCATCAATCAAACCTTGCATGAAATCAATTGCATTTTCTTTTATTTCTTTTTTTTTTAAATCTTTCCTGCTGCGTTCAGCTGAATTACTACACTGGCAACTCACATGATCAGTAAAACACCATTCTGTGGCATGACAGAAAAAAAAATCCAAGATGGAAAATGATCAGGAATTAAAGCACATCATGCCACTGTTCAGGACAGAAGTGTATCTGAGAGACCTCTGGTGGATACAAACTGCACGACAAACAGTTTAGCAGTGGAAAAAAACAAAAACAACACTTAAAAGTACTTCTCTACTGTATGTCGTTGCCATTGTGACCTCAGCTGCCTTCATACATATTGACCTTTTGTTTGTGTAAGGCAAACATCAACACAGTTAATCTGCATTTAAACCTGTAAGCTTAATTTAAACCCTAATGTATAGAGCAGCTCTAATCTTCCTTCATACAATCTGATTAATTTAATCCAGTATGGCTTGGGTCAGCCTGGACAATCGGGACTCTTGCGTGACCTGCGGTACATCTGGGCAAGTTAATAAAGCAACTGGCCGGCGTGCATATTTGAGGATATGATCGCTGGCAAATTGAATGTGGTGCAAACTTTGAAGCGCCAGCCACAGACTGATGATATGAACAGATTTTACATGTATATTTCATATAAAATTACACCTTTCTGTTTGTAACATTTGACTCTAATGTGTAGCGCACATACATGGCATATCTGTCTTCTCGCAGGCTGTTCTGTATTACAGTGGGGTTTCCTTTGTCTGTAAGTGACGGTTTGAGGTGTAAAAATATGCATAAGCCTCACAGGAAGGACATTATTAAGGTACCTTGCGGAGGAGGGTTTATTTTTTGATGGTAAAGACGTCAGGGAGCCAGAGCAGTAAAGCCTGGATGGGCGTGACGTGTTCACTCTGCGGGAAACTGGCAGAAATGTGTGGGACTCCTGCAAGCTTTTGGCCTGCAGTCAGAGGACAGTGTGTTACAGTTGCCTTGGAGAATAAGGAGCAGCGCAGCTTTTCATTCGTGCAAAAACACACATAAAAATAAATAGGTGTTATGATCAATAAAAATGTCCAGTACGGCGAGATCTTACAGCAAAGATGAAAATGGAATAGACAGACCTGCAGCAGGAGGAGTATTAGAATTACATAAAATCAAGAGCTCATTCATGGCTTTAAATAGAGCCGTTTCAGATCAAGATAAATGTACTGACATGATTAAAACTGTTTAATTGTTCCCTTAAATTCTTGCACATTCAGTGATACCATAAAGGGATGTGTCGTGGTTGCAGTTTTTAACTTCACCACTAGTCTCCACCACTGGACCTTTAAGAATTTCTTACACATCGTCACTAATCTTTTTTACTTTCTCATTAAGACCACTGAGGAGATCAATGAGAACCTGAACGGTTTCAAGCTGGAGGAGACTGACAGCTTCACAAACGCCACATTTAAGGATGCCAGCAGCTTGGCAGAACCTCGGAGTGTCGACTGGAGGAAAGACGGCCTGGTCGGTCCAGTGAGAAACCAGGTGAGTTCGGCTGTTTGAACTGAGGAAATGACCACAATCTAACGAAACCAGTAAAACTAAAAGTTCTCCATCGTGCTCCAAGGGGTTTTGTGGGTCGTGCTGGGCTTTCAGCTCTCTGGGAGCTCTCGAGGGCCAGATGAAGAAGAAAACGGGCGTCCTCGTTTCCCTGAGTCCTCAGAACCTGGTGGACTGCAGCACCAACGTGGGGAACCTCGGCTGCAGAGGGGGGTTCATCTCTAAGTCCTACACGTACATCATTCGCAACGGAGGCGTCGACTCGGAGAGCTTTTACCCCTACGAACATAAGGTGAGAGTAAACACACTCACATGCCAAAACATTAGGTACACAGGCGGAAACAAACAGTCCTGCATAAAAAACTATTTCTGACACTGATAGTAACTGAACTGGATGATCATTTTAAACGATGCAATTTGTGGTGCTAATTACAATGGGGTTGCCAAAATAATAGAAACAAGTGACAGTACAACACAATATGTTCAATAGTGCTATGATCAGCAGACTAAAGATAGCAGACTGATATATTAGCATGTATTTGTTTTTATACCTAATGGACTGTGAGTCCATGTGCAAATGATGTACTTCTTCTGTGGTTTGTTTGTTTCTGTCTTTCCTTTCTGGTGGAGTGCATTTTCCCAGTTTAATTAAAACCTACAACATAATTTCCTGAGCGCTGGTGTGAAGTCCATTGTATACAGTAATTAATCAGGATTTCTCATTATACTCCAGAGCTGCAATTACATATTTTTCACAGATGTGTTAAAACGTTAGAGAACACCTGTGAAATGGTGTGAGAATTTTAATTTGCATATCAACACTGATGCTCTGCACAGGCGGTGTGACCGCATGAGTAATGTGCACATGATATATTTCACCTGCACAGCTCCTTAATGTAAATCCTGTATGTCTCCTTCTCTGTTTGTTTTGCAGAACGGGAAATGCCGCTATTCAGTGAAGGGGAAGGCGGCTTATTGCTCTGACTTCCGCATCCTTCCACGGGGAGACGAGAGGAGCCTGCAGGCCGCTGTGGCATCAGTGGGGCCGGTCGCTGTGGCCGTGAACGCCATGCTGCCGTCCTTCCACCTCTACAAAGGAGGTGAGGATGAACACGTTGAAGGTTTTATGCAGAGAATGGTAGATCGCGACTTGGAGCTTTAGTTTAAGTGACACCTCAGAAGAACTTTATTCATCGCACATTTAAAGTGGGCAGCAGGCCATACTTTGGTTTCCAAATTAAACACCTAAAGGTTTTGTTTAATCGCCTAAACTACTATCAGTTCCTTTTGTTTCAGCAATTTTCTTTCTTATAACATTTGTTCAGTAATATCTGCCACGACTCACTGGCAGTTGTTCAACTTTCCACAAAGTAGCAGAAAGGTTTCAAACATTTTCAGATAAACAACAAACTTCATGAACTGTTACATTACGTTAGCAGCCTTAAACTCTATGCGTCAGATATCAGCAGATGATGTTATCATATTACATTTCATTTTCTCATCTCTTAGGTTTATACAACGTACCCAATTGCAACCCCAGGCTCATAAACCACGCCGTGCTGGTGGTGGGCTACGGCACAGATGCAGGACAAGACTACTGGCTCGTGAAAAACAGGTGAACTCGTCTAGAACCTCATCTACAAAGTGAACAAGGAGTTTCCCCCATAATGTATGCCTTATATTAAATGCAAGCCTTTTTTTTTGCTGTTTCAGCTGGGGAACTGCATGGGGAGAAGGAGGCTTCATTCGGATTGCCAGGAACAAGAATATGTGCGGCATTGCCAGCTTTGCAGTCTACCCAATTGTGTGAAAATGTGGTTATATTATTATTTTTAGGTAATTTAATTTAATGTCAGAGAACACATGTTAGTTGTCTTAAATCGATTTAACGCCTAAAATGCAGAAAATCAAACATAATGAGAACAAAAAGGTTGACAAGTTTACTTTTTCCAGTACTTCACATGTGCAACATTCACATCAGTGTTGTGTTTTATACTGTAACTGTATTTCATGTATTTATTGAAATACAGGTTATTAAATGATGCTTTGCTCTCCGTGCACTTAAGTAAACTTGATGGACTCAACATTGTATGTTAAATATTATTATTGCTCATAATAGCAGTTATTCTTACTGTATATTTACAGATATTGTGAGGGAATCTTTATTTAAATAACTGGATTGCTTTTGGATTTTTGTTGTAAATATAAAGGTTCTTCAGTCCACTAAATCTCTGTGTTGTTCTTCTTGGTCTGACTTCACATTTACTTTCACTGAATTAATCAAACATAAACAGAGAAATACCCTTAACTGATCTATTCAAACTACTTAAAAGACGAGGAAGCTCAGTGACTGTAGGTGTGCTAGCAAAGTGCCAACACCAACACAAGTAGCATCAGCAGTAGCAGGACAAGATATTAGAAATAGTAGAACTTGTCTGTTTGTATTAGTATTTATGTAAAACTTTTGTAAAGGGGGGAAAAATAAAGATTCAGCAAAACCAGTTTGAGAAACAATTAATCTTCTAATAATCAACTATTTCCGTCGTTCAGTTGTTCACTGGTCTGAACCCACAAATAATTATCACTTGAATAAACATGGTGATTTTGCCGAGCAAACTAAATTCACAGTTTACATTTCTGTGCAACCGATTCACACTACTTATGTGAGTACTGATGTTTCTTGTCTGTTTCCAGTGAAAACAAAAAAGGTTTTCAGATCCACTGTACTCAACCTGTTGGTGTCCAGACACTCCTAATGAATGATAATGCTGTTGATCTATGTTGTGTTTCTGCTGCCACCAAGTGGCCGAACAAGTCACTCAATGAAAGTGTAATTCTTTGCAGGTGTGCAGCGAACGTGGTGATAAATACTTGGTGGTTTTGTGGTTGTTATTTTTTTTAGTACAGCCTGGGCGGCTACTAAGGTAAGTCATGCTGTTACGTTTTAATCCCATTACCTGTTTACTTTCACTGCTTCTAAATGTGAATTGATGTCACCTGGTAGTAAGTGAACTGTGCCGCTGCGGCCGTCCAGTCCACGACGACAACCAGGCCTCCAGTGTGGTTTAAAACGTTTATCTTCTCAGGTTGAGCGCCAACTTTCGTTTCCCAGATCCCAAAATGTTTTGGAGCGTGCTTTTCCCTTTCTTGTGTGGATTCGCAGCGGCCATCACCAGTTCGGAAATGGATCGGCACTGGGAGCTGTGGAAAAAGATGCATAACAAAATGTATTCTCAGCAGGTAAAAGCCTTTGTCCTCGGTCCACTCAAACTAGACATTTGTGCTTAGTAAGTTGAACGGTCAGCTGACGTCAACTGTGCCTCTTTTTGACCTGGTAAACTATATGTTTAAGGCATGAAAATATGTTTAAAGAACTTAAATCAAGAACCGTAACTGGTCTTGTTTCCCTGCATTATGTGGATGTGCAATGATTCTTGCTCTAAACAGAATCTAGTCCATCCACAACCATCTTTGTCGCTTTAACTCTGATATTACTGTTGCCCTGTTCCAGATTGAGGAGCTGGGTCGCAGACGGATATGGGAAGAAAACTTGGAAATGATTAATGTCCATAACCTGGAAACCTCTTTGGGCCTGCACACCTACGAGCTGGCAATGAACCACTTAGGAGACCTGGTGAGAACTTTCCTCAAAGACCACTCCAAGATGAGTCCATGTGGGCATTGGTTATGGGCCTTTTCAGTATTTTTTATTTTTTTCTCTTGGTGATAAAACAATTGGATAGTTCTGCTTGAGATTAATTTTGGAAAGTCTTTTGCTAACAGACCACTCAGGAAATCACAGGCACTTTCGCAGGCACCATCGTGCCATCTGACCTGGAGAGAGGTCCGTCAAACTTCGTTGACGTTAACGCCTCTCTGCCAGTTTCACTAGACTGGAGGGACAAGGGATTAGTTACTAACGTCAAAATGCAGGTGAGGGCTTGGTTTGCCACCCTAAATAACATTAGACTATGAATGTATCGATCTGTACATTTTCTTTGCGTTGTCTCTGTCGTCTAGGGTTCGTGTGGCTCTTGTTGGGCCTTCAGTGCAGTTGGAGCTCTGGAGGCGCAACTTAAAAAGTCTACAGGCGTTTTGATGTCCCTCAGTCCTCAGAATCTGGTGGACTGCTCCATGAAGTACGGCAACCATGGATGCAACGGTGGTTTCATGACATTCGCCTTCGAGTACGTCATTAAAAACAAAGGCATCGACTCGGAGGCTGCATATCCCTACAGAGCATCGGTGAGGTAGATTTTGGAAAGTTTGCACTGAAGGTGTACTGCCATTAAAGCAAGACATTTACAACCATTAATGCACACCTTTCAGAACGGCCGCTGCAAATACAACCCAGAGTATCGGGCTGCAAACTGCTCGGCATATTCCTTCTTGCCAAAGGGAGATGAGTTTGCACTGAAAACAGCCTTGGCTGACATCGGCCCCATCTCTGTTGCAATTGACGCTTCCAGGCCAAAGTTTGTCTTCTATCGTCACGGTGGGAGGTTATGGCTTCAGGCCTCTTTGAAATGATACTATAATTCAATTTTAGTTATGAGGAAATGAGCTCTTGTATAAAAGTCTTGTTTCAGTTTGTATTTTTTTCCTTCTGTGGCCTGACAGGTGTGTACAGAGATCACACATGCACCCACAACGTGAACCATGGCGTCCTGGTTGTGGGCTATGGCACAGAGAGGGGACAGGACTACTGGCTGGTCAAAAACAGGTTTGACGTCCATGTTCACGTGTTTCTGCGGTTTTTGTAATTTATTACTAATGTAACTGCGCTTCATTTGCAGTTGGAGCGAAAACTTCGGAGATGAAGGATACATCAAGATGGCTCGGAACAGACACAACCAGTGTGGCATCGCTCTCTACGCTTGCTTTCCCATCTTGTGATCAGAGGATCTGTTTTTTGGATGCAAGTCTTTTTTTAAATAAACCAGTGTATGCCTTAACTTGTGGCTTTTATTTTTATAATATGCATCTTATATCTCGCTGTAGCAAACAACTGAGGAGCATCCTCGGATGTATACCAAGCCAAATATCCAGGCCACTGAAACATGTTGACTAAACCTGAAATGTTATCTGTGTTAATCATGGCAAATGTTGCTTCAAAAAAAGTTGCTTGGTAACATTAAATATCATTTGTTTTCCTTAAAACTACCAGCTGATGGAAATATGCTATATTCTACAGTTGTTGGTGTGGCAGCTGTCAAATATAACTTTAAAGTAATAGTTCAAACCTTTTAATTTCAAAGTTTTTGCAGAAATGCTTTCGGGTGGAGGTTTTCAACAGGTCTGTGACCCTTAGGTGGCCTACAGAGGTACTGCAGAGGGGTTGCAAAAGTTTTGGTTGATTACTTTTAAAGTATTCCCCCTGCTATATGTATGTGTGTGTGTGTGTATGTATATATATGTATGTGTGTATGTATGTATGTATATATATATATATATATAAAAAATTACACCTACACATAGGTATGGGGGTCCTTGGCCTGGAAAATGTTGAAGACCCCTGCTTTAGGGAGTCAAGTGAGGTTGAATAAAGCAACATCCACATAAGGAGGAGGTGGTGGTGGATGAATGGGTCAACCACAGCTTTTACCAGGGGAGGGGCATGTCTGTTTAAAAAGTCGTTTCATATATTTTCTTGCTTTGGTTACGGTTCAGAAAACATCTTGGTTTGTGTTATAAAATAAACTCCTTTACCAAGTTTATCAGTTATTAGGATTTTCTGGCAGGAGCCCTTGATGACAAATTTCCATTATGTGCCTTCTATTAGAAGCAACACACCCAAGGCCCCAAACACTGGCAGAGTAATTGAGCTCATCTGTTACGGCTGTGCAGATGCATCAGTGGGAAACGGTTCATCCACTGGTAAACAACAAATTAACCTCCTGAAATCATACCACACGGAAACACACTTTGTCTTAATTTAAAATTCTGGCGTGCACTTGGCGGCAGTTGTCTGCTGAATGACCCTGAGGTAGAGGAAACTAATGATCAGGAGGCATCCACAGAGCTGAGGTTTTCCTGAAGCCAGCAAGCGTCAGTGAGAGCGAGAGACCACACATCTGCAGCTAATCAGCAGACTGATGCAGTGAAGATGCTGTTGCAAAGTCTGAAAATAAACAGATTTTGTGTCGAGCAATGCAATCACCAACGCTGGTTTTCTTTCTTTAAGTTTTATTTCCATTATGATTTATCATTTTCTTCAGAGAACTGGATAAACGGCACAAAAGTGCGAATCCCAGCATAAAGAACAACTCTCACATAAAATAAATACAGCACCTTTTCAGCATCACTAAAATAATCTCAATATCCAGAAGTAATAAATACTGAATTTACCAAGATTTTCAGTCTTCATTTACAAAACACAGAGACAACACACAATAGATTTTTTGTCATATTGATCTTTTTTTTGTTAGTTTTTTTTGTAGTTTTCCACAATCTTTTTGTTCCACAAACTCCTTATTGGCACGTACATCTACAGTTTCTACACACAGTACATTGAATTTTTGAATTGAACTCACATTTAGAGTTTTTATCAGTTAATAAACAGGTCAAACTAAAGAAAACACAAACGGAGACTCCTTCGGTCCCAACTACGGCGAAGGATTCTTGCAGTTCTTTGCTGATGAAGGAGCTGTTTTCCGGCACTGGGGGTCGATCCATCTTTTGTTTCGTTTCGATCTGTGCGCTCTTAAGTGTCGAGCAGACAGAAGCCATGCCATCAAAAGGTCCTCAGCGTGTTTTAATAAACCGCCATCACTCAATAAGGGAAGTCTTCAGGCTGGTGTTTCTAACCACAACGCTGCTATCATTATAGATTCAAAATAGCGACCCTTCTTTATAGTTTATACATTAATATATATATATATATACATAAATATATATATATTGAATGAGAACTCTACACATAGTAACATTAAACAGTTTTACATTTTGCTGGAGCTTCAATTTGGCAGAAGGCGCTCTTTTGATGAGTTGATAAACCGTGGTCCGTTTGACTTCCTGTTTCCTCAGACTTGGGGAAGGCCTCCACTTTATTGCTCACGCTTCCCCCCATGTTTTTTTATACGGACTTGCGTAAACCAATCAAATACGTACGCCATCTGTGCACATTTCTGACTCCCTTCACTTCACTTATTGCCCTTTTCCGGCCGTGGCTGTCTTGCATCTCTGTGACAAGACACACTGCATGATTACAAGCATCCTCCTCAGAAATTCAGGCATATACTTATATACTTATATATATATATATATATATGCATATATATATATATAGTTACCTGGGTCTAAAAGGTAAACAGGGGGCACAGTCACCACTAACTTACTTTCAGAACACATACTCAAGTTTCACCAATTTTAACCCCACTTTGATTAAGAACAATCACTGCAAGCAACAAATCTATGTCGTCATACAACAATGAAAACACTAGTTCTTGCTTTAGACAAAAACAGCTGGCATACAGGACGTCCAAGAAGTCAGACAATACGATACAAACATGCGTCACGATCGGCTGAGCACAGAAGGCTCTGCGGGGGAGGGGGGAGGTGAATCTTTGTGAATTTCACGATCAGCTTCTGAATGTAAGAGCTGGCTGCACGTTACCTCACGTGGGCTTTGTTTTAGAGACTGATCAGCAAAAAGAGCTATTGTGAAGAACAATGCGTTCATTTCTATACTGCATATATTGTTGGATTCGTGCTTTTTTGTCGTGTAAATATATCCCATGGTCCCCAGCTGAGCTGAATTCAACGCAGGGATGAAAACTTTGCAACAGAAAAGAGTAGAAAAATATGTGACAGACGATTTAGTCAACTCACACACACACAAACACACAAGCAGGCCGACGTGCATCCACACACTCGTTGGACAGATCTGTTCCTCAGAATCTAGATTTCGACAGCACTGAACATATACACTGTAAATGAGGAGACTGATACCAATCTCAATATGGAGCTACAGTCAACAGGCGGCTAGGTTAGCTTAGCACAGCGGGTGTAACAGTAGAGGAAGACAGGCCGTTTCCCCGTGTCTCGTCTCTTCATGCTGAGCTTTTTTTTTTTTTTTTACTTTCTCGGGGAGATGATAACAGCTCTAAAACGCACGCACGCAATCCAGAGGACGCTCTTTTAGGTCAAAACATCACACCGTCCTCCCACTCACTGATTGTCAGCACACGTATTCATGTACACCTTTGGAGAATGATCTGAAGTACAGTGATATGTCTAAATAAGGATTTCCATCATCATCATATCAGAGTTACTGCATGTATTTTAGTTTCTTACTTGTGCTCGCTTAAAGACTTTCACCTTCTCTGGCAGGAATGGATGAATGACTCAGCCCTTGAAATTAAATTGTGTTTTTTTTGCTGCACCGCCTGATCAGTCACACTTCCTTTTCTTTGTCTTTTGGTCCCATTTGATTTGTGCTTATGATATAATGAAATGTTGTTGTGACTTTTTTAGATGCTTTGAACGCAAGCAAAACAACCAAATGGCTCTTAACTCTCAAGGTCCACTTAACGAGATTTTTCAAGGAGCTTTCATTCATCCTGACACATGAGGATACTGCATCTGACAGGCACAGTTGAAAGCTCTGGGAAAAGCTAGTAAAGTGGATCTCAGAACGAACTTTCACACAGTCTTCTTGTAAGGCTAATTCAGACAATTATGTGTAAGTGATGGAGCTGGACTATTCTGCAAGGTGTAATATGCCTTGCCTGATTGAAAATACGATGCGCATGCCGTCTCTGATTTGCATGAAACGATGGAGTTCAAGTGACTATATCAGACAATCCTTGCATCCTCACACACACACATGCAACTGCACGCTCGCACGACTAATTTCATTTGCAAATATTACACTACAGTATCCGCTCTCACATTTACCACTTGACCAAAAATCCGTCCTACAGTCGTTCGTGTGTTGCGCTCGTGGACGTCGTGACACAACGGGGAGGGGGAAACATTAGTTTAACACTGAACACTGAGGAACTGGACCAAACTGTTCCCATTAACAACAGAGAATCCTGTGAAATGCATCGTCACCTGTCTGTGTCTCGAGGCTATGAGTAGGTACAGGAGTTATTCAGGGACAAAAAAAATGACAAAAGGCTTTGTTTCTGAATAAATCCCGACCCACTGGAATGTTTTAACAGTATTTGGCAGAGAATAACAGCACTCAGCGGGTCTGGCTTCAGTCGTTGGCAGTGGTCAAGGGTCACGGGCGTTTTTACAGGAAAATATATTCACCCTGAAAATGATTTAAGGGTAGGAAAAACCTTTCACGAAAACATGTCAATGAATGTGGACTGAACTGCACCAGTAACGTCACAGCAAACAGCAGCACAGTAAGCGAGTCGTCACTGAGGTCGAGGACGGACGAGAAAGAAAAGCACTGCAATCATATCTGAAACATGACCACATACACGGACTAAACCTTCTTCATCCCCCCAGAAATGGCCTTTTTTTCAGTCTCATCTCTTCATTTGACCGTTCTGTCTTTTCACTGTAGATCTGTGGATGTTATATGCTAACGTTTCCCTCAACACCACATCATCCTGTAAGATTTTTTTTTTTTTTTTTACAATACCTGACAGAGCAGCTGAAATAAAGTGACTACAGATGTATCGGGTGGTATCATGGTGCAGGTATCTCTCTCTACATCTGTGTGCTCTTCTCTTTTAATCACTGTGTATCTGTATGGACTGTGAATGGTGCAATCCACATTTCAAAGGATTCTGGGCTTACAATGGGGATGGCACTCTGTTCTGTTGGTGTGTGACGGGCAGCGCTGAAGCTCTCAGGGATGTTCGGGCTCTCTCGTTGTCTAACACACACTTCAGCTGTACTCTGCTGCCCACTGCTGGTCAACAGCTTTACTGCAACACCTGGCCTCTCGTTTCAGGCAACTTTGTTGCGAGGAAACTGCCGGCGGCGAGCGCACCGGCAGCAAATAAGATGGGTACGGCCTTGGTGATGCCGACAAATGACTGGAAGATGCTGATGCCCAGCACGGCTGCCAGTTTACAGAGGGCGTTCAAGAAGCCGAACGCCGTGGTTCTGAAAACAGGAAAGGAGACAACGTCAATGAGGAGTTTCTTGAACAGAGGAGATTTTAATTCTTCTTCTTGAACTTTTACTGCTTTGTTGTAATTTAGTTTGTTGTACAGATGAGTAGAAATGGGAAAGTACACTTTTAAAACCACATTATCTTTGTAATTTCAGAGATATTGTTGCAGTTGTTGAATAAAACCTGACAGTTTTCTTACCAACAATAAAAATAAAATCTGCAAAGAAAGCTTCAAACTAATTCTTTGTAATAATCAAACCAGAAAAGGTTGTCAAGGGATTTTACTGACAAATAGAGTCCATTAAGTCTATTGGTTCCTAAAACTAGGTGTCATCGACTGTAACTTGACTTCCTTTACTGTTTGTATCAAATATTAATGTTATTGCTTTTACATAAGGAAAATTCTGTTCCAAGGCACCTGAATGTTTAAAATAAAATAAACCATCCTACAGTTGTAGAAGTTGTTTGATGACTGGATGAAAGTCAGGTCATGCTTCTGAGCACTGAATTTCAATGTATTTTTATTTTAAAACCACACTGGAATTACTAAATTATTAAAACGGAGGGGATGTTCTCAAAGTGGGATTCGGGTTGCCTTTAAGCATAGGCTAGTTGTTTTTCCCCAAATCCAAATTTTATATAGACTACTTCAGAAGTCTAAAGCAGTAATGTACAACACAGTAAGGTCTCTATGTGTAATGTACACATCCTGAGAAAAGCATGAACAGCCGCTCTACCTTTTATCCGAGGGGTAGAGCTCCACTGTAATCACATCCAGGGCGTTCCACGAAGCGATGCTGATGCCACCAAACAGACACAACAGGGCGATCATCCCCGACTCACTGTTGCCGAACATCAGGAAGAAACAGCTGACACAAGATATGACGCTGGATCCCGCTGTTTTTCGGAGAGAGGAAGGAGGATTACGTTAAAACGAATATCCCCCGCGCTTGTGCGTGAGTTATCTGCATTTATTGGATTCAGCCTACCCAGCATCCTTAGACGACCGATTTTGTCCATTAATAGAGCTGACACGATGTTGCCAGGCAACACCGCGAGCGTGCCGAGGAAGTTGACGAAGTATATCATGTAGGCATTGTTGAAGTCGTCGCTGAAGTCGAGCATGCAGCCCTCCTTGTTGTGAAGAAACGTGCTGTTGATCAGTTTGCAGTTGACAAACCTGTATTTGAACAAATCTGAGAAGGGAAAGAGAAAAGTTTTCGTTTTGTAATACTGGATTCAGCAGACACTTCTCAGAGCTGAAAACCATCTTTGTATGTTTTCTCTGGTAAAGGAAATAATTTAGTAGCCTATTTAACTTCATTGAAAGGGGAACTACTGTTTTTTTACAACCTGGACCTTATTTCTGTCATTAAATACGGCCGTTTACTCACCCATATAAGTTGTAGGCTAATTCGCACTGTAGAGATAGACTCATCAGGGGTGGACAGTAACGGAGTAAATTTACTTAAGTACTGTACTTAAGTACAGATTCTGAGGATTTGTACTTTACTCAAATACTAGAATTCCTTAATACTTACTACTCTTACTCGAATACATTACCAAGGCAAAGATTTTTACTTTTACTCGAGTTACTTTCTGAGAAGGCTCATGAATACCCGTTACTTTTAGGTTTGCCTGTTTTTTTGTTTTTGTTTTTTTTTTCCCTAAAATGCGATTGGCCACTCGCAGTGTCGATCAAAGATGGAAACCTATCACAGTACACCTTCTCAACTGGGATTTACGTCAAAGCGGAAATACGTCATCCCAAAACAAGACCACGGTGGCAATGGCGACTGCCGAAGAAATCTCCGATGAATCCAAGTCTGAACATGATGAGCCGGAGTTTTATGAGGCGGAGGAAGAAAAACCATGGCCTTATCTTAAAGCTATGTTCGACTTTGTCGGAGTGAAAAAGACATGGCGGCGATCACTGATTTTTTTTGCTTCGCGGCCGTATTTGTACTCTTACTCAAGTACTGGGATCCAGTACTCTGTCCATCTCTGAGACTCATGTATAGTGGGAGTGACTGGGACACCAAAGCGCAGCCTCTAAACAACGCATTATCTGCCGCAAAATTCGTTCATTTCATCAATAATTTGTTATGATAGTGCTATTCCTCGTTGAGTCCGGAGTTAGCTGTTATCATCATCAAGGTCTGTAGATTGACCTACAGACCCTGGATGCTGTCGTCTGACCTGGTTGATGTCATCTCTAACCGCCGCGCCCAAACGCAACGGTCAGCTTGTTTACCTGTAATTTGCTACTGCTAGTTTTTTTGCAACACGGCTGAATATTTTTCCAATTCTGAGGTTGTGGACGAACCATAGCAGTAGCAAATTACAGGTAAACAAGCTGACCGTCACGGGTGCATGCGCAGCTCAGAGAGGACATCATATTGTGAATGAGTTTCGCGGCAGGTAATGCGTTGTTTAGAGGCTATGTTTCTGTGCCCTAGTCACTCCCACTACATGGATATTTACATATGTACTACAAGATGTAATTATCTTCGAAGGAATACAAATTACACTAAAGTTATATGGGTGAGTAAACAACCGTATTTTATGCCAGAAATACCGTCCAGGTTGTAAAAAACAGTAGCTCCCCTTTAAAGCTACAGCATGGTTATTTGCACTCCCTTCTTAAAGTGCTCTCCAACTTCTAAAAAAGTCTCACCGGTGATAAATTGCTGTATTTTATAGTCTGTAACTCTCCATCTGAACACAGAATTTCTTTTTCAAACCTTTTTCTAGTGAGATCCTGTTTCATTCCTCCCTGACTGGACGCAGGGGATTCATAGAACCGTAGTTACATTGGTAACCACTGTTTTGTTGTTTCTCCACATACTAATAGTTGCTGTAGTCTTGTAAGTCTCTGTCCCAGACACCAGATTTAAAACTCAGGGAAAGATTTACTTGGTGCCAATTAACGTAATTAACATTTTGTGATTAAATATGGCAAAAGTTTAGCTGTACCAGACTAAATCAAAGAACATATAATAAATTACATCATATATCACATGTATTCTGTAACCATCTGTGAAGGAGGGTTAGGGTTTGGCTGAAGACTGTCTGACCTCAGAGTGCCCCAGACCAACCCTACATACGTCCTCACATAAATTTTCCCAAAACGAGAATGAAAGAATAAATCATCAAGTAAAAGAAGCCACGGCTTCATCGTAGCCCGCTCGCTCCACCAGTGTCTGTTTTTAATCAAAATTCCTCTTAGGCAGATGGTAAACAGCATCCAATACAACAGTTTTGTCTCGTGGAATGTCTTCATATACACACTTCAGGAAAATAAGGGTCAGGAGGGGCCTCTCACTTTACTTTACGTACCGTACAGATGACATAATTGGATTTTCTGATGACACGGCCGGAATCGCTTCCACACCAATAACTAATAACACTTGAAGTCAGGCATAAAAGCGCTGAACGATCTTAAAATTTGAGATGCACAAATGACACAACCATAAAAGAATGCCTCGCTGGCGTCAGAGAGGAGAAGACAGAGGCTGTTGCTGCTGCAGAAGGACTGACCCAAAATAAATCTTTCACGAGTTGGATGTGTTAGCAGAGAGAGGAAAACTGTTCCTCTTTAGCCTCTCAGATGTGTTTCCCAGGTCTGAATGTGACACGTTGATTTAAAGAGGAAATTCAAACCGCACTGGCTGCACAGTTTCAACAGCAAATGTCATATAACCACATGGAGATCTGAAACTGCTCTGTCTTCCACGCACAGACAGGATTTAGATCTGCGGTTCTGACCAGCCGTTCGACACACGCTTACATATGTTTGTTTTTTTTCCTTAATCGCAAGGCGCTGGTTCTTATCATTTGTTTATGTCGCTACGGCAACAGTTCTGCTGCAGCGTAACCCGGGGTTACCGGCAACAGAATGTTTCTATGGTTGCAAGCCTGCTGAGCTACGGCGTTTCATCTTCTCCCGTTAAACTGTTTTATTATTTCTGCTGAGAAGCTGAAACTAGAAAATTATTAACATTATTTGATAGGAAATGTATAATGAGATTTGAGACCTTTCTCTGGTATACATCAGCATCGTTTGGGATATTTGCAGCTGACTACTCCAGATGCGGCTCTCAGATCACGCTTAAAGCCTTATTCACTGTTTCAAGACTGCAAGATCAAGCAAATACTAATAAGTTCAAGGCTGGATTATCAACTTAATGACCACCTCCAATGATCCCTGCTTGTTACATGATAATTCATTTGATTAATTTCGCATTTGTTAGGGGAAAAAAGCAACATTAAAATAAAAAATCCTACAAAAAAATGTGGTCTTGAGGTCTTATAAAGGGGATCTATGTCAAAATCTACTATCTACTACCTAGACTAAACTTCAGACATTCAGCAAAACCTGAACAGGGCATATAGGTTGCAGTTTCATCTGGATAATTAAACCTCATCTGTAACAGTAGATGTCATATTTACCTGTATTATAGAACAAACTTGCGATAAAGGTGCAGTTTCTGAAGAAGGTGTGCGTGGAGGTGATGTCCTCAAAGTAGCACTCCTCAAACACCGAGTCCTCAAACACCATGGACTTCATCTTCAGGTTGAGGAACCTGCGAAGAGGATATACATTTATTTATGTTTTTATATTCTGTACCGTGGCATTGAATGTGGGAACGCCGAACAAACGGCTTACTTGTCGTTGAAGTAGTGTCCTTGGCGGTGCACCTGGTTTTCCAGGGTGAAGTTAAAAGTGACGTGCTCCACTCGCTCCTTCGAGAAGCTCTTCGTGCGCGAATCGTACTCCTGCTTCTGGATGTACTTGATCATGTCGGGAACCACACCGTCAGGCCGTAGTAGCTGCAGAAGTCATGAAAGCAGAGACGGATTAAATAAGCCGTAAAAGGGGAGTGTGATGTATGGAACAGCGGAGGTCTTATGAGTCTTTACCTGAAAGACATGGTGAACCAGACGGCCATGAGCATGAAGGTGGTCCGTTTATATTCGGGGCTGAAGCAGGCAAGGAAGTTGTTCTTCATCTGTAACATTTTGATGACAAGAAAGAAAGAATGTCTCTCATTATTACACTACTTGACACAAATTTTTTAATTAGATAATATTGTGATACAGAGTTCAACACAAAAACTTCAGGTCTTCAACTCTTTTTGTCTCTCTGTTCTTATTGCCTTATTTTCAGGAGGCAGGCATCAAGCAGATGGCAAACAAGAGGGAGATTCAGATGTAGGTGGAGGGTGTAGGCGTGGAGCAGAACGTAGGCTGAATGAAAAATGAATGTCAGGCACAAAGCTGGTGAAGTTCAAAACAGTGGTGCTGCCACAAAGCGCAATGAAAACACAAGTTTAAACACGGGAAAGTCAAACATAACCCCACAGTTATGCACAGACGCAGAGAAGACAGTAATTGGGAAAAAATGCCCAATGTTTGTTCACAAACGGAGAGTTTGTGTAGCATAAATCTAATTCAAGAGGATAATTCACACTTGATCCCACCTATGTTTACATCTCCATTGTTTCTTTCCACCAACGCCAGCTCCCTTGAGGCCTCTTGCAAGCAGCCTTGAGTTGTAAAATGACTCAGCTCTGAAAAGCCTTGTATAATAACTGTAACACTGAAGGTTTAAGGAAAACCCTTTTGTTATCCACTTTTTAAACTTGGCTGAAGGCTCAGCTGCAATTCAGAATTTCCTGCAAAGCAACAAGTCTCCCTGTTATTCAAACAAATCCTGCACGAGACCACAGGGCCTGTCTTTCTGTGGGTAAATAAAGGCCACATGTAAATGATATATTTAACCTGAAGACTTTCACTCACCTGTTTGGAGAGGCTTATAATCTTCAGCCTGTAGCGTTTCCAGACGGGAGTGTCGGTGCCAGTGTCCACCAACTCATCCATCTGCTTCACAGTCTTGATTGTGGTGACCTTGGATCAAAGAGAAGCAATTCATTCGGAGGCATGCCTGGAGCACTGAAAAGCTTTCACAAAACAATACCTCCTGTTGTTTTCTGTCCATCGGAGAGGACATTTCACGAAGACAACGCAGTCAGGGGTAGAGGACATGGCAAAGACGGTAGCTACTTAAAATAACAGCGGTGATTTTTCCCCAAAAATGTGAATTGTGGACGTTTTTAATATTTTTTTTCGATAAATTAAAGTCGCTGATCTTGTGTTGATCCTTCCTAATTTCTTCAAAAGTGTCTTTCTGAAGGTAGGATTTTTTCTAAACACAATTTACAGACTCATATAAAGGTAATCCAACTGCGCATTTACACCCAACTGGAAGGCCTCTGCCTGTATTTGTCTTACTTTTGTTCCCACAGCAAATCACGGATGTATAAAGACATGCAGGTCTGTGGCTTTGTTTGTCTGACTTCGGATCTAAGCAACACACTCAGAGCCCCACAGCAAACAGGATGAAGTGTGTCCTTCAGCTGCACTCACATAAAACCCTTCCTGCTGGGTTGTGCTGAGACGTGGGCAGTTAATTTGGTCTTAAGAACCATTTAACCGTTTTCAAACTACCAGCGAATGTTGCTTTTTTTCTCTGATCCACTGTTTTCTACTCACTAACGCCGCTCCCTCTCATCATTCTCACTCACACTGTCTGCTCTCTCTCTTTGTCTGTGATACCTTTATTTATCTCTGACCATTTGTTGTTATGTGAACGTGAATATGTTTTTTGATGCTTGTGCAGCTTACACCTGATGTCTAGGAGACCTGGTGGCCAATTACCATACGGTCAGCGACCCCTGTCTCAGAGATACTCACAGAAAACACCTTCTCTGGGTATCCTTCGCTCTCATGTTTGTGTCGTGAACTTGCTTCAGAATCATCCAGCCTTCGTCGTGTTTTCCGTTCTGTTTGAAAAAATAAAATGTGATTATAGCAGATCCGGCTGATACCATTAGCGGCTAACCGTGCACAAGCACATCTGCTGACCTCTAAATAGAAGCGTGGGCTCTCTGGCATTGCGCTGAGGGCGGCAATGGCAGCAACAGAGGGAAATGCGCACACTAACACGAACACGCGCCAGCTATGGAACTGATACGCCGACCCCATCTGGAAACTCCATCCTGAGAGGAAAAAAGCAATCAGAAACAACAAGACACAACCAAATGACCTTAAACGTAGCAGTGGTTAGAGCCTGTAACCTCCTCTGTGTCCTCTAAATATGAGTCAAATCAATAAAAACATTAGGATCAAACACAGCGCCTTATTTAATTTGATGTGACACAATATGAACCATGTTCTTATTTCCTGAAGGGGAGTCAGAGGTCAGTCTCAGTGCAGTCTCTGGGCAGATGTTTTCCAGCCGCTTGAGTCTGCTTTTCATCCAGAACCACCTCACCCTACTTTAAAAGCCCAAGCTACAAACTGTGCGTTCACTCTTAGCTTGATATGTGTTACATTCACATGTAACTGAAGCCAGTTAGCTTAGGCTAGCATAGCGGCTAACATCTTTATTTATCTTCAGATAAAGCTAGGCTAGCAGTTTGTTCTTGTGTTTGTGCTAAGCTAACTAGCCTTTATATTTCATGAGCAGCAAAATTAGGACAATTTTAACATTTTTAATACTTTCATTAATGATAACTGTACTCACCATAATGTGGGATTATGGCCCAGGCCATAGCAGAGGCGTATATTCCCCCAATCATCCAGAACATGCAGAGCCAGCTGAGGTGCTCGCCACGCTTCTCTTGGGACAGAAATTCAGAGTAGTAGGAGAACACGATGGGAATGGAACCACCGATTCTGCAAAATCCAGAAACCAGACAAGAGTTGTGTACTTAAATACACAAAGTGCGTTCATTTATTTCACATTCAATAACCCCAAAAAGCTATGTATAATAAAAACCTACTGGAGGAACCAAAGTTTCAATCTCAAGTTCCGTATTGACTTTCAGGGTCGGTACATCTCATTATGCTCACCAGGGTGCAAAGGAAACGCATAGAAACCCAGTTGGAAAGTGATTTATTTGAACCTAAACGATATCAGCTTCTCAATTTCCCAGCTCATTAAACTACAGAAACTACGCTCAAATACTTTTCTGCGTGCTGGATAATAAACATGTTCCGTGCCTTGTAAAACTTAAAATGGTGCAGTTACACTAAGAGGTACAACATTATTTATTTTTTTTGCAATTACCCGACACCGGAGAGGAGGCGGCAAAACAGAAAGGTGCTGTAACCCTGGACGAAGGAGGAGAAGAAGGAGAAGATACTGTTGATGGACAGGCAGATGAGGAGAGACTGCCGACGGCCTATCCGGTCGGCCAGAGCTCCCCAGAGGAAAGCGCCGACCATCATCCCGAAATATACAATCAGACCTGTGGAGAGGAGAGGGAGTACAGGAAATGGAAATCAATCAAATAAATATTCTGTTTGTTGAGAGTTTCCTGCAGAATGTGTGTTATTCACCAAAACACAGATGGTCTGAAAAACATGCTCAATGTAATTCTACTTATAAGATAGTACTCTTTTTTTTAAAATCAACACCTTTTTCCTGCATTAACACCACATGGACCGGTCTAGTAGGATGAAAAAAGCATGAACGTGTATTGCATCGCTTGTGTGTACCTGCGATTAGACCCTTTTGTTAAATACATTCCTGCATGGTGCTACTAGTGGTGAAAACCTCCACAGGCTTAACACCGATCTCACGCTCTGGCGAGTATTTCTGGGATGTACATGTGGCATCGACTCAAAAGTGTAATGAGGAGACACGTTGCCAAGAACGACAGCAGCGTGACTCATTTAAGTGTTTTAAATAGTTCTTGGAAGAGATTTAAAGGCTATGGCACGAAGGAGTGTGTTGGATGAGGCCTTGGATACGGAGTCATTACTTTGTCAACGTTAAGTAGAGTATTGGTTAAAGACAGCGTTATGTTTTAAGGGAGTTGAATGCATCATAAAAGCTGCCAACCCAGAACAGAAGGAGTCCTACCTAGCATGCTTTTGTTGGGTTCAGACAGACACATGTCCTTCTCAGCGCTGGGGAGGACGAAACCGACCACGAAGATCTCCACGCCGTCAGCCATGAGTGCCAGCCCCAGCACAAAGTAGAGGCTCCACTGGAACTTCCCATGACCGCACTCTTGTAAAATGGTCTCGTACTGCTGAGCCAGCTCTTCCTGGTCCTTCCTCCTCGCAGCCTCGGACGCCCCGATGTCTCTGAACTGTTCGTCTCCGGCTCTCACTGATCCCGGACCTCCGGCCAGGCTAGCCTTGCCCGAATCAGCCCTGGGAATTCCTTGGTACTCGCCCTCGTAGATCTCATCGTCCTCGTCGTGGCCCTCCGTGGAGTCGCTGTGGCCGCCCTCATCGTCGTTGGCCGCCTGGCTGTCTCCGCGGTAGTAGCCTCCATCCTGGCTCCCCTGCATCGGGTAGTTGTCATCATCGTCCTCTTCAAAGCGGCTGTAGGAGCGCTTGCTGTACTCGTCGGTCACCCGATCCACTGAGCGGCCCACCTTCTTGGAGGCTTGCCGCTTGACTTCTTTGGCAATGTCTTTGGCTCCTTTTATGAAGGCAGTCCGGTTTTGGTAGCCGTCCTCCATTTTAAAGAGGTGTAGAAGACGCAAACAAGGTCAAAGGTTTAGCTGAGAGGCCCCACTGAACGTGCTGGGGCTTGTTCAGGATATACCTCACAGATTTGAAGAGTTGACTCCCAGGTCTCAACAGGCTGTTCTTAAGTCTGAGGAGAAAACAGTACACAGTGTAAATGAGTTTTTATTATAATCAGTCAAGTGTGTAGTGACTGGACTCGTGGAAAGGTGCTTTGTCAAGGGAATCAATGTACATTTCTGGTGACCTTTTATTAGGCATGGATCACTGAACAGTTGCCTCCTATGGATACAGGCATCATTGATCACTGAGAGCTACCAAAATGAAAACTAACGACACAAAATGGCTGAAAACTGATTCATAGTGGCTTCAAACCAAACACTGTAAATACCAACTCACTCTACTTACTGTATATAGAATAATTTCCACACAAAACAATTAGTGTAGTACTGTAAAGTGAAATTTGTGACACAAGTGAACTATGTCACACCATTTTTTCTGTCAACATAACAACATTATTATATGTTTATTATGTTACATACCATCAAACTTTGTAAGGCTAATTATGGCACATTTATATGATCGATGCAAGTGTAAATGTTAATTCAGGTGCATTGTCCCTTCTGCAATAAAATAAATACGCAAAGAGAACACAATGCCCTAATTGTAGTCAGACAGGAACAGACTAAAATATTAGTTTGTGTTCAATCATCTATTAAAATATACACCGATCAGCCACAACATTAAAACCACTGTCAGAATAAGTAAGTAACACTGACAATCTTGTGACAATTCAAAGTTCTGCTGGGAAACTTTCAGACCTGGTATTTATATGGATGTCACTTGTAGCACCCACCTAGGCCAGACCAGACCAGACCAGACACCCCCACCCCATAGCAATGATAGTCCTTGAAGGCAGCAGCCATCTCCAGCAGGATGCAGCCTGACACAGACACACACACAAAAACTGTAGCACAAGGTGTGGACCTAGCCTCTAAATTCACTAGATCCCAAACTGATCAAGTATCTGTGGGATGATCCACAGAGGCCCCTCCCTTCAACTCATATGACCCAAAGGCCCCCACTAACAGCATTATGTTACCAGACACCACAGGACACCCTCAGAAGAGCCATGTCCATCTACAAATGCATTAGCTTTTATAAATCTTATCACAATGACTTCAGGAAAATTGTCTCAAATAAACATTGAATTTTTATGTATTACAGTTCTACGACGGCTCTTCAGATATCACTTAACAGATTAGTTTACAGTACACAAACACGCAAATGCAAAAACGCAACAAACGCTGCGCCGTTTTTACAGCATGTGCCAATTGTCTCATAATCCCTGCATGTCCATTACTAAAGCACATTTTATTTTGTTTGAACTAACCAGCCCTTTCATGGCGTCTTTTTGAGATTACACCTGTTGCTTTTCCATATTGGCTCAGCGTGTGTTGTTCTGCTGAGTCACAGACAGGCCTGAGCGGTAATTACAGGGCGAGACATCAAGCCCCGAACAGTGAGTGATTTCCAATGGGTGGCGCAGAAATACCCCCAGGCCTTCTGTTCACGGAGAAAGGCTCCACTATGTGACCGTGACTGCATCAGTGTGGAATATAAAATATAATATAATAATAAAAATCACGTGTGTGTGTGGTCATAACATCCCTAAATGAATACTTCTTCAATATATAAACTGCTCGTAGAATCATCCAGTAAAATTTTTAATAATATAAATGATTAAATGTCAGATCTGACAATAATACAATAAAGATGACAAATCACACAAAGCTGCAAATGTCCCTTAATTGAAAACCAACTGCTGATTTAGGAGAGCTCTGCGCTAAAGCAAATTAGGCCTGAAACTGCGAGAGGGACGCTGTGACATCGATTTCACTCGTCTCCTTTTTTGAAAAACAACCAGCCCGTTCAGCTCGTAGACAATAATACAGCCGTGCATATGCTTCTGTATTGACACACTGCGCCTCCGGTCACCGCCGCACAATAAAGAAAAAAAAACAACATGTCACTTTAAATTTGCGGTGCAACGAAACAACAGACAGACAATGATGAGACGCCGTCGCAACGCGCACTTTCAACCCCGTTTCAGAAACGAGGTCTGACAGGTAATAACAGGCCTGGTGGAGCTTTAAATGTTGGTCAGGTGTACGGTCTGAGACATGAAAGACTGAGGCTGTGGAGCCTGCACCTCCCTGCGTGAGGGTCTCAGTGCTGCATTTGAGCCACATTCGCATGATATTATAAAACACAGGTATTTAAAAACAACAAGGTTGAGAGGCGATGAGAGAGCTGAACCTAAAACTGAAGAGGCAGAAGATAAAAGGTTTCTCACATGCGCGTGCTGCAAACATTATGACAATACACAAATCTAATTCACATTACATTGTTTTCGACAAAGTCTTTGCAAGCTGCAGCACATATGACTGCATTTTACACTGATCAGCCACAACATTATGACCACGTGAAGCGAATAACATTGACGATGATTCAGTGTTCTGCTGGGAAATTTTTGGACCTGGCCTTCGTGTGTATGTTACTTAGACCAGACCAGGCACCCCCACCCGCTAGCACTGACACTCCCTGATGGGAGCAGCCATCCCCAGCAGGATGCAGCATGACACAGATACACACACACACAAATGGTTTAGTAACAACTGAGAAAAACATGAAAAACAGCACAAGGTGTTGACCTGGCCTCCAAATTCACTAGATCGCAAACTGATCAAGTATCTGCAGGATGATCCATAGGACCCACTAACAAGACACCACAAGATGCCCTCAGAAGGCCCATGTCCATTCTCTGATGAGTCACAACTGTTTTGGAGGCACAAGGGAGACCTACACCGTTTTAGGGAGGTGGTCATAATATTATGCCTGATCTGCATATATTCATAATTATCTCTTTGCAAGAATCTGCATACCGTTTCCACTGCTAACACATTTGTTTATGTTAAATTTCATTCAGAAAACTATTTCAGGCAGCAGCTCCTTCACCGTCAGCGTGATGAGCAGATTTACTGGCACAGATTTAAGGATCCCCACCGGGCCTGGTCGGCCAGGCTAAACTGTAGGACTCTAACCTAATAATATCTTGTAGCGAAGCACTCACAGGCCTGTAACCTCTACTCCTTGCCGTACAAACACAAGCACACAGGACTGCGTGAGGCCTTATTCGCATACAACAGCTCCGACTCTGGAGCTCTTCCACATCCACAGGTGATATCACTCATGTCGCCTGGTCGGTCGGACCACTTGTCAGCGAGCGAGAGTGGCTCGATGGACGCCTTCACTCTGCTTTTCCGCAGCGGGGGCTAAGCACAGCCGTCACCGGCGACGTTAATACTGGCTCTGTTCTAATGAGGGCAAATAATGAGCGTCTCATTAAGTCGTGACAGTGTGACGGTGGGCAGGCTAACACGTCTGGTTTGGATCATAGGAGTTAAAACAGACCACTGTGCCCCTGATAGATAGATAGATAGATAGATAGATAGATAGATAGATAGATAGATAGATAGATAGATAGATAGATAGATAGATAGATATTAGTGCATGTTTCCTATAATGAACCTAAAGGGTAAATGCAAACACTCGGAGGCTTTAAGGCCACTTTTCTCATCTCTGCACTGTTGTCAAGTTGACAGCCTCTCTGCAGCTCTCACACAGCCTCCAATGATGGGAGAGAGAGAGGGGGAGAGAGACAGAGAGAGAGAGAGAGAGAGAGAGAGAGAAGAGGAGGAAGGCCTGAGGATGAGGAGGATGGCTTTTATTGCTCGCTGCTCTCCAGCTTACCTCTTCCTTCAAAGGAGGATATTCAGATAGTCTCCGAATCACATTCAAGCTTATTATAAGAGCTTTGGGAGATTTCTATCATTTCTGGAGATGATAACATCCCCCTCAAATAAAAAAATAAAAAAAATCTCCCTTCAGACCCACTACATCTACCAGTATATGCCTGTTTCTGATATTATACCTCCGCTGTGGTGTCTGGCTCCTTGTTTAAGCAGCGGTTAAAGGTGATGGAGCAGCAACAATGTGAATTCAAGAGGCTGATTCAAATATGTGCGCAATTACAGCCTCCAGTCAGCAGTGTCTTCATATATATATAAGAGGAGGGGGCTGAATGGGGGAAGGCCGTGTCGCTAACAGGCCACTTTACACAGAAACATGGATACGGAATAAAATACAAACCTGCCTCAAACGCCAGCCCGATTTGTTTCTGACATCTTCGCTCATTCTTAGAAACCACCTCTCGGTTTGTCACGACGCGGATTAGATTATAGGCCCGCGTCTCGATTCACAAAATCGGTGTGAATTGCGTGAAAACGGTTGGAGAACACGCCCATCGTCCCTTTCACATCACGTATTTTAATGCAAGGAAAATAAAGAAATTTAAAATAAATAAATAAAAGCAGAGGAAAACCCACCACCACCGGAGCTAATTATCTGCCCCCCTCAGTTCGTTCTCACCTCAAATCCGGCGACGCGAGCTGTCCCTTCTTCAGCCGCGGAGACGGTGGTGATGAGGATGTGGAGGAGGATGAGGATGGTGATGCGTACGAGGCTGTTGCTGTGAAGCGAGTGGTGGTGATGATGATGATGCTGCGCGGTTTGGAGGAGAGAAGCCCACGACGTCCACACACACTCACAGTGATGCGCAAGGGGTCCCCTCCCCCACGCAAAAAAAAAAAAAAAGAAAATCACGAGCGAGCGCACATTAAACGCTTTTCCTATATGGAGAGGGTTGTTTTTTTTTGGCGCACATTTCTTTAAGATGCACGCTGTTGCGCCTTCACTCAAATCTAAAAGCTTTGCGCATATTAATGAAGGGTTTCCCATCTAACTCTCCCCTTTACATACACACATTATTATTGTTATCAGCAGCCATCTGCTTTATACACATTCATGAGCGTGCGCTCGGAAATCAAACCGTGCTGCGCGGACAACTCACACGTGCGAGCACACCTGACTCCTGTTGCCATGCCGACCACTTAAAGATATTCTTGATCTCTTGATTCTTCGATCCCCTCCGACCGCATCCAGGCTTGATCCTGAAAAGACAGAGGCGATGCCAGCAACACTTAACTCGATCCAATGTAATTTCTCTGTGGACATAAGAAATACAGGAGGTGGTGTGTGGTTAAATGTAACACGCTGCAGCTCAGGATGCAGCCTGACACAGGTACACACACAAAAAAACGGCTTAAGAACAGCACAAGGTGTTGACCTGGCCTCCAAATTCACTAGATCCCAAACTGGTCAAGTATCTGTGGGACGCACTGGAACAAGACTGATCCACAGTTTGCCTAAAGAAGCAGTGGCAGTGGATCATATTATAACCGTGACATGCATTTAGAAGTATCTAGAGTACATGGAGCTCCTTATAGAAGAAATAATTGAGATTGAGAACCCATTACTTTTATGACCTGTCTGTGATTGACCTAAAGAAGAATCCATCTCAACACGTACAACTCCCAAATTTAACATTCAAGTAATTAAAGGTGATTAAACGAAACATTAAAGCTTGTACTAAAAATTTTATTTGTCAAACTTCGTTCATCTGTACAATGACAAAAAGAAAAAAAAAACAATACAAACAGGCGGTTAAATTATTCTTACAGTTACAAAATTGAGGAGATCTAAAGACGGGGTTTTTCTTAAAAAAAAAAAAAAAAAAGCAAATTGGCAGCCAGGTTCTGCAGCCTGCCGTGGATTAGGGTGGCATCGGCGCCCTCATTGGAACGCGAGGAGGGGCGCCCGGGGGCCTCGGCGGCATCGGAGGTCCTCTCTGGAAGCCGAAGGGAGGCGGGCGAGGAGGACCGGCGCCGTAGCCGGGCGGCGGCATGGGGGGAGGAGGCCCTCTCATACCTGGAGGAACAGGGTGACCTGAGAGAGACAGCAAATATTATAACACAGACACTTCTGTAAATCAGCATCTCCCGTGGAGACGACCACCGAGAATGACAACCGTTTCAGGATATTATGAGCACACCGAGTACTTAAAATGCACTGTGCGTTGCCAGACTCAACGATTGTGAGTTTCTGGTCAATAATCGGAGGCTGCCTCTGAAATTCACCCTCCAACGCTTTCTACGACACCTTCCTTGATTAAATGCCAAAAATTCTGTGCTGACTGTCAATTTCTGTCGGCAACAAAACATCAACTACAAACCGTCGGCAGGCATTAAGTTGAGCGCCGATGTGAGCATGATTATCTGCAATGAACAAGGAGGATTTGTCACACCGGGCCCACTTTCCGTAGCCATCTCATATCTCAGGTAAATGACTCTCTGGCGATCAGAGGTTATTAAGTTCTTCGCCACGGCCCCGCTTTGAGAATTGTTGTTTCCGTGTAACAGCGGTGTTTGCCAGTGAAAGTCATAGCGCAGAAGATTGCACCGTGATGCGAGTACGACACCCTTGAGGGTCGTGCCTCTTTGTAAGTTTCCAGGGTTGCAAACAAACAGAGACAAAGAACCGTGTGTCAACGTGCAAACACTACACTACCCAAAACATTTCTTTGTCCCACAGGCTTCCCATGACTACACACTCCCAACTCAAATAATCTTATGGGTCAGAATATTTCCTGATAATGATGAGATTTTCTTTTTTTTATTTACAGTGCTGTGGTATCTAAATCTGGTTTAGGCCGGAATACGTCTTTTATTTGACAAAGACTTGATGAGATGCCACTCCGCTTACCCATGGGAGGTCCATACGGTGCTCTGGGAGGCATGCCCATAGGTGGGGGCGGGGGCATGCCGGGGGGCGGCGGTGCTCGTTGACTCGATCCTGGTGGAGCAGGAGGTGGAGGCACCATGCCAGGAGGAGCAGGAGGCGGCATGGGCATCTGAGGCATACCTGTGCGACAGGAGCAAAGCGTGTGAATCGAGACAGAAATATACACAGGCTCCCCGTTGTGGTTCTGCTTTTTTAAGTATTTCAACCGTTTTTTGGCTTTTATTCCAAAACCAAATTAGAAAGAGGCCAGGCTGCATTCTTTCCGCCTTTAACAGAATCTGAGTAAAACTTTGAAGGTATATCATAACTTTCAGCCACAAAGCCGTACCTGGATGCATGCTGCCAGGGGGGAACGGCGGAGGTCCGGGCGGAGGCCCACCACCGGGCTGTGGGCCTGGTGTCCCTGCATTTGGAGGCATGCCCATCGAAGGGGGCATCGACGGAGGCATCGACCCGGGAGGAGGAACAGGAGGGAAAGCACCAGGAGGCGGCATGCCTGCACAGACACAGTGTATTTACAATCATACGTAACTACTTCATATTGTATTGGTATAAAAGGTCATACTCGACTAAAGAGTAGTTTAATATTTCACTTATTGGATCCAGTGTGATACTTATGGAGCATTTCATTCACAGAGCAATGTCTCCACTGTCCTATTGACTTTATTCCAAAACTTAATTAAAATAACCTCCTTATAAACCTGCTGCTAACAGAAGCATCAGATAGAGCCGCATAGTAACACTGCTTTCATTTCAATGAAACTCCTGTCAGTCACCACAGTCAACAACCCAAGCTATAACCATTAATCAACACCGGTGAGTGTACTACATTTTAAGATATAGCCATCTGGAGGTAATGTACCACATAGAAGACAAAGAGACTAAGTGTACACACAGAGGTGTTCGTCAGCAGCAGATTTGTCTGTTTCAACAAACAATGAGATGAAGGACAGTGTTCAGTGTATGTCGCCTGCATTTAAGCCGAGCTCAGAGCCCAACAAACCATCACTAACCTTTAAGCGTAATGTAAAACAGCAGAAAATACACTTAATATACTTGAAGCATAAATATACCACCATATTTCAGCCTGCATTAGTGACACACAAACCGTTATGCTGCCTGCCTGTGTAGACATACGGTTGGAGTGCATCTGATCAGTCAGATGGACGACTGATAAACAGTTTGTTTCTGGGTCAAACCATATATATAGTTTTTACATGAGCTAATAACTTGAACTCATTATCTATTTACTTGTTATTAATGGTGACATGATCTCTGCACATCAGCTGGTGAACTGTGTTTAAATATATTCTGTCATACCTGGAATGGCCATTCCAGCTCCTAGCGTGGTGAGGACTGGTGTGGGAGCACTGGGCGGTGGAGGAGCATCTGCAAACAGCTGATGTGGCCTGTCGGCCTGGGAGAGAGGGTTCTGTGCAGCCAGGAGTCGCTCTGCGGCCGAGCCGTGCCGCTCTCCTTTGGAATCTTTCTTGAAGGCGTACGACACCGTGATGGGCCTGTTGCAGAGATACTGGCCGTTCATGGCCTCGATGGCGGCGTCCGATGCGTCGAAGCTGGCGAAATTGATGAAAGCGTAACCCTTGGAGTTGCCCGTGTCCGGGTCTCGCATGATCTTTGGCGTCTGGAGGATCACACCAAAGGCGCTAAATGTGTCGTAGAGGAGTTTCTCATCGATCTCTGGGTCCAGGTTACCAATGAAGATGTTTGCACCAACATCCAGGTTTTTGTTATGTGCTGAGGCCTTATTAACTCTAATCGGTTTGCCGTAGAGCTTTATCATATTCATGATTTTGATGGCGTAGTCAGCATCCTCTTCACTGAGGAACTCCACAAAGCCATAACCTTAGAGAGATAGAAACAGTCACGTTTGTCATTTACATCACTGCACAGATCCTTTAGGAATCCACATGTTTATCCTCCAAAGCTTTCAGCCGACACTCACCTTGATGTTGGCCAGTGACCCTGTCTTTGGGCATGTGTGTGTTGACCACAGGACCCGCCTGCAAGAAAAGCTCCCATAGCAACGGCTCTGACACTTTCTCATCCAAACCACCGACATAGACGGTGGCGTCTGAAAAAAAAATTAAAATGTACAAATTAGATCAAACTTTTAATGAGTGGGGCAATGGAGACAATCATCAGGGAACATCATTTACTTCAGACTGATTAAATTTCGTTGATTATTTACTAAAAATGGCAGATTTATGCAGTTGCAGCGCAATACACCACAAGAATACACCACATATAAAGCGTCAAATCAATAACAACTGTAAAACAGATATCCTCTTACATATAGTGCCTCTTATAAAGTCAGTATCTGATGCAAATAAAACTATTCATCTATCGCAGGTTATGCTACAAAAAAACAAGGATAAACTAGCTACCCAATCTGTTTACCAGTTATATATTTCATAATAATGTAATTTAAAAACCGCATCGCCCATCCCCAACTTGTCAGATACTGTCTTAAAGCATCTGACGCGAAATATTAGTACTATGCGCAAAAATAAACTATTTCTTTAACGTGTCCGTTGAGCTATGCAACGGTCGAGCTTGCTAGGCTAACCCTAGCTGTTAGCCAACAGTGTGTACCATTTTCATTTAATTTACGAGCAGCCACACTACAGATCAGTTAAAAATCAACATTACATTGAGGCTCTTAGGTGGCTTGGAAGTAAATGTTAGTAAAGGGACTGGAAGTTTTAAAAACTTGAATGAAAGGCTAAATTAGCGAGCTAAGCTAACGAGAGCTGCACACTTCCATGTGAGTGATCGGCGGATTGTTTAACAAAAACTATAAATAAAACAGGCGGTCAAGAGCAAAATACGAATAGTCTTACGCTTAAACAACAAACGGGTTTATAAATGAGTGAAATACAAAGTTGAAACAGTGACGTAAGTGGTAATATTACCTTGATTTCTTTCTGAAATTGGTCCCGCTGCCATGTTGAATGACCGACGCAGGGGAAGCGTCGAAAGTTGAGGCCCCGCCTCTTCCTGCCCGGTGTGCCGGAAACTGAAATACAAAATAAATTAAAAAGTAAAATAAAATAATCTTTTTTTTTTTTTTTTTACTTTTGTTACTGGATACTATTTAATATATATAATGGGGGACTTAATTGTTATGTAAGATCAGATCCACGGGTTTCAATGACTTTTGCTCGCACTAAAAGGACAGATTAAAGTACAGCTATATTTGTTTTCAAAACGTTAAAAATAATAATAGAAGTTTGATTCTCACTAATAACATTGTCCTGAAAGACATTTTTTAAGTCTGAAGGTTTGTTGAAATACTTTGACATAAGCCAAGATGTCAAAAATGGGCAGCAAGTTGGTATTTTATATTTTAAACACTTGAGTAAAGGTTTTACTTTTGTTATAGGGTCATCCAGGCCAACTGGGGCCTTTCTGTCTGTTTGTATGTTCTCCCTGTGTCTGCATGGGTTCCCTCCAGGTACTCCAGCTTCCTCCCACCATCCAAACACATGCTCATTATGTTAATTGGTGATTCTAATTTGGTCCTAGGTGTGCATGTGAGTGTGAATGGGTGTCTTTCTCTCTGTGTTAGCCCTGTGATAGACTGGAGACCTGTCTAGGGTGTACCCCCGTCAACAGCTGGGATAGGCTCCAGCTCCCTCATTCAAACTCTGCAGCACTAAACTATTACTATTATCTGTTTACTTGGTCCCAGATATCTTGGTACAGTGACAAGAAGTGACATGACAAAGTCGTAAACATTTGTATCAGCCAATTTATTACATATACATAAAAATCTACTAAAAGTATAAACAAGTAATACAAAATGTTCATAGAAAATACAAACAGTAACACTTTTATAAAACAATACTGTATAGAATATGAAACATATAAAAAGAACAAACGTAACTGATACATCATGCATCGAAGCCAAAACATAAAAAGCAGAAGTTGATTTCTTTATAAAAAATGAATAGTACAAAAATGGTTTTAAAAAAAAATCCATCATTGATAATGATCAGAGAAAAATTAAAGGCATTTGTAAGAAGAGCGCACTGAGATTAATGGCTTGTGTTGGAAATCATACAAAGACACCTAAATAAAATTAATTGGATTTTGAGTGGAGTTAATATTTTTATACTCCTGCTGAGTACCAAACCAACAACACAGGTTTATAAAACCAAAGGTAATATATATATATATTTATAAATCCTTCATAAACTAATGGCATTTAACAACTTAAAAAAATAATTTGAGATGAATGAGAAGACTGATCACTCTCATATTGTAAATATTACGTTAAGGTTAGCCAGACTGTTTCTTAGCTGGGAGCAGTTGCTAGGAAACCAGCACACAACCAGCACAGGAAGTTCAGAAGAAGAAAAGGCAAATAACGCCCCCCAAAAAACAGCTTTTACACTTGTGCTTCTGAACACATCAAAGAAATCTGACACAAAAAGTAATTTGGAAGCTTCAGAGGTCCTGTTTAGCACATTACTCGTTACGCTTGCTTTTTCCACCTGTCTTTATGCTAAGCTAAGCTAGCTCTAGCTTCATATTTACCAGACAACCAGTGTGTGATGTCGATCTTCTCATCTCCAACTATTTCTTTAAGATACTGTAACAGGAGGGTAGTATGCAATCTTTATAAGGAGAGACAAAACAAAACAAAAAAATCCTTTAAAGACCCCATCATATTTGTATTTTTTAACTGATAATTGCAAGCTACCAATTTTATAAAGGCACATTGACAAGATATAATAAAACTGGTCTGGCTTTAAAGGTCTGTGTATTTTTCGGTATTTCAATTTTTAAAACCAGAAATGAAATTTCTTTCTACTAATGTGACTTAAGAAAAATAGAAGTTTTCCTTGAACAAACTCAGACGTGGCCTACATCTGGAATTTCCTCCAGTCAACACCTGTACGCCGCTCTCACAATCCCGTGGCGTGTTCAGCACAAAAATGCTCGGATGTTTCTGGTGGAAAAACCTTGTGCTTTTCCATTTTCAGGAGGCAAACGCTCAGAGATAAATTCATATGACATACCTTGTGTCATAAAGTCTTAAATCACATCTCAATATTGTTCCAAAGTCACGTCTGTGGTGCGGAAAAGTTTTTTGGAGGAAGCTACAAAATCACTGACTGCAGCTGACGACTCCTTATTTTTCTTGTTAAGTTCTTTTTTTCTGATTTCCTTTAATTTTAAATGTTTTGCTTTTGTTTTTTGCTATTTAAAATAAATTTGAAGAACAAAAGCACTCTTATTCAGTTTTCTTTTTAGTTTAGCTTCCAAAACCACACATTGAATACCAAAAAGCACACGGACCCCCTTTAGTCATACTTTATCGCTTGTTATTTTTTTGTTTTTTATTTGCCATAATCTTGTGTAATCAGTTTCTGCTGTTGAAATTCCAGCCTTCAGCAATAAACGCGTTCCCAATAAATCTGCTGTTTAAGCTTCCTTCCAGCCAGGGCCACGCATCATCAATTAAACTCTCACCTCTTTTACATGAGGTCTTTAAAGCGATAACTGTAACGCCTTCATTTTTGCAACGTATTAAAATACCCTTTAGATACACATAGCGCAATATAAAGATATCACATTTACATTATGAAAAGTGTCAGGTAAGAAGTGTGAGCTGCATTACATGTTCTGCCAAAAAGCAACTTCTGCTTCAGAAAAGCCACAAACAACAGGAGCCGCGTCCTGTTTTGCGTCGACTACAATGACTCACGCTCGATGAATCAGCTTTAAAAAGTCAAACTCGTTTTCTGGCCAATCACTGCTGAGACCACCACCTACCTTACAGTCCTAACAAGCACCGACATCTTTAGCTGAAGCACATGACAAACACAATCTGTATCACAAGAGTAACCCTACTGTTTAAAAGAGTTGCTTTGCAGGTCCTTTAGTTGATAGCACACTAAAAATAAACATTCGGCTAGTGTCACGGTCACCAAGCAAATGACAAACTATAAAATAGCCAAAAGCCTTCACGAAGAAAAGAAAAAAAGACAACATAGTGATCGGATTTTTGAAAAACCTGAGCTGCAGTCAGAGCCGTCCGTCGTCTGCTGACAAGCTTTCTTCAAAGTACCCACAAATTATTACACGAGCCAATAAGTACGTTTCAATCCTTACTGGAATTCTGGTGCTGTTTGAGAATGGATCTATCACATACTTACAGCGTGCTCCATTAAAACAAACAGTACAGGCTTGTACCATTACAGAAAACCTGATGTCATTTAGTAATATTAGGTTGAAATCTTTTACCCACTTCATGTAACCCCTGTTCTCATGGTAATATTTTAGAAATGTTTACGAATAGAAATGGCGTAGCCCGGGAACGAAACAAATCCGAGAGTAATCCTTTCTGGCAAAACACGTCCGAACTCGGCTCCTTTTCAAACCGTTTTCCACTCCTCTGTGCCCGTTCTAGGCCAATCTAATACGAGGCAGGTTTGGTACAACGAATGCACTGAGGAGCACCACGGAGACAGCTCCATACGGTGGCTGCATGTACGTGACACGTTTCATTGCTCTGAGCTGTTGCAGGTCTTTCCAGATGCACCAAAAGGCATTTAGGTCAGTGCCTGTTAACAATGCATTATTACATACATTATTCTGCATTTGTCAGGTAATATCCGGCTGCCTAAATAATATATGCAAGAAAACACATACGACGCCTTAAAGAAACACGCAGGTCTGACTAGAGAAATGTTCTATATGTCATAAGCGTTTGGTTTGATGGGTCTTAGTGTGTCCCATACATTCAGTGATCAGAGGAAGGCTTTGTTTGTGTAAAAGACGTTACGCAATAATGAAGAAACCCCAGTCGGGTGGAATGCCAAGCACACGTTATCGTGTGTTCATTAGGCACAAAGAGGTAACGGCTATAGCTGCAAGTGTGTGTTGTATGGACCGACGTGGATGCTGTGAGCCAACTAATGAAAACAGTTCGGACAAGTCACCGGTTTATCTGCGGAGCGATCAATACAGTTACCAGGAATCCTACAGGATGTGAGGGCGTGCTGCCACAACGGACGGCGGACTTAGTGCGAGGGCAGGGTGGCGGTGTTGGCTGCGTTGAGCTGGCCCACGGCTAACATCAGGATGTCTTTCTTCTCTTTGTAAAAACGCAGTTCTCTCCCCGCCAGCCTGGCGTCCTCCAGCTCCCGCTCCGTCGAGGCTAGCTCCTGCGCAATGGTGCCCGCCACGCTCTGTTCTCGGTTCACCCAGTCGGCGGCCATCTGCGTGCGCATGTCGTCATCCAGAGCCCGGTGGGAGTAGTGAGCCAGCACCTCCTGGAAATTCAGACAGTCTGACTGACTTCAATTCAATTGACTCCAGAGTAAAGTATGTCCACACAACATGTTGAGCCACGTGAGCTTTGACGTTTACCAACCACCATTAAAACAGAAGAAGAAGTTTTGAAGCATCAGGGGGCTTATAAAACAAGTAACCACAAAAGATTGGATTTGACTGAAGCCAGATTCCGATCCAGTCGTTTTACTGATATTGATCAGGACATCCCTGCAGGCTACAGCTGATTGACATGAGGAGTAAAGACAGAGCTCCCCAAACGTTTCCAGCCATAAAACACCACCTATGACTTTGGTTCCATCAATCAAATTCACAATGTTGATAAGAGGGCTTGGGCCATTGGGTGAACCTACCTAGAGCAACAAGTCTCAAGCAACAAAGTGCCCTCTCCACAAAGTGCACACAATGACTGTGGCTGGTGGGACTTTCCAGCTGCTGATTGCCTGAGTAAACTCTCTCTTGTAGTTCCCACCCCAAATGTTTTTTGTGTGGAACCATCAGAATAGAGTATGGACATATTTAAAACGTCTTGTTGTCATCGCCATTTACGTCACAGGTTCAAGTCAGGATGGCGGCAATAGCAACAGAAGCCGTGGACGGTGTTTCCTCACAGCAAATGTCTGGGGAACTGTGTTTGTGACAGTCGCTACCATTGGTCGTCGCTTCAGTGTTGAGATTAGTTCCAATTTGTCACCAACCCACTTCCTGTCACCAAAGGTTATTTTGCATATCACAGCTAAACCTCTCTGAACAAGTAATGGGAGAACATCAAATTGCTTCTGTGCAGACGGGGCTTTAGAAAGTCCCTCATGCACAAAAAACCTTTCATGCAGTAAAAGACCAGACATGTAATTTGCCCATTTGAAAGAATTAATGTCAAAGCTGGAAATTACTATTGTACTCAGATAATTGAAGCCATCTGTGAGTGGGGGGTAATGTCGTACAGTACCTGTCGGGAACACTGTCGCTCTCTCATGGCTTTGAGGCTGCCGTTCCAGTGCAGCAGCTGGAACACAGTCATTAGCTCCTAAAAACACAAACACAGCCAAGCCAGCAAAAATAAGAGAACAAACTTACTTTAGAAAATTCAGATTTTAGTAACTCAGCCTTCAGACTCCCTGTTTCCAATTAGAAACAGGGTTAAGATGTTCCAGCTGGGAAAAGGTGTTTTCTGCCTGTTGCACTGGAGGTCAACACACACACACACACACACACACACTGAACAGAACCATTTAAACACACTCTCTGGGCTCAGGCCTCGTTAAGCATCAACTTGTTTCTCATTTCTGATTTTACGAACCTGAAACTCCAGCATGGACTTTCCTTTGTTGGACTCGAGCATGAAGCGAAACGCCCCGATCCCTGTGTTGGGATTGTCTGCCTCTTCTCGGTTTCCCTATAAAACACCAACTGGAGTTAAAGTCTGTCAGCCACAGCTTGACTCACATAGTTGCTACTTAACGTATTTACTCATACTTTTAAAGGCCAGACACAACAAACAGACATCTAACGAAGGCCAACGCTGGCGTCGCCTAATGTGGCTTGCATCTGGGCCAAACATTTGCACCTGAACGGAGCTTCGTCAGCCAACGAATAGCTGTCTTCTGTTGAATTATGCTGGTCACTAGTACAGGGTAGTACAATGATCAGGCATAAAATTATGACCTTCTTGGGATTGTGTGGGTCTCCCTTGTGCATCCAAAACAGTTGTGACTCATCAAAAAATGGACGTGGGTCTTGTGAGGGTGTCCTGTGGTGTCTGGCCTTTGGGTGCTATGGGTTGAGGAGAGGGACCTCTGTGGATCCCACAGATACTTGATCTAGTGAATTTGGAGGCCAGGTCAACACCTTGTGCTGTTCTTCATGTTTTTTTGAGTTGTTCCTAAACCGTTTTTGTGTGTGTCTGTGTCCTGCTGCCATCAAAGAGTGTCACTGTTATGGGGTAGGGGTGCCTGGTCTGGTCTAGGTGGGTGGTACATGTCTAAGTAACATCCCCAAGACGGTCATTGTTGTTCACGTCTCTTGTCAGTGGTCAAAAAGTTTGACCACTGACCAATTTGTTTGACCAATTTGTTTCCTATTTATCATGCTGAATTGGCTGAAAAACCTGCAACAGGAGAGCGACTCAGAGCTTTTAAAATCTTTAAAAGCAACCTCAACCTTTGCAACCTCAAAAACTCATATGCATGCTTCTAGCTGCAGCGCAAACATTTTGTTAAATCATGCGCATGGATGTGCATTAAAGTTTTCAGTAACTTACATTGAAGGAGGCCAGCGCTTCACTCACACTCTTCTCAATGAAGTCGTCCGTGATCCGACGGGAGGGGTGCTCATTGAAAACTGAGTTCATCAGGGCAATCTTGGCGGCGCTGCGCCTCGCCTCCGCCTTAGTGGGACAGAACTGTCAAATATAGAAGGAAACATGTGTTAACGGAGAGACACACAGGCGCACAGTCAAGAGATCAGCGACAGCCATTGTTTATGTGAAGGGAAGCCACTCGAGGGTGCACAGATCTTAAAGCCGCATCCATATTTGGTGCTTCTTGCAGTTGTTGCAGGAATGCTTCCGACAACAGCACATTCAGAGATATCTAATCGAAGACCGCGGCATCTTGACAATGAAATGCAGATACCTGGAAACTCCCGAAGCAGCTGCCGCCCGGGAGGCTCACGTAGCAAACATATGGGGGGCTGTTTGACGGGACCATTTCATAAACAACAAGGGCTCCGTTGCGCAGGTCGGCCCCTCTGGTCAGCTTCATCTGCCAGAACTCTTGTAAAGCTTCCACCACGTTCACTGAAGAGATAAAAGCACATAAGCACAGTTTACATGTGTTCGCCTGTGGCCGTTCAGCTCCGACATCCGCTCTAAACACAAATATGGAAAAGGGCAGGGGAAGGTCGTCTACAGGATGCCAGAGGTTTTTCCTGAAGAGACTTAAGAGGAAATTCTGCATCAGCTCGGAGGAGCCGCTTAAAGAGAAACACCCTCAGCTCCACGCTTTATGTGCCCATGTAAAAAAGTTACAGTCGTCCTTTCGGAAACAACAACAAAGGAGAGCAGTATAGTCTGCAGCTGAGTCATAAACGGTTATTTGGGTTTGGGTGTGCAGGGAGATGTGCGAGGAGCCAAGATCACGCAGGGTGCCGTTACCTCTCTCACTGTTTTATACGAACGCAGACGGCCTCTGCTTCTTGATCTGTCTGGAGCCGGATCAGCACATACTTGTTGAAGGGTAGAAATCTGAGCCTCAGTAAACAAACTGGGAGGGATATACTCTCAAATATACACTCATCTGCCAGCTCTTTGGGAAAACAAATGCGTTCTAATATAATAGCCCTGCGCTAAATCATAACTTTGTGAAGGTTATGGTTTTTAGTCTTTGTTTAGAATAACTGAGAGCTGTTGAGTTCGAGCATGTTTTTGATTTTGCAGGATGCGGTTTATAATTTCTTTTTTCCTTTCACTGATACCTCATGGGGAAATTCCCTCCATGCATTTAACCCTTTAATTCATTCACAGCAGGATGTAGGCTCGGAGCAGAGGACTGCATGGGAAGCAGTTTGCTCAATCAAGGCCGTGTCCTCGTGTCCTCATGTCCTCATGGACACAGCGGGATGCAAACCTGCGACCTTAAGGCCCCAAAGCTGTTTCTCTAACCGCTTATTCTATAGCTTCCCCCCAAAAGAGATGGCAGTGGTGGGATTTGAACCCACGCCTCCATAGAGACTGGAGTCTAAATCCATCATCTTAGACCAGTGCAGGTCAGCATCATTAGTGCACCTAACAAACTGGCAAATGAGCTGATAAGTCTTAATCACTTGATATGCGTCTAGTCTGGATCAGAAGAACCATCTTCAGCGTCAAGAGGAGTGGGGACTCCTGCAACAGATGGTCTGACCCCCATAGAGCCCTGAACTTAAGTCAAGTGACGAGACGACGGCCTAAAGACCCCGAGACAAACTAAATCCACACCTCTAAAGACAGTCTATCTAGGGGAGTTGGGGGGAAAATACAGCCACACTAAACACTGATTTCTGTTTTTTTCTTCCTCTTTAATGCCTTTGTATGGACTTAACCATACTTTAACGACATAAATCATGTTTATGGATTCATACTGTGGTCCAAAAAAATAAAAAATGCCCTCTCCCAACTGAAGCTAGAAGATGACACATGTGTATGGATGACTCCAACAAAGTGAGCACCACAAAATAAAGCTACTGCATTCTAACCACTCAGGACAGCTGGATACTGTGGACTTTAACAGTTTATGTTTATATTTCCCGGATAATAAAAATGTAATGAGACGGGAAACATTTGGAGACAGAGACCAATGACAACACACACACACAAAAAAACACCCTGAATCTACAAACCAAAGCACAAAAAACTTCATCCAGAACTTAAAATACCAACAGTGCACATCTTGTTACAATACTCTGCTGCCACCTCGGACAACTTTAACAGGAAAAAGTCCTTTTTAATGATAATGTCTTGTAATAAAGCTCATAATGATGATTATATGAAAGGAAAAAAAAACGCAGAAAAGTCTGATTAAATCAAAACATGTGGGAAATGTATGACTCCTAAGAGCCTGAAACAACAGTCTTTAAGTTTCTGCCAATGTTGAAGGTGTTAATTTGCCTAAATTGGATAGAGGAGGGAAGAAGCAGTTAGTCGAAGCACAGAGGGACAATCTTTTGGAAATAAATCCTATTAGCACGGGACAGGAACATTTGTTTAAGCTCCGGCTTCCAACATTATCTAATGTTCGCATCAGACCTGCCTCTGGAAAATAAAGGTTGCTAGAGAAATATATAAATTAAATCCATCTTCAAAGTATCATGTAGAGTTTTGGTTCAATACATAATTCTTTAGGCACTATTTTACTCAAATTAAAAACAGGATGTGAGCTTATTTTACAAACAATGCTGGCAATGTTCTTTAGTTTTCCTATGATTAGTATCCTCTCAGTTTAGATGACAATGACAAAGGAGAATATAAAGACTAATTCACTGTATAATAGTTTATTGTTGGTAAATGTAATCCCTCAGAGCTGTGGATGATAATCCTGTGATGAAGTGACTGGAGCCTTGGGTTACTGAGGAAAACTTTTAACACCACAGAGGAACATTTTGATGGCATCTGGAGAACTGGCACAGTTACATTAGTTTCAGTGTATGTGGCTCCAGTGCAGACAAACATAAATAGGACTCTATCTGCTTTTTCCGTCGCTCCAAACAAATGGCGCAGCTCAAAGTGTCTTTCTCCCCAAACTCCCCTCCTCCCCAGCTACAAACACAAACAGCATGACTCGCATTAACATCTTTATCTCCGCATTTAACGGGACATTACCTCTGCCGTAACCTTGCGTGTGTTTGGCGAAGCTGCGGACAACAGCCTCCACCGCCTCCTTCAGCACGGCCGGGTTCCCCGGGTTGCAGTGGCCGCCGGCCCCCGGCCCCAGCCCCGCTCCCACGCCGCCGTACAGGCTGTGGAGCTGCAGCGGAGGCGGCGGAGGAGGAGGCCCGCACGAAGCGGCCAGAGAGGCCGGGGAGGGCAGCAGCGGCGCGATGGGGACCGTCACCCCGGGCCGGAGAGAGGAGCGAAGGGTCCCGGTGTGTCCTGAACCGAATCCAATCCCGGGCTGCAGCCTCTGAGGGCGGATACTGTCCGGGATCACGTTAGATTCCATTGTCCCGATGTAACGTCTCCGAAGTGCTGGGGGAAATCTGTAACGACCGACCCGACGGCCTCAGCTGGAAAAGTGAGCTTTGACGGCTGGACGAGCCAAGTGTGTGGAGGATTTCGTCGGTCACCGCCGAAATAAGTAGTTATCCGACGTTGATTCGACACATTACAGTGCAGCTATGCATCCTCCTCACTCTCTGGATTAGGCTGCGGGATTGTCAGTCAAATGGTGCATTCAGGGACATCTCGAATTCTACCGCTTCTCGCTGAAGGCACCACGTTTTTTCCATGGATGTGGTGTTCAGATGTGGTTTATTTCACCAGTTGTGTGGCATGTAAAGGGATGTGTGTTTGTATTCTAGCAATTTCTGGAGCATCCATTTCTTTTTATTGTCCGTAAAGATATTCAGTCATCCACGTCACTGTGTATCTAAAGTAGCAAGTGTTTTTGGTTAAACCACATTTATTTAGTATCTGTCCATAATTAAGACGCTAACTATTTCTCTGCTTGCTTCTTTGCTTCCTGTTTTATTTGTTGTTAGACTGTTAGGCAATGCTAACTAAGGCAAAGTGAGGGTAATTTTAAGGTCAGGATTTTGTTTAATGTGTAAACAAAATCAGCTTGACTTACAACAGACTATATCAACACTGACTTTTACGCTGATTTGCCACATTATTAGGTTCACGTTCACCCAACAAAACAAAACATCCCGTGAACATTGTAATCTTGAGGTTTTGCTGACATGAGCTGTTTATTCAACTTTATGTGCATTTTTGAGGCCTTAAATAGTTGCTGCTGTTACGCTACACCAAATTACGCTTCTATTTTTTTTACGCACCGCTATTAACATCATTTACACCAGTTGTTCAGGCATAGTCTTACTAAAATGCTAGGAAAAATTAGTTGCACGGCCAGTTTGGAAGAATTTGCTATGGGTTTTATGCTATATCACCTTCATCGTCAATTAAAAACTGCATAAAATATTTACTTATTAGAAAATAAAAATGTACACTTGATATTTATGACTTCAGGTGGTACAAAAAATGAAAACAAATAAAAATGAGTGTTACATCTCTGCAACTTGCCCATTTTTGTTCCGCGGTACATGCTTTATTTAGACGTGTGCATTCCTTTGTGCTATTTCCTACATTTTCTGCGGGACATGAAGGCAGCAGTGGAAAGTCAGAGACAAGTCAAGCCAAGAAATCTGAGCCTCCTCTGTTCTCCTCTGGAACCAGCAGAGAACAACTACAGTGTGGGTTTACAGCTCCAGCGCTGCTGCCTCAAGCATGTGATTAAAACTTGCAAGTGGAGGAACTGAGTTTACTCGATAAGAGGACGAAAAAATAAAAGGCCCTTCTTTCAAACAGGGAACCACGAGGCAAGTTTGAAGTACCTGGGTCCGATTCAGAGATAGCGGACCACCAAGTCTGAGGAAAACAAAGACCTGGGGAGGAAATGAGACCTCCTTGTGTGTGTGTGTGTGTGTGTGTGTTTTTGTAGGACTTTCTGGATCTTGTGTAATTTCTCTTTCTTTCTGTGGTCTGGGATGAAGCCAGAAAGGCCCAGAGTAGGAACTGTGGAGCATTTGAATAAATCTTTTCAAAGCTGAATGTGCATTAAAATAAAGATCATCTGTTTCCACTAAAAGACTAATTTTAGAAGAATTAGGGCAGAGTGATGAGAAACAGTGAAGCCCTCGCGGCAGCCAAGGAAAGATAAAGCGGTGTTTACTGCAGAGCGCACAAACAACAGAAAGAAGAAGTCATATATCTTAATTGTAATGAGTGCTGGACTCACTGGAGGGCGTGCTCTCATTTCATTACACCAGTTAATAACCCCGGGTCGACTTCTCACTGGCTTAAGTTCATCTCTGTCTGTCGTTTGGACGCTGATGTTGGGTTTAGTTTGTCAAAGCTTGTTTTTAGCAATGGGCAGATGATTGCAGCTTTAATGCAGGAGACTTGAAAGCAGACCCACACTAAGACGTCTGACCTAAATACTGAACTTACTGCATCTAATATGTGTTTTTGACCAAATTACTATTATTGTGTCTGATTTCAGAAACACATGGTGGAACATTAGCTAAAGTACACCACATTTCTACGGTAATTTACTCAAATATTTGGATTTAAGGAGACTACAGAGACTAAAACCAGACTTTACAAAGGCATATATGATAAAGTTTAAGACACAATGGCTCTTTGGGCCCATTCAAACGTCTCTGAGTAACTTCATTCCTCCCTAAGAACGTCTAACATGATTTCCTTTTAAATATCTGCTGGAGATCAAAGTCAGTATCATTACTCAGCGTTCAAAACACCAACAAAAAAATGGAGAAAAGTCCACAAATATGCGGCTCACACACTGATGAGTCAGTACGGAGACTGTAATGTGCATGTTTAGCTGATCTGTGTTTTTTTTCTTGAGCAGACGTTTGATTGCAGGACATAGTTGTTGTGGTATTCACATCTGTTTTGGAGGAACACACGGCACTTTCTGGTCCGCTGCATGCGTCTGGCAGCTCTCGTGTTACAAATTCACAGCATTTTCTCAATTAATCAAATAAAATACGTAGATGAAAACTGTTTAAAGTAGTTTTAACTTGCTCAGCCAGAACATCATAACGGCGCTTTCAAGTTACACGGTGATATTTGTTCATCTTAGCTTGACGACCTTGTCAGCTCTTTGTCTCCGCTTGCTGTTGACCTTGCTCTACGTCCTAGCACTTCTTCATGCCGCAGGCATTTTCACGCAAGCCGAGGTATTTTCCACGTCTTCCAGCAACAACGTAAGCCGCCGGGGGAGTCCGCAGCAGACGCTTGACACAGAGAATAATCTCTGGCTGCAAACAAGGGCCACATTCCCACATCTGGTTTTGATCAAAGCTTCACAGTCAAAATCAATTTCTCTTTTTTTTTTTTTTCAAACTCCAGCTCAGGATTTCCCACCAGATACCAGGAGATTCGCTTTATTAAACAGAGCCTGCATTGTTTACGTGCCCCGCTCACATGTTTCCATTCAGACGCATGAATTGTTCATTGGTGACTCGGGTGGACTGCGGTTGAAAATCAATTACTTTACGGCCTCTGTAAAGATAGATTGGCAGCAATAACAACCTGCTGTATGCAGACCTGCGGTACAAGGGTTACATCAACATGAGTGACACAGAAGGCCTCTTCCTATGAAGCAGCCAGATAAGTCGGTTTTATGTCCAACTCCCTTGAAATACATCTTCATGATTTAATTTCACTAAGGTAAATAAAATCCCAAAAGGCCCAGCTAATCACGCCAGGTCACATTAAGTTTGTTTGTGAGTATTTATTGGGAAAATTAAAGAAAAGAAAACACATGGGATCATATTCAAAAAATCAGTGTGAGGGGAAGATATTTCACTGCAGTCCACTCGACGGGTGTTGAGTCATTTTCCTAATAACACAAATTAAGATTCAGCCTCTGGGAACCATAAGTGACAGTTTTAAAATTCATCCAACACATCTGTTTGGGAGCTGTTGAGTCAGGACTGAGAGAACTTGAAAATAATTTATAGATCTTGATTAAAAATACACATGTGATATAACCTCTGGGAACCATGCACGTCTGTATCACTTTTTTCCCCCAATGAATCCATTAATCATCTGTTGAGTCTAGACCACAGCAGGTGACTTTAAAAGAATTTATGAGTCACGAAAAAAAAAAAGGAAAACTCTTAATACAGATACAGGACGTAACCTCTGGGAACCACGAATGTTTTCCAGTCCATTAAGCATCCGTGTAGTTTATTTTTATTGAGAGAACTCGAGAAGAATTTATGGATCTTGATGAAAATGCACTCCCAAAAACAAATCCATCAAGCAGCTGTTGTGTCTGGAGCAAAGTGGTGTATTTTTATCGGTCAGAATTCATCAACAAACCTGATCCCCCGTGATTTCACGTCTCCTAGAGAAAGGAAAAACTGAAAACACAGAGCACAGCGCTACTTATATAGAGAGGATTTCATTACAGTGATAGCTCTTAATACAAACAACTCGGAGTCACCAGTACAAGCAATGAATCAATCCAAAAATCCAAAATCACACATGAAAATTTATGATTTCATGAAGAATAAGACAAAAAAACAATAGCTTGATACCACAGCAGCAATAATAAACTTTACTGAACCAACTTTTTTTTTTTTTTTTTTTACCAAACCTAGAAGAAGACAATCTCCAGGGTATCTGTTATCACGTCCGCTGAAGCTGACGCTATCCAGTTCTCGTGGCCTCACTGTGGCAGCGATGATGCTGTCACTGATGATTATGTGATTGGTTTAATCAGTGTGATAAGATACACGCTGGACAGTCAGCAGAGGGACTGTTGGACTTTTGTTCGCCCAAGTGGCAGGTGATTCAGCAAGGGTCAGCACTGTCACTCCAATCAGGGCCACGTTACACGGGGGGTTGCATCACGGCGCCGGGCTATAAGAAGAGAGGGAGTCCTGCATCCAGGCACCATCAGGTCCACATTGTCCTGCAGTACAGGTGAGTCCCAGAACTCTGATTCTTCTGATTCATCTTGAATGGAAGAGGATTTTCTTTTTAATGAAAACTTGACTCTTTTTACAGAATTTTACAGACACATGTTGTAGTTTCTGAAATGTTATAATGTTAAAGATTTAATGTTAAATCCCTTGAGTATTTTAACTAAATACAAAGTGAGTCTAAGGGAGTTGGCTTTTAAACTGTGTTTTATTTAAAATTTGTAACATTAGATTTTTGCATAAATGTCCTAAGATACTAAATCTGAATACATCTGTGAGACTGAATGAATGAAGCACTCAAGTATGGCTCTTTCTTTTCTATTTTTACCTTTTATCTTACTATGTTATTATTATTTTCACTATTATTGTAACTGTAAAATGTCTTGATTGGTAAGAAAAATAGTGTAAGTTCAACTTTTTGAACATAAAAGTGATGAAAATCATCACCTACTTTATCTTGTTTGCACGTAGAGGTTCACTGATAAGGAAGATAAACTATACGTGAGAGGTTTGGACAAATACACGGTGTCCGACAATATGTGTTTTATGAGTGGGATTCCTAGAAAACGTGTTTTTATCTGTGACTCTTCTGATTGAACAATGGGAGGCATTCCCACGCACAGTTTCTGAAATAACAACTTCGCCTGGGGTCAGTACTGGACATGTCATGCTGCTTTTCTACATTAAAACTACCAGGAAGTTTTAAATATACATCTGTTGCGGTTACAAATCTCATCATTTACATTCACTTCTTCTTGGGTTACATTGAAAAGTGTGGTACAGCTCATCAACATCAGGTTTTATCCCCATTCAGTAGTAATGTGATCTGTTTTTTAGGTCTAACCCAGTCAGCAGCCATGAAATTCTCCCTCATCGCAGCCGTTGTTGTGCTCGCCCTGGCGCAAGGTAGCGTACGATCAGCTTACTGAAGCCTTGCTGAATAGTTGCTGCGATAAAAAGCCTCTTATTGATTCAGATTTCTCTGCCTTGCTACCCCACAGGAAGCTTCGCCCAGAATGCTGCCGATCTTGAGAAGCTCAGTCAGTACTTTGAGGAGATGAAGACCAGAATGACCCATGAGCTGACTGAGATGATCCGCACCAGAGACCTGGCAGGCGAGGCCCAGTGAGTACCACCGACAGCTCACCTCCACACGTGGGGACATGGTTTAGTCACTGACCGCCATGACTGACCTTCCTCTGTGCCACACAGATTAGATCACACCAAGTATATGCAGCAGTGGGAAGTTCATTTTTAAATGAAATAATGCACTTTCATACACATTTTAATATACTACATGACTGTCAAACAGTACATTTTATTAGATTAACCAAACATGGTGTTGAATTACCTTCTAGATACCAAATCTTGTCCTTATTTTTATCCTTAATTCTGAATCTTTCCTCTCATAATTAGAAAACCTGAAGGACTGAGGTTATTTCTGATCATGCAAAGACAGGAGACCTTCAAAGAATGACTAAAAGTTCAAACCAAGACTGGTCAGATGTGTGTATTCTGATTTTTTTTTATATATTGTGGTTCATCTTCTGCCCCCATCAGGACCTTCATCGAGGACAAGAAAACCCAGCTGGAGCCCCTGGCTTCTCAGATCCAGCAGCAGATTCAGAGCGTCGCCACCAGCGTCGAGGAGCAGATCAAACCCATGGCTGCCAGCGTGCAGGCCCAGGTCCAGCCCATGATCACTAACTTCCAGAAGCAGATGGAGGCCATGTTCCAGAAGTTAACAGACCAGACCAAGGCCCTCGGCCAGTAAACCAGCAGATGTGCCAAGAGACGCAGACGTGCCATCTTCTGTCATGGACTGAGTTAATGGAGATACTTGTGTTCGACGGCTGGCCTGGGTTCAGGGAGCCGATAATGTGTTTCAGTGCTTGTTTGACATTTATCATCTCTGTCCAAAAGCACAATTAAAAACGTGGAACAAAGCTTCAGAGTGTCTGCTTCGTTTTGTTCGAGTACATTAGACTGATCAATGTAAAGTTTTCATCATTTTGGAGATCTAGATTATTGTAATTGTCACATTTGGGAGTATAGCTACAAATACAGATGTTATGAGGCAACAAAAACAGGTTTGTCCTTAAAAATGGAGAGACACAATTATTATTTTAAGTTTTATTCAAGCAAGCAAAGGTCAAGGAAATCTTCACAATAGCAGGCTTCCACAGCCCAAACATTCAAAGATTTAAAAGGGATAAAACAGCAGAAATAAAGGCTTTAATATTATCTTTTCACAGACTCTCCTCTAAAACCCCTCGTTTTTTATTTTAATCTTTTTCTCTTTTTTTGGGTATTTTCTTTTTAAGTTCAGCAAACCAGACCTGGTGTTTCCGTTTCTTTCCATAGGCCTGGTCGTAGACTTGTTTCCATTGTTTGTTTTCTTTTTTTAATATATTATTTAACTTCTTTTTACTTTGTTTGTGTATTTTTTTTTTTTCATGGTGAAACTAATTTGTCCATCGGTGAAGCTGGTCTCGAGGATCCCCACTCCTGCGAAAACAAAAATGCAGTTACTGATATGAATGATTTTCGTTAACATGAACTTCTTGCTCAAATGTTTTGCCAGGCTTATGCTAAATCTGCAGATCTGTCTGGAAGTAGGATTCCTGACAGTCATACCTTGAGTTCAGACACTTGGGACACCAGCTGAATTTGTCACCGTCTTCTGAGCAGCCTCCTTGGCCTGGTGAGCCTGTAGCACAGCCACTGCCTCGTCCACCTATAAAGACAACAATATCCACAAACTAAGCACTTGCAAGCTTTTTCCATTGAGGATGCTTTCCATGACATTTGCACCAAGACCAGGACGTAGTCATCACGCCTTCATAGATTAAGTCCTGGGGAACTCTTCAGGCGATTTACCACTGAAAGCCATCAATATTAACAAACTTAAGTGCTGACCTTTGAGCGGAGAGACTCTGGGGACTCTAGCATATGAAGCAGCTCTGAGTTGTCAATCTCCAGCAGCATGCCAGTGATCTTTCCTGCCAGGCTGGGATGCATGTTTTGGATCAGTGGGAAAAGACGTTCACCTAAAGGAATAACAGGGAGAATTTAACACAATCTCTGTAGACAGCTTGGACAGCACCATTAATGCAGAGTATGCAGTACAGAGAAAATGAAGTTTTCTATATCCTGAGTGATCATATCAGGTTAATTCAGTGCTGGGTGGCTGTTGCTGATTCTTACCCAGCATCTGCTTCTGTTCCTGTGGTGGAGCAGCAGCCAGCATGGAGGCGGTCAAAGGCTCCTGTCCCTGAACATGGACAGCAGGCTGCATAGAGGATCACAGGGAATTAAACACTGTGTGTTTTCCTCTCACATGTAAGTGAGAATAAGTCCATAGTTCTTGCCTTACAAAGAAATATGTCTTCCTACCTGCTGCATGCTGACTTGCGGCTGAGAGGCCATGTGCTGCTGAGGATTGCGTACTCCTGCTGCATACTTGTACTGAGGTACTCCACGTACAGGAGCGCCTGCTGCAGCAGCTGCAGAGGCCGGACGAGGTCCCATGGCTTGAGGGGCTACACAAGGAGTAAAGAGAGAGACACATCAAGATACACAAAGACACGAGCCATACTACTAAAATATATTTGCTTTACAGATAGAGAAACTATTGACTGGGACTGACCTACACGCTGGGAGGACATCATGCGGGGAACCTGATTGGCAGGCCGCATAGTACTGAAGGTCTGAGAGCGTGGTGCTGAGGGACGCATGGCACCAGGCATGTTCTGGAAATCTATGAACACACAGAACATAGTTTAATATTTGAGTACAACTGATAATCACTTTCATTATCTTTTAAAAAGGACAGAATACTCACGCTGTGGTCGGACACCTTGGGTGGTCCAGCGTGGGCTTGGGCGGAGCTGGGCCATCTGGCCGGCAGCTGGGTAGTAAGCAGCACGGTTCTGGGCCTGAGGTATGGCTGCCATGAAGTAACCAGAGGGCGGGGGCGGCTGGTAGGGGTTGATGACTGGATTTGGCACTGCACGCACACTGGCCATGCGCTGCATGTACTGGTTGGTCAGGTGGGCTTGACGCTCCTCCTTTCTCTGGGCCAGGGCCACGTACAACGGCTTGGTGGCTACAATGCGTCCATTCATTTCAGTCACAGCTTTGGTTGCCTCCTCTGGGGATGAGAAGCAGACAAAGCCAAAGCCTTTGCTCCGCCCGCCTTCCATCATCACCTGAGAACAAGAGTCAATTGATACAAATCCTAAGTTAATCAGAGAATACATGCTCTAAAGAGCCCCAGAAACACGATAAAGGCAGTTAATCACACATTTATTAGAGAGCAAAGATAAACGCTTATATCCTACCTTAGCACTGGTTATTGTGCCGAATGACGTGAACTCCTTTCGTAGGCGTTCATCATCAATTCCATCATCAAGGTTCTTCACATACAAGTTGACACCCTGAAAATAAAGTAAAACTAAAGTAAAAACAATCTATTGCCAGTGTACTGAAACGTTCCTAAACTGTTTAATGTTTCTGTCTGCAGTACATATTTATCCCCAGAGCCCACTGTGAAGAAACATGGGGCCCATGAACTGCAAAGTCACTGTTGCAGCCATTTTGGCCAGTGCAACCTACTGAGGAGGGAGCACTGAATTTGACAAAGCTGCAGACTCCAACTTGACCAGGCAAAGAGTACAACATTTTAACAAACATTTCACAGATTGTATTACGTTATTTTGACTTTGAGGTTTTTCCATCCATGTATACAGAAACTGACCTGGTAACGAGTCATGCGGTCTTGTTTCATTTGTTCAAATTTACGCTTCAGCTCAGTCTGTCGCTCAACCTTCTTCTGGGCGCGGCCAACGTAGATCAGTTTGCCGTTAAATTCCTTCCCATTCATCTCATCCACTGCCTGAAGCAATCAAATAAACAATGTCAACTTTGTGGCTGAGGATGGCAAACATTGGGGGTTGTCACAAAAAAAGTTATTGGCTTGAATCTTACCTTCTGGGCATCCTCATGCCTTTCAAAGCTGACAAAGCCAAAGCCTCTAGACTTTCCAGTGTCATCCGTCATAACCCGGATACTCATGGCATTTCCTAATCAACAGAGAGATCCATTTTTATGATCATATTTTGCACAATTGTGCAAAACTTATGTAGGTACAAACGTATGTAAAGTTATTTTAAAGAGTAGTTGGAAATTAGGACACCCTGACTGACCGTATTTATTGAAGACTTCCCTCAGCTTCTCATCATCCATGTCATCACCAAAGTTCTTAATGTAAACATTAGTAAACTCTTTGGCTCGGGCACCAAGCTCAGCCTCGCGTTCTTTGCGAGATTTGAAGCGACCCACAAATCTGCGTTAAAAAGAATATTTTGAAAAGTTTCAAAACACATAAAAAGACAACAAAAAACAAAAAACAAATGCGGTACAAATCGCAGCTTTAAAATCAGTTGTATTGTGTATATTTGTTAACTAAACTGAATGAGGATCAGTATTAAAGCAACGAGTCATCTTATCAAAGAAACATCGTGTGAAACTGTTTAAGTGTTAAACAATTCTACAACCTTCAAACTCCACCAGACATGAAAAATTAATTTCACACTTCACACATTAGTATGCACCCAAACAGTTCAAAACTGGTTAAAACGTCCACTTACACTTTTCGGTCATTGAGCAGCATGCCATTCATTTTCTCAATGGCTCGTTCGGCTGCCTCCTGAGTCTCAAAATGCACAAAGCCGTAGCCTTTTGAGCCATTTTCATCACAAACCACCTTGGAGAGAGAAGACACATGCTGCTTTTAAGCCACACACACATGCAGTAACAGTATATTAAACCTTCACTGTCTGTTGGACCACATCTCAGATTATCGCAATATAAAACTGACTTGTAGAGACTTTGTAATCTCAACCTACACTCTATGAATATATTTCCTTCGCATCCGCCCCAGATCCCATTATTTTTTCTTTATAATTAAAGTCTTCTGCAGCTACAGATCCCAACCATGATGTAATAATAATAATTGTATCTAGTGCCTGAAGAGAGATGGTCTGAGCTGCTGGGTGAAAGATCTGTTAATTAGCACACTCCACAAAAGCAATCACATGCAAACCATGCATACAAAGCATTGTTAAACCACATAATAACCATCCTTGCTTCGGGTTACATCCTGTGTAGGGGAGGAGCTTTACCTTGCATGACAGGATGTTGCCAAAAGCTGAGAAGGTGTCATAAAGAGCCTTGTTGTCGATGGACTTGTCAAGATTCTTGATGAAGATGTTTCCTACGCCACTTTTTCTGAGTGATGGATCACGCTGTGACCACATGATGCGTACAGGCCGCCCTTTGATTACATCAAAGTTCATGGTGTCAAGAGCACGCTCAGCTAAAGGGGAGAAACACAGGAAGAGGAGACAGGGTTATTTAATGCACTTCAATTTTCAGGTGATACTTGGTGTGGAGGAGTTGTCCATTGTGTGTGTGACCTCAGGGTTAAAGGAGGGTTTCAACGCTGAAAAGAAATAACGTCAGAAAACCAGATGTTAAGCTTTTCCACTGGGTCACTCTAAAAGATTGAAGGGGACTCTCTCTTATTGTGTTTAAGCATGTTTACATTTGTTAGTGCTACTGGTGTCAACTTCCTTTAAGCCCTTTACCCCCAGGGAAGCTTGACAGTTGTGGGTGTTGCTGTATTAATCTACTTCCCCAATTTCAAACAGAGTCCTTCTGGTCACAAATACATCAGCTAAGCTGTGTTTTGACTCCAAACACACAGGACTTTTAGTTCAAGGAGGGCTTTTCAAATGACTAAAATACTCAATGAGACGTCTGGTTGTCTGTATATGAACCATGATCATATACAGTTTTGTCAAAGAAGGTCAGCAGATGTATGAAAATGCAGCCAAGTAGATTCAGAGTGCTAGACTTAAAAGTAATCAAACAGGTTTAAAACAGAGAGTGAAACAGACGCACGCCATCACACACAAAAATACTTTCCTCTGAACGTAATACAGAACCTGTCCCTGATGTGGAAACGCACTGTATAGCCTTGCCAAGTGAGACCAGTACAGATATTAGAAAAATATATTCATGTTATCAACAAAAAAACTAAATGGTCACCACAGACCTTACCCTGACAAGTACTGCAGGAGTTCTCACATTTGCCAATATAAAAAAAATGAAATGTGAGAAAAAATGAATCAGTGAATATGTAACTACTAGTAATTACCACATTTACACATCTATAAATCTTTTATATTTTTAACCATCTTACAACCATTTTCTTTTTACTAGTGGTTTTCAAGAGTGTTTTTTATGTGCAACTGGGCTACTGTGACCAAGCAATTTCCCTTGTGGATCAATAAAGTCCAAGTCTAATTGTCATGCAGCAGAATGAATTTACAGATAAATAATAAGAATCTAAAAATTAAAGAGCTTAAAATGTCACTCAACACAAACTGCCATACACTGGCAGCATATAAAGTGATTGGAACTGAAGTTTTAGGGAGTTATACACAAATGTGCCAGTTCATTAGGTACACTAGAGTAAATGAATGCATTCCAATACAACAGCCCAACTCCTTCATGTTATTATAATATTCAGTTTATGTTGCAACTGTATAAGAAAGGTGGTAATTCAACTCTTTAAACCTGATTAGCCAAGACCATTGAATAAAATAGGCCTGACAAAATAATAGAAGCATGTCAGTGTAACATGCCACAAACAGCAGACTCAAATGAAAACATAACTGAATCAAGAACTTTGTTATTTCAAACAAATGCTGAATGCTATAACCTTCACAAAGAGAAGATTTAATGCATAACTATTATATTATAATGCACTGGATTTCACTAGTGTACCTAATGAAATGGCTAGTGCTTATATGAGATGACTGAGCACTGGTCCAAAAACCTTGAAGGAACATAGTTCAGTTAAAACACACCCTAAAAATATAAGAATGCAGTCCTGTTCTCTTATCAGTGGTATGCAGAAGATGTTTTGTGAGGGAGGTAACATCAGAGTCTCTATTGCACACAGGGTTTAGAGATTTTAACAGTTTTAAAAGCTGAGGTACCATTTTTACCCATATAATTAAGAGTTTACACCCCAACTAATGTTACTGTAAGCAATATTTAAAAAATGTTATTAAATTAAATTGCTGTCAGCACTTAAGAATTAACAGTTGGGGTGTGTCCCGACTAAAAAGAGATTAAAAAGGAATTGGCAGCTAACAGTGCTCTGCTACATTTCTACGGTGGGCCGGGCCAGGCGGACGCAGTGCTTTTCAGCTACGCCACTGCTGGGAGGTTCAAACGAGGAGACCCCACCAACAACATGTCGGCCGCAGTCACGTGTAGTAGAAATATGCTAGCTCTCACATGTCACTGACTGTCATTTAAAACCTGGCAATTATTTCAACACATTTTAGTTGGTATTTTAATAAACGACTTACCGTCCGCTGGCTGTTGGAAGTTAACATAGGCGTATCCAAGGGAACGCCGGGTGATCATGTCCCTACAGACCCGGATCGAGAGGATAGCTCCGGCTGGGCTGAATTTCTCGTACAGCATGGCCTCGGTCACATCTTGGTGCAGATCCCCGACGTACAGGGAGGCCATGGGGTAACTGGGAGCGCTGGGGTTCATTTTCGCCGGCGGAGTAAACGGACAAGGCTTGGTTTTCCTAACGAAAAAGTTTTCGGATAACGACTGCTTGGTTCTCTAACGGTCAGAGCGTCACGTCAGTTTGGGGCAGAATGCTGATGGGGAAACGTTATACAACCGCTGACTTGTCAGTTGCACTGTTTTCGAATAAAATTTAAAAGATGAACCTACTAAAATGACAGTGTCAACTTCTAACCGGATTAAAACTGTCAAATTTGACGAACTAAAAGATAATTCTAACGTTACTTGGCCTCGCTTTTTGAATCAGTAACACGTCGACTGAAAAAAAAATCCGATACGTTAGTCAGCCCCTTCTTGTACGTTACCGTCCAGTCTTCGAATGTCTATTCCAGCTTCACCGACTTGTTACAAAAAGAAAAAAATATATATATTTTTTAGACTTTTTTATGTTTTGAATTTTTTTTTGTTTTTTTATTTTTTTTATAGAATGTGTGCCGAGCAAGCTCAGGAGCACACACGCACTCACACAGCACTGACAGCCGGGGTTGAGGGGGAGGTAACGGCCAGGAAGTCGTGTCTTATATACCAGTTGGCGCGTCACCGAAATGGACCAATCATCTTTAAGCATCACGGGTGGGGAGGGGGGCAAAAAGAGGCGTTGACCACAACTGTACGCATGATGATGAAATCATGAAAGACGCATTGTTAAAGTGGCAATGTCACTATCAATTGTTAAATCAGGTTACGCAACAGTGGCAGGCACTAATGATAAAAGCTGGTAAACTTTATATAGCTGAATATCCTCATTACGTTTGCAATGACTTAACAGGCTGTTTTTCCCCAAGAGTCACCACAGGCACACATACACTATGGTTGGTTATTGGATGATATCTGATAGGATCTTAAGTTACTGCTAATACACACATTTTCTCTGGTACTGGGACTGATTGCCTTGTGACATCCCGCTTAACATGTGGTAATCCTTGTTTGATAATAGGTCTTTCAGGACTTCTTTTAATGTTCGTGTGCAAATGTGTGGCCTTCAGCTTTTTTATGCTGCAGTGTCACTCATTCATTAACAAACATGGTCCACAGAGTGTACGTTTCTTATCAAGTTGATGCACGCATGTCTACATGACCATTAGCGGCCATAAATATCTGCAGAGGGCAGTGTTGTCAGTGAAAAGCACGCATCCATCTACGGTGCCATAAAAGCAGAACACTGCAGTCGCTCATGTCACATTTGACCACTTTAATTTAGCATTTTAATATAAGCCTTTTCATTCACCACTGATGGAGGAGCTACAAAAACATACGGGTCTAAAATTGAGATGATATACATAGCTGTAGCTTTCATCTCACCACCGTGGCTTCTCGTGCCTGTGTGCTTGAGGTCGTTCAAAAGCAGCCACTTCAGATGCATGTGAGCGCTCAATTCACCGCTATGAATTTATATGCTCTGATCACTGTCAGGATGTTTACCAGATGACCAGGTAAACAGGGTAGAAGTGAGCAGATGAACAAACAGTGGCTCAGCACAGCCGAGAGAACAGAGATACACATTGCGAACGGTACACTCGATTTGAATGTTTTAATTCCACTTACATGAAACCACAAAAACCAAATAACATACTCAAGAGTGTAATTTGCAAATTCCTGCATCCCACCTTTTAAAACCCAAGATACTGTAATTGGAAGAAACTGGCACTACGTTGTGACTACTAAATGGCCTCAATGCAGCTTTCTACCAAGTTATTTAGCATGGTGTTAGTCCACCTTTTCCAAAAATGCACTTTTGGGGGAAGGTAAATGTTACTGTAAACCACCTTGTTGGAGCTACATCCTAAGCAAAAACTGCCAATTTTGAAGCAAACCTAACCCTCACACCATACTACTGAGAACCACATACATTCCAGGAGTCAAATCAAGAGTCAAAGGGAATAAAACACACAAAAAGAAAATACAAAAAACACCTGAATAGAAAAAGAGTAGAAAGCCACATAAAAGCACATGGCAAAAGTATCCTCTGCACTGCTGAAAAGATAAAATATCAAAAGTTACAGTATCATGCCATTTAATCAAGTTGTTCTCTTTGTCCTAGGCGGTCTATACCTTGTTATGTGGTATTGCAGGAAACCATAGTCTACACATTTCACAGAGAGTGAAGATGTCAGTAAAATGGAATGTAAATCCTCCCAACAAATCTATCAACCAGAGTTTAACTAGTTTTTGTAAAACGGCCATTCATACGGAAAACTTCTCCTACGCCTGAACGCAGACTGAAACCCACTGAGCTATGATACATGTACCATCCATAAAAAGACTACCTGCTACACTGGACACTGACAAGGTGGGATGGATACAAGCAATATGGCGACAGATCTTTAACAGCATATGATCACTGCTATTGTCGGATGCCAAGTTTAGTGAATTCAGACATCTGTGGCCATTTTTAAAGTCGACGTGCTTCGAAGAAGTTTTATGGACTCGAGTGTCACAAAGGTCGTAAATGTTCAGTTCAAGTAAAAACATACAAATTATCAAAGTTACAGTTAGAGGTTTTTTAGGTTTCGTTTGTTTGTTTTCCTGCAACAGCAGCAGTTTGCTACAGTGAATAGGGTTAAAGAGCACGGGGCAGATTTGGATCTAAAGGAAGGGAACAAAACGACAACAAAAATAAGGAACATCCACTGGTTCACACAATGAGTAATGTTCTAAAGAAAAACAAACCTAATCCATTCTTTTCTCTGTGGAGGTGCTCATATGATTAACACACACACTTCAATGTTTCAATGTATCTGCACATACATACTGTACTTTACACATTGTGAGTGGAGTGTAAACATACATATCTGTGCATGTATGTGCACACACAACCACGCACACAACTTAGGCTGGTGAGAGGTAAAAATGTGATTTATTTATTTTTTTTTCCCTTTCTGAAGTTCAGTTCTTCTCAGCTGCCGGCGCCGGCTCCGTCTCCTCTCCCTCACCTTCCCCCTCAGTCTGGGCGTCTGACATCCACAGCTGCAACAGAGCACAGGAAGCTAGGTTTAGCGTAGAGCGGGGGGGAAGGCTTAGTCAAGTTTGAAAATAATAACGAGAAGACGAGACACTCACAGTCAGATTGTCGCGGAGCAGCTGCAGGATCAAGGTGCTGTCTTTGTAAGAGTCGTCGTTGAGGGAGTCCAGCATGGCGATGGCTTCGTCAAAGGCCTAGAATACACAAAGACAACCATGATTACTTCCAAAACCACTGTACAGGTTCTTAAAAGTGACCATAACCAGCTGGAGATGGATTTAAAAATATGTGTAGAACAAAAAAAAAAAAAAAAATCAAAGACAAATGACTTAAATAAAACAACAAGCAGCTATTAATAGTGTTCAGCTCTTCATACTACAATCTAATTTCATGATGATAGGTAGGAGGATGTCTGAGTGTAATAAAACAAGAAATAATAAATAAATTGTGTTCTTAGGGTGCGTCACATGTGTAGTTCAATTCTCTATGCCTTCTTTTATCATAAAAAAAGGCCCAGAGGCACAAGCAAGACAGTTTTATGACATACAGAAGTTATAAAATGTGTTGTGCTTGAATTGCGGTGGTATTTTTATTGGCTAACAACAGATTAAGTGCTTATAAAATGTATGAAGACTTCCTATCTCCATCTATGATTAGGCAGCCGTTACTCTTCTGGCCATCACTGCATTAAGTCAGCCCTAATGATTTGATTCAGGTAACAGATCTTCTCAGACAGACCACTTCCAGACCAAAAGTCCCAAATGACAATTATATTTTGTTGGCGGGGAAACCTAAGGCTGGCTCTTAGGTAAACGTTTGGTTGGCAGTCAGAATGTTTTCTTTTAGATTCATGTGGAAGAAGGGATTGATAACATTATCATACATATCAGTTCATTGTTAAGGCACAACTAGCAGGTGGTTATCTTCCTATAAGGTCTGGAAAAGAGAAAACAGTTTTCACCAGTTTTCTCAAATGTGACAAAAAGCTAACCTACTATAATCCCTAGAGCTCAACTGCAGAATCTGCAAAAAAAATAGTTTGTAAAAGCTGTTGTAGAATAGGATATAGCAGTGATGTCTTCAATAAATCCTACTTTGGCTACACTGTGAGGCCATGAGTACGGTGTTGGATCTAGAAGGACACTTCAATAGAGTGGACTCCAGTTAACAAGCAAAGACAGGCGCAAATTATAATATAAGACAAATTCCACATTGTCAGAGTCTGACTTAACGGGAGACCAAGTAAACAAATCCAACTTTTGACATTAGCAAGCAGAGCCTGACTGGACTAGCACCAGTGAGGAACAGGTCTGGGACATAAAAACCAGAACGAACTTCTCCACTTTAATATAAACTTAACTGACTACATGCCACCAGATGTGCTGTCATACTTGTCAGGATAGTTCTTCTTGTAAGGGGACAAATAAGTAAAATAAGACACTGATAAGTAGAGTGGGGTTCTTACCGTCTTTGCCAGTTGGCAGGCTTTTTCAGGCGAGTTGACGATCTCATAGTAGAAGACGGAGAAGTTCAGAGCAAGGCCTAGGCGGATGGGGTGTGTAGCCTTCATTTCTTGGTTGCTGATATCCAAGGCCTGCTGGTAGGCTTCTTGTGAACTACCGATGATTGCTTCACAAAAGAAAACAGACCAGTCAAGGTTAGGATTAAATAAGTTGAAGCATGTGTGTGCATGTTGCTGTTACTCAGATTTTCTATGGTTAATCATACCCATTCCAGCAAATGTTTACTCATTACAGTCCTATAAATGCGACACACAAGGCCTGCAGCAATTACCATAGAGACATGTTCAATATCAAGAAATAGCCTCCAACGTATCAACTAAGAAGCTGACAGCACTGAGTATTTGGCAGTTTTACAGTTAATCTGAGACTGGGAAACAGGATAATCCCCACAAACAATGAAAGCCAGTTTGGAGAACTACAGATCAGTCCACTCAACGAAGGTGGCAAACTATCCAAAGAGGCGCTCAGGGAGCACACAAGATTATTTGGGTTTTTCATTGCAAAAATACGCAATGTAATTCACATAATACCTTGAAATTAAGCCTAAAGGGGGAAAAAACATCACTAAGGCAGTGTCTGGCAACCGCTAGCAGCCAACACCCTGGTGCTGCTCCTGTTGCCATGACAACCCAGCAGCAGCTCGCTCCCGCATTTTGGCTGACAGTTGTAGGTCAAGGATGGAGAGGATGTCAATGTTCTGGTCACAAACAACACTCGGAGCCCTGTCCCTTCATCCCCAAAGAGGGTTTTAAGGACCCTTCATCAGCTCACATTCATCCCATCATTGAACAGATGTGTAACAGACCATCGCCATGGAAACACTGGACTTGATCACAGCACAGCAGCATGGGTTTTGAGCAGAGCACCACTCATACGGCCTGATTTCACCGAGCAATTGCACCAGAGATGGATGGAGGGGTATTTAGAAATGTTGTACTTACCGTCCCTTTCCTCTCCGCTGGCCACCTCAGCCAGGTAGCGGAAGTAGTCTCCCTTCATCTTCAGGTAGAAGACCCTGCTGTCAGCTGGCTTAGCGTTGGGGATCAGAAATTTGTCAAGTAGGTCCTGCAAGTGAAAGAGCACAACGTTAACAGGTGCATGTTACGAGCCAGACTGTGGGTAGACACTGGTATTTGGACAAATATGTTAGCACATAAACCGAGACAATTATGAAGAGTAGCCCTTTCCTCAACATTGCAGGGTGCTTATTTCTTGCATTCTTTTACCTTTGACATTATTATTATCATTTTAAGTATGGAGGATGCAGAGAGGTGGGCGACATTAAAGATATTTAATAATATTAAGAAACACTATACTTTATTATGTCCAAGTCAATATTTCCTTTTGAGCTCACGTGTTTGTATTATGCTAGTGAATGTGAAAACACATGATGTACTTGAACGTTACACATACTTATGTTGATCTCTATATTTAAAAATCTGTTGGATAGATATATATATATATATATACACCTAGTGTAATATTTACTTCTGATTAATGTGTGTAGGCAGTCACCAGATATTAAATATATTCACTTTTCTAAGCAAAGCAATACTAAGCTGTAAGTTTTAATTCATTAGATTTCTCCTGTTAGTCAAAGGTTTACGTTTCCTCCCCTCACAAATACATCACAACCAGCAGGTGTCACTACTTTGAAAAGGCCACCACACCTCACTGGCTGCACCCACTGAGGAGTATTACTTTTGTGTCTTTTGCACAAGGATCTAGACACTTTTTGCAATTGGCTAATTGTTCAGCTAAGCATGAACATTAGCATACTGGGATAAAGTCATGCACATAATTATATTTCCTATGTTTTTAAAAAGCTTCAAGGAACATATGTGCAAAGCCGAATAGCTAATATTGTTTGTAGTGTAGAAACCGTTGCAAAAATGCGAGAGGAACTGACCACAGCTCATCCTGTCATATATAAAAAGACATTCAGACTATTTATTTGCTGAGCTGCTTTTCAGTTGAGAACTGTGACACTAACAGACCTCTCAGTGTCTTTGTGTCTTCTTATCTACTGGTCTCAAACCAAGCATTTACTCTACACGCATCCTTCTATTTATCTACCCCTGTTTGCTCCTCTCCACTCCTTACCAGTACTTCCTTGCAGATGTCATTCAGCTCCTTTTCGATTTTTATTTTGTACTCCTTGATCAGTGCAGCCTTTGCACTGTCTTCAGCCTTAAGCTCCATGCTGGACACGACCCTCCAGGAGGACCTCCTAGCCCCCACCACATTCTTGTAGGCAACAGAGAGCAGGTTACGCTCCTCGTTGCTGAGCTCCGAGCACTGCTCTGTGAAAGCTTTCATGGCTGCAGCCATGTCATCATAACGCTCAGCCTGCTCGGCCAGTTTGGCTTTCTGTGCCATATCTTCCTTGTCTGCCATGGCTCCTGTGTGGGCTGAGGAAGGAAAAACAGAGGAGAGGGAGTTGGGAAGGACAAAGCAAAGGGTACAGATTAGGAAGACAGTGGAGAAAGAGTTGGGGGGAGGGCAAGCACACGGAGAGAAATTGAAGAGCAACATAATGGGGAAGGGGGGAGGGCTTTGATCATTTTCTGAAGGAAGACTGTGCATGTGAAGATGTTGTTCTTCCTGTGTAACCTGATTTCTCAGGCTTACATTCCAACTCTCAAAACGCTCCAAGTATTTTAAAACTCATTAAATGCCACAAAGTAAACCACTTTATCCTTCATTTTTTTCCTCATATCACTAGAAAAAAAATTAAAAATAATCCATGTTCCCTTTTTACTATAACCCCTATCATCTGTCTTGAACGCAGATTGAAAGATTTGGATGTGTGAATACCAGCTCTTCCAAAGTGGATGTTGGATATTTATCAGTTTGTCGACACCCAGTCTGGCACAGATTCATATTCATGACTAGATCAACTTGGCATCTAAGTTATTAGAAATACAACAAGATAAAGCAGTTATATCGTATTATAACATATTTAATTACTGACTTCTCCTGGCTGATTTTTTTTTCTGAGCAATTCTTCAACTGGCAAAGAGGTGCAGTATAATTACTGTTGTTGCTTCAAAATAGACAATAACAAGTTATGTTAAGGAAATCAATGAGAATCTTTTAATTATGCATGCTATTTTATACGTTTTTGTTTTCTAGATTAAAAACTAGATAAGTAAAAAGTAGAACAACTTGTAAAGCACTAGAAGAAACTAATCATTAGTCGACAATACCATGGAGATCAAGGTGACCTTTCAAACATGTCATGCTATACTGAAATTTTCATTATAATTACATATATATCGTTAAATGAGTCATTCACCACATTTTCCTACTGTTTTTGTGGCACCACGAGTCCAAAATCCCAAAACATTAACTTTATCCGTGAAGTAGAGGACAGAAAAACAGGGAAGCTGCAACCTGTAAATATCTGTATCGGTCATCAAAATAGCGACTGATAAAACACAAAATAACTACATCACCAGACAAAGAAAAGGTTTTGACGCTAGGTTTCAGACTGCTGCTTGAAAAATGACAAATTATGTATTGCTCACCAAAAAAAAAAAGCAAGATTATTTGTCAAACGATTAATCGCCTCATCATCTAGTATCTTATTTGTTTCTGCAACTTATTTAAGATATAGTTTTTAGAGGAATACAGGAGATGACTAGACAGTTAAGCAAACTGTGGTCAATGCAGGTTTTGTTCAGAGCAGACGTCTCAAGTCTAGGCCACTTCCTGGCTAAGACCTTTTCCTTTAACACAGGAAAATTGCTGTTCTAGTGCATTAAAACGTTCTTCTTATTATTTTTTGTGCAAATTATTATTGGCAGGTTTCTTACCAATGCGTATTGTCTCAGGTGCAAAAACAGGACCAAGACTGCAGCACTTGGAGAAAAGAACCACTCGATGAATGAGCTACATTTCCCAGCATGCAGACACCTGCACCCTTCTGAGGAATGTCGGCCACCCAGTTTCGCGTCACTTACACACACACACCTGCCCACCGAGCTCCCACCGTGTAAGAAAAGGAGCATCAAATATAGACTTCCCAAATGATTTGGATTCAACATTATTTAATATTAAATGCAGAAAAACGCGCAATAGCGGCGCAGACGGAAATATAAGACAATAGCTGTGTCCGTGAATCAGTCACACTGGAATGGAAGGAGTCTAGCTTACTTGCAGTCCACAGTGAACGCCCTTTTTCGCTTCCCGGAAAACAAACCCGAGCTGCTGGTTTTGAGCAAACTAATAATTAATTGTAGTCTTCTTCATTGGCAAAAGCAAATTTACTACACTGGAGATACCCTTCGTGAAGCGAGTGAGCGAAATAGACGGGTTAACGTGCAGTAACTAGCGCTTCCCATTCAAGCAAGCGCCGAACAATGACTGAGCAGCGGGACATCAATGATTTCCACTTACGCTCCAAGAGGCGGCGATGAATGCGGGTTTTATGGCGTCCCCAAAGCAAGCGGAGCAGAGTGTATCGACGTTTTGGCAAACGTATCGCCGATAGCCAGCAGTAAATAAATGTGAACTAACCTGAGAGTGTCGTTAGACGATGTTGTTCCTGATTCCCGGACGCACAGCTGATGATCTCTCCCGCTCATCCACGGGGTTTCCCTCCAATCAAAGACACAGCAGCAGGGTCGCACCGGGGTGGGTGACGTCAGAGCCCAGTTGCTAGGGTAACAAAATTTACAAGAAAATTTTGCAAGGCCGCGTGACTCAGTATAGGGGCGATTAAAAAGCCGTGGTATATCTTACAAGCAATCTAGTATTTTTTCCAAAATGAATATAAATTTGTTTGTGTCTCATATTTATTAAACATTTCCTTTTTATTTTCACTTAAAAATCTTTCACTGATGAAGACTTATGGCGCATGTAATTGATGAATTCTATCTTTTGAATAAGTTTTACTGGTCAGTACGGTTGTATATACTAATTTCGCTCTAAACAGCGAGGGAAAGCAGTATCGCTTTCCATTTGCTTTTTTGTTGTGATATCATGAAAGATGTTCTTTCTCCTATATGCAAAAATACTGAAGCCAGGAGAACAGAAGCTACCCGGAAGTGGGACAGGACTCGCCAGGAAGTGATTTTATCAATGGTAGAAACAGTGGAAACGTTACAAAAGCTGTTATTCGTTGTACTGTGTCCCTAGGACGGATATGTTTAGTGACTGGACTCGGATATGTTATTATTTTATCCAAGTTCTCTGTCATCATTGTAAATTAAACACAGAGAAACGAGCAAATGTATGATGGTTTGTTTGTTTTTTACTGGGCTCGCCATACACACACATGTACACCAGATAATATACATTTCTGCTGACACAGTGAAATCATTGGCAGGTAACATCTAAATGAATGATATTATTGTTTCCTTTTGGTGTGTGAAGATTAAAAAACAAACACTCACCACCACATGGCTTATTATGTGTTTATTGCCTGTAATCCAGATGTAGTATTTAAATCTCCTAAGTGTAATTGTCACTGTAGATATAAAAAACACAGTTGAATAGAGTTATGTATCACAGTCCAAGCCTTCATTGCCATTTAACACACAATTAGTTTATATGTTGAAATATTACACTGATAGGCATCTGGCTGGGCGTCAACAGATCAACTGAGCTTATCAACTGTAAACCCCGATTAGAAATCCTAAACAGTATCTACACACTTTCTCCTGCCCTCTCAACATGCTTGATCAGCAACTTCATTCAAATGCCCAGGTATCTTCAGAGGTCCAGCTGCCACACCAGTTTATCTAGTTCTTCTAGACAACTACTACTACTACTCTACTACTAGAAATTTCTATCAGAAACTTTTCCTCTTAGGACTCATGTTATAGATGTGGCATGTACCTCAAATTAGATGATCTATAGCCAGAGGGGAAATACTTCACCTAATTAAGCTGCAGCTAATTTCTTTTTCTAGTGGTCCCCGTTTCTCAGTCAGTCCTGTAGTTCAAATCAAAGACAGATCATGCAAACTGTGCTGCGAATATGTCTATATGAATTAACCTGCATCTTGTTTTTTCATTCACAAGTTTGAGGGGATGGGAAGGAAGGAAGGATGGAGTATGTGTAAGGAGACAGGGGAACAATGTGGGCTATGACTCATTCAGGCCAGCCGCTCAAACCTTTAAAGCAGCAACAGGCAGCACGGGACTGACCCTTATTTTTCTTTTCTTCTGAGTCAGAATGAAAGGAAAGGAAGCCTCATTTCCCCCTCAAATGATTCAATCATGACAAACAAGCCACGTTTGTGGGCCTTTAAATGCTGGGTGATTGTGTGTCAGGCTCCTGACACGTGTAATTTAATGCCAAGCCTAAAGATAGTATGTATTTTCAATTGTTGTGTTTGAGCTGATGCATTTGTCATAGCTGGAACAAGGTGGCCGCAGAGAATCAAAGTCAGAAAAGTATTTTTATGGTTTTCCTGTTCACTAAATTGAGCCACTTCCTGTCGTCAGATGTTCAACTGATGCAAAATAGAACCACTGATACATTTGTTAAATTATAATTTGAATATCCATTTCGGGTTTACACCGTTACTTACTGCACTTGAAGCCAGGGCTGTATGGCCTGGTTCGATCAATATGGTGTAACATCATCATCTAATTTATTCATTTAAAATGTCACAGAATATTAACACAGCTTCCTGGGATGGTGTCCATGTCAGCTGTCAATTAGTCTTCCTGCCTCTCCCTCGGTTTACAGAAAAACTCATTACTATTAATTCATTATTACACATTTACAAAGATAGGTGAGAGCTGATGTTCTAGTAAGGGTTGATAGCTACATTAAGCAGGCTGAGCAGACACGTTCAGGCAAACAAAGCCCTGAAATCTACACAGATATCTTTAGTCCACATGCCAGAAATCATGCCAGGACTTTAAATATAATGTTATCTACTGAAAGACATAATCTCTATCCCACAAAACCTAATCACAGAAAATTAAATATTCCAGAGAGCAAATATACAACAAAGTAAAATTTAATAAAATGGTATAATACATCATTGGAGTATACATTCATTTTCCAAGCGTAAAATGTTGCTGGCAAACTCCCATATAATTTTTATTTATTTTTTTTGTTAGATTACAATTTGTGTAGCAGCTCGGACACGGCTGGCAAAAATTTCACATTCATATGATCCAACATGAAATAATAATGAGCTTGATGAAAGATTGCAGTATAACAGGGCAGACAGCGCTGTTGAGGAAGTACACTGAGAAACACAGTCACAGCCTCATTTTGATTCCATACTCAAAGCACTAATAAAGAGACGAGGTAAACTTTGTCCCTTGCTCCCAACCAAGTCCAATCCACACTTCGTAAGAATACTGTGTTTTTACCCCACGCGGCATGTTGTTAATGAAGTTTCAATCAATTCACCAAAGCTTTTATTATTCAATTATTCCTATACGGACAACACATCGGGGCAGTGAGTCTGTTCTGAGAATCATCATTCACCTCTTTACATTGTTTATAGATGGTACAGGTCTACATTGGCCCTGAAATCAAAACCGCATATGGGTATAGCCCTGCATGTATTTAAGCACGAGGACACTGGATGGGAGGAAGCATTGCATCAAAGGCAACCTGGCCTGTTAAAAGGCTAAATGAAGATAACTGCTTCATGTTGGTTACATCAAATCATCCGTTGCTGTCAGACCGAGACAAATGCACAGTTGGTACAGGGCCTAAAAGAGGTTGGTATCCAGGGTGACCATTTATGCCTCCACTCCTTCCAACTCGGGGGGGAGGGGGGATTTGGGGTGTTTGCTCTCGAAGTGCTGCTTGAAGGTTTTTGGATCAGGCATCTGGGACTGTGAGAGGAAATGAAACAACAGTAAATTAGGACCATCAGTCAAAACATTTTTCGCACAAACAAATGGCCCATGAAAAACAAATATATTTTCTTTTCCACCCCCAGGTCAGGTTGTGGTGACTCGGTGGTCACACTTACCCTGCACACAGCGCAGGTGAACACTAGCGCTGCCTTGGCTGCTGTCTTTTGATCATGGCCCTTAGCCTTCTTCAAATCCGCCTGTTTCTTGGCATTTTTCTGCTGCGACTGAATTTTCTGATGACCACGTGCCATCTTGGCAAAGCTAGGTGGAGATGCAAGGACAGAGGATGTGATATTCACTCATAAGCAGTCAGCTGGTAAAAAAACAACTACAATAGTTATTTTAGAGTGAAGCAAGAGGTTTAAAACTACCATGTTCACCGTGTTACCAGGGCCAAAGTTTGGAAAACATACCATCACAGAGATCAAAAAGGCAATTCTGCTCTCAACGTATCAGTCTTATACAAGGTCAGTGCATGGCTTTCATTATAGGCAACTGAAAGCTTGATGGGTATAAACACTGGACAAAGCAAAACTACACCCACGTGGCCAGAGTCAGTAAACAAGATAAAGCTCCAGTTTGACCTGAATTGAAATGCAGGCGCTTCAGGTTGAACTCAATCAGCAGGCTGGGTCATAAACCTCAGACTTTCATGAAAGTAGACTTCATGGATTTCATAAATGAGGATACATACATGAGGAATTCTTATTCGACTACACAGCACATTTAACCTTTCATCTCTTATATGTGACGATAATAAATAAATAATAAGACTAGTTCTGAGTTGTAATCTTCACAGATAACAGACCAGCTTCTTGGCACAGGACCAGGTATTGCAGGCTTGTGCAGCTGAGTTATTTGCATGTTTGTAGGCCCTGATATAAGGGAAATATGTTCTCTCCCGTCCTCACCAGCATTTAAATGTACTGTGTGGTTTGGTAAAACTACTTTCTCCCATCTAGCGTGTCCCAGACAGACATCTGTGAGGATTCCTAGATATTAAAAATACAAAACTAATACAAAGGCAATAGAGTATCACTCTTCGTGCCAAAAGGACACCGCCCAGGATCATCTTAATAGTTATTCTAATCCCAGGTATTGGGCGTTAATAAACTGTAGTCATGCAAGTTTCACCACTACTGTGCACTCCCCACAGATATTCCTAATGAACACCCCACTGAAGAAGGAGTGGTAAAACGCGTTTAAGATGTGAATCTAGGGCCATAAATACAATGCATTCTTCCTACTAATGTGGTCACACTGACCCACAGGGCAAATCAGACAGAGTAAACTCTTGGGGGCAGTTGCTATGCTCACTAAGAACATCTATTAATAGCGATCTGGTAGTCAGCAATGGATTCGGTGTTTTCCAGTTTAGTTATCTTATATAAATCTTGTAAGATTGCTAATTTCGCTAAGTACATACATAATACCAACGCTACAATTGGTTTAATAGCTATTTGAAAGAGTAAATAGCCCAAACAATAAAACGTGGGGTACTTTCAGGGGCATATTTCCCCAATTGTGGAAATAAAGCGAAAACAAACGTGGATTAGCTAACATTGGCTAAGTGTCTGTGATTTTCTGAGGATTAATATCTTATTCTGAGCCAACTACTGGTTTACAATACAAACAGGGGTCGTAAATAAAAAGACTTCCCGAAGCAAATCACGATCGGGAAGTATTTAGTTTAACCAGTTCGTTTTTTATTTTATCTAGCCCAGCTGTTAAGTGATTAGCTTTAGCACAAGCTAGCTTTAGCCTACTAGCTCTTTAGCTTGTTAGCTAACCGAATAACCCCGTGGATATTTAGCTAATTCTCGGGCTTTCGTTATAAATCACCGTAGCATTATCAACGTTATGTTATAGGCGATAACTTTTGGGAAGACAATAGCCCTTACCTCTTTTATTTAAGAGTACGTGTCGTTTAATAGGTGCCCACACACGCAAATGTGACAGCTGCTCTGTTCTCAGTGACAAGTGGACGTCAGTGATGCGTTCAAGGACTCCCGCAAGATTCAGAAAAGAAAGAAATCCCCATCATTTCAAGCGGTGGGAAATATGTAAATGAGATTATAACGTCTGACATTATTGGAAACAGTTCAGGCAATTTTAATTGTTAAACAGATAAAACATTATAATATTAGAAATATGTTACTAGATTATTTGTATGACAATTTAGAAGGCATATTAAAACAATTGCAAGGGTTGCTGTGTCTGTTCGCGAAGGAATATGACAGTATAATAATATATAATAATGATGTAGGTGATCGAAGTTTTCTTTGTTAAACATAATGTGTTCGCGAGCAGTATAAAGTAAGGTAACGAGGGATTAACGGTCTTAAACATCTAACTACGCAAAGGCCGAACAAATTGTACGATTATAGGAGCTGTCTGCAAATGCACCTGCAGGGCCGTTTGATTTAAATCACCATGCTGTAATATGACATTGGCAACGTTGCCCCCGGGTGGCAGACTTTAATTAGTACATCTGTTAATGTGCGGTCAATGCTACATAAAATAAACACAAACTGAACTGAAACTGAAAAATCTGAGCGTTAAGAAACAGATTAAATTACATATAAACGTCATAATCCCAAATCAGGTTTGTTATCTGATGTATTAATATGGCTGGCACATGACATGCCTGCTCATTTCAGCATGAGTTGATGCTAATTATACTTTGCTATGTAATTGTCTGACTCGCAGGTATGACCACATTTATTTTCAGCTTCAGAGGAGACTTGCAGTGAGATTGCATGGATTCAAAGATAACGGAAGAGGTGATTTGTTGCTCACACACCACAAATCACTTCAAAATCTGATCCAGGTTGAATCAATACTTGGTTAAATACATGCACGTTATAGGGTTTATGCACCGCTTAGAAAAACACAGTTATTTTGACAATGATATAGTTGGAATCTCTGTTTTAAAAGTTATACAGCGCTGCTTATTGCTGCCGATTGTTAACAATCCTTTGCAGTTTGTTTCGGCAACTAATGATGGAATTGTTTGTAGCCGTTGTAGGCCTACAACCTTGAAGAAATGTCTCATTAAAACTCATAAAAATAAAAAACAATGCATTAAAGTATAAAGTCAATAAACTATTATCTCTATAATTATATTCACAAGGCTTTACACCAGGCCTCAGTAGATTTATAGCCAGCACCACATTCTACTTTACATTTATTCAGACTTTATAATGTTAATTTTAACTAAATAGCTTCAGTTAATTCACAGAAAGAGGAACCTCTTTGCATCAGATGTTAGTTCTGACAGATAGTAACACTAGAGGGCAGGTATTGAGGACGACGTACCAGACGACAGGTGTGATGTGATATCATCTGCAGCGTGTGCATGCAGGCACAACACTAACACCAGTACTAATACTCTGACATTAACTGATTTACTATTTACTTACTCCTACAGCTATCTCATTTTAATCCCTCGCTGTAAGAAGTGCTTGGTCTTCTCTGCTGTTTATATTTTGAACATTTTTGTGCTGCAGCCTGGTCCGTACAGACCGCTCGCTAGACTTCATTAGATCTTTATCTGTTTTTCACCTGTGACTGTTTTGCTGTTGGGTATAGGAACAGTGGAGCCGTTCACAACCACAGAGCATTTGACTAAATTCAGCTAATATGGAAATGAAGACACGAACACGTTGGAAACACGGACAGGCTGTGTCTGAACACCAGAATAGTACCAATCGGGAAAATAGCAAAAATTTGTGTACTTACGTTAATTCACTTTATTAGAAAGGACACGTCAGGCAAGTCCACAAAGCAGACAGTGTGAGACAGTCTGTTTTTATTCACTCATCACTGACAGCTATAGGTGTCACAGTTTTCTTGAGCGAAATCTTATCATTGTGAGAAACGCATCCAGCCAGCCATTGTGCCCCCCACCCCATCCCCCTCTCACATACTAACACCACCTTCCAGCTTTTCTTTTTCCCATCCTAAGAAAAGAGAGACAATCTTTTGTCAATGAGGGAAATATCTCTCAAGAGAGAAGGATGTGATTATGCTTTCAGAAGGGGGCAGAAAGTAAAAAAGACAGAAGGGGGGCGGGAGGAGAGGGGTGGGGATGACAAAAGCCGCACATTGCTCAAGTTCTCCCACCCTGGAGGATGTTGTGCAGGGACTTGCTGGCTTAGGTTTGGGGTGGGGTTGTCCAGCCTTAGGGCCTGTGTGAAAGCAAATCTTCCAGGTGTCAGGTATTCAATAGCAGAGGAGAATATTATCTGGCTGCCCATTGTGTGTATGAATAAGCAGGGGTTTGCCGCAGACAGCCTGAGATTATTCCCCTCCATTTGGGTCCTATCCTCCCGCCACGAGGGCTTTCAGGTTCACTCTCGGCTCAGCCGAGCGGCCTTTACAGGATCTGATCTCTGCCGTGAATGATCTTTTTCGCTGCGGTGTTGTTGTTTCTCACAGCATGACCGCGTACAGTGTGTGCATCTTTCACGAGCTTGAGAGAAAGTTAAGAAAGATTCCGGCAACAAAACCCTCACACAGAGAGGGAGAGGCAGCGTATGTCAGAGGTGAATATGACCTCCTTGTTTCTCTGGAGGCTGTTGAGGGAAGAGGAAGTTGGATTTCATCTTCCCCATTAGTCACTTCCTCTCCCTGCTCTCCCCGTCATGCTTTCCTTTTTTTCCAATCCAACAGGTTTTGCTACAGTCCACTGCTGCTGCTGCTGCTGCTGCTGCTGCTGCTGCACCACCGTGACGTGCCACAATGTTGCCAGACCAGTCGGGCTGTACACAAGCCGACACAACACATCCACAGGCTCGGTAGCTTTCACTGCCGCCCTCAGAGGCCTTGCATCACGTGACTTAAACAGCACTCATGAGCACAAGATTAGTTTTCACGCCGTGCAACAAGAAATACTTATAAAAATGAAACCTCCAACGTCGCAGATCTCGGAAAGGTGCTTCCTCCTCCCGTGCTCTGCAAACGCTTCTGTCCGTGAAATCTGACCCCGAGGTGCCCCGAGAAATCACTTCATGAGGGCAAACCGTGCCTCCAGGGAGAGACAAGTTAATTTCTTACCTCGGCTCGCTCGCTCACAGAGAGTGCAACTGAAGGAGAGGTGAGGTCTTGGGTCAGGCGCACATTAAGCCAGGCAGACAGAGGCTGATTGTGAAGGTGGTGACAGCTCGCCACCACCACCAGCAGCAGCAGCAGCAGCAGCACCAGCAGCAGCTCTCTGATAGTCGGGCCAACAGTTAACGAATGGCATCGGACTGAAGGACATGTTTTAATGCAGGTGTGAAGCAATGTGTTAGACGTTGTGAGGCTGGTATCAATGAGTGTGACATGCTTTAATTACGCTGTTAAATTTGGAACTGAGGTTTGAAACTACTCAGCAATATAGACAGATCTAAGATGGAAGATGGGAGAACTTCCCAGATTACTGATAGATTAATATATAAAGCATGTTGCATATCAAATTACTACAAAGCTGTAAAAGTTAGGACACAATCATTCATAAATTATTATATATTTACTATAAATTTGCTTTGACAATAACTTGGAGTTTAGAATAAGGTGAAGTCTGGGTGATCGCTTTGGTTACCAGTAGAAGTTTGTCCCTTTTACTGTATTTCATTTATTTATTAAGCCCACATGGATGCAGCATCACACATCACTTCCTTCTTAAGCCCTGCAATTTTTATCTGATACGTTCACGTCTCGATTGCCAGCGTTTCGAGTCTGGCGTGCAAACATTAATACTCAATGTGAAGTATTAGTTCTGCTTTTGTTTGCTGGCTTTCATTCGATTTTCAGCAGTGATATTATTTTTTAGATCACATGGTTGAAAGTCATGTCACAGTACACAGCCTGGATTGACTGTCATTCCGTCACAGAGCTAACACAGATTGACAAACAACCATTCACACCTAAGGCTAATTTAGAATCACTAATCACAACTAAATTCAACATGGACAGAAAGTGCAGCACAAAAAATACACTCAACAAACACCATTATTGCGAAGGAAGCTTTATCTTTTACTGCAAATGACTTGCAGCTCATTTGTGACTCATGTCCTCTCCATCCATCCCAACCTCCTGTTGTCCTCACCGCTGCCCACCTGGACACGCCGACACATCCCCCCGAGTCCTCTCCGCCTCAGCTGTGAGTGTCTGAGCTCACTCAGGGTAGACTCAGACGCTTAATCCTGGCCAAGTCCAGACAAGCTGCTTCTCCCGCGAAAAAACTCCTGGTATGTAGGATACACCTTTCACCTCTCTCACAGAGTGGGACTCACACACACACACATATATGTACACACACACACACAAATGGAGAGAAAGGTATTCGGCGGCTTGTGGCCCCTGACTATCCGGTCTTGCCCATGCCTGCTTGTGGCAGCTTGCACGGTAGCCGTTGTACGATTTCAGCTGTCATATCGCCACATGGCAGACATTCCAGCGGGCATAAGTCATGCAGGGAAAAAGCTACAGATAAGAGAAGAGCTTATACACGACCATTATTTTGATTAAAGCAAGAAAAACACTCATCGCACTTGGTTTTGTGGGCAGAGTCAACCTTTCATGGATGGATTGAGATCACTTATTTAAGAAAGAGAAAAGAACCCATTCCATCAGACCCACTTGTTTTGTGCGTCTTTATGACAGCCTTGCACCTCTGCAGTAGTTTTGCTTCATCTGTAGTTGTCTTTCTCCAGTGAGCCACAAAAGACGAGCACCAGTAAAACATGCAAAACTACCACAACGAGACACAAAGCGACCTCAGCCAATGGAGAAAACAAGACGCCAAGTTACAAAACAACCTCTGAGATGCAAAACATCCACAAGGAGAGGGTTTCGTGCTGGTTATTGTGCCTCTCTGTGATTGTTGTATATCTCTTTTATCACTTTGGTGCTTTACTTTTTCTGCTGCATTTCTTCTGTATCTCTCATTGATATATTTGCATCTCTCTCTTTCCGGTGGTTTTGTGTCTGGCCGAGGTAATTTTGCCATCTTTGCGGTAGTTTTGCATCTTTTTGTGGTTGTTTGCATCTCTTAATGGCACAGTGGCATCTTCTTGGTGTGGTTTTGAGTGTGTCTGTGGCGGTTTTCTCTCCCCGTGGTCGTTTTGCGTGCCTTACCAACATGTTTGCCTCTCTCTGCAGATATTTCTGAGACTTTTCTATCTTTTCGTGGCACTTTTTCGAGGTCGGTTTGCATGTTTTCGTATTTGTCTCTGGTCATTTGCATCTCTCTGAGGCACTTTTGTCTCTCCGTGCTCATTTTGCATCTCTTACTGGTGCTTTTGCATTTCTTTTTGGTAGTTTTTTGTATCTTTCTGCAAATGTTTTGTGCCTTGGTCCTGGTAATTATATCTCTTTGTGGTAGTTTTCCATTTCTGACAACTCTTGTTGTATATTTGTTGTTGTTTCGAATCACTTACCAACCTCTTTTATACCATATTGGTCTTACTTTTTGCAGTACTTTTGGGGTGGTTTTATCTCATTGTGGCTGCTATGCATCCCCTACTAATATGTTTGCATCTCTCTGTGGATTTTTATGTCTTTGGGATTGTTTTGTCTCTAGCTGTGATAATTTAATCTCTTTTTCTCCTGTTTTGCACTACTTTTCCAGCACCTTTTCCTCTAACTAAAACATCTGCATTGCTCTGTTGTACTTTTGTATCTCTTCATGGTCGTTTGCTCCTTTTACTAATGTATTTGCACTTGTCTGCGGTCATTTGCATGTCTTTAAGGTAATTTTGTCTCTTCATGGTCGTTTTGCATCTCTCTGTGGTAGTTGTGTCTTTGTTGTTGTTGTTGTTGCGTCTTGTCGTAGTCTCACTGACCTACCAACATGTAATGTTAGCAGTACCTAAACAAACACAGGCACAGCCAGGCTCGACGGGTAATATCTTCATATGTTAACGGACAATACAAAAATAGGGTAGCGTAAAGCCTTTTTGTTCTGCTCTCTTTTTTCTCTCTGTTGTTGATCTCTTACTCTGGCCTGTGTGTTGTTGCAAAGAAAAAACGACCCCACCTGTATTTATCTAGCAGTCCCATTTAAACACACACAAACAGCCAAGATCCAGGTGCTCTGTAAAACAAATTGGACAAGGGAGGACAGTAGTGATCATCTGCAGGGCACGCAAACACATGCATGATCCTCACACACAAAAACACAAACACACACGTACGTGCACACACACGCACCGTGCTGACGGTTAAACGGAGTCTGACATGTATTTTTGTCGATTTCCATACAAAAGCGCCTGAAGGCATTCATAAACAGAAAGCCCGCATTTTGTCATGCAAACACTTTCAGAAGACATCCAACCAGTTTGGAAACTGCATCCCTACCGTTTCACAAACGTCAGATAAGATCAAACTGTGGGCTTTGCTTTCTCTCTGCTGCCTGGATGTAGCTTTGGAAATTGTTGCAGTGATGGAGGTTGCACTGAGAACAAATTTTACTTTCCACCAGATACTCAGCACTGGCAGAGAGTCTGTTTGAGTAAACTGCATATATTTAAAGTATTGAAAGTACTTATTTTACAGAGGTATCCTCTTAGTGAGCAATAAATATTTTACATGTCATATAATTATTCACTCAGCACCATGCGAGATGATTAATAGGGCAGGAAATTTCAGTGAAAACATCTTAAAGTTTTGGAAGCTGGTTTCATTTTTAACAATACACAATATGTCACAATGGTTTTATGTTAAATTTGCATCTGAAAAGTCAAGCATTAATGGAAAATATTTGCATTTGCATGCATTATATTTACTTTGTGATGAGTGTGTCTCAGGGCTGCTTTAAGTCTACGTGATGTTCATTAAAGCAGCAAAAAAACAAACTGGGAGGGGGGTAAAACGGGGTGTTTAGGGTCAGTGGTCGCAGATTGCAGGGCTCCACCAGCAGTGGCCCCGTCATTGTATGAGAAACACACAGACAGACTCACACACACATTGTTTGCTCTGCCGGGATAATCCCAAACACTGGGGTCTCCTCATACAATAGCTTCATTAAGGGGGACAATAGCATTGTGTCAGCTAATGACAGGGCTCCTCCCTGCCTTCAGTCTACTTTGATTACCTGAAACACACACACACAGGCGAGTCTTTTATTAAAATCTCAGGGGTGAAAAGTTAAGGGAATGAACGAAAACGAGCAGAATGAGCGTGTGCATCCATGCCTTCAAACAACCTCTATAAATCTTTTTTATATATATAAATGTTCAATTTTCTGGAAACTTAAACATCATGGAAACGCTCGCAGGTTCACAAAAACCCAAACAGTTGTTTCCCTGTTTTCCGTCTCATCGCTGTGTCTTCTATACCCTCTTTTCGTTTGCTCGCAGGTGAGGTGGGCCTCCACCTGACCCCTCAGCCAATCAGAGCTCAGCTCCGCTCGACAGCAGCCAATCAGCGCCAGGACTCGCCCTCACCCTCAATTCACTCGCTTTTTTTTTTTTTTTTTTTTTTTTTTTACAGTGAAAGAATTTCAGCCGAAGTTGACCCGCTGCCATTAAAGCGAGCTAAGGCAAATATTATAACGCATGGCAGCAGGATATGTTGATGTTTGTCATAATCTACGTGCAAAGTGAACACAAGACGAGCAGAGCGATTGGCTGCCGCGGACAAAAGCCGCTTTACCTGCCAGGTGGAGAGACAGTCAGAGAGAGGGGCAGGGTGAAAAGAAGCGGGGCGAGAAAAGTCGACTTACCTGTAGCCCAACTTCTGGCAACTCGCTCACTCTATTACCTGCTCCGACTTGAAAGTCCAGTTTCACAAGGAAGGATCGTAGAGGAAGCAAAATATGTCACAGGAGACAGACAAGTAAGTGATCGAGCCAGAGGAGAGGAGCTTTGATGATTTCTACATGAAGGGAGAAACTTTGTTCAAGTGTTTTTTTTTTTCTTCTTTCAGCTGATTTAAGCGAATCTGATTTTAAATCCGAGTTTGTGCGGGACGAATTTGAAGCGCCTCTCTTTGCCGGGCTACATGACATTTGGATGATTTCTGACAAATATTACACAGTTTTAGGCCCTGAGGTTGAGGCGAGCAAACTGGGCGCTGTGGATTTCATTAGAGCTGAATTCGCCATTTTTGACTGATGGAAATTCCTCCATAAGTGCATGGATTGTTTTTTTTGTTTTGTTTTTCTGAAAACTCTCCCGTGCCTCTGATCTACATGAGGCCTTTTTGCTTTACCTCTTGGTTGCTTTATATTTGCCATGTGTTGTGCGTAAAGTGCGCGTTGGGTCTGCTTGTGGAGCCTGTTGGCCTTCTCTCTGTGTTGTTTTGTAACACCTTAATTAATGGACTGTTAATGGGAAATTAACATCTGGACTGAAGTCATAGCTGAGACAGTTACTGCTAACATAATCTTATAAGAAGGACTGGTTTCTTAAAAGTATTTCAACTTAAAATCTTTTTTAATTTTTAAATACATACTACTAATATTAATAATAATAGCATGTCTTTGCAGACACAAATCTCAGGATTTTAAAGCCCAAATTATATAAATAATAATAAAAAAAATTGTAATAAAATTGTTAGAGACTAATAATTAGATTTGATCTCATTTAGCTATTCATTCTTAAAATAGACTATTGTATTACTATTAGTACTAATAGACATGTTAGTATTGTGGCATGATACATTTAATTGTGCATACTGGCTCTGGCTACGTGCGGTTGACCCTTTTTCAGTCGCTCTGCTGCGCTGCTGTTTCCTCCATCACTGAGAACAACAGGTGTCTGCCACTATTTTGACACACAGCGTTAAATGCGATAGTCAAATCAGCCGGAGCAGCGTCGCTCAGCTCATAAACACCACCGAAATGTCTTCTTCTTCTCCTCCTCCTCCTGCGTGTCAGCTCTGTGTCTGATGCCCCGGTTGCCATGGAGAAGCAGGCCGAAGAAATTTGGGCTCAAGGAGCTCAGTCGAAGAGAAGGAGCATCGTTTATTAAACTAGTAACTCGCATCCAGGGCTAAAACGAAACAATAAACCTGTGATATCAGTCAGACGTGGTGGTAGCGCTCCATCCTGACCTTTCCTGCAGAGGTTTGCATCAGTATGATGTCACAAATCAGAGGCGGGGCAGATGGGCTTAAAGCATTTGCCATGTCAACATAAGTTAATGTCTTACTAATAATGTAAACCTGTTCCATACTTGACACATATAGTAATAATGCTGACCACGAGGCCCGTTTCCTGAAACCAAATTCACAAGATATGTGTCGCAGCCAGACGTGAAAGGAAAATGAGCTTGTACGAGCGAATATTATCCCTGACGGCGTGACATTATGCTGATACGCTCCATTGAGCAACATTTTCTAAGTGCAGGTTGACACATTAGAGCCTCCTCTGCGATTGGCCGAGCTCAAAGAGATGTTGTGGCAACACCGTGTGTGTTTAACTGGTGTGTGATCTCAGCTTAAGTGGGCCTAAAGAGTGCGGAGACATACACACACAAAGGAGCTAATCTGTTTTTAGTGCAGCAGCTGTCAGAGTGAAATTAATAATGAGCATTCAGCAGATTGTTTAAGCGTAATCCCTCATTTATTTTTTTAATTCAAACGCTTTCCCTCACGTGCTTGCGCCTCTCAGTAAGCGTCTGGTGGTGGTGGTCCCCAACGAGAACTCGTTCCCTGCTGTGCGGCGGGCCTACACCAGCGAGGACGAGGCATGGAGGTCGTACCTGGAGAACCCGCTGACAGCCGCCACCAAGGCCATGATGAGCATCAACGGGGACGAGGACAGCGCCAACGCCCTGGGCCTGCTCTACGACTACTACAAGGTTCAAAACAAATTTAAAAAATGTGTAATATATAACAACGAAGAAGAACAGAGCCTTATAACTGCCCAATAAATGCATTCATGCTAAAAGTCTGACATAAACAGGCGACCATCATACTCTATGTCCGTTTGCTTGCTGCCTTGACGTTGTCCTCCTTTGATCCCTCCAGGTGCCTAAAGAAAAGAGGCTTCTTTCAGTTCCTAAAGTCGTTGAAATTACAGAGGAACAGGAGAAGAGGTCAGTAAATCTGGGTCTCCCGGTGTCTCACTCAGGGTTGCACATGTACAGACAGAGACGCAGTGGAAAAAAAATGCCAAACATGCAGTGGCCAGCAAACCTTTTCAGCAGCATGTGGAGTTAAATCTTCAGTTTTTCTAAGAACTGTAGCACAAATTCTATGACACGATAATGAACTGTATACCCAAGATCAGGGCGATATGGGAAAAGCAGCATGAATGAGTGCAAATGCCACAGATGAGTGAGCGTTGTTTCGCGTGAAGACTAATGAAAGGCTTGGGCCATTAAATGTTTAGCGAATGGATTCATCGCTGACAAGCACATGAGTGTGAATCTACCCATTTATTTTTTTTAAATAGAAAATAGAAAAATAAACATGTTTTGTCGTGAGCATTAAACTCTTTTTCTTCCTGAAGAATATCTGTCAAGAATTTTACGTTTTGTCTTATTTATATTCACGTATATAGGTTTTCTTCTTCGCTGGTGTATTGCGACTTTTCTTGGTGAATTACCGCCACCTATGGGCCAGTGGATGTGCGCGTATTTAAGCGTACATCGTTCAAGCAAAAACGTGCAGCTAGAGATTAAGAGCCACAGCCGATGATTATGCTTTTTGCAAAACACAGTGATTGTCACCTGCTTTTACCACTATTTATGAATATCAGCGTTGGTGCTTTGGATTTTTATGCCTTTGCACCACTGGCAGCGGTAGCCAGGGGCGATAGGTCTGTATCCGTATGTAAGTTCAGACCATTCACGAGAATGTGGCAGCCATTGTGATGGATTTTCTTCTCCTATCTTGACTCAAGGATGACTTGACTAAAAGGTCAAGGTCACTATACCCTTATGAATCATGTTTTTGATGATAACCCAAGAATTCATGCCTCTACTTCCTTTACGTTACTTTCCAACTTTGCTGTGACGTTATGTTCTGTAAATTTTACAACATATCTTTTATGAATCTGGATAGACACAACTGCAGCGTCACTAGTTAGTGGAGGGAGTGTGAGGTGTTTTGTTTGTTGAGGTTGTAGAGGCACCTTTGATCAGTGTCCCCTTTTGGCCAAACATCTCTCTACGTAATAGTCAGTCTTGTTGTGCTCAGTGGTTTTTCCCAGAGAAATAAATCACAGATCTTCTTTAATCCTTGGTTTTGATCAGATCCATGTTGCAATGCAACCCCGGCAGCCAAAGCGAGGTGGAGACCGTGGACAACCGCGTTCAGGTCCTCAAGTCCGTTCCCGTCAATCTCTCGCTGAACACAGAGCACCAGGAGACCAAGCGGGAGCAGTACACCAACTCGACAGCAGTCGGGTCGGCGTCGGTAGACGGAGGCTCGTCGGCCGTGGCCGTGGTGAAGTCTGAGGTGTACGCGCCCGTCTTCATCCCGGGACAGGGAGTTCACTCTTTCAGGATGGACGGGGAGGAGCCGGCGAGGGTTATCTACGAACAGAGTCCGTACGAGGTGACCACCGTCAGTCACAACTCGTACGCGAAGGAAGATCAGCAGAGTCCACCCGACAGCCCGTATGAAGAGGAGAGAGACGGGGTGAGAAAGGCACAGAGTCTGTTTAATTAAAGGTTTTAATATAAGAAATCACACATAGTGCTTGTTTTAAGGGGAAAAGGGCTTACGACTGCTTTAATATACAAAAACAAGCTGCTGGAGTTGTTAAAATCTCGTTTCTCTGGCTTGAGACTGTCATCTATAGTACAAGAATACTATGAAAAGGTGTTTTTTTCTCATTTGGAGCATTGTTTAACCAGTTCCTCTGAAACTACATGAACTTACCATAAATTGTTTCCTCTTTCTGTTTTGTTTTCTTTTCATTGTTCACAGAAGTACCACTCACCTTCCTCTCTGGCTACAGATGACTTCTTATTTCACCAGGAGGGAGTGTAAGTCACCCAGAATATCATGGCTCAATCTACTTGTCAATACGGCATAATGTATGTCACGGTGTTAGTATTCAGGAAGTGATCTTGAAAGCAATTCAGATATGAACTTTATTACAGGAAATAGTGCTCGGTGTTGTTGTTCCCTCATTCAACTTTGTTATTTCTAACCACATGTTTTTTGTGTGTGTGTATAGTGACAGTTTCCAGTACACGCTGGACGCCTCCCGGTCACTGCGTCAGAAGCAGGGCGAGGGACCAATGATCTACCTGAACAAAGGCCAGTTCTACGCCGTGACTCTCAACGAGCTCAGCGCCAGCAAACGTCTCCGTCACCCCATCAGTAAAGTCCGGGTGAGCGACTTATGTCTACGCCCATTGCCATGTGGCGTCTGTCTCGTTAGTCGTCCCGCTATTTCACAACCTCAGATGATCTTTTGTACTCAGTTCAGTTCTTCACTGTTTGTAACGCTCATTGTTTTACTGTTACGGCCTGCAGCTTTACAGATTTTTGGTTTTTGGTTTGGGGGGGTTATTTATCTGTCCTAGCCTTAGTAGAAACACCAAGCAACAGACAGACGCAGTTAGCAACTACCCGGCGATTACAGTGAGACATTTAGCAGGGAAAGAGGCAGATATTTCCCACAGGAGTCATTTAAAACTAGAAACTGAGGAAGAGTAAATATTGGACCTGACATTTGACTCTGAATGGATGCTCGTTTTACACGCTACATATCTGCTCAACGTGCAAAGCCGCTGTTTGGTAACACAGTCCCTACAGTATGCAGAGTTCAGAGCCAAGCTGTGTTGTCAGTGGTCAGGTTTTAATCCCCAAAGCCCTGTTCATCATCATCTTATTTGAGATGGATCATGACATTTTCCCCATTGTCTCCTCAGAGCGTGATCATGGTGGTGTTCAGTGAGGACAAGAACCGAGACGAGCAGCTAAAATACTGGAAGTACTGGCACTCTCGGCAGCACACGGCCAAACAGCGAGTCCTTGACATTGGTAGGACTTTTCTTCTTCTTCTTCTTCTTCTTCTTCTTTGTCTCCTTTGTCGTCGACTTCTTCTTCAAACAGTTGAGCTAATCAATGGAGGCACACAATCTAAAAGACGAGATGACAGAATGATGGTGCTGTAAATGCTGGCATGCGCTCAGCTAATAAACCAAGCGTTAGCAAACAGAGAGCAAAACATGTCTCCACCCAACTGTCTGCTTGTGGCGGCTCGGCTGCCCACCATCAGCCACCAACAGACAGGAGGTTGAGCTGTCCCACACACACACACACACACCTGAGTCTCTTAATGTCTAGGTGTTACTAGGAAGCACAGCATAAATCCTCTAATCCCCTCGGGATTACTTGTGAGATTGAGCAGAATACGGATTTGAGAAAAGATAAAAAAAATAAATAAAATGGAACACAAAAAAACTTTCGTTCTCGAACGCGTTTCCCACGGGTGTACGTGTGACGATACGAAGCGTCGGGATCTTCACACTGTTGACCTTTTGTCTCGCCGGCAGTTTTTCGGTTGACGCATTTGAATTTGAACTGTCTTTTTCTACGCCTTGTTGAACGAGTGTGTGTGAGAAGCTTGTAGGCGGTTTGCGTTCAACAAGCTCGGGCCTGCTAGCCGAGGCAGAGATTCAGAGGTATGTGGCAGACTTGGGGTGGCTGGGAGATGCACACACACACACAGACACACACACACATATACATCTACACACAGCTTGTTGGGACACGGAGAGGAATGTTAGCCACACTGTTACCTTGATGGGTCTTGGTCTGTTGGAAGTAATTCTTGCCCAGTTTAGATCTTAAATCTCACATTCACACAAGTACCAATCAGAACCGTTTGTCCCGGCCTTTGCATCACCAGAGGAGAAAATGGAAATGCTGCAAAACTGCTGGATTTCTTTCCTCTTTAATAACGGCAGCGAGACTATTATAGGAAAGATTACCATGACATTTACTAGCCAATGTCAATAGCTCCCTGATTTTACTTCACATCTGAGGTTGTCAGCTTTGTCAGCGTCACACAAGAAAGGATTCTTCATCCTTTTTGACTTTTTGACTTCAGGACAGAGGCAGATTTCAGTCGTTTCTAAATATATTTCACATTTAGCATGCAAACATTAGAGTGCTATCAATCCACAATCGAGAGTTTCATTCATAAGAAGTGTTTTTTAAAAGAGCTGGGTGAAGATCTATGCAGAACAGATGCAGCGTGAGGCATGTTAGAGCAACATAGACTCTCAGTATTGACAGCATTTGGAGAAGAAACATATTTTTAAGCCAGTTCCGAGTTGTCGTCGGTGCATTATTTAAACACGAGTCCGATGTCTTTTTCAGCGTGAACCCCTTCGGCATCACGTTGGGCTTTTTCCCAGTGCAAAGACTCTGCGTTTGTAGGTGTGCGCGAAAAAGATACAGGGTGGATAGCATGCATCAACAGCTTGACCCAGAGGGCTGAAATATTTTTCCATTACACACACAGATACGGATCTGCACATTGCTCCTGAAATGTAAAAACATATCGCAGGATCGCTTGTGCATCGGAAATCAGTCCGGGCGATGGAGGACAGCTGTGCAGGTCGAATAACAGAGCACCCTTCACCCATCCGCAGCCAGATGGGCTACCTGGACGCAGTCTGTAACTTGAAGATGTCCAGAGACTTGATTTGAATAGCATAGGAGGGGGAGGGGGATGAGGCGGGCCGCATCATGCCCCTGGGCCGCGTCACAGAATGGATTATTTGAATGGGGTTATTTAACAGGGGGATGTTAGCAGATAGGCACGTCGCTACCTGCCCCTGCTGCTGCTTTGTACACCTGCTGAGGAACCAGGAACTGCCGCTGCAGCGGCGGTTAGGATGATGGAGGAGGTCGTAGGTCACTTGAAGGAAGGATGTGACTCATCTCATCCTGTAAAATACAGATCATTTTATAGTTTTCTTATTGCCAGACAGTCCCACTAAAGACTAGAACTGACAGTGTTTTCTCTTTCTTCTGCCAGACAGAAAGAGGAAAGGGGTCAAACGTGTGTGGTTTCTGTGTTTAAAGCCTCAGGAATCTGTTTTAAAGTGCTGGTTTCCTGAGTAAGTGTGCACATTTGGGACTATCTCCAGACGTGGATTAATACGTCCACATAGTATTTATGGAAATAATTAACTCAAATGAATGTGCCGTGCTCATGTTAATGGTTAGGGAGGAACACTGTGCAACGTGTGTTAAGTTGTTTTTGGGCAACAGAAGCCTCTAGGATGCAGGAGAATGTCAGGCATTGCCTACAGAGAACGGTCTGTGTCTCAAAAACAGCCCTGCTTTCCATCTTTTGTGCCTTTCCAACAATATATGAAAAGTTTTTATAAACTAGACAATGACAGACTTTCTGAAAATAAACACAAAGTAAATCTTACTATTGTACGTCCCCGTGTGTTCTCAGACTCCCGTCCGTTTGTTGTCTCGGGTCAACAATAGGCAGCTGATGGGCTCATCTGACTGGCTTTTAATGCGGCCCTCTGTGCCAAATAGCCTTCTGTGTTTCCTACCGCAGCCTTTGAAGCCCAAGAGTTTGTTTGCTCAAGCAGATAAAAGCTTTATCTTATAGAATTGAAGCGTGCCATTTGATTGCTTATCTTAACAAACAATAGCTACCTGCTTGTGACTTTTATTGAGAGTCTGGGGTCTGATTTTGGGGGGGGCACTTGTAGAAGAACTTGAAATAATGCGGAAATTAACCATGCCCACGTGTCTCCTCGCAGCCGATTACAAGGAGAGCTTCAACACGATCGGGAACATCGAAGAAATCGCCTACAACGCCATCTCCTTCACCTGGGACGTGAATGAAGAGGCCAAGGTACAAAGCTCTAATATTACAGTCTCTGTACAGGAAATAAATGTCATTGTAATTTTCCCAGAAACCAGTCTACTATATTTACTCTCGCTGGGGGCGTGTTGTAAATGTGGAAAAGCAGCGGGACAGGTTTTTTTTTTTGTGCTGATTCAGGTGTTGGCAAACAAATGCACTCATTTTAACCGGCTTTCCAGTGTGACGCAAACTTTTCACCTCGCAAACGCTTCACTTTATAATTGATAAAAAAATATCATAAAGTTCCTTCACTTCGACAAATTATGCAATCGCCTGTCGGTCGTAAAGCTGATGGGCAGTGCTGCGTTCTTCTGCTCTGTTTGTCCTCTTTGTGAAGCCCACTCCTTTGCGGCCACTCCTTAAACGCAACCCCGTCGGTGTTTGAACTCCAGAGTGCCCCCAAGGCCCAACACACACCGGTCCCTGTCCCCACCCTCTGTTGTTTGTTTTGCCCTCATTTCTGTGTGAACATGGACTCTCGGTGTGTGAATCACTCTGTGTGTGTGTGTGTATATATGTGTGTGTGTGTGTGTTATGTGGCTCCTTCATTGTCATAGCAGCCCTGGGACAAAGACATGGCTGGAAGAAATCCAAGCACACTTCTCTGGGCCAATATTGACTCTCTCTCTCTCTCTCTCTCTCTCTCTACACCCCTCCCTCTTTCTCGTTTTATCACTCTCTTAATCTGTGTGTCTGTTGAGTCCGAATATGCCCGTTGAAGCACTGGAACAGGTGTAACCCTCAGGTAGATGAATACATCTCCGTGAAGTCAGAATAAATAACACTTGATGGAGATTTCTTACTTCCTAAACAAACTTTCGAAATTCATGTCCGCGCCTCAAGGCAAGTAGGAAAACACAGCGCAGCTCCGAAGAAGCCGAACTACACCTGGAAAATGATTGGACTGTGTTTAAAGAAAAACACAAAAAAAGAAAGGACAAGACACCTGAGCAGATGCTAGATTAAACAATGAAATTGTTTTATGAGTAAAGACAACATAAAATCAGAATATTTTATGTAAATGTCTGCTCCTTCTACAGTTTAGTTATGCTACTTTCTTTTAACACAAGCTTTTTAGTTTGATGAACAATTAGAAGACCTCTTTTGGTACGGATTCTGGTTTCGGAAATGCATCCGATACTGACTAAAATGCCGGATCAGATACTGGCAAGTACGCCAGTCCATGCGATGATCCAACACTTTCTTTTTCTGGCATTAAATACCGACAGTTTGTTGGCATTTTTCTAACTTAGGCTACCATACATCAAGTCTTCTAGTTCCTATTTTGAACCTGTTTGTGGGGATATGATCTCCCTGCTTGCCACTAAATTAAACGACTTGTCTGAAGTATTTAAAGATAAATTTAAGTGTGTACTTTCTCGATTGAGGCAGCACAAAACATGTGAGAAAAGGTGATCCAAAACCTTAATTTATAAAGCACACAGAAATCAATAAAGTGATCATTTAAATTGAGGGGAGAACCGCACAAACAGAAGAAGATCCATCACAGGGTATAAAAAACGAATTAATGAGCTCCATCCGCAGATTAAAGCTGTATCATTACTTAGACTGTGGAGTTTTTCTTCTCAATGAGTTAAGAGAAATGAGGCTTTGCTGGTGGCAGCTGTAGCTAATGGACTTTTTATGGTTCAAGTTAATGACCAACCTGTGTGGCTTTTGTTGCAAGAGTTTGATCGCACTAACAACAAAACCCGAAGATGGATGGTGACGTGCGTTTTTAGGCTTGAAGACCAAGCGAGAAATGCAAAACTTGTTATTGCTCACAACCAAAGAGACGTAGACAGAAAATAACAGTAACTCATTTATCTGCTCTTACAGTACGTAGCTTTGATTTTTATCTCCTGAGGTTTATGGAGCCTGTGTTGCCCGGCAAACACAACAGAGCTGAAAAGAATTTGATTTGTTTTTGTTGCTTAGAAAACTGATAAAAAAAAACATGAGACACTCAGCATTGACGTGTCTCTCCAGAAATAATCTAACGCTGTGGGTAATTCAGTCCTCGCTGTGGGCGAGCGTCTGGGCGGGAGTGAAGTACCCACTCATGTTTTAAAAGTGAAAATGGTACCAATAGGAAAATGTCAAAACAGATGCAGGTTATTTCATCCTGTTTTGAAGAGTTTTTCTAGTCATTTATTTTTATTAAAGTGGTTTAACCTCTCCTCTCCCTCTTTGTCTCCGGAAGATCTTCATCACAGTCAACTGTCTGAGTACAGACTTCTCATCTCAGAAGGGGGTGAAGGGTCTTCCTCTGATGATCCAGATCGACACGTACAGCTACAACAACCGCAGCAACAAGCCGCTGCACAGGGCCTACTCACAGATCAAGGTCTTCTGTGACAAGGTGACAAATCATGTCTTCTACATCCATATTACAGAAAGCTCTTAGCTTGCTGATCTTAAAAGGGAACTACTGTTTTATACAATCTGGACCTTATTTCTCACCCATGTAACTTTTGCATAATTTGTATTAATTCGGGAGATATTTAGATCTGCGTATATCCATATAGTGGGAGTGAATGGGGCACCGAAATGCAGCCTCTAAATAACACATTATCAACCATGAAACTCGTTCATTTTGCCAATATTTTGCTATCGTATGCTAGTGCTATTCCCCGTTTAGTCTGGAGTTAGATGTTATCATCATCTCTGAGCGCTGTGACGGTCGACTTGTTTACCTGTAATTTGTTACCGCTATTTTTTGGCAACATGGCTGAATATTTTGAGGTTGTTCTGAGGTTGTGGACGAACCACAGCAGTTTCATAGCAGCTGTGTTATTTAGAGGCTGCTTTTCGGTGCCCCAGTCAGATCTAAATATCTCCCGAACAATTACAAATTACACAAAAGTTATATGGGTGAGTAAATGATTGTATTTTATGCTAGAAATAAGGTCCAGGTTGTAAAAAACAGTAATTCCCCTTTAATTTATTGATAACTGTGATAATATTAGGACCTGATTTAAGAAAATAATGCTTTACAGAGAACAGTTCCTATTTCTTGTGCTAATCATTGACCGTAAATAAAGATGGACTCACTTTTGGAGCCAGCCTCAAGTGGCGATTTGAAGAAACTGCAGTTTTTGTCGCTATGGTCGCTTTGTGGTAATTACACACAGGAAAAATCTTTTTTTTATGCTTTTACAAAAGCAACAAAATGTCAACAGGTGGAGGTCATCCGTTAAAAGGATTACGACAGATACTCTAACAATACTAAAACGCTAAACAGCAGATACAGGCTACCCCGGGTCGTGATCCCGCTGCTAGCTGCGCAACTACCAAACAGCTTTGGAGAGGAGAAAAAAAAAAATTCAATGTGAAGTGACTGCTATAGCAATTAAACTGAGTTTAACAGCAGTTAGTAGTTTGGCTTCTGCTAACATACAGTTTCACGGGAGAATTACACGTTGTAGTTAAGACAGAAACAAACCAGTACCTCTGTTTGGCTGGATATGTTTCAGTGAGAAAGAAATAGGGGTTAGAAAGGTGCTTAGCCTGTTAAAACCTGCAAGGTTATATAAAAGCTGATAATCAAGATAAGATATGATTTGTAAAGTTAATCAGGATTTGGGATATTACACTGTATCCATCTAAAGATAGCAGGTTTCTGATATGAGGTTTCTGTAATACAGCCCCAGAAAAGTCAGTTATCTTCAATTTATCAATGCAGTTTTAATCTTATTGAATTTTGATTCTTGTGTGTGCTCTGTTGCTCTGCTAATTATTTTCTTGATTCATTAATTTTAGTGTAAGCTACCAGGATTTCTAGAAATCGATTGATTTAAGAAGCTGGTTTTGACCACGTATTTATAGAAATTTTTGTTTCAATGCTGCTGAGCATTACTAGTGAAAATGTTGAGGCTTGAACTCCAAATCTGTCAAAGAGAGAAGCGTGTGTCCCTGTAAAAGATTTTTAAATCACAACATGAGTCCTCCCTCTAGTGGACAGTGCATAGTAATTCTCAAACACACACCTGACACACACACACAGACACACACACATGCCACATATAGATCTGTTTTATTACTGGAAGCCTATTTCTTTCTGGGCTGTGTGCCATTTCCACAAACTAATGTTTCCGTTTGTCTGTTTTATTTATTTTTTTTCCTCAGGGAGCAGAGAGGAAAATTAGAGATGAAGAGAGAAAACTGTACCGCAAGAAGTCAAAAGGTTTGGAAAAATTATTTTGTTTTGAATAGAAATTGACAAAATTGTAGCTCCACAGCACAACCTGAGGTCTAGACAAGTAGAAAAGCTCATGTTTACTAAAAATGGTAGAATATTTCTCACCTTCAAGTAAACTGTTTTGGATTATGAATTATTCATGAACGCTTTCCTCCTCCTTCTTTTCATTTCGTGTCCAGGGAAAGATGGAGGTGTAGGGGTGATAACTGTCCCCAAAAAGTCAGACACCACCTATTTCAAGACCATGACCGACTTGGAGGCGCAGCCCGTCCTCTTCATCCCTGACGTTCACTTTGGCAACCTGCAGAGAGCCGGACAGGTAGATCTGCTCCGCACACATTCTTCTATTCCACCAAACCTGTTTGTTATCGGTCCGTCTGCTGAAAGATGAAATTGGAGCTCTGGTTTTTCTGGTTTTAACCTATACTTTCAGCAGCGGTATTACTTTCTCAAATGTCTTAAAGTATTTTCACTTTCTGCTTCTTTTGAAGAACACCTCATCAGCCCTTTGTTGTGTTTTGTGGGAGTATTTTTACACTTTTACAGCTTAAACCTTAAACCTATACTCTGCCTGGCCAAAAAAAAAGTTGTCACCAAAAGAAGAAAAGATCACACACTCTAATATTTCGTCGGACCGCCTTTAGCTTTGATCACAGCACGCATTCTGTTTCGTTAAGCTTCTGCACCGTCACAAGATTTATTTCCAGCATTGCATTTATCTTTTACCAAGATCTTGTATTGATGATGGGAGAGTCTGACCACTGCACAAAGTCTTCTCCAGCTCATCCCAAAGATTCTCAATGGGATTAAGGTCTGCACTCTGTGGTGGACAATCCATGTGTGAAAATGATGCCTCATGCCCCCTGAACCACTCTTTCACAAGTTTAGCCACATGAATCCTGACATTGTCAACTTGGAATATGCCCGTGAACATCATGGAAGAAAAAAAACACTGATGGAATAACCTGCTCATTCAGTATATTAAAGTAGTCAGATGACCTCATTCTTTGTTCAAATAAAACCGATCTATCTATCTATGTTGCTGAACCTAGACCTGACCAACAACAGCAACCCCCAGATCATAGCACATAGACACTAGCATGATGGGTGCATCACGTTATCTGCCTATCTTCTTACCCTGATGCCCCCATCACTCTGGAATAGGGTAAATCTGGACTCATCAGACCACATGACCTTCTTCCATTGCTCCAGAGTCCAATCTTTGTGCTCCTTAGCAAATTGAAGCCTTTATTTCCAGTTAGCCTCACTCATTAGTGGTTTTCTTAAGGCTATACAGCTGTTCAGTCCTAATCCTTTGAGTTCCCTTCTCATTGTACATGTGGAAATGTTCTTACTTTCACTATTAAACATAGCCCTGAGTTCTACTGTTGGTTTTCTTCGATTTGATTTCACCAAACGTGAAGCGATCACCAATCACGATCAACTAGGATTTTTTTCAGACCACATTTCTTCCTCAAAGACGATGGTTCCCCACTATCCTTCCAGTTCTTAACCAAATTTTAGTAGTTTCTACAATCTCCTTAGATGTTTTCTCTGCTTGATGCATGCCAATGCTTTGACCCTTCTCAAGCAGACTAACATCTTTTCCACGACCACAGGATGTGTCTTTAGACATGGTTGTTGAAGAAATGAGAAGCTACTCATTGCATCAGCTTGGTTTAAATAACTTGTTGCCAGCTGAAAGATAATTACCCATGCAGTAATTATCCAATAGGAGGCTTGTACCTATTTGCTGAGTGAAATCCAGGTGGCAACTTTTTTTTTTGGCCAGCCCTATTCACGACCACCAACAAGAATTTACTATTTTTATAGTTAATGTATTTATTTGGGCATAAATCTTAATACTTTTGTTAATGCTTCCTTTCTAGGTGTTTACCTTCAACACAGAGGAGATTGAGAGAGAAGGGTGAGTGTTTGTTAACAGGAAATGAGAGTTTTCATTTACATCCGGTCATACAAAAATAAGTATGCAAATGACACCCTGTACAGAGGAAGAGCCTGCCGCCACAGTGCAAACAGAGTGCAAACTGAACGTGACATTGCTCGTGTGATTTCAGGAGCGTGCTGGTGAAGAGGATGTTCAGGCCATCAGATGAAGATCTCTGTCCGTCACCTCACAAACAGATCAAAGAGGAGACGCACAAGAGAGGTACAAGGTGGCCGCCTCCTCTGTCTTTTCCCGTATATCTACTTTGGTGATCTTCAAAAGTTGACACAGTCCGGAAAGAAGAGCAAATAATTATCTGCCATAATCTGATTTGAAATCATGGCAGCACAGAGGTGCGGTGGTTAGCACTGAGGTTCTAGGTTTGAATCCAGGCCGACTGGGGCCTTTTTGTGGGGTGTTTGCATGTTCTCCCTGTGTCTGCATGGGTTCTCCTCCAGCTTCCGCCCCCCGTCCAAAGACATACAAAGTCCATTTCATAGCTTGTTCTGGAGCTTTGCAGATTTTTCTGAATTCATAGCAGATACAGGCCACGGATCTATATCACATGAAACTGTTCTCCCTTACTCCACTGACTCACTTCCTAATGAGCCCCCTTGTTATTTACATACTCTTCGGATTTATAATGAATTAATTAGACTATAAAATATAAACAAAAACAATCCATGGTCTACTAAATGTATGCTTTATGTAAAAATGTAAAAAATATTTTCAATATGGTTGATGACTCAGTGACTCAATATTTCCTGTACTACACTCTGATTATATAAGCTAAAGGTAAACGTTCTCTTTTCTCCCGCCTGCAGTGCTGCTGTATGTAAGGAAGGAGACGGATGAGGTGTTTGACGCTCTGATGCTGAAGTCTCCCACGCTCAGAGGCCTGCTGGATGCTGTGAGTGATGCATCTCTGCTTGCACACGAGAGCAATGTCACAATTAGTTTGCAGCAGAGCACCTGCTCACAAACTGCTTGCACTTGTCATCCGCAGATTTCAGAGAAGTATGGCGTGCCCACAGAGAGGATAGCCAAAGTGTACAAGAAAAGTAAAAAAGGGTGAGTGAGGGAAAAACTTTCTATAAAAAAAAACGTTGCTGCCTTTGGGCTTTTTCTATATAAAACTTTTGTGTTTTTTCTTTTTCTGTCAGTATCCTCGTGAACATGGACGATAACATCATCGAGCATTACTCCAACGAAGACACCTTCATCCTCAGCATCGAGAGCTGCGCAGACTCCTACAAGATCATCCTGACAGAGATCTGACAGCCAACCCGAGAGACAAAACAGACGCTGTGATTGCTGCAACCTGCGAGCCTGACACAGATTGGCTGATAAAAAAGACTTTATTGGAGACAGTCCATCGGTGCAGTGGTACCGACGCTCTGAGCTTGGCGTCGACACACCTGATCCCTCTCCGACAGTCATACAATGAAGCAAGTCGTATTTTCTGTGCAGGAGGACAAAGATATAGTTAAGGACATTTTAATGAACTGGTTATATCCTCTTAGGTTGCGAGGCGAAAAAAGATGGACCACAAATGGATCCGTGTCCTCCAGTTTCACTTAATATTTTTATTGTATAAAAGAATTTGTACGTTTATTCTGGTTTTGTACAGTTTGTGTTTTTGCCAAATACTATCAGGAGTGGCCTCATGAAATGCCTGATGTACTGTATGTAGCCGCCCGCAGCTTGAATTAGTTGATCCCAAGTAACTTAGCAGCTTCTTTGCATGCCAGTCTTTGTTTTGGTAGATGTGTTTTATTTATTAATGCATTATTGTGTTTTTGCATTTCTTAAGCAACTTATCCAAGAATTTCAAGTACTTTAGTACATTTCAGTGGCTTTTCTTATAGTCACCCTCTTTAAGCGTACTCAAGGAGTTTCAAATGACTTATCCCCATCTCTCAGCCATGTTGTAACATGCCAATTTGTAGAGCCTTACATGAGATGGTAATGATTCAGAAATACTATTAACGTCTCAAATTTAAACAAATGCTACTTTGTGGTCTTGATTTCATATGCTTGTAAATTTGTGTTGGAAAAATAATAAACATATTAAGAGTAGTGATGTAATTTGTGTTAAGCGATGATTGTGAGTACTACAGGTTTCTTTGAGCTAAATGCTACCTGCCATGCTAACATGTTGAGCACGTAAAAGTTGATGAACTATAAATAAAATAAGAGGGTTATAGCTTTTTTACAAAAGCTGACTAACAAAAGAGTTGCATGGATCTACATTGAGTTTTAATGACAACTAGCTAATACCAGTCAACCAAGATGTGGTCTTTTAGTTAGACACTTTTCCAGGACATCTATTTATCAACATTTCTACTTTCCATTGAGTAAAACAGCTCAGGAATTCAAACGTAGCCTTAGCTATGGCTAGCATTGGCTATCTAGAACATTAGCTTCAAACTGGTGAAATGTTAGCGGTCTTGTTTTAGCAGTCACAGGAACCATTTTACAGGCTGTTTAAAATACACATTTATAAGATATGATATATTAATAATGTCAAACATTCATCACAGGTATTCGGATGATTGAGCTGACGTTTGACTAGACATTTTTTAGGCTTTGTAGAGCTTAATTTGGTATGTTAGCTTGCTACGGTTTGCTATTTAGCGCTACCCGAACTTCAAGCTAATGTTAACGTAACGTTATTAGTTTTTCTGGTATATAGCAGAAACTAAAAAATTAAAGTATAGTTAAGTAGTCCAAAGTATTGGTGGGGACTAAGTTTGCATATTAACACATACGAGGTGGGTACTTATGTTAGCATGCTAGCTCGCTATGGTGGTATATGTAAGTTAGCATGCTCTAATTTTAGCATGTTGGCATGGTAACATTTGATAGGTAGCGTTTCACTATGGCAGATTTACAATTACAGAAACATGAATGTGTATCTTATTTCACGGATAGTACTACAACATTAAGTCAAAACAGCAAATATTATTTTAAATAAATAAATAAAGTTAGACATTTTTACCATTTTGTCTTCTTTATTGAAATAACAAAATGGACATCCTACACAGAACATATAATGCAAGTTAACAATACAAAATCTACAAAATGATACAATGACAGTTTCTTTTTTGTTCGTCAGGTAACAACTGTACAGTATAAATGAATACAATACTGTGTTTTTGTATTTTCTTCTATATTTGGCACTTGACCACAAGATGCTATCGAAATGAAATGTGGGACTGGAGTACCCGATTGTCTCATTGAAATGTGCAGAAACCAGGAAAATGAATCGCAACTGCATCACAGCAGCACATAGCGTAGAAGCAGTGGAGAGCCATCTTTAAATGCAGCAAAAGCACAAAGGTCTAGTGGACCCTGCCGTTACTCGCCACCAACGTCAGTGCATTAGTTTGTCAGTTAAGTGTCTGTTATTGTTTAATAAAATTGTCGCAGTTGCATTTATTTAAATTGACTTGGAATTACAGCTGTATTTTATAGTTGTTGCAGATGAGGGGAAAAAAAGGTGCACATTCAGGGGACGTGATGCCATATTTCCACAGACATTGTACATTTTTGTTGCACTTGAATTTGAAGACAAAAACGTAATGACCGCAAAGGTTAACTATCCTCATGGGGACATATAAAGTCAATTGGGGAGATGAAAATCAAGCAGATATCTGTAGCTATACTCTCTCTCAAATAATGGGATAAAATATGCCACATACACTAAAATGCAGCAGATTAGATTTAAATCTGAATGTATAGCAATACGTGTGGTCCTCTCCTTTCCTTTAACATCTCTAGCATAAATATGAGTGAATATACTATACAACTTTCTTTCATATCATATTTGTCAAGTAAAAGAAAATAAAATGTTTAGCATCACATTCCAATAACTTATACGTCAACATTTTAAAGTGAATCTCTTCCACTGCAGCAAATTGCTACAGTGTTATCACAGAGTAAAAGAATATATAAGTACACACTATATATATTCATGTAACGTCTATCTTTTTCTCTTTTTTTTCTTTTTTTACTTTTATGCTTGTTGAACCATAGTTGAAGAAAGAGAATCACAGCTCAGTTTATATGCATACGTCAAGTTCATGGTATTCATGAGGATAATGAATGTGTGCATTTGTGGACAGTGTGTATATTTGTGTTTGTGGACAAAACTTGGCATGAAAAGTCACTTTCAGAAGAACAGATGGCTGTCATCTGTCATCAGAATATTTGCCTTCATGAAGATGTCCGAGTCAGTTTTGGTTTGATGTAACATTCCTCCAAAATATACATTTTAAAAAAAAACAGAAATCCTTTTTCTTCCCTTCTAAAATTCTTCTGTGGTTAAAAACTACAATTCCCAGATCACCGGTCTACACAGTCATACTGTAAGCTGAGAATACTTGTAGTCCTGGACTCACATACTTCATTTCTTCCAGTGTTAAGATGGAGTAAGATTGCAATACTTAGTAAAGATCTGTCCGTTGTAACGCCGCAACCCTAGTCCGTCAAACAGAACAAGCATGATTCCCCTTAAGTCAGGAATAAAACTTTTAAAAATAACAAATAAAAGGAATAAAAACAAACGACAAACTTGGGATGCGGCTCAGCGTACCTCACAAATGTGCTAAAATATCCTCTCATATGAAGACAGCACAGATTTAACAAGTCTTTGATGGGATTTCAGTCCTTTGAGTTAAACTAGTACCATATATGACACCCGCGCATGTCTTTTGACCAGATGTAGAGGCGCATGAACAGTGTGTGCATGTGAGCTTCTCTAAGATTAAATATGCATCAGGCTGCAGTATTTGCAGTATGTACAGTTGCTTGCTGCCTGGTTGTGTGTTCATGTGCCTCTATAGCTCAAGGTATCACATGTCAAAGGAAATGTCAGGTGGGTCAGACAGGAGAGACTTTGAAAATGTGTTAAATTAATTCAAATGAAGAGGGAAAAGTTCATGGTTTTTTTTACTGCCCAGCGCTGCTGGGATCACACTGAAGCAGTCGCACAATGGACGGGTCGCTCTTGGCTCCCTCAACAAACTCCTCCAGGGAGAGTTTACCTGAGAGAGAGAGAGAGAGAGAGGGAGAGAGATTATAGTTAAATGAGAAATCCTCCAGTTTATTTGCTGCAGCAAAGATATTTTAACATATAATTCAACTAGCCCCAACAGTGCCTCAGTGTGGTTTCATCTATCCATTTAAAAGCTAATTTAATTCATGAATGAACACTGCAGCAATAGAGCACCGCATGAATCAGGGATTGCTTCAGTTAGTACATCAGAAAATTCTTCTTCAAATTTATTTTGATGGTATGCTTATCTATATATCCATATATCTTTCCCACTATGCAGTTGAGATGCCTAATCTGGTCCTATGCAACTCGATCGGGTGTGATAGGTGCGCAGCGGTTTTAAGGCACTGTCACACACGACTGTGTCTTCAGCTAATTCAGCTGTTGTCAACAGGCGTTCAGCAGCTAGTTCATCTTATGACAGTGGTGTAAAAAGGTTCATCCACTCACAAACAATATAGATTCCTTCATATTAGGGTTTCTTCAACACTGAACCCTTCACCAGTAAAAGAGATGAGGATCTTACCATCTCGATTTGTGTCCATCTGCCTGAAGATCTTGTCCTGTGCGTTTCTCAGGTGTGGACTCGTCCTCGGGCATCTTCATCACAGAGGAAACCATCTTGTAAATAGCCTGAACACAGACAGGAAGAGGCAGGAAAGTCTTAGCACAAACTCTTGTTAGGATTTGGAAATGAAAGTCTGCCTGCACCAGACTGATGTTAAGGTGTTGTCCCTTGAACAACACCTTAACATCCTTTCACGCCAGTTCTGACTTTGTACGAGCTGCTGTAATGCATCACAAACAGTTGATATCGTTCACATTTTCACCCAGCCACATATGTCATTGACGATAAAGACGCCCACAGAATGTAAAAATAAAAAATAAAAATAAAAAATAAATTTCTAGTGACCCATCAATCAAGTTATCTCCGCACTGAGGAAGCGAGATAAGATTTCATTGCATTCATTTCTGGGTTTGCTGCCTGACTCTGCTGCAGAGAAACACACAGGAAGTGGAAACAAAAAAAAAAAAAGCTGTTAAGGTTTTCTTAAATAGACAATGAAGCCAAATTTACTCAAGGTTTTATCTCACTGATAGTTTCAGGTAGTTAACGGAAAAGTAACATTGCTAAAATAAAATGTCACCTGAACAACAACAACATCAAGATGATACTGATATGGGTTAAAAATATCAGATATTTTATCACTTTTTCTATCAATATATTTAATTTACCAGTCATTTAATTTATAAAAAAGACAACTTCAGAAAACCAAGATCAATTCCAAGAACAGTATATATATAATTTTAGACTTACACCTGAAGCAATAGTAAAATAAACAAAGAGCAAACTCATAAATCTCTGGTTTAAGCCCCCAAAATGTCAGTATTTGCTGCTTTTCTATTACATATTGCTGTACGCTGCATTGCATCCTGGGGCACTACAAACTTTTCAAAACGTTACAGATCAAATTATTTATTGAGTTTAGTGAACAAACACTGAAACTAATCATCAAGTGTAGCCCTGCACTGGAATACTGAACAGATCTCAGTGTTTCCGGAGCATCTCTGCACGTCAAACACCTGCTCACTTTACCCTCACACTACAAATAAAGAACAGAGGAGAATGGGATTACACATTCTTTGGTGCGCCGCTTAATTTAGCACCGCGATGTGTGATGTAACAACATGTGTACGGGATTGCTCGGTGGCGTGTGAGGCGCTGACAAAATATCCGAAGCATCCGTCCAATAAGACAAGGAGCTTGTGTTTGTTGTAAAGCAGCGATGGCGGGGCTCACTGTTCCTAGAACTGCACAGCTGCTGGATGTAGTGCTGACTCAATATATGAAGATCAGAGGACGACTGCTCCCTTCTGGAAATACACCAAGTCGTTTTTAGAGGCGTCTAAGGACCAGAGAGGGACTTGCTGGTTTCTAAAATTACACAGCGGCTGGTTTTTCTGCTGTGGGCAGTCAAGTGGTGGAGAACCAGAAGCAGATGGATATATGATGTAGCAGCTGGTATGGATGGCTGAGCAAAATGTTGCTTCACTGCAGGAGTAGATTTAGACGAGGGAGCATGGCGTTACTGCGATGGCATGCAACGTCCACTACAACACTGAGGGCTATATAAAGTTAGAGAGGCAGAAAGTCTGAATGGTTGAGTGAACCAAGGGAAGTGAGAAAAGAGGAAAGAAAGGAGCAAAATGAAGACAGAACAAATAAAAATCACTAAAGCGCCCCCACCGTAACAATCTCCAACATCTCTGCCTTGCTGATGTATCCGTTCCCATCCAGGTCGTACATGCTGAACGCCCACTTCAGCTTCTGGTCCAGCCGACCACGTGAGGTGACGCTCAGGGCGATGATGAACTCCCTGAAGTCTATAGTGCCGTCTCCGTTGGCATCAAACGTGCGGAAGACGTGCTCGGCGAACTTTGAGGCGTCGCCGTAAGGGAAGAAGTTGGCGTAGATCTTCTTGAACTCCTCCATGGAGAGGGCGCCGCTGGGGCAGTCCCTCAGGAAGCCCTTGTACCACTCCATGATCTCATGCTCGGTGAAGTCCGTGTTCTCCACCAGGTCCTGCATGACGTCGGGACGGAGCTTGCTGTTCTGTTTGCCCATGGTAGCTGCTTCTGTTGAGGCTGTGGTTGATGAGAGACCAGCGGCGTTTTAGACTGCTGACAGTGGAAAAAAAAAAGAAGACGACACAGAGAGAAAAGGGTTGTTAGAAATCATCCGAAATGACCTTGGGCCTCTCTGACATGACGACAAAGAAAGCAAGAATAGAATAGTCACAAACTCATTAAACAAGCAGTCTTTGGGAAAAAAAAATCTTTACAACACTAAGCAAGCAATAACTCTTTGCATGTTCCACATATGACTTTTATTATGATTATGAAGTTTAACAGTTATTATTTACACATCAATCAGACACAGACGAAACATTATCATTCATTTGACATCTTATTTCTGTCCAACATTGACTGGCCACGTTGGTCTCTGCCGACTCCAGAGGGAAACATCTGCTTGTTTAGCTGCTAAATGCTTCACCGCGTTCACCTGCTAATTGCTAATTTTGTCTGTCAGCTGGTCGGCGCTGGACAATGTGTTTATCAGAGCTTGTTCTGGGATCCTGTTGTGCACAGAAAATGAGGAGAGGGAGGAGTGGTGGGAAGTCAGAGTACCCCAACAGTATGTGTACTTGAGCGGCTAATATCATAGTGCTGACATTAAAAAAACTGACATAATTCAGCACTAACTGTGGAATATATTTACTCAGTTTTATTTAATAACTTTGTCTTTATTAAGCTATTTCATGTCGAAACAAAAAAAAACCTTATCATAAAAGCAACAGCAGCACACCAGATAAAAGACAAAACGCAAATATAAGTTCAGTGTGTGGTCTCGTGCACATGCACGGTTGAGTTCAGACTGCTGTGCACCTGCACTACGAGACCACCAAAACTTTTATGTGTGGAGAACTACGACACACAGCCTGTTGACAAACCTCACGCGTGCCAAAATGCCAGGCGGTGCATGCATCTGCAGAAGCAACTTCCATTTCCTGCAGGAACTCTGAGGCTTGACACATACAACAACATCCTCTGTATTAATAATTGAGAATCTCAGATGCTTTATTGATTAGCCTTGGTCTTGCGCACTGTGGTTATAGCAGAGCTGGCAGTAGAAATAAATGATCCAAACTTCACTTCTCTGTAACAAATGTTTTTGCTTATGTTTTTTAAACCCAACAGATGATGCATTTCATCATGTAACCCTGTAGCTAATGTGCTTAACACCCCTCCCCCTGTTAGACTGCTGGCTGGAGCTGAGCTCTCCAGGCTAAAGACAAGAGAGATGCTGTAAAAAGCTTAGCCAAGGATAATGACAGGTAGACTCAGCACTGTCAGGTCAGGCCAAAGCAAATTTAAGTACAGGTAGCTTCTTCCAGGAAGGGAAATGAGGATTTGTCACCTCTGTGCTTCCAGTAAGCATTTTAGTTTTCTTACTTACTACTACTCTGCATCTAAAATAGTAAAAGAGTAAGTTCATAAAACATAAATATGAAAATAAGTATATTATTACATCACCAGAACTAATAACTGAATTTAGCCTTAGCCCTTTGTGTTATTTCAAAATCATTACACCGATAATAAATGTAATACATCAACTACCCTCTTGATCTGACTAATGTCTAAACAGCGTTGTTGAAACTTGAGCTGTGAGAAAGCAGTTTGAATTAAAGTTGTGAGACCCCTGTCCTCGTTTCCCTTTATTTCACCCTCACACATGTCCCATAAACAGCCAGCTATAATCCTTTAATTAACTCAGAGTAAACAATGAGCTCTCTCAATGTGGCAGCCGCCTCCGATGAGTTACCCCGCTGTTACCGACGGTTCACGTCAATGCTGCAGCAGCGGGAATGGGAGATTAACACGTGTTTACACACTCATCACTCGTGGAACGAAACACATCAGCAGCGACGCGCCAGGGCTCCAAAGTGAGCGGCTGATATACAGACTGGAAGTATATTAGACTGAGGAAAAGTGTCTGGACATGAGAGGGATGGAGGCTGCTTAAGAAGCTGAGTTGTTAAGGTATCCACTCACAAATCTTTTAAAGGCACATACTAATCTGACTAATCTGATGCCAGGACGCTGAGCGTAAATTTACCTCTGAACATTGTCTTTTTGTCAGGACTGTGCTGGTATGTACATCTCTCTCACTTTGCAACAGTTGACCTTTTTATAATTCCTGCCTTGGGACCTTATGTCTCACAGCCTCAAATAAAAGGCCAACAGGTGCCTGTGTTATTAATTAAGTCTTAATGTGCCTACCCTGCTATGTCACGCCGCAATATCAGCCATTAAAATAAGACCGAAGGATCCAGTCTCTAATGAGCCAGAATATTCCTAAACATTCTCTGTCCAAAGGAGATGATTAGTGATGGCATGACACAAAAATGAAATGTTGAAGGTGACAGATCAGGTGTATTCGTCGCCGTGATTCATACGCATGGTTAAAACTAAAATAAGCCTTTAAGATTTAAATTTGTTGCTCATTTTATCAAACTGGCCACAAAAAAGAGGCTTAAATAACATGATACCATGTTACTTCAAGAGAACACAAAAAGTAAGAAAATTAAATCCCATTTTCCCTCCGAAATGTCCCCTGTATCACCACGGTGGTTTGACAAAAGACATGATATCTATGGTCATGACTGGCAGATTTTCACAAATATGGTATGATATTCAAAAATACCATTAAAATGCATACTTCTATGTAAAATAGCATCAAAAAAATTCACCGCTTTGTTGGGGGGGGGGCTATAAAGATTCTTTTCATGGGGCCCAAAATCCCTAGCAGCACCCCTGACTGGCAGTGTAAGAAATTAAAATTCAGTACTGATTTATAGGACTACGGTGCATAAGACTTTTCAACTTTTCAAATGGATGTGAAGAAATTATATTACTATCAAAAGTTAATGGACAAACTTGGATTTGTCCTGAGCAGTGGCGTATTAGCTTTTGCGGTTATATATATACAGTTACTCGGGTGTTAGCATGCTAAACTGTTAGCCTTTTAGACGGTTGCCTAGCAGCAGGGTTCAAGACTTATGGCTGAAATTACCACATGAATGTCAAACATTTTGTGTGTACGACTTCTATTGTTGTGAGCATAAACTCTCGGGGGGGAAGCAACATATTCTTACATTTTTCCCCAGACACGTCATCGAGACTTTCGAGAACCCAAAGCAAGCGGCATCTGTAATTCGTTTGTGGGCAATCTTTAATTTTGGTTTATTTATTTTCTTTTTCATCCTCTCCCCCTCTCTCTCCGAGTTTCTCGTTCTCCCGCGGTAAAACATGCCTCATAAACCAAACATTTTATGTCTTCGTTTAATTCGCCGACTCGTTCTTTTGTCTGATGCGGCGACTGGAACCGCTACATAACCTCAAATTTGCATTTTAATTGCTTAATGGATTGTGGTGGGTTTCCGTGATTATCGAGGCCGCGTAGTCATGACGACCGGCCGTACAATCACTCCTGTTTATCGCAGCGAGAGGGCCAGTACAAACACGCTACTTTACGCAGCACCTTTTGATTCACAATAGAAATTAATAGCACTTTCAACAAAGTCTGATGGCTTGTTCAGTTATTTGCTTTTAGCTGCAGTCCTCATCATGCTGTTTCCTTCCAGACACACTGTTGGCACATTAATATGGAGGGACTGAGCTGACTAAAATGTTTCTCTCTGCGTTACTCTGAACAAGGGAGGGATGGTTAATTAGTGTCGCTCTTAATTGCTTTACAAAAACATCAGAAAATACAGGATTAAAATGCAATTTGGCAGTTTAGTTGCATTTTTGTGTAAAGAAATATTATATTCATTATCCAACGATGATATTATCTGACTAAAAAGCTGATTTAATCTAAAAAAAAATGCAAGAAATTGCATATAAAATACTGTGAAACCTAAAGTTAAACTATTTAAATCTCTATATTGACATATAAAAAAATAAAACAAGCCAATTTACATTAATATAGGACACTGGCATACAACAAAAACAATGTGTTTCAAGTTTTTTCTACTTCTCTGCAGCCTGTTGCAGAGCAAATGAAACAATCAACGTCTTATGCAAAAATGCCAAACATTCCCTTTATTCATCTTCATAAGTGTATACTGCTTTTCCTCCTACTATAATAATAATAAATATATTTGCATTTTTTGTTACCATTTGTTTAGACAAGATATTTCAATAAATCATCAATTGCTAGTTTCAGCTCTGCAGCGTTGCATGCACCGAGCCCCGTGTTTTCTATTCATGTTAATTTACTACAGACTCAATAAAAACAACACAGCTGGCTCCTCTCCGTGTGGAGTTTGCATGTTCTGTCTGTGGGTTTTCCTCTCGGGGGATCTGATATCCTCCCACAGGCATGACACACGCAGGTGATGCTCATTTTGATGAACACTCAGGCCTTCGAGGAGCATTCATTTCAGCGGGTTCAACGCTTTGCTGGACATTCACAAGAATTCATTTTTCTGTATTGTCAGTGTTTTAAGTTACTGCTTCTACATTTTTCACTGAAAGGGTTAAAGCGTGTGTATTTCCAAGGAGAAAGAAAGATAAGAGCTCAGATCTCCTCTGAACATCCCTTCAGCTAGTCATCCTAAGAACTCAAACTATTTCTGGCTCCGTGAGATCACTGCCTACAATTAACCGTTAAGGCTCTTACCTGCTGCCGCTGCTGCTGGCAGACCTTTGATGGCATCGTTACATAACCAGGGCTTTGACAAGCGAACGGGTCACGTTGTTGAGTCAAACTCTCCGTCGACCGTCTCGTAAGGTCACAGCGAGCCAAGTGAACGGTACTTTAACCTTCTGGGAGGAAAACCGGGCCTGAGATAGAGCCGCTGACCTCAGCCTGTACAGGTATTAGCGAACGCACATTGAGCGAGCTGTCACTTTGAGTTTCCAGTGACAGTACACGCACCATCATCACGGACATTTAGCGTTGGGAGTGTTAGACCTTCAGCAGAAGAAGGGATCAGTCTGCTCTCTGAGCTTTCAGACAGATTTAACCACCAAATCAACAACAAGCTTTTCATTAAATAAAATAATCCGCTTTTTATCGTGAGAAACTTAACTGACAAAAAGTAGTTTGCATTTTCCAAGGCAACATCGTCTTTTAACTGTTCAACCAACAACTAAAAGAAAAACTACATCTACCATCGCTAAAAACAAACAACAGCAACAAATCCTCACATGCTGCTTGAAAAAATACTTTTAATCATAAAGAACAGTTAAGGGAATAAAATAAATTACTCTCTTAGCAGCTTAAATGGTATTTTAAATAAAACTTCTCTGTCTATGACAATTTTAATCGTCCATTAATTAAAGAAACAATTTTGCATAATAAAAATGGTTTCAGATAATTGATCTGTCCAGGTATATAAAGGCAACTTGTTTTACTTTCCGTCTGTACTTAAAAATGATTGAGGTATCTCAGCATGGCAAAGCCATTGACGACAAAGGCCTGAGTATTTCATTTTGAAAAGATTTAGTACTTTACTGCACCTGACCACACAAACATCATGTTTTCGTGCTGAACTTCGTCCGACTTGTTCTTGCCGTTGGAATCAAAGGCCCTTCACGCGGCACTCATCCCAGAACATCTTGTCGCCCACTTACATAACAGGCCTCCTCCATTTATATCCTGCAGGTAAATCTTAGTCCGAGAGTCCCAGCAGATAATCCAAGAACAGGGCGAGCTGGAGGAGGCCGACAGAGCAGAGAGCTCAGAGGCCCTGAAAGAAGACCCCATCACAGGCAGCGACTTTATGAATGATACATTCATAATGAAATACGATGCTGCTGTGACCGGGCTGCGGAGCAGAGGGCAGCCGTTCTCGACCTAACAGGGAAGCAATTATCAGACCTGCAGGATCTGCAATCTGATTTTCTCCCACAGATCAAAAAATTATCTTCCGTCTCAGCCGTGATAAGACATTAAAAACGACAACATTACAAACTTAGATGGGACGGGTTGAGCCAAGGACGAATGAGAGCAACCCGAGAGTCAAAGTGAAAGTTTGAGTGTAATTTTGATTCCAGGCTACACCACACGCACACGCGTCACTTAGAGGGCGGCAGCATCACAACCACACTTGCTCTTCTTTGCTATTTAAATCGAGCTCGGTGCCGTACGAATGCTACGGCACAGAAACTCTTTATACGTCATTCTCTGCCTGGTGAAGTGTCCTTGAATATCAACCGTTAATGCTCTCATACTGCAAAACACACATCACACCATGCATGTAAATGTATCACTTGGGAGCAGAAACAATAAAAGATTATATCAGTTAATGAAGTTTGTTGTTTAGATACACGAGACAGTGCCACAGACACGACTCCAGACGTGCAGGAAGTAAGTGACTTTACGAAGAAGCACTGTAATAACATATTTGAAAATGTCTTATTTCTTGCCAGAGGGATTTAGTGGTTTATATTCCAAAATGGGAGAGAAACAATGGCTGCGGTTCAAGCAGCTGGCTGCCTTGATATGTCATTAATTTCCATTTCATCCTCAGTGGGAGAGTTTATTCTGTTCTAGATGATTTAACAGACGTCTGGCGCATGAAAACGCACTGTGAAAGCAAACAGCCGAGCATTTGAGAGACTTATTTACCAGCACGGCCTTTCACATTTAACAGAAACCACAACATCAGTGCCAGTACAAAACACAGACGCTGCTGCATATAGAGGACTCTCATATCACAATGTTATTTTATCTCGCGCTACACATTTCATCTTCCGCTGCATGTGACAAGCTGAGCTCATCAAAGTCATGCTGGAGCCATATTGACCAACTTCTCAGAGCCCAAAAAAAGCTTTAATGAGATGTTCGCTCGTGTCAAAGTTTGGCGCAGACGAACTGAGAAGACGAGATCTAAAACTGTTGACCAAGACCTGTTGACTGATAACATCTTCTGGCTTCCCACCGCTTGCAGTCACATGTCTGATGAGCTGAACATGTCAGGCCCCCGTAGATGGCTGCTGGAGGCTGCCTGGCATAGCTCTGAGAGCATGCATGCTCACATTACAAGTACTGTGACAGAGTCTGTTCGGCGTAGCATGCTTTGGTGGCTCCTTGAATGTCCCGACTGCAACTCTACGCCGGAGTATTTAGTGGAAGGTCAGAACCTGTAGCAGAGTCTGAGGAAACCAACGTCTTTGGCACAAGGTTTCCATCTGTTTTTGTCGGTGAAACAAACTACAATGATGAGTACTACTGCAATTCCTTTAAGTAAAACTAACTATCTTGTGACCAACACTTCCTGTGTTGGTCACAAGATGATTGCATGAGTCTTGTAAGATAAACATCCTCTGGTTTAGATGTTTACCATAAAATTTCTTCGACATTTCTCTCATTTCAGCATCTCGCATTTTATACTTTCCTGCTTTTAAACGTCACGTGATACTAAATTACATATCTTTAGTTTACAGATCAAACAAGCGGCTACTTTTTAAGGCCAAGCGATGTTCAGCAACCAATTTTAAAACTCGGGTCAAAGGTCAAAACAATCAGCTCTAAAAATACAGACGCCTCCTTACACTTCCTGATGTAGTACAACCTCTATCTGTCATTTCAGTGCACATCAGAGGAGCCTGAACATTGTTTGCACTGGCACTGAGACTGAAACACCAATCAGCTTCTTGTATTTCCGGATATTTGAGCAGTTTTCTGTTTGTTCTTCTGCCATCTTCACGTGTGACTCACGTGAATTTAAAGGCTTAAGCCTTATCTTGCTTGATAACGTTTTAAACCGTTGTCTTTCCACCTTCGACTGCTGCTCAAAAAAATAAAAATTCCGGTGCATCTCGCCTTTACTAAACCCGAGGCAGCAACTTCATCATAATGCAGCACACACGAGCTCCCATTGTGGGCTTTGTGCGTCAAGGCGCTGCAGAGAAACCACAATCATGACAGTGAAGCCATTATGAGGGAGCGAATGAGAACAAGATAAAGAAAAAGTGTCACTGACGGCAACTGCAAGGAGGCAGGCGGGCAGAGCTGCAGGAGACAGAGGGTTGGACAAACACCGGCACGCGTGCCGTCACTCACGGCAAATTGTCATGGATTGCATGAGGGCAGCGCTGTTTATTTTGCACTGAATATTTAAATGTGTGTGTCTCTCTGAAACGGATGTAGTAAAGACAAAGGTGATGGAAATGTCAGTCTGGCTGACGACTAAACAGCTCCCGCCCCTCTCCGCTTACGGTATCTGCTGCAATGCATGTGAGAAATGTGGCTTTCTATCCACGATATTATCTGTGCGAGAGGCCAGAAGCTATTGAATCTCATCCGTTATCGCTCTCTCTTTCTCTTCTTGCTCTTTTCTCCCTCTAAGCTTAATGTTCCACTCATCCTTTGCTTTTACCCAATCACTCTCCTCGCCTGCTTCCTCTAAAAAGGTCTAATTCAATTCACTGCTGCCTAGGCAAGTTTAACTACAGGCGATTCTGCCACTGCGGTCAGTCAGGCCCAAAACAAACCCTCAAGACACCCACGCCGACAAAAAAAGAACATCTGTTCAAATTTAGCACACATCTGTAAGCATCTTGAAATGTTTGGAGAGATGCTTTTGACGCCAAGGGGGTTATTATCTGGACTCCACCCTTGTGTCAACACCTCCGTGGGTCTTTCCGTTCTCCTGTGATGTTGTATTGGCAGCTCGAGTTTCTGCATTAACAAAAATCTAATCAACAGTTTGCAGTTAGCGGCAGAGCCTCGAATGCGGCAGGACAAGAGGCCGAGTGCGAGTGAGCTTTTTCTGCTTTCACCGTGAGACTGGGACCTCTTTTCTCACACCGGTGTTGTGTTTATTCTGCGTCCTGTCAAGTCTTTTAACACCACCGCCACCTCTGATCACCCTGGTGAACATTTAACAAGGACCGCCAGAGGAAATTCAACCATGATTGGTTCCTGTTTACATCCCACATCAAACTAAAGACATTCAATTACCACAAACCACCAGTCAAAGCAAAAAAAAAAAAAAAAACAAGTACATGCACAGGGCCAAGTGAAGGCACTTTGAGAAACGGCAATCTTCAGCAACTTTAATCTTCAATTCTATTTTAGCTGCTCGACTGTCATGTGGAAACACGAGTCCCAGTGCTGTCGATTATATGTGTATTAATTATTTACATCTACCGTAATAGTGGACTGAACGGGAAAGAACTGCTGCTGCTCTTTTATGAATGAATATACGTTTGTCATTGAGCAAAATAGTGATTTGTTTGTGTGTTAACAGGCAACACACTCAATTTTACTTAGATTGAATATCTTTTCTTTTGGTCAAATAAATTAAGACATCTTTTATATTCTAAGGCAGTATGACCTAAGCAACTGATTAATCTATTTAAATAAAATCATGTCAGATTTTGTTCTATTGCAAATGAACTGTTGGATAAATGTCTGAAATGACAAATTTAACTCTAACCCTTGTTGTGGTGCTGCATGACATGCAATACCTGAACAATTAGGACCATTTAATAATCAGTTTACTGCACAAATGAGGGGACTTAAGACCAATAAGCAGTGAAAACAAATAAAAGTGGCAAACCCCGACATCAGAGAAGCTGCTCCGGCTACAGATCATTAATAAACTATTGACAGGATTTCTATTAGTCTACTATCTTCCTCCCCGGCTCATTTCTGGTGTGTGTTATAACTTGAAATTGCACTAAAAATCTTCCACGACTGTGACTCAACTGAAGTGAAAACTCACCGGAGGAAAACAACCAAACATTACCACTCACTTGTCAATGTAAAGCAGCCTCCAATAAAGCAGCCTCCAATCTCCAGCTTTAATCCACTGACTGACTGATGTGTATTTGCTGAAACGAGATACCCTGGCTCACTCAGCCTTGTGTTCTGCTGCTGGTGGTGGTGGTAGCAGGACTGGACTCCCCTTATTTCACTTCCTGTTCTCACTCAATTAAACGGAGAGACAACGAGCAATGCTCCTGCGAGGGTTCACGTAGGACAAGAAGAAGAAGAAGAAGAAGCTTCATCCGATTAGACATGTAGGTAAAGCTTTATCCTCTGCAAGCACCGACTAAATGCTTCTGCACTGCAAAGTTATAGAGGAAAAGGTTCAAATTAAGTTGTCTACTCAACTAACGCGAATAAGAGTGCGGGTTTCAAGTTGCAAGGACGCTTCTTCAAACCTGTAAACTCACCTGCGGGAAAATAAAAAGTATCAGGAAGCGTGTACCCTGCAAACAAAAAAAAAAAAAAAAAAAGGGAGGGACGGACGCTGACGAAACTTACCTCGCTTTTAAAGTTGCGCTGGGAGGTTTGTTGAAAAGTTTTCTTTTAATAGTCCATGAGCTCTCGAGGACGAGGTAAGAGTTTCAGAGAGGGCAGAGCAGGAGCCGAGGCAGGAGCTGTAAGTTTCCCGGGTGCTTGCAGTCCAAACTCCACCAGGCTTGTTCCTCCTGCTCAGACTCCGCTTAGCCTGCTGCCTCTCGGCGTGACGTCAAGACCGCGCGTCACGTGGCGCGGCGGCGGCCAATGAGGAGCGGCGTTGTCCTGGCAACAGGAGCCCGGCACCTGAATGGCGATTACTATGTGAAAAAAAAAAAAGAAAGAGAAAGAAGAAATGTACACACAAGTTGTTGGTTTTCTGAGAAATACACTCACATAAACACGGTTATAACGAGAACACACGCCCTGGTGATGTTAAACAGTGACAGTGTAGTAAATAATAATACTTTATATTATCCTGTTAACGTCATAGTGAAGTTTTTCAGACGCACTGGCCATGAACAGGAATTAATCATCCTGCACAGATCATTAAATGCACTGCATACTCCTCTCTTCATAGCTTTATTTTCACTTAGAACATAATTTAGAGTGTGATGCAACTTTCCTAAGTATTTTTGCTTGAATCATTTTGACTAATTTCTAACCCCTAAGCTTTGCTTGTCATTAACCACATATGCAGTTCATTGCACATTTACATTACAAGTATTACTAACTAAATGATGTTTCAGATGTTTGTGCAGCTCTGCACATAGTTCATGCATGCAATCCTGTCTTGCTTGTTTCCAGCACAGACCCTTTCTGTAGGGGTGGATAAAAATAAACATCTAACTTCCAGACTTAATTTGATATATTTTGCATTAAAAGAAAAAAAAAAAAGTTGCAGCGTATTCATTCACATTGCCTCCAGTTCTGTTGGAGCAGCGGCTTAATAAGCGTACTTATTTCTGAGTATTGCACTCCTATGAAGAGAGAAGATTATGATGATAACCACCATGCCATTGCTCTTGGTCAAGTACAGGTGTTCCCATGCAGGCACATTGGGAGCCATGCTTTGCCTAAGATGATTAGTGGAAGTCAAAGCCACAGGGCTTATTCAGCCAGTGTCCCAGGGAGCATTTTCTTAATGGCCTTATAAAGAACACTGAGAACACCTCCCGCCTGTTGAGTCAGCAGTATCCTGGCCTCACTGACGGATAGAGTTCACGGGGAACAGTTGCATGCAAAAATCAAACATAAAAGGCACTTTTAAATGCCTGGCAAGCGTTAAAGACACATGCATGCACAGCTATTACCTGATGTTGTGTCACAAACACCCATATGGTTCACAATGTTAAAATAACAATTGAGTTCCCAGCCAGGGTGAAATCATCCTATACATTGCTATGAGTTAATTGGTCATATATATGCAACAACAACATAAGATGAGACTTTTCACGTTTATTTGCAAAATATTACTGCACAATAGTAACATAAGCCTGCAGAAATAATACTGCACCGTGCAATCTGTAATTATAATCTGAATAATACAATATAAAACAATGTGGACTCGTGCATTCAAAACCGATATAAAAGCAGTTTTTCTGAATAACTATACATATGTCCTGAATTTTGTTTGGGTGCAGATTCGAGGCTTTCTATCATGAATGCCAATTAATAAAATGCAGGCGCTGTCACACTAACGACTTAGTGATCCAGTATTGCGGTGCAGTTTTAACAATATGAAGTTGTGGTTGTCTGTCGTCGACCTTTAACCAGCCGACAGCATTGTTGCAGAGGTGAGAGCTCATCAGTGGGTTTGACCCTGAGGGAGAGTGCCTGAGTACTGTGTGGAGCTAACAATGCAACCTCTGACTAATAGGTTTGCATAACATTGATCTGACTGACTGTCCTGTCCACTGAAGAGCAATCCTCAACTCTGCACTCGTCCATACACACTCTCTCTCGCTCTCACACACACACACACATAAATGAGGCCTGGTGTGCCACGGCTCAGCGGCCAAGAGTCTTTTGAACTGGACAGCCTCTTTCTAAATCAGCCGGCCCATGCCTCTACACGGGCGCCGTCATTAGGTAACACCGGCTTTAAGGTACAAGGCTAAGTAGCTGGCGCTGCATGGGGAAGCACTGAGCCGCACAGGAGAGCACCAACAACTTCTTCTTACCGATTATCTGTTACCTAACCGGGCAGAGCCAACCTCTGCTGGTCTGAACTTGCAGAGGAGTGTGGCCAAGGTTTCGGGGCAAGCTAGGTTCTCTGGCCGTCGTCCACGACCAAGGATGAGGATCTTAATGAGACATCAGTGCACATCCGAAAAGTTAATCCACAATTAAATTTGTTAACTTTGCTGCTGTTTATTTCACTACTCAGCAAGTTAATTATCTATTAACTTTCAGGCAAGAGGCTGAACCATCAATATAACTTTTTATGTGCAGATACTGTATGTTTGAGTTGTAGGATTGTTACAGGCATCCTTTGTATCAACAGACAATGGTCAATGGACACCAGAGATGAGCAGGTGATCCTCCAGCAGTCAGAAAACGAGACCAGCTTCACTGAGCTGACCTGTGACTCCACCGCACCGGCGCTGTGCGTCATGAGCAGCAGACTAATGCTCAGGCTGACTGGATTATCCAGCAGGTGAATTTATTCTCAACCAGGACATGCTGAGGGCTGCGTGTGGAGCCTCTTTGCAGCCGCCAGAACAACGCAGGTGTCAAGTCTCAATGTATGCGTGAGGTTTATGTTGTTGTTCCGCAAGACAGCAGCACATGCGGGAGGGGAGATCATCTAAAGCCGCACAGGAGCATCTCAGAAGAAAGGAATAAGAGAGTGAGCCACTGAAGACAGTCTGACATTTTATTGGTCAGAACGATTTCCTGCTGACGTCCTCTAACAAGGTCAACAGGCAGAGTGGAAAGAGTTGGATGAGAAACGTTAGCACAGAGGAGGAAATGGAGCCACTGCTTTCATATGAGTGTTACAGTTTACCTGTAAATAATCCTAAAGGCCAAAGCTCAGAGGTGCACCTTCAGGACCAAGCAATTATTTGGGGCCCTGTGGAAAAAAAAAAGAGAAAAAAGAGAAAGCTGGCATCCAGATGCAACCTCTTGGTATATGATAATGACAACCATAAACTCCCTTCAACCTACGGAGGCCTTACAGTGCACTGACAATACTCCACAACCCCCACATTTCTACCCTAAGAGATATTTGGTAGTTTAGACTTTACCTGGGCGCCCCCAAAACTTATAATCAGCACTGACAAAGCTAAACTATATTTTCTACACGTGTAGTTAAATGTTAGAATTTGAATATTTGTGCTTACGGTTCATCAGCAACTTCACATTCAAAGTATATCATGGTTATGTCTGGACACACATTCAGTTCAGAGCTTTGAGATGTGCATGCACGTAAAACAGTATTTTAACAGAAAAGTAAATTAAGTCGTGCGCAGATAAACGTATTCAGTTCAGAGATAGTTGGATTTTACCGGCTGTAAGGTAATCTGCATGCACAGTTTCACCGTCTGTCTTGTATTTACTGCATTGAAGAGGCAAATGTTTCACTTTTAATTCACCTGCATTTGCATGAAACAGAAACTCTATGATATAGTGTTACAGATAAAATACACAACAGAGCACATAAAGCTGTTTAATGAGATATGAATGATAAAATGTAAAATAAAAAGCACAAAATAATATGTAACACCTCCATGGACTATTACCCTTTTGACACAAAAAGTGGATTTTACTAATAACGCCTGAAGATGGATTTACTTCTTCCACCGCTGTATAAAGGCACCAGTGTCTAGAAACGTGTTCAATGCCTGGAGTAACACCAGCTTAATTATACGTTTAAACGGAAAGAAATTCAAATTGAAAATGCAAATTCAAAGCACCGAAGATGATTGTTGCTTGTTCAAATTCATTAACTTCTAAATGTGTTAATAATTAATGAAATTAACTCTGACTGACACGTCCTGGCTCTTTAAGGATGAACCTCTGAAAACATAAGCCCTCGTTTTATTTTAGCTCTGCAACACAATAGATTTTACAGCGTAATATGTGAAACCTCCACAAAGTCGTCTGCATTGTTTTATTGTCCTGTCTTTATCTGCTCGTAGAAGGCATGAACAGAAGCCACACCTTGACTTCAGAGCTCCGCCGTGCTGATGAGCTGAGTCAACCTCATGTCAGCAATCTATTATAGAGAGTTTACTTAAGGACTCCTCTTCTCCTCTGCGCTGTACCATGACAACTGTGACAGCACAGATCAATACAGAGCCTGGCACCTGTCTGCAGACACCACACTCAGACACGTCTGTCATAATGAATCATTTAGGAGTTTAGTAAGCGTGAAGCGGCCTTCGATGCATTTCCCTTTAAATGAAAACCTGATCTCCTGATGTGACATGGGTCTTGCTTCTACGTCATCAGAGATGAGCCCTGAGAACATGATCCAAAGTGCTATGTGATGAAGCAGTTGTATAATTGCTGCGTCTAACATGTGAGTCAGCACTTTGCTAAAAGGCCACCTGCCGTCGGGCGAGGCAGCAGATGGAACTGGAGCTCGGCCGGAGGTTTGAACTGGCTTAATGAAAGCTCACGTGACTCCTGGTCAGTTCAACCTCGTGGACATCACGTTAGACACATCTGGATGGGAGGAGCAGAGAAGGGAGGAGAGGACGAGAGAGGTGCAAAAATGTTAGGAAGGATTTAAGGAAGCACTAAGATGACAGAGGGGTGGAGAGGAAGAGAAAGAAGTGAGAGATGGGAGGAGCTGGGGAGGCATGAATAACAAACATAGAAGAGGAGCAGAGACCTCAAGTGAAGGTGGGGAGATTATGCAAGAAAGGTAGGTAAGCTGTTGATCTGCAGCTGCCTTGGGCACATGGCCTTCCCTGACATACGCATGAAGTCACATCACGGCTGACTCCTTATTGCCAGCATGTGTGCAACTAATCTAATCGGCTTCACGCTCACATAGTTGAAATTTAAAGACTCCAGCAACACGTGATGAAGTTTTATGATACAACTTTATCAGACCAATATGTTTGGGGCCCGTTGACTTTTTGGTTTCTTTGAAATCCTTGTGGCTCGTTGGCTTCATCAGCTCGATGGCGGATGACCCTGATGAGGGCCGCAAACCACAAGGAGTTCAAAGAAGCCAAAAAGTCAAAAAGGGCACAAACCACACTAAAACCTCAGCTTGTGTAGGGAATCCACAGGTCTGTGTGCAACCACACAGTCACAGGTTAATGTCACAATGCCACCTAGTGGCTACATGTGCAAACAAACTTGTGTCCTGAGGGAAGACATTGTTGAGTCAAAGTCTCTTCAGTTGTTACTGTATTAACATCAAAGGTTAATACAGTAACAACCTGCTGAATTGAACTGTCTGTTTCTGTCCTAGCAACTACAAAATATTTAACTCTGCTCAAGTAATCATTCAGTCTTTAACAGTTGTCATTTAATGTTATTGATTAGCGTTGCTGTGTTTCTCATAAAATCTGTGCACATATTAAGACATTTAATCACTGACTTCCTCCGTTGGGCACTTTGATGCTAAGTGTGATACAGTTTTATTGACTTACTTTCTTGAGTTCAAGTGAACGTTCATTCTTTCATCTTCTGTAACAGGTTGTCCTGTGAAGGGTCACAGGGGGCCTATCCCAGCTGTTATCGGGCGAGAGGCAGGGTACACTCTGGACAGCATGTCTTTGCACAGTGGGAGGAAGAAGGAGAGAACCCACACGGACACAGGGAGAACGTGCAAACTCCACACACAAAGGCCCAGTCGGCCATGGATTCAAACCTTCTTGCTGTGAGGCATCAGTGCTAACCACCACTCCACTGTGCCGCCCTGTGGACCTTACTCCCGCGGGTTAATTACTGTTATGTTTCACATACCAATGTGTGCAATATTTTTTTGCTTTTTATTGTGAACAAATCTCTATTCTCTCTTCTGTCTTTCTTGAATTTGTTCTGAAGCTATGAACCCAACGTTTGGCATATGCTTGGTCATAACTCTTCTTGCTGTTTGTATAAAGCACATTCACTTCTTTTAAAATATTCTGCTCTCCTAATTAATATATTTTGCTTCAGCTGCTTAATTCTTCCTTCAGGGTAATTTGTTTTATAACCAAATCCCTGAAACTAAGTGGACCAAATATAACCAGTTTCATGTACTGTCTCTTTTCGGACAGTGGAGTAGTAAATGACCTTTGATCGCTGCCCCACTGTTTAGTTTTGTGCACCACACACCACCCCCGAGCGTCCGCCTCCACGCTCACTTTGCTTAATGAATTCTTCCCCTTCTGTCCTCTTAATGCCAGAGGGAGTAGATGGCCAGCTGCACTGCTGTTAGATGAGCTTCTTAATCGGTTTAATGTTCATTTGAAGCAAAGAGGAGGTTAGATTTTATTATTTTACACATCTTTCTCTATCCTTTCTTTCTTAACTCCTGTTTCTATTCCAGCGTGACATCGGGGCTGTGGAAACATCCTCAGGATCCAGCTGAGAAGGTGAGACCTTCACTAGCGCTCTGTGAAACTAAATTTTGATTTCATTGCTTCACATATACCGATATTTTTAATATGCATTTTTACTCTGAGCGCATATACGTTTGGTTGGAATGACTGGTCATGTCACTTAAATCATTTATTCACAGAAATTTGTGGTCCTTCCACTCATGCACATATTTTAACGTGCACTGCATGCATTTATCAACATTTGTTCACCTTGTATGTGCACTCTCTTATTTGCTCATCAAATCAGCACTTTGGATTTTTCACATTCTCACTTCTGCCAATCTAATACGTCTTGATCGTAATGAAATTTGTGATTTCTATTTGAAATATCAATAACTTGGCAGCCAGCATGAGATATCTCTGCTATATCCAGAGTGTGAGGAAACTGTGGGCTCCTGCACCGGTGGCCAGGCTTCTTAAAGTGATTCACCTGCACAGATCTGTGCGCCAACTACAATACAAAAAGGTAACAACATAAAAATGTGCAGAGAGGGCATTTAGCCTTTAGTTTTGGATGGTGTAAGAAGTAACAGTGACACTAAATAACATGAGGATTGAAGTGTAAGAGCCTCTAACGCCAGAATGAGCTGAATGTCTCGTCCAGATGTCTCGCCTTGGCCTCAGAGAGAGAGAAAATATAGAATAACAACTTAGTAACAGGTCCAGTCTGGGAATTTAAGTTAAACAATAAGCTTGAAGATGGGCTTCAGAGATTAAACGTGTTAAAACATAAACTAATGCCGGTCCTTTTCTAAGACTGTTGATGCTGCAGATGCAATGTGAGAAAAAAGAAGTACGGGTCAAAGTCAACTCCAGTGTTTTGTTTAGTTTATAGGCCGTCAAACTCAGGTTAGTGCAACCCCGATGACCTGTAGACTGATGTTCCACTTCTGCACTCTGCACTTCTGTCATATACATATACATAGCATAAAGACAGACAGATAGACAGACAGATAGATAGACAGATCTTTAACAAGACTGAAGTTTACATAATGTCAGTGAACACAACTACACTACTACTTAGTAGCCTATAATACCACAGTTCCGGGATGGCAAACTTATTTACACATAGATAGATAGATAGATAGATGTTGTTGTTGTTGTTTTTTAATATTATTTATTGCAGGTGTAGTAGTTGTCGTTGTTCATTTCAATATTTATTTGATGTCACTTTTATTTTGATAATTTTATTTTGAAATCCTCCCGGAGTAATTCTTCCTACTTCCTGTTTCAAGAGCAGCAGGAAGGAAGGAAACCCGGAGATTATCGGTAACTGTGAGTAGTGTGCGCTCCAGTCAACGGACACCCCTCTAAAGTCATGGCGGGGATTTATTTTGTGTCTCCAAGGACTGTTTTGCATTACGTCGCACTACGTTTGAAGTTACCTCGCAGTATTATTAGCATTTCCCCTGACAGAGGAAGACTGAGCTTTACTAGGACACACAATCATGTAGTAAATAAAAATCAGCACCTCTCACATCTGTATGGTAAACGGTCAGTAAGTTTAGCTTAGCATAAAGGCTGGAAACAGGTGGAAACGACTAGCCTGGCTCTGCTTAAAGGGCTTTTTGTTGTATTTGCAAGTTGTCTGATGATATAATTGGAGCATTGCAGGTGCAGATAGTTTGATCTATTGACTTTTCAAAGAGACCGGGATTTTTTTTCTAGTCACTGTGCTATATGCTAACTGGCTGCTGTTTTAAAGTTTCCCTGCAGGAAAACAAATAAATTACATCTTAAATGTTTGCTTCATCCACCAGGCGATGGCAGACAAACCATGGGCTCTGATCTCAGAGGTGGGAGAGCAGGGTTTCCTTGAGGAGGTCACTGACATCATGAAGCAACACTTCAACATCATCTGCCACAGAGACTTTCTCCAAAACCCCGGCCTGCACGGCCCAAAAATCCAAGCTATGTTTTTGTGGAACGCCTGTCCCGCGGTCGAGCCCTCGCTGCTCAGTTCACTCCCGTCGCTGAAGGTGGTCGCCAACGGAGGCGTGGGCATCGACCACCTGGACGTGCCGTACATCACCAGTCAGGGCGTGAAGGTGGCAAACACTCCTGGAGTGGTGAGCGACGCCACCGCAGATATGGGCATGGCTCTGCTTCTGGCGTCGGCGCGGAAAGTTGTGGAGGGTGAGGTCAAAGGTTAACTCAAGCCAAACTTTTTCAGTGAAATCTATGAATTTTCACATGAGTCTATCTCCTCATAGGTCACCAAGTAGCCACTGACCCCAAGACCACTCACATACCACAAAGCCTGATGGGAGTTGAAGTCACAGGGTCGACTCTGGGAATCATCGGAATGGGACACATCGGATACAAAATCGCTCAAAGAAGCAAAGGCTTTGACATGAAGATCCTCTATCACAACAGAAGCAGAAGGTAAAGTGATGGTACAGTAGTAGGTTATTTGGATAATTTAGAAGTTTGTTTGACAATGGTTGGATGCCAAAATGTCACTAAAACTCCAATAATAAACCAAAAACATTTGCTACAGTGGTCTATATCAAACAAGGTGGCACTGATGGTAAGCTCCATCTTTGGTGTTGTTAAGGACTGTTGAGGATGAGCAGGCGGTGGGGGCGAGATACTGTGAGAACATGGACGATCTGCTGAAGGAGTCTGATTTCGTCATGCTGGTGGTGAACCTGTCCCCTGAGACCACCGGCCTGATCAGCCACAGAGAGCTGTCCCTCATGAAGCCCACAGCAACGCTGGTGAACGTCAGCAGAGGTGGGAACGCTCAGTTTCATGGACTTTTCTCAACAGTTAAAACAAATAAAATAAAAATATAAGATTTGTAAGTCCTATTTTGATGTTTCAGGTCGTGTTGTGGACCAGGATGCTTTAGTCAAAGCTCTGCGGGCTGGAACAATCCGAGCAGCCGCTCTGGACGTGACTTACCCCGAGCCTTTACCCAGGTATTATCTCTGAAAACAGCCAGACACTACAGAAATAAAAGACCCTGGTAAAGACTACAAGCCAAAAATAAAATAGTTCGGTATACTGCTAGTATAGTTGTAGTTTTGACCTCCTCTTAAATAGGAAGCATTTACTGACTTACTGCTTGTTTTTGTGCAGGGATCATCCTCTCCTCAGCCTCCCCAATGTGCTGATCACGCCTCATGTTGGCACCAACACTTACGCCACAACAAGAAAAATGGTACAGATGATGGTAGACAACGCAGTGGCTGCTGTGAAAGGCCTGCCTGTTCCCAATGAAGTTAAGATAAAATGATTTACGGCACATTGTTGTCTACATAGACGAGTGTCGATTAAAGATTTGACTACACGTAGATTTGTTTTTACCTCTTTGCACCTGAAACACTTGATTGAATTCTTTTAGGTTTTGTTACCTTAATACAATCTCTAGTTTGTCTTCCCATCAGTCATGTTGATTTATTACTATTAACAGATGTCAGATTATTTTTTTTTGTACTTCATCTGATGTAATCATGTAAAAACTGTAAACTGTACTGTTAGTTCTCATTGTTGGCACATGATCATTTATAGTAAGTTTCATTTCTGTGAATTTCCACTGCAAGGTTAAATGACTCACTGTACATTTTTAGGAAATGTATAAATATGGTGCTCCAGTATGTTGTAGATAAATAAATCATCAGTATACATTGGATAATAAAACAATTGTGTCATTTTAAGTTGTATTTTGAGTCGATTCTATCACACACAGTACAGTACATATTCGTTTTTAACTTTTTGGTGTGTTTTTGTCTTTATTATTATTATAACTGACGACGCTTGTGAGTTGACGATCTCAAATGCGCTGCGAGTCTTTGCGGAGCTACAGTTTGGCCGCCAATGTGCCTGATTATAATAGAAACATTACAAGTTAAAATATACTTAACATAGGAAACACAAAACCCGATAACTATAGATAATGACAGTCGGTACAGATGTTTACGACATGTTTTAGTTAGCGAAAATAAACTTTCGCTGTTACATTTCATTCAGGCATATACAGGTGATACTAAAAATGCTTTAATCATCAACAGTCGACGCAGAGAGCGAAGACGGAGGTCCACAACACCAGGCAGGAAAAATAGAAGTGAAAGCTACCGGGAGGTTTTAATTTAGAGGTGTATAATAGACTTAATTAATTTTGTTATTTTTTTTAACTTGGTATCTGTTCGGCTTTTTGTGGCTGCTAGCTAAACGACAACATGTTTATCTCATCGCAAAACTCCCCGCCTTCCTTCAAAGATTTCACCCTCGTCATGGTGAGTGGTACATCTGCATCCACTGCAACAAGTAGTCATGTGTCTGCCTTCATGGATGTTATTCAGACAGGTTTTGATGCTTCTGCATGACAAGGAAAACTTTAAATCTAATATTACGTAGCCGTAATTTACCTTTAAACCAGCATTTGCTCTGAAAATGTATGTAATAGTAGTAATATTACCAAAAGTAGTAAAGCAGGAAATGGCCCTAAGACAATATTACTGTTGGTTATGAAAGAGGTAATCTGCTTCATTCAGGACTTCAGTAAAGGTTATTTTTATTGCTTGGCATCACAATTACCCAGAGCCCACCAATAATTGTCCAATAATTAGTCCAGACTTTATTTAATTGTGTCTACTGTAATTTAAAGTGGTGCAAAAGCAGCATAACCTCACACATAAGCTGGAACCATTGGATATCTTACATACAGTTTTGGGTAATAAACAAGCGGTTGCTAATCCTCCCTCCCCAGCCCGCTGTTGCTGTCGGTAACGTGGGTCAGCTGGCGGTGGACCTCATCGTGTCCACTCTCAACATGAGCAGAGTGGGTCACTTGCACACAGACTGTCTCATCCCGATGGCCGGGAACAACCCCTACGCCACCTGCAAAGAGGACGCTGAGGAGCTGCACACACCTGCAGAAGGTGCCACCTTTAAGTATTATATATTATTGTATTAAATCAGCAGGTTTAAAGCTGTTTAATTAACAGAGACGGCTAGCTTTATTGAAAGCACTGTTTGCTCATTTGCACGTGTAGCAAACGACTCGGGACTGACGCACAGCCTGTCAAGTTATTTTCTACACGTGCAGGTGCTAAGATTATGACTTCATGGTGGTTTCTTCTGTAAATAGTCCAAAGTAGTGGCTGCTGACTTTCACGAATAAACAAATCCTCTATTAACCTGTCATCGTTCTCTCATCCACAGTTTACACGGCAGCAGAACTAAAGTTGGCAGTTCTTCAGATCAGAGCTCCGATTGTTCAGGTAAAACCACAGCTCTGCTGCTTCGGCATCAGCAGAGAGGTTCAGTTTCCCTTTTTTTTTTTAGCACGTGCTATAAAGGAAACTCTCACAATATGCCATCAGTGTGAAAACATCATGTCATGTTAATGGTGAGGTGGAAACTTCATCATGACGGGTGTAGCTGTATAATGTATTTATTTTTTTAAATCTACAGACAAAGTCAAAGAGGTTCCGTCAGCTGCTCGTGTCTTGGATCAAAGCCAGCGGGTTCTCCAAGACTGTCGTTCTTTCCAGCAGCCACGCCTACCAGAGGGACGACCAGCAGCTGCAAGGGTAAACACGCGCTTAACGCCATCGCTGCTTTTCTCCTCCTTCGCCATTTCCGTCCCCCCCCTCTGCTAACACATACTTGCACTCCACAGCACTGCCCTGAGGTACCTGGTCACGCCGTCTCTGCTGAAGGTGAACGCGGACGCCCTGAAGGAGCTCGGCTGGAGGGAGATGGAGCGGGTGCCGGCCTTCCCCGGGCTGACGGACGCCGACGCAGAGCCGCGACTATGCGTCCCTGGAGGAGGCATCACCAAGGGACTTTACGCAGACAGGTGGAGACATAAATTCATCGAGCAACAGATGTTCGGGTGGCGTCTATTTGCGCAGCATGAGTCATCTATAAATAAGCAGTTACAGCCACAAACTGGATGTACACTGGACTGATTCAGGAAGTCATCTGATGTAACTCACTATTAAGTGTGGTTAAAATAACACACTGGCAGTGTATATATATATATATATGTGTGTGTGTGTGACAGTTCAACATGTGATTTCCCCATTTTCTTTCCTATGAGATTACGAGATGCTCAGACTAGCACGTTCATATTTATTCTCAGCATAACCAGCTGATTATAATATTTTAAAATAACTTCTGCCCTTATGTTATATAACTTTCTTTTTTAATAAAGTGGAAATTTGCAGCAGAATTAGAGAACTTGCAGAAAAAAACAGTTTAAACGTCTTTAGTAGCTGCCGCCTGTGTCTGATTATGTGTGCTGTATGTTTGTTCAGCTGTGCGGAGGATCTCCCGCTGGCCGTGCTGCTCCTCTTCTGTTCGGAGGGCGACAACATCCCGGACGCCTTCACCCTCGTCAACCACCTCAACGACTGGCTCCGTCTCTTGGACAGTCATGTAAGTGGCGACGGTTTAGCGCTGAGCCTGATTAGGTAAAAAAAAACTTTAAAGTTACAAATATCTGATCAGTGTCTTCACTTTATTTCAGAGCCAAGAGCCCAACAAATGGAAGATGCCATCCTCCTGGAGCCTCTTGTTCGGCAGCGGCATCCCTCCTGCACTCTTCTGATAAATCTCCATCTAGTTGTTCTGTTCTGTTTTTTTTGTAGCCTATAATTAGCTGGTGAAGAATGCAACAGAGATACACAAATGTTTATTTCACATCTGTGCTGACCGGATCGTAGTGGACTCTTGAGACTGCTGCTTCAGAATAAGCTTACACATTTCATTTTTCTGGTCCTGGTTGTAAAATAAATAAAAAGTCTGGGAGATGTATCGCTCCTTTCCCTTACTTTTGATATTAATCTTCATAAGAGGAAACATTACAGGAATTCACCCAAGACGCGCACTTCTGGAGTACTTATGCCTCGTATTTGAATGTTTTTTTTTAAATAAAAGATTGTGTAAAATTGTGGTGTAATTTCATGTAAAGAGTCTTGAAGTGGATCCTGCCTCTGCCCGCTCAACTGAAAGCAGCTGGCCAGGTGCCATCCTGTATTCCTGGCAGTCCCACCTCTCTGTAACTTGATTCCTTCCTACAATCGACATCGTAGTGACAACAAGACAGGGCTCTTACTCAGTTACAGAGCTGTTCTGCCACGTACTTGAGTGTGGTTTTCTTTTCTGTTTGCGTCATTGTTTCGGGTGGTTTCTGTGTCGGCTTGTTGTGGGAAAAGGGAGGAATGTCCTGACAGCATTTTTTTTTTTTAAGGAAAAACAAAAGGCTCTGAATTATATCAAACATATTAACTATTTTCTGTTTAAAAACAGCTGGAAGGGGGGACTGAGAAGGAATTTTAAGAGGAAAAGGTTGACATTTTAAGAAAAACTACTTAAAGATTTAACAGAGCTCAAACTGCACAAAACAATATGTATTAAATTTAAAAGATATGAGTTAATTTACACACACAAGCACTTTATAAATCAGTCTTTGTGTTATATGCAATATCATTCAAGTTATTTCCTGTTTCTGTTAGCCTAGCTTAGCATAACAACTGGAAATCAGCCAGATGAAACTAAAACAAACCGTCCCATCTACACTTCTAACCCTTAGCAACGATCACACAATATCTCGTTTGTTAAAATAAGTCCAAATCTACATTTAAAGATTTTAAGCGTAGATTTTTATGAACTGTCCATTTCCTGTCTGATAAAGGGGTAGATATTGTGGTCCAGCTTTCTCAAAGTCTTAAACTACTGCTTTAGGTTTATACATATTTAATATGTAATTAATGACACGTCAGCTTTCAGGTTTGTGGTGAAGTAACGAGACAAGAGCAAAGATCTGTTTGTATGCAAACTAGATGATACCAGTTTTATTTGTAGATTACACTCTAAAAGAAATTTAAGACAAATCCAAAAGGAGAACAAGTCATCAAATCAGCTTTATCCGGGACTGTAACATAAGCTGTTGTCTTTTTTTTTTTTTTTTTGTCTTTTTTGTTGTAGATTGTTGTTTTTTGTTTTTTTTTTACAAGCAAAAAATATGTCTTTTTATACACATCTTTTTAAAAAGAACACTATGTACATCATGGAAACATGCCACTGAAATTCTCATGTGGGAGGTGGCCGCGCTTTTCATTCGACCAGCCCCACGTCACCTGAAAAACTTCAAGTAATCTCTTATAAAAAATAGACATTTTTATTTTCGTCTCTGAAAACAAAAAAATGTTTCCAAAAATACACATGAGCAGCATCACAAATTGGCAATGCATAGCCCCTATTATCAGTCTTAATAGTATGACAGCAGAGAAGCATAAAAGAATGAGAAAGCTGCAAATAATAATGACAAATGCAAAAAAAAAAAAAAAGACAGAAATTTTGTGACTGGGGGGAGTTGAGCTGACGGTAGTTGTGGCCGGAGGGTAAAGAGCTGGTGTGTTTGTCTTCAGAGAATGTCAAAGTGTCTGCTGTAAACAGTTTAAAAATGTTGAGGAGGAGACAGCAGAAAGCTGCGAGGTCTGAGGCGGAGAGCGGCGCGTTGCTAAGAATACGGAGGGGTACCATGGCTGAGTAATGCTACTTGGTCGGAACCCAAATTTTGAAAAAGCGATGAAGAGAAGGACATAGGAGAGCTTGCTGCTGAGTCGGAGGTGAGGAAGAGAGGTTTGGAGTTGAGGACACAGAGCTGGAGGTCCCTGCCGGTGCTGGCTTCGCTGCCCGAGCTGTAGTCGTGTGGTCGCAGGTGGTTAGCAGTCACTGGTTTTCGCCCTGCCACGAGACGCAAAAATTGTTAGAGGTGGAACTGAAGGCACTGCTCTCTAGCCGACTGTCAGCAAAGCTAAGAAACACACTCGTGCCACAAATTCAAGATGAAGTGCTTCATCAAGATAAGACTTAATCACAGAGAGCACAGATCTAAAGAAGTTAGCCGAGTCGCTAGCAGGAGCTGTGGCATGTTACATAAGCTTGTATCACATTGATCATATCAACATTAGATGAATTATCAATGCAGCGAATGCAGCCACCGTGTTTCGAAAAGCAACATGACACTGTGTTCAGGTGATGTCAGCTGTAACAGGAACATTTCCATTTACCACCGCAGAGCGTCGGAAATAATAATCTGTGAGAGTGACGCCCGTCCTCGGGTTCTGAGGATTCATACCGATGCCACTTGAAAGATCAGATATTGATTCATGAAATCTTGCTGCAGTCATGCGACACTGGTTTTGCTCGACAAGTCTCGCGAGACCGCGCAACGGGATTATTCCACGCGTGAAGGGGATCCACAGGTACGACTCTGGGAGCAGCATCAAATGCGTAGCAGCATTTTGGATTTTAAAAGTGTGACGGTGAAGAAGAGCTGGACAAAGTAGCTGTAGCGATACCTAGCCCTAGCTCTGAATATTAATACTACAGTAACAGTTTATCTGGGGTCTTGAACACAAAGTATCAACAGGTAGTTCAGCTTCTAATCTTTAATTGTTAACTAATTATTTAATGGTTTGAGACAAAACAAGCTTTAAATATCGTCTTTTAACACAAAACATGTCTTCAAGCTGCCCATAAATTTCCAAATATCCAAACTTTTGTTTAAGAAAAAAAAAAAAAAGTCAGGACAATTACTAACGCAGGCTACGATACCCGAACAAATAAAGATGACTGCCATGCTAATGCTCTAAAGAACGTCCTAATGAAACAGCTCAGGGACACCAGTGAGAACACAGGGACATGCAACCATCCTTAATTCAAATTCAACCAGCATCTTCTTTTGTTTAATCGCCAAAGTATTCTCTGTCCTGGTCACTTTGCAATATCACTGCATTTTTTTCCCCAAGCAGATGCGTCTGATTTGGTTTTGCACCGGCTCCCGTGATGGTTGATTGCACAGATAAAAATCTGCCACCAAGTCTAAATCACATGATGCATGCTATAAATTAGCATCTTGCATTGCTCCATCTCAATCTGGCATTTCAGAGTTTCACAAATCAACTAACCACAAGAACACACACACTCGCACACAACACACACACACACGTATCATGCTAGAGCGCAGCCAAAATTAACAACTCCAAACCACAGGAGTCAAGCAAATCATGAAAAGGAGAAACAAAACCCCAAACAAAAACACACCAACACGCACACACCTCCATGAACAAGAGTGGGCGCTCGTTTTAAAAGCTGCGGGTAAACTCCTTCCTCTAAATGTGCTCTTCGTGGTTGTTGTTGCTGTCTCAGAGGGGGGTAAAGATACACTGCCCCCCGCTGGACAGGCCAGCTCTTGTCATGTGCAGCAAATGCAGCCCAAACTGTCCGGAAGAACCACAACAACAGCAGAGTAAAGAGCTCGTCAGAAACGTCGCCGTTCTGGCCGCGTTACTGGAACAACACCAACATGTCACACAACAAAGGAAGTCTTCTCAGAAACGACTCAGTTAAGCGCTTTTTTCTTTTTTTCTTTTCTGTTTTTGTTTTTTCTTTTTTCTTCTGGAGCTGCACTGTCATCAGAAATAAGTGCTTCATCGGACCTTTTACCATAACGTGAGGTAGAAGCCAGTTAAACTAAAGCTGTGGATTTACACTAAGCGTCTGAGAATGATGAGAAAGAGAAATTTAAAAATAGAGAGAAGGATGAAGCCTCTGCTGTGCCTCAGTCTGACTTGTGCTATTAGAAAGTTGAGTCACGCACTGGAAAAGCCTGCCTGGATTCCCTCAGTGAGTGGGTTTAAAAGAAATAAGGCTGACTCATAAATTTCCCCCCTTTTATATCATAAGTAAGGTCGAGTAAAACTTGTGGAAAACAGACTAGAAGCATGCAGAACAACGTTGCACTACACAGGATACGCATTACATTTGTGTTTAAAATTCAAATTTGACCGAAAGATATAAATCACCTTTTTCTCTTCCTCTCCGAGTCATTTGTCCTGGACTTGCTTTGGGGTGTCTTGGCTGTGCCTGATTTGGAGATACTGTCTTCTCTGCGCCGTTTGCTGTGTTTAAAAAAAAAAAATAAGAGATTAAACAGCTGTCAATTAGAGACTGATCATGTTCTGCGACTGATAATAGCCCGAGCACAGCCACCACCTCAAGATATTTTTAGCGAGCTGCTGAAAACAAGTTTTTCCTGAGTATGTGAATTCCACTTCGTTTTAAAGATAGTAATTAGCTAATCAGGTTGTTCAGACCAATAATCTGCCCGTGCTTCTTTTATCTCTGTACTGACTGTGTTGTGCTGCCGTCCAGCTCCTGTTCCTTGCAGGGAGACTGTGCAGGCCCTTTGCCATCTTTTCTGTAGTCTTCTCCCTCCTCCAGCTGGTCTCCTCGCTGGCTGCCGTTGTGTCGCTCTGTCGGACACCTGGCTTGAGGCTGAGCAGAGGGGGGAGAGTCTGACGTCGGCTGCTGATCTTCCTTGGATAATTCCCGCCATCGATTCTAAACAGGAGACAGGCAGTAACCCGAGTTTTAATGGATGCGTTTAATGGTGCTATTTTTTGCAACGGATAAAAACAAGCTATAATTGGTCACTTTGTACAATTACGTTCAGAAAGCTGAAAAAGAAAAAGCTACAAGAAAGGTCCCAAAGGAAATGAGAGGGAGAGAAAGAAAAATAGAAATAGAAAAGTTCAGCCTCACTGGCGAGAGAGACAATGACCTCTGAAACAGAATCAAGATCAATATATTCTATTTTTCGACTAATAGTTTTCCAGCACTGGCATAAACAACTCCTGTGTAACCTGTGTATCAATACTAGAGTGATAGAGGACAAAGATCCAGCAATGGTATGTTTATGGTATCTTTCTATTCACTGTAAATATTTATAGACTCGACCAGAGCGGAATCATTTCTCAAAATGTCTGCTTATCAGTAGGAATGTCTACAAAGCCTCGTTTTATCGTCGTCCTCCTGTCAGGGAATGAATGTGTTTCCAGGCGGCATTGTTCAAACTGTGGCTCCCTTGTCGATAAATGTTTATTTGCCTTGAGCTGCACGTGGGGTTTTTATATACACACACACAGACCAGATGGGAAATCAAATACCTGGAGCGTCCGTACAAACAATCTCACTGTCATTTTTTATTTGGTATTCTTTTTGTTCAAATCTGAAGAGCTACAGCGCTTTTAAAGAGAGTGCCTTTAGGATCTAGTACTGTTCATTAAAGCATAAAACCATTTTCATAAAACAAGATGATAACAGTTACTGATAACTTATCTTCATTAAGTAGGTTAGTGAAAACAAATGTATTCTTGAGTCATGTGCTAAAACTTCCTTCATGACTGTTCCGTCTAATGTTCAGTTCACGTTGAAACAGCGAAACAAAGGTAGTACTTCAACTATATGATCATTGCAGAGGGTGTGCTTTCAGTGCAGAAAGTGTTTCTCTTTTTTAGCATAGCCCACTGATTAAATTAACTAAATAATAGAAACATGTGTCATTACAACACAGAGAAATTCAACAGAACCACAAACCACAGCCTCCAAAATGAAAACACAGTTAAATCCATATCTCTGTCACATGTTTTTACACAAATACGGAATACTATGACCTTTAAGAAGTTACGAATAAGTGCAGGACTGCTGCGTTAAATAAAGAGAGATCGTTTGAGAATGAATGAGTGGCTTGTTTATGGTACTGTTACCTGTGCTGTCACCTGTACAGAGGAGTCTCCCATGATGAACTTTGCTCCTTCCAGGACAGCCATGTAGGAGAAGCGCAGCTGGTCAGGAGTCTGGATCAGACCCATGCGGTACTTCCTCATATTCAACAGGATGCTTTTGATGTCCACCGATGACGGATCTTTCCTTTTGTCCATCTAGAAAACACAGTAATAAAATCTGTTTCAGGAAACCAAGAGGAAATCCCTTATCTCTGCATAATCGTTTAAGTCTAACGTTCAGCTCAAATTAAATTATGATGTTTTGTTAACGACTTGTCCTGCATTTGAGGAAAAACTGAAAGCAAAAGTATTAATATTTTTTTTGTTTCATTACCGAGGACGGCAGTTCTGCATTATTTCAGTACAGCTAATAAAACAATGAGGTCTGAGCGTGGTTCTCTGTGGCATAACAATAACAACATGGCCGGCTGCCAGCTGCTGTCACTCAAAGACAGACACCAACACACACCTTCAGTCAGCTGAAAAACCTTCGTGTCCAGTGACATTTAATAAACAAGTCATCTACAAACTACACCTGCATATCTTTTGACCTTTTAACCACTTGAACTACAGTGGAGGTGACCTTTTCACTGTATCAACTTTTTCCACTAGGCTACCATAACATCATCATGACTTTACAAGTTTCCCATACTTCCTATGGGAAACCATGAGGTATTTCAGCTGTGGGTGGCGCATAATCACACAAATGTCAGTGTAGTTCAATCAAATAAGTTACATCCAGGCACTAAAATGATGATCATGAGGAAAAAATACTGAAAAGAGGGAAAGAAGTATTTTTTGTGCAATATATGTTATAAAAATGTCCAGTATTTTGCAGATTAAATGTACACTGAAGTCAAACTACACATATACTCATGAAAGTGATTAAATCAGATCAAGACTTACCAGGACCAGGCATGTGTCAACTAATGAAAAAGTCCCTGAGCGTCCGATTCCAGCACTGCAGTGCACCACAGCCGGTCCTTGATCCACCCCCAATGCTCCCGACTCCCGTACCTTGAAGAGGAAGTTTAGGAAGGATGCCGGGGACTCTGGGACCCCAAAATCAGGCCACGTGGTGTAATGAAAGTGATAGATCTGTCTCTTCTCCCCCGTCTGTAAAAAAAAAAGAAAAACAAGCAGACAAAGACCTTATTAGCATCTAGAAACCTGTAAAGTTTATATCTCTTGGCATTTCTGATTTTTATCAGTATAGACTGAGGTTACTGAAGGTTATTTCAGAGCTAACCGAGCTAAACAAACATTTTAGAAGCAACAGTTTCAGTTTCTACTCCACCCAATAAACCGGCTTCTGAAAAACACCATAACGTCAAATGAAGGCATTAATGAACTTCATGCTTGTTTGTTCTGGATATTTTTGTTACTCTTAATTAATGTGTTTTGGTTTCACACATTTTCAACGTGACAAAATGACTCACTGGTTGATTTCAGTGAAAGATTGAGTGGAAATATCCAATTTGCAGTGGAAATTTATCGGAAAAACCATTCAAACTCAAAATAAGGAACTTTATCAATGAATTCTGTTTTGAAGTCTAAGGAGTTTTGGACATTACAGATCCACGTGATGCAGCTTGGTGTGACACCACTGAATCATTTCAGTTCTCCTTTGCTATCTTATAGTGGGAATTCCCCATTCACTAAGCAATACTGTAGCTTACATTATTATTCTGCAGCTCCAACAGTCTGGTGGTGTAGTAAGACTTTGTGTCTTCTGACAACAGCGTGACCAAGAAGCGTGTGTCCTTAAAGGCCATCTCCCTCTCCTCAGCTGTAGGCCAGTACTGCGCACACTTTTCCTGTCACCGGAGGAGAAAGACAGCAAGATAAAATTAAAAAGATACAGCTAATAAAATGTCAAAGGACAGGCGTCATATGTAAGCTTGCTTGCTACATCAAGGATACTTGTGATTTTAATCATATCTGTTGACAAGGTGTTCTTTATTTCCCATTCCCAGCCAGTGAATGAATCTCGTGACCCAGCGAGATCCATTCCAGCTGCCTTATTGAAAACGATAAGAGGTCACAGCTGCTCCGTGTGAGAAAGTTTCAGTTTGTGTGTTTAATCTGCATGTCGCAGGAACACTGGATTTAAAGGGGTTGAGAGGTTGGACTGTATCCCAGTTCCTCTCACATATCTGTGAACACGTTGTCAAAACACTAGATTTTTCGTAATCCTGTTGACAGGAGAGTCAGAGTACGTCCACACGGAGCATTCCAAAAGTTTAACTTTTCCTCCGATGTATCAGCTAGACTAACGCAGCCTTTCTCTCGAGCTGAAACAAAATGGAGCTTTTCCAAAACAGTATCCGGAGTGGGTAAATTTGAGAATGCCAGCTCTGTGTTTCAGTGTGTGCGGAGTAAAGGGAGCTGCCACAGAAAGGCAGCGTAAGCCAAAATCCTTTAGTTGCCTCTAACTTCCATTGTGATCATTCATTTTAAATGCCAATATAGCTGAGAAGACATCAGAGCTGCTGATTCTACCAAAGAAGAGAAACAGCTTAAAAATGCTGGATATAAAACCTAATAAATAAATAAAAATAAAAAAATAGAAAAGAAAATAGGCTGTGAATTCAGTTGCATTTAAACACACTGTAGAAACCACCGAGAGCAGGGGTTACTGATCAGATGTATAAGCTGCTGTCTGTGAGGCTTAGGTTGTGGCTGAGTTTGTCCACCGCTGTTTCCAAACTAATCATATGGTCAGCTGACCTTCCCTCCTCTCGATTAGACGTTGACTTCAATGCAAGGTTTTGTTTTCTACCAAAGTCTCATTCCAAACCATTTAAAAAAGATCAAGGTAATTTCACCAAATTTCATAAAATTATTTCACACCACAAGCTGCAAACTTTAACAGTATCTGTTCGTGGCTGTGGATAACGTGGTCCGTGTATGACTAGTGTTTCTGTGGTCTGTTCTGTATTTGTGCATATTTCTGCGTGTGGGTGTGCACCAGACAAACGACACATGTCAAACCAGACAACACAAAGTCTGTTTTACTGTGGGCTTACCGAGCCTTTCTCTATGACCCTGTTGAGCATGATGACTGCCTTGGACTTCTGCTCCCAGATCATGAGCCAAAAGTGGCCACAGGTGTTCCTGAGGGGGCCCTGCAAAGAGCAAATGCTTTGATCAGTTCACATGACAGGAAGAAGAGGAGGATAGAGGAAAGTCATTGACAATGCAAAGGTGTGTTTGCACAATAACCTTAGATCCAGTGAATATGCTAACTGAGCAATGGACCAAACCACAAAACTGATGTTTGCAGAATGATAATTAGCACTAACCTAAAGGTCAAACCAGCTAAAGGTTATATGTGGTTGAGCTGGCATGATTGCATGCTATGAGATAAAAACAAAATCTTCAAATGTCAAATGTCTCTCAAATATTACAGAATAAATAACACACACAAAAGGGCAGATGAGGCTAAGATACTATCAACAAGTCTTTGCTTGCTTTTTTTGACATGTGTAAACAAAAAGAAATACCCTCTTGTGGGGGAGCACAGACCAGGATGCACATTAATACAATAGAAGAACACCAACAATTCATGGGAAGAATATAGTATGTAATTTAGTAATTAACTTCAGGCTGTCTCTGTTAGTGTTATCAGACATTACAGAGCCTCAACAATCCACAGATTAACAGCACATTCAAGCTACGACTTGTCTCTTAAGATCGAAAGCAGACTTGACTTTAAGCCAAATGAAGGTGCCACCAAACTGGCTGTGACACAAATCAAGCTGCTGCTATTGAGCATTGAATACCATCCTAAAGAAGAGGATTAATTCTCATATTACTTTGAAAGGTTATAACCTACTTTAACTGTTAAAATCTGATATTTCAATCTTATCATAACGCACTGAGACAACTTTCTGTGGCTTTGATTGACTGAGATAACAGTCAGTGCGTAGTGGGCGACATAATCTGGCGAAAAAGAAAAGTTCTATCAGCACGGTCTAATTTTACTGTGGTCATGCTGGTTAAAAAGTTAAGCGGTTTCATTTACTGATGACAGGAGAGTATTCAAACGTTGTGGGTGAAGCTAAGGAGGGCATCTGTGAAAGACCAAATGTTGATGACTTATTAAAAGTCACCGCAACCCAGGAAACCTGTCACATCCTATCACCATCACACTAAAAACTTAGAAATACTTGACTAATAAAATATTCAGCTTAGTAAATGTGATGTGCCCTAAAATAACGTTACAAGAGGTGATAGATAAGAGGGCTGAGAAAATTGCAATACAGATACGCTCACAGAGTAACAAGGAAACTGTAACAGACTTATTCTACAAAAAAAAAAATACTTTTTTCATGAAAGCAAAGAAAAAACAGTAGAACTGCTGATGATTTCATGCAGATTAGATGCATTATGGAAAACTGTTCATATATATTATTCAATAAACATTTCTGGTATATATCAGCATTACATCTTCCAAGAATTATGTTTTTGCTTTCAGATTAAATGCGGTATCGTCGGATTTTCAAGGGCGTTGCTGGAGGGTGAGCAAAGAAACAACACACAGTACGTCACCTGACAAAGCACACAATTTTCCTCAAAAACCTTCAAACTCCTGTGGTTACAATTACACAGTGACACAGAGACTTTAGTTATAACTAACCGTTTCAGATCAACCAAATAAGCATACACCGCAACGCAAAATATACACACTTAATTCAACGTGAAGTCTAGAAACAACGTGGCATGTTGAGATTTTACAGTACTTCAAGTTGTGTATAGTAAACAATTTTATAGCCTAAATATGAGTTTAATTTTAGTCAATATTTGTGCGATTGCAACTAAAGGTGTAAATACGCTCGAACTTACCTGAGTGAGGATGTAACTTCTCTGGGCTTCCTCCATCACTACCCGACTCGCATTGATGTAGTCGTTGTCTGTGTTTTCCAGCTTCACTCGACTGTGATCGACTGCAGGCAGGACGACGAGAGAAAATTATTTAGGGGAAGGGTTGTAAATTGACAGACACGGTGAAGCGGTTTAGGTTGACGTCCCAGTGTAAACAGTTTGGACTTTCTACAAATGTTTACCTACATGGACTGACATCTCTGTATCTGTTTCGGTTGCGATTCTCTGGATACTTTGCCACTTTGAATGAACACTCATGGGACTGATTCCTGATTTCCTGGGGAAAGAGAGACATGGTTTAGAAACAGATATTTAAAAATGTAAGCTGTTTAATTTCAATATCTGTGCACTGACATTGAACACAAGAAATAATTCCAACTTGGTCGACTAATCGTAGTTACTTTCAACAATGTATATAATACTATAACTTTAAAACACCCTACTTTAAATAATAAACGTGTCGAGCTGAGTCGAACATATATTTAACTCTTTCGAGGCAGATACACAAGCTTATACTACTGACTAAGCTTACGATATCATTTACGTTATAATATAAAAGTGTTGTAGTGTCTTCTGACAAACAAAAAAAAACACATAAAAGACAAAAAAAAATAAAACAAGAAGGGAGCGAGCCTTGAAAACTGACTATAACGCTACAATGGATATTTGCTGAGCTAGCCGAAGTGTTAGCTTGCTAAATTAACTGCGCGCTATAAGTACCGTATTAGCTTCATGCTAGCTATGCTAACAGACTTACTGAGTACAGTTTTTGCCACCGGCCCTCTGAATCTATGTCCTCAAACTCCTGGTCCATGTTCACTGTGGCAGTGCCGGTCTGTTCCATATAAGGTCGGATTGAATAAGTATGTGGCTATCTACCTCATTACTTTTTTTGAGGACAGATACACTCGGAGTATAAGAAAAACTACTTCCCTACGCTCGCGAGCTCTCGACAAATGTTTGTCCGTTATCTCTCTGGTGCAGTTGTCGTCCGAAGAACGGACGTGTGCGCATGCGTGACGAGAGGTCCTTCCGTAGCTGTCAAACCAAATGCTGCAAAGATTTTCAGTAGACCAACGAGATGTCAAACAACTAAACACCCATTTAAATTTGATGTGTGACTTCTATTAGTAAGTCTGTATTTTATGTTTTTTTTGTTACAATTTTAGCTATATATAATCTACCTTTTAATGCTAGGAAGATTTTGTTTGTGTTCATTCATTTGAAAACATTTGCTCTCATGGTTATATCATTTTAATACCTTATTTTCTTATATATTATATATTAATATATTATATATATTAACCTTATATTCCCTTCATTATCAATTACTCTGTTGGATATAATTATTTTATAGTTGTTCAGTTAATTATTTGGTCCAGTGTATTTTCTAGAAAATTATTTACAAAATATCTGTCACAATTTTCCAGAGGCTAAGTAAGCAAAATCATATGTACAGAACACAAGATATTGATTTGTAATCGATTGAATACCAACAAAATAAGTACATGAAATATCAACAGTCAGTATAGGTGCTAATTCATTTTGAGCTGAGGGTAAATTGAGTAATTGTGTCAGTATTAAAATGTGTGTTTCTGAAAACATCAAATACAGAATCTGTAGATTTATTTTTTTTTAAAACGACATGAACAACACACGACTTGGAAACGTGATGCTCACAGTCCTGGATGAAGAAACCCTTCAGTAATCTGACTCTCATGGGGCTGATTACAAGTCAGCACAGGGGTCAAACACTGTGTTTCTAATGTTACAGAGCTGCTGCAGATTTCCCTTTTCACCTGTGACAGGTCTACCTTCATGTAACAGCTACTTTTACCTTTAATTTGCTCCCATTTTGGAGCCAGGTTACAAAAAAATAAAAAATGAAATGAGATTTTTAATTTTCAAGTGCTAAATTCAAATATCAAAGATTTTCACAGTTATTGTAAAGTGGTAGAAAATTGCAGTATTTTCTATGAAATGAACGCATTAAATATTATGGTTACAACTTGTGTGCACGGTAAGAGCCAGGGTTAGGTTGAGGTTAGATTAATGTTTTAGTTTAGGATGAGTCCTAAAGTAAAATGGTATGATGAGGGCGTGTATGTGGACTAGTCTTCAATAACCACAGGGGGCAGTGTTTCTTCTGCTGGATAAATAACCAGGACTGTAAACGTGTCGAGTCAACAGCTCCTACCAGGAAGAGATGTAACGTTTGAATGTTCAGTCTCCCAAATAAAAGCACAGAATTGAAATTTGAAGACAAATGAGACAAATATTCTGCAGTAAGGTGTTTGGAGATGTAGGCTTGAATTTGTTCTGTATAATTTTAATAACTGGGGCTTATCAGAAAACAACAATACTACATTACGTTGGAAACATAATCTTTATTTTATTTTGTTTTACACTTATATTAACTGTATTGCAATTTTCAATCATGACATGCAGTCTGTAATAGTACCTCAACCTGTGCAGTGTTGTTTAACACTTGTAACATGCTTAAATTATTCCTGATGATTATTGTGTTGCGTATGCATGAGCTGTTTGTGCACGTTTCATTTTATTCATTGCGTAATGACAATAAAAGGAATATTAATCTTAATATGCACAGTAATTTAACATTCCTTGCACTTGTTTTTATTTATTGTACCCGCAACTGAGTGTTTTATATTCCCTACAATGAGTACAAGCGTAGTTAAAAAAACCATATACATGTCTATGAAAAAAACAACCCAACGTGACTTTTATTGTGAAAGGAGTGTATTTCCGACCGGAAGTGTGGCTGTTGTTTTATTTTGTACTCTGACTTGATAACAACAGTCAGACTCGGGGAATGTACCTCGGCTGTCCTACGAAGTTTTCAGCTGCACATTTTCAACCACGGCTTTCTGAGAAATGGAGACAACCGTACACACTTCTGTTGTGAAGTAAAATAGAGCCGGCGAGAAACATAAACGGTAAGTGTTTATGAAAAATGAGCTTTTAAAGGAAGAACTAGCTAACATTTGGCCAGTATCTCACAGGTCAGAACTTCCTCCTCTACGAGGCTGTTAAGAAGCTAGCAGTTTGTTAGCCTTGTTAGCTTGTAAAATCTTCCTTGTAAAGTCTAGGTGAACAGAAAGCCCCGTCCGACCCGGAATTAAGTCTTACACGCGTTGAAGGTTACTTGAATAAATCATGTAATGGGAGTTAACTGTTGTCGGGCAGGCGATAGTACAGCTCAGCTGGTCATCAACTCTCCGGGTGATGAAAGTTAAGTCACTAGCTTCCTGCTAGACAAATCTGATCTCGCAGCTAACGTGCTAGCTCTGGTTAGCCAGGTAGAAAGTGTAAACAAAATGTGATCTTCATACTGCCGAGCTTCAGATTACAACTGAGACGTCTCTTCGTTTTCGTGTGAGTTTACCTTAATGCGATCACTACTCATGTGTTTACTTCACTGGTTAAGTCTCACAACTGTATTTAACAGAAATAATCAGTGTTCTCAAAACTTCACATTTGGACTGATAAGCAACACACATAATAGCTTAAATAGTTATTATTTTAATGCTTCATGAGTTCAGCTTATGAGTTGATTGTCCTCTCTTGTCTTTCATTGTTCAATTAATGTAAAAATGTTTCTCTGTCCTCCCACTACAGGTCAGTGTTTTTATGAGTAGATAACATTATCAGATGCAGACTCCTTCCTTATTTACTGTGTGGCTTTTACAGCATGAACACTAAATTAATCAATCCTCACGGGGACAGACGGAGGGAGGGCTTTCTGTAAATGAGTAAGGATGTGTTTGCTTTCTCTCTGTTTGAGTTGACCAGCACCGGTCAAGATTTTAGCCTACTTGTGTTTGATGTAGCGGTCCTTCATCGCCATATCAGCAGCATTTATCAGTACCTACGTAAAGTATTGTTCTTGGCTGTAGTCTTGACATGTAAGGTATTTTAAATATGTCCCATTGTTTTAGCTTGTGTAAAGAAAGCCTTCATCACCTCCATCTCACCTCTTATTTGTTAAAAATAAACGGCTCGATTGGGGCTAATTTCCCAATTTCAGTGACCAGCTTTGAATTAACTTTCCATTAACACCTCCTACAACACGGTATTTATTAGTCTTGTCCCTGTAAAACCATTCCCTGCCTCTTTTTATATGTTGTTTCATATCCTTACTGTTGTTTTCTATTTTCTTCTATCACAAAGTCAATCAAAACATATTATTTACAGCCATGCTTGTTTAATTGCAGTGGCTTTGCATCTATCATCGCTGGCGTGACTGTGACTCTGACTGACAGGCAGAACACAGACTGTGCCAGAGATACACAAGACCCTTGAGCTGTGAAATGATGCAAACTTTGCTCTCTTGCAAAAAAACTTGTCGTCATTTGGCTTGCAAACATTCATCCACTGGGGACAGACAACAGACGCTTCAGCTAAAAAAATTGACTGCCAAATAGAGTTGTTTGTTTTAGTGGGGCCAATAATACGTTTTCCGATTATCTTGTGGTGTTCTGGGATAATGAAAAGTACATCTGGAGATCATAACATGCTTTAATAATTCTATATCGAACTTTTACACGCTGTGTCTAATACAGTATATCAGAAGAGCACCCATTGTATTCACTAATTTCGCACACATGGCCTTCAATTTCCCAGCTAAATAAATTAAAAGGCAGCCCATCTCTGGCTTTGGGTGCACAGGGAGCCTCAGCACTGCTGTTGAATTGTGAGTAGCTGTTGGTGGCTGTCTCTCTCCTCCTTCATTGTGGCGCAAAATGGAACAGGGCTGTCTCCCCGTCTTGCCACCCATCTGCTTCCTCCTCCCCTGCTGTTTGGGGTGAAAAGCCTTCAGCAGAATGGACATGCAGTGAAGAGACTTTTATGCTGCGTGTTGATCAGGAGGTGCATCGTTCAGAATGGGTGGCATTCACCAAATGCCGTCCATTCTGCCCTCATGCAAAGTTCAGCGCTGGACTGGTAGTTCAGCTGTACACTCAGTGTCCAGGGTGAACAATAAATTTAATTTCTGATTGGTCGATCTGAGCACCTCAGGACAGAGTCACCTGTTACATAAGGTTGTTTAGAGGAGGAAGGAGAGGAGAAGTGGTCTTTGGGTGTCGCTCGCTGGCTGTCCCGGGCCCATTCAAGTTACTTCCTCATGTATCCTACACAAAACGGGGTCAGATTCGTACCTTGAATTTGTATTCAATGATGATGATTCAAAAGTTCACAAGTACAGACAAGAGAGCAGTTATTTTGTGAAGCACGAGGCCCTATACATATGTGTTTTAAGATGTTATACACTATGACATTACTGCGTGCTGCTGACGTCCACATTTGGATGTGACAGAGTAACTATTCTCCATCCTCAGTGTGACTCTTCTCCTTTATTGCGCTACTCGTCAGAAACCACAGAGCAGCTCAGTTGTTCATGTGTCGATAAGGAAAGTCTTCTCTTGCTCTCCCCGGTGCAAACAAAAGCCGTAAAGGCTTATTTCTTTGTTTGCTGTCTCCATGGTGCTAAACAGAGACGAATGTCAAATTGCTGTTGACATGTTAAACTATTATACACTGTGGAGAATTTAGCTACCCAATCATTGTATTGACTTTCATAGAAGGCTGTTTCCTCATCATACTGTACCAGATACTGTGGAAAATTACCTTGCCCGGTTAGCTCCGAATCCAACTGTTTACTAAATAGTGCTGAAGCTGCATCAGAGGCATTCTCTCTTCTGCGTTAATATTATAGGCTAAATACAGATTTATTAAGCTGCAGGGTTAATTCTATTTCCAGCATTAAGAAAGTTGGCCTCCACCTCTGTACGCCTGACAGCCTAACAATAACCCATCTCCAGCTTCAGAGGATGGTATGATACTATACACGGTGGCAGTGACAGTTTCACAAATGCTGAAATATTTCTTCCTTATGTGGAGCGTAAACAAAGTTATGTAAGAAATAGCTTTTCAAAAGGGTTTGTTTTCCAGCCGGTGGGCCGTCCCTCGGTCCAGTGGCATAAAACCCCAATGCATTGTCATGACCAGGAAATCTGTCCTCATGTTGGAATGTCACCGGAAATTAGCGGACGTGATGAACGCAGCAGAAGAACTGTTTGAGCCACTCATTTCCAGTCTTTAAAGATGATGACTGAATGTGAGAAAGTACCAAATTCATGAAATCCCCGGAGGCGTGCAAAATCTTTTCCCAAATTTGGACTTGGAACAGTGAGAAACTTTGGTGTGACTGTTAAAATACAGAAGCGCTGGGGCGTTTGTCTCAGCCAGAGTCATGAAATAAATCGCTAAAGGTTAATTATAAAGGAGTTGACGGGAGCAATGAATCTCGTTTGAGAGGTGAGAGAGTTTATTTGCACATTGGAATATAGTGTCCAACAGATATCAGCCCTTATCAGATAATAGATCAGATACTATTGTGCTGTAGACGGGTCATTGGTTAGCATCTGAGGCTAGGCGCTAGTCATTCCTCTTCTCTGTGGCTTTTTAGCCAAATCAGCCTGTTGAATCGACGGTGGCAGTGGATTGGTGAGTGAGATCTCTCTGATTGGCTGATGTCAATCAGCAGTAGTTGCTCATTTTCATGGTTAATTTTTAATCTGGGACTATAAATCCACTGACGCCGTTTTGATTCGATTCTAAGAGATCATTCATTCCTACTTGTGTGTGCTGATGTCTTACCGCTGAACCGCTCAATGAGATTTTCAAGTCAGCACATGGTCATATGCTTGTTATTGAATAGTTGCAGCAAAAGGAATCGAATCTGCACTGGAGGGGAAATTACTGTTGCCTGGTTTATATTCCTGCTACTGCAGTTCTGGCGGCCTTTGAAATGGAAGAAACACTTTGGAACAATGTCAAGGTGAATATTCAGGAAGTAGCGTATGAATAGTCTAAAAAAAAAAAGTGTTTCTTAAGAAGGGTCTGAGGTGCCAGGGTGCAGTCCCGGAGTCGTAAACGCTCCAGTGTAGTTTGGTTGTGTGCCTAATTGTCTCTTTGCAAAATTACAGGCAAGGAAAACCTGGGTTTATTTTGTTTATTGCGCTGCTGTAGCCAGTGTGTTACTGCTCTGTGGTCTTAAGGGGTATTCTTGTTAAAACCATTACCCCTGTAGCTCCAAGTGACAAATTTTATTACTATTTTTCCTCCTTCCCTTTTGACACATAAATTATAGAGTGGCTTCCCCCTTAAAAAATGCAACTCTGTGACCTCATGTTAACCCACGTCCCAGCAGCAGAAACACAACTGGTTTGAATCATCCCACAGTGCTAGTCAAAATATAGCAAACCTAGTGATTCCTGCTTAGAGCTGACAGAAGACTGAAAACCATTTATTCTGCCCAGCAGATTTCTTGCCCCAGAGTTGTCTCATGAATTGGGACACCATCCCAGTGTGTGTAAGCTGTGGTTGCAAGTGAATGCCCCTCAGCCACAGAACTTGAATACATGCATCTGCGTGTGCTCGCACAAATACACACACACACACACACTGACCTCAGTCACATGGAAAGTCCCACTCAGTCTCGGTATATTGCAGAGGCAGGATTTTCCAGTTTAATTACGCCCAGGGAGTGTAATTTCACATTGACTTGTGGCTTGCGCGAAATTGCTCCTCTTGTCTCGTTAAAATTTCCTCTCGCTCACCAGCCTCGATTAGTTCGCTCCGTGTGTCGTTAAGGCATCACTTAAGGGCCTCCGTGTGGACGTTATCTTCACGGCCACTAGCCTGATAATTAGAAACGCGCTTACGAATTATTCCTTCTTCCGTTTTCATTTCTGTGACGCCGCTGCGAGCCGCGATGCTCAAGGATGGAAATGTACACACAGAGCCACCAATTAAAACACATTATGCTTTTACAGCTTGGCGGGAACGTTAATGGCTTGATGAGATGCAATTATGGTTTACACATGTTTTATTTTCAGCTCATTTATCTTTAGGTCACAGCTAAATATATATGTTAACATAGCATTAAATGTACTTACACAAAATATAGCTTATAGGAGCATCAGCAAGCTTCACACTGAGCAACTTCCAAAGATGCAGTATTTAACAGACAAAGGGTGAATTAATGACATCTGCAAAGACCATGTAATTGACGAGTTGACATCTGTTTTGTCCCTTAGCCTTAGCTGAGAAGATATAATTCAGTAGTTGTTTTAATGTAAAGCATGAGCCAGTTGAAGGTGCGTAAGGAGTAACTCACTGTGGATGCAGGAGAGAGCAAACAGAGGTTTGAGTCATCAACCCACTTTGGAAATCACCCTGCAGATTTATCTTTAAAACATCCTGCTGTCCATTTGTGTTGAAGCTTTTCTAGTATAGCTATTGTGTAGGAGTACAAATACTAACACGGCGGTTTGTTTATTGTTATCAAGTCAGAGACGTTCTGTGTATTCAAAAAGAGAGCTGCTGTTATCTTTCGTCTCATATTTATAGCTCTGTTGCAGTAAATTCCCTCCTAGCGCACTGCGATGATGCAAGAACCTTTCCAGCAGGATGTAGGGCATGTTTAGACCTCACATCTCAAATGCGTCAAGAGCTGGATTGAGGTGGATTTAGAGCCTGGCATTAGAAGGCATCTCGGTTGCGCATCGAGCACCTTTGACGTCCAGGGTGGTAGGCCCCGGTCGTCACCGTCTTGGCAGATTCTGATTGAGCAGAACTGATTCACAGATGACGCTCAAACAGGTCACACCCTTAATTATGTCCAACTGAACTTTAAGATGTCTGTTGTGAAGTTGAACTATGGAGATAGACTTGCTTCTGCAGCCAACCACAAGTCGGCTTAATCCGGTTTATTAGCGCGTGTGTGTGTGTGTGTATAGTGACCTAAATGGCCCCGGTAAGCAGGAAGAAACCAAATCGGCGTCTCAACAAATACGGTCAAGGCACAAAACTGAATCTGGCTTTGGGCCGTGCCGTTAAAAGCCCATGTTCAAAGACGCTCCACCAACGCGAGCAGTAAAAGCGCACTACTGCCTACGTGTTAGATTGAGGGTAGAAAAACCCCGCAGCCAGTCAGACTGAGGTTTGTAGGTTATGAGAACGACCATTTGTGCTCGGCAGGATTGCTGCCTCGGCTGAGATTTGCAGCAGCCTTGTTAATTGGTTACCTTTTGGCTCCAGCTGGAATTTTTCCTGAAATTAGTCCCTGATGACAAAGACACGCACAAACACAAGGTTTGGAGCAGCCAGGGGAAATCATTTTTATTTTGTTTATTTGGATAGGCCTTTTAAATACACAACGTATGCTCGTTCACTTTCTTGGTGGATTAATTATAGTGACGAGTGGAAATAAAGATGGAAACTATCTCCATATGTCTTGTTTGGAGCAACGTGGTTAAAACGACAACATACGAACACAACCCCTCATTTTACTCTCCTTCCACTATAGCTGCTCTTTGCGCACCGCTCTCACATGTGAAGAGTTGCGCTTAAACAAAAATGTTTGCACTGTGTGAACGAGCAAGTGAAAGCACTTGAAGCAAGGTGTGGCTCCTCTAGAGGCGCGCCGACACAGCAGCTGTGGCCATCTGTAAGATCCATGGTGGGAACGCTCAGGATTCTGTCTTGTTTTGCCTACACTTGACTAATACACACTCTGGGGGAAAGCACGCAGCCGATGATGCGAGCAGAATAACATGCACACACTCAGCTGCGCAGAAGACACGCCTGAAGAAATGGCTGCAGCTTGACGACTCTTTAACTATCAGAGGAACGGGCAGTTAACCGCCTCACTGATGGCCGTCGTAATTTCTTGTCATGTTTTAATTGTCCCATCTTCATTGATGCAGGCTAAAAAAAAACATCAGTTGCTTCTAAATGCATCTGTTTTTGCAGCAGAACATTAACATTTTATGTGTTCAGCTTTGGCACAGCACCTAATCTTCTCATTTATTTTTTCTGTCTCACAGGTTTGTGTCCTACTTCGGCAACATCCACAGTCTCAACAGAACCTCTGAATCACTGTGATTTAACCCAGAGACCGACCACTTCACTGACTTGTAGACCTCCTATGCTGTGTTCTTGCTACCATGTCCTAGCTAACACAAGTCCAGCTCCCTTCCCTGACCAACCTTGTCCTTCCCCTCACCATCCCCCATCTCCTCCCCTGATGTGGTGATTTCTGGTGGTAGCACCAGTTGCGCCCCTTCTACCGTGATGAGCAGTTTGCACCAGCAGCAACATGGCAGCGCGGGCTCAGAGCGAGACATTCACTCTGCTGCCTCCTCTGTCAGCATCCCTTCAGTTAGAAAGACTCCCAAGAAGCGCCGCCTGTCCCTCCACGCGATCTTCGGACGCCGGCGCCGGCCTGACCGCGACTCCAAGCGCAAGTCGAGGACTTCGCAGGCCAGCGCCGGAGCGGATGGCGTCGTCAGCACTGAAAGTGTTCAGTCAGAGACTTGTCAAGACAAAACCTCAGCCCAGACTCCAGTGGACGTAGCATCGACTTCATCAGCGGCGGGGTCTTCGTCTGAGACGCTGGAGTGCCCTCTGTGCCTACTGCGCCATGCACGCGATCGCTTCCCGGACATCATGACCTGCCACCACCGCTCCTGCGCAGACTGCCTGCGACAGTATTTGCGCATTGAAATCTCAGAGTCCCGAGTCAACATCAGCTGCCCCGAATGCTCAGAGCGCTTCAATCCCCACGACATTCAGATAATCCTTGGAGACCGGGCACTCATGGAGAAGTACGAGGAGTTCATGCTGAGGAGGTGGCTGGTGGCTGAACCCGACTGCCGCTGGTGCCCTGCTCCTGACTGCGGGTAAGAACCAGAGCTCACGGATTATGTAGCCGGCCCAGTGAATAACATAGTAGGGTAGCTTGCGATCTGCATAAAATATCACTCGCAACGTGAAAGCTTGGGAGATAAAGGGGAGACGGTGCTACTCAAGGTTCAGCACTCAAGGCTACAAAGCATATGCAGATTTAACTGAGACTATTTCAAGCCTGTGAGTTTATTCCCTAAAACAGAACATCTTTAATCTTTAGTCAATTTCCTGAGATCTATTTAATGCTTTTACAAAACTGATACACGAGTCCTAAAATAACACACTAAGAAAGTACATCAAGGAAACTTCAAGACTGTAACGTGGCCCTCTGAAGTTTACCTCAGCTCCTGCGTTGATGTCCCGACTTAAAAATAACTCGCAACAGTAATAGACCTGCTTATGTCGTCAGCTTAATGAGTCAGCCAAAAAAGACGTAAGGGCAGTAGGCGCACGGTGATGCCCTTTGTTGTCAGACTAGACCATCATTTAAAAGGTCACAGGCTGTAAAATATTTATACCGGAGCACATTTATCACCAAAAGGAGCCTCATACAGTACGTTGTGTATGTGTTTAGGTTAGTTATAATAGTAAATATAATCATTTTAGATTTTTAGATGGAAACCATCTGGTAAAATTTATCATAATGTATAATTTGAACAGTTAAAAAGACTATACAACAATAATAGTAACAGTATAATAAGAAGAGCATAGATATAAATCAGAACAAATATAAAAAGCTTAAATAAATATCTGAGTATTTGCTTCAGGTCAGATAAAATACTGCAAATCTCTTTCGACTAAGTCATTTGAGGAAAAACTTAAATATTAAACCATTTTTTTCCTTTTTTACTGTGAGCAGACAGAGCAGAGTTTAGGTCAGGTCAGGGTTTTATATGTTTGCAGCTGGTGGGGACTCAAGAGTTTGCTCACAGGGGCCTGAACTGTGACTATCTCTGTGCTCTCTCTGGCCTCTTGGTCATCTGCTTCACCTGCCACTTAGCGCGCCATTAGGCCGTGACTACCGCTGTGTACACAACACACCTGTACTGCTCAGCTGCAGGCAATATTAGTGCATTATTCTGGCTCCAGAAATTCACAGTATTCGCTTATCATTAGTTTGTTTATGAGCGATTGCTTGGTAAAGCGTTTACCCCTTCATCTCTCTCTCTCTCTCTCATGGTTTTGTTGCATCAACACTGCTGACCATTGTCTGCTGGAATAATGGCTCTTTCATGAATTTGTTGCAACTCTTCTTGCTCTCAACCACCCAAACAGCTCTGCCTCTGGCTCTGGCTCTGGCTCGCGGCCTCGCTCTCCGCGGGTTAATGCTCTCGGCCTTTTGTTGTTGTGTAATAGTGCGCTCAAGTTAGTGGGCTTTGCCGATCAGATCAGAGGTTAGATTTGTCAAATGTGGGAATCCTTTATACATTGAAGAGATAAATCCTTTTGGCCGATTTTGGAGCAGGTTCATATATTGTGTTTTGGTTTTGAGATAAGAGAATCCTTTACTTTATCCCACAGTGGGGGACTTTGCTGCATATATTTTAAGGACAGTTAAATTACATTAAACAAATAGTCAGCAGTCATTTTGCATATGTGGTCTGATACTATCTGTCAGAATACGTGTTGTGCTATGAATAAACAGAGAAAACTCAACAGAAATTAAGCTGTGAAACTAGTGTACGTGTGAAAAAAAACACCAACTGGTAATAACGCCAAAAGGTCTACAACATGTCATCGGTTCACCTCACCAAGGTGTTAGTGGAGACTGTCTGGAAACGGTTTCTTTTTTAGATCCGTGTACATGCGTGACCTCAGCCGCTAGACTTGTCTAATACATCAGTTCTGAGAATGAGCAAAGAAAACCGCAGCGACGTATCGGGAATGTTGTTGTTTATTTTTAGTCAGAACCCCTTTATGGACTTCACTGTCACTTTTGTTTTTCGGTTTTGGTGTTTTTAACTTCCCTGTGAGAAAGAGGAAATCTTCACCGAGAGGAAAGCCCCGAGGATTTTTTAACCGTACTTATGTAAATTCTGGTTTGATATACGCCACAGCTGATCTAATACATTTATTGTGTTCAAGTTTTATAGCATGGAAAACGTGGTGATAAATTACGTGACATTTCGCCGTTTATTAACAAGTCTATCTGTCGAATATATTTATTATCTCTCCATCTTGGTTTAACCAGTTCAACTTTTCTTCACAGAAAAATGTAAACCTTCCCAGAGTCACTGCTGACTTTTCTTTCCACCGATGCATCTCCTGTATCAGCTGATGTCTGCGTGTTTATTAGATTAAACACTTATCTCGTTTTAACCAAGATCTTGACTAAGTTAACAGCTGTGTGTGCCAGTGCCAGCGGCCAAGGCGTGCACATCAGCTGACGCCGCAGTGTCTGCTTGCTTAGTTAAAATATTTTTCAGCGTATTTGCTCTCGACTGAATAAGCAGCTTGTCTTAGTGCAGGCTTTTCTCTGCCGAATTACATTCATAAGTGCAGATGCTGTTTACAGAGAGGATCAGCGGAGAGTTTCTTGCATGCTGTCAGCTCTCAGACCGGGCCTCTGCCTGTCCTATATACAACCCCCCCTACAGAGCGGTTACACATTGTCCAGTTTATACGTCAGGGTGTTTGTTTTTCCTTATCGCCTGTCCCTAATGTTCCTGTGATAGCCACAGTGTGTGTGTGTGTGTGTGTGTGTGTGATGCATAGTGGCTACAGTAATCACCGTGTTTAACTAAAGTTGTCATGCATACGCAGTATTTAAGGTGTGTCACACCACACAGACATGACTGGATTTGTGGGGAAACGGATAATACGCATATTATAGAGAAATGTATTTGACACAGTAAATGGGAGATACATTCATTTTCCGGTTCGTCAGGTCCATTAGTGTAAATGTAATCTAATACGACAGTGCTGCACTAATAAATCTTATCTTTACGACTGTTATAGTGTTTAGTTTATGTTGAGACAGAGTCAGAAAGTTAAGGTAAATTGTGGAGGATGGTTAATGAGGAGCTGTTAAACTGGACTGAATTAAACATTAAAGTGTTTCTGTTGTTTAGCCAATACACAAACCACAACCACAGCCTGCAAAATGAAAACACAGTTGAATCATCGTGTCTCTCTTGTTATTTTAAACAAATGCTCAACACCATAACCTTTACGAAGCTGTGCTAGCTCACTAGTGTGCCCAATGAACTGGCAAACTAGTGTCAATGACTTAACGCCACACTGAGTTTTTATTGTGTCAGTTGGTCAAGTTGTTTTTAGATTTGCATATTTATAATGTTTTGGACTTTGTCTCGGCCGTGCCGTGAACTTTTCCAGAATAAACCATTGTAATGATTGATGGAGGTCACTATTGATCGTGCCACATCTGGCCAGGTGGCAGATTCCCTAAAGATGTGGGTAGAAGAGGTCGCACCTGAATCACATCAGAAATCGCTCCGTAGTTTTACTCGCTCTAACCTGCTCTAGCTCTCACCATTTCAGCCCTGCTGACCCCTGGTGTTGTGCTCTACTACTACACCCCCGCTGCTCTCTGACTGAACCACCGGCTCTGCTTTTCCTCTCTCAGATACGCAGTCATTGCGTTCGGCTGTGCCAGCTGCCCAAAGATCACCTGTGGGCGCGAGGGCTGCGAGACGGAGTTCTGCTACCACTGCAAACAGCTGTGGCATCCCAACCAGACGTGCGACACGGCACGGCAGCAGAGGGCCCAGAGCCTGCGGCTGAGGAATTTCAGGTCGTCTTCGCTCAGCTACAGCCAAGAGAGCGGAGCTGCAGGTAACGCACAGACACATACTTGACCCGCTATGTGGTATTTACACTTTCTTCCATGCCCGTGTGATTTCATAGCACGCTCCATTAAATTGTAACTGAAAAATAAATAAACAAATGTAACTCTGTTCAATCAACCTGCACCAGGAGATGACATCAAACCATGTCCTCGCTGCGCCGCCTACATCATCAAGATGAATGATGGAAGCTGTAATCACATGACCTGCGCCGTGTGCGGCTGTGAGTTTTGCTGGCTGTGCATGAAGGAGATCTCTGACCTGCACTACTTAAGGTGCGTTTGAGATGACTGCTGTTCAGCGATCAGTGTCACAGCTGTGTGTTTCAGAATAAGAGTACACATGTATTTGCAGCATGAGTTGTTATAGTGACCATTTCTTTTCTCTCCGTCCTCTCAGTCCGTCGGGCTGCACCTTTTGGGGGAAGAAGCCCTGGAGCAGAAAGAAGAAGATTCTGTGGCAGCTCGGTACGCTGGTGGGCGCACCCGTGGGTATCGCCCTCATTGCTGGCATCGCCATCCCTGCGATGATCATCGGCATCCCAGTTTACGTGGGCAGAAAGGTGAGAAGACTACCAGCTGTGGTTATTTAGACGCATGGGTACAGGCGCAATAAATAACCTGCAGCCGCTTTAATCGCACGCACTCTGAAGCGTCTATTACACATGTTTAGAATCTAAATGCCCTAGATACCTTGTCTCGTGTGTACTTTCACACCAAGTATGTTATAAATCCAGTTCATTATAAAGTGCTGCGTCAAGTTTTAAAATGAATGGAGCACGTTTTGCTTTTAGAAAAATGGAGTAAAGGAATCTTTGCTGGTCTGATTTTCTGCAGAGCGCACAAAAATATTATCTCAGAATCTCCCCAGTTAATCCTGCTTTAACACTTTTTCACATCAGATCCATAATCGCTACGAGGGCAAGGACATCTCCAAACACAAGAGGAACTTGGTGATAGCCGGAGGCGTGACGCTGTCTGTGATTGTGTCGCCCGTGGTTGCTGCGGTCACTGTCGGTAAGAAACGGTTTTCATTTTCATTTCGTCTTTCTGCATTTTCTACTTCTCAGCTAAGGGATTAAGCATTCGTCTAACATCGTTCTTGTCTCTCAAATGACTGTCTTTGCTTGCAGCTATTCAGGGAAATGCCAGATTTAGAACTCACCTCTTTTAACCTGTCGTGCAGGAATCGGTGTTCCCATCATGCTCGCTTACGTCTACGGCGTTGTCCCCATCTCCCTGTGCCGGAGCGGCGGCTGTGGCGTGTCCGCTGGCAACGGCAAAGGGGTGCGAATCGAGTTTGATGACGAAAATGAGAACATAGGGAGCGGGGTGGCAGCCGCAGGTGAGAACTTGTGACTCATGTCGTTTCATCTCTCCCTTTAACAGGCTTAAAAGATCACAGTTAACCTTATTTACTATTTCATGTGCTCATATTATAAGGACTATTTTAGGTCTAGCCCGGTGTGAATATTTCAAATACCAGCAGCAAATTTGTAGGAGTGGAACAATGAAGTTTGGTATGTGTGTCTGGCACGTACACCTGCATCTCTCAGCACCTTTGTGGTATGTTTTGTCTATAAAGTGTCATGAACAGTTCATGAGAGACACAAACAAGTGTTTGAGGTGTGGGAGGATGTGAAGTGATTGAGAGCGACAGAAAAAAATGACTGACACTCCTGCCTGGCTGGCAGCTATGTCACGTCGAGCTCGTCCTGCTGAGAGAGGGATTCTGTTTCTCACGGCTTCTGTCAACATCGACAGCGATAGTAATGAATCCAAATGACCGCAGAGACTTTCTGGATACATGAGGTGTAACTTAGGCATGATGATGACACTTAGTCTGTCTTCAGCCAGCTGTGGTAGATTCCCTACATTTCATCATGTTTGATTCATCCGTAAATGAATTAAACGGCGTTCCCTGTGCCCGTTTCTCTGCTCAGACACGACCTCGGTGGCGGAGACCCGGCTCAACAACCCCAGCCTCGGAGATGGGGCGAGTGTGGGCGGGCTGACGGGCCTGAGCCTCAGCGTCAGCGGGAGCCACATGGAGCGCTGCGGCGTGAGCTCTGCGCAGAGGGACAACATGAGCGACAACGCCAGCACCACAGCCCTCGCCGGGACCAGCATCACCGGCAGCCTGACTGGCAGCTGCTACAACCGGTAAAGCACGGGGGTCTCACGCATCGTTTTAAATATGTATCATTTCAGTTATGGCCAGACGTAATTAAAAAAACTTGACACAGATGGTATGAAGATTTGCAGGTGGACCAGGGATTTGTAGTAAATAATAACTGTTCATTGCTTGTCTCAGGATGGAGGTGCAGGCTGATGTCCAGAAGGAGCGCTGCAGTCTGAGCGGAGAGTCGGCCACCGTCAGTCTGGGGACGATCAGTGACAATGCAAGCACAAAAGCCATGGCAGGGTCCATCCTCAATGCCTACATGCCTCTGGAAAGGTCAGCTGTCTGAGTGTAGTTGTCCTGCTTGTTGCATTCACAAGTAAAGTTTTACTATAGGACAAAAACAACAAGTTAAATTTCTGTGTCTTAATTTGCAGAGATAACAGTCTGGATGTGCAGGCAGACGAGTCCAAACAGGAGAAGGTGCGACACTGCAGCGGCAGCAGCAGCCTGGATGAAGCCAGCTGTAGCAGCAGCGCCGCTGGCCTTAAAGGAGACAACGGCAGTACAGGCCCTTATTCATGCCTTTCCACCGGCACCTGTGCTCAGCATGGAAACCACTGCTGCCCCTCTTCCCCTCAGTCAAAGGACCACTCCACCTCAGGGGGCAAAAAGGGCAAAGGCAAGCTGTGGAAAAGAGCAAGCAGCAGCGCGGGAGAAACAAAAATTAACGAAACGCAAGGGGACGTGGACGCCCAGCTTCTGGAGCAGCGCAGCACCAACTCCTCCGAGTTTGATTCACCGTCCCTGAGCGGCAGCATCCCCTCTGTGGCCGACTCGCACTGCAGCCACTTCTCGTCAGAGCTCAGCTGCTCAGAACCCGAAACCTCAAGACCAGCTCGTGCACACTGCTCCGCCCAGATGGACCCTCACCTCCCCGCCGCTGCCCTCAGCGACGTCACGCCCATGCCCGAGGTGGAGCACGACCGGCTGGAGCACGTCCCGTCTCAGAGTAGCCACGCAGCCTTCGCCCACCACCTGCTGTCATCGTCCCCGCCTGCTTCGCCGAAAGATGGAAGCAGGGGGACCTTTCTGTACATCAGCGAGGACAGCTATGTAGCCACCGCTGCTGAGCCAGAGAAGGACGAGAGCACGGAAGAGACCACCAGCAACACTGCTGTGCAGCCTGTAAGCCCGAGGAGGAAGCACTGCATACAAACAGACATCTGAAGAAACTCTTGAGTTCTTCTGCTGTGTTACCACTACAAGCTCAGTTAGCTTTATCAACCAGTCCCACTCCCCTCCATGTATCTTGGGAATCTGGTGCTCATGACGATAAGGCAGGAATATTATTATTTGTTCAGTTGCAGGGAGGGTGGAGGTCTAAGTTGGAGAGAGATTTGTGGATAAAGCAAGCAGGAGCACAGTTAAGTATTTGGTTGTGACGGGATAAGCAGGTGAATTCAGAGTTTCAGCCGGTCGCTGATGCGTCAGCTGGAGCAACAAGGCCAAGTGTAAGTAGAGGTGAATGTGACAGGACGGGTGGAAAGAAGGTTATCAGATATTGGCGAGATGTTGCAGAGGGCTCATAAAGCTGAATTTCCAAATGCCAAGGCCGAACCTTTTCACCCTTTTTCCTGATGCTGACAAAGCTGGAATTGAGCAAAGTAAAACGACTATTATTCTTTTGTGCAGTAAATGTAGCTGCTATGATAAAAAAAATTATAATAATCTGCTTCGTCATATCACATCTGCAGAAACCTGGTTTTCCTCCTGAATCGGAGAAAGTTCTTGAAACTCAAGGATTGTTTAAGCGAGCACAGAAACGTTAGAGGGACCAGTTCACACGGTAGCAGATTCTTCATAATCACATATACTAAAAATTACAGCAGATGCTTTTGTTTAAAATGTGACTGTTTTGTTTTTTTTGTTGTGTGTGTGTGTTTGCCTATTTTTATTTTCCATTTTGGGAAAGTCAGTTTTAATATTGAAACCCCGTGTTGGGTCCAAACTTTTTAATGTGATCAGATGGGAACTGTGTTGACAAAAGACAGAAAAGGTGTAGCCCTGTGTCCTGTAACCAGCGGCCACCTTGCAGTTATTCATTCTCCACGAGCCCGTCTGCACTGATGAACAACGCATTTTTTATTCGTTTGTTGGTGGTTGCACCTGTGCAGATGCAAAACGATCACTGCAGTTTTTAGCCGAGCGTCACAGTCGCATTCAAGAAAGGGAAGTGTGCGTGAACATAAAGCCCGATTTTAAAATTCGGTTTCGTATAAATTCACTAAAACTGGAAAGTTAACCAAACAATGTATTTGCAATAATTATATATATATAATAAATAGCTTTCAGTAACTATACAATAAAGTGTGAAGTCAGGAAACAAGTGAACTTTATATCAAAAATGATTTTATTGTGCAATGAGAAGCTTCTCCTGTATCCGAGCACACACACTTCTTAGCTGATATTCCGTAGTGAATGTACAGTAATAATGTTAAATAGTTGATTCAGAGCTCTGGGCGTATTTTAACTATGGGATGTTTTTTCTTAAATACTTGCAAATGATTGATGCAGATGATTTTATATTTGTCGAACCTACAGTGCCTTTTTTGGGGGGGAGGGTTCTTGCATATTTTTTTTTTTTTTTTAAATTTCACTATTATTTCTTCATTCTGTGCGTCTTCAAACAATAAACATAAAAATCAGGAGAGAATTAATGAGAGTATTAAATGCCTTTAGCCTCCCAAAGACTGCTCTCAGGCCACTGTGGTTGACTCCTGACACAATTCCTGATGGAGTCGACAGTACCCGTTGAAATTCACTTAGATGTATAAATTTGATAAAACCTAATAGTCGGGCAACTCATCCGAACCGAATCTTTTAAAACGTCCACCCTGAAGTAGCCGAAGTCGCCACACTTGTCGAGTTTCCATGCTATAAAGAGAAAGACCGGCACACGTTGCCGATAAAACACCTTTTATCCAAAGTATTGAGCCTCAGAGAATCAGTGACGACAACTGCGTCCAGTCCTTCAGCAGCTGGAGCACGTTTTTAGCCTGATCGCTCTGCCTTTGCGTGTGGCCTTCAAAGCCCGGCGCGAGCTGGTCAACAAAAGCGAGGTTTTGATGAAAGCCTCCAGGTTGCAGGATATATAGTTTATATTACTGTTTGAAGACCAGTGCCAGCTCTTGTTTCCAAATTTGGTATGAAGATGCTTGTGCTGTTTGAACATCTGTATATATTTACTAATTATTTGCCTCATAATGTGCATGTAAATGCATATCCTTAAACAATAAATTCTCAATCAAGTTTGTTGTGTCTGTATTTTGGTATCGAATTATTAAGAATCAGTTCGACAGCGTTTACGTTAGGAATAACTTACACTAAAGTTCTGTTAACTTGCTGCAGAAAAGACGACACGCATGAAGCATTCACGTTGTAGTTTATTATTTACATGTGCATCCAAGTCTATTTACATACAGTACATGCTTTTACATTCACTGAAGCAAAACAAATCTGGAGCAATAGGCCTTTTTTTTATTTCCACGGCAGAACATTTTGACTCATCGCAGGAGGGGAAGCCGAGGTGGAATTAATGACCGTGAACCAGCATGCACATAGGCAGGACTTCCTATAATTGGAATGCAGCCATCAATAACACGCCCATGCTTTCCCTGCACCGTGTGACACGAGACGGGCCTATTGAGCTAAATTTAAAAGGAGAGATTCTTGTGCCTTTTATTTTGACGACACAAAGGAATGAAAACGGGGACGGCGGGCAGCTCATGAAACTGGACGAACTGAATTAACACTTTAATTACTAATTAATACTAATAAAACTTGTGGCACATTGTGCAGCTGTACAAAGATTTACAATTCCTGTCCAGAGCTTAATGTTGATGAGGAATATTTAAAAAGCCAGAGTGTCAGTTTTTAACCTGCTGATGTTAAGTGGAGCCACAAAGCTTGACAGATAAATGTCTCTTTGAAATGCAAACGGGTGAAACAAGCAGATGTTTATCGAGCACAGGCTGCAAACAGACGCAACACACAGGCTCTGTGTTGTTGTTTTGGCCAAGTAGTTACTATAGTTTAAAGGTGTCGTCTTTATCGTTCAAACTGAAGACACTAAAGCTTTGGGGGGGCTGAGAAAACTGAATATATCTCAGTTAAGTCGCCTTGAGAAAGTGTGAAGTTAGTTGAAGTTGGGTTAAGATGGTAGGCTACCAATTTATATTTTTGGGTATGTAAAGTATCATTTTCCTGTAATAAGACAGTATAGTCTTAATACTAAATATGCTTATGTTAACCAGGAGGATATGTGTGGACATTTATGACCAGAGCAAATAAAAGGACATCCTTTAGTGGTCCTTATTGTAGCTGGAGGGTTGTAGAGGTTATGCACCTAAACGCATGGAAAGACACGGTCGTTGTGGTTACATTCGAGACTGAACCTGAGAGCTACATTAAGCTGTACCGTGCGTGAGACCTGTAACTCTTAACTTCAGCCGCGCAGTGTTTATCTAAAACCAGAAAGGCGACAAACGTGTAACAATGACGAACATAGTTTAAATCACTCGGTGAGTCACCGCTTTCAAAAGGTTTCTCTCATACGTTCTCCCTGAAAGTGACCGCTGACATGAACGGTGACCGAGTTTTTAAGTCAGCGGCTGTTCTCATGATACGTGTAAACAATGACAAGTGTTAAGCACAGCCTTCGTCTTTTGAGTTGGTCTTCTGTTTTGAGCTCAGGGAACGCAGCGAATCAAAATAAAACCTTTAATCTTGGCGTAATTCATCTCAACTGCGGTAGAAATCTCGGTAAGGCACACGTTATACACTCTTTCTCACCGTTTTCCTCTGACCTGTTAACGTGGAGCTCTATTTACAGTACATCACATCGTAACGTGAATGGTTTGGGAGTGCGGGCAGGTCATGAATACCTGGACCTTCTCAAATGAAGCTCTCCGTTGTGTGGCTCGGGAGTTATGGTGACGTTTGCACACACTGAAGATGGTGCAGGGCGGAAAAGCTGGTCGTCCGAGGCGCTCCTCGTCCTGGGAGCTAACACCAGTCATTTCCATTTTACTTACAGCAGCTGATGGCTTTAAATGTCCAGCTACAGCCCGATATGTGTCCACACATGTCTCCATATGTGCGCCACAAAGAGCCGTCAGACCTGGAGGACATTTTTAAAAGTTGGATTTAACAAACATTAAAGCAGCCGTTCTGCTGCAGTAAATGCAGTGATGTAATGTACTCTCACCCTTGGTGCGTGTGCAGTGCTGTCTATCAAACTCTGCCTCAACAAACCCGTCACAACTTCCAGCTCCTCCTCAGCTTCCCGGACATTTGGATCAAGCTGCAGGACCTCCTGGAGATCAGTGCTGGCTGACAGGTAATCCTAGGGCGCGGTTATTCACACAGACACAGAAAATTAACTGATGAACGGCAACAATAAACGACAGAGCTGTGTGTTTTGCGGAGTGCCGGCCACCTGTAAACCCTTAAAGGCCAGGGCTCGTCTGTAGAAGGCTTTCTTGTTGGCCGGCTCCAGCTGCAGCGCAGAGTCGCAGTCCTGCTTGGCCTCTTCAAAGCGATTCAGCCTCAGGAGACAAATGGCTCTAGAGGAGAGCAAAGGGTTCAGACATCAGACGACCCAGTCATCTGCTATTAGTGATGATTATTAGGGCCAAGCCACACAAGCTGTGCTCTGTTACAGTTATTCTAAAATAAAATAGCTCGGGTGAGGTTATTTTGTACCACATCAAATATTAATACGCTTTTAAAATGCATCTTGTGTATTGGACTTGTTAATGTAGAGATTTTTGCAACATGTAATAATATTTTAAGGGTCAAAAAGAGATCTAGAGATATGTGTTTGCAAATTAACACTGGATCTGGATTTTACATTTGCTCTTGTGCAGGAATAAAGATATAAATATAATGTCTGAAAAAATACTGACAGGATTATATGTGACACAACTAACAGGCAGGTAAAGAGACGGTGCCCTCTGCTGTCTTCACAGCTACAATGTCCCTAAAGTAGATCATTCTGAATCAGCTTTGTGCTGCGGCCAAAGCTCTAGCTCAGCCCCTGCACGTATTTCTGCATAAATAAGTAACATTTGAACATGTGATGTTATAAAAACATAATGACACAACTAACAGTAATACATATGTGGCTGCTTCTGCATTGAAAATAGGTCAAGATGAGCAATTGAAAGTCTTTTAGTGCCTAAAGATGAAATGTCTTTCTGGCTCTCGGGTGCCCGCAGCTGTTTTTGTTGGCTAGACAAGTCTGTATCATTCTACACATTTAAATAGCTTTTAGTGAAGACACGAGTGCATCCATCCTCATCTATTTATTATCCATTCATTTTCTGTAACTGCTATCCCAGCTGTCATCGGGCGAGAGGCGGGGTACACCCTGGACAGGTCGCCAGTCTATCGCAGGGCTAACACAGAGAGACAGACAACCATTCACACTCACACCTACGGCCAATTTAGAATCACCAGTGAACCCAACCAGCATGTCTTTGGACGGAGGGAGGGAGCTGGAGAACCTGGAGAGAACCCACGCAGACACAGGGAGAGACAAACTCCACACAGTGTGCCACCCATCTATTTATTATATGACGCCCATATATTGTAGGTGAACAAACAGTAACTGTGCTTCTCTATAGACGTTTTGAGACGTTGTGTCCTCCGTACCTGTTTGTGTAGAGGGCGCATTCCTCAGATTTTATGGTGAGACATTCATTGTACTTCTCCAGAGCCTCCTGGAATTGTCCTTTCTTGACCAGACCATTGCCCTCCTGTTTGAGCAAAGTAAAGCGGGCTTCTTTTCTTCTGGCTGTCAACATAAAAAACATACACGCACTGAAACATTTCACTGGTATTAAGAAAACAATCAATATTCATGTGACTGGTAATGTGGCAAAATATGATGGAGCTAGGTTCTGTGAAGTGTTAATTTATAGCTATGGATTTGTTAGAAGTGCACTAAATGGGGTTGTCTTTCAAGAGGACTCTGCCCTGAGTCCAGCGCACTGTTTCAGGACGTATCAATAAATCTATTGGTCTGTCAGCAAGAGCCCGAGTGGAGCAGAAGGGATGAGTCAGTTTGCTGTCTGCCGTGCTGAGAGAGTCACTACATCTCATGAGTGGTGGGAATCGCACACACACATAGAGGCACTAAACACACCTGTAGACTGAAATATTGATCCATTAGCTACCTCAATGGTGAACGTGGTCAGCAACAACACTTAGGGAAGTGGTAGGTATCAAAGTATCCTCCGCATGAATGGCAGGACCTAAGATCTCCCTGCAGAACACAGGCACAAGCGTCACACTGCCTCCGCTAGCCTTCTTCCCATAGTGCACCCTGGTGCCACGTGTTCCCCCAGTTAAGCCGTCCACATGATGTAAAAGAAAACATGACTCATCATGGTTGGTCTGGGTCTTTAACTGCCTCAGCTGGATCATAAACGTCATCGCAGAGAGGGGTATTGAGCCTGGAGCAATGCAATGGATGTTTGTTGCTTTATCTGTCGTGGTTGAGACGAGAGTTCTGGCTGTTTAACAGAAACTCAAAATGAAAATGGTGCTTATGTTGCCTTTTATTACACATTGTTCTTCACAGAGTTGACGGTATGTACAGAAGTCCCATTTGGAGCTTTAGTAATCAAGAAGCATCGCTTTGAGAACCTGGCACAAAAGTAAGATGGATGAATCTGATCCTGGAGAGCAAAATATGGGAACTAGATTTTCTAATCTAGAACATTTTGTCAATCCTGCGTTTAATCTGTCCGTCACAAGACGTGACACTAACATCTAATTACACACTCAAGCGGAAAGAAGAGAGTTTTTCCAGATGAGCAATTTCCATCATGTCTGAGTATCACCCCAAAACACACTGGGGATTGGGACCATGGAGCTGCACTGAATCACTGCTCAGAGATATAATTAGAGCTGGCCTGTTGTTAGGATTGCAGAAGTTGGTATCACAACCTTTAAAAGCACAAACTTTTGCATGTTTGTTGCAGCAAAAAGTTCAGCCGCTCTCCATCTGTTTCCCCAGCAACAGCAGCAGCTATTCTGAGATTAACTCTGCACTGTCTTTACACTCATTAACTGTTTATGCATGTACAGTATGTGCGTGAGTCCATACGTAAGTCAGCTGCGTCCTGCGGGTACGTTTCATAAATATATTCAGTCAATTTGTTGATCTACGTCAGTGTATTTGTTTCATGGCTGTGAGCTAGACTGCGTGTATTTGAATATATTTGCATGGCACGGCTCAAGTTGAGGCTTCTGGTCTGCGAGGAGCCGGGAGGAAACCTGACCTGGATTGTTCCATTACAGCAGCGGTCCTATACTCCGCGTGGATCGCCTTCCCTCTGCATTATTGATAGTCCACCGAGACACACACACAAAGCAGGAGTGCCTTCATTTCACTGATTCTCACTGAATGACTTCTGATGCTGCCTCATGATCCCACTTTCTTCTCAACACTCCCACAGTTCATTAGGTAATATTTGGAACAATTTTTTTTTCCAATGTAAGGAAAAAGAAAATGAAGTCAGAATTGGACGCTGGATTTGTTTTTAGGAGCAAAACTGCAGGGTTTTTGTTCCGAGAACAAACCATTTAAACCGACAGGACGTCACTCACCTTCCTCCTGCACGGCCCTGGCGGCTCGGGTCTGGGCCTGCTCGATGCTGATCGGTTTCTCTCTGTGCTGCTGCTGCACAGACAGAGGGACGACGGGAATCTCTGGAAGCTTCTCTCTCCACTCAGGCCCGTCCTGCTCGATCAGCATCTTGGTGATCCTGGCAAAAGGCACGGAGAGTAAAAAAACATGCAAGCGTTACATTAGCTATAGACTATAATGCTGCGGCCTCCAACGGGAGTTTGTGGGCTCCACTTTGACGCTGAGAGGAAACTAAACCTCTGAGGACGGTGAAGTTGAGGAGTTTAATGGCAACGTAAAAAAAGTATCGACAGTTTAAGTCCGTGAGATGTAAACTTGTAGGATTGTCTGTCTTTCAGGGGTAGAAACAGAAGACTTCAAATCACATTTTGCTGTCTGTATATTACGTTTAACTCATACTTTGATTGATGCCCAACACCAAAAGCATCAGAATAAAACAGATCAGTACGTGGATTTCTTGTACTCTAAATGCAAAGCCTTAATTGAACCCCGAGGGATGGGTCAGTCTCTGTGGTGCTGACCGTAAAACCTGATTTCAGGAGGAGCTAATCAAATCATTGAAATCAATCACTTCCGTTGCTCGGCTGACCTGTGGACGCTGTCATGAGCCGCCTGCACCCCGGTGTCGATCTGCAGCACCGTTTTATAATCCACGTAGGCCATCCTGTAGCGCTCCAGTGACTCATAGGCCATAGCTCTGCGTAGCAGCGGCTTCAAGGAGTAGGGCTGCAGCTCCAGAGCCCTAAGAGGATCAGAGAGACGCAGGCGCAGAGGATCAGACAAAGGGACAGGTGTAAACTGGGCTGATGCGTAGCTTTTATACTCGTAAACGTGTGAATCTGACAGGAAGGTGGTTGCAGCCTCATAGCTATAGATTGGTCTTTTAAGGGCAGGCATGTCAGGAAAATAATGCAACCTGATAAACAAAAAACTGTGGCATATTGAACTAAGAAGAAGTGGGTTTTACTAAACTCAATGCTACATAAAAGCTGGACGTAGCCACCAGGCATGAGGAGTGAAGCCAATATAAAAAAAAGGCTGAAAGTACGTTACCACTTACAGTTACTAGGCAGCAGTTCCAAAATAAAATCTCTGTTTCCTTTTGAAAATTATTCCATATTTAGTTAAACATTAGGCCTCAAAGAAAGGTGTGTCTGGGAGCACTTCAGAGCAGACAAATTCACCCATCACTCTTCCTTCTTGTCCGTACAGTACATGGAAAATGGTGACGTCCTAATAGGAAACTCGAATCTTCAAAATATCCATTTTTTTTATATACAGTCTAAGACCTGGGTGTCAAACATACGGCCTGTGGACCAAAACCAGCCCTCCAGAGAGTCCAGTCTGGCCCGCAGGATGAATTTGCAAAAGTGTGAAAATTATGTAGAATATATTAACTGCAATTTTTCAATAACACTAACTGCTATATCAATTTGTCTACTGTTTTAATAAGAGTACAGAAAGAAAATACACTGAGACTCAGAGCTAAACAATAGACAGCAAAGAAATTGTACTTATTTTTCTCAATAAATGTCAGGTTGTTCATAAAATATTTTGTATAACTGGGTTATACTGGGAAACTGGGTCTGGCTGCCCCTGGTCTATGGGTTTTGGCATAGAGGAAAACACAATATAAAGCAGTCTCTGGTTCTGATCAATTCATTTTGAACCTGTAAATTGTGAGCTTGACAACGTTATAGGTTAGTTCTCTGTGGATCTGACTGATGCATTGAAATAAAACTGTCAGAAACACACTGATCTGGCGCTGGTCACATACTTGGTGCAGTCCTGTATGCAGTCTGTGCTGTTCCCCTCCTTCAGGTAACACGCAGCTCTGTTGGAGTAGAGAATACACAGGTCTTCTGGACTATCGACGCCTGCAAGGGAAACAACAACAACAACTGAAGGACCCGACTCGATCGAGACATCTTTGATCTCAAAAACATGCTACAGCGCTACTCTTCTACTCATGATTGTGTGGCCTTGACTTGAAGTGCTCCAGACTAAAGGGAAATCAAGACAACCGACGCAGCTTGATTTCAAGTGTCCAGAAATGCTGAGAGGGTGAATGGCAGACAGATAAATGGATGTGTTAATAGTCTCTTAGGTCGAGTCATTATCTGCTCTTCTCCTGAGAGGCTCCACTGCAGCTCTATAACCTCTAGCATAGAGTCAGACACTGCTCCAGACCACAAATCGGACATCAACAGTGCTCATGCAAACAGCTGCTTTTAAGATGTATTCACATAAGCAACTTTCTGTTAAGTCTGCTATGGTATTTTGTCTAATCATTTTAGTATGCATACAGCTACAGGAGGGAAAGTTGGCTGAGAGCTCTTAAAGGCGCAGCATGACATTCAATCTTACCCAAAAGCCTCTGTGCAACAGCACGTGTCCTCTACCTACAGTTGTACTGAAGCCAACACTGCATTCACAAATCACCTGCGCCACCTCATGTGTCAGCTACCGTTTCTGGATGTTAGCCAAAAACCTGAGATGACCTGCACTCCTTATGTACTTGAGTCACAATGCGGGGTAAACTGTACAGCATGAGCAATGACATAATGCATTCATAATAGACGAGGGATACTGTGGATTACGGGGGGCCAAATGACCCTCTGAGTCGGCATATACACAGATGGTAAGAGAGGCTTTCCGTCCTTTGCTGTGCCACCGTCTGTTCTTAGTGACGCCGTTAGAAGTAGACTTGTTATTAACAAAACACCTGTCTGTAAAAGTAACTTGAACTGCAGCAGTTATACTTCAAAATGAAACAGCAACCGCTTTGACTATGAAGCAAGTGGAATGTTTCTAAACTGAATGGAAAGCTTCCAGCTTCTAAACTGTTTATACGCTTAGTATTATTTGGCATTTTAAGCATTTGAATGGATCTGGTTGTTGTCTTAACAGCCCACTGGAATATATTTGGACATTTACACATTTAGAAGGTGAAAATATGTGCTTTGGTTTTTAATCCTACTTAATTGTTTATACTGGATGAAGTGCTGCTCACAGGAAAAAGATAAACTCCCACCTGCTTCAGCACATCCCTCAATGGCCTGGCTGTACTTCTCCAGTGCATCTCCAAACTGGCCATGTTTGAAGAGGTGGTTTCCTTCATTCTTGAGCCGGGCCAGGTGAGGAGGCAGGGCCCCAGCGGGAGCATCCAGGTGACTTGTGTCCACTGCAGGGCTGCCCTGCTCCTGGTATCCACCAGCAGGGCTGCTTCCTCCCCGGGTGCCATTGGCCACCCCCTTCTCTGGAGCTCTGCTAAGCTGCGGCTTTTCTCCACCGCCTCCGCCCCGGCTTCTCGTCCCGCTCCCTGCTGTCGTGGCCTGATCTGGTCTTGCTGCCCCTCCTCCGCTGCCTGGGGGTTTTTCTTGTGCGTTCCCCATAGCCGCACTCCCTCTGCAGTGTGTCCAAACTCTTCCTCCCTCCCAGCTTCTCCTTCTGTCAGAGCTGCAGCTACATCTGTGGCTTGCTGGGGATTTCTGCTGGACACGCCTCCAGTGCGAGGCGTCAGAAGTGACGTCAATGAGGGGGGAAGAGCCACAGAGATGCAGTGCTGCAGTAGGACAGCTCTGATGGGTGAGCCTCAGTTTAGACTTCAGAGCAAAGCACCGGTGGCTCGACTGAAGTAGAACATACAGGAATAGTAAAAGAAAATACGTAATGAGTACACAGACACACATATGAGAGGCATCAATACAAACTATTGAACACAGGAATTAGTCAAATACAACCAACAATATAATACAGTTATAATATTTTTTATTTTATAAATTGAGAGGATTTTTTTCCACATTGAAATATCTTGTTTCTGTTTTTTTTTCTTCAATTCATTATTCATTAAATAACCACAGAAGACAGTTGATCATATCACAGTGAAACAATATAAACAGGAAAAATGAATTTCTTTCATTTGCATTAAATGTCAGGGTCCTGAATTAGCAATAAAATAATTATAACATATAATCACATTTTAGAAGTGACAAGACTTTTTCAGACAGGAAGCATTTCACCTGGCCCCAAAAGTAATTCAAAAGTAACACAGTCTACCATGAATGAATCGTTTTCCTAGCAGACTATTTAATTTGTCATTACATGAATGCACAGGTGAATCAGATTTCATTCCTGGAAGCTCTGCTCCATTAAGGCTGCTGTGATGTGAGCCGGCATACACAATACCAGCAGCCTGGAACTATCTTAATGAATTGTATAGTTTTAATTTCTACTGATGACATCTATAATTTTTCTGCTTTTACAAAAGCATCTTCTGCCAACAAGGTCTAGTAGTCATTAGGGGTTGTATCAACTAGTCACATTAAAACATGTGTTCAGGTCAAGAATATAGATTTCATTCTACTGTGTTTTTATGCGTGACGTCATCGACTAGTCGACGTCGATTTCAAAAAATCTGAAGTCGTTCAAACCCTAGTAGTTATAAAAAGTTAAACTTTTGGAATCGGTGTCCACATTTGTGTCTCAGTGTGGATTGGCTACCATGGGAATTGCTAACAGCCAAAAAAGAGTCAGTCACATATAATAGCTTAAAGTTGTGCACCTTTTAGGGGTTGAAAGACTTCGGAAAGTGGTGAAACTTAAGTCGACGTCGACTTGTCGATGTCTTCTTACATAAAAACACACTAGAAACACTTGTGACACTTGTAATATGCGGCCCAAGAAATAAAACACGCTCTACAACCACAGCAAAAATGTCAACTAACAGAACACGGGGACTGATAATGTAAGATAATATAATATAGCCGGGATTAAATGACAAAAAAAGCGGTATATTTACCAGCTAACTGTTGATGTGCAGCTTCCTTATTTTACCGCAGGTTGTTAACGGACAGCCGTTTGAGAGGATTTGGACCGTTGCTAGTATTAACTGATGCATTCTCAGATAAGTGTTTAAAGCACAAGAAGTACAAAAAGACTTACATATCCTAAATGTCACAGTAGAACAGGGATTTTAAGTGTTTCCACACACTTGACCAACTGCTGTTAGCCGCTGCAACGAGCCAGAGGCTCCTCATCTGTCCTCTCGGAGGCGTCCGTGTTGTTATTGTCACGTGATCAGGGAGTAGTCGATTTACAGCTTTGCACGGATGTGTGTTCATGTGCAATACTGACTGAAAGCAAGTGCAACAGCATTTTTCTTCTTTCATTTAATTATCTGAATTATCTTTGGACATTGACCACTTAATATTTCCAGTTTGTAATTGCTTTATTGTTTAACTCTTTCAATGAGCAATGTAACTGTCCCACATACCATTATGATTTATCATTTAGGAACAGTTGGACTACAATTATAGCATGCGTATCTATTGTACTGCTTATGTGCCTTGTCAAATGCCTGGATATTATTCATTGCATCTGCAAGCGAGACAAATTTCCCTTCAGTACAGTAGTAAGTATATCGTGCCTTATCATTTGCAAATAACAGAACTTATTTCATTATTATTAGGAAAGCACCAAATAATAAAATTCATTTCACAATATATTTGTTCACTTTTTCTAATGTTGTGTTTTTCATCAGACTACATAAGACATCTCTGACAGGCTTTTTCTCTCAATAGGTTTGTTAAAACTAAAAGAAATTCCTTGTATGTCTAACATACTTGGCTGATCATTCACTTAAAAAAATTAAAATAAAATAGAGGCTTGTTTTTAGGGGTCACAAACCAAAAGCAAATCTAAGATATCAGGTGACTCAAATGGGCAAATGCATGACATGATCTGAGAAAGATTCTTGTTCCTGTAGTTATTTAGCAGTAAAACATGATAATGATTAACTAAAAATTGAGAAAACAGTCAAGGCAACTTAAATGTTTTTAATAACCCCCAAACTCTATAAGTCACTCTTGAACAACATCATCAAAATGCAATGTTTAAGCTTGACATGAAAATAAATAATACAGGAGTCTGAAGCCAGTCCTTGAGCTGTATTTATTTACATGGTCATACACTACAAAAATAGAAAACAACAACAATAATGAAAACTGCTGCTCTCCTTTGCTTCACCGAGCATCAAAAACAACCACTGGAATCAAAGAGTTAAGGAAATGCACAGACACTATATTTTATGTATAATAATATGGCATCACACAATATTTGACATTTCTTCAGTATGAAGACTGGTAAAAGGATACATCTCTTTGTTCTCTTCTTGTACATGATCCTGTATCCGCACTCTCTGCATCTGATGGGATCACGGGCCTTGATTTCATTTTCAGTGTGACATTCTGCAAGAAAAGAGATATTTGTTATCATACAATTCAGAGCCGCTCAAGTTACATACAACTTCGGCTCAAAAGTATTGATAATAACCGTGCTGCTGATGGATATGTTCTAGTATAACAATTGTTAGCTTCACATTCTGAAGTGCAATTTAAGAGAAATAAGATAAGTAGCTGAAGTAGCTGTAATAGCGGACGTAAAACATGCATTAGATTAACCCTGGTCGCATCGTTAGCATTAGAGCTCGATGTAATATTACACGAATAACAGAAGCAATATACCTCCACATATGTAGATCATGGGCTGCTGCTTGGGTGGCTGTACATCTTTCTGTGCATCCATGTTGATTCTACAGAAAAAGAAAGAGAACTCAATCGTATATATATCGTTACAGCATGCTAACAGAAACAGCATGGTCCCGCCGACCGGGTTAGCCTAAATCAACACAACCGGTAGGTTTAGTGAACAACAAAGATATTTAAAGGATCTCTAAATACATCACGAATGTAGAAAATGTTTGATACATAACGGGGATAGTTATAGTTAGTATCTTACCCTTTTCACACAGTAACTGTTAGCTGTTTACCTCTCTTTTCATATTCCACACGATTTCCTGTTCGCACATGCGCATTATCGCAGCTCACCTAACAACAAACGGGGTTGTGATTGGTCAAAAGATACTTTGTCATAATTTTGCCAGACAACTCTGAGAATGTGATCACATAAATCTGGGTTTATGCAATAATTTGGTGGCCTGTTTGTATGAGATTATTCGTGTTTTCTGGGTTCCTATGGACATATTACAAGTATTTTTTTTCTGTTTGAGCTCCGCCCCAACAGGGGGCGCTGTGGTACAGTTGCAAGACCCAAACTGTCCATCATCTGACCAACACTCAGCTGGCCCTCCACTAGTTTTTGACAACAACGACTCTGTCGACAATGTTCACGTCTTGACTGTCGGTACCAGAACTACTATATATTACTATTAGTTTGTTGTGTTTCTATTTTTGAACTTGTACATCATGGAGCCGTCCGCGCCCAAAAGGTTTGTGTTTGTGTGACTGCTTTATAACCAGACTGCATGCCATTTACTAGCTAGCTAAAAAGCTAACTAAGGCGGTAGCTATCGCCCAGTTAGCTGCTGCTAAGCTAACTTAGTTAGCCCCATCGGTCTTCTCTCAAACTTTCCATTCAGTAAAAGGTTTTAGAAAACACTCCTGAGTCACAAACCCACTATTAAACCCCAAACGGACTTCGGGTCGGTTTTATTGTGGAGCAGATGTTAATGTTAACGTTGCTGGAACCTTTTAGGGAATATTTTCATCTACGTTTTATTCGGCCGTAAAACAGAAAGTAATTAATTGCGGGTGAGTCAAAACAGCAGTTAGGTCAGAAGATAGTGAATACTGCTTGTTTTATTAGACCAATAGACTTGACCCTCATATATTCCCTTTTTACACAGTCTGTACCTAAATACTTTACACTTTTGGTTGATAGTTTAGTTATCTAATCAAATATACAACATTTGAGACAATCATTTTAATTTAACTTAATATAAAAATGTATTCTGACATCTGAAAAAAATAATTACGTCCACCTACCTGCTGTTTATCTGCAGTTCTGATTTATTATCTAAAGGAAAGCACCTACACTCAAACCTTACATGTCAACAAATAACAAATGTACTTGGTCTAGAAAGACTAAAATCCCATCCCTGTATTTGTTTGAAATGCACATACATTTTGTGACAGACTAAATTACCCACAGCTGTTAATTAAAAAAAGAAGTTTGGTTGCTGATGGTCTAATGTTCTGGTTTGATTTCACTCCTTTATTATATGGCATTTACCGCTGACATTTACATTTTACAGTAAGCTGAAAAAGCTGAGCGAAGACAGTTTGACCAAACAGCCAGAGGAAGTGTTTGATGTCCTGGAGAAACTTGGTGAAGGGTAAGACGTTTTCTATCAACTGACTGTTGTGTAATCCATCTGTTAGCTGCTAATAAATGCACTCTTGATCTGTTTTGACTTTGATTTGTGTGTGTGTTTAAGTTCCTATGGAAGCGTGTTTAAAGCCATTCATAAGGAGTCAGGCCAGGTGGTGGCCATCAAGCAGGTTCCTGTGGAGTCTGATCTGCAGGAAATCATCAAGGAGATTTCCATCATGCAGCAGTGTGACAGGTAGGATGTGCAAACATCTTTGATTCACATTACATTAAAACAATTTTTATCTCCAACCCACTCTCAGATAGTTATTAAACTTTATAGCAAGTATAATATCAGCTCTAGAGCCTGTAGAGCTCTCGGACGTCTTGATTGGTTGGATGTTTTCTCACTTCTGCCCTTTTTGTTGAAATGAAACTTCTCTGTTGATAACCGCTCTGTTTTGTGTTTCCCTCTAGCCCTTACGTAGTGAAATACTATGGCAGCTACTTCAAGAACACAGACTTGTGGATTGTTATGGAGTACTGCGGAGCTGGTTCTGTCTCTGACATTATCAGACTGAGAAACAAGACGGTGTGTGCTTACACAGAGTTCACCTTTATATTGTTATTGTCAGTTATCTGTCAATATCAGTATCAGTATATATATATATATATACACTGACACAAAAAGAGGAACAATATAAATGTTGACCACATCTTTCATTTAAGCCTATAAAACAGTTTATAATTAAAACCTACATTAAAGTACAATAATTAATACTTTTATCCTGTGCTATATTCCTGTTGTTTTTCATCCCACCTCAGCTGACAGAGGATGAGATCGCCACGATCCTGAAGTCGACTCTGAAAGGCCTCGAATATCTTCACTTCATGAGGAAAATACATCGCGACATCAAAGCAGGAAACATCCTTCTCAACACAGAGGGACACGCTAAACTGGCAGATTTTGGAGTTGCTGGACAACTAACGGTAAAGTTGACCAACAATGGACCGAACAAAAGCTAATGACTAGTATTATATTATTTGTATTATGAATTGTGTACTTGCTGTACTAACTGATCTTAATTTTGCCATGCACAAAAAAGCACCAGACTTAAAGTGGAGTAATTGTGAAAGTGAAAATTTGACTACACAGCTTCCACCTGAAACACACGATCTTCCACTGATTTTGTGGATCTGTATGAAGCGATTTAAAACATAGTTATTTCTCCACTGAAGGACACTATGGCAAAGAGAAACACTGTGATCGGTACTCCGTTCTGGATGGCCCCAGAGGTGATCCAGGAGATCGGTTACAACTGCGTGGCTGACATCTGGTCCCTGGGCATCACATCCATAGAGATGGCAGAGGGCAAACCCCCCTATGCCGACATTCATCCAATGAGAGTGAGTGATTGTTAAATAATAATAATTAGGTTTTCATTTCTGGCAGTCCCCCTCACTGTTTGCAAACTCACCATTCTCCACAGGCTATCTTTATGATTCCCACCAACCCTCCTCCTACATTCAGAAAGCCGGAGCTTTGGTCAGACGAATTCACAGATTTTGTTAAGAAGTGTTTGGTCAAGAACCCGGAACAGAGAGCTACTGCTACACAACTCCTACAGGTTGGATAAACAAGAAAGACTACAGCGCCCTCACATACACATATGAACATCAAGATTTGCAACATAATAAATACAACGTGTGAAATAAAGAAGTTTTTTTTGCTCTTGTGAACATCTAGCACCCATTCATCAGCCAAGCAAAGCCAGTTTCAATCCTGAGAGACCTGATAACTGAAGCCATGGAGATGAAGGCCAAGAGGCAGCAGGAGCAGCAGAGGGAGCTGGAGGAGGAGGAAGACAACTCTGTACGTGTGCTGACGTACTCTTAATAAAAACAAATCCACAAGACTGCTAAATGTAATGCCATGTGTCTGACTGCCTTGTGTCATCTAGGAGGAGGAGACCGAAGTGGACTCTCACACGATGGTGAAGTCGGGCTCAGAGGGGGCTGGGACCATGCGGGCCACCAGCACCATGAGCGACGGGGCACAGACCATGATCGAGCACAGCAGCACTATGCTTGAGTCGGACCTGGGCACGATGGTCATCAACAGTGATGATGAAGAAGAGGAGGAGGACCAGGGGTCAATGAGAAGTGAGTGAACTGTCCACGATGATAATAGGAAGTGAAGCGTGGTCCTGATGCCGTAACATTTTATAAATTATCCACAAACAGAGAGAAAACACCTTTCACAATGTGTCTCTAAAATAAATGGCAAGCAACGTTTTTAGGAGTTCTTTCTGTTGCATTTATGCCAATAAAGCTCTTCCTCCTCCACAGGACACGCCACCCCCCAGCAGCCCATACGTCCATCCTTCATGGATTACTTTGACAAGCAGGACAACAAGGCGGCACAGCAGCAGGAGTACAACCACAACCAGCCACAAGAGCAGCCCGGCTACCACATCCAGTCCAAGAACGTCTTCCCTGACAACTGGAAGGTGCCTCAGGACGGAGACTTTGACTTTGTGAGTGTCTTCATTTCATTCCCGACTCTGTACTGCTGTAATGAATAGTGGTATTCATTGTCGAAATTGTTGTCATGAAAATACACCGCTGGGTAAAAATAGCAAAACAGAGGCAGCTCTAAGTGTTGTTTACGCCAGACGCAGAGTATGACTCATCTCTTTCCAACTGTCTGTGTTTCCTCTCAGTTGAAGAACCTGGACTTTGAGGAGCTGCAGTTGCGCCTGACGGCCTTAGATCCCATGATGGAGCGGGAGATTGAGGAGCTCCGGCAGCGTTACACCGCCAAAAGGCAGCCCATCCTGGATGCGATGGATGCCAAGAAGAGACGACAACAGAACTTCTGAGTGCTCCTCCTCCTCGCATCCTTCTCCCCTTCCCTACTCCAACCATTACCACAATTATCCCAGTGACTCAGGGTAACTAAGATGACCCAATTCCTCTCATTGGATGCCCTCTGCGGTTCTGACTGACTGCTAACTGGCCCCTGAATGAAGTTAGATGCTGTTGTTCACAGCGGGAATGACGCTCAGGACGCCAGCCGAGCCACCAAGCCAAGGCCAGTATACATCACAAAAATAATTTCCTAGTTTCTCCATTACATTTCCGTCACATCATGGAAATCCACATCAGCACATAAATAAGGAAGTCAATCCTTTGGCAGTAGCAGCAGCAGTATGAGGAGCGGGGTCAGTGATGTGGTCTTCTTTTTTACCCTCCTAGACTTTCAGTGTAAATATAATACAGAGCCTAGTTTGAAAATACTTGCAACAAAAGCTGTGGAGGTTCATCCATGACCAAAGACAATCAAGATGATGATGATGATGATGATGATGATGACGAAGAAGTGGAGAATGCCTTAAAAATAAGCAATGTAATAAAAACAACCAAGCCGTTGGATGCTTGAATCCATTGTCTTGCTTGTAGACGAGATGGAAGTGAACCACTGAAAGCTGCAAATGTTTATCAGCACGAGCAGGAAATCGTGTGGATGGCGAAGAACGGATCATGCATGTTTTCAACCGTTTGTGGACCACAAAATGATATCATTAATCTTTATTAACTCTTATTTAACTTTGTTGTTTTCACGTATTATGTTCTGGGCTTTTGTTATACAGCCATTGTCAATAGAGACAGACTCGATGCATCTTAGTGCCTCGTGTTAACACCCTGATCCAGCTCCAGTCTGGTCTCTAAAACCAGGGCCCTTACTCGACAGATTGAAACACTGTTCTGGATTTAACAGAGGAGATGGCACAGACATGTGTTCCTAATTAGGAGGGGGAAAAGTCCAAGCATTCCTACATACTGACTTTTATTATTTAAAATAAACTTGCATCATGATTTATGTAAAAGTTCTCTATTTTTTCCAACTGACTTCAGTTTAAGAAACTTTAAAGAATATCTGAACAAAGTGTGATGCCATCCTCAACAGAAAGCAATGGACCACATTAAAAGAGGACCCGGTGAAGTAGCCAGGGCTAAGTGCTAGTATAAATACTGACTGATTGATACAGGTAAAAACAGAGCCGCTGCATCAGCCACACGCCTGATTTATTGCAAACGTTGGATGACTGTTTTTTTTTAATTGCACGCATTAAGTTTTCTTTTTTAGCAGCTTACGTATATGTTTTAGCAATTACAAGTGAGATTGCTTTCTATATGCAGACATTTAGAGTGTGATGCGAGCGATGAATGAAGTCTTACTCTCTGCATTGTGATTTTTTTTTTTTAAGGTCTAAAAACAACATAAGTCTTATCTTTGGTTTCTCTTCAGATTATTCTCCTCTCTCATAAAACACCCCTACCAGCAATATATAAACATATTATGTCACTTCATAATAGAAGCTGTTTTCCATTCATATCAGGAGTTTATTTCATGCTAATTGTGACGCTTTGAGTGAATTCAGGCTGTCTTAGTATTACATTTATGTACAATATGTCTGCAGGTTGCTGTTACATGTGATTGTTTGGCTATTGATGCATATGAGCCATTTCACTGTCTCATCAGAGGGCCAAACTTCATTCAGTAGTAACCGCCAGATTGTGAATCATTATATCTGTTTGTTTGTCTGTTTTTCTTCTTGAAGGAGGAACCTTTAACGTAATCACCTGTAACTGAATTAAATCTGCAGATCATTGGCAACTTACTACACACAAGCATTCACACTTTTATTTATTAGACTGCGTTTTTTTTTCTTTCTTTCTGTGATTTAAATAAGATAGCTGGTTTTGTCTGTTACTGTTTCCGCTCTGGGTCAAAGGAAATGTGATTTCTCTGTGTTTATACTATGCATGTTTATCATTACGTTTGCTATGTAGTGGAATGCTCTTGTATTAACTGCACAGGTGAGAGTACTGTTAATATGGAAGATGTTTTATTTTTAATTTGAATAAAAAATGTCTGCACAGTTAATAACAAAAAAAGATGTCCAGTTTGAAATTTTGAAATGGTTCATAATTGGCCTTATCATGTACAGTTCTCTGAAATCACGTTTTGCTATAGCTCTATGATTTTGTCTTTATTGATCTTTCTATATAATGACTTGAGAGTGTAGAGTGGAATGTAAGCATTTATGTTTGAACCGCTTAATTTATTATGTTTTGTTTGTAATACTTTATAAAGTTTGAAACCGTGCAAGAAATAATAAAAGTATAGTTAACCAGGAGCGCAGTGGACTGGACTGTATTTTACGACACCTGTTGTACCGTAATTCCTCTAATACGCGAGCACAAAACGTGATTTTCAACGCCATTACCTCACTCTAAAATCACAAGCTGCGCGTGTTGACTGTACATTACGGTAAACTCAACGGCAGCGACTGTTCCAGATATTCCATGACTTGTTGCAAAACCTCTTCATTCATTCATTGCCAGCATATCTGAAAGCAAGGAAACATGTCTGCTCTCAATAGGAGGATCGTTAACACCACAGCAGCTCCTGCTGCCATCGGTCCGTACAGGTAGGACAGTCAGCTATACCAACAGAAATATGTCTGTTTATAGGCAACACGTGGGCTACGGGAGCTAAAATTTTTGCGTGAATCAAATCATATTTGCTCAGGGGCGTGTCTTAGTGTTCAGTGAACTCACCTGCTTGACTTGACCCCATTAAAAAGTGTCAAAGTTTAACGGAGCAGTGCAGAAATCTGTGAAACGGGACAGACAGTGCAGCAGATTTGACATGGCAACTATTCGTCGACAAATCACTTACACACCAAAAGCTCCTGTCAGGCAGGGAATATACAGGTAAGAATATATGTCCGTGGAAATGTGGTGTTTGGATTTTAAGAAGCCTTATCTAGAAAAAATAAAACAAATCATAATTATAATTTATAAGGCCTTTATGTATATATAAAAATAACAACAACAAAGAAGTGATATTGAATATGAAATAACTTGTCACAAAGTAATTTTGTTTTTAGTTTATTCTGCAGACAGCTGCACAAACTGAGGGGTGTTCCTGCTCTGACCAATTGAATATCAGTAGGAGGAGTCTGTGTTTGAATGGACTCTCATTTGTATTAACTCATGTGAATTATAACAACCTTTAATACGTGTAACATAATTGTGGTGTAAGCCAGATTTTTGTAGACATATTAAATATCAGTATTTACTTTTTATATGGCCACATGTTAACAAGAATGTCTGAACACAGCACAGATGGACAGGTAATAATGAAATGTGCTGGAGACAGTGTGAGAAAGCACCAAAGCTTGAACATGATTCTTTACTCTAAAAGTGACATGTTAAAGGACTGAGGCTGTTGCAGCCGCTTTCATGCATTTGGTTCAGGTGTGCAGTATGTGTGTCCTGTGTGTCGTCCTCAGCCAGGCGGTGGTTGTGGACCGAACCATGTACATCTCTGGTCAGCTGGGGCTGGACGTGGCCTCTGGTCAGCTGGTAGATGGAGGAGTGCAGGCTCAAGCCAAACAGGTGAGACAGATGCGATGACGGCTGACCACGTTTAAGCCAGTCCTGTTTAATGATTCCCTAAGAAATTATTTACACAACATGAGTCAAAGTTTAGTGAAATGTGGTGGCTCAAATGGCTAAATTTTAATGGCCATATTCTAAAATTGACTGAGATAAAGATAAAGATAACCATACAAATTAATTAGAGCCCCTAAACACACAAAATAACACACATTAAATGCATAAAATACAGATACATATAACTGGAACAGCACCCAACAGGACATTTCCTCAGAACCATCGACATAAATGAATTATTAAAAAACAGAAACGCAAACTGTGAGGTTAAATGTTTCATCTCTCTGGTCCTTCAGGCTCTTATCAACATGGGGGAGATCCTTAAAGCTTCTGGCTGTGACTATAACAACGGTGAGGTCTCGCCGCTAACGCTCAGTTCCTTTGCTCCGCTTCCTCTTGTGTCTTTCACGTTTTCGTTTGAAACACAAACACGATCTCTTTCATTTCAGTGGTGAAGACAACCGTGCTGCTGGCAGACATAAATGACTTCAACAACGTCAATGAGGTCTACAAGACATGTGAGTCAGTGTTGTTGGTGGAGTTATTCAGTGGTTTTACTTCCCTCAGGTCATTAAAACGCCAACCAGCAGCAGCTTTACCGCACCAACATCAATATCACCCCTTTGTGCCTTAGAACACTTTTAGCCTTTGTTTAAAAATTATTAAAAAAAATAGCCATGAGCTATTACTAGCACCAAATTAATATTAATCCGCCACTGAAAGTAGTCCCCAACAAACACACAGCTTGCACCTCTCTGAGAGCTGTAAGCTGTTTTAGTAAATTATGAATGAAACCTTGACATTTGTTGCCACAACTGGCTTCACAAGCACAGTAAGTGTCATGACAGGATACAACATTTATCCCACGCTATAACGGAATATAACAGACATCTAATTAATTTGGCTTAACGTAGCTGCTCCATGTTTTTCCCTCATGTTTTAAATACATAGAGCAGCCACAGGAGGGCAGCTTTAAACCGAGGTTCCCAGAGCTGCAGTCACGTCAGTCACCAGTCAGTTATGTCGCCCACACAACAACTGTTGTTGTTGTTGTTGTGATCCAGTCTTAGAACAATGGCGCCTTGCCAAGATAGTTTTAGCTGTGGCAGGGTTAATAATTGACTCTCCCATGGTATTAGGTGTGTAGCCTGCTGGAGTGTCCTTGAGCAAGGCAATTAGTGTCTGCCCGTGTTATGTGAAGGGAGGAAAGAAAACAAAGCAATTAGTCTTACATGATTAGAGAAATATATTTATCTCCAGTCTTGATTAACGGACATGATGACGTGGTGTGGAGACTTCACTGTGCTGTAACAAAATGTGATAAGTTTAATTGTGATATAACATTGAATTACATCAATTAATAATGATTCATTTATTATGATCATATAAAAGAACGGTATTATATAATATGACAGTTCTATTTCCCTATTCTGTATTTATGTAGTGGCAATATTTGAGTAAATTAAAAAATCTCCAGCTCTGTGTATGTGCATAGTATCTACCTTAAGATATAGACAGAGGACAGAGAATAGATTATTATAAAAATCCAGCACTGTGTATATCAACGGGTTTTAATAGAGCTCTCCATGCTCCATACCTGTGAGGCCACGAGGAGATGCAGAGCCTGACATCTCTCAGAAAATGACAGCTGCCAGGTTTAGCAGTCACCTGAAAGCGAGGCTCACTCTGCTGTGCGAATGCGCCGCCTTCCTCGAGCTCTCTCGACTGGGCATTTCCTCCTGGATCACAACACTCAGGTGTAATGGAATCTGCACTGCCCAGGCGAGTGGTAAACGGACACCGCTGTGCAGGCACGCAGATGAAACCAAACCTGCAGCAGCGAGCATCGACTCGGGTACGAGCCTCAGCTCTCCCGCCTCCCTCACATCTACTCTACTCAACCCTAAACCGCAGGCAGGGAACTTTCCCTGACCCTGATAAGGAGAGGGAGAGGGCATGTGTTCAGGGCGATGCAAATCCCTGTAGATTTAAGATCATAGTTCATGTTTAAGTAAATTACAGCTGACGTTCTGTCTGGTGAAAACGTTTGAAAAATAAGTACATTTTATCTACTGTAGCTGCAGATACAGGTATTACACAACATTGAAGAACTTTCTTCAAACAACACCATTTAGCACTTATCAGTAAATAAATATCTAATAGTGTTGCATATCAAGTTAAAAACTGGTGAAGAAGTCACATAATAAAATCAAAGACAAAAACAGGCGTCTAATGTCTCCCTAAAGTTGCATTATAATATCTTATAAACCATTTATTACATGTTTATATAGTGTCAATAAATGTTCAATATGGCAGTTGAAATTATATCTACAGTCTGTTCTCATTGTTTTTCTTACTTAATGTTTATATAATATTATAAATGTGTTATCCTTTTGCCCATAGAGCCTTTAGTTGCACTTTTTATGTGTACTATTAGAAAGTCAAATTAGCCATTCAAAGAGAAGTCCATATCAATACGCTTCTTTGACAATGCAAATGTTTCTTATGTTTGTTTTTTTTATTCCTGCAGTTTTCAGCAAAAATTTCCCTGCGAGAGCTGCCTATCAAGTTGCCGCCCTCCCCAGAGTGAGTACAAGCACAAAACATTCACGCCAGTTCAGAACGGCAGCAGCAGCAGCTCCGTGGTGCAGCGCATCGGTTTTATTGTGTGTGCATCAATACTCAGGGGCTGGTGGAAAATAATTGTAGCTAGGTGCCTGCTCGTTCATCCGTGACGAGCGTTTTCCATCAACATGCGGCCATTTTCAGCGCTGGTGGGGTGTAAAATGGTTTTGGTCGCTGTAACTTAAACATTTTGAGATTTTTGGATCAGAGTTGGATTAAAGGAATAGTTTGGTTTTCCTTTATACTTAAACATGATCATTGGTCACCTTATAAAAATCTCTTCCTACTCAAGATTCAACAGACAAAAATGAGATTCTTATCTCACAGAACACGATTGTTTCTGGTCTCCTCCTGCCACGATCGGTGCATTTGTCTGTGTCATTGTTTGACTTCGATGTATTAACGCTTAAGTTTTTATCTGAATTAACTTTAGGAAACTCCAAAGTCATGCAATGATAGACCAGCAAACCTTGGGTTCTGTGATGTAACACACTCTCAAGAGAATCAGTAGAAACATGACTTGTTGTATGTAATATTTTCCTATCTACATTTCTTATGTTCCTGTTTCCTCAATGTGTCTCTGTCGCCTCCTTTTTCTTTTCAGGGAGGACTCGTGGAGATTGAGGCCGTCGCCGTTCTCGGTCCTCTCTCTGACTCCTGACTAGCCGGCCACATCGGAAACAAGTTGTAGCCAAAACGTGTAGTTAAACCGTCCAAACTGTTATCTCTTGGCTTTTTGCTGTGGATGAACTGCAAGGATGAACTATTTTCAAACCTTTAAATTTACCTTCCACAATAAATCTGACAATCTGCACATGAGCTAAAGGGTAAAAAAGGCGTAGGACTGTGTCTGAGCATCCATCCAACATTCCCCTTTCTCAGAGAACACATTTACTGAACATCATATCTGGATGACTAATTTCATTTTTTTCAAGATAAACTGACACACATCCAATAAAAATGTAGTAAAACTTGCACGAGTTGTACATTAATTCATCAAAGACAGGACATACGGAGTCGGCCTTTGTTTTTTACTTATTTATTTTTTTTGACAGGTCATAGCTTATTACAGATTCCAGGTTTATTCCTATCTCACACATGCTCATCTATCAGGTGGACAGTGCTAAATACACCTTTACTGGAACAGTCTCGTCACAAAATCAAAGCCAGCTACCCCAAAAATAATATAGTGTCACGAGTCAAAACGTACTTTGGCTTTCATAGAGTTACAGTTCGGTAGAAAAGAGTGGAGTCTTAGGTTAACGTTAAAGACATATGTCGTGCTAGTATAAATTTCTACACGGATAATAAATAGAATTTCATTTGGTTCAGGTGATTGGGAGCGCTATAGATCTCTGTCTATGTACAGTTAACGAGTAGAAGCCATCAAGAAGGAAAAAGGCACAGCGGTGACTGAGGACCCCGACTCAAAGTGGTGATCACAGGGTCTGCATCTTGGCAACGAGGCGATGTCTCTCTCTCACACACACACAAACACACATACTTCCACTCATGCAGACAGACAAACTCTTCCAACAGACTCATCCGTGCAGTCCTTCATGTTGCACCTCACTCGCTGGGGGCTGGAAGCACAGAGAGGGGAAACACGTTAGGATATTGTGTGATATTGTGGCTCGCGTGACACGATGAGGAAATATCGCGGCGCTGCTCACCTGGTGCCTCCTCTGTTTTGGGCTCTGTGTCGGCCGCTGTGGCCTCTTCTTTTGCTGTTTGGAGAGAAGGACGAGAAGAATTGTGAATCATCTCTCAGCTCAGTTCAGTGTGTGAGTATCCAGAGCTCAAACCATGACACACTGGAAGGCACTGGTGCTAGAAAGATGGCTAGCAAGCCGCTAACTTGGCTGTTGTGACAGGAATGCTGATCACTCCACAGCTTTGGCTCAGACTGAAGTATCTCTGCATGCAATGTGTGGATTTATGTGCACATTAATGCAACCAACTAATCAAACCATTACCAAACCAGTATCAAGGTGTAAAGTTATGCAGAGTTAAAGGCTTTAAGGGACAGGTGGGTGCCCTCTCAGGGTGTTAGGGTGTTAGCTGTCTGCCTGGGTGTCACTTCCCCGCTTCAGTTCTGCTCCGACTTCAGCTCTTTGCCCGGTTTGAATGAGCCAAGAGTTAGGCTATGCCAACATGGCCAGTGGCATCCACTTTGAGTTCAGTCCACATTGTGTCAGCCTCAGCCTTTAGCGTGCTACGTCGGAGAACAGAATAAACTTCATACTTGCCGAGCACCTGAACGTGCTGACATTAAACTGTGTGTACGTACAACAGCCCATCAAAGTATGGCCGTAAATTTATTTAAATGCACTGGGAAAAGTGTCTGTAACACCATTCAGTCCAGTTATCCGGGTCAAACCTTTGCACCTCTAATCCAACAGGCTTCTTCAGCTATAGGGAGTGTGGTGGAGTTTCCAGGCTCTTTAAACTCTTGTGACATAGTTTACTCCTGGCCCATTGGATGAGAGGTGACACATCTTCAGGTAACTCAGCTGCGTTTAATATTTACATGTGGAATCTCAATAATGACAGTCTTCAGTCAGAGACCTGTGACAGCCGTTTATTTACAACAATCCCCAACAATCAACCAGTAGCTGCCTCACGAGGGGATGAGCTGCCCTGTCCGCTCAGCTTATGTGACACTCGATCCCGTCTATCCATTGGCTGTGAAATGGAGGCAGGGAGGCTCACCGTTTGTCGCCAGTGGAAGCCCTATATGTGTCGCCGCGCTCTGGTTTCTCCGCGGACTCGGATTGCACCTTAATGAAACCACAGAGTTTTGCACACACAGCACGCGGAACATCTAAACAGGGCCGGGGTCACGCGTGAACTGGGGACGAGTCAAGTCGGACACCAGAGGGGTCAAGGTCAAGTAAAGACACGGGACAGAGTGCATTTTAAAAAAAAAATCGAACTTCTACTTCAAGTTTTTAAATAAGGACGTGTACGAATGTATGTATGTGCACAGTAGAGAAACAACTTATATGGTTATCGTCCATTCACCCTAATGGACAGGATTACATACACTTTGCATTCAACAAATGAGGAGCATGGACTCGCGAACATGCTAGCGCCTTGTCATTTGCATCATGAAGCACTAAATGTAGTGATAACAGTGAATGCAATGGCGCACTGTGTCATGTAGCTCCCTGTGGAGCGCTTCCATGTATAGATAATCACGTAGAGGAGAGTGTGCAGAGACATTACCTCTGTGCAGCCACTCTGAAGTACTCTCTTGGAATTTATAATTCAGCATGCTCCTCTGATAATAAAGTGCTGGGAGCATGGCAGCATGTTCCCCCGAGGGACGTTAAATGCCACTCGCTTTGTTTTCTGGTTTCAACGCGCAATTTCGAACATCTTTCTTCACACATTGGAGGAAGCTGATCCCGCTTAGAAATGATAAGTGGCAGCTGCTAGGATACGCGACACTTGTTTTGTTGGCAAGGCAAAACTACAAAGTCAAATACGACACCCTCAACAAACAATGGTTATTGATCAACGGGCCGTTCATGCATGAGTTTGCAGCATCACCACCCTGCCAACAGGAAGCAGACAACACTAATACCAATCAAGTCTTAATGTAAAGCCTTGAAGCCCGTGATCTGTAAACACTGACTGGAAATACCTCTTACAACTGAACACAGGTGCGATATGGAGGAAGATCCTGTGATGCTGACTAAATAATTAAATGTGTGACTTGGAAACACATTCCTGCGGCCACCCCGGTGTGTTCATTAAAAGCCAAAGTCATGCCTGTGTGTTGTTGGATACCACCTGGTTACTGTTATTGCAGAGGGACTGGGGAGGAAAAGGGCAGGAGGGACATGATGTGCTCGGGCGCTGTGGCATCCCAATTTAAGGAGGCATCACGCTGTTCAGGTTACTGTTGATAAATGTACAAAATGTACAATTCCCCTTCTCCCACTGAGACTGTGCCGGTTGAACAGGATGTGATCATTATAGCTAATTTTCCCATTATCGACACCTGAACAGGCTGAGTTTTTAGAGAACTCACTTAAAATTAGGTGTGGCTGCTGTGATTAACAAGTGGGTGCCTTCACAGGTCACTAGCCATCTGCCAAGCCAATGACAGCCTCACCTCTACTAACACTGCACCTCTGTGCTCAGTTTTAAATAAGGAGTCAAGCGCTGTCAAGATGTCGATTAGAGTTCAGAGCGCTGAGCTTCAGAACCATTACTTCTATCTTTATATCCCATGATGTTGTACTGCCTCAGGAACAAAACTTTGTGAATGATTTTCTCTCAATTGCAGTTTAATATTTCATGCTTGATATTCTGGGGAAACTGGCATTATCCTGTCTACCTTGCTCTGGAGCAGCAGCTGCCTCTGTGCTGCCGTCTGCTGCCGCTGCCGCTTCCGGAGGTGCCGCCGCCTCCGCAGGTGCCGCCGCCTCCGCAGGTGCTGCCGCCTCTGCAGGTGGGGCTGCATCTGCAGGAGGGGCTGCATCTGCAGGTGGGCTGTCGGCAGCAGCCTGGGGCTCCTCCGCTGCTGGTGGATTTGCAGAGGTGGTGTCTGCAGATGTGGCGGCAACGGCAGGTTCATCGTCAGGTTTAGCATCGCTGCCTTCAGCAGGCGCAGCCGGGGTCTGGTCTGGGATAGTTTCGCTGTCTTCTGCTACTTTTCCATTCTCATTGGCCACCCCTGTTAGGAACACAGGGCATTAGATCAACTTTCACTTATGCTTAATAAATTACTGCACATTTACAAAGATTACAGTAGATTATACAGTCTAATTAACAACAGTGTCAGCTATTTCTTTTAAGACTTATTTCAATAATAATCAACAAATTGTCATGGTTAAAACCGGCCTTTGCTATATGTATCTAGGAAGTTATGTTGAACTCTCCCAATTCATTCCATGGATGCTGAAGATCCTGACAACACATTATTTTCTCTCATGGGGGTTATTTGGTAACTACAGATCTACCCCGTCAAAACACACACACACAGACTTTCCTCGCTTGAATGATACATGATTTTGGGTCACTTGTATTGTGTTTTTGGGATTACCTTGCTTGAGTTTACTTAGTTCGTCTACGTGCTGGCTACAGAGTTGACTTAGAGTTAATCCGTGACCAGACTGCATCGCTAACGTTGTGGTTGCCATGCAACACCCACTGACCAATTCAAGCGTATTGCATTTTTCCTGCAAACGCTGACTGCATGATTTTATACCATGTGTGTTAAATGTGTTAATAATTTGAGAGACTACTATTAGGGGAATTAAACTACATTCTCTGACACAGGATTATTTGAAACCTGCCAAAAAGCAGATGAGCAATGAGAACACGTTCAAATCACAGGAAAGAGGAAATGTAGGTAGCTTATTCCTTCTCAAAATATCAGTGAAACTATTAGATCAGATCTTTGGAAGAAATATGTATATATATATTAATGTGGATTGTTGTTAATGGACAGTGGCAGCCCTGGACAGCACAGTTCATAGCTTGGTGAACAGGTTGCTGCATGTCTAGCAATCCCGAGCGTTGCTTCCTTGTAGAGTTTCTGCAGGAGAATTTGCATTGCACTTATTTGCATGGATCAAAGAAGTCCTGACCAACTATCAATGTTCTTCAAGCACATCGAATAAGCAAAGCACACCTCGAATGTTACGCCATTTAAGAGTGCTAATTACAAAACATTATGTGAAAAATTTCACGCGACTGCATTTAGAGATTCCTTTCCTCGATCTAAAACAGTCAGTGAGTTATAAAGACATTATCCTACTGTAAATACATTGTGTGATTTTGATACAGATGACATGTGGTATTGAAATAAGACTGACACATTAGGAGTGTTAAGTGTCACCCTTCTTCTGTCTTGGGACTGACAAGTGGCGTCAAGTTAATGTAAATAAGCTGCATGCAAAACTTAGAAAACATCCTGAGAAATTTCCATCTGACCTCTAAGATGATATCATTCTGCTGAGAAACTAAAGCTATGTCATCATCAGCCAATAACAATACATTTTTTGTTTTCTGTTTTTAGAAACACTTTCTTCGCTTGCCACCTCCACAGGGAGGTCAGAGGTCATAGTCAGCTGAAAAATAAACATAGGGACATTACAGCAGGATCAGTGCATCAATTTCTCTGCTCCTTATTTTGACAAAGTCTATGTATTTCAGTGTGCTGATTTACGTGAGCGCACAAGCATGAGTCCCAAGCCAGCCTGTAAGGAGCAGAAAGAGAGAATGACACTTTCTCAGCAGGGGTCCCGCTTGGTAAATCTTTTACCAATCTCTTACTCATTCTTTGGGCTGTGTCAAATAATGCTAAAGCCACAGCAAACAGAACAATTTGTTAAAAATGCATTTCTTTTCCTTCACACCACCAAATGCAAATTCACGATCCGGTGCTGGTGTTTTACCGGCACCTTGTTTGCACCACGGCAGGGCCACCGCTGACCCAGCAGAAAAAAAAAAACAAGTGTCCAAAGTGGCTTCTCTGTTTCCTACTGAAACCGTAGACTGTCACTAAATCTGCTCTCATGCCACTGTCTCTCTCAGGGAGCACAGAGCCAGAAACCACTGTTAAATAATGACAATAAACTTTCCCATCCTGTCGCCGTGGAACCCTGGCTAGTTAAAGATAAAGACAGAGGATACTGTACTTTAGAGAAGTACACCGGGAGCTATTTGCATTTGGACTGTGCCGTTCTTATCAGAACAGTATCATCGAATGGACGACGCAACTCTATATGGAGACAGCAGTGAACTTTCAAGGCGACACCATTTCCGCCTTCTTGTGCCAAAGGCTATTTATAGTGTCCCTTCAAATAATATCTATTTGACAATTTTTTGGATCAGTACATTTGAGACACAGATTGGGGTTAAAGATAGAAAAAAAAATGCAAAAATATAAGCGTTGTTCTGCATGCAAATAAAAGTTTTTTTTTAGTCTATGAAGATTCAGTCATCCATATTTATATCTATATCTAAGATGCAAAGCTAAAACAAAGGAAACTGAAAAAACTTTTTTTGAAATAAACCTGAAACTCACATGAGTAGGATCCGTTAACAACCAAAAAACTCACCTGTTGCTAAAATAAAATAAAATAAAATAAAATAAAGTCGCACCAATCATTTAGAACTTTGTTTTATATTTGCATGTGGATATTTCCAGATAACATTATTTTTAGTGAAGTTACGTGAACATATCTCGTTGACAGTATTATTTCAGGTGCCACTACAACTGCACACATGTTACTTACATTTAATATTATACAGTGTTATGGATTTTGTTTTAATTTTGGGGGGGGGCTCACCTGTAGTGCTGGCTCCGTTGCTCTCCTCGGGCTTAGCACTGGGTCGAGTCGTATCTACCGCTGAAGTTTGAGAACTGGTGGAGCATCCCATCCTGCCCTGTGCGCACAGAGGACTGGATGAGTTCAGAGTTAACAGGTGAGGGCAGGCTGCGGCTGCAATGATGACGTCGCTGCATATGAATCGCCTGTAAATGGAGAAATGCGAAAGCCCCGGAGGAGAGCCAAACACGCTGGCTGGCCGTTAAATTCCTCTACTCCCGTGCGTAATTGCGCATCGCGGCACTTCCTGTGAATGGGTTCAGGTCCTTGTGTGTTGACGGCAACTTGGTCACGCAGGTGAAATGCGGTCTTTTATTGTGTACTGTAACTTAGGCTGTTTCCATGAGGTTGGCGCAGGGGCAAAAATACATTATTCAGTCAGTCTGCAGCGTCCACCTCTTAGGGCGTGGAAAGCTATACATGCTCTGCTTAAACCGGCAAATTAGCCTGCTGCCGATGTGCCTTTGAGCAAAGACCCACGGGGGAAAAAAATAGAAAATGTCCCCAGTGGCTGATGAAACACCTTATTAAGGACTGCGGCGTAAAAAAAAATGACTACGTACTTTAGACCTGCTTTCATTATTTCACTCTCGTTTCTTATATTATCTAAATTAAAAGTGTGCTTTAAGCGACGAGGAATTTCGCAGGCTTTCCAAAGTAATGCAACAAAATACATCACCCCAATAAGTATAGTGAACTAGAGTTTGAATCTGGAGCACAGTCAACAGAGAAACTCATTTACCTCGTAAGCGTTTGAGGTAAATAATAATTTGAATTAAGAATAAACTTTCATTTGATAAAATATGACAATTTCAATTATCCAGCACTGCAGACATTAAATATTAAAACTGAATCATCCGTACACCATTATGCATAAAATAATAGCTATATGATAAATCAGCCCATTACGGCATCCTCATATGGACATTTTGAATTATTTCGGACTACTTTTGCTAGTAATTACTAAAAAAAGGATTTTTACATTGTTGTAGACTGTATCTACAGTTAGCCTTTTGAAAGACAGATAACTACCGAGAGCTTACTCGTGCGGAAATATGCAAAATAATTATTTAAAATGAAACATCTCCTTACATTTTGATCAAATTAGAGGAGTTTTGGTCACTAACGACCGGTCAACATCTCTTTTCTGCGCAGAACTCGTTTGCGCAGCCTTGCAGACAGATAGCACCGCAATGCACGCCGGGACTTCCTTTCTCTCCGAGGCCATATTGGAGTTAACTCACAGTAAGAACTGCTCCGAGTTTTCCGAATAAAAGCTACGATTTTCTAACGTTTTCGACATTTTGTCATTATTCAAGGCTTAACGACAGTTTTCTCCCCCCATCCCTCTGCCCGCAGGTTGGCCGGTCCGGACTAAACTGCAAACATGGTGGCCGCAAAGAAAACGGTGAGTGCCGTTGACTTGGGCCGTGGTGCACGCGCTGTTTCAGGGCCGAGCTGCTGCTTCACGTGGAGACGTGTTTCTGTCAGGGCCTGCTAGCTAGCGATGTAGCTTTCCACTCAAAACTTAAGAGTTTATTCTTGTTGAATTATCGCTGTTGGCAGTATTTAAAGTCAGGTGTATGGGATGTTTATACCTTGCTGCCCAAGCGTCAGTTTTCCCGACGTTAGCTAATATCTGTAACCGGAATACACCGGCAAGAAGCTAATGCTAATTAGCTCAACATGGCAGCAGAAAAATGAGAATAACGTGGAGACGTTTCACTTTAATGGGATTTTAAGCTATGATATGGGCCAATAATAATGGCATTTTTTTTCTTTTGCTTATTTTGACTTCGTGTGTCTTATGTTTGCTCAGAAAAAGTCCATGGAGTCCATCAACTCCCGTCTCCAGCTGGTGATGAAGAGTGGAAAGTACGTCCTGGGCTACAAGCAGTCCCAGAAGATGATCCGTCAGGGAAAGGCCAAGCTGGTTATCCTGGCCAACAACTGCCCAGCTCTCAGGTATATTAAGATGATAACTACACCCTAAATCTGTAAAACTGGATTCTTTTTTGGGAAAGAAATATAGCAGTACTGTAAGAAGGTTGACATATAGGACAATATGAAGAGACATAGATGTAAATGGATTTGAGACGTGATACTAATACATTTTCTTGACAGATTTGTCATATTCATTTGATTTATTTGCTGTTGGAATAGATGAATAAGTCCAGTAAGTTTAGTGTCAGATTTAAAAGGCTATCAATGATACAGTGTAGTTTTTGATGTTGTACAAGTACACTTGTGTACATTAAATAACTTGAGTAAGCTGTATGGCACTTGGGCAATAAATGGAAATCCTAAGCCGACCCTCATAACCCAACTACTAGTCAGTTAATCTGATTTTGATTGTTCTGGAAAGGATTTTCCAAAAGAGAGGTTTTGTGCAGTGAGTAGACATTTGGGTTTGGAGGTTTTATAATCGTATAGCTTTTAATTTGTGTCCTGTCTTACTTCATACATTTTCACTGAATACCTGCAGCTTTGACTGAGAGTTTGCCTTTTGCTCCTTTTCCTGTCCAGGAAGTCTGAGATCGAGTACTATGCTATGTTGGCCAAGACTGGCGTCCACCACTACAGTGGAAACAACATTGAGCTTGGTACAGCCTGCGGCAAATACTACAGGGTGTGCACACTGGCCATCATTGACCCCGGTGAGTACCGGCCTTGGTTTTTGGACGGCCCCTCCTACTGTTTGGTGCAGAAGATCAGATATTAAATATTGAAATCGGTTTCTATAATGTTGTGTTCACATAAACATGCTAAAACATGAACAAAATAAGCTGAGCGTCACCACTGACAGTCTCAGAAAACATTCAGATGTTATATGTAACAATGCCTCGACTTGAAGGGAGAAGCTTAGATATGATCTTGATGCCTTTCTTAGTTTCTAGAACACTTCTAGATGTTTATCTTCTAAGGTAGCTAACCTGTCTGATCTGTCAGTTGGGAACAAGGTTTATCTGATACTAGCAAAACAATATCATCGGTTTTCTAACCTATTCAAACCAAAGACCCCTGTTATCACCAAACTTTCTTACGCTGTAGAGAGTGATGCATAAAATTCATTACCATGAATTTGTAGCCGACCCTGTACGGTTCACTCGTCCTCTTCAGAGCCAGTTATGACTGAATCTCTCCAATATTACAGCTAGTTGCGTAGACTAGTTTAAGCAGAGTGAAGGTGAGCAGCTCAAGATGCGGGCGGAGGTGTAAGTGGAGAAGGAAGCTCGTCCTAATTTGAATATTCATTGATGTGCAGAGACAGGGAAATTGACTTAAATGTGAACATCCACCTGCTACTGACAGATGAATGTCCATATTCTCCAGCCGCGCTGTAGGGAGTCTTTATTTTGTTCTTTGAAATCTAATGGCCCCTTTAATACTTTACCAGACCTGATAGAAACATAAATAAAGACAAATGTGTAGAGTTGCATCTAAGCCATGAATGGATTATTTTCATATGTGGTGAACAGAGATGACCTTTTAGGGTTAAGCTACAGGCCTGTGCTTTTAAAGCCAGTTCAGATTTAATTACGTGTGGGATAAAATCTTTAATGGATTAATAGATCATTTAAAAATAAACTTGCTGCCTGTTAGCCACACTGATTCAAATTGGCATGCTGGGACTGAAGCCAGTGAGTTCTTGGCAGAGTTGAAGCCCAGCCAGCACAAAGTTTTAGTGATTTCTAATGGATATTTTCAGCTAGAACTACATTAGTTCTTTAAGTATTTTCCCCTTTTGGTTTTAACAGCACAAATTTTTGCGCCTCATCAGTGTAGTCCAAGACCAGCGGCTTGCTAGATGAATAATGGTCAGATCAGTTATTAAAACCAGCTTTCAGCCAGTTGAAGGCTCAGCTGGTTCTATTAGACTTATAACGGTCTTATTTGTTTACTGACTTTGTTCGTCTTTACCTCTCCAGGCGATTCTGACATCATCAGGAGCATGCCGGATCAGCAGCAGCAGCCTCAGTAGAGCTGTTCCCCCGCCCCGTTGTTATAAATAAAGTTGGAGTTAACAGAACAAAACAGTTGTCATTGTATTTCTGATCAATCTACCGTACGACACCATGTCACAGTATAAGACACTTGGTTCATGGAAACGGTTCCAGAAAACACTTTTAAACAGAAGGTGTTAGAGGTTATCACTTCTACCAGGATCTGACTGCTCATCTGTGTTCATGTCAAAATGATGCAACTGATGATGATGGAGATTTTATTTTTTGTCCTTGCTTACATAAACCTGGGATTTAAGGAAGTCTGCTGTGTTGACTGATGAGTGAAGACACATTTAAGAGGCATTATAAGCTCCCACTCATATACCGACTAACATTGAAGCTGAATAGAAACCTCTATTTTCAAATTGGTGTACAAATAAAGCATGTTTACTTCTCGGGTTTTTTTTATATAAAAGAAACACTCCACTTGAATTGTGTTGGTAATTAGAGACGGCTCAGTGCTCGATCAGATTACTGTTAGTCTTTTAATAGAAGTCGTCCAGGAGAATTTTTTGTGCAGAAGTGAGATTTGCGTAGGCTACTCATAGGATTATAAGATCCTGGTTTCTTTATTTAGCATCGAATCCAATGATGACGCTCTGGATCAGAGCTTTGTCTACAAGTGCTAACAATAATGTTATTGTGGTGCTTTAAAAGTGTCTGGTGCAGATTAACACTTAAAGACAAAGGAGATCATTAAGCTCAGCATAAATTCAATCAGGAAGACGATCTTTATCCTCACTCATTCACTGCTCCTCTCTAATCGGATGATTATGCAAACTTCCAACTTAACGTTCAGACCTTGACAGGATCACAATCAGCCAATTATGTCACAGCCGTCAAACCTTAAACATCGTCTCCTCGGCTGTTGTCATTTTTCACGTGTCTCATCTGTCTGAGACACCAGAACGCACACAAATCCTTTAATGTTTTAAAATTAAAACTGAATTATTATTAACTGATGTTAGTTACTTAGAAATTCCTCATTCAGAAATGTAGAATATTTGAACCTGCTGTTTTTGTATTTCAAAACATTTTTAACTATTGGATCTGAGATTTCCTACATGTCTGAAAACACTTTTCAGTAACCAAGTGGACGAGGATTTGCTTCCAAACTATTCAAACTCTGATTTCAGACCTTTACTCACTGTGTTATTATTTAGAGCAGGACGCTAGGACATTTATCATTTCTAAAGTAAATCTAGACCAGTGAGGGAAAATCTGTTAGTATAAAAGTCATAAGAATCATGAAGCCACTGGCCACTCATGTAGTCATTGCATCAACATAATTTTTGCAATCATAACTATTGATCCACATATGCAGACTGTTAAGAGGATATTACTTGTCACTAGTATTACTTGTCACTAGTAAAGCGTAAAGCGTCTTTGTGTATTTTGAAAAGCGCTATATAAAATAAATGTATTATTATTATTATTATTATTACTAGTTCCTAGGACATCTGTAAAATACACCACGCCATCAAGTGATGACATTAGAAAACTGCAAGATATTGAAAACGAAACAAACACAAACTGGTGCATGTTCAGACGAGATAAATATGAGATACGTGGTACAAGTCTGAAGCTCTGTAGTTTTCCATTATCAGCAGAGGAGGCTGTATTTAGAGTTTGTCAGCACTGACTTTAATATCATCTCATTTGTGTCTTTCAAGATCTGTTTTGATATTTTTTTATATTATTAAATAAAATGTTAAATCATATTAACTATACTTTAGGAATTCCTACTTTTTGTGGACTCCTCTGCATTCACGCTTTCTGTAATTAGTAATTTAATCTCTTGACAGTTATCTTTTCTCATTTCTCATTTTTCTAAGCGGACGTCATCCTACTGTTGGGATAAATGAAAGGATCATCTTTAACTTCCAATATTTGTGGGGACAGTTATATCTGTGTTTCTGTTGTATATCTACTTAACGCTAATATGACCACCCGTATGTAAATCCCCTTTTGCACACAGCACAAAAATAGCCTGTAATATGCTCATGTGAAATCATGTGTGAAATACAGTGTACGTATATATTTATGTGAGAAAAAATTGCCCCCAAGAAAGTCTGGAAAAATCTGCATGAAGTCTTACTGATCTCTGCATGGTTGAGCTGATAGAAACACCAGTCTGAGCGCATCACTTCAGACATGAGTGGCTGTGGTGTGAGAGCTTTATTTAAAAAAAAGAAGAAACATAAATGGTTGAAGTGCATCACGTGTCTCAGTCCCTGAAGTTAGAACCAAAACTCATATGATATTATAACTTAATCCCACAGATTTGATTCTTTCTGTTGTTTGCTTCCTCTCCTATTGGGGCCGACCCATCCACCCAGAGAGATATAAACTGTCCGTCGTCCGTCAGTGGCGCTTTGACCCAGTTTTTTCCACCTCCCTAAGCCGTTTTCTCGATTTTCCAATTAAATCAAATGAAATCATCCCCGCTGATCCGGTTCACGTGCAGCAGATGCCTCGCACGAAGAGAGGACAGTGTCCAAAGAGGCTGCAGAACATAAATGAGCAACAAAAGCTTGCTGAGGACAAACACATGCAACAGCCTCAAGTTTATTTTTTTTTAATCAGGGAAATTTGTACAATTTATTATTTATTTATTTTTTGTTTCATGTCCATGAACATTTACTGGACGCTGCATGATTCATGCTCTTTTACACACCATTAATGACCCCAGACCTCCCTCAGTGTGTCTGGGTTAGACCGGAAGTTACAAACACCGAGCATTTTTACATTCTCACATGTGTCTCATATTTATTTCGATCAAAGTTGTTTGACAGTCGGACAATTTTAGAGGAGAATTTCAATATGATCCAGGTCACACACACACACACAAAAAAAATCTGCTGATTAAAAAAACCAAAACATTCTGGCTCTTTCAAAATCCCTTTTGAAGCGGACGCCACTGCACACGTCAGCAAGAAAAGTGACAGAATGTGACCCACATGTGTTTTTTTTCCTGTCCTGTCTCAGTGGGAGAAAGTAGGTGAGCGTGTCTGTCTGTCTGTCTGGTCAGACCCGGGGTAATACCAGCCTCCATTTTGAAGCAGGCGGGTAAATCTTTGCTGATCTCACAGGTTTTTTTTTTGACAGACTCAACCTCATAACCAGACCGTGTTAGTTTGTTGAGATGTTGCCAAACTCTCATCAGATGCTGTTCACCAACAACTCCCCATCACTGCTGCTTCACTTCCTGTTTTGAGCACGCTGGTTTCATCTGTCAATTTATTAGCAAGTAAAAAATGACTCAAACTATACTCCAATCAGGCATAACATTATGACCAAGAGAATGGACATGGGCCTTCTGAGGGTGTCCTGTGGTGTCTGGTAACAGGATGTTGTTAGTGGGGGCCTTTAGATCCTATGGGTTAAGGGATGGGGCCTCTGTGGATCATCCCACAGATACTTGATCAGTTTGGGAGCTAGTGAATTTGGAGGCCAGGTCAACACCTTGTGCTGTTCTTCATGTTATTTTTTTAGTTGTTCCTAAAGCGTTTTTTGTGTCAGGCTGCATCCTGCGTGGAATGGCTGCTGCCATCAAGGAGTGTCATTGCTATGGGATGGGGGCGCCTGGTCTGGTCTAGGTGGGTGCTACATGTCTAAGTAGCATCCACATGAATGCCAGGTCCAATTGTTTCCCAGCAGAACATTGTATTGTTACAAGACGGTCAAAGTAGTTTACTTCTCTTGTGAGTGGTTTTAATGTTGTGGCTGATTTATATGAATTTAATATGAACCAAACACGTGCCTGAAGTGATGATTGATCATATTTTATAACTGCCAGCTTAATAAAAATTGGGTCACTCTTATATCTGTGTCATGAACCAACATTTGGACCGTCCCATTAGATTATAGACGCTGCTCTTAACCCTCGTCCCCAGGGAAGAAAACCAAAACAAGCTTGGGAATAATTTTTAATTCAAAATCGAAACAGGACAAATAGTTTCCAACTTAAGTTGTCAATAAAAATCTTGAGAACAAACCAATAATGACTCGGTCTGATTTAGCTTTTTATTATTCTGAATTGAAGACATGACACGAGCTCATGCAGATCCAACAAGAGGAGAGAGCAGAACAGTCTTGTAGTGACTAACAGAAAGATCCATCCACTGGTCCACATACTGTACAAACCTTAGAACAAAACAAAACAACAAACACTGAAATCTGAAGACGAATACACTGATTCACATTTGAGAAGCTTGTATCATCCAGACAGAAGTCATATTACAACCCCTTAGCTACAGACTAAACACAGAAGAGATGACTAAAACACAAATACAGCTGTTTTTCAGTGAGCTCACACTGACTTTAAAGTGCAATTTTATTTTCAGCTCTGTTGGATTTGCAGAAGCAGTGGTCATAATTCACACAGGGACGACGATGGAGGGGCCGACAAATGGCTACAGCACCGACTACAGCATTAGTATCAAACTACTTCCTGTATCTCCAGGTTGAATGAGATGGTGAATGCTCTGTTGCATAGTCTGAATGATACAGGTCAACTACTTTCATATGGTGTTTATTTACTTTTCTGTGCTACTAAACGGAGCTAAAAATTCTCATCCGATGTTAATTTTAAAAAGGTCGCCAGCCCCCGGAAATACCTCACCATGATTTCACGGCGTGTGCAAAAGAAATGTTTCTACATACAAAGGACCTGGGAGTTACATCATAAGGTCACAAGCAGGCGAGCGCACACACAAAAACATGTACAGAGTCTCTGCATGTGCAGCAGCACGTCACGCAGTCTTTACAAGAAAATGCCCTCAGTCCAGCTAAGTTAGCTCAACTAAAAAGATCCGATTAAACACCGTGATCCACGTTAAGGAAATAAAGACACAGTCGATGCTGCTGCGGCTCGACGGGAACAAATTCACGCTCTAGTTTTCGTGTGTGTTGCCTCTCTGGATGTGGATCTGTGAGGTGTGTGAGATCACAAGTAGGATGAGCAGGAAGGCAAACAGGAATAGTGGCTGAAGAGAGTTTACAGCGGCGGTCGATGGGTTGTGGGTTTACAGATCACAGAGCATGGATACAAAAGGAAGACGTTATTGGTCAAGGAACCTTTTACAATATGCTTTCCACATTTTATCACAACAGGACAGCCTTCTGCTCTTCATTTTCTCCCGCTGTTATACAAAAGAGTCGTACAAAAATACCCCGACATTACATTCAACGAAGAAAATTTGTCAATTTCTGAAAAAAAGTGCTCTTGTTTAGCTGATAATGTATGTCGCGTTCTGTCTCTCTGTCCTCAGGTAGTTTCTAGACAAAGACCATGAGGGTACTTCACAGTATTAGGGGGAGGGGAGGAGGGGGGGTTCACTGCGGCCAAACGGGTGCAGTTTTCACTCAAAGAAGACTTGGGTCAGAGCGTTCAGGGCGTGCAGGAGCTCAGACGCTTCCGGGGAACAGCAGCTGTACAGGGGGAGAGGTGGTGGAAAGTTTTTGTCCATGGAGGAGAAGAGCGGAGACGAGAGGGAGGACGATAAGTCACAATGAGTAATGGTGGCAGGTAAGGGAAGAGTTAGTTAGAGGTGGTTCTGGCTCAGGGTCAGCCTAATCTCGTCTAAAGCTGGCAGGAGCCAAAGCTGAAATCTAAGACACAGTTTCGTCTCGTTTTTCAACACGTTGCCGCCGGCGATGGGGTCCTGGTGTTTGAGGAAAATGTTTTGGGGGGGCATGTGCCGCATATAATCCAGAAGCCAGGGCGCGGCGTCTCATGCCTCCATGTACTGGGGAGGGGGGTCCTTAGGTGGGATGGCCACAGCCTCCTCGTATGGAGGCAGCAGAACCTGAAAGGAAACCAAAAGACAGCTCAGTCCCAACTTATAGCTCAAACACAAACTGATGGATTATCATTTTAGAGGATGTAGAGTTTGTATTTTTACAGGCTCTATGTAGGGAGACAGAAAATATTCTCTACTTCACTACATTACACAGAAACCAGGGAGCGATTTCTGACACAGCTTGCTACGCCGCTTTCCTCTCCCTTTATTCTGTCCCTATAGAAGGCATGACTAGCTGAAAGGATGACATTCACACACATCCCTCCGCTCTAGAGGCCAGAGTGTTTTTTCCCCCTCTCTCTCTCGCTCTCTACCAGAGGTCTTTCTCTGTAAATGGTGTTATAAAACCAGCGCTGCTGTTAATTCAGTGAGGGAGAGAGAGTATGCTCCGAGGGGATGAAGTTGTGAAACAGCCAGGGAGGCCCGGCGAACACATCACAGGGAGGATTTGAAATGAGGCAGACAAGCAGAGAATTATGTAACATGTCCAGAAGAAGAGAGGAGGACGGACGGAGATATATGGAGGGGAGGAGGGAGAGGAGAAATGTCCCTTTTGCATTTTAATGGCATTTATATAAAAGCACGACAGACGAGCAGCTGGGTACTTGATGTCCGAGGCTTTAAAAAGCCATTTAGACACGGTGCTGGCTTTCTCATAGTAAAAATAGATGCAGCGCTCTATTGTGTGGTTGCAGATGATAAGAGCACGGAGACTCTAGTCAGTCCTGTATCACAGCTGTCTAATTTGTTAATGTGTCACAAATATGTGTTGCTCTTAAGTACGACTTGTTCCCTCGTTCTTCTCTAATTAAAATTCGCTCAGCTTGCGCCGTGGCATTCACTTTGACCCAGTTGCCTCAGCTGTTTGCTTCATTTTGTTTAGCTTTTAAATTCTAAGAGCATTTTTTTGTGAAATAACATCTAATTTTCTATTACACATGTATCCTCAATTTGTGTTTCCTATAAAATTTTAACTCTAAAAAAAACAGAACAAAACAGAAAAAAAAACAGATTTTTGTTTTTTTTGTGGCAAAAATATAGCTCGTTTCCCTCCCTGTCTGTCCTCCATCTCATCTGCGGTGTACAAAGCCTGGCACATATCCAATACTTGCTGAAAGGCCATATGATACACAATATGACAGCAGACCCTGCTGGATTAGCTCCTGGGTGTACAGTCTGTCTCATAAGGCGAAAAACGTCAGCACTGTGGAGCGGGGCCACGGCAGCGCAAGGACAAAGTGACGGACAGATGAAGTGTTGCGTACTGAGACGACAGCGGCTGTGAGACAGATTAATGTCTTATGTATCAGCATGGAGGATTACAGACGGACAAATGGAAACCGTGACTATGGTAAAGCCTCTCAAACACCCTGAGTCAACGGGGAGGGGGTCAAACACGATGGACGACGTCCGGGACTAATCTGCAAGCCGATCGCACCTCAGGGCGACCTGCAGCACCTTCTGTACACGGTCACTTCCCCGACTGTCACACGACTACACAACAAATACACTGAGATGTTCAGCTCTGTTCTTTACTGTATTTGCTTCTCTGCTAGTAACTACAGTTTAACACATTTATATGAACATTATGCAACTTACAGGACATGTGGAGATATGTGTAGGATTTTAATATCAGTAAACAATATAGTTTTTTGGAGAAAAATTTCTATTTCACTGGTTGAAATACTACACATAGTATCTTCATCTATTATGTACACAGGAAGTACAGGACATAAGCTAAATACTTACTGAACCACACAAACCTAAACCTCTTCTCTTGGAAATAGAAAATAATCTTCAGTTTTATTTTGATAATGTCTAATGTTATTCAGATGCACCGATCGTAAAACTCTGGGTCAATACTAATGTTTTGGTTTCATTCAGAGAAGCAAATTAAAAAAACAACTGAACTGAAGAGGTAGGGCTTAGGAGCAGTCTTACACCCAAGCCTCTAGCTTCTTTCAATGAGCACAAACGTCACCATAAAGGATTATTCAGAAAACAAACCGTGTTTTGTGAAATATAAAAGAATAACAAAAGCACTTCTATCAAGCGAAACAGCTAAAAAACGTACAGTTAGCTAAAACAAAGCCATTTCAAGAGACACTGATTCTATTTGTGACTGGATCTTTCTCTTGTTCTGAATCAATAATAAATGAAATGTTGTTTTTTTTGGAGACATGAGTGAGAGGATGAGGTCAGTGTGGTTCTTGGGTAGCTACATTTCACACAGATAAAGATCTATGTAGTGCTTGTCTAAGCACAGATTATAAACAATACACCATAAACTCCTATAATTCTTACCTTGTACATTTAGTGGAGTCAACTCATTGAACTGCAGTACATGTAAAAGTGAATAAAGTCTTTATAATAAATCAGTTCTTTCTAGTGGTGAACTACTAGTGATGAAAGTGTCTTTCAACGCATTTATCTGAATTATTTTTTAGCTAATATAATGAACTGAGAGCTTTCTAAGCTGAAACAGTAAAAAAAAAAAAATCGATGCACTACAAACTCAATTATATAATGATGTGACGGTGGAGGGATTGTCAGTGTGTCCTTGAGGCTGAAATGCTGGAAGGTGTATATGGGGACTCACCGTGGTGTCGTTGGTGGTGACATAAACCAAGACCTCCGTAGTGCCCCTGCCGCTCACGTATCTGTAGCAGTTCCACACACAGCCAATCAGGTAGGCCTGGGGAAAAAAAGAAAACGGAACGACCTTTAGTAACACTGCCTACACTTTTCATTATTACTGGCGCCGCTCGCTGTGAGCTCATCTGTTCGCCAAGGTTAGGGATGATGACAGCAGAGATGGACAACATGATTTACCAACTATTTTTATAAGCGCCAAGTCAGGTGCACATTCAACTCAGTTGTAAAAAAAATGAAGGGGGATTTATGTGTGGACACTCTCTTGGACAACGAGGCCCTTCTGCTTCTGCCGCCGCCATTTTACCAAAAGCAATTCATCAGGCATCTCTTGCTTCAGTGAACCTGTGCCTGCGCTGAGGGTTAGGTTTGTCCGACTTGGCAAAAGAAAAGGAGGTCCATTGTGTGTTTGTGTGTGTGTGTGTGTGAGTAGCCTGCTGAGTCGGTACCTCTGCCAGCAGCAGGAGCCACCAACTAGGAGGCCAAGCAAGAGTGCTAGCCAATCACTTTACCGTCTGCTGAGTGGACCTCCTGACTGTGCAACACAAGTGTTGGATCAGCTTAACCAATACACATCACTCATTTGAAGTGTTGAGAATAAGGCTAGCTTTACTGTGCAGCCATTTTAATTGGTTATATTAGTTAAACTGTCTTTTTTTTTGCCTGTTGTTCAGCAATTGTGGATTTAGGACTGTCTAAATCAGTTTATCTCTAAACAAGATACAAAAGCTTGTGGAGATCTGAGCTGCTGTATGGCGGGCTGACATGTACTTGCTATGCCCATCTGTTTTTAATTCATCAAACTCTTTTACATTTCCTTCTCTGCTGCATCTTCAGCTCTCTCTTCTCTCTCCGGCCCTCCCTCTTCCCATCTGTGTCATTTAAGCCAAGTGCAGTCAAGTGGAGGATGTTGGCTTCAGCAGGAACTTTAGCAGGTGCTCGCTCTGTTCTGAGAGCTGACTGTCAGGCTGTGATCTGGCACTTTTCCAGGGTGCTCAACTATCAGGGGGCAATATACACTAGACAGCATGTGCAACTCATTTATCAAAATAATGGGCACTATAGACTTAGCTCGGTAAGTGCCACATATCTATGTGCCATCTTTACTGCCAACTTCTGGAGCAACATGCAGTCCAGCAATCCAAAGTCTTCAACTGTCTCACGCATGACATTTATAACTCTTCCGGCTGCAAGTCCAGCAGCCTGTCTTCCAGTGGCTGCTTCCTGTCATAGAACCCAAGCTCTGGCTTTGGATATCTGCCGAGAACATTTCTAATCTCGGCTTAGAGGAGAAACAACTTGATTTGATTGTACAGATGACTGCAGCTTCATGCCCCATCTCGTCCAAGAGCCCCAGAGAATAGCTGCGCCTGGAGAATCATTCATGCATTAAGGGAGAATTACTTTGACGGGAGTTGGTTTCCTGTTGTCCCTGACCCGCTGCTCTCTGACTGTATGATAATCTCATGAAGAGGACCGATAATGGGAACGTTCACACTGGTAGATTCATTACACATGCTGTATGGTTCATACGGCGATGAGATGTGCACAGCGTGAGACTTAATTGCCTTAATCGCATGATGAACAAATCTATAAAAAAAAGGGACAGTTTCTCAGTGAACAAATGTTCAGCGAGTGTGTAGCAATGTGCTGAATATGTTTTTCTTTGATTGTCATTCAGACGAAGGCTAAAGCAAATCCAAACCAACTGTGACAAGCATCAGAGGAAGAGAGTCTCTGTGGGCCTACCTTGAAGGAGAGGATGCAGCCAATGAAGAGGAGGACTGCAAAGATTAGGCACATGTTGTTGGTGGACATGATGTCCTCTTTGTAAGGGAATGTCCCCGGCTGGAAGGGAGAGTTGGAGATAAACAAACATCAATGAGAATAGTGACATGTAATGTACAAAAAGTAGCCTCTGACTATCTGCATAACTGGGTGGCCTGCTTTAACGTACTGTCACCGTCTTTCATTATTAAGAAAATAAAACTTCATAAGGTTGGAATGAAATTGTCCTCACCAGCTGCTGGAGGTAGTCCTGTACCGTGTTGGGATAAACCACCACACTAATGGCTACCAGTGTGTTAAGGGCAAAGTCGAAGATTTGGTAGCAGAAGAATGGAATGATCCAAGCAGCATGTTGCTGTATGAGGAGAAAGACTCAGATTACATGAAGAAAACTCAGTATCTTGAGTCTGAATCACATTTGCTTTGTTTGCTTACCTTGTAAGCACCGTAGGTTGCCATGCCACATATAAGAATCATGAGCAGGGATATTGCAGTGGCTATGCAAATATCTGGGGAAAGAAAAACAACATCAGAACAGATGATCTACTTTATGAGAGAAGCAATTTCCTTTCCTTGACTGTTTTATGCTCCATGAAACGTTGCTGGTTCTGAACGGAGAGCGCACCAGTTCAGTTATGGTGGATGTTCTGTAGAGAGCGCTGCATTATGGGCTGTTGTTAGCTTTAATGCTGGTAAGACAGCCAGTGTTTTCATTTCAATTTGTAGCCAGTCAGTCAGAGTCAGTCAGCCTTAAAAATGTTTTGTTAGCTGAGTTTTACCTTCAGGGGTTTATGCAAGCTTGTGCAGTCACACAGGAAATAATGTCCTTATGGTTAAACATCATGTCTTTTCCCTTCAAAATTATTATTATTTTGAAGCTATAATGCTGGGAAGTTATTAAGGCCTAAGACTGTGAAAAATCTTAAGGAACGCTGTTGACAATCAGTATTCAGCACAAGTAACTCTGCCTCTTACTGCAACCCCTTTGCCAACGGACTCACGTCATCACTTGTCCACGTTTACACTGTGTTTCAGTGCAGCTGAATTAACTAAAGCTTGTCCAACAATAGAGAAAACAACACTGCCTTTCATCACCAGGTATGAATGCAGTGCCACATTGAATAATAATATCTAGATACAGGTCACATGTTAAGGTCGGACGTAATTTGGAGGAGTTATGACGATATAAAAAACAGACGAGCAGTTAGATAACCACACTATTTTTAGCATTTCACACAAAACAAGATCAACATGTGGGTAATTATTACGCAATTGGTGCTTAATTTGATTAAATGCTATGAGACCTCACTGATGAAACACTGACCATGGTACCTATAAACATGTAAGGATTACTGCGTATGTAGTGGAAGGTAGAAAGAGCATTTTTGGCAGAGCTTGGTGGTGTTAGTTCACAAAACTAACTTATTTTTATTACAACTGATAAAAAAGTAAGTGCAACTCCTGTCTATCATGTCCACAGCCACATGACACTGTGTTAAGACACATCAACCGATCACACTATGGAACGATTGACATCTTCTTGTTACAAAACCATCACAGCAGCTCACTTTCATCCCTCTCTATAGTTTCACAGCATTTGCCGCGCACGCACAAACGTTGCGAGGGGGAGACAGTCAAGATGGCCGATTTAATCCGATGGGGAATTAGAGCAGTCGTTTTTAATCAGAGTAGCCAGTGACGGCGTCTGCGGCGTTCCAGAGGCGACTTTGATGATGATAGCTGCTGGAGGGGAAGCACTGGAAATACACATGCACTCTGATTTGTTCTCTATGGTGCCTTGCTTACTCAGCCATGTCTGTGCTGAGAGCAGCATTCTCGGGAAAGAAGTGGCGGAAAGAAAGGATAGGTGCAGAAATACACGGAGAAAAACATGATTTCCTGCAGAACGTTGAGAAGCAGCCAAATAATACTGCCACTGAACTATGAAACCTGTTTGGATGGATCAGGCCGTTTTGATCATTGTCAGGAGTAACGTAGACAGAATTACACACTTATGTCGTATGACTGGTTTAGCTGAGTAAAACAGAAATTAAATATGTGTAACCTTTTCCAAAATACTGATACTAACACGCATACTATTAATGCAGCATTTAACAAATATGTACATTACTTTACATAAATAGCAGGGAGCAAACTGTACGACTTCAAGCCAGACATGCAACAACAGGGAGATTAGCTGCACTCACTTGCATCGTCCATGACATCGATGTCTGTTCCCAGCTCAGAGCTGGTAAGGTGGTAACGGTACTGAACTGGGTCATTGAGAGCCGACAACAAGATGAGTAGGACCACTGCGTTGATGAGCTGCGGGGAGAGGAAACTCAGTATTAAACTACATAGTGGAGAAACCCATTTTTTACTTCTGCTTTAAATGATAATGCAGGTGATTTTTCTTGATTCATCAAGTATTATAAACCAAAAATAACTGGTGAGTTACAGGTGAGAAATAGAATTTGTGTTTTTTAATTTAGTTATTCTTTCAGATATGACGTAATGGTGACAGATCTACTGGATAACGACTGTCACCCACTTCTATTATATAGTCTATAGATTAGCTTTCCAATAAAAAAAGTAATGTTTGATGCAATACTCCTGTTGGAGTACTCATTATTTACACCTAACATTGTGTGGTGTAAATTGGGGTCCATCGATTATTTTTTTTTTGATTAAACTACAGATTCATTTAATAATTAACAATCTGCTTGCAACCTGATGAAGTCAGCAAAAGGAAATCGTCCAAATAAAACAGCACACTCATTCCCATCCTGTGTAATGACCGTAGAGGCGTCTCCACACACTTTGAAAAGGTCAGAGAATAACTGAATGGCAGGCTACTGTACTCTACTACTACATACTTGATCCCCTCGAACAAATAACGCAGGAATTTTCTGTCTTTCTGAATGACAGAGACCTGGAAATACACATCTCTCAAGCTCAAGTTAACCAGTCACACTGGTGAACACACCCTAGCACTTTCTTGATTGTCAGAATGTGAAAAAAGGCCTTTCCATTATCGATTTGCTAAACAGTGACTGATCAAGACCGGGTCTCACTCCTCCTGTCTGTTTTGGAACAAGGAGATAACAGGAGGAAAAGCCCTGGTTTTCCTGCTGTGGGGGAACCCTGGAAATCTCTTTCTTTATCAGGACTTCCAGCAGCTCTGACTGGACAACCAGACACTGGCTGCCTGACAAGGATGCTTCCAGAGTCCTGCTGAACCATGGGGGAGCCAAGGAAAACTGTGCGTTACCCCTGCTGATCAGCCTATTTAACCATCTGTCCAGCTAACAGCTAACGCACCGCCACTCCGAGTAATGGTCAGAAAGCAGGGTACAGTTGCTTGATGCACTGCGGATGTCATGGACAGAAACCAAGCCGAAGCACCTACCATTGTCTATGTCAACCCATATGGGGGCCTAACTATAGAAGGGCTGACTATAGAAGCCTCTGGAGAGCGTATTAGCTGCAGACATGCTGCCGGGCCATGACGGGGGAGACAAGGCGTAATGAGGGGACATATTAGCACTAACGTGACGCTGACATGGTGTGTGACATTGAGAACCGAAGCACAATGGCACTCGTGGGATCATAACTACATACGCGGGAAAAAAATCTGCGCGTAAGCAGGAGGATGAGACACTACTCTGGGCTGAGCTCTGGGTCTGGGATGGATAAAGAGACATGCAACCAGATGCTGTCAAAACAGCAGTGGAAGAGCACCAAGGGGAGTAGACTGTCCAGTGTCACCCCAAATTTAAAATATGTGTTCTTGTGTACTTGCGAAAGTACTGTTCAATTAAGTAATTAAGTGTAGGCCTATGTACCTGACCAATCAGAGCCCAAATAAAGTCCAAATATCCTGATGTGTACATGCAATGACCGTTTTATTGGGATGGCATCTGGGGTAACTGGTGCGGCCTTCCTACAGCCAGGTATCCCAGAATGCATTTCGCAGGAGGCGGCAAGTAGTCAACCGTTCCAATTCTAGAATGACCCCCTTGCGTCCTTACGTCCTCCGGAGTCCATACTTCGGAACCGAACGTGTCAAGTCCGAACTACCAAGTACAGAAGTCCGGAATTTGTTTAAAAAAGGCTCGAGGTGAGGCAGGTGAGTTTTGTAAAGTTTTGTAAAGTGTAAAGTAAAGTGCTGAGGTTAAAAAATAAATAAATCCAAGCTTCAATGGACGAAGCCGAAAAGAAATGGAGTATGTTATGGAGGCATCTGCTGCTTTTTATGGCCGCGGCTGTTTGACGAGGCTGTTGATTAGTAATAGGGTCAGTAAGAGAGAGAGAGGGACTAACGCTCACTAAAGGTCAGGGATTTATCAGGATTATTGAACTATGTTTAAAACTTTGGGTTATCCCGTGGGCAGAAAAATATAAATAAATGAATAACTCGAGCAAACTATTATTAACCAAGTACAAACGTAGGACGTGTCATACAGGGTAGAGGCGAAAGGTTAGCCTAAGAAAGAGCACACATGCGAGGTATTAAAATATTTAAAATAACGTTCATATTTGATTAAAACATGTTTAAATGGAATTAAGACTAAACCTTGAATGGGAACCGTTAAATTAAAACGCTAACACGGTTGTCTCGGTGTGTTACACCGATGGCATCCTGAATACGGCAAGTGGAAAACAAATGAAAAACAGCAGCTGTTAGCTAACTTAGCAATAGCTCTAAAACTCAAAGGCACTTATTGGTATCTCGTCGTATACATCCTTCGTATTTGTACACATTAATTGTTGACTTACCATATACCATATTCCCAGAATAATGGTGCCCGTCCGTACATGGCAGCAGAGGCAGCAGCTCGTCGAGTACCACCGGTCCCACGGCGAAATCATCTTTAATCAAACAATTAATTTCAGGCTATTTCATGAATGCAGCACGAAAAAAAAATACACGATTATTTTGATGCTACAATGTCCGAGGAACAAAAATGATTTGTAATAGATGGCGTCCTTGGTGCTGGGACAACAACACCCAGCGTGTGTTTGGAGCGATGTTCGCCTGTTTCGAGCAAGTGGACTCTACTGGCAAACGGAGAGCCGTTAATCTGGCTCATCCCGGAGTCACGTGACCACCGGGGGGATTTTGACCGAGATCGGAAGGATGGATGGAAAATACTCCATAATCACACTAAAATATGTCAGCTCAAATCTCTCCTGATGGGGGTTTTAGGAGCCATGATTTACGTTTATGTCAGTCAAATGAGAAGCACTTACACTTTGTCCACTTACTGACAAAATCTGAATCTGGATCAGTTTAAGAGGAATCTGACTCCGGTAACTTTCGCTCTCTTGTACAAAAACACATAAGTTAAACAAGAGTAAAAAACTAAATCATGAATCATAAATAAAAAAGAAAGAAAGAAAAAGAAAGAGTGGATACAATGATCCAGGAGTCTGTACAGTAAGCATATACAACAAATGTGTTATTAGTAAAAATAAAATTCAGGCCTATAATTAAAAACAAATCTCAAAAATAAATAAAATAAAGTACAACCCTCTGTGTTTTCGCAGTTTCAACGTACACTTACTTGCTGGTTTGTCAAAATGTGACAGAGGATGCTTAGAGAACAAATAACAGTAAACAGAGCTAAACATTTCAATACACTTTTATGATAAAAAGTAATAGACAGGTATTGTAATTCTGAAAAGTTACAGTGGTACTGTAACAGATATTGGTGGTGGGGAAAAGAAAATATACTAGGGATACTAGCGTGAAATCTAATGTATTATAGAATACAATAGAAAAGAATAGAATAGAATTCATTGCCGTTTGCACAGGGACAAGAACATACAGCTCTGTTCCCTGAGTCAGCTCTTTTATAAAATACAGTTAAACATTCTAAGTAGTAAAAAGGAGAAATAAATACTAAATATACACATTCTGTAAAACTATAAAAATTTAAAAAAAAATATATATATATACATATAACAGGCATTGCACTGCATTCTGTTCAATTTATGTTAAAACAGAAATTCAGCTGTACGATCCTTTTGGAGGATGTAGTTTGTGATGCTGTAAAAATATATTGAATTAAACATATGAATGTTATTTAGCCAAGCCCAGTGACTAAAAATAAACAGAAACATGTTGGTAAAACACAGTGCAATATAATAGTGTGTGAATTTGGACCTTAAATGCATATTAACATCTTACAGACCTGCGAGATGTTAGTACTTAACACGTTTTGGTTTTACAAGGATGAAATACTGAATGGGCAAAAGGGGGTTGAATGAGCTCCAGAGGCCTCAAAAAAAAAAAAAACTACTGTTCACTGTGTCGCAACTGGTTTGTGGTAATTGTATTAACTGTATAGCTGTTTGTTAAAAACCAACAACAAGATGTCATACCAGCCCCAAACCTGAATGAAACAGCTTTAGATTTGCTTTTATAATATTAAAACAAAAAACTAGACTTCAATTTCATGTCAGTCTGTCTCTCTGTGCGAATGTCCCGGCCCAAGCCTGACAGATGGGCCAATGACCACAGCACTAAGCTCTGGTGGGTGGACCGCATCATCGTCACATTAGGGGATTTTCTTCTCCTGCCATGACTTAATACTGTCCAGTCTGCCACCTCTTTAAAATGCTGGGACGCAACACGAATACAAAATCTCAAAGTCATGCTCAGAGTTCTGTAGCGTTATTAAACAGAAGCATTTGTGTTATGTGTAGATGAGGCTCTGACGTAATGACACAAAATGCAAAGCCTTAATCCTTTTCTCCCGAACTTACTAGATGACAGCAAGAATCCTGGGATGGTTTTTGGGTGAACAGATTCATTCGTTTGGCTGTTTAATGGTGCTATGTGAGGCCTCTGGGACTTTGGAAAGACCTTATTTTTAAAACAGCATTAGCGAGTGATTTTCATAGCATGGCTCTGAGCGACCACTGTAACATCCATTACCAAGTGACCTTCACTATTAATACATCTGCCTTTCATACACGCAAACAAGAGAGAGAGAGAGAGAGAGTAAGCACAACGATCCCACAGCAGGGAAGAATGAGAATAACGTGATATCCCACTGAAGGTGAATGGACACCGCACCAGAGATTGTGAGAGATTAAAAACTGGTAAATCCTAAATGAACTGAGAGATAAAGGATGGAAAGAGAGAGAGAGAGAGAGAGAAAGAGTGGTGAAGGAGGTCACTCTCTGAGAGGATGCCACGCGACTGCCTCACCTCATTGACTGGGCAGCAGTTTGACCTCAGCAGGGACCAATGCAACCAGGACCGTCTAGCGACACAGAATTGCACCGTAGCAAAGTATTTAATTCAGATTTGGGATTAGTTTGACAGCAGACATGAGAATACCAGCGGTCAGGGAATGTAGCGCTGGACGACCATACGGCTCGTGTGGATTTGTAGATTCTCCCCTATGCTCTTGATGCTGTGCTGGGACACACAGCAAACCCGTGGTACGTTTTGATGTGCCATCCTGGGGGAGTTGGACTGTCTGTACAACCTCTGTAGGGTCCAGGTATCACCTCATGCTACCAGCAGTGACACTGAGTGATATATTTCTTTTGGATTCTGTGCCATAACATATTGTAGTCGTGTGTAGTTACTGTGTCAGCATATGCAGCATACTGTGGTACTAGGATAATATTTCACGCCTCTCTATGTTTTCATTAACATATTGTGGGAGTGACAATAAACACAACTTGAATCTTAAGCCCTGAACAGGCTAAAAAAAACAATCCACCACAATGTGATATCAAGCGTTTATTTTCATCTCGACCAAACAAACATAGAAATATCATTTGTATCTCTGCAATAAACAAAATCATTCACCAAAAAAAAAAGTCCTAGAAATAAGTATATAAATACGGTGACTGAATCATCTTCTCATCAGTAAAAATTTAACAAAAACGGCACCTGAAGCCACAGTGACACATCATTTTGTCCTGACCTGTGATCAGGTCTGCCAGCCAATAACTACCACCACCAGTTGATCAACACTTTGATGCACAAAATCTCTTTGCCCACAAAAAAAAAGAAAAGAAAGAAAAACGTGTTAATGTCCTCGCCAACGGCCACATAAAAGCTGCAATTTGTCTCCTTACCGTATATATACTGAGTGGTACTCTAGGACCATGTACTAAAGCAGAAGTTTGATCATTTTATTTTATGTACACAAGTACTATTATCAAAGTCATGCAAAAGAAAATTAATTCTGACATCAAAACTTGCAATTGGATGGAAACTATATAAAAAGGACTCCAATGCACTTTCTATACAACTACAGGTTAAGGCAACGGAATAAAATTCCTTTCGTGTGTGTGTTACTGTGTGTGTGTGTGTGTGTGTGTGTGTGTATTGTTTAAAACCAACTCGAATGAAGGTATTAAAGCTGCTCTGTGTAACATGTTTGTCTTCATTCTCAGTTTAGGTCAATCGCCCGTCCATTAACCCGCCCACCCGTCATAAATCCTGGAAGTCGAGTACAAACTGAAAAAAGTTACACATTTCACATTCCGCAAAAGTCAGTAAAAACAATTCATCGATATCCAAAGGAACTCAATACAGCTTTTTGCACAGTGCAATTACAGAAATGGAAAAAGCCCTTACAATCTGTACATATGGCATGGCTTTTTCTAGCACAAAACCGGAAGAGATGTTTTTTTGTTGTTGTTTGTTTTCGTTTTTTGTTTAAACCATACAGAGTGCAGAAGGGATAATTAAGTCTCTAGTAAAACCAACATAGTCTAGTCTGATAACCCCAGACATACTTCATATTACAGTGCCTCCTGGTGGTTCATATCAGCTACTATGGTCTCTATATAACCTCAGCATGTCCCCAGAGCGGAATCCAGTTTATTCATTTTTATTACAAAATCTTTTATGTGAGCCAAATTAAATAATTTATAACACTGGCTGAAAGAAATCTGTCTAAATCCACCGCTTCATCGTCTGCCTGTCACACAGATGGACAGTGAAGAGGTGGATTGTGCTGCAGGAATGGTTGCAGAGAGGTTTCCTGAATACCTTCAACTGATCAGACAATAAGAAAGAAATTATGCTGAAAACATCAGGCAAAGACACAAGGTTTACTGAATCCTGCCTGTCACACTCGAGTCTATTAACAGTGTTTTTTCCCACATAAACAAAGCTGCATTCACTAACAAGGTGTTGCCCTCATTCACAACTTAGCAAAACATTTTCTGAAGAAAGAAAGAGGGACATTTGTACTTAACGGGCCTTTGCTTTGGAAAAGATGGATAAACTTGTGCCATTAGCTTTCTCTCACATTTCATACAGGATAGTTGCTCTATCAGGGATTTCACTTTGTGTCTATTAAGGAGGACAGTAAGGTTTTAAGCGACTGCCATCAAGGCGTTAATGTCTTCCATAGGCTTCAACAGAGGCCTGCAATCCGTCCATGTACTGTATGTACGGGCATGCGAGTGTTATACTGAGATAAACCTGACAAAAATCAAACCCATCCTTTATCTTTTGCTCCAGAACATTTCTGAAATTAATGCACGGGCAGCAGCGCGGCAAACAAAACAAAGTGCAATATTCTACGGAACAAAAAAATATTAATTAAACCCGTTTTGTTTTTTCCAATTACACTCTTGGAGGAGGAAAAAACAAAAGCAAACAGAAAGCACAATGCCATTAAACGTGTACCTCCACCAAAAGTCCACCTCGCCTGAAACTCCACTCTGGTTGCAGTGTAGCAAATAGTGCAAATTAGTTAAGGTTTCAGTCCATAGGACCACATTTCATCAGTATATGTTTAGCCAAGCAGCCAATATCTACTGCTCGCCTTCTTTTGTTTTTGTTTCTGTGACTGATAAACTATTGTATGAATCTCAGAAAGAAACGCTGTACCTGGTAATTATTGCATGTGACACATTTAACAATCATTTGCATATGCTTTGTCTGGACCTGTGATGTGACTTCATGTTTCCCTTCTGACTTTTTTCTTCTGGGAGGGCTTCGGAGGCTCCACAGTCTGCTCAGGCTTCTCTGCAGGTACAAAAAAAATGTGAAAGACGCATTTTAGAGCCGTCTCAGTTTAAATCATTTAAGACGTAAGGACATCAGTTTTCTGCTCTGTAACCTACTCTGAGCGGATGATATGCTGGAATTCTGCTTTTTGGACGGCGGCGCAGGAAGCTCTTGGGGTTTGGGTGCTGCCTTGGTTGGGGCCGCTGTGTTCGCCGTCTACAATCAGACAAATGCATTGACAGGTTTGACACCTATAGACAGCTTGATGGATGATAAAGACAGCTTGATGTTTTGTGTCTTACCTGAGTATCAGACGCAGCCTCCTCCTCTGTTTTCTTCTTCTTTTTCCTCTTCTTTTTAGATTTGGCTGCACCTCCGGACGGATCCTCAGTGTCCTTCTCATCCTCTGATACCTGCCATAGCACATATTCAGGTGTATATTCAAGAGATGAACATTCAAGGCGTGAGATAAAGAAGTGTTAAAACCTATGAAACATGCTCTTTGGGACTTTAATGTCTCGATGAGGATAAATGGTTGTAAAGATTAAAACCTTGCTGGCGACAGGCTGTTCCTTCTTCACAGGAGCTGGTGCCACCTGTACAGGAGGCTCCTCATAGTTTCCCCAGTGCTCTGCTGGGGCGTTCCAGTCAGAGCTGGGATCTGCTGCAGCCGTTCCATCTAAAAGAAATGTACATCAAATCAATGGAGGTTAAATGTGTAGGAAAAAAGCAACAATACAAAATGCTCCTGCTTTTTTAAAGAAGCAGCAAATGTTTATGAAGGTGTGATGTGTAGGAGGTATTGCTGGGTACTTACTGAATCCAGACCACTCGTCATCAACATTAGGGTGGCTCGCCCACTTCAGCTCAACGGAATTTGATACTGGGTCTACAAGAAAGTGAGGGTGATTAAAAGAGTGATGGAGGTAAATACTGTCAAACCGCTATGACTGTAAAAACACTGGTAGCTGTTGAATCAGACTAAAACAACAACATCATGTTCACATTGTCTGGATGAAGGAAGTAGAGAGAGGCCTGTGTGTGACTGGGTGATAAGGCTGGCAGTTAATCACAGCACCAACCTGCGGTGTTTAGCCCCAGCACGGAGAAGGACACAGGGTTGAGGTCACTCTTTCTCCGGCCATCGATGCCACTCCATGCGGCTGATGAGAGCACATGAAAAGACAGATTACATCGCTGGAACAAACCAAGATTTCTTAATCGCACTGAACAACTGAAGCAATAAATAGAAGTAATAATGTGAATGTTCAGTATTTCATACAGTAATTCTCAGAATAATATGCAATACATCTGTGCAAACTTCATATGTGCAAAGGTGCAATAATTTCTCACAACAATGTGCAACACAAACAAATGCAATAATTTCATGTGATGTGCAATAACAGTGTCTTTAATGTCTGTAATGTTTGTGTTTTATAACTGATTAACTTGCCAGCAGTTGCTTACAACACAGCTGCTACCATGACAATAAAGCTCTTTACTCTTTACCCTTGACCTTACTGAATGCAGGCTCAAGTTTTTACAGTATATAAATATACTGCCAACAACAAGCCTGACGTTAATTGCTTTTGCAATATCATAATCGCCCAGTAGATGGAGCAGTTCTACCAGGTCTTCTAAATAACTACGCCAGTGAAGTTGAACTTAACAATCCTGTTTTGACGGCTTATTTCCTTTTTGTTTGAAAATGAAATAACCGTGTTTACTGTTGCCCCAGCCCATCTTGATAAGTCAGCAATTCAAGTTATTCTGGCCTAGTGTTAACACACTGCACTGTAGAATGTGCTGTCTTGCGATAATCTGTATTTATACTTATGGTGGAGAACTGTGCGCCCAGGTCTACGTGGTACCTTGTGTCTCCTGAGCCCAGCGCTGTTGCTCTGGTTGGGCCCTGTAATGTTTAGTGGGGATGGTACTCCACTTGTTTCCCTCCATCGCACCACTCTGACCTGGCATCTTCATGGACACATCAGTCCAGCCTCCACCATTGACCGAAGGCTCCTCTCTCCAGCTGGAGGACACTGAGAGGGAAGGAAAGGCGTGGTGTAATTGGGGCAGCAGTTGAGACGATGTATGATTTCAAAATGAATTGTAAATGCAGAAACTGAATCTTGTTTGTTACACTTAATTCGGTATTGAAAAACTTTTACATTAAAGCTTCAAAAACACTTGAAAGTGGGCACTCGTAAACAATAATGGTCCAGGTTTACCTTTACCTGCACTGCTGGCTGCTTCGCCCTTTCCAGAGGCCTTTGAACGCATGGTCTCTGAAATAAAAGTGACAAATTTGCTTTAATAACATGCAGTGTTACTAGATATTTTTTCTTTGTGTTCATGAGTGCGCCAGGCACATCAAAACTTCATATCTAGTATCTAAGACCTGCGTAAATAATGTGCAGTATGTTTTGAAAATTTGATGCTATGGTTGAGCTTTTCATCCAAACACATTTATGGAACACATCTATCATGCAAAACATTTACACAGAGTGAAACCTTGCTACGTTACTACCGTGGTTTCCTTTGTTCTTCTTTGCTGGAACTGTGGCCACAGGTGGCTCCACGTGGGTTTTGGGGGTTTCCACTCCTCCTGGACTACCAGAGTCCTCAGACCCCTTGTCCTTCCTGCGCTGCTGCCGCTTTTCTCTGTTACTGACTTTGGTCTCCCACGCACCTGGTGGACAAACACACACAAAACAGCTCTGAACACTAAGCTGACTCCGTATCCACAAGGCAATAATAAACAAATATTTTATTCCTTTTATTTTGCTCCCTTTGATGCTTACCATCATCAGGTTCCTTCCCATCAGTTGTAGAGACATGCTGAACTGGTTTCACATCTGTCTTGGCTTTCTTCTTGTTTTTCTTCGACTGCGCTGGAGCTTGTACCTCGCGCACCTGTAGGCAGAGAAATAAATAAAACCAACAACAAAGTTATTTTAACGGCTAAGCCGCATGGCAAATACGACGAGGAGTGGCAGTGTAGTGTCAGCAATACTTAACAGATGACAAATATGTCTTGTAAATTGCCAGCACAGCTAAAACCTGTGGCTACTCCACTCACCCACAGTTTCAGGTCTCCTTCCTTTTGAACTTACTTTTTCAGTTTTAACCGGAGGTGCTTGCTTGGAAACCACCTCAGTCGCTTTAACTTCCTCTTGAGAAACTGTCACTGGTTGTCCATTGGACTGAGTCTTCTGAAGGAGAAAAGACAGACATCAGATTAAGAACACAACAAGGAGGATTTAGGAATACAGGAAAAAAAAAAAGCGAAAAATAAACTTTAATTCAATGTGCACATCCTCCTTGTTTGGTGAATAACTATTTTAGAATAACTTTGTTAACAATAATCTGGACTTCCACCAAGATGCAGCATAAACAAAAGAGCTATTACAGGTTACTTTTATAAAAAGCCATTTAGTTAACTTAATTGGTAATTATATTTCCGTTGAAAGGCTCCTAGCTGTAATGAATGGTCTAGAGCTCATGTTTCATAGATACCGGTAGTAGCTAACATTCCTGTCTGAATAACAGCTTTATAAAAGCTACTAACCCTGCTCGCGGATGTATTAAAAGCAATACAACTGCCACTGTATATAATACACATTAATAAAAGCAGTTATGAAGATAAAATGCTAATGCTAAATATTAAACTTGTTAACGATGTTTTTCTAGTTGGCTAGCATTATCTCCACATCATTAGTGACGTGTCAGTTAGCTACACATAAAGATAGCGTTAAGACACCTCTTAACAAAACACTGATTTATTATATATTCACTTATCTAAATGATTTACTGTTGTCTTTTGCATGCGGGTGGTGAGGTTGACACAAGGTCGCATAATTTGTGGTGTAAACAAAGTGGGCTGTACGGTCAGCTAGCGTCAGTACAAGCTACATGAGCTAGCTATGCTAGCTAGCTAACTAATGTTTAACATAACAGTGATTATTAAAATAAAAATGGAGATAAAAGTGTAAATTAAGGTAGTCAACGGTGTGAAGGCTTGAGTCTGTTTCTAGATAAACCAACGATGAGTCACATTTGTTATGATTTGACCCACAGTGATTCGACAGCTCGTCCAGTAAGCAGCAGCCTACAGTACCTTCTCCTGTGTTTTCTTTTTGTTCTTCTTCTTCGGCTCTTCTGGTTTCACCGTTTTAGCAACATTGGCCTTGGCAGGCTCAAAGCTGCTTTGTGTGACCGGGCATCCTCGCTTTTTCCCAACCAGCAAACCGCCACAGACCACGGCCCAGGACAGCGAGAGCAGCAGCAGCAGACCAAGCGCGACCGTAGACAGGATGACCCACGTCGGGTACAGCTCGGGCTTCAGACCCAAATCCAGCCCGAACTGAGCACGGACATACCCCTGGCCCGAAGAGAGGAGCTCCTTCAAGCGACTGGAAAGGAGTTCGGCTTTTTCCAGCGCAAAACCTTGCCAGTCCCCAGCCATCTTCCTGAATTGCGCAGACACTAGCTGTTAGCTATCATTTCCAGCATCCGTATGCTAACGGAGGAGTGGCTAATAATCTAATCTGACTGGTGAGAGAAATCACAGTAAAACTACAATCCACCGTTTGGAGGTGTTTGGACATACAGTGCAATAAATCACAAAATTTGATACTTAATAACAATAAAGTCATTTTACTAAAATTTGCATTGTACATTAGACAGGCGGCAAACGGCCAAAACTCAGTAAAATAGATCCTGGATAAAACCCTTATTCACATGTCCATTGAGATGCAGACAAATCACTCCCATCAGCTAGCACATGAGTTGTGTTTAACTAAACTTAGAAAACGTAACATACACAAAGCAGGGTCCAGTTTCACAAAAACACTGGTCTATATGCTCTTAGAGTTTCACAAAACAACCACACATTTATCTTTTTACGAGAACTGACATTATTTGTGATTAAAATAGGGAAACATTAGTGGTTTGCTGGTTATAACAATGTTAACATTCTTTAACATTTAAAATAACTCATTAAGATCTTGTTAAACCGAAATAACTGTTAAATTCAGAGCAGCAGAGCAGTTTAAGGTTTGCACAACAGATGCATTTATGATATCTAAACAAATACTGACCATTACTTAGATCTAAGCGATGGTAGAAAATCCACAGTAACTTTGTGAAACTGGCACCTGCGTCCTTTTTACAGATAGAAAACTCAACAAATGGATAACAAACGCAATCACTGCCCAAACAAAAGAAATAAATAGATCAAATACAAAAAGTTGAATCGATGCATCACATCTCATCTCAGTTCTCAGAAGTCTGCATCTAGTGTGAATTCACCGTCCATCACGCTCGACATCACTCCGAATCTCTGATACTCTGAAACTCGCTTCTCAAAGAAGTTGGTTTTCCCTTCTAGTGAAATGGACTCCATGAAGTCAAATGGATTTTCAGCTTGGTAAACCTTGAATGAACATTGAGAAGAAAAAAAAAGATTATTAGGAAATTACCATTTGGTTTGGTTCACCCTTAATTTTGCAGTTATTTGAACAGATTTACCTTAGCCAGTCCGAGATCAGCGAGGAGCCGGTCGGCCACAAACTCGATGTACTGCTTCATGAGACAACTGTTGATTCCAATAAGGTCAACTGGCAAGGCCTCTGTCAAAAACTCCTGCAACCCAAGAAAATAAAAGATCATTGAAATTATTCACAGAGCTGGCATTATCTATCAAGATTTAAAAAAAATAGAAAGAATAGACAAAGGAAACTGTAAACTAAGCTACTGACCTGCTCAATGCTAACAGCTTTGGTGATGATGTCCTTGACTCTGTCCTCTGATGGCTTCTTAACCAGGTAGCTATACAGCAGGCAGGCAAAGTTACAGTGCAGACCCTAGAAGAGACGACAACAAACGTCAGAACAAAGCGACAGTTTCGTCACAAGAGTAAATGCTAAGAAGAAAATGTAATAAAATATGCACACTAACATGAGGAATGTGTGCCCAACAAAATGACAGCTTAGGTTATATTGTCTTTTTTGAAGCCATCTTACCTCATCCCTGCTAATCAACTCGTTGGAGTAGGTAAGGCCAGGCATTAGGCCTCTCTTCTTTAGCCAGTAGATAGCAGCAAATGAGCCAGAGAAGAAGATGCCCTCCACAGCTGCAAAAGCCACAATTCGCTCCCCTGGGGGCAAAAAAAGTCAGAATTTCTGTTAAATCATCATATATCGTTATTTTCACTTTTCACCGTTTTATTTTGAATATCATGTGCTTCTTACCAAATGTGGATTTGCTGTCATTTATCCATTGCAGGGCCCAGTCGGCTTTTCGTCTGACGCTGGGCATGGTGTGAATGGCGTTGAACAAGTAGTCCCTAAGAGACAAATGTACTGCAGTTGATTATAAATCATTAAAAATGACTAGCTCAAACATACATTATGTGTATTCACTCATTTGGGACTTTTTTAACGATAAATTGATCTAATATAACAGTCCTGCACTAAATCTTAGCGTCATGAAGGTTATGTTGTAATTTTGGATTCTGTGGTTTTGGTACAGTTGAATTATATTACGTGGTACTGACACATGTTTCTATTATTTTGTCGACCCCATCTGAACATGGTCTAAGCTGAAAACACTTTTAGTATGTAATTCAATCCAGTTTAAAAACACCATAAACTACGTCCTCCAAAATGTTGAGCTCCCACATTTCTTACTCTGTATCAACATAAACTGAACAATATAACAGTCATTAAAGGGGGTTAGTGATAGATTACATTAGAAAGCATTTGTTTTCCCTAGTGTACCCAATGAACTGGAAAGTCAGTGTGGAGCAGAAAACAGGTGCAGGCTAAAATAATGCAATGGGATGCATGCATGCATGTCAAACAACAGGAATTTAAGTGCTGGAGCTTTCTATTTAGGGATTGTAAACAGCCTGCTGATATGTGACATTATTGTCTTCTCTACTCTGTTGGCTCATTACAGCTGCTGCACCTGGGAATGCAACGGCAATCCACCACAAACTGGTGTCTCCTTATCCTGTTGTGAACAGGTGCAGCTCTTACCGTTTTGTTCTAAGGAAAATTAAATAAGTCAACAGCGATGGTGCAGTAGTGTTAAATTTCATGTTTTAGTTCACCACAGAAGAACAAAATAAAAAAATAAAAAATGGTACCAAAACCTGCTTTTTTGTAAATGTTTTAAGCCAAGATAGCTATCTGACCTCTCCTTGGCGTCCCTGATGTAGGTGTTGATGAGCGTGCTGTACATCTCTGAGTGAACAGTCTCGATGAGGATCTGGAAGCTGTAGAAGGAGCGTGCTTCAGGGACCTGCACTTCCTGGCTGAACCTTTGCACCTGTTAAGAGACAGCACAAATATATGATCCATTCATGTCGGTGTGTGCCGGCGTCAGTCATGTTTCCATTTACATTGACAATTAAATGTAACCATCGTCTGGACAAGTTTATCAGTGACTCTGGAAAATACTTTGGCTGCTAAAGCAGTCAGGCAGGTAGATAGCTACACCCTTTATGACGAGTGTCTTAAGCTACAAGACGTAAGAGAGTAGGGTGATGTCTCTTTGTCTCTTCTCACCAGGTTCTCGTTGACGATACCATCACTGGCAGCGAAGAAAGCGAGGACGTGGGCGATAAAGTGTTTCTCATCAGGCTTCAACTGGTTCCAGTGTGGCAAGTCTTTGGATAGATCAACCTGAAAGACACAAGTACATCCGTCTACACGCTGTGGTGGGACCACTTATTTTACACTACCTGAACTGACTGCAAGATTGATTTGGTCAGTTTATTTCAAACATTATTGACTCATGCCCTTTAGTCAAGTCAGTAAAGCACTAAAACCGCAACACTCACCTCCTCCACCGTCCAGAAAGAGGCCTGTGCCTGCTTGTACATTTTCCAGATGTCCGGGTACTGGATGGGGAAGATGACAAAGCGCCTGGGGTTCTCTCTCAACAGAGGTTCATCTTCTGTCTCTGAACCATTTTGAGACTGTGTGTCTTTTTCTTTTAAGTCGTTCTGCAAAGAGCCAGAGTGACATTCATTTAAACGCAGGCTTTGCATTTAACTTTTTGGACTGTAGTAGTAGTTGGACAGTAGTAGACGAACGGATTGCTCCTTGAATAACAAAACGCACTACTGCGCTTGCGCATTCATCACAAGCAAAACAAGACATTTACATGTTTGCTATATGTTTTTATCCTTGTAAGCACTTATTTCGCTCAATTTTATCGACTCGATCGAACAACCGAGCTGATATTTTAAACTATTGTCTTATTTCTGATAAAAACCATTCACCTTGACAGGCAGCTAACACGAGCAGAGACCCTCAATGCTATAGCTAGCCGTTTTCAAGCTACTTACCGATTCATTGTGACGGTCTGACGGCCGACCGACATCGATTAAGTCCATTTTCTGAGAACACGGCTTTTTCACGGTCGGTGTCATTCGAGTGAACGTGGATCTCGTTGACTAGCTGCTACTTCGTGACATAACCCCTTGTTGTGGGAAGTGCAGCTGTAGCTTTGTTGGTTCAACCCTTTAAACTGACAGACACGCAGGGAGACGCAGCGCCTCTAGCGGTCAGTCACGGGACACGTTACAAAACCACGTTTACTGCATAGTGATATAATCATAACCATAATCACTTCCGTGATTATAAGTCACACTACTATTCGTCATAGGGGGAAATTTGTAAAACAAACAACCCCCCCACCCCAAACAGGTATTTGGTAAATGATAAGACAGGAGCAGTAGTTCAGTGATCAATTCTTTAATTAGACATGACTGTTATTTGGAATGTGGCATCTTTTTACATTAAAGATCGAATAACTTTACATATGGGTCCCTGTATTCAAAAATGGCAGCATGACCACAGTGGGATTTCATGGATGCTGAGTGTTGTTTCGTGGGCCAGCAAATCCTGTAGATCTCTACACTGGTATGTTGTGTATCCCCAGCCGAAACACGTCATTTGCGCACGACCACGCACAGTTCTGGGACTTCAGCATAAACACTTGATGGAACGCCATTGGTTTATCATCATCTACCTGTTGTAGAGCAAGAAAAAAAACACTGGCAGAAATGTACTAAACACAAATAAATAATGAGACGGAACAGGTGAATACCAGCTTACCTGTAATTGTCCAAATACCATGATGACAATACAACTATCTATTGTCGGTTGGCAGTCTTGACCTGTGATAATGTGCTTGATGCGGCTGAAAGGCAGGTTCTGTGGATTGGAAGCAGCATTATTATTATTGATTGTAAAGCCATATCTAGCAAACAATCATTTGGTATACAGTATGTACTATAAGTGGGAACAGTGAGAGGGGTTGTTTACTGCAAAGTCACAAGATCTTATGTACTTAAACGATAAAGAGATACATACTACAAGTTTGCCAGCGATGGCTTCTCTCCCGTGAAAAAATGATCCTTCCCATGTCAAGCAAGCGTCAGGAGACTGATGGAAAAAACAAAACAAAACAAAACCACGTTGAACAAATGACGGAACATTGTTGATATGCAAACAACAACAGTTTGATGGAAATTTGGTTGGCAGCAAACATTACGTTTACATGGGCAATATTTATTCAGCTACATTTAAACAGTTCTGATCAGCCTTAACTGTTGACATTGATGCTAAATAAAATAATGTCTAAAGGTGCCACAACATCAATCAGAATATAACGTATTTTGACTTTTGCGAAACAGTTTGGCACACTATGGAGCATCAAATCTGTTCTTTCCCCAAAAACTTAACTGGCAACACTGATGCTGTAGCATATGTTTTAAACAGGCGCAGACGTATGGCAAACTTACATAGAGGTTACATATTTCCATTCGGTTGGTATTGTCAAACAAATGATAATATTGCTGGACAAATCCCTCTCCAATCGCTCTCCACCCAGCCATTTGTGAAGCAGTAGGTCTGTAAAAGAAGAGTTATGATAGTCAGTAAGACGATTATAATCAACTAAAAGTCAAAGTCATGGTAGCTCATTAAAAGTACATTTCTTCCACTAGCTTCTCCTGTCCACTCCTGTAATTTAAACAAATATGTCAAAATATAAGGTCAATTAAAACATAACTTGCACGGCTGTTCAGCTGTAGATTCACCGGCTGAGCATTCACCCTGCTCCATGATACGATCCTACATATACACCGATCAGCCAAAACATTAATACCACTGAGAGAAGAAGTAAATAACATTGACCATCCTGTGACAATACAACATTCTGCTGGGAAACTTTTGGATCTGGTATTCATGCGAATGTTATGTAGACATCTAACATCCACCTAGACCAGACCAGGTACCCCATCCTATAGCACTCCTTGATGACAGCAGACATCCCCAGCAGGATGCACAGCTGACACAGGCACATACACACACACAAAACAGTTTAGGAACAACTCAAAAAAAAAAAAAACATGAAAAAAAGGACAAGGTGTTGACCTGGCATTGAAATGCACAAGATCCCAAACTGATTAAATATCTGTCTGATGATCCACGGAGGCCCCTTCCCTCAACCCATAGGACCCAAACAAGATTAGGAAGGTGGTCATAATGCTATGCCTGATCGGTGTAGGTGTATGGTACTGCAGCTTCTGAATTAAATAATTAGACAAAAACAACTCCATATAAATACACATTTTGAGGCTTCCTTCATGGTCAGTGGAAACTTTTCAAGTACATTTGAACATATTCACTTGCCAGCTCATTAGATGCACTAGAGAAAAATGAATGTGTTCTAATGTAAAATAGTCATACACTAAATCTTAGCTTTATTTATTTATTTTTAGTTTATGTTGAAAGGGTGTCAGAAAGGTGATAATTCAACTGTGTGATCATTTTGGAGGATGTAGAGTGTGGTGCTGTTACGCCGTATTGAAGTGTTATTGTTACTTAGCCCACTGACAATAATGGAGTTGTCAACAGAAACGTGTCGGTGCGGTCGGTACACAATACAATTCAATAGTGCTACAAACCACAGCCTCCAAAATGAAAGCACAGTCCAAACAAAAGCTATCCGTTATATTTAAACTAACGCAGGATACCATAACCTCCATGAACTACTGTCAAAGTTCGTTACCAGCTGCGACGATAAGAAAGGCTTGCACGCAGTTTCCTGCAATACTATAACGTTAGTTAAAGGGACCAAAGACAGATAGTCAAATCCAACAGCATAAGGTAACTTCTGTCACCGGCCTTGTGCACGTTGGCTACCGCAGTCCGATAGGTTGAACGTAATCCTGAAGCGCGTCCACTGTTTTAACAACTTATGGCTAACATTAGCTGCGTAGTTTGTGCACAGACGCGGGTTTTCTCCGCTAGTTTAACACCCATCTCCACTTATCTTCGCTCTAATCGTCTACATAAAGGTGCAATTGAAAAAGAGCTTAACTCAAAGGGTATTTCACCGTGTTCGTTAGTTTTATCTTACTTTTTTCCAACAGTAGGATAACCAGCGTGGAGACAATTCAGATGACGGGGTTCCCGCTTCCTCTTGCTTTTAGTCTTTCTGCTTATTATTCTTCTTCGTGTGATATTTTAACAGCTTTAAGGTGCATTAGCGCCACCTTCTGAGCTAGCGTGTGAATGACAACTGGTCTTCTGACAGTAATCTTCTCTGAGGTCTGGACTTAAACAAGCAAACAAATAAATATCTTTATTTCTCCTGCTGCAACACCGCAAATTTCACCACCTTACATAAATAACCGATAATCACATGTGTTGCGCAATATAAGATCTTTTTTTATATATATCCTTTTATTGTAGAGCCACATTCAACCGAGATGGACAACTATTTATGGTTTTCATATACATGTATTTATGGTATTTGTGTGCCAGTTGGCCTCTTTAGCACTGTCATCAGTAATGAATAAAAATAACATAATGCTCTTAATGTATGTCAATAATGATGTTCACTCTAGTAAGTTCTTGTACCTACGGTTAGCCTGTACTGTTGTATCTATCAGTATTTGTTGCAAAGGCAGCTTTTGTACTTACATCTATCCTGTGTAGTTTTTATATGCAGTGTACCAGTGTACATAACAATAGCCACGTGCATTCACTGCATAGTTAAAAGGTCCATTTGTAGATTCTGTTTATCTTCTGGTTACAACACCTTTTTTATATTCTGTGTCATAACATGTACTGGAGCAGATAGTGCAGCAATTATTGAATGAAGAAATCCTACTTCTTTATCTACAATATGTTATGAGGAATGAAATACCATATTAAGTTCAACGCATTAGATACCATTTGAACATTCTTTATCATTGTTTTGAATTATTCGAGCCCATGAAGTAATAAATCAAAATCACTATCAACTTAAGATCAAGAAAACCCTGCTTTCTTTAGACAATGGGTCTTTTGTTTCCACACAGTTTGTGAGTATGCTATTCATGTCCTCACATGCCGAGTCCTGAATATTGAGAGAAAGAGCGGAGTACTTCCTACTTCCTTAGTTGTGACTAACTTATCACACCAATACAAGGTGAGCGATGAGGGCCCGGTGTGCTCGTCCTCCTGATAAATCAGCAAATGGCGTAATTTGATAAAAAATAATGACAATAATGGAACATGCAACACAGAACTTGTCTCAAATACATTTTTTTATTTTAAAAATGTAAACCTAAAGTAACAGATAAATGAAACATTTTTAGCAACTATTTTTGGCAAATAATCAATAATATAATCAATACAGACCATTACTGAATACATCTGGTTGAAAGGGAAAGGGCCACATCACATCATCTCTTAGTTACAGTTTACTCCCAAAGATGGATCCAGTTATTTAGTTTAAAGGCTAAACAGCTTCATCCCTGGCTCAACACTTCCATTCATCAGATGGTGCGTCCTGTGAAACTACAACAGCTCATCTGAAGTGTGCTTTTATTCATTTTTTTTTTTCTTTGAAAAGGTGCCATCAAAGATGTAGCAAATATGTGTGTCGGGGGGCAATCGTCATCCACAGCAAGTACGATAAGGCTAGAAATAAAGCGTATACTTTGAAATGGAAGACATTAAATGTTTAAGTGAATAAGAGCAATATTGCTTGGGGAGAATAATGCGACATACAGAAATGTAGATCAGCGTGCAGGTCTTTACAAACACCATTAACAGGAATGTAAGGTATAAAAAAAGCCGGGTTAATTCTTCTTGTAATACATCTAAAGATCTTTACAGCTCCTCCTATAGTACCGTCTTGTGTCCTACTGGCAAGTGGGATGACTTTGTCCTCCAGACTTGTCACAAATCAGGCTGACATAGTTTTCTTCGCTATCAGTGAAAATGAAAATAAGACCAATTTAGGCACTTTTAAAACCAGTTTGCTACAGTCCAGTGCTTGTTGCTGCCAGGAAAACGACACTCAAAAACGCAGAATGTCGCGACGCACTTTACTTCCAGTGACTTGTTCAGAAAGGCTACTATTGCTTCGTTGAGGCCACTGCACCAATAGGTCCTCTTGTAATGGATGGCAGTTAAAGTTGTCTGTACAGTTTCACCCAACAGGCCTCTGAGGTTAGAACCAAGTTCAGTTTTGAATGTTCGGCTGCGTCACTGTTCTGGCTGCGATGTGAAATAATCATCTGTCCGGAACACACTGGGGATCTCTTGACGCTGATGTGGTGATGGTCTCCTCGGGCTGGCCGGTTTCTGTCAATGAATTGACACAAATTAAACCCAATTATAAAATAGCGTGGGAAGGAATTTAAGTGCATTAAACTGCGACTAATAATGCCAAAACGACAAGTTTACAAGTACACAAATATGCGGTTACATTTAAAAAGCCAGGGACACTCATTGTGCGGAGGATCTTCTTGAAAGTGCCCGGTAGTGTTCCTAGTTCACCCTCTGCCTGCGTGACCTGGTCCTCCATTGCGTTGACGTTGGCTCCCACCATCTTTACAAAGGCCTGGCAAATGTAATTTGAACAAAAGTAAAAAAACAGAACGACTAAATAGGAGCATCAAATTAATATTTTGCATACAGCAGTGCAAACCATGCTGAGTTAAAATGGACACTTACTTCCAAGTTGTCAATTTTTCTGTATATTTGTCTCATCTCATCAGACTTCTGCTGGATTTGAGGTAGGTTTTCATTCACTATCTGGGAGGTATCGTTACGAATCTGGAGGCAAAACACAAAAGAATGGAATTACGCACGAGATTCAAACAACGACTTAACACACACACTACTGTTTTGTGACCTGACCTAGCTTACCATATCCAGCATGCCAACGAACTCATCGACTCTCGTCAGCATTTCTTCCAGGCTTTTCTCCAAGCACAAGATCTAGACGAGACAATGTCACAGGAAAAGGTCATAATACAAACTTTGTAACAACAATGCTACCGGTTACACACCAAACTGACTGAGCTAATCAAACACCAGCTTCAGCTGCAGTTTAATACATTTCAAATGTGTCAGGATTAACTGCAGCGTGAAAACACATGGGCCTTTGTTTTCATATGGAGCCGACCAGCTGACTCTGCCGGCCTATAAACTGACTGGTGTCATGCTTATCCACTTAATGTCAACTCATGAGCGACACTGGTCACTCAGCAAGCACAAATAAAGCATATATCAGTAGCTACAAATACAGAAATATTGTTGACACATGACACTTTTTGGAGTTTTTGTGTGACTTTGTTATGTCACAAATTAGTTATTGGGAGTAGAGGGTGTGCACTGGTGAGGCAGAAGTCAGGGGAGAAGTCACAAGGCTTGCAGTCGAATCAGTGTCAGACCATGAACCTGATGACTTCTGACTAATCTAAATCAATACACTTAGTACTACGTCTGCTAAGTTTGCTAAGTTCTACATTTAAATCACTTCATTTTCCCAATAATGGATATAATGGAAACCCGCCGCAAAGCGTTTAGCCATTGTAAATGTACCACAGTAACAACACACTAGGTCATTTTGCTTTCAGACTATAAATGTGGGGGACTCTTAAGTGACAGACTAAATAACAGAAAGGTCATAACAGAGGCATTTCTATTTAGCGTCATAAAGTTGTGTTTAAACCTGTGGACAATCTCTCTAAAGGTGTATTTTATGTTTTGTATATTGCCTATAATGTTTAAAAAATTAGATTATATTTGGTAAAGAGTACATGAAATACGAACTTTAGGATTTGAACGTGACAAGAAAAGTGTGACAGGCTTAACCTCGTTGCTTTTAATGTGTTTTATCTGAGCTCTGCTAGAAACTCGCCAGTGAAATTAGCATACTGCAGGTGTTGCCATGGCGATACATAAGAGGCAGCTAATTATGTCAATAGAGTTTACTTCCGGTTGGTCAAGAATTAACGCTAGCAACATAAAGTGAACATTAGAGATGAATTTACCTCATTAAACGTCCCAGACAGCTTACAAATAAATAACAATTTATACAAATGATCACAATCACTTTTTGGGGGTGTAAACTGAAAGTGGAACTGCCGAAATCTACTGACAAGCTGCGCAGGGGCTCCTAAATGCCAGTGCTGCATCTAGCCTAATCACAAGCAAAGAAGCTAACTAGCTCTCCTTTCAGCCAGCAGCACAAACCTCATCTCCAGCTGTCGCCCTGATGTAGGAGGAGTAATTGAGCACGGTGTGTCTCAGGACTTCGTCATCCTGCTCTGGGCTGTGCTGCTCGGTTGTCCCCGGCTCTGCTGCATCGTCAAGGCTCGGGCTCTGGGAAATAACGTTAGCTGCTGCTCCGAAGCTGGGGCTCTGCGACACGGTCCCGCTGCTGAGGATTTCGCTCACCATGGACAAACTGCTCGCACTTTGAGAGACGATGCCGCTGTCTCTGCTTATCTCGGCGCTGGACTCCTCAAGTGGGGACAGAAGGCCCACCCTGTCAATCCGTTGATGGTCCATGTCGCCTGTTGTGTCTTTTTTCTTCTCATCTATTGCCGTGTTTTGCCTTCTCGACTGACTTGGTCACGTGTGTCGTCCAGTGGACGGTAACTCGCAAGGGTCAAAACGGTGGAAGTTCATAACACAGGGTTTTTTAAAACCCTTAAATTCACTTCACACCGTGAATCCCTGGTTTAACTGAATGGAAAGTGACAACCAAAATCCTAAGGAAATCAAATTCAAAAAAGCATTATTTCTTTTGAAAAGTAACTTGAAGCAATTTTGAACACGAACAGAGTTTAGGATAAGGGTGTCAAAAGAGATGACAGAGAGAGACAGAAAATGTCTGATGACTTTATATTGTGACTGAACTGTATACTTCCTCTTCCTGATAACATACAATTGAAAAAACGACTGTTAATTCAGTTTTACATTTCCAACCCATGTCATTTCAATCTTGACCAGCAGGTGGCAGCCAGAATTACTGCATGGCAATGGACTTTGGTGGGTTTTAAATGTCCGATGCAGGGGGATAAGTTCTGTGTTAAATGTTCATTATTATAAAAGGATCAGTTGTCAAATCTATGTTTTTTGAGTGGATACATAGCAATACATTTCCATTAATGTATGATACACATTGACACATGCTCTCTACTTCACACTACAATTCCAAAATCATCAGCAGCACATCTGTGTCACATGCGAGGAACATAGTTCTTTCACACATTAGTGGTGAAACTATTTCTAGCCATACGGTTCTACTGCATCTGCCCCAGCTCTGCTGATGAAAAGACACAGGTAGCAAAGCTGTGACAGTTAAGATCCCACTAAACCCACAATATGTTGATTGGAGGGTTCACACTAGGATCTATAGGAGACCTATTAACTGTTTGAACAGGGTGGCATCCTGGGTAAACAAAGCAGACACACATTCATTAGCAAAGAAGCCTAAGAAGTTTGCTGCCGCTGGAGGGGCCATGACACAGCTGCATTCCTTGTGCCTGTCTTAAGTTTGATTCACTGGCTGCGGCTAAAACACAAAACAAATCATGATAAACACTGGTTGCATCCGACTCAAGGAATTCAACCTTCAGATAGTATTTTGCCCTAACTTTGTGATGTCTATAGGAATTATTTAGTAAAAATCTGACCTCGTGGTCTTCTTGCCTTCAAGCCGAATGCCGCCTCCACCGTGCACGGGCCTGTCGCATTAAACTGTAGATTTACATGATCGGAATGAGATTTAAGGGACAATGAAAATACTCTGATAGGGTTGTGGTCATGATCAGTGTAGTTTTACATAGGTGAATATACTGTTGTTCTAACTTCACAGACATTTCCAGGAAAAGCTAAGTTGCAACATGTTTTGTGATTATAAATTCCTGGTTAACCAATACGGCTGTTGAAGAATCTGGGATGTCAGCCCTTCTTCGCATGCAAGTGTCAACCATGAATTGAGAGAAGAGCTTCTGACTTAGGTTTCTGAGGTCCTGAAACCAAATAAGCCATAATATTTTATGAGGCTTTATATGGTTTTTCCCTGTAAAACCCAGCCATGAAGTTGAGCCTGTCTATAAAATATTGCTCAGACAAATTAAATTACAGCACCAACAACTGTGACTATGTGATGGAATTGGAGATTTAAAATGAAACAAATACCCGACTTTCATCTGATCTCACTTCTGCCTCTCCTACAGTACATACAAGTAGCTCTTTGTTACCTAGTGCTACATGTTTATCCGTTTATCATTACAAGCTTAATAGCTTTGGCTTTTGCGACCAACTATGATATAGATTCGCACACAAGACTGCAACTCAGACCAAGACATCAGATTTCTAGTGTGCATAAGTAATAGACAGAATAATTTATTGAAACAGATACAAGGATTTTTGAATCATCGATGCATAAAAGACCTATTTCTTTAAAAAACAAAACAAAAACATACTCTACACAGCATTTTATCAGAATATAAGAAATATAGATTTACTCTTTAAAAACATCCATAAGCAACCCCAAGTTGGTCCCAGTAATAAGAATGAAAAGGATCTTAATAAAAGTGGTCACTAAGGTGAAGGTACATCCAGATCTCTAGGATGCAGTGGACTTGCCTAAAACCAGTTATTTGTTCTGATGCTTATTACAAACATACAAATGTTTTCCACGTAAGACAAAGAGCACTTTTAAAAAATACAAGAAATATATACACAATACATTTTCCATGTTTGCAACATCCTATTCTTGATCATCTTGTAAAAAGTTACACAATTAGTATTCGACAAAACGCACTCATGCTCATACTGATCTGGCCTGATGTTCCAGTTTTAGTCTCTGAGCAGCTGGGATGTTTGTGTCTCTGTGTTTTTTTTGTTTGTTTGTTGTGAGTATTATAGGGTGATGACGGTGCCGTCCTCCTCCACCCCTCCCCTGGGAAGTGCAAGACTGTGTCGTGGGTCCGATTTCATTGAGCTGAGGATTTTGTGCAGACTCCCGTTGCTTTGGCGTAGGGCTGGGTTGCTGCTATGATGCGAGGGCTGTGCGTGGTGATGACTGTGCTGGGAGTGTTGGAGGTTCAGGTCTCTGTGGAGCTGGTAGCTAAGGCTGCTCTGTTGGTGGTGGTGATGGTGGTGGTGGTGGTGGTGTGACCCTCCGTTAAGACTTGGCTGCGAGTGGAAGGAGGCGGTGGAAATCACTGAAGATGGACGTGTGGGAGGGCTTGGAGGAGCCGCTGGGCCTGATGCTGTTGTCGGAGTCTGCTGGTGCGTGCGAGACGCACTGGATGCCAAAGAAGCGTTGGACCTCTGAGATGGCCGCTTGAGGCTGCTCTCAATGACAATATCTGCGTCCTCGTCACTCTCCAGGTCGTCTTGGTAACCATGTGCTCCAGATAATGTCCCCCCTACTGAGGCCACAGACAAAGTTGGGTAGCCAGTTGACCCGCTGCTGTCAGACGACTGTCCTGAGCTGCCGGAGATCCTGCTGCCGCGGACGACATTGTTGCGCTGGTTCACGGGCTTCACAGTCACGATCAGGTTGTGGCTGTTGGCGATCATCATATCCGTTACCTGATCTAAAGACTTTCCAGTCACTTCGATGCCATTCACCTCCAGCACCTCATCATTAACCGCCAGCAACCCGGTGCTCTCGGCCAACCCTCCAGGCACCAGGCGAGAAATGAAGATACCCGGGACTTTCTCCAGGCCGTGTGGAGTCACCCGAACGCTGGTTCCATCTCGGATGTAAAAGCCGAGGGGTTTGTCCGAGCCGTGGCGATAGAGCCGAACGCGGCGGTGAGATTCCGGCAGGATGTCCACGTCGATGATTGAGGAGACGGGCCGGAAGTCGTGGGGCATGCCGATGCGGATCTGAGGACGCTTGCGGTTGACGTCGTTGTTGCGCAGCGCGACCACCGCCTTCTTCTTACGAGTTAATGTGTTGGTGCCAAAGTTAGAGTAGTCGACCTCTTCTGCAAAAGAAAAAAAGAAGAGACAGAAAAAAAAAAGTTGATTAGAGGTGGTCAGGTTTCATCAGTATTAATGTGATAGTAACAGACGCCTAAAGCCTTCGTTCTCCCATGTGTATTGTCCACAGTACCTAAAGAAACTAAAAGATTGTAAGAGCATGATTTCTCCACTAGAACTACAAAACCTGTACTTGATCTATTTTATTTTACCCCACCTTTAAACCAAACCACCTGCCTCACAAACTCAACAACCTCTGATCAAACTATGCACAGATGTGGTTGAAAAGATTTTTTCCAGTCAAAGACCTGCTAATCATTTATATAGTTTACATTCCACGTGTGACATAACTGTTCCATTATCCAGAAGCTTTAAAAAAGACTCGAGTGCTCGCTGATTACGAGCCACACAATGATGAACCCATGTAAGAAAAATGGCACTTAAACTTGTCAATGAGATTCACATGGTGCCATTACCGAGTGTGTGTGTGTGTTCATGTTAATATGAACCGCTGACTGTGCAGAGCATTCCTGTGCTGACGGAGCCGACCCACCCTTCTGCTACCAAGCAGCAGCTGTAGAGGTTCCCGGTTTGCGTTTCTGCACCCAGACACACAGGCACATAAACAAACCATCCTCCGTGCAAACATACAACTGTGCACTAAGCGCGCTTTCAAAGCCAATTAAATGTCAACAGTCAGTCCTACACTGGCTCGATCCATTAGAGACCTCGTAGGAATACAAGACAATACAGTGTGGAAAGAATGAGCTCGGAGGGAAGACCGACGTGGTAATGTCAGTAAAAAACGTCTGATGTTTCCAACCACAGATTTGGAGCAATCAATGAAAACAATGACAACTATGAAAGCCTTTATTGTGGACAAGATCGCCCTGACATCTCCAAAAACAACAAAAACAACACAGCCACTGCAAAACATGCAGAGGACAGAAGGATGAGAGCACTCTAGAGTCGTCATACTTAAGTGAAAAATTGCTAAAGGCATTCATTTGCTCGTTTTTCTAACATAAAGACGGTGTGTTAGAGACAGAAACAAAGCTGTGCTCTGTGGTGAATAAATAAGTTGATGGCCCTCTAATCTTCCTTTCTCAGGCAGGCAGGAAATCTGGACATGGTGAAGCCTGACGTGACAGGAAGCGAAGGTCCCCAAGCGGGAGCATCAACTCCTGCACTTCCATGACAATGAGTCATATCTGCCCTCCTGTGTGGACACCTTTTTCTTTTTGGTGTATGTGCTTGGGGGGGATCTGCCTGGATGAGTGGGCAGCCCAAGGTAATATTTGGCCTGTCTTCAAACGCTGAAATAAATCTGGAGTCCTGCTGGCTACTCGTCCCTCCAGCCCCAGAGGAGGGCGGACGTCTGCCATGCCTGACTCAGCATTAATATATGTTGCATTCCTCTACCACCTCCTTAGGCAGAGTGTTGACCAAGCAGTGGCATGTTTTAGCAAAGAGATGTATTCAGTGTCCTGTTGAAAATGTGTCCTCGTTGCCAGGTGAAAGGAGGCAGCCTGCGGGGCGGGAGTCAGTAGTAGCTTCCACCACAGTATACACAGAGAATGGGCAAAGAGTAAATTGGGGGAAATGAGAAACAAACAAAAATAAGAATGATAAATGAGAGTGAAATAATAGATTGACATATCATGGCATGAAATAGTGCCGTCAAGAGTTCAGACTCAAGCTAAACCGCTGGGCCAAACGTGTCAGAAAAAGAAAATGTGCCGTTTTAGCAAAACCTCTGTAATGTCATCCACTTAAAGTGCATAGTATTCTTAGTTTACTAAGCATGTTGTGGCAGAAGCTGATTTGATTGAATCCAGACAAGGCATTTGCTACAGGGCTGGAATTTCTGCCACAAGTGCAAGTTTCTCTGATGGGAACCATATTGGAGGGGAGCGCAGCAGAGTCTCATTACAGGTCTTTGGTGCAACACCCTCCTTCCACACCCGCATCTCAGCCTGAAACCAACGGCGCACCACAGAGCACACCGCATCGCCCGGGTGTGCGCCAGGACAGATGATCCTTCAGTCAGAAATTTAAAGTGTACAACTATAATTACGCGTTTTGTGTGTAATGCCTCACAGCTGCAACGCAAAACCCATTTAGAAGCATATGTCGCTGTGATCGGATTTAAGGAACGTACAAATAAAAAGGAATGGGGTGTGTCTGATATAAGGATAGCTGCAGAGGGCATGGTGCTCATAGCACTTGTCAAAATCCACCACAAATATTACATTTTAAATGCCCCATTGACATCCACTCTTTCCAGCAGTGTAATTGACGACAATAAGACCAGTCTGTCGGAAAGCAACACCAGCAACATTAAAGAAGTAATATGAGTTTAAAAAATGAGCATAAACTAAGCAAGAACCTGGTGAAATCCAACAAAGGATGGCCGTTTACTTTACTCAAACGTCTCAAACTCATAATTATCGAATATCAAGTAATGTCACAGAGATTGTCGAAGACCGTGAGCCAAGAAGGAAGGCAAACAGCATTCATTCAGTAAAGTTATTTTATGTTTTTGGAAAGCAGAAATCCTAAACATATTATAAATACCCTTAAAGGCACCACACCTACACTGTCAATCACTTAATCACCTTGTAATGCTGCTCTGTCCTTTACTAACAAATGAAATGTCTCCGGGGGGTTCTGGACGACACACGCATCTCAAAAGGGCTCCGTAGAAGCAGCATTAACATTTCCCACCAGTCTTTTAACTTAGTCTTAATCCAAAAAAATAATCAGTGGATGAACTGGTGGCTGGAGCGCCATGAAGCTAATTAAATTACAGTGTCAGGAGATGCCAAACGAGTTAGGATGTTGAGTCAGAGAAGCAGACTGTGGCTGTAAAACCCTTTCTGTCTCTGTCTGTCTGCAGGGCTCTGGTATTATATTTATGATCAGTGCAGTCATCAAACTGAGAAGGGTAATTCCATTGCAAAAAAAGAAAAGAAAAAAGAAAATACACATTGAACGCGCACCATAACAGAAATCGTATGTCTTTCTGTAAACTCTTTTATAAATAACCGCAGAGCTTTTAACTAAATGTGACTGAAGTCTATAATAATGCAAGAAAATGACTCCTCCTTAAACACTGATGAAACAGACTTTCCAGACACAAATCAAACTCGAAAAAGGTCAATGATTGCTTCAAGAAGAAAAAGAAAAGCTTAATGAGAATGAACTATCAGGTGTCACCGCTTTAAAGTTTTGCCAAGTCTAGAAGACAAACGCACAAAGTGAGCACGTTCCAGTCGATCACACTATGGTTACTGTAACAACTCCTGACAAACCTAATCCCTGCTACACCAGAGCGTGATGGGTAAGCCAACGTGAACCCGCTGATCAAAGACCGTCGGGGTCAGCGCCAGAGATCTGCAGGCGCCACAGCACATCCGAACTAGAATACAGAACTGCCAAATATTTCCTTTGTGTTATTTATTATCAAGTGTAACTTAACCATTGCTGTTGGGAAAATATAAAAGCAATTTAGGTGATACACAGATCTGAGAATACTACTGTCTGCATCCACAGAGCAGCTGTTTGCATTTACTTAAACTTAAGGGAATTCCACTAAAAATCCAAGCAGCTAATCATGAGGCTAAATGCTGACGGAGCTGGAAAAACACTCATTCACTTAAATAACATTAAACATGAGCGCTCAGAAACAGCTCCAAGTGGATAAGAAATAAGATCTCGCAGCTCCGGGAAAAGGATTTTTGTTTAGGGAAAGTGGAGTTTTGAAACCCAGTGATGCCTGAGACCCCACCTAACGCGGCTCCGACCCCTTTGCGAGGTCAGGGTGCGAGGTCAGGAGGTGGAAAGACGGCTCCTGGATTACTTCTACATTCTGCTTTCAGCCGACGTGAGTGTCTGCCTAGCCCGTCTGCGCGCCCTGACACCGAAGGAATGCGGCGGTAAAGGCAGTTGGCGATATCTCCGAACAGGTTGAAGATCTGCATAACTGCTCATGAAAGGCATGGGCTGCTCTGACCCGAAACAACTTCCTGATGTGATTCATCGCTGGCTTACTGTTGAGCTTTTTCATAGTTTTATCCTTAAGTTTGTGGATCGGGGGGGAAGAATACAACCAATGAGGTGCTAGTTAGCAAACGGTTTGTTTCTGGTTCTCAGTTGCTGTTAAATGCCTCATGCTGTTAAGCTTCCAAAGCCAAGGAAAAAAAAAAAAAAGAGGAGAAATAGCCTTTGTTCCAGTGAAGCCCACCTCTATTAACCAAAGCTGTGAAAAGAGGGCGTTTTAAGGTCCTACTGCTTTTCCAACATCTCCCATAAAAACCAGGAATCTAAGGAGTTTTATGATCCACCATTAGGACCTTTCTGCACACTTGTTCCTGGCAGGCCTTCTTACGCTCGCCGCTAACCCAACGGTAAACACGTGAGAGAAGTGAAAACACACTTCTATTATGGCAGAGCGCTTCAAATCCTTTCTAATAATCAGAAAGTTTATGTGTGGTAAAACACACATGGTTGAATGGAAGAAATGAATCAACGGGGAATTTGCATGGCGCACGTGTAAGCCGCTTTGTAAGCGCCATTGTGAAAAGGTGGAGTGTTATAGATAAACACAAGCATTAGCTCCCGGCTTTACTTAAGTGAACATGCAACACAGCCACCACAAAGTGCATGGGCACCGTAATCACTACACAGTCGCTCAGACTAATGATGTTTGCAGAGGTGTTTTGGGGCCGGAGTCATGTGTGATATTTCACACGAGGCTTTGCAAAAGTTGGCAACGTTAACTATTTTTTTTTTCTTCGTAACCCATGTTGGTAAAGAGGAGAACAGAAAGACAGGAGAAACCAGATTTACCTGTAATTGTTAAGATTCGTCATTGTTTGGTGTTTACATTAATGTGCCATTAGTGCCTGTATGAAAGGAAATCAAACTGAACACATGTTTTGATTTTTATTACGATTCAGCAGTCATATTGTCGGTCGGAAGAATTTCATTATTATTTAATTTGAGTTATATACGAGATCATCAACGCCCTCCTCACAGCTTTAGTGGTGGCCCCTCAGGGGTGTGACGACTGGTAATGAGGTTTTAACCCGGTGATATGTCCCCACACACGCTAGCACCTCGGCTAAGGACATTTACAAACACACAGAAGATATAATTAATGCACTAACTAGCACCAAACTAAACAAATTACAGTAGGATATTTAAATATATGGAAGTATCAATCCTAAATATCACAGGGTCACAGAGTTAGCATGACGACTAAGTTTTCATCATTCATATGAACGGCAGTTAAAGGAGTCAGTAACCTCACTTAGAAGTTGGAGGTGTGCAGGTTTTCATCTAACAGCTGACTCTGGCTGCTCCTTTACATGTTCCATTACTTGATTAATGATTTGAAACAGATCCAGACATCACTGTGAGGTGTGGTGGATGGATTTTGGATGAATGGACACCAGTTAGTGTTAAGCTCACTGATAAACATACTGCATGTGGTGTGACGAATTCATAATAAAAGTCTGTTTCACCAGTTAAATGCTTTTAATGCGAGGCTGTAGCAGTAGAGAAGGTGAGATTCCCAGAACATTAGCATCCGTCTCTGAACCCATTTACAAATCTGCATTTATCCCCAAATGTTTTTTATTTTAATATTTAACCACCTTAGACAACAGCTCCTCCACATCTACACTCACGTTTTCATACCCAGAACTAAAGGCTGTGCTGCTGTTCAGGATAATAACACTTAAGCTCAGCTACTGCAGTTTGAAAAGGAACAGTTTGGAAATGTGCTTTCTTGCCGAGAGTCAGACGAGAAGATTTCAGGTCAGGAGCAGTAGCTTCCCTGGAGTCTCAGCTTTTTATCTGGCGAGTGCCGTGGGCCAAAAAACAGTCCCATTTTCCAGCTACTAACTGTCTGCTTCTTGCCGCAGCTTCGTATTCACCGTACAGACGTGACCGTGGGAGCAGCCTTATCATCCAAGTCTCTGCAAGGACGCGACTATATTTCCCATATACATGTTAAACTCTGATTTATTTTAGCTCATGAAATGTTTAGGTTTTTCTTTTACAGGACAGCCGTGATATATACTCATCAGTTCACTCATGTATGATTATACAGTACTATCTCATAACCTCCACCCTGTTGCTTTGTATACAGCACATCCAGCTACAGTCCATCTAAGTGACATTCCTGCGCCCCAACAACCCCCTCCAGTCCCCATCATGGTCTTCGTCCAAGCGTGACAAAGTGCTTAGTGACAGGAGAGACCATAACCACTGGAGAGAGGGAGATACAAGCCACACAGAGAATAGTGAATTGTGCTAGACCCTGCTGCCTTTTGCATTAGGTCACTGGATGCTGTGGCAGTGGGCTTCATTCCTGGGCCCCACAGACAGACGCGCACATACATACATGCGCGCACACACACTTGGAAGCTCCTCGGCGTCTGAACCGGCTGGAAAACGGCGTGAAGGAGGATGGGATGAGACATCACATGACAGCGCAGAGCCTCGCAGGACAAAACAAGACAGCCAAGTACAATGCATTACAGTAGGCGAAACGTTTCTCCCTTCAAGCAAATTTGCATTTTTTTGGAGAAAGGATTTAATGAAATTCAGTTTGTTTTGCATTTCTTTCGCATCATGGCGTTGGGTCAGAAACGCTTGGTTTTCATGACCCTCTAGTGGTTTCACACAAATGCAGCAAAGTCAGCTGAATGGCAAATGTCTACATATATTTACTAAATACTAAAAATGTTTTCCTGTTAATTCCCCGTGCACGTGTATTTAAGTCAGGTTTTCATCCCTTGTCAACATAAAAAAAGCATGAACCAAAAAAAAAAAAAAATCCAAATTCTTGGACATCTCCGCTCCTCCCCTGTCGGAGATGGCTGAAGTCTATCTGTGTGTTCAGGGGCTGCCAAGATTTTCAACTAACACTAACATGGAAAAAGAATCCAGACAGAATAAAGAAAGATTTTTTTTTTTTTTTTTTTTTTAAACATGCAAACATATTTCACATTCTTGCAGGGGTGGTTGAGGCAGAGCCGGGGTGGAACTTTGGAGGAGCTCGATAAACGTACGTGGTTTTAATCGACATGTGCACTGAAGGTTTGGTTAGGAGCTTACTGGAAGTTTCTGTGATCTTGTGCATAGAAAATATTGGACGTACAGTCAGAGTGGTGGAAAAATAATGAAATGCTTTTACTCCCAGACTGTCTATGTTCTGCTTTTACACTTTAGTCTTCTACTTCACTGCATTTCACATTGAAATAGTCATTATTTAAATTATTAAACACGTATTTGCACAGAAAACTTGAAATGCTGTTTACAACTTTGCGCATTGATATACATATTTTATTTTAAAACATTTTGACTGCAGGACACTGTGCTATTACTTTCACTCAGGCAAAAGAGTAATGCTCGTACACATCTACACATGTATACACATACACAAGCATTACTTCATTCACTATTTGAACTCCTCATCCCACAAATATGTTGGTGTCTTCACTGTCTGCAGACTTTTTAACATATTTCAAACACTCGCAATCAGTGTTTAGTCTGCATTTCTATTAGCTGCATGCTTCAAGCAGATTCAAAAAGACAAGAGATGCCGAGACTTCAAAACCAAGGAAAGCTGGGTTAGAGTCAAGTTTTATGCACGTGTTTGGAAGAAAAAGGCACAGTAGTTGTACCTTCTAATAAAACCAGATGAGGCTCTGAAACTTTTGCATGCACACACACACACACACACACACAGCAAATGTCGGGTAGCACTTTGCACGCACCCGATTCATTCCTTCACTCGTTTAACTAGCAGTAACTGCCGCACACCGGGGGCCGGGCTGCACATCTGGGACAAGTTAAACGGAGCTGCCTCCTCTGCCGTCGGCCCTGCGCGGTGGGTGTGGAGGGAGTCGCAGGTTTAAGATTCACTGCAGGTATCAACCCCACAAACCCACGACAATTTTGCACGAGCAGATGCAGGGCTAAAATCGCAGAGGAGATAGACGTTAGGGGCAAGAGGCAGGCGTTCTCTTAAAGAAGGAGGGAGCATGAGAGTGTGTGTGCGTACTTAAGCTGATTAATCTGCGTTTGTGTGTGGGAGGGGGTGGGGGCTGACGTGCAGCAGAGGAGGTGGAGGCTGAAACTTCAAAGGCGGAGGGAGTCGACAGGTCTTGAATTCCTCCAACTTTTCAAAAGGAGCAATCTACACTCCATTAAGTGTTTCTACTTATAAAGTGCTGCTTGGGGGGTTCACCAGGTTTCCGTCTTCAGTCTTCCTCTTTCACATAACTAACTACTGCTTCTGGTTTTAATGCAGCTGCCTCTCTGCTGATCATATGCAAGCTTCCAACCCCAAAAATACATGCTGTTGATTTAAGCTCCCCAAAGTCTCCGCTGCCATCTGGCCTGCAGGTACCCCAGCTGCATTTACCGCTTACTGCCCATGTGAAGATATAAATACAAGTCACTGTGGAATATGAAGTGTGGAAATCCTGCACTCTATACTTCACCAAAGACACAAGCGGTTGGTTTCTTTTATTTACAAGGGAACAGTGAAGGCCGAGACTCATTAGTACACCGAGTCCTGCAACAATATGATATATTTTACAGGCGTTCTGGCAAAGGAGGGATCACGGGAAATAGATTCTGGCGGTGTACGGGTGACAGAAGTCACAGCAGCAGACTTGGGCTTGAGTCCTTGCCACCTGTCTGGCCTTCTGTTTGAGTGAGAGTCCACGTGAGCGATTAAGTATGTGCGCAAGGAGGAAAGACTTAAGGATGACACGCAAAAACAGAACGACTCCGCACGTCTCCAAAACTATGAGGAAACACGGGATACTGTTTTCTGATAACCGCTCTCTCCGTCTGCGCTCATGAAGATACAAGAGACACATTCAAGGATACGATTACCAAAATAACAGTTGCAAAATAAACCCTCTATTCCTCTCCCACACTCGCTAATCAAAACATAACCTTATCAGCCATTGGCTTCTTCGACTATCAAATAATGTTTAAGGAGCCCCAGGCTGAACAGATTCGCTTCACATTGCCTAATAGAGGGAACGATTTTGTTTATAAGACCTGTGTGCATATAGTTTATGTGGGCTCGCTTGGAGAGTGAGAAGAAGGAGCATGGTTCATTTATAACAGCTTGTTGAGTTTTACAGTCAAGAAAATGAGAAAAATGTCAGCGACGTTCAGGCTGCGTTGAAGTTATTCATGGTTTTTAAAGAGAGGCACGCTAGTTTGGTGAATGGTCAAAGTGGGAGGGGGGTTATAAATAATAAATCCACATGTGAAAGAATGCAGTGGTTGCTGTGGAGGGTGGGTGACTCGAAATGGTGCAAAAACCCACCCAATTTAACCAAACCACGACCTGCTGTAGCTAGCCGTCCGTCTGTCACGGGGACGACTCAGGATAATATCCGAGGCCCAAGATGTTGGACGTGATCCAGAGCTGAACGGTGGGAAACCTACGTGATCTAATGAAGAGGGTTTGGATAGACACTCAATCCAGTGCAAAATATGTCTGAGGCAGACACACCCAAATACAGAGAACACACCAACACCTTCAGCAGCTAGATCTACTATAAATGCACCCAGAGAGACTAGTCACCATTCTGCAACGAACACAATCAAAAAAAATCTACAAAACAAAAGCTCAAATTCCAGCTGGTAGCGTATTTTTCTTTTACATATTTTCAAATGTATTGACAATTACGAGACCCAACACCTGGGTTTGCCTCCTAACCACAAATGAACATCTACTGCCGTCTTTTTGTAACTTTTCATTCATCCGTCCCATCCTTCTGGCACTGATCTGAGTCACTTTCTAGCCTTTAATCGGCTGCAGGTGACGGACAACAAGCAGATTAGGAAGATTACGGTTTCTCTGGATGTCTGACTGTCTCACACACACACACACACACACACACACACACACAACTATCACATACAGGCTGAGAAACGCTGGAGGACGTAACATTCGAGCAGACAGGAAAGGAAATGAAACGGCAGAGGAAGTAAACACGCACGCAGACGTGAAAAATTGTCAAAACTTCTTGTGTAAACAGCCGAAGAGGGCCTTCACATTGCCCGCGTGCCAAATTTGTTTTTAGTCAACTGTCGGGCTTAAAGGAAAACACAAAGAGAGGCGGGGGAAAGGGGCGAGACTGCCTTCACAGGAGGCACCGTGCTGAGAAGGTCTGACATCAGCTCGCTGGAAAAGTGATCCTTTGTTATGAGGCTGCCTCTGGAGACGTTCACCTCATTCGCACTATAGGAAGGAAAAATAACCCATCGCGCTACAACTCGATTAATACGCGGCCAAAGAAAATGTTGTCTCAGAAGCTCAGTGAGATCATTTTTTTCCGAGAAGACACAAACGCACATCCACCTTGTCTAGTGACGGGCAAATCAATGATTACGACCGTTGTTTTTTTCTTTTATTGTTGATCCAGTAGGATGTTATCATTCTAAATCCTCTGCCGGAGATTTGAATTGGTATGCGCCAGACCGTTCCAGTAACACGAGCACCCCCGCTGACCTTTAGTCAGTCGTGGACAAGAAGAGTCAATAAAAATCCCCTATCCTGGCCTCCAGGTGAAGGCCCATACTTCCCAGAGTCATTTGCAAGCTTGAACAGGCCTCTATCTCATCCTCCTCGGCACCTGAAACGCCAGATCCCTCTCTTTCACAACCACACAGCATAACAGAACATTTCCTGTGTGTGGTGACACATATCCTTGGTTCTTCCTGCTCCTGCCCTGCTCCACTAACTCCATTTGCGATCTGCTTCATCTTGTCTCTGGAGCCAAAACACTACTCTCTCATCTCTTCCTCACACACACACACACACACACACACAATGTCAAAACAGCCTGCTTCCACATGAGCTGTCAGTGTCCATTGTTTCAGGGAGTCTCTGGGACACAATTCGTATCAGGACAAGAGTCAGGGCTCATTCCTCCCCTCCTCCATTCTTTTCCCTTCCTCTCCCATCCACAACTGCTGAGTTGGCCTGATTCAGCCACCACCAACTCGTGGCCCACGTGTTTAGAGAAGGGGGGAGGGTGAACGGGTAGGTGGGTGGGAGAATGGGCAGTGTCTTCTCACGGTGAGTATGTTTGGATCTCTGAGTCAGTTCAGGAGCTCATAAGACAGATTGCTTCTCTGAATGGCAGGACTTTAAGTTAAAACTCTGCTTATTAATGTTTTAATGCAGAACGTATGCTGCTTTCATTCACTATGACAAACGACAAGCAGCAACCGTGACTATGACTAAAAGGTATGCACACTGGGGTGATGGTTTTAGCTTTACTCACTCCTCCTTTTGTCGAGATCTTTCCTAGAAGCATCACTACCATACAGTACAAAAACTCAATAAAGTGGATAATTAATAATAATTACAATCGACAAAACATATATAAAGGCACGCGGTTTAGATGCTCCTTGTGTTTAACCCTGACGTTAATGAAGTGTGAAATGGCTTCTGTCAGGGTCGCGGCCAGCTCTGGCGATTTATGACGGCCAATCATGAAAACTCTTCAAGCTCAATTCTAACCAATCAAATCACTCCGTTGTGGGCTGTGGCCGAACAATTGCCGGAGTGGCGAGGGGGCATGACAGCTGTCTCATTGTTTTAGCCTCATGACCTACATAAGGCTAAAGACATTATCTCCTCACCGGCTGCGATTGCTCCGATGATTCCTCGATATCACACACAAACCATTGTTACACTAGTCCACGGAAACTGGGAGCAAAGGTAAAATACAAGTAACAATGAGAAAAACAAACTCTGAAATAGAGCCCACCTTTTCCCCTTAAATGTAAACAACAAAATGACCTCCGTTCTCGTCAGTGTAGCTCGGCCTCGAGGGGATGCAAGAAAAGTAAACAACCATAAAGAAACAGTGAAGTCGCCCTCAGCAGGCTCGGTCTATTTCAAGCGATGGCCTGTTCACCGTGACCATGCAGAACTGCATGTAAACATGTTGATGACTGGACATGCTTGTTAGTGCATGCGAGGTCTGTGACTGGATGGCCCATGTTTATACAAGTATGAGGGCGGTTCCACAAACCAGAAAAATTAAAAAAAAACACCAGAAAAAACACACAAAAATAACAAACACGGACCCCGACTCAAAGAGGCTGGTGTCCGTCCATATAGTCATGGGCCATACAGTACATTTGTGCGTGGCCATGTGTTTGCGCAGGCTTTTATGTTAAGTGGATTTAGCTGTGTAAGGTTTTTGCCTCAGGGATCGCAGACTTCTGACTCGGGTTATCACAATAAATGACTTCACATGCTACAAGGTCAGAGCACATCTGATTGGTTTCAGGGGGCAAGGAGTGTTTCTAATGCACACTATTTATAGCATATGGTCCTGTCATGTGCAGAATACACAACAGACTCCACTCATTTCAAATCAAAGGGTTAAATGCCATATTTTAATATTCCTTGTTTACCACTTACATCTCAGCCAGGCTACGAGCAGTTAGCCTGCGCACGGCTAACTTAAAAGTGACCTGGGTGGCTCTGAAGCCAGCATCACCAGTGGAGAGTGTGTCTGCTGCGGCTGAGCTGTTGGGAAGCAAAGTCAGTCCCTCCTTTGTAATTACGGACTCCGAAAATAACTCTTAGCAGAGGCACCGCTAGGTTGATGCTGTGCTGGATAGCGAGCATTTTTAAAGGTTTGACTTGGATGCCTGAAAGCTGCAGGTTGTCTGTGAGTTTAAAGTATGTGTAGTCTACGCTGTTTGAAGATTCAAATGAGCAATACTGAAATTAATCTTCACATGAATCTTTAAACGTGGAATTTTGTAGATGCAAAATGGCCCCTGTAGAGCCAACAGAACAAGCCAAAACCAAAAGGTAAAGAGACTGAAAAGAAGCTGTTTATCACATCAGGGCCCACGATAAACACTTGCAGGCTTTGATGAAATTAGGTAAACTAGGATTTCCTCAAAAGGACCCAAATCGTTTGCTCAAGCTTGCACTTGTGTTCTCAGCGTAGCATGTGAATTAGCGCCGAGTGTTCCAGCGTTGCGCACACATACACAAAGCATGCCCGGCCTTGTCCTTCAGCAGAGCTGTAATTAAGGAGGAACTGCAGCAAGCAGTCTCACAGCGAGCCCGTCTCTGCACAAAACCAGCGGCTCCGCCCTCAAAAACCCACTAACACCCACCCAGCGTCCATGTTCCCCCGCTCTCTCTAACCCCAAACCTTCACCCTCTTCCCTCACTTTGCTCGTGGCTTGGCCCAAACGTGGCCTGGGAAATTTCCACTGCATTCTCTTGCTCGGCCAATTTCGCCATTGTCTCTGTCCAGGCCCAATCTTCATCTTCATCATTAACGTGAGACGTTTAGTGGATTGTTAGAGGTAATATGGATCATACGTGCTCGGGTTAGCATCACATAATGCCAAGGACTCATTGGGCAGACCTGAACCTGATGAAGATATAGTTGATTGTCTTTGTAAGAAGACACCAGAAAGAGCTTCGTCAGGCCTTTGGACTGGCTACCTCCAAAGCCCACTCATCAAGCTAGCCGTTTTTCTTTGATGCTAAGCTAAGCTAACAGTCAAGGGGCGAATATTTTTATCACACTCGTCAAATGTCTTAAATGGCAGCTTTTCGTCAAGTGTTTTTTTTTGTTAAATCGTACTATAAGAGTCAAAAATAAATCTAAAACCATAAATAAACCTTTTGCACGGATGAACAGAAGCCCGATTGCCTGCTTGCTAAAATTAAAGCCGAGAGAATCACCAAAACAAGTGCTCCAAACATTATTCTTACGACAAAACAAACAAACACAAAACAAAGACGCAGAAAACCACACACCCCACACGTCACGGGCTCTCATTCTGCTTCCAGGCCATAAACCGAGGGAAAGAAACAAGGCACTGAAGTATTTCAAAGCCTGACGACTCTCTTTGAGGGTCAGCGCTGCCGAGGAGCGCCTGTGATGGCGGTCGTGGCTTAGGAAGTTGTTTGTTTGTCCCAGAAGGGCCCGGCTATATTCATCACATCATACAATTTCCAGAGCCTGCGCCTTTAGATATTTAGAGGCAGGGCTCAGCCACCGAGTAGTCATAACAGAACGTCTGTGGAGGTGTGATGTGATTTCTGAATTGAGAGCAGCTGTGGATGAAGTACATTTATAGCGATAAGAAGAACTGACAGTCAGAGAAATCCTTTGAGAAATTGCAAATGTGAATCCATTATTTGCTCTTCAAAAGTGACAAACAGAAGACGGGGAGGGTTCCCTGACACAGACGGTCCTGTCTCACAATGTCTGGAAACTTCATTGTGGGAGAGCGGGGGCGCAGTTCAAAGCGGGGTCGTAAACCAATATGAAAGCAGGGGCTTAGGAAACACAAACACCAATATAGTTTTTGACAAACACAGCAACCCCTCGAAGTTTAATTAAAATGCAGGACGTCTCCTCCCAGGATTGGAGAACAAAGACGAGCATTGCTCATGACTGTGTGTGTTGCATACGTGTGGTGCTCTGAAATGGTTTGTTACAGGTAAAGCATGAAAGAAAAATGGTGCAACTATCCATCTGTGTGCACCACTACGGCTGCATGTTAAGCATCGGAGTGGCTCTGTGCGCTCGTTTGTCCGCTCATGTGCCAGCTGACATAATTTACAGCATATTCCAGACAGGTTCTGGTGGCTTTGAGGCGAGGGGCACAAAGAGAGGCAGCTCCCCAGAAAGCATGGCTGTCGCTGCTCTGCCCTACCCCACCCCAAGAACCAGGCATCTCCATCACACTTTAACTAAGGCTGGCATTGTTCTGAAGACACGCAGAGAAAAGGCCACACACGGGTTTTATTGAGAAGCCCACACACAACCTCAAAGGTTTTACGGCGCAGAAAATTTTCCCAGTAGACACAGGGCTTTATTTGTAACGGCAAAGAGATGAACAGGACACCGCTTTCCGTCAGTGGCTGTTCTTTAAACACCTTACTTGCCTCAGTTGAAAGACATTTTCCCATGCAGCTGCCCTTTGAATGTGACCCTGGGTTTAAAGCTTACAAAAAGCTCCAATAAAAAGTCTTTTTTTGTCCCATCCTGTTCATGGCATTTGCTTGTGCCATCTCTTCTCGCCCGGGTGTTGGATCAGATTATAACAAGAGGATAATGGGCAGAGCGCACTGCAGAGGTGGACTCAACCTGCTCACTCCTCTCCGCCTCCTTTCCTCCTCCCTGCCAGTCTGCCTGTCTTTCTCACCGTCAGACTGACTCCCCACTGTCTGCTGTGGTTTTCTCCCCCCTTTGCCCTTGACATTTGAGTCATGTCTGAACTCTAATAAGAATGAGGATTGGTCTAAGCAGATACCTAAGACTAAATTCCTGAATGCGGCCCAAGATGATCAGTGGGATGGGTTGGCATTGTTTTGTTGCCATCCTTCTAACTTTCCCCACTGTGCTCAAAGGAAGGAAAACCAAACGAGGAGGAGGATAAATGAAGAAAATCAAAGCACAAGAGAGGGTAGAAAATCTGATTAACCGACGTTCAAGAAGGAGCAGGCGGTGTGCTGGGCTGCTGTCTCATAGCGATCCCTTTCACTAAACCACATCCTTCAGTGCACAGCCTGGGGCAGCTCTCTGCTACCAAAGCACAAAGACCAGAGTCACAAAAGCAAACTAAGGCAAAGGAATAAGGCCATGCCTTTACATGACGAAAATAGACCTGCTGGTATGAGGAAAAGCATGGTTTCTGCCCAACGTGGTATCTGACTGAATGGCTGGAATGCTAGTTATTCATACAACAACCAACAACCCAAAACTAAGCAAAGAAAACAAAACAGAACTGCTGCACATCTGGGTGAGTATATTTTGAATCATCTCCTGATCCAGTCTCCAACGAGTAAATCGGCTTACGGAGGTCTGAGTGGGATAAAGAGCCATCGCTAATTACTGAAGTGGCTCTTTCTCTTGTTTTCATGTGTGTGTGGTTGGGGTAGGGGGTGGGGGGCAGTTTTAACCTAGAGCTACAATGACTGACACATCTGCTGCACAGTCCCATTTAGCAAGAAGGACATGTGGACAAAAAGTACACACCGTGTGCACTCGCGCATCCATGCACGTGTTCTCTGAAGCCCTCTGGCCACGGTGAGAGAGTGGCCAGATGTGCTGACAGGATTCCTGCAGTTGGCCACTACAACAGCGCAAAGACAGAGTGGATCACAACGAAGACGGCGCACGGTCACTCCTTGTAATCACGGCAGGAGTTAATGTGAGCTTTTAAAGCTGCAAGTGTACACGAATCAGATGGTGGAGGAAAAAGAATGTAAAAAAACATGTAAAAAACATGAAGGAATAATTCATGATTACAGGAGACATTGAAGTTAACTGATGCCTGCTTGCAGTCTTGTATGAGGAAATAGGATTTTATGAAATTTTTGCAAATCCATACCAGACAAAGCTAACTAAAGCCCACCAAACTTCCTCTGACTTTGAACATTTGGACTGTAACCCTTTCAGGAACTGGACCATGACCACAGAGTTCGTTCGTCAGCTTTCATGGTTTCATGGGGTTTCTTAGGGGTGACGACGGTGGCTAATGTTTAACTTCATGGTTAATGTCAAACCTGGGCCTATCATCCACTAGCATCTGTATGTACATGACATACTTACCCATGAAAACTATCCCTTTAACAGAAGTACTTTGTCATTCTCCTGATTTGTCTGTGATTCATTTTTAACGTGAAACGTTGTGGATGTGTTTCTAAAAATGAAAAGCCAAATCATGACTTGAACAAGGATGTCAACAGCTCGCACTGAGCAGAGGCACCTCCCTACGGTGATGACTAATACGCTGAAACTATAAAACTATTTCTCTCAAGCATTTCCAACAGGCAGTGATAGTCTTCCTGTTATACTCCCTAAAACTCAACAGGTCTGTGTGTAAATGACAACCCTGTAGTAACAACCTGCCAGGATTTTTTTTTTCCCTATAAAACACATTTCTCATTAAATTGATGGAAAAATAAAACAATAAAAAGCAAAAGAAAGGAGAGTCAGCAAAGCGCAGACAGAAATATATTTTCGCTGATCTCCAGGTAACTGCGCTGTCCAAGCTGTTGTGTAACAGCGCTGGTCTGGACGTCTGCACGGCTTAGCTTTAGTTGGCCTCGCCGCCGATTAAATTCGGCCATGTTTTTATTTCTGTACCACATCTCTCTTTGGTTTGGCTGACGTTGGGTTGGTATCTGGTCCTAGTTTTCACAGGTGTGGACAGCAGTCGGGCCGCAGCGGCTTTAAACCCCTGCATGCTCGATATGAGGCCACGCAGACGCGACCTTGGCTTACCTCGACTGCTCTATTTATTTAAACTTTTAGCCCTTTGCCAGATAGGGGTTTCTTCTCTTTGTTGAAAGTTTAGTCTGTGTGCAGGGCCCTGGCACCGTCTACAAAGACGACTGCATTTAACCGGCCCAAATAACGGGAATGTGCTTTGCTTGGATCAAGGCCGTTCTTGTCTACCATAGCATAATTTCAGGTAAAATTTCAGCACAATTTAAATCACATATCCTTATCTGAACCCTACTTGTGATCCAAAAAGCTAAGATCATAAAAAAAACATCAATTACTGCACTGTGGAAAATTAGTAGGCAGTTTTGCTTCCTACCAGCTCTCAAAAATTTCCCAGCACCTTAACAGCCATCATTTACAGCCTGATTCATGGGTCTGGACTCACAGAGGTCATTTACATTTATCTTTCAAGTAATAGAAGCTGGCTGAGTGTTGAAATCCGAAGGGAGGGGCGGACAATTTCCTGTCCTGAGTTATCTTTGCCCAAAATACCCATGTAGGCAGTCCCTCTCAGGCTTATCTAGGTCCTAATTTGCATTTTTTGAGTGAGAATATGAATGAGCAGTTGGTACTACTATGGTTTCCTTAGATAAACGTTTTAGAAAATGTCAGATGGATGAGATGAGTACAGATTATATATAGAGAGAGCAAGAGTAACGGTATTAAACAAGAAAGGCTGGGCCAAGGAGACGGTACCGGTGTCCTAGTATCCATTCGTTTCAGTGCTTCCTCCTGTGTGGAAGCACTGAAATGTGCATGTGACCTCAACCTAACAATCAATTTCACATGAATTAACCTCTACAATCACACCCCCATGCATTCGACCAGACAAGGAGCACCTCCACATACAGAGCTGCTCTTTCACCGCAAATCTTTTGATACGTCCCATTTTTTCCCATCACTTGCTCGCTCCTCCCCCCCCTCAATTCTTTGTGCATGAGAAATGTAGAAGTGTCCCAGTACAAAAACTTCACTCTGCAAAGTGACTACCCTCCCCCCTCTCTTGCTCTCTCTACAAACTGATACAGAGAAGTCCTGCCTCTTCCGGTGGACCACCGTGGGACCTTATTTTGGAGGAGATAACTGGAGCAGTCAATGGGGAGAGAGAAATAATTGAAGAAAGCATTAAACTGCCCACCCAACGTCACATGTTAAGTCACCTTAAGCTACTGTCTCCACTTCTGCACCCCTTTTCACAACAAGGTGAAACGTGCCAGGTTGGCGGTGACGATGGGGATGTACGTTACGGGGGAAGACGACAGTTGAAGTTCACCTCTTTGCAGCAAACTGCAACTTTCTTGACTTGCAAAATGCTCTTTTAAAACAACAAACATCACGTGGCTACTAAAAAACATTCTTTGCAAAGCTTCAAATAATGCAGCAGAGGTTGCAGAAGTAATGTGCAGCATTTGTGATGTTGTTAAACTTCACAAGAAGGAGAAGAAAGAAGGACGGCACTTCATACCCATACGTTACAAAGTGCAGCATGAATGCAAGTTATTCTAAACTATTTAAGACAGAAAGCAAGAGCAACTAGGTGAATGAAATGTTCTGAATTTAAACACGCAACCCAACAATATAAATATATCCAAGAACACACTGGAAACAAAATCATTAAAAACAACAAGCAGAAAGACTTAACATGCACTGTACACTTTCAAATCTAATTTAATAGAAGCAAAGAGACTCAGAAGAAGAAAACAAGTCTCGTCATTTCCTCATATGACTGTGTGCAAACAGTGATAATCAGCATAGTTAACTATAAATAGTACAAATCAGGGAAGAGTCACTTCAAAATGAGCCGTGGCATTCTTGCAGACCCATTCTTCATATTCACTTCATCTTGAATTTCCTGGTTCGCTGTACAAAATAACACATGGGTGTTATCCTTTAGCATCTCTTTGATCTGGTTGAAGACGAGCACCCTGTAATCATCTACACCGAACAGCTACTGTGCGTATTTTTTGGGAATATACGCGTAAACCTGTATTCTCTCGGTGAAGGCTATCATTAAAGACGCTGCCGTCAGTCGCAACGAGGAGCAACAGGTATCATCGTATCGCCGCAAAACCGTGGCACGTGCTTAAATGATTTTACCGACAATGGAAACCTAATCCTGGAGAGGGGAGTGTCAGGTAGATAAAAGAAACATGTGCACCATGTAATGCTTATTGTTGCGTGAAGCAAGCACACACACAAATAGCCAATTGTCTGATCTTGTGGTGGAGGGGAGGGTCGGTCTGACTGACTGTTAACTTAGATCTTTGTAATACTCAGTCAACCAAGCCTGGTACAGCATAACACTGCTATCTGTAAACCTTTGATGCATCACTGGAACTTTTTGTACTTCCTCTCAAATCTTCTCTTATTTTCATTCCATGTTGGTGACTAAGAGCTCCTTTATTATTCCACCTTTATTAAATCCTAAACTCTGTTGAAAGACAAAAAGATAGTCTCTTGAGGTGCCACACAGCCCTGTTGAAGTTGCACAGAACCTCCCTAATGGGATTCCTTGAACCTCCTGCTGGAAAACGTTGAAATTTCCATATAGCCAAGAACTTGCTAATATCCAAGAGCTGTATAAAGCTGAATAGTAGGTGTGTTGTTGCGTTTCTCCTTATGACCAGACATGAGGACGCACAGAGCTGACCATCTACAGGCAAAAGGCAGTGCGTCGCAAACAGCACCATAAAACCCAAGTACACCGATCAGGCATAACATTATGATCACCCTCCTAATATTGTGTAGGTCTCCTTTGTGCCTCCAGAACAGTTGTGACTCATCAGAGAATGGACATGGTCCTTCTGAGGGTGTCCTGTGGTGTCTGACAACAGAATGTAGTTAGTGGGGGCCTTTGGGTCCTATGGGTTGAGGGGAGGGGCCTCGCTCTGTGGATCATTCTACAGATACTTGATTAGTTTGGAATCTAGTGAATTTGGAGGTCAGCTCAACACCTTGTGCTGTTTTTCATGTTCTCTGACTTGTTCCTAAACCATTTTGTGTGTGTGTCCTGCTGGGGATGGCTGCTGCCATCAAGGAGTGTCATTGCTATGGTTTGGGGGGTGCCTGGTCTGGTCTAGGTGGGTGCTACATGTCTAAGTAACACCCATATAAATGCCAGGTCCAGAAGTTTCCCAGCAGAACATTGTATTGTCACAATCAGTGTCAATGTTATTTACTTCTCCTGTCAGTGGTTTTTAATGTTGTGGCTGATTGTTGTATTCTGCAGCCACATAAAAGAAAACCTTCATAAGATGAGCTATTAGAGGAGGGATCCGATTAAATGTTTTTCTTTTCTTTACACATCAGTTGAGTCACGTGCTGAGTCACGCTGTTTTAATGAGTGTGTGAAGCCTCGTCTTTCATCTGGGGTGGTCTGCTGACCGGGACGGAGAAGATACACGGTGACACCGGCGATGACCCGTACTTACAAGCTGGTACTGACTGATACAGTCATTATCACACACGCTTTCTCATGCCTGCCCTGCACCACAAATCTCAGACACGATGAGGTACACACACACACACACACACCTCTTTGTCTAGCATCTAACAACAGACTACAGAGAGGCTTAGGATGCTCAGACAGCATCAGTCACAACAGTGCACATTCCTCCAAACCACATCACCATGTTAGCGTTGTGTTTACACCACCACAATACGAAATAAGCCCCTTCCTACTGTAAGAACACCAAAACCAGTCCGCCAGCAAGGATGAGTTTGCCCCACTGGGGTTTTAGGGGATTTCTCCTCTATTAAGTAAGTGTTATGGAGCACGGCAGAAAGTGAGAATGTGACAGGGGTCAGGAGAAAAACACATTTACACCGTGTACAATGGAACAGAGTCGTCCCGTCAGGATCAATCAACTGGGATGGTGATTGCGTTAACATGTACAAAATGTCTGAGCTGTCTTCCAGTTTACCAGCGTTGTGATATTTGCGCATATCTAAAAAAACTTCTTTCATAAACTTTTAGAATAGTTTTCAAATTAAGCATCACTGGCAAATGTCTTATCGGCCGACTTGACATGAGTCGGTTTAGCTTCGGCCATATGAGCCAGTCTGGTGGGGCCTCTTGAATATCCGAGGCCCGTTTCTCACTGAAAGTCTGCGACAAGATTGTCTAGTGTACTTTTGCATTTGAACCACCGCAGGACAATTAAAACAATACACATTCATTACACAACCGAGCCAGGGACATTCCTCGAAGGATTGAGAGTAGGAATAGACGTGAATGGTGATGGATTCATTTGTATGCTCGCTGGCTGGCTGGCTGGCTGGCAGGCTGTCAAGACCCACTCCAGAGTTGGGATCAATGAGAGAGAGATGGAGAGAGAGAGAAAGAGACCCATTCCCATTCAGGGTTCCGCTATGTTGTCTTTGAACAAATACACACTCACATGCACGCATACACCAACACACAAACGGAGGAGGCTCAGTAAGACGTCTCTCTTTTCATGCAGATCTTTTGTCTCTCAGTAATGTCTGGTATGCTGGGACACAGGCTTTGCTCAATGACCTGATTTCTATGGGGGCCGCCGAGCCACCAGTCTGCGTGTGTGTGTTCATCTGCCTGCAAGCCCTTCCTCTGGATAAGGCACTGGACTTAGCAAGGCAGACAGACACAGACTGCGGCTGATCCAGCCAATAAGAGGGCAGGAAACACACACACACACACACACGCACACACAAAAACGTATACAGACACACACACAGAGAGCCTCGCGTGAAGTAAACAAAAAGGCCTCGAGAGCGGCATAATTGGATGAGGAAATATTCTGTGGGGAAACTTGTTTTGAGTCAGCGCAATAACTGCAACAGTTATTGCAATAGCTGGTTGTTTTATATTTGCAGGATATTTGAAAAGCAATATCCATCAGATGATTAATTAAACTCCTTTTAAAAAGTGATGTTATGAATTTCCAGGGAGATAAGACTCAGTAAACACGTTTCCTGCTGTGCAATAAATAAACACCACGCAGCCTACCTTGTCTCTGTATGAAAATCCTGAGCAGCGGGTGAGCAGTTGACACCGCCTTGCAGAAGTTGTCGTCGTTGTTGATCGGCAGCAGGTCGCCGTGGACGTCGGCGTAACCGATCATCACCTCCATATTAGCGATGCGGTGAATATGCAGAATGAGTTTGTAGAACTCTTCGAACTTGCCAGGCTTGACCCGGTCCACGGAGAACCGGCGGAACTCTGCCCCATACTGAAGAGAGAGAGAGATGACAGGAGGACATTAAAAGAACAGTCAGCATGACAACCAAACAGGAAGAGGAAACCGGGATGTGACTGGCACGTGTAAAATTAACAAGGTGGAAGTCTGCTGAGCCCAAGGTGATGACCTTATGGAAAACACAGCATCAGGAAAGTTGTTTCTAAGTAATAAACAAATGGAATTAGCTGCAACCTTTGCTGCAAAACAATCCACAGCAATACATTTCTCTTTTGCATTACACAACACCGCAAAAACATTAACCTCCAGGACAAAAATAGCAGAGGCGCTGTCAACACAACAGATGCCCTATTATTACACCAATAGTTTGACATTTCAGAAACAATTAAGCTTCTCTACTTTTTGCCATGAGTTAGATGTGAAGGCCGATAGCGCTCTCGTGTCTGCACAGTAACCGCTGAAGCAACAGCCTGCAGACGTTTTTGCGTAAAGGAACAGCTGGCCTGTCTCTATCTGAAGGGCTCTAAATCATCTTAGCAGCAATCTCAAAGCTCAATTGTTTTATTGTTGTGTATGAAAAACAAGTTAAAAAGGCGTTTTTCATTAGCATGCTAAGCTAACTAGCTGCTACTCGTCTAAAACCTGCCAAGGAAGTAAGTTATATCTTACTCTATCTATACTGATTAATTACTTCGCAAGCTTCAGACAATCTGTGCTGCCTGAAAAGATTCTTGGCAACAAACATTATTGGGTGCATGCATATTTATTGCAAAACCCAGCTACCAATGTGCTTTTGTATCAATTTTCATCACCAATGTTTGAAATACACAGAAAAACTCTGCAGTCAAGCTGCCTCCTGAGATTGTAATTGTGGAAAGATCCTAATGCAGCAGCTACTTCTACCGGCTCTGCATAGGTTTGTTAGGATAGTTCAAACAAAGCAAAAGTCACATTTGAAAGAAGTATTAACCGACTGTACAAGATACGAGATCTGTAAGACAGCTAGCTAGCTCCAGGACAATGATGAAATGGCTAGCAACCACAGCAATTACCTCTATAAATGAAGTGCCACACAACAACTCTTCGTAATCAGCTCTGCTAGATGTCATGGAAGAGTTCTGCTTTCTGTCCCTAATTGCCCCCACTTTGACTGGTTGATGTTGCACAGAAACCTGTCTGCAGAGCAAGGTCTTTGTGCTAAGCTGTGTTAACCTCCTGCTGTTTGCGCTTCGTATTTAGGCAAATCAATCTTCTCGTGGACTGATTTCCAAGAAAGTGAAGTAGCACATTTCCCCCCCAAAAAATGTAGATTGTTCTTTCAACAAGTGCGACTGTTGCGCAGTGCATCCTCCTCTAACGAAATAAACAGAATCAGGATGGCCTTTCACCTCTGCTAAATCATTTCCTAGTGGAAACAATGTTGCTTTGTGTTGCAGTGCACATCCCGATCATATCACTGCAAAAACAAATTTTAGTTGCACATCTCCTGCAAACAGCAGGAAATGGGAACTGGGTTGCTGTAGATCAGAACACAAGAACACAGATGAGTAAAATCTGTGCACATATAAACGACAGTGGCAGGCGGTCCTGCCTCCCACTCACTGTTTATGCACATGAGCACAGACTTGAACAATTGTACTTCAGCTTTCCTCAGTAGGTCACTAAATGTCCAATGAGAGCACGGCCGAGGGTCATGGTGGGGTCATCGTGTGACTCATAGTATACAAAGATACAATGGAGGCACAAAAGCACAGCTAAATAAAAGCGCTGTGAAAGACAACTGCAGTTGCACCGGTGTCTGAATCACAGCGGTAATTTGTAGACTAAGATGCTGTTTGTTACTGTAATCATGAGCTCACAGCAGAGGAAAGCTGACAGCAGAAGAGAAGAGCGGAGAGGTGATCAGGGAGTAGGAGGAGGAGGAGGAGGAGGAGGACGGGGAAAACTGCTGACATAGTAGCAGAAGAGAGTAGCAGTATACAGACTGGGAGGAAAGAAGAAGAGTGGGGGATACATTATGCCGCTCTGTAATTAGAAGATGACATATGAATTTAAGAGGGGGCGTGTTAGGGGACTAGGGGGATGCCAGGCGGGTGTAATTTGCTGCCAGACTCGCTGAAGCTTGCGGAGGAGCACATGTGAAGCTGCATTTTGAATGCCTGGCACCCAACTTGGATTCCAGCTAATAAAACTCAACTCACATTAGAGGACGACCCGAGAAGCTGACAAACAGGTTTGCCTGTGTTGAGTAGGTGTAGGTGGCATTTTGGAAAGTGAAACCAATCACGTGAATAAATGTAATTAACTCTGTAGGACTTCAATACGTTACACTTGACTTACCAAACCATAATTACACTTCTGCATGTCAGTGACTTCCGTCACTGCTCAGACCGAGAATGTTCTCCTGGCACCGCACCTCGTGATCAGTCTGAACAATTGCACAAGCAGAGTTCGGCCCTCGGGTGCGAGCAAGTCTGAACATGGCACGATTAATCACGGGCCTCAGTACTAAACCCGAACCTAAGAATACATCACTACAAACGTGACATCACCTGTCCTCCTAGCCAATCAAGGCAAAGGGACGTCTAACAGGCTGAAACATGTCTAACTGACATACTGGGGAAAATGGAAGATAGTTGACTTTTCTTCTAGCATGTACTCTTGTAAGCCAAAAACAACTCACAGGAGAGATTTCCCAATAGCTTCCTGGCATTTTATAAGATAATTTAAAATAAAAAGAATATGAAAAGCCAGAAGGATCATTGTAAACTAAACTCCACCCAACCCCCTTACAGCCCCACACACACCGTCTCTGTCCTCTGATAAGAGCTTAAAGTGAGTAAAACCAGGTCCTGGATCCAAAACAGGCAGCCAGACACCTCTGGTGTTATCCCTGATAAGCTTATCCCTGGAACAATTTCCCCGGAGAAAAACCAAACGTGAACCAGTGAGAACCAGGCACATAACATCAGTCACACCACAATCTTGACAATAGAAACCCTACAGTCACTTTGGGAAGTTTAAATGTACCCTTGTAGTTTGGGATTCTGTCTTAACTGAGACGTTTTTAACATTTTTGTAAGCATTATATGGATGGATTTCAAAATGGCCAGAAATGTAACTACGCGTCACGGCGACGCAAGTAGTAGTGCGTTTCTGCTTTAGTATTTCCGGCTGCTTCTCATTTTTGAACTGATTGTTTAGGACCAACTAAAGGAGGAAAGACCGACTGAGGAGGTTCGATGGTGACATTTCGGTGAAAGTTTCAATCACCATTGTTGAAGCAGGAAGTAGAAACAAAAATTAACCTGCCTGGCAAAAAAAGACACAGGTTTTCTGTCCATCAGGTCACGCCATCTCCTGTGGTACTCTAAACCAGCCTTAAGACCTAGCATTTTCAGTGTTGCTTCATCAATCAATTATTTACTTAATTCATTGATTATTATTTGGACCTAAAGTAAGCAAGGAATACCAAAGTCTCAACGTCTAAGCAAAGCCCAAGGACAGTCACCCAAGGAAAGTTCATACATGCTGCTTCTCAGAGACTCAAATGTGGCACAGCTACTTAGTAGATAACATTTTTTTTTTTACACAAATATTCAAATGTCCTCAACTGTCAGGAGAGACTGAAGGCATTCACACCACTTATCTCCTCTCCAAACCATCCGCTTATTTTCTTAACGCGGTTACTCTGATCAAATTTGCCACTGAGGAGGAAGCAGTGCGGAGCCGCTCGGCCTCCGGGGAGCAACAAACAAACCCGGAGGACCGACAAACAAAACGGGCAAACAAAGTGACGCAACTGCGAGTGATGACTTCTATCTGATCTAAAAGGGGAAACGTGTGACGTTGTGTGACCGTGAGTCAGCCCCGCAGAGATGCTGACAATGACGCTGGCAAACCTGTCCTCTGCTATCAGTCCCACCCACAAACAATCTCTGGCAGCTACAAACAGACCACTCCTGTCTCTCTGGAACAAACATGAAACCCACCCTGCCTCAAAAGAGAAACGCAGCCCTTTGATGTTTCGTTTAGGGTCACTTGTGAAAGCATCCTGGAATAGATGCTCGCCACACCACCCCCCCACCTGGCCCATCAGGTACCAGGTCGCTGCCCCTTCACCTCCACTGAAACTAGGGTGCGAGAGCTGAAAGTGAAAGACCTCTGGACTGAATGAGTCACCTCTCTTGTAATTGGTCTTAGTTTTGGCATGTCATCTGAAAGAAAAGCTCATCCTCAACATACGTGAAGATTCAATTTACTGTTGAGGCAATTTCTTAACAATAATAATAATTAAAAATTATATATTACTGTTTTGATTATCCACACAATTTTCTATCACAACATCTAACAATATAAACTCTTAGAAAACCGTCTCTCATACCTAATGAGGAGGTTTAATTATTTGTTTAATTATTTAAAAAGGAACATATTTTTCTAAATTTCTGGGTTATCTGGTGTAATGTTTCATAAACTGGTGCCCTCTATTACATAACTCTAGTACTGGTGGATAACTGTGTTACTTGATGCTCAAACTTAATTTATTCAGACTCTAACAAACTATCCCAAAACAAAGAGGAGTCTGAAACTAAAGCAGCACTGAATGTAACTAATGTGACGGAATGAACATCCGATTTGAAGATGAAACATTAAAAGCAGTGTTGCTCAAACCATTTTTTTTTCTCTTCCTCTCCTTGAGAGCCGAATCAGCACAACAATCTGCATGGTCGGAAGTAAAGTAGCAAACAATCAGAGCAAATTAAACACAAACAGCGTGTGCTGCGTTCAAGTCTACCTCAAACCCTTTGACACAGAAAGGAATAAAATAAAAAAAATCGAAAACGCACCATGTAAAATTTATGCCACCGACTCCTGCCCCGGTACGGGACGACCATGTGAAGATACATTTTCTCCCCAAAGCCCCCCCATTTCATTTTAAACCCGTCCACCACTCACCTTGCTTTTCACTTCCACGGCGTTACAGTCAACATTTCGCAGAGGCTGCGATTTGTGGAAGCTCCTATTCATTTTGTTTGACTGCAGTACAATAATAAAAAATAAAAAAAATAAAAAATAAAAAAAGGAAAAGTTTAGCCGCCTTTGCCCGCAGAAACAGGGGCTTTTTCCAGTCCCGGAGTTTGTGCTCTAGAAATCCTTCTGCTTCGCCCCTAAGAGAGAAGTTCGCGTCTTTCTTTCGTGTATTTCACCTCCTGGACTTTTCTTTAACGCGCTCCGACACACATGAGGGAGGACTACGGGGAAAGAAGAGGTGAGCGACTCGCCGCGTTGACTTGGGAGTGTAGTTAAGTTTTGAAATGACATCAGCCCTCCTAAAAAAAAAAAAAAGGGATCCTACGCTACATTCAGGTAAGGCTCGTAATTCGCAGCTTCGGCAGCCATGGCCTCATTGTTTATGTAAAACAAAAACGAACAGATTAAAACCACACCTTTACAATTCATTGCATCTTATATCCGGATACAAGTAATTGAATCTAAAAAAAAAAATCTACAGCCTTCCCCTCCCCCAATACACTCTGCCAGTTTATGTACAATACTACAGTTACTCACGGTATTTTTCAGGAAGACATTTTTCTTAAACCTATTCATCGCCCGAAAATTATTAGTCCACATGACAAAACTATCCCACAGCCCCAGTTGTCTACTTTCTAATTTATTTTAGTAATTTATGAGAATTTATCTAATAGTACTAATATATCCGATAGCCCTAAATGCAGCACCACGCACGCTGGACCTCCAGCGCGCCAGAGGACGCATTTCTCCACGTTTTCCAAAGCCCCCACTTAAAAGGGACAGACAGTTGTTTTATAATGAAAGATGGAACAATTTAGAATTAAGTATGACCCTGATCGCCATATAAATCTTACTGAGTGTTGATTTTAGCATTACAGCTAAAACCACTGCAGGATTACAAAGAGAGATGTCTTGATTCCTCTGTTTGTGAACTGGTGCAAACATTTGAGACAGAAAGAGACACATGCTGTGTCACATCATATTCATATTATTACTTATAATGTTTTCAATGCTCAAGATGACACATGTATGTGCTGTTTAATGTCTCATCGGACACCTGGCATGTTTAAAAAAATGCAGTAGTTTGTGTTCATAGTAAAGATAATAAGATGGATTCACAACATAACTCAGATGTATGATGCAACTTAAACATGGCTGAAACCACTGTGTTAGTATGGTTGTTATAGTTTATGGCTCTAACTAAATAACAGAGCATGTCCACCAGCTGAGGTAACCAACTACCTCTGATCTTGTTTCTAATCCTTCTATGTGTTTTATATATTCTCATGTCTGTGCAAGCACTTTGGCCATCTGTGTTGCTTTTAAAGCGCTCTATAAATAAAGTCTGATTGATTGATTGAGAGAAGAGGGAGCTTCAAAGTGCACCGGCTATACTCGAGGCAAGACAACCCATTCACCAAGGTAGCAGCCAGTCCGCTTCAACAACCCAACCGTAAACCACACTCACTGTATACGGACCAGCTGATGAGGGATAGCCATCAGCAGCAGGGTTAATGAGTATCACTGACTGCTGTCCTGCTTTACAACATTCCTGGGCCCCTGAAGCCGCCTGCGTACAACAGCTGCAGATTGCATGCCTCCACAGTAGCTGAAACCGCTGCCGGTTTACTCACTGCAGGAATGTGTTGATCACTAACAAAGCCCACCCTGACACAGGTACACTGTGGTTTCACTGGGGTTAGACATTTCAGTGATCCATATCTATTTCTGTGCAATACCAGTTAGTTTTACTGTAGTTTTGGTTGTTTTTACTTAATGTAAAACCTCATTGTTTGACACACTTAAACCTCAGCTTGGAAACATTTTTTTTATCATATGACTATATAACATATCAAGTGCGATGACAGTAATTGGAGATTCTAATGAAAGCACAAATAATAATAGATGTGTCAAAGAAAATTAGTCAAGCTTATGGCGCCCACTAAGGGTCAATATCTGGTATTGCAATCTTTTCACACTAGACACTGAGTTTATCAATAATTTCTCCACTAAATCATCTTTGCCTGAAGATTTGTGTTTTTTCTTCCTTTGCCACATTTTTGCCCTGTTACATGTAAATAAAATGGATATTATTACTATTTTTACAGCATATGTATCTTGCATTAAGTTTTGCAAAGAGTATTCCTGGCGTTCCTCAAAAGAGTTAATGTGAAACTTCCTGTTGGACTGAATTATTGGGAACAGCTACTTATGCTTAACGAAAGAGGAGATGCGTTAAAATGATTTGCTTGAGAAGCTTTCTATCTGCTGAGAGACATATGGGAAATACACTATCCAAATGATATTATGGGGAGACGTTATGCACCCTCACTTGTATTTTTCAACATGAACACTGATGCAACAGCGAAAATCTGGATGGAGGTTTATTTATTAAATATATATTTGCTATTAAGGAGTCACAGACTTGTCCCATTCATATTAATGATGTCTGCATTCCCCTTACGGGGGTTAGGGTTAGGGTTAAGTAATGCCTTATAGGGAAAAACAGCTGATAAAAGATAAATGTTAAATGTGCTCGTTGAACTTTCCTTTGATCATGATCACTGCGTATTGCAGGGCAAACAAACATAACTTTAATCATGACATCACCAAAAACAGTTAGATCTGACTGTAAATTCAAAGCTCGTGACAGAAATAAATTAAAAAATATGTGGCATACACTCAGAATCAGATGGCTGGATTGGATTGGATAGATGCACTGCAGCAAATGAGCACATACCTGCGAGACATAAATAGTTATGTAAGTATTTTGCATGCCGCAGTATGGAACTGTGAGACTGTTGTCACCCAGTGGGAGAGACAGGTTAATTTGTGTGATGAATCTCACTTTCTTGCCGCTCTAATGGTGTAATTCCACGCATGACCAGCAGGGGCCAGCACACACCAACATAAAGATCCATGCAGTGAAGCGTGGGCGGCAAGCAGAAGCCTTTGTCAGACACTGAGAGCTGACACAATTACAAAGCATTTTTTTTTCTCCCCCTACTTTCCATTTTAAAACGCTTAATCATGTATGACTAAGACTTATAAGATCTGAATCGGCAATTTGCATATACACCTCAGCAGTTTTTCTATCTGACAAAAACAATTTTCTCTTAACACAGGACAATTAACAAAACATAAAAAGGGGAAATTAGTTGCAGACAATGATCCCTTCACGCTTTCTAGGAGACAGAAAAAATATTTAGAAAAAACTGAGACTAGTTAGATTAGTTAAGAGAGAAAATCTGAGTGAGACAGATTTTTGGACGAGCAGTTGCTGAAGAAGCTCAACACATGGTCTCCTTTGTATATATTTGGATGTGTAATAATTCAATCTAAGTGATAAGAAGATAAAGATAATGAAGAAAGACAAAAAAAGAAGAAAACAAAGACACTCAGGAGCCAAGGAAGGTAAAAAAAGAAAAGAAAGATGAAACCTTGGTGAAATATTGCATTCAGATCGAAACTTTCTCTTCTCTATCTTTAACAGGAAGCAATGCACCTCACTTTATACTCATGTCAGTGTGTGGTTTTAATCTACCTAAATATGTCTGCATTTCAGTGGTCCTATTCTGGTAATGTGAGCGGAAGACGATTACAACGACATGAGGAGATACTAACAGTAATCCACCCTCTGTGTGGAGGCAGACAAACATCCGAAGCTGGTTACGGGAGGGCATTTAGACGGCAGGAGTGCCAGCCTAAAGCCAGCCAGACCGGCAGAAAGGCCTCTGATTCAACCCTCCACGCCGTTCTGCTCCACTCGCTCACTGATTAAAGAGAAATCAGGACGCACACACACATGCACACAAATCTCAGAATTGCGCCCGTATTGAACAGACGTCATGGTCGTGCCTTAACATAAGCATAGGTTACAGCCTTTGTATCGGGTCACACTGAGTCACTACACGCTGTCAGACTTTTCAGCCGTCTGCTCGGTGGACAAAATGAAATGCAGGCATAGTGCAAGTTGCATAGTGGAAAATGAATCTCTCCACCACTCTGTCTTTTCCTCTTTTTCTTGTCTGGTCATATAAATGTCTGTGTATGAGACAGAGAGATGGAGGATGAGGCAAAAAAAAGAAAAAGGCTGGTGAGAGTCTGTGGAGGAGGTAGAAATAGAGTCAGTGAAGGGAACACATGCAGGGCTGTTGGCAGAAGCTCTGTGGAAGGTTTTCACCTCTGTGATGGGGGCGGCTTGGCTAAGTGGTGTTGACCACACATCTGCTGCCATTGGATTAAACTAAAAAGAGATAGCTCTACATTTGATCCTGGCGACCACTCCATTCTCCGTTGTCTTTTACAAATGCTGAACTGTCTTGTGAATCACACACTGTCTTTAAAATTGCTAAACTCACTCTAACATGCTCTCTCTTCTCTGTCTCTCTTAAAAATCATATTTTCAATACCTATAGCTTCCCAACCTAAGTAGAACCTTTAGGAACTTTTTTAAGGAACTGAAAGACATTGGCTGTTTTTATGCCTCTTCTATGGCCTGAAAACTATAGTTTCCATTTTTTTATTCAGGGCTGTAACAACCTGAAGCAGGTGATGGTAATTCAGAAGTTTTTACAGCAAAGATAACACCATATAAATGTTGACACAGCACCAGTTCAGGAATTTTTGATTGCAAACTGGTCGTTAAGTAAACACTGGACAAGGGGAAGTAGTAGCAAAGCTGATTCAAAATGTGAGAAATGCTTTAAATAAGCATGGATTTTATAAGCTATTGCAGACATCATTGACGGAGACAGACTTGCAGTATCAGGCACAAGCTGTTGGATTTGACCAATCGGAAACTGCAACCCCCGCATCTAAAGTTCCTGTGCTTATGAAAAGAACAGACAAGTATGGATTCTTTTGGAGTAAAATAAATTTCCCAGAACTTAATCTTAAGACCCTGGTCCCTGCTGTGGAAACGCACTGAGCCTCCAAAGGTTCCTCATCAGGACTGGGTTTTAAGTTTTACTTGTTGCATCTTGTGAGAGCTGAGGTGTGCTCCAAGGCACTATTATAGGTCCTCTGTTTTTTTTCTGTCTACATTTTCTCTTGATGATACTATTTGTAAATACAGTTGCCCTTTTTTTAAATGCAGATGACATATGTACCAGTAGCAGATGGTGACGCTAGCCCTTTAGTTGCTCTAACAAACCTGCCAATGTTACATTAAGTGTGTGATCTTCAAGAAGGTAAATTGTCGCTTAATCTGAAATCATCTTATTTGTGTTGCCAAGCTCTGACAAACTAATCCATATTGACCTTGGTGGTGGTTGCATTTAAAATATATATAAAACAGTTTTCTGTTTTAAATCCTCTGTTGTCATAGATGAAATGACAGTATTGACACTTATATTTGAAAGTAAACCTACGATCTATTATGAAGACTTGTCAAGTATCTCCTGACTGCTGCCGTCCTTTGCTATAGAGTCTTTCGAGTGCTTTGAAATACCTTGCTAGAGGAATTCACACTCTACACATCTATGCAAACTTTTAGACATCACATTTTAATCATTTTTCATGTGTACGGCCTCCAGCTTGTCACTAGGCACTGCTGCTGAGTGATCATTTTTTTCCTTTATATTAGAGAATATGTGATGTTTTATTCATTGCTGCCTCTTGGCCGGGATTTTTCTTTCTTTCTTCCCTAATGTTATATAGTCAGTTATACAGATAGGTAGATAAATGATCCAGATACCCCTATGATGGACCTGCCACCACCTGAGGGTGCCATCGGCATACCGGGAGCAACGCACGAACATGCGCTCAGGCACGTACACAGGCCTGCTTTCACTCATTGTCTCCATCGCTTTCTTCCAACACACACAATAAGGCATATGGACACATATGCGCACACCCGCACACACACACACACACACACAGATTTTTATTCCCAAACAATGCCACCCCTCACACACGCCTGCTTACTCTCAATCTCGGGTGTGATTTGTGGAATCTTTTGATGTGTAAAGTGGCAAAGGCCTGCAGCCTGATCTGGACTTTGTCACAGTTTCTCGAGTCAGCAAAGTGAGCGAAGAAATGAGAAAGCTTAAGGGTGCTTTCACACTTGCAGTTTACTTCAAATCCAAGCAGGATTAACCCCAGAATTTCATAAGTTAAACCATTTTCTACACCCGTGACACATCAAAAAAAAATCTTCTGCCGTTTTCTTTTGTGAGCAGAATTACATTTTAAAAAGAAACTTTGCCCCTCATTTCAGATTTCTTCCAAAAGACTTCTTCCTGACTTAGCGTCATCTGAAGTCCATGTTGATAGACAAACATCACCAGCATCCTCCAACACACTTGTCCTCCTTTCCTTTCTTATGACGCTGAGCAGTGTGGAGCCTCTCATTTCGTCTCCCTCCAGAATGAAAACATCAGCCATCTGGTCTGGGGGTGAAAGGTCAAATCTCAGGCTGGTAATGAGGATGGCGTCGCTAGGGGGATGTAGGAGGGGAGTGTGTGTGTGTGGGTGTGTGTGTGTGTGTGTGTGTGTGTGTGTGTGTGTCTGTTTCCTGAGTGAGCATTAAACATTAACGAGTCAGCTCTGTGAGTCTAAAGGGAGGACGGGAGAGATGTGAGTGGAGGGAAAAGAGGCAGCACACGGACAAAGTCTCTTCAGATGCAGAAATGTGCTGGTGGATCATACACTGATGCACGGCGCACGACACTCACACACACACACAGACACACAAATGCACAGAAAGATGGACTGCGTGTGGATACGCTCTTCCTTTCAGTGGCTCTCCCCTCAAAAAGCTTTTCCTCTTGTTTATTGACTCGGCCTTCCAACATTCAGTACGTCAATAGCTGTGGTCGATGAGAAAGAAAAAGGCATAGAGGCCACAGCTGTGACGAAAGGTGCGCCTGTGTGTGTGTATCTTAGTATATATATCTTTTTTTCTTTCCCACAAGTGCCATTTCATCCAACACATCCCACAATTTGTTCCAGTTATTTTCCACCACGACTGTAATAATTCCTTCTGCATTTCTACTGCGGGCAACTGCGACGCGCGAGTCTATAAAAAGATGAGCGGTTAGATAATAGTAACAGGTCTCATTTGGCCTCTGCACCGTAGCCGCCTAATTGGTTGGAAATCACAACGGCGAGTCTGAGCGGTGCAGTCAAGTAGAGAGAGCTCACAAGTAAACTGAGTTATGCTCACGTCCTTTTATGCTCTTTGCAGACCATTATGCGTGTCTGGGCGCGGGCGCGTGCGTGTGTGTTGGTTCAGTTGCCATGGAGATGCAAAAGATGGTGGGAATAATGGAATACCCATGTCCGCGGCCATAAAGCGCCACCTCTCATGCTATACCCTGTAACCTTCGGGCGTGTGTTTTAGACCCGGGACCGCGGAGCAGTTTAATGGTAATATGAGTGCAGCGGGGTGTTCCTACACACGCTACATGTGTTTAGTAATGCTGATACATGTGATACTGTGTGGGCTGCAGCTCTTGGGAGGTGCGCATGGATGGTGAGAGGGCAAAATCGGCTCTGTCTTCGGATAAAACAGCTGGATTCGAGGTAATCGAGGAAAAAAAATGTGGTTCTGTTCGCACGCAGTCACTCCACGCATGCTTTATAGAGGCTGCACTGGTATCTTTAGCATACACGTGCAACAGGTGTTTGGTTGGGAATATGTTATTTGGCCCATAAAACACTATTAGTTAGTGTCATTCACTTTCATGCGCTTTTAAATATCTACATGTTTGCACTGATGCTTGATTAAAAAAGAAAAAGGCTTTAAAAATGTGATTTCAGGGAGTCTACACTTCCTATACAGGAGACCAATATATGGATTTTCTCTGTGTTATCTTCTTAAAGGGGTTTTCTGAAGCAAAGTTTAAAGAACGCTAGCAGTCACTATCTCAGTAGCTGAAACCAGTTGTAGATCTAAATCTAAATGAATCTAAATGTGAAAAGCAGCATTTGTCACTTTAAATTTACTCAACCTTTCACATGTGAATGCTGCTTGAAACTAACCTCTGGCCCACTTACAAATTCAAAAACAACCCCTCTCTTTCTAGGTTTGCCGTCACAGTCTTCAATCATCTTGGTTTTATAAAAAAAAAAGGTTCACGCTTCTATATGGATATTTCTGCTGCGGATAAACCTGTTGAAATGCAGCTGTGAAAATTTCTCTGCCTGCATGAGCTGAAATCGCACCTCACCGAGGTTCAGTGTTTTATGTTTCTTCAGTTTCTTTTGGTATAAAATATCCGAGTGGCTGTGTAGGTGCATTGGATGTGTGTGTGGTGTGCAACGTATCGATTACTTCTATTTCAAAAGTGCAAGCTGGAATCATTCACTCGTGGGAAAAGCCGAGGCGAGTTCCGTGCTTCTTCCTCGCCTCGAAGGCTGGACGAGTACGATCCGTCTTAGAGTTCGAGTTCTTGGGACCAGCCGGGGGAAATAAAAGTATGTAATTCGCGGTTCGTTCGCGGAAAAGTCTACTGGTGGGAAAAATTAAAACGCCTTCTTCTGATTGACCTCAAGACATTTCATAACCTCACTCTTTTATCTCCGCCTTAAGGACACCGTCTAGACTGGTGAATGATTTCTGCCTTTAGACACGCTTCTCACAGTTTCCCGTTGTGTGTATCAATGACTCTGAGTGTGTGCATGCTTTCTTTTTTGGTATTTATGTCCGCAAAACACAAAGGGACAGAAGTAATTCTCTAAACTATGCTCACAAATTTTAAAACCATCCGTCACTACAATCTGTTTTGCATAGAAAAGAAAAAAGACAGACACAACGCAACATTAATAAAAATCTACAAAAAAAGACATTACAGTACATAAGGCTATTAAGCAGACACAGCCCTGAAAAGTCAATAACATATACGCTGTTGCTCCGGGTAGTGGGAAATCCGGTTGAGATGAATCCTAAACGAGTTTAGGAAAAGTCTGGGTCAGCTGCTCTATATCAAATCCAAAACACAGAAAACACGTCCACACGTCATTCCTGTGCCACAGTCCTGAACTCCTGAGAAATTTATCTGCTGCGTGACGACTACAGTAAGTCTACAGAAAAAAAAAAGCTCTCATCAATCTTCCGGAGACAGAGAGGGAGGGAGACAGAGAGAGAGAGACAGAGAGACATGGAGACAGACGGGCAGATGCAGACACTGTGTGTAGGCCTGGCTTCCTCCCTGCACGAGCAGTAAAGAGTGTTTATGCGTGCAGTCTGCAGCATGAGCGCGTCCCACACGGCTCCTTGATTGAAAGAAAACAACATCAATCTAGCGCAGGCCCCAAGGCCTTTAAATAACCGGCAGGCTGTTTAGAGCAGAGATCCCCATTCCTTTTCCTGCTGCTGATGCTCTGGACACGCACACAGCGACGCACAAACAGAAAACTGCAGAAGCACCAATAGATAGATAGATAGATAGATAGATAGATAGATAGATAGATAGATAGATAGATAGATAGATAGATAGATAGACAATTTCTCCCCTCCCTCCATCACACCTCTCCCCTTCCCAAGAGTATTGTGGTCATTTTCATTCATCGCCCCCATGATGCTAAAATGTCAAGGTTAGAGTGTGCCAGATTTCACACATTCACACACATGCACACATGCAAACACACATGGCGAGAGGAGAAGGAGGGGAAGGGACTGTCGACTCTGAATACAAGAATTAGTCAAGCGTGCACTTTCCTTCTTCTCCTTTTCTTTGCCTCTCTCGCTCCTCTGGTGCCCCCTCTCTTTGTTGGCAGTGGCCTTTGGTGTGTGTGTGTGTGTGTGTGTGTGTGTGAGAGAGAGAGAGACAGAGAGAGTTTAAGGGGCGAGGAGTTGCTGCGAACGTGAGGACGGTTATCGGAGATGCTGGCTGGGGTTTAGCTCACTTTTTAATTTTTATTCCGCGCTCATGTTTTTATCCTTCACGGAGAAAAATGAACCGTCGCGGCCTCACGAACAGATCATTTACCTCTGTTTGTTCGTATGTCGTCCCTTTTCTGCGGGCTTGTTTAGAGCCAATTACAAATGCCGACTATTGGGAAATATGAGCTAACAAAATGAAACAAGTCCTCGGTGGTGAAAACTGTTTAATTACTTCTGTGCCTAAATAGATTAGTTCCACACTTTGACGAATAAATATTCCTCTTTCCGCATTATACTCCAGTTTTTGGGAGAATATATTTCTTAATTCAACGTCTCATGAGCATTACCGCCTTATTACTTTGTATGTAAGTTTAGTGAAGAGGGAGTAATGTGTGATCCTCCTGGTTTTATATTGCGCTGTGTTTCCCCGTATAGATGTAAGACGCTTCACTTCCCCCCACATATCTGTCCTTTAACCCCCTCTGCACATGAGAAGTACTCCCCACAGCTCCCCTCTTCCCCCCAGTAAAGCTCCCCTCAACCCTAAAGCAGCGCCCCAAGAGAACAGAGGTAAACATGCCCCCGTTCACTTCACCCCACTCAAATCCCACATCCCTCACCGCACTCCTCCTCCTCCTCCTCCTCCTCCTCCTCCTCCTCCTCTTCTCCTCTTTCTCAGTTTGTTTGCTGATGGGCTGCTTTCTGGACTCTTTTTTTTTGTTTGCCGTTACGAGGCCTTAAACCCGGGGCGCGCTCTGAGGACGCCCCGATCTGCTCGCTCCAAGTCTCAAAATCAAGCGAAATTGATGTGAATTTACAGCTTTTGCCATTTTATACCAACCCGCAGCGCCAACTGCGATGTAAACCGGCATCGCTGCTGTCGATAAAAATGTCAGCAGACGTGTTTGCAGTATGGTCACTGGTTTTTAAAGCGGAGACTGTGTAGGAGTGAAAGGTGAGCGTGGGAGAGACGAGCGCAGACGAGGAACTGCTGTCGGGGTTCGCGTGCGCCTAGCGAGACAAAGATTCATAGGAGGAAAAATGTCTTCCATGAGGTGTCCTGCTGCTGCTACAGTATGAGTCAAATGAACACGTTTAAAACGAAGGTAAAATCGCGTCACTTTTATCTGGAAATGCATTTACATTTTTAGTAGCTCAGCGAGGCGCCACATGTGGAAAATGGAGCTGCACATGTAGCCATGTGTTCCGCTACTTATATGAAAAGAAACGAAGGAGGGGAAAAAAAAAGCTCTGCACACAAGCTTCACACCAATTTGCATGTTATCCATCTCCTGCGACCCCCCCCCCCCCCCCCCCCCCCACACACAGCCCCAGCCAACACACACACACATCTTCACTGCAGATGTGTAGATGGATGAGCCTTCGTCGTGCATCTCTGTCACCCAGTAATGCAGTCCGCTGGGTCACCTGGTAAAACAGCCCATATGGTGGGAGGTTTTGACAACCCACACACGCACACATATGTGCAACCTACACACGCATAAAAACACGTCCACATGCGTGTACACTCTGTGGTAGTGAAGGGGAGATGGTGCAGACTCTGCAGAAAATGTGCTTTTTTTTTAGAGCTGGAACATGATGCAGACCAGGCCCCACCTCCTCCTCCTTCCACACACACACACACACTTCAGCGTTACGAGGTGTTGCTGGTTGAAGACAGACGAGGCAGGTCTGGCTAGGATTACTTCACTACATATAGCCTATACCGCCCTGCCCCTACAGTCTAGACTTTTTCGTCTTAGTATCTCTATCCCACACCTGTTCCCGTCCTAATTTGTACAGTAGCCCCCTAAATACTTGGCTATTACATTTCCTTTGAAACCCTTTGTTTTTATTTCATGTGTTTCATTTTGTGGCAGCGGACGCACAGCGGGGACTCAAATTTAAAACTTATCCGCCGCTGAGAAGTTACAGGAGCTCGGTGAGAATGCCATGCGCCCCACAAAGGTCCCTACAGCCTGAATTTATTTGCTTCAGAGCCTCCAGGAAGAGGTCCTCATTGTTCTAAAGGTTTGCCCCCTGAAAGGCTCTGGGGGTACGCTACCTCATAAAAGAGACTGTTAATGTACTCTGACCCGGGGTGGGATTATTATTTCGACAGTCTCTTGGCATGAGGGGAGGATACGGCTCAGTGTTACGGTGTGCCTGGCTGGATCATTCAGAGCAGGTTGGACAAGGTGCCATCGCAACGCAGATGTAGGAGCAGCTATCAAAGAAAGCTAACTAGGTGTTTTGGCTCGGCTCTCGACGCACCACATGAGCGGCGGAGCGGTGGAAATGAAACAAAGGAAATTTGTACAAAGACCGCCTGACGGTTTTGTGAGCGCACACATGTAAACACAACGTGTACATGCTCACAATCAGGGAAACATCTCGAGTCTGTCGCAACCGGCGCTACTTTTGTTGTGACGGTGTTTAGAGGAGGAAGCTCTTCTGAAGTTCACAGAAGGCGTGCGCACGTCTCCCAGTCTGCAGTCAGGTTGCTTCTGATCAGACTCGTCAAAGAAGTGTGTCTGAAGTGAAATTGATATTTTTATGCTAATGTTACAAAGAACATTGGGGAAAAACATGCAAATGGGGTCAAAACCCACAAGACTGTCACCATCTGCCGGCTTACTCAGCTTTACATTGAGTTTGAACTCATTGTTCAGTTGCCCCGACTCAAAACTTCCCCCGACTTGTTGTTTTCGTGTGTTTCCAGTGAAAAGTCCTTAAAAACTCACTGTAAACACCATGTTCAGCGTCTAATGGAAAACAGAGCAAGACAGCGACCAGAGGGTAGACACATTTGTTCATTTAGCAGCTGAAAAGACAGATATGTCGCTGAGGCATGGGTACCCAGAAGTGGAGAAACGACAGAAGTTACTGAAGTAACCAAGGTTCTATGAATTCACCGTTTCTAGAAACGAAATACCTAGAAAGCGAAGTTTCTGATAAAAAAAAGAAACTTTGCATACAGACATTAAAAAGGGAAGCTTTCGAGCATGTATCATCTATGGAGTTTCTTTTCAGTACACTGAAACAGGATGAGGGCCTGAGGGACTGCAGATAAGCATAGATCAGCGATGGTGCATGTGTAATTGCTTTCACCGTCAGTAGGGGGAGACAAAAGCTTTGCACCGCGACTTTAATGTATGTTTTTGTGTTTCATCGTGTGGATTTGTTTGCTTTATTATTGTTTAGGGTTTTAAAGCCTTCCACCTGACTCTGAGTGTCTCCTTTATTAATTATGCTATTTTCAGCTTTAATCTCTTTGTCTTACAGTCAGAGACTTTTAAATGAATAAATATTAACAAAATAAATACAAAATGTCGATTGAAAAGATTTCAAATAGCACATACATTGTTCTTCTACCAGCTGGCTGTGGCTTTACATTTTAATTTAAACTGAAAGTGCTTTCTGTGCATTTGAGTCTGCAGCACCCTCACACACATACCTGACCTCGCACAGTTTTGCCTAGCTTCTGGTGCACCTCGCCACATATAGACGCATACACACATACACCCGAGTGGCGTCTCGAGGAAGTGGTTACCTTTTAGGCTTTCTGGTTTCACATATCTTGTTCCGTTTGTGTGTATGTGTGTGTGTGTGTGAGTGTGAGTGTGAGTGTGCATGCCGGGGATTAAGAGAGGCCCGGCTCAAGGTAAAAAGACAGACGTGGTCACTCCTTCCTTTGTCTCTCTCTTCTGCTGTTTCTCTCTCTCTCCTTTCCAGTTTTTTCCCCCTCCTGCTGTCCTCTCTCCTTTCTCCCTCCTTCTCTCCCTAGTGGCACCGTGATGGATGGCAGACTGCAGGGGTGAAGGTGGAGGAGTGTGTGATCAACAGCCAGGGTTTTGTGTGTTTCTCACGGCGTACACGTGTGCGCGAACTTCTTTCCAGGAATGGTTGTGTGCAGAATAGGCAGTGTGTGGTATGAAACCTGCAATGATGAAATGAGTCACTAATCACAGTGATTAGCAGGCCGACGAGGGGGAGGCAGCCATCAGCTCCGGGACGTTGCCGCTTTCAAACACTCAAATGCAAAGAAGCACATGCATGAACAAACACAAACAGAGAAAACACACCTCACCTCAGGGCAGCGCACACCGGTTACACATGCATAGACGGATACATGTCCTCCAAAGATGCTCACACACATGCATGTGGCGCCATTAAAATTAATTCATCGAGCACATTTAACGGTCTGTGGGTTTATGCTATCACGTGTCACTGTCACGTACAATGGAAATAAAACCTGAGCACATTACGCTTCAATTAGCCGTTTAATACGTCTCATTAAAAGACTCCTATTTCAGCTGTTGTATGATAACAGTTTGAAAAGTGATATAGGATTTTATAGGCTATCATCGGTAAATCTATATGGCAGGTGGGTGGGTGGGTGGGTGGGTGGGGGGGGGCTAAGGTGGCTGCTCTAAATGTGGCAAAACCGAGCCCTGATGACGATTTGAGGCCGGCTCAACAGAAACAGGTGCATTATTAAGGAGGTAAAGTCGAGACAGGGTTTAAAACAATCATGCAAGGACAGATTTTTAAATTAAAAGCTGGCGAGACAAAATAAAGGCAGCATTGAATTCCGAGAATTTCAATAGCCAGAAAGAGCTTCTGTCTGCAAGGAGAGACGTTTTTGTTAAGAGAAAGCTATTTGTTTGTGTTTTATAAAAGGCACTGATGGAGGTAAAATACTGGCTGTAGATACAATACAAATTTACTCAGTAACTTTGTTGAAGTACTTTTTCTGAGTGCTTCAAGTTTCGTTGCTTTTTAGTCAGTACATTTAAAAACAACATATACGTAAGCATGAAGCCAAAATATCTCTGCTCTCAGGTCCCATCACAAACAAAAAAATTATAATAGTCCCCACATGTTCAAACAGCTTGGAGTAACAGGGTTTAAACGCTACTCTCTTTACAAATAAAACCATCTCCCATATATTTTCTCATAATGGACATAATGAAATGTGTTTTACATACACAGGACACGGTAACTGTCCTGTGTATGTAAATCTTTTGCTGTTGGAAATTTCTGTTCTGTTTCTCTGTTTCTGTTCTGTCCACGCATGTACGTAGCTCACACTTCTGTCTCAAAAGAGAGAGGGCGAGACCGCCCGTTGCAGTGGATTTAAATAACCAACACCACTAGCGTGAGCTTCATAGCAACACCATAAACATGAACATGAAAAAAAATAAATTAAAAAAAATGTTGCTTCAGCATTAATAAAACTGGACTGCTTGGGAGAGCTTTGGTCACATCAGCATATTCTGCAAATAACTATAACTATAGAACTGTGAATAACAGATTAATGTGTGAAATAAAAAGAGCAACCACGACTGTTGTTCACCTAAAGTGAGCAGGGCTTCTTGCCGTGCAGATGAAACACCACCTTTTGCTTTGTTCGCAGACTATTTACCTCACTGAAGTCTGTGATTCAGATGCGTTACAAATGCGTGCACCGCGCCGCATGCACCTGTGGGAACGTCTCTGTCACCTCATCTACATGTTTTTAAGACAACTTGTAAAATGCATGTAAACACCTTCATCTCACACAGGCTGCACCTCACATCCTGTGTATGTGTGTGTCTGTGTGTGTGTGTGCGATCACAGGGCAGAATGTATGTCAAACCACTGCGGTGACTCACCCGCACCTTAAACACACATGTTTCCCTCGCAACTGCAGCCAGCACGCGCATTTGCACGGCGGGAGGGGATCGTGCAGCCCGTGTACGCCGCGTGCAAAGGCGAGCCCCGCAGCCAGCAGCCGCCATGATGAGGCCTCTGCGTTCACGCTTTTCAAACGCAGAAAACAAGCGGCGATAAAGATACTAGCGCAGACTCTGGTTTATTCCCCGCGTGCTGTCTGGATCTTAGAAGCCGAAACAAATGAGAGCCATGTCTGCACAAACTGCTTTGCTAAACGATGATCAATGTAATTTCTCATGCCTATCTGTTTGCAAACAAGAATCTGCTGCAATTCATCATTCCCAGTGTTTGTGAAGATGTGGGTTTGCGCGCTGGTGCTTGATCGCACATTTCTGCATGTCTGTGCTGGTGATTTTTCATGCACATGCGAGCCTTTATGTAGATCTGTGCGTGCTCCTAAACGCGTGTGTGTGTGCGCGTTTTAAGACACACTAAACAAAACAACAGTGAGGAAACTGTGATCAATCGATGATTGCCTGGAGGTAGTATTTATTAACATCTCCATCTTGGGCTAATGAAATGTTCTAGCACATACCCTCAAGCACACACACACACGCACTCAGGAGAAAGCAAGAAAGAGAATGCGAGGGTGTGAACGTAAGAGAAAATATCCTGATTACACTATAATCACCATACATTCTTTTGTGCGTGTAAATCAGCTCTGTGGTTTCTGCATCTGATATCGGTTTAGTCTGATTTCCCACACATTTTGTTTCCGCTGGTGGGAAATTCACACTGTATAATCAATACATCGTGTCACTCCAACCACTCCTACCTAATTACGCTGTTATCAGAGCCTCCTGTATATTCATTTGGCTCTCATTTGTTCTAGACGGTGATATAAGATATTGCGGTGCGTGATCATATCTCGATGCAACATATTTGGTGTAAATCAGCCGGCGTGGCGGGCCAGTTTGATACTGAATAACAGTTTGCAAATGTTGAAAAAGTGCTCCTGAAGCCCGTGCGCCTAATCTAATTATCTTGTTTTCTTCTGTGTGTTACCCACACTAAGATGTTGCAGCGTACAGACAGACACTTCACAAACACACACACAGACGCGCAGAAGGAATTCACCACCAGAGGCAAACCTGCCATAGTGTCCCATGCTTGAACGGCATCAGATGGATTATGAGTGTTCCTCAGATATACCTGCAGGTAGCAGAGGAATCCATTTTGGAACAGACTGTCAAGCGTAAAGTTTTATTTTGCTCATCAATGAGGAGACGCCGCCGATGCATCCATCTTGGCCCCCGTGCAGCGCTGCAAGCAAGGAGCGCCAGAGATGATAGCTATCTGCAGAGGCTGAACTAAACAATTCAGCACTCATACTCCCGCCCTGTGGAAAACCAAGATACGAACGAGGCCTCGTGGAGGCTGACGCAGTGAGTAATGCCGCAGACTTTAGCTCTTTGTTTGATGTCTTTTAAACAGAGAATGGATGTATGGAAACGTACGTTTGGATCACAATCGCATAAACATAAGGGTGTTGTTAGGAAACAAGAAGGTTCCTAATGTGTCATGTATTCGCCAGAACCAAAAGAACTATGAGTCAGATAAAGCACCTGCACCCCGAGCAACAACTTCACCACCACAAGAGGAAAACACATCCTGCTTAGATGTGATACCAGTATAGCTCTGAGCTATTTGTTTGACATAAAGAATTAAATCTAATCTATTATATCCCTTACTATAAAATGACGCTCTTTAACTTCGTCTGTTCCTCCTGATATTTCTGCATGAGTCTTGCTGGGATATTGTGCAGGAAGGAGGAGATCTGCTGTTGTTTCTGCAGCAGGACGGTAGAAATGCTTTTGCATGTTGTTTGTTTAAGTGAACCTTGACTACATCTGCAGCCACTGACTACCAAATTATTCTAATAAGTCACAGATCTTCTCCTGGTTTTCGTCCTGACTCCACAGCTGTAACATTTCAGGGCGCTAGTTTTTCTAGTTCTTTGTTATTTCCTGTTACATTGGCCTGTTAAATACTCACACGTTGTCTCATTTCAGACGTCCTCACCCCGTCGCCTGCCTGTGTGATCGCTTGCCCCGCCTTAATTTGTTTCACCTGTGGCTAGTTAGCACTCCTCTCCTTGTGTATATAGTCTCTGCGCTCTGCTTTGTCCTGTTACCTCTGTGTCTAGCGTCACAGCTATCACAGAGCCAACTCTGCCAGCCTCTCTTGTTTGTTTTCTGCATTCCTTTGCCTGAGGTTTTGTAAAGAAAAAGTTTCTGTAAAGAATTTTTTAATTTGTCTTGCTCAGTCTTCAGTTGTGTGTTTGAAGCGTTTGTGTATCTGTACCATAATTAAACTATTGCCTGTTTAACAATAACAAATGATTAACAATGATATTGCATTGGGAAAAAAAGCTTCTCAACTGGCACTATTTTGGCCTTTTGACTGGTCTTCTGACCACAAACCAGGGAGTGCCTACCCTTTGTCAAGTGTCAACTTCATACATTACCGTTGCTAGGTTATATAGACTGTATATAAATATGGATGCCACACTTCCCTCAGACTCAGTGGTTTGATTAATTGATACTGCACTCTGCTCTACCTCCACCAGTTACAAGGAAATGTTGTATTATACACTGTATTTTTTTTTCTTCTTCTTCTTTGTTTTTTACAACTCTGACAGTCTTACCAATCGCTTTATGGAGCAGTTGGCATGGCAACTGGTAGCCACAAATATGTCACATCCTGTTTCTATAGTCAACTATAAATCGAAACTTATCCAAAGAACTGACACTTGACACATGCGTCAGCGTTATATTAACTACTTAGAATGACTGAAACCAACCTTCAAATAAATGATTTGAAGTGTATTTTAGCGTTTTAGTCCCATCCACTAACATGGAGGGGGTGGAGCTTATGGCTTATACTGCAGCCAGTCACCAGGGGGAGCTGTACTTGCTTTGGCTTCACCTTTGAGGAGTGGGTTGTGTTTATCTTTATACTGTCTATGGTTTAGAAAGACAGCTGCAACGTGGGGGTCCAGTCCTATAGAAAAACATTGCAAATCCATAATAATAATGTCTAAGCTAACATCGGTAGTCGATCAAATTACTGGGATGGGCAGACATTGGAAAAATTACTATTTCTTTTAAGGCACCATCAGAATATTTTTGTTATTGAAAAACAATTCATGCTCTTAACAGGAGAATGAAAACACATTTTCTGAATCATTTCTGATGTAACAAACTTTTAAATCGCATGCATGACTGACTGGACTGTTTCAGTTTCTACTGTCTCTCTTCATTGTGGTTGGTACCTGTGGTTGTGGTACTTGCCCGACTGTAAAAAAATAAATCAATAAACGAAATAATAATTCTAAAGCCTTCTCACAAATTTTCTCTTATAATGACCAAGGTGACTGGTCTGTCTTTTTATGCATCGAGGTTTATTTTGTGGTTTGTGACCCCAGCTTCCTGCAGACTACACTTCCTCCTTCAGATGTCAGTAAGTTTATTCACTCCAAACCAGTAGATAGAGAAAAAAACAACAACTTATTTGCTTAAATTGCTCTTTATATATATATATATCAGCCCAATATAAGCATTATATTGTTTATATTGTACGCTTTTTTTAATTTTAGGGTGTTGTTTGAAATGTCTTATTTTATCTGACATTCTGGTATAAATTAAAATAAAATCTATAATTTCCTTTAACACCTGAGCTCAAACTAAAGTAAGAAAGTCCACCTACAAGTTACTCTCTAATAAAGTACTTAACTAATTTTACCATTTCTCTCTGGCAACTCACAGCTTACTGACATCCTTCTAACACTAAATATTTGCCTCCACATCATAGCTAGACATAAAACGTTAAAAACAATGGACCTGGCCATATATTGCCTATGCTGCACTTGTCAGATGTGATCCTGGCCCCGTCTGTATGCGTTGATGAAAGGCCCAAGCTGGCAGAGGGAAGTAAATCTAATTCCTGCTTAAACTGAGGAGACTGTCAGACCAAAGCAGAGATGACAGAGTCAGAGAAAAAAAGAAAAGAAAACATCACTTCCAGGCAGAAGGAGCATGCCGGATACGTCTGTCCATTTAACAAAGCTGACAGACACACTGAGCAAGTAAGAGTGGACGAAAAACATGTTTTTATATATTAAGCTTGATTTAAAGACCACAAGATCAGCACAGACTAGTACACAATTATTTTACATGAATTTTTTTAGCCTTAAAAATTAAGAAAAAAAAATGTAGCCATTGTAGCTATTCAATTTAGCTATCAGGATCATAAAATAGTTTTATATCAACTGACCGTACATACAGCGTGCACACACATGCACACATGCTGTCAATTACATGAAAATATTACCTTCCCTGATGGCACATGCTCCGTGTAATTATTTAATTTGCTTGGTCTGCAGATGAGCAGCAGACCTGGAGAGCACAGCTGAATCTGCCACTGGAGAGAAGAAAAGAGGCAGTATGTTTGTAAGGAAAGGGAGAGAGGGAGGCAGAGACGGAGCAGGAGAAAGATGTATTAGTTTTCAACCAGTAAACAACGAGAAGTTTCAGAATATTTGAAATATTTCATTAAAATGAAGGTCCATTCTTAACTTATTCAGTTTACGAAGTGGATTTATTAGTTTAGATGTATATTAATTAAAAAACAGCTATATAATTAAACTTAAATTGTGAACTGAATCGCTAACGCAGGCCAAGAATTAGGTTCCTGGAATTTTGAACCCTCTGATAGTGTCAGCCTATCTCCTAGTAGTTAAGGGAGTGATTCTTATCAGGTGCGATGCAGATAAAGTCCACAGTGACTTAAGACATGATGATTTGATTTACAATTACATAATACCACAAACTTCTCTTTAACTTGGCCACACTATTTTTGTTTCCTAAACCTAACTATAGAGAGCAGAGCAGAGTTGTTGATCTGGGCCCATAAACCAGAAGACAATGGATCAAAAGCATCCTCTTGCTAAGCTTGTGTCATTACCTCATGTCATTGTGGTGCAATACATGATGCAACTCCTACTGAAGTTAGTCTTATCTTATCTTTTCCTATTTATCTTATCTCAGACCTGAGTTTGGTGTAAGATATGAGAGCTGTGTAGGCCCACTATCTGCCCCAGCCTCCTCCTTCAAACTCCCTATAAATGTGTCCTGTTGTTCAATAAAAAAAATTGTTTCCATTGAATGTAATCCTGTCAGACTGTTGGCCAGTCTCTGTACTGTATGCTCTGTACGTTACAGAAACGTCTGTATGTGTGTGTTGACCAAGCAGTGAAAAAAACAACTCGTTTTTGTGAATTGGCAAAAACACAAGCATACATCGAGCACATCCACACAGACTGCCGTAGTTTGAGCTCACTCGTGCTTCTGTTTGGTTTTAATGCGGTATCGCCTTGCCGCTCGCCCCTAATTTTTCTTTGGCTCGCTCGAGTGTCGTGTTCCCAGTCGGCCCGTAAAAACACGTTTTCACTTCATTCGCGAAGCACTGATGCCGTCTAATCAAACCAAACTGCTTTAAATTGCTGATGTGATTTCCATTCAGCCAAGGATCGCGGATAATTCGGGGATATGTCTCCTAAAATGACAATCGATCAAACGTGCGAGTCGTCCATCCTCTTTTCGTGAGGGCAGCGTTCTCAGTTTGAGCGGGCCTTTTCACTTGGAACAGCTGATGCCTTCTTTCTCAGGGTTTTTAGTAAAATGTGAGTGTCATCCTCCTGTGTCATGTTTCCTTATTTTCTTATGACTAAACTAAAACTGCATTTCCTGAAAAGCCTCTCCCCCATTCTACAAAATCTTACCACAACCACTATTACTCAACACAACACATACAGTATACTGCAATGTATCAAATCAGCAGCTGCATTCTCCTCATTTATTTGTCATAGTGTCACCTTTGAGCACCTTGCAAATCACATTCGTGCCACCTGTACACCTTCCCGGCGTCACGTCTCTAACACGGTGTCACCTTTGTCACCTGGGCTGCCGCGCGCATCGTCCAAACGCTCCCTCGGAAGACACCTTTGTTTCACCTGTTAGTCTGACACGTCTGCGGCACAGCTTGGCGTCTCGTGTTACCGCGGAAAGACGGAGACAAGACAGAAGAAGGCTCCGTCCTCCCTCCCTTTGTTACCCTGCACTTCGCTAGGCTCCGTCCTACCCCCCCACACCCAGCCACCCACCGCCACTCCACCCCCGCCCCTCCAACTGCGTCCATCTGTTCATCTCTCAGCGGAGCGGGGTGAGGAGGAGGTGAGACATGCATACGCAGGCACACAAACACTTGCACGGGCTGTAAACACGTACCCTCCGCTGACACGCACACGCTGCGGAGGTACAGTAAAATCCAGCCATCACCTTCATTTGATGCAATAGATAATAACATGTAGGAGAACTTTAATGAGATCCTTTTGTTAAATACACAGACATAAATTCTGGCAGCTGGCAAGTATGATTTAGAAAGTTTGTTTGACCTTTAATTTGGAAGCCAGTGTGTTTTTATCCTTCTTTTTTTTCCTTTCTATAATTTCATTCTTCACTGATGGCACCATATAATAACTGTACGACCCGTTTTCCTTTTTTGTTTGTTGGTTTACATGAACTAAACCTGAGCTCACGAAACCTGGATCCAAATCAAAGTCATTTAAGCCTCACAGTCTGCTCCGGTTAAATATTACTTTGCTGCCTAATCAATAATTAACAAGGATGAGCCGCCTCTTGTGAGCCGCTTGTGAAAGTTTAACAGAAAGTTCAGCTTAATGTGCGCGATCACTCTTAACGTGGCAAATAATAAGGACAAAACAAAGAAGACAAGCTGTTTTAAATGCCGGCGTGACGCGTAAGAACAACAAAAAAAGCACAGGTGCAGCATTTTCCGAGCCAAGAAGGCACGAGGAAGTTACGCGGTCGGCTTTTTACCTCCACCTCTGCCTCTGCACGCTTTAGAAACTTTCTAAGCGAGGACCCATCACTAGTTGATCAGGGTGGATTTAACCTCTCACTGGTGGGAATGTTCCCCCTGAGAAGGATGTTGCCACGGCGATAAGGGCACGCCCTTTGCCCTCTGGCCCCTGCCTTTTGCCGCTCCTGAGGGGGGCTTGCGCCTTCACCCTCCCGCCAGTGATAATGGATGCTGCAGAGTGTGAGTGTGTGTTTCAACCAGTAGTGAACGCAAACGATTGTAAATGCACGCAATAAAAATAAATAAATAACTGAATAATAAAAAAAAAGAAAAGAAATGCAAATATTTGATCGTTTGACAGCTGCTTTAATCTGCCAGCCAACATCCATCCAGGCGGCAGAGGACAACTCCCTCTGTACAATCTCATTTCCTTTGCCTGCAATTGTTTTTCCTCCCGATGTGTTTTTTCCTCTCCTTTCTTTTGGGCGCAGCTGAGCGCCATATAGACTCTGCTGCTCTGCAGTACTTGGAGCGTAAATCACAGGAAATATATTAACAAGATTTGCCTTGAATACCAGAGCTGTGAGAAAGGAAGGAAGTGATCTTTAATGATGTGAAATCATGTTTGATTCAGATGCTGTCACACTGAGACTCTTAAATTATTATGTCATTAAACAATAATAATGATGTTTGGCTGCTTACTGTGTATATTTATGGACTGATTCAGAACCAAACGATACCAGAGTCTTCTGTACAAAGGGGCAAGAAGGCAGTGTACTAATATTCTTCTTAGAATAAAAAGGCAAGCTACAAACACCAGTTTTGCCTGAGGAGGTGTTTCAGTTTATTGCAATATTAAATAACAGAACAAAATTAAGAATTATAATTAAGCATATTTTAAACAGTAACAGCGCGCTTCTCTACGTCATCATTATTTTTCTCTTCAGATATACGTATTTATTTTTCTTTATCTCACTTTTCACCTTCGACTTCGGTTAATCTTTGTAGCTGGAGCTCATGTAGATTCTTACCGTTGGAGGCTTTCTTATCTTACACCTTCACATTGCACTTTTCAAAGTCAAAGGACTCGCAGCGAGCACAAGCAATAAGAAACTCGCAAGTAGGGAAACGCACGGTGCAATAATAGAAAATGAAAGCTTTGTAGTTTCCTTAGCAGAGAGCTAAGTTAAAGCTCGACCTTTAGCTTTAAACTCAGGTGGATATTAAAACCCAACAGGTCATTTCCAAGCACCCTTAAGACTTCCGCTTCTGCATGTGCTTGTTGGTGAGTATTCGAGAGGCTTTTACGGCTACTGGAGCGCTGTTAGTGCTGTCGGAAATTCAACAAGACGCGGAGGACAGGAGTATTTTCCCGGGGAGCGTTCGCTGGAAAGGAGTACAATATTATAAAGAAGCGTAATGACTTAATGGTTTGTAATAACAGCTTGGAGTCTGGCGCTGTAATTTAGTCTTTGTTTGTTTGTTTGCCTCCATCTTGCAGTTCATGTTTGTGTGCGGTAGCAGGGCTGGGGAAATTGATTGTTTAGATGTGTTTGTGTACGTTTTATTTGCGCATCTACTCGTAAACAATCACGGGCTGCTCCTAATTTTGTTGTCAAACACGCTCGCGGAAGCGGAGCCTGCCCGAGCACACAACCCGGCACACACCGCTCAGCTGCCCCTGTTACGGCACTAGCTGGGAGTGTGTGTATAATAAGTGTGAAAAATCTCATTAATGCAGTGCGGCTGCTGCGCCGCGGCTGCTGCTAAGTCCCTTGTATTGTCACTTTTCTCCAGGGCCCCTGAGTGCTAGCTAGCTAACTAGCATCATCGCCATGGAGACCCCGGCAGCTATGCCTCCCCTCTCATCCTCAGCACTCTCGGGCCTTATGATGTCGACACACACACACACACACACAGACACACACAGAGGCGCGGCAGGGAGGGAGGCACGCACACACCTTCGCTCTCTTCCTCCCTCGCTGCCTTGCTCTCGCTTTTTTGTCCTGTGACAAAGCTTGACAAACCGCATGTGACTTGGAGGGCTTAGCACCGGGGAATTGTCAGAGTTCCCCCTCTCCAATTCACACGCACAGTTCAAACTCCAAATAAGCAGCCATATTGATTTTTAATGATCCCAGCCAGTGGAAGACTCTCTCTCTCCGCTGTGGAGGTGGAAGGAAGCAACGGGCTAATGTACGAGCTAAGTCAAACAGCCTGAAACATTCTAGTTGTATCTTCATATTTATATCTTATTTATTTTCTTTTTTTTAAATAGCTTCTGCTTTTATCTCTTTGAGACCCGATCTTGGATAAATAAGTTGTGTTTAAGTCTTAGATGTAAAGTATTGGCAGCTGTACTTGAGGAAGCTCAGCTGTTACAGTAAGAAAAGTAGTTTATTTAGCTAAAATTAAGAAAAGAACAAAAACTGATTAAAGTTTTGATTATTTAACCTCAACTGTTATAGATTTATTAGCAGAATGTCTATGTTTAGTACTATAGTGCTTATAATTACAATAACGTACATCAAATGGTATGGAGATTAGCTTTGTATCTTTGCTGAGAGCCCTCGCGCAATCTGTAAATTATTTTTACTGTTTATCTCTATCTATCTCTCTCTTTTTATTGCTGGGTTAAAAGAGTTTAGGGGGCTTGTATTAAACCACACGCAGCCAGAATCCAACCCACAGCCCCTTGCCAACATATATAAACGGCCTCGGTGCTGAACGCGTTGCCGGCTGCACATATGGAGGTGATTTCATAGATCAAAGTGTCGCTGCAGCTAATTAATCTATATCAGTGTTAATTAATCAACTTAACCTCAGGCTTTACAGACCACCCTCTCATCAATGGGTGCGCGTGTGGGTGTGTGTGTGTGTGTGTGTGTGTGCGTGTGTGTGTGTAAGAGACAGAGACAATGCATTTCAATATGTCCTCGTGCAACTGTGTAACAAGTCACCTGGTTTGACTTTTAAATGCAAATAGATTTAATACAAGGGAGAGAATTGAAAAAGGAGGCAAAGAAAATTAGGAGAGGAACGTGTGTCGATATATAAATATACATATTTAGTGTGTTCAGGCAAAGCCTATAAGCGCAGCAGAAGGAGAAAGAAAAAAACATGAAAAAAAGAGAAGTGGGAAAATGATTAACCTCTGAGACATTTACCTAATTAATTCTGTCCGCGCTTTAAATGAAGTGAGCAACCTTGGAGCAGTAGCCGGTCAGTGGAACTCATGTAAAATGTATGTCACCGTATATTACCGAGCGCGGAGCAAGAGCTGCTGCTACTTAATATAATGACACATGTAATCTTGATTCAACCCGCACCCTCGAGGCGTACAGCTTTGTTGCAGACGAGGGAAGCGGCTAGCCCTTTAGCCCAGAGCTGAAGCTAAATAAACTGGCAAGTCTATTGACACAGGTGGGAGCCCGTAAAAACCGTGTTTGCATGTAATTATGAGCGTTTATGTTGGTATTAATGATGCACCAACATGGAATTCAGGGGTGAATCGGATTTCCCGTTGCACGTGTGTGCGTGTGGAACCGTTTTTAGAGGTTTACTCCGCACATGCTGCACACTCAGGAACGGCGCAAGGAAAATAAATGACATGTGTTACATGTTACGTTAAATAGCCAGTGTAAATTGTGGAGGTCTGCAAGTGTAAAACTACAGCAGTTTTTTTTTTCCCTGAAAGAAATTATAGTATTTTGTTGCCAGACTTGTGTGCAAAAAGATCAAATTAATTTGAAATTTAATTAAACAGATTTATTTTTGACGAGACAAGGTAATTAGTTGCTAATTTTCTCTGCTTTATAAAATAAAAAATGAAATATCTTTAGGGTTTTGGACAAAGATAGCAATTACAAAGCAATTTTAAAGCAATTTTCCAGGTTAAACTAAATACAAACTTAATAGTAAGTAAAGGGGAGGATAATAAAGTGATAAAAGGTGAACAGAAACACAGAAGAATATCTTTACTGTTACTTTCTAAACTATATTTGATTCCTATAACACGCACACACACACACACACATAGGGACAGTAGAAGCAGAGTTGCAGTGGAATTTAGATGAGAGCTTCCTTCAAAGAGCCGAGCGGCTGGTGGCAGCTGTCAAGTGCAGCAAAGAATCTGCCTGAGCATTCCTGCGGTTTAACGCTATGCTTTGAAAACAAGGTCTGACCGAGTCCCCCGGAAACAACCCGCCACCTCCCTCCCAACCCCGCTACCTACCTCCCTCCACTCTCCCGGCCCTGCACGTAATAAAAATATCAGAGAGGTGCCCACAGCGAGAGAAGTGAGGAAACCACTTTTAGGGGCATGCACTTTGTACACGGTGACTGGGTTAGAGAGCACATGCGAGCGGGAACGCGGGTACATACGTCATGCGTCGGACTGTGAGATGTCTGACAAAGTGAAAAGAATATTGTTCGCAAAACACTTTGATGAATCTCCTGAGATAATTTCTATTATCTCATTCACACAGAAAGCCTCAGTATAGAACAGAGTACGCTTGAGGACACAACTTCAGCTGACTGCCATCTGTTTATGACCACCCAGCACAGATAAAAGATCAAGCAGCTGCACAGCAAAAGCCTCAAACAATAATAGATACATTAAAAACACATTTCACAGATATAATAAGCATCTTGAAATCCAGGTGGTAAAATTTAAGCGATTAGAATCATTTAAGGGGCTGACACAGTAATCAAAAAGTCGTGGTCTGCTAGCTGGTGTCTTCCAGATCATGAGTTGTGACTGACAGAGCTGAGAAAAGTCAGTAAGCCATGCTTGAGTTAAGATTGTTCAAACACACACAGAGTCCAACAGAAATACATGCAGTTAAAAATCACTGCAGATTTCGTTGCACGTTTCTGTCACCGAAACGACGCGACATGCTTCGCGTTCACACATCACGAGAGAGACGTTAATTTCCCGGGACTTGGTCAGTAGCCGTCTACCAGATTAAGTCAGCAGTTCAGATCAGTGCTCGTGGGTCCCGTGACACATCTGCCGAGAGCGAGCGAAGCCCTCACCACAGCTGCACGTCGGTGGTTTCTAGAAGCCGCTCTGAAGTGACATTTTAATCTGACAAATTTCTCTGAATGATATTCGACTTGGCAGCGCTATTAACGCCCATCTGTTCCACAAAAAGAACACACACACACACACAGAAATGATGCACAAGTCGTGATGGACTATTTCTGAATATGTCTCTTTGTGCGCACAGAGGGGTGTGTGCATCTCTTTGCATATGTGTGAAAGGCTGTGGAGGGGGGGAGTGTGCATGAGCACTGGGCTACTTCACCACAAAAAACATCCAGTAGAAGAGCATGCACAAGCATATGACCTGGCCTGAGGAAGTCTGTTAGTGTGTGCGTCTTTTTGCATGCATCACAAAGACTTGTGCAAAAATTTTCTGTGTTGCAGAAACTTCTGCAACCAAAAAAGATGAGAAATTCACCAACCACGTTTCAATGTACTTCTGAAAATTAGCCTTACCAAACTGTCTTTGTCTGACTGTTAGTTTGTGGACTGATAATTGTCTTTATGCACTTTATCACATTCGACAAGAAGGTTGGTGAAGCTTAAAAGACATTTAAGAATCGTTCATGCCAAATCACACTGCTCCTGAGAGACAAGAATAAGCACTTGTATAAAGGTCAGCAGGTCTGAACAGCTGATCCCAAGGAGACCTGAGCTTTCCACACTCGTGTTACGCGGCTCTCCTACAGAAAACGCTGTGACTTCTGTGTGCAAATCCTTTTCCGTCCTCAGTGTCTGCGACACAATCTCAAAAACGCACACATAAAAAGCAGATGCCGGGTATTAAACCAATCCGGGCCGACTGTGTGCCAATCAGAACCAGACAGCCTCCATCAAAGGCAAGCGCGCCCCCGCTGCTGACAAGCCAGTGTACCGGCTGCCGCAGGGGTTGGCAGTGAGGTTGAAATGTCACGTACAAGGCTTCCTCTCCCGGAGACAAAAATGGGTTTAGTTTGACAAAAAATGGTGTGATGCACTCGGCGCCGATCTGCTGCCAAAGCCAACGGAGACGGGCACAATTCGCTGAAAAATGGAAACGGTTTCTGCAACAATCTGCTGGATAATTTTGGTGCAAATTAATCTGCTTTCCTCGCAGCGTGCTTGTCGAATTATCTTCCAGTGTTAGGTGCACGTTCTGGTCAGACGGAGGCATTCTAATTTGATTTAACGGTATTACATATTTAGGAGCTGCCGCATGCCTGCTTGAAGAGATTTCAAGCTGCCTCGCACCTTCGGATTAGTGGCATTATATTTACATTACAGAGACACTGGATTTTCTTATATGACTTTCAGTGGCCATTAAAAGCAATTTAAATAAATAAATAAATAAATAAAGCGCTCTGCTATCCTGAAATCAATCGGCTGATTTCCATTTTGGGGCGTGCACACAGCCCGTCCAATATTTATTCAGGTCAGGCCGCTGTGGTTTTCCTGCATGTGATGAATTCATTTGGCGTCGTGCTTATATATCTCAAATGTTTTCTCTTTGAGTCTCCCACAACACAAACACACCGCTCTGTCATTTTACAGCAGCTCTCTGCCGGCTAATTGTCGTGTTTTCAGCCAACTCCTGAGATTATAAGATGGCAGGTGACAGGTTATGTTTTAATTTCCCCGCAAATCTAAACAACATAAAGTGTCAAAGGCAAGCAACTTCCCAGATGAGAAGTAGTCAGAAGGAGTCAGTGAAGCACAACAGTGTTATTGCTTATGAGGAAGGACAAGGAAGAAAGGTATGTATGGGGGGCTTAGAGAGTGAGAGATGAACATAGACAGCAATTGTGTGTGTTTGTGTGTGTTAGGGTAGGTCCCCAAGTCTAATCCTCGCTCCGATCCCAGGCAACAACAGAGGCGTTTGGCCTCCAAAAGGCCAGAGGCAACGTCCACTTCACTCGGAGGTTGCTGGGTGCAGAGCTGAGGGGTCAAAGGTCGTCATCTGGATAGTTTTAGCTATTCGGGAGCGTCCCCTTTAGCGCTGATTGAGGTCACGCAGCGCGGCCTCAAAACCTGTGACCCCTAATCCCCTCTGCAGTCATCCGGCCGTTGGCATAGAGTTTCCACGCAGAGGCGAAAAAAGACCTTAGAGTATGCAAATAACCCCCCGCTCACAATGAAAACCTGTGTGAATTCAGCGCTTGTCTTTATTGGATGAAGATGTGGCGCCGCATTTATTTTGGACTGGACAAGAGTGTGCAGAGGAATGCTTACAATAACTTCATCGATTGTTCAAGTGAATTCAGCTTTGGGTGGAAAAAAAAGAAAAGTTTTATACTCAAGATTTAAAGTCGCTGACATTTGTAAGACAAAGACAAGCAGATTTATTTCGCCTTGACTCTCAGCAAATATATCTCATCAAGGATTTCCGCTCAAAATGAGTATTTACAGAAAACGACTGACTGTCACTCCATCACACCAGCCGACGACTGATCTTGGTGTCCCTTTATCCAATATACTTTTATATGCTCCCACTGTGTTAATAACATGAAGTTTATGGAGTGTGCTGTGTAATTAAATAATGCAGGATGACTTTGAGGGGAACACAGTGGATTATTTTTTTCTTTCTTTCATGCATTCTGCACCGCGGCCCTCTTGTGGCTCTAATGGGATACAGATGGTGGCCAGAGGTTGGCCGACTGGCGGTCGGCAACACAGACTGAGGCCAGCGGGGAGTGTCCTGAAACTTGTTCACCACATTACTGTGCCCCACACGCCATGCCGGCGGCCGCTGAGTTTCTCGGGGATTGTGCGTGTGTGTGTTTGGGACACGAGGAGATTTATTTTTCTTGTCGAACACCCGAATGAAATAAAATAAAAAGAGCTCAATTTCTATCTGCGTAAATGTTTAAAGTAACGCGTCCAAAATGAGTCAAAAATGAGCGTAACTCTAATCGTCACCAGACTCTCCGGTTGCGTCCAGCGTCCATGGCCCGAGGCGAGCCAAGGCTGGACCATTAAAATATATTGCCGCAGAAGAATCTGTTGGGTGGAAGGCATTAAATAAAAACAACCTGACAGTAAAAGAGCCAATTTATCTTGAATCCAGGCTGTCTGCAGCCACAAAACGCTTCCTAATTGTTAACCTATAACTCTCGCAAGTTATTTTGAGATTAGCCAGACTGTGAACACGTTGGTTAGATTTTGATGAATGGTGTACAAGCAGCACTCGCCGCATCTGGTACAGGTAGCATCTCGAGACTTTTGTTCGGGGGAAAAAAAAGTTGCTCTCCTTGAATCATTACTTGACGTTCAGTCCGCTGTGCTGAGTTCACCTCAAATCAAGTACATAACATTTAAAATCTTACAGAGAAAGCCTTAAACAGAACGTAACACCATCTGGTTATGTTTGATGCCGAGCCATGTTCAATACCTTCTGCAGCCTGTACACAGGAAGAAGGTTTGTGTGCAACCCAGTCATTAAGTGTGATTCCTATAATTTGTTCTTTTTCAATTCAAAGCCATAAATTACGTCCCAAACGCTTCCGTTGAGCGTTACGGATGAAGTTGAATTACCGTGATGACTTGACTCTGTGACTTGTGAAGTCTCACGGTGGGTCAGTGCTGAGTTTGGGTCGGGGGGAGAGAGAAGGGCCTTTTGATTTATCATACAAATCCTCCTCCGAAATGCTCCACAGGGCTGATGGGATGTGGCGTTTCAAAAGATCTGTGGGTCAGAGAGCCTTTGAACTTTGACCCCTTGAACTGTGGCTTCTCACAAAGGTTGAAGACAAAGGGACTGAGCGAAAAGTGGCACCCCTTGAGCTGAAGCAGTGTGAGCGTCGTGGAATACAAGAAATCAGATGTGTGACAGTAAACTAGAGCCTCGATGAAACTGACCCAACGATAAAAAGATTAAGAAATAAGGTGTGTATTAATTGCGAGGGTTAGGTCTTTTTGATGAGTAAAAACGGGAGAGTGCAGGACAGAAAGCCACGGGTTGGCAGCGCCCCCTCCCCATTTGATTAGCCATTAGCCTGTGGTGATGGGAGTCGCAGTCAGAGTGTCACTCCCTTTGATTACAACACAAGAGAACGCTGGAAAAATACATCTCCCCAGCCAATACATATCACTTCAGGGGGCTGATTTGCCTTGTTGCTCTTTTACTCCCACTCATGATGGAATCAGAGATGCTGTCATTGTGAAAAAAAACAACAACAACGCACAAAGCAATGAAATCACAGTAAACAGAATCACAACTTTTAGACAAAAAGGGCTTGAGAGCACCAAAACTTCTTTTTAGAGGACAATGTGGAGAGCTTAAATTGACTGATAGCTCTACACACCGGGAGTCATTTCCATGCGGGGAAAGCAAACAGAATAAATCAAATGTTGGGAGGGCAGCCCGAAACAACAGAGTAGATGAGTTCTTGACCCGCCTCTCCTTCTCGGCGTGGTGAGGAACATTTTTATGATGGCAAGCACTTTGTGTTGACTCAATAAAACTCGCTGTCAAGTAAACATAATACTTGCCAGAATAATGCTGCTTGCTTTCTGTGTAATAGGTGCTTTCGAGGAACGCTGCTTTTTTTCCAAGGCTTCGGGCGACAGCGTCAGAGTGCCTCGGGCAGATTGATGCCTCCCAGAACATGACTGTGACTCCTAGCGGGCTGCAGACTCACCACTTGGCTCTTTTCAGGGTATCGATCAAGTATCAAAGTTAAGTCTGTTGTAGGGTACCGCAGGACATAGATGGTTCCATTGTATTTGGGGTAGTTGGTCTGGCCTCCATGCTAAAGTAACGCACCAACGCGGACATCACCTGGGTTTCATGATCCAGTCTAAGATGGACTCTGTGAACACACCAGCTGGCAGTTCATGCCCCCTGCTATTCTCTCTCCAGCACACCCCTAATTTTTTGACTCCCTCTCCTCTTCTGTTCATGCTTGACTTGCAGCAGCTTTTGTCCAGCGGCAGAGGAGCCCATCGGGGGATGGAGGGGGGGTGAATGCACGGATGTGGCGGTGTTGAGGCCCAGTGCTGAGGCATGGCTGGAGGTTTTCTGCTGCCCACACCTCCTTCAGACGTGCGGTCAACACTTAAACGTCTTGTTTTTTTTCACACAAAGAGCTGTCACATCTGTAAATGAACACATGTGTCATTTCAGTTCCCCCTACTGGGTTTCAGCCATCTTTCATCTCCTGTTTCTGCAGGAGTATCTGCTTGTGCCTGAAGGGACTTATACACAGGAGGAGACCAGAAATTATGTGGCGACAAGAGACCATGGCGATGGCGCTTATAGGAAGAAAATGTACATTAACCAAGCGAGATTCACAACTTTGGTACTAGGGCTTGTTGAGCCTGGATTGTCCACTAGCAACCCAGTGTAAGCGGCTACTTTAGGCCCTATCCACACGAAAACGCATTTTTTCGTAAACGCACATGTTTTTATTCGTTTTGGCCTATCGTCCACACGAATCCCGTAAACGCATAGCCCGAAAACGCACTTTTTTGAAACCGGGTCCCAGGGTGGATAAATTCGAAAACGCACTTCTCGCGAATCGGTGTGGACGGTTGAATCCGGAGATTTCTGAAAACGATGACATCATCGCCGCCATAGCCACCATGGTGACACCCCTCGAGCAGCCTCAAGCTTCATGCGCATGCGCCACCTCTTCCTCTCCGTTTTTGGTGAATTTCTGAAACTGAAACAGCGCCGCCTATAGACCTGGGATATGAAGTAGCGTTTTCAGTCGTGTAAAGGACGCGGATTTTTTTGAAACCGTAGAGCGAAAACGGATAGGAAAAAGATCGTTTTCGTACGTGTGGACAGGGCCTTAGGCAGCAAAATCCCCCAAACCTTAACGTTAAACCTAAAGCTTGTTAGATACTCTGCAAGAAACAAGAGAGTTCTCTCTCCCATGGCTCGTCTGGGACTTCTCACAGCTTGTTGTGGACACACCATCGGGCCAGATCTTTTTCTAGCGCGGTGTCTGACAACTATTCTCTGATTGGTCAGAAACCGGAAGTGGGCGTGGTTAATGCGGAATAGCGCAAATGTAGCCTGTTGTGCACGGAGGAGCGAGTGTGTCCCATGCTTCTCATTAAGCACAAATGACTTTTTTTTCTTGTTCTTGCCACCTCAAGAAAATGAATACATTTCTCGGTTCTTGCTGGGTATGTGACAAGCAGGGACTTTATCTGCCTGTGAACTCGCACTTGCTGGAGCAAAGGTGTTTTTTTGTTTGTTTTTTTAAACGAATCCCATCACATTCACTGAATTTATTACTAGGAAGAAAAGATGGTTTTGGGACGAGTTATCAAGCATCAATCTTCCATAAATTGGAGGATTTATAAGAGCCCTGTAGCCCACTTTTACATTGTTACATTTAGGACATATTTGACTCACCCTTTCTCCAAAAAACTATAGAAATGCATCTAAAAAAGACTTAAGGTGGACTGAAATCTGAATGCAGGCATGGCAGGGACATAGACAGATTCAGGATTTAATAGATATTATGTAAAGGTAAGGTACACTTAGACTCCTGGTTAAAATCCACAGCGCGACTCGATCGATTCTTGCACACTTCCTCTAACATGCAAATGTCCTTATAG